>CM060944.1:497332209-498663797 GCA_030765085.1 Allium cepa | reverse complement strand
TGTCCCGATTTCTCGTTACTCAAATCTATGCCAGTCATTACAAAACCAGATTGTCTTCACACTTAGTCTTCACACTCAGAACCAGACCCTCTTTTTCTTCTACTTATCCTTCTATTCTTCGAGAGTAATTGCAACCTGCCTTTTACCTGATCTACCACTCCTTCCCTCAAACTGGTTAGACATTAGGATCGATGTTTCAATCATAATTGCTCCTTGGAGATTCAGGAGCATCAGCTTTAATACCAGCCATCACAGGAGCAGTAGCACGGATGAAATCGTCCATCATTTCTTTCTAAATCTTTCTAACCTTTTTAACTTGTAAGGTCTTTTATTCTACATTGATGACCCAAATGTATGCTCAATAGCCTCTCTAATCACTATGTCATCCTCCTTCTACATTACATTAGGATCAACCATAGCCTCTTCATCTAGAGAATGTATCATTTCTACATCAAGATCAAGAATAGACCGACTGAAGAGGTTGGGATCTGAGTGGGCATAAAAACACTATAACTAATTCAATCATTATAGCTAGAATGTCTGAAGACAAGTTTCCTTCTTGTAGAGGGGCAAGAGCAGGTGGACCTAAAACTTACAAAGCAAAAAATAGAGATTAGATGCATCAATAGGAGTTGTTTAAGCCTTCTCAAATGCAGGAAAAGTGAATAATATACCTCCATGAGAAGTAGCGGCTACGTATGAAGGAGTTCCAGCAAAACCCTCCCCCAAAATTGGAGACAAAATGGACAATTTCATTACAGACTCTGGCTGTGTGTAGCCAGGCTCTTTAAGATTATATGGAATTTTGATTCAAGATGTCAAGGCAGTGGATGTTCCTGAATAGCCATGGTAGTTGGAGGTGTCATAAAGCTAGAATAATAGATTCGCTAAGGAGAGGCCCTTATGTGGAAAAAGTGATGGCATGAGAAGTAGCCACCATTAACATTAAGGTCTCTACCGAGGGGTCCCTCAGATTTGAGGGGTATAACTTTCACCGAAACCTTTAGAGCAAGGTGTGGGTAGTACCTCTGTAGTCACACAGGTGGAGCAAAAACCGCAGATTCTAGCAAAAATTTTCCAATCTCAAGTGTTTCTAAATCTTCATCCCCCAGGAGGTCATACTTTAAGATCTCCACAACAACCTCAACACCATCATAGTTTCCCGTTATTTCTTAATATTTCCTTCTAGGACATAGCTAAGGCACTAGGGTACCCCTTAACGACCACCTCCAATTCCCAGACTTGACCGTGCTCGTAAAGAAGCAAACATGGTAGGCTCTATCTGAGATTTGATCTGATCCTCAATAGTCTATGCCTAGAGCTTGACTTCCTTTTATGCTTTTTTGGCATCCAATAGTTGCTCCACATACTCTTAGGCTTACCTAAGGGCATCATCTTTGTCTTTTCTTCAACCTATAATGTTGCCTTTAAAGCTTGGATTTTTAAAGCCTATTCATCAGTAGTTTTTTGTTTACCAAAGTAAGAGTATGGCTTTTATGATGTGTGGTGTAATAATCCACCCTTTCGACCCTCAAATGTCGACACTAATACATTCACGGTATTCATGTATCGAGCACTCATGTGCTAAAAAGATGAATTGCTAAGGTAAAATAAAAGAAAAAAATAGAATAAGGAAGAGAAGACAACATCAAAATCTCACAACAGAATGGTAACATATAATATCAAAAGATAGGATAAACCGTCACTCAAAGATATATACTATTTCAGGGTTACAATAGTAACTACTATCATCAACCGGGATAGTAATAACAATCTGTCCTCACATATGCTAATATATACAAAGAAGCAATGCAGTGGAAATAAGAATACCATGATAGGTGAATGGAATCATCTAGCTTGTCTTTAGAAGCTCCAAATAACATCAGTTTTTACTCAAAAGATTATGCAAGGAATTTAGGGAAAACTCAGACATAAGTCTGGTATGAAAAACTCAAGAAATACATATATGACATATAATAAGACATTTTGAGACTGGATAGAATATCATTACAGTTAGTCCCTCAAAGGAGCCAACCATCTATTAAGTATATACTTTGATATAATAAATAATGTCTAGGGTGTAGAATATGAATAACAAGTAGTTGTGCTGCTTGCGTATACAACACAATAATAATAGTTATACAATCAAAACCGCTTACGTCCGTTCACATAATTGTATAAGATTCCACAGAGGTGCCCTCAGCACTTCGAGAATGGTCCTCTTGCAAAAGGATTAGAGATATCCTTTCAAGCATCCTATATCTCTAGATTAAACCATAGAAAACACATAGTTGGTCCACGCCAAAACAAGTGGCACCGGGTCGCATCACTCCCACATGCATATTCTTAAGCAATTCTAAAATGGAGTGCCTACACCACTTAAGTTATCTAAATACCATAGGCTATGCCTTCTATCCCTGTATTCTATCATTACCGATGGTGAAGTCGCGTTCAACATCTCAACACACGAGCCGCAACTTAAACACATCTCAATGCATGAACCCTAACTCAAAAAAAATCTCGAAACCACACATGGATTCCAATATTTTAGCAGATCTCAAAACCATGCATGGATTTCCACATCCTGAACTGACCACGAACTCTACATGGGTCCGAGCATCTCAATCAGATCTCGAATCTCCACATAGATCCTAGCTCTTAAACAAATAACGAACATTTTCCAAAGCATAGAACATGTATATGGTTTTGAAGTAGTTATGGTTTTGAGTCATCTCATATAAGTACACTCCCTGCTTACCGAGTACTCTAAAACCAATCGATAGATTTTCATTCAATTCGATCCTTGTTTCATTCAGAAATAAACAGATAATACATAAGGGTGGAGATCCGCTCCTAACTGAATGTGTTATCCCGCCTTTTGGCAAGGCCGAGATACCAAGGAGCTGACTGGAAAAACAGGATCACACGTCCTCGACATTGAATGATTGCCGGATAACTACAAATACCGATGAATTTTTCCCGAGTCCGGATCGGGCTACAATTGATAAGGCACGTCAAGCAGAACCATAGAAGCCAATGTTCCGAATTTCGAGACAATTCGAGTTCGTATGCTCAAGTCATCGCCAGTGGAAAGTGGAAGGAATAGCCTTGGTTCGAACCCAACAGGACCAAGCCTTAGGTTCGAATCCATCATCCTTGCATTAGTTCGAACCCATGAGATGTAGCCGTGCCTCGAATCCATCAAGATAGCAATGGTTCGAATCCACCCTCATATGCTTTAGTTCGAATCCATCAGACGTATATTGCTCCAAATCCATGAGGAGTACCTTTACATCGACTCCATCGAACAAGCCCACAGATAGCCATGCGTCGAATCCATACTCATATGCCCTAGTTCGAATCCATGAAACCATCTTCCACCTTCGAATCCATCAAGGAAGAGTCCTTCGAATCCATGCAATTGATGGAGCTCCGACTCCATTCCCTGCTTGTCTTCGAATCCCCATGTTGAGACAACTTTGAATCGATCCACAGTAACATATTTTGATCGATTCGAATGAGTACCCATTCCATCGATTCGAAGGTAACGAACCTTCGAATCCAACATCTCGAATCCACCAAGTAAACGCGGCTAAAACCTAGGGTTCGACCCAGTAAACTCGGAGAAACAAGAGGATCAACCAGGGAAATTCGTGCCACGTCATCATTCTCATGCGCAGGAGCATGGATTCGACCCTATGGATTTGAACCATATCGATTCAAACGAATCCATAGGACGAGGAGAACCATCTTGAATCGATCATAACTTGAGACCTACAAGCCCAAATGCTATGAAATTTTCACAGGAGCTTGCGTAAATATAGAAGAATGTCCACGCCAAGTTTCATCATGATTGGACCCTTTCTTGATCGATTCGAACCATGGGTCGAATCGATCCCAAAGTGGGCCCGGATCTCCAGAATTCGGCCGTATGGGCCCCCTCACGTGCCAGAAGCGTTCTTCCCGGATTTTAGGAGAAATATCCACCTCCTACACCTATAAATAGATCCCCTGGTCATTCAAAAAGGGTATCGGAGAATTTTTAGAGAGAAAGCATGCCCGAACGCTGCCAGAATCACTCCATATTGTCTTCACTATTGCCGATTTCAAAATCAAGTCTATTATCTGCTGTAATTCACTTTAAAACACTTGTAACCTTCAAGTATTAAGCAATAAAGTGATAAAACTTCATAGTGGATGTAGGCAAAATGCCGAACCACTCTAAATTACTGTCTTCCGTGCAATTTACTTTTCTGTGATTTGGAATTTTTGTTAGATAATCCCCATTTTCAATTTAGTTTCTTCATTTATTATCTCTTCAAAAAACTTCCGAAGGCTGTTGCCCAATTTTGGTGCAAACACTTTGGTGCTTTCACTGAGAACACCCTATTTTTCTCCTGCTCATTGGATCTGTCATCGATATCGGATTGCATAAATCTAAAAGAAAGATCCAGACTTCAATTTTAGACTCCTTCCATACTATTCAGATTTGTTTAAAGTCTAGGAAAGGATTCAACGCTTCAAGATGGTGAGTACAAGAACCACTTCCAACGTTGGTGATCAGGAAGGTCGGGATAGGCAAAATCCCGCACAGCTGTAGTCAACCAACCAAGATGCTGCTGGACATACAGATCAGTCAGGTCTGGTCACAAGACAAGAGTTCCAGGCGCTACTCCAGGAACAAACCCGAAACCAACAACAGCTAACTCAGCAGTTGCGCGCTAACGCTGAGTTGACCAATCAGCTAAACCGCCAAAGGCGAAGAAGATCCAGAAAGGATCAAGCTCCTCATTCTTCCACTGAAAGCTCTGCTTCATCTGACTACAATGGCAGATCTACCCGTCCTAGGCTAGACGGAAACCATGCGCAAGATGTTGACTATCAACAAGCATTAACCGTTGGACAAGTAAGAGTTGGCCCATCTACCAGCTTCCATACTGGACCCTCCTACCAAGGAGGCACTATTCCGCAATACACTACAGATGATCGTGCTGCCACAGCCGCTGCAGTTGACATAGGAGTCGATACTCGAAATCACTCCAATCAGAATTACCACCATCAGGGACATTCTCCAGAGCCATATGTCCCAGAAGACATTGAGCCAAGGAGGTGAGATACGGATCGTCGACGATGCCCGATCCCACCTCGCACTGTGGAACCCGACCACACCTTGGCTCACCACACACAGAATGTTCTGATGCCAGACCTCTCAGCCATGGTACGCCAAATGATCCGCGAAAGCCAGGGCTTAACAAATGACGATTGGGGAATCTCCCGAAGTCATACTCCATTCACCGACGACATATTATACGCTGAAACTCCTCGGCGATTCAGGATGCCGACTCTTCCCATGTATGAAGGAAATTCCGACCCTAACTAACATATTTTGAAATATGAATGTCGATGACTGCTGCAAGAGATGATGATGCAGTAAAATGCCATAGTTTTCCCATTTCTCTGAGGGGAATTGCGACGATGTTGTTTACACGACTACCACCGCGATCTATTTCTTCATTTGATCAGTTAGCTACCAAATTTGTTGAGCAGTTTCGTATGCATATTGCCAGACCTAAAGATGTTAATACCTTATCAAGTGTTACTCAAGCTCCCGGAGAGACACTTAGACGATATTTGGAGAGGTTCAATGCTGTATGCGCAGAGATCACCAACCCCAATGATAATTCTATCTTAATGGCTTTGACTAAAGGAATCGACCCTGATTCCGAGTTTGGAAATTGGTTAGCTGGAAAGCCTCCCGCATCTTTGGACCGTTTCTATTCCAAAGCCGCTCAATTCTTGAGGCGAAAGGATGCGAAACAATCTAGAAAGCAGGACGATGCAAGGCCCAACAGTGAAGGGATTCAGAGTAATGTTGCGGTTAAACAGTCTGGCGAAAGTTCAGGAAAAGTCCAGTTGAATATTCAAAACAAACAGACTCAACAGCCGAGGAACGGTGATAACCGGAGCAAGAAGCAAGACCAGAATCGTGGTCCGAGGCGTAGAGCCGCAATGTTTGACAGTTATACACCACTTAACACGTCGCTGGAAAACGTATACCTACAGACTTGTAATACTATGCAATACAAGAAGCCTGCTCCGAAGCCTTCGTCGGAGAGGCAAATTCAAACAGGAAAATTCTGTAGGTTTCATGAATGTTATGGACATAACACCAATGAGTGTAGGCATTTGCAAGACCTCATTGAAAAGTTGATTAGAGAAAGAAAGTTGGATCAGTTTTTCCGGGCGCCGCAGTCTGGTGGGGCGGGTCCATCCAATCAAAGTCGTACGCAGAATCAGGAAAGGCAGGATGAACCCGCTCGTACGAGTGGGAGGTTGGTTATCAATACAATAAGTGGTGGTCCCCATCCGGCAGACAGAAGCTGGGGGGAAATGGAGTCGTATGCCAGTTCGATCAGGCATGCGGACTTCGAGTGTTGTTGCAATTCTGAAGACGGGGCTCCGGCTAAACAACAGAAGACGATGACCGACGACATCGTGTTTAGAAGTCGAGATGCCGATAGAGTCGAAGCACCCACAATCGACCCACTGGTTATATCCGCTCAAGTTGGTCCTTCTTGGATGAAGAGGATCTTGGTAGACAGTGGGAGTTCTGTGAACATACTATTTAAAAGAGCATATGATTTAATGAAGATGGAAGCTAAGGACTTAAAACCTTGTCATTCACGAGTCCATGGCTTCAACGGAAGTGCGACGATACCAACCGGAATGGTTGAATTGCCGATGGAGTTGGGAGTGGGAGAATGCCGAAGAGTTCGGATGTTGCAATTTGTTGTCCTGGATATTCCCTCTCCGTATAATGCTTTCTTGGGCCGACCGGCCCTTGCTGAATTTAGAGCTGCTATTGCCCCATGGTGTTTGACCCTTAAGTTCCCTACTGATCGTGGGATAGGGGTTGTACAAGGAGATCAAGCTGCGGGAAGAGCTTGCTATGTTGCTGAGCTACGGGAGGCGCAACGAAAAGAAAAAGGAAAGGGCGTAGAGGAATCTCTCTGCGTCCGTTTCACCGACAATTGACAATTAGCGCCTGGGCCTAGGCCCGGGCACCACGACCAATTCCAGAAGGACCTAGACCCCAGAGACAATGAGAATAAAGATGAATCTAGAGAAAGTCAGGCTTCCCCAGCTGAATTGACAATTGACGTTCCGATCAGTGATAACGATGATTCAAAGATGTTAAAAATTGGGTCTCAGTTAAGCCTGCGAGCACAACGGGAATTGGTCGAATTTCTCCAAGCAAATCTGGACGTATTTGCTTGGACGCATTCTGATATGTGTGGGATCTCGCCGGACATTGCGAGCCACACCCTAAATATTGACCCGCGGTTTGTCCCGGTCAAGCAAAAAAGGCGTGGTGTGGATCCAGAGAGATCTACTGCCCTGAAAGAAGAAGTCGATAAATTGAAATCAAATGGGTTCATTAGAGACGCTTTATACCCGGAGTGGGTATCCAACCCTGTACTTGTCTGGAAACCAAATGGGAAATGGAGGACGTGTATTGATTATTCTGACTTAAACAAAGCTTGCCCAAAAGACAGCTTTCCACTTCCCCGAATTGATCAACTTGTAGATTCAACCGCCGGACATGAATTATTATCTTTCATGGATGCTTACTCAGGATACAACCAGATACCTATGCATGTGCCCGACCAGGAACATACAAGCTTTGTAACCGATCTGGGACTGTACTGCTATAAGGTCATGCCTTTTGGATTGAAGAATGCCGGGGTAACATACCAACATTTGGTTAATTGGATGTTTGCAAATCAGATCGGAAAAACTATGGAGTTTTATGTAGACGACATGTTGGTCAAATCACGATATTCCACTGATCATGTCAAGGACTTGGAGACAATGTTCAATATTCTCCGAAGATACGGGATGAAGCTTAATCCGCTAAAGTGTCATTTTGGAGTCGCATCCGGAAAATTCCTCGGTTTCATCGTCAACGCCCGAGGGATAGAGGCCAACCCTGAAAAGATCTGGGCTATCAGAAATCTTCAAACTCCAAGGACCACAAAGCAAGTTCAGAGCCTTAATGGAAACGTTGCAGCACTGAGCAGGTTCATCTCGAAATCAACTGTCAAATGCATACCCTTCTTCGACCTGATCCGAAAAGGGAAATGAAACTTCGAATGGACTACGGAATGTGAGGGCGCATTTCAATCACTGATTCAGCATCTTTCCACATCACCGATTCTTTCAAAACCTGTTGATCATGAACAGTTATACCTCTATCTGGCCGTATCTGAAAACGCAATCAGTGCTGCGTTAGTTCGAGAGGAAGACCGAGTGCAGAAACCACTCTATTATGTTAGCAAACGGTTAACCGGAGCCGAAAGAAACTATCCAAGGTTAGAAAAATTGGCATACTGTCTAGTCATCACCTCGAGGAAGCTCCGTCCATATTTTCAAGCTCATCCCATCACCGTGTACACCGATCAGCCGTTACGACAAGTCCTCACACGACCTGAGACGTCTGGCAGGTTACTAAAATGGAACATTGAACTGAGTCAATTCGACATCACCTATACTCCGAGACGAGCCATACACGGTCAAGTCCTTGCAGATTTCATTGCCGAATTCACTACTCCTGATGAGTTACCTGAAACTAGTAAATCCCCCGAGTACATATGGAAGCTATATACTGATGGTGCATCCAACGATCGGTGCTCGGGCGCAGGGATAGTGCTTGAAACCCCCGAGGGCAGATCCATATGCTACGCTTTAAAGTTTGATTTCCGTGCAACCAACAATGAAACCGAATATGAAGCCTTGCTTACTGGGTTGAAGTTGTCCCGTGACCTAAGAATTATTGCTGTGGAAATCTACTGTGATTCCCAGTTGATAGTATGCCAAGTTTGGGGTGAATACCAGGCCAAAGAGCGAAGATTAGCCGCTTATCTAGCCCGGGTCCGGGAAATACTTGATCAGTTCGATTATTATACCATTTTCTATGTACCCCGAGAACATAATCAAAAAGCCGATTCGTTGGCAAAGTCGGCAAGTACAGGCGAAACTCAACACTTGGGACTCGCTCCTGTCGAGACTTTATCCTCTCCAAGCATTGATCGAGCAGAGAATGAATTCACATTTGAAGCTACTTCCAGCAGGGAATCGTGGATGACCCCCTACCGAGACTACCTTGAGCGTGGCACACTGCCCGAATGACGAAGTGAGAAAAGACAAATTCTTCGAAAAGCTTCACGGTTCGTCATTCAAAATGGAGTTAAGTATCGAAGGGGATATTCTGTTCCTCTTCTCCGATGTATCGCACACGACGAAGTCAAACGAGCGTTACACGATGTGCACGAAGGAGAATGTGGCGATCACACTGGGGGGCAAGCACTTGCCAAGAAAATACTTCGATATGGATATTATTGGCCTACCGTAAATCGCGATGCTATGGACTACGCCAAAAGGTGTGATAAATGCCAAAAACACACTCGAATTCCCAGAGCTCCGCCTACCGAGATAATCCAAATGGTCAGCCCATGGCCATTTGCAATATGGGGAGTTGATATAATTGGTGCTTTGCCTTTAGCTAAAGGTGGTGCGAAGTACGCCATCGTCGCAGTTGATTACTTCACCAAATGGGCTGAGGCCGAACCTCTTGCAACAATTACAACAAAGAAAGTGATCAACTTTGTGGTACGCAACATCATCTGCCGGTTTGGTCTCCCGCATACTATTATCACCGATAATGGAGCCCAGTTCGACAGTGTTGAATTCAATAACTTCTGTCAACAATTTCACATCCACAAGAAATTCTCTGCAGTAGCACACCCTCAAGCAAATGGTCAAGTTGAAGCCGTCAATAAGATTATCAAGTCTATTTTGAAGAAACGACTGGAAAAAGCCGGGGGGAAGTGGGTTGATGAACTGCCTATGGCTCTATGGGCTTATCGAACGACTCACAAGACTACAACCGGACACACTCCATTTTCTCTATCCTATGGCTCTGAAGCCGTTATTCCAGTTGAATTGGAAGTTCGCTCTCATCGTGTGACATACTATGATCCGAAAACAAATGCCATATTACTTGCTGAATCTTTAGATCTACTCGATGAGAAGCGTGAAGAAGCTGATTTGAGGGCAACCGCATATCGGGGTCGAGTCGCTCAAATATACAATGCCAAGGTCCGCCCGCCAAACCTTTGAACCCGGCGATCTCGTACTCAAGAGAATTTATCCGGCCCCTTCGCACATGAAGCCAAATTGGGAAGGGCCGTATGTGATTTCACAAAAGCTCGGAGATGGCACGTTCAAATTGTCAACCATTGACGGTCTTACTTTGCCGAGAGCTTGGAATAGCGAAAGTCTCCGTCGCTACTACACATGACAGGCTTTACTTATCTATTTTTAGTCAATTTCTTCCTTAGCATTTTATTTTTGCATTTTGAAGTTTGAACTTGTAATAAGGCAACTGATTTTGCCATATTTCTTTCATTTCAGCAATAAAATGCCATCTCTTCGAGCCAAAAGTTGTGATTCACTGAAAATGACGCATAATACCACAATGCACGAAGAGCTAAATTCCATCACGCAGTGGGATTTATTCAAATAGGGAGTGACTGTGATACGACCGGTCACTCACTAAGTGAAACCCGAGCTCGGGGGCAGAACGCTGCACCAGTATTTACAAGGATTGATACACGACAATCCTTTCACTAACTCCAAATTCCTAGAGTGCGAATTGGAGTATAAACATTCAACAATTCGTTCCCGGAGTGCGAACGGACTCCAAATTCTCAGAGTGCGTATTGGAGTATAAACATTCAGCAATTTGTTCCCGGAGTGCGAACGGACTCCAACTTCCCAAAGTGTGAATTGGAGTATAAACATTCAACAATTCGTTCCCGGAGTGCGAACGGACTCCAAATTCCCAAAATGCGAATTGGAGTATAAACATTCAGCAATTCGTTCCCGGAGTGTGAACGGACTCCAACTTCCCAGAGTGTGAATTGGAGTATAAACATTCAACAATTCATTCCCGGAGTGCGAACGGACTCCAAATTCCCAGAGTGCGAATTGGAGTATAAACATTCAGCAATTCGTTCCCGGAGTGCGAACGGACTCCAACTTCCCAGAGTGTGAATTGGAGTATAAACATTCAGCAAGTCGTTCCCCGAGTGCGAACGGACTCCAACTTCCCAGAGCGCGAATTGGAGTATAAAAATTCAACAACTCGTTCCCAGAGCACGAACGAACTCCAAGTTCCCGGAGCGTGAAGCAAAGTATAAACATCAATTCCAGGTTCCGGGAGCGCGAACCGTGTTACAAGTGTCGATAACTCTCAAATTCCCGGAATGCGAACCGGATTATTGATCTCAAATTATCCTAAGTCCCTAGAATGTGGACATGTGCTTAAGATTTGCGATAAATGCGATAAACCACCAAAACACAAATGTTGTTCCCCGAGACTAGGGGGCAGAAAAGCTAAGTGTTAATCGCTAACCAAAGTGATACTATATCCGGAGTTCAACTCATGACACGAAATTATGTTTCATACTTGGCATATAAAAAAAACAAACAAACACTGCAAAACACTTGAGTGAAAGAAAAGAGCAACTTCCCATTCCGTCAACCAACAAAAACAGGTTCGATTACATGGCAAGTGAAAAGGTTTCAATTAAGTGGAGGCTGAATCCATATATATACACGGCTCTAGAAGAACAAAAGAAAAGGTAAAAGAATTGCTATTCACAACCACATGATAAAACAAGAAGCTCACCCCTTCTTCTTCTGGGGCTTCTTCTTCGGAGTCGAGCCGCTGGACCCGCTACCCGGCTTCCTTTGGGATTTCTTTTCTTTCTTTGGAACATCCTCCGGATCTGGCATAATATCAATGTCTTCCTCAGAGCTGGAAGGGATAGAGATCCTCTTGTGAGGGCGAACTGAAGGCATGGGAGCGGTAACAGGTGTTTGTTAAGCAACGCTTGAGACAGTTACCGTGCCACCGGGAGAGATCACCATTAAAGAAGATAAGCTTGAAGGAGCAGTGTCGCTACCGGGACCACCAACCGTCACCATCGTGGCCATTTCAG
Organism: Allium cepa; assembly: GCA_030765085.1. NCBI lineage: Eukaryota > Viridiplantae > Streptophyta > Magnoliopsida > Asparagales > Amaryllidaceae > Allium > Allium cepa. Next base: position 498,651,732 of record CM060944.1, on the reverse strand, counting down.
CGCTTATCTCTGCTAAAATCTCTTCTTCTCGAGCCAACTGAGCTGCGTTGGATACGCTGGTGGTCGTCACGACATAACTGAAAACTGGAGCAGCTCCACTCGTTGCAAATGAAGGGTCAGGAATAGGGTCAAGAGAGTGACCAAGTAGCTCTTCAATCATTTGAACATCGAATGACATCGAGCTCCCTTCTTCCATATCACCGGCCATGGCAGCGGTTGAGATCGCCTCGGTGACAATAACTCCGCGTGTAGGATATAAAACCAAAGGAACTGGGGGAACGAATGCGACACTCTCAGTCACTGAACAAAGGAGAACAAAAGTAATCAGTCCAGAAAATTCTCTCGAAAATCGATACTTTAAGGCATGAGGGAAATAATCAAAGTACCTTCTTTACCTTGCCTTGGAGCTTGAACAGGCTCGGAGACAACAGTCTTGCCAGAAGACAACTCCAGTTGGTCCGGGTTGTAAGCAGGAATAACTTGTGGATCAACCGCGGCGATAGCTTCGGATGAAGTCGGGATAGGGACTTCGATATTCTCACTATGATGCACGGCACCCGAACCTTCGCCGATCTCCATTTGATGGATGCCAAGTCTTTCTTTCTCAACAGAAATTATCGCCTCGTGAAGAGTTCTCCTCTCATCCTCGCTAAGCAGGCGTAACTCAAGCTCAAACTCATCTAATACTCCATCCGGGCAAGACATCCTCTTGTTCTCCACTAATTTCTTCTAGGCATTGTAGAGAGGCATCGAGTAATCTCCTAGCCAGGAGAGATTTCTATGCTCTAACACATTGGCATTGTATGTGTCCAAGAGTTCGTCAAATTCGGCCTCCATCTTGAACCTCTCTGCCTGGACTCTCTCCTCCACCTCCGTTTCAACCTCCTTAACCCTTGCGACTGCCGCATCACGCTCAGCTCGGAGAGACACAACTTGCTCACACGCTTCTTGCGCGGCCGTATTAGCATCGTCTTTTTCTTTGTTCATATCAGCAAACTTAGCCTTTAATTCCTCTAGTTCTTTGACTGCTGCATCCCGCTCGGCTTCAACATTTTTGTATCGATGGCCCAAATCTTCAACTAAAGTGCAATGTGCCTATTGCATCTTCGCCATCTCAACTAATGTCTCATCAACCTTTTTTAACGACTCGGCTTCGGCTTTACGGGAAGATTCCGCCTCAGATTGGAGTATGTCAACAATGCGATTCTTCTGAGCCAAGTCGGCTTCGAGTTTCTCGATAATTTTGGCCCGATCAAAGGCTGCTTTTGAAGCTTTAACAGCCGCTTTATACCATTCTTTGTATTGAGCATAGAAATCGCGGGTGTAGCTAAGCGCCGTGGTCATGGCGTCTTCGGGGATTCTTTTAAGATTAGGAGGAAAAATACAAGCATCGAAGCAAATCTCCGGAAAGTCCCTCTTCAATTGAGCAAGTCTGATGGCCCCTTCGCCAGATGGTTCAATAGGGGCCTCCTCCGCAGCCGTGGTTGTAGCAACCTCAGTTCTAGAACGGTGTGGCTCGAGCCTCGAAACCTGCGAAGACGGTTGATGTCGCAGAGGCTCAGATACTTGAATATGGCTTGGGGGTGGCGGAGGAGAACGAGAAGAGGAGCGATATCTCCGATCTCTGTCCGATCGTTCCTGGCTAGAGTAACTACGATGATGATCCCTTGCATGATATTCCTGGCCATGATGCCTCCGTTCACGATCACGATCAGAGTCTCCACGTCGAGGTTCATAATAAGACGAAGGGTGATGCACTCTTCGGAGTTTGTCTAGTGTAGATTGACGGCCAGACATAGCACCTGAAAAAGAGAAGCAATTCAGTTAAATACCAGGCGAAAGCAATATGATTTATGCGAAAGTCGTGTAGTGTTATGAAAGCGTATGCAAATGTGAAAAACCCCCGACCAATCCGAAGTGTCGACTGCACTAACAGGTAAAGGCTCGCTTATTTCTAACGCTTCCCGGAGTTCATCTAACCCAGACTCATGGTGGAGAGATACGTATTCCGGGATGGGAATGTCATCCAGTCCTATAAAAATGTTTCCTGATTGACAAGGAGCAGCGTCAGAGGTAGTAATTCCGGGAATCAAACGAGATACGACTACAGACTTCCATCTCTTAAGTTTAGGGACAATAGCCTTGCCTTTCCGCTTTTCTTCAATTCGGGAAAGATCAGCCGCTAACTCGGTATCGGTGGGAGTCCTCTCGTCATCACTCATCTCTCTTATCACTATGCCGGGTTTTATTTTCACTGTCTTCTTCTTTGTCTTCGAAGCCGGTTTCGCCAACCCCTCGATGACAATACTCTGGTTCGTCTCAATTAAACCCAGCGTCCTTAAGTTATCATCAGTTAACACCGAGTCGATGTGCCGCAAATCACTTGGGACCCCTTGTAAACTTCGGACAACGCCTTTGTAGTGACCACCATCAGGCCTTGAGATGATAGCTACAAGAAAAACGCCTGATATTAGTTCAGGTGTTGGCAACGACTATTAAAGAAGGCTTGTGCGATTTACGACACTTACGTCTAGACAACCATCGCCTAGCGAATCCTGGGGGCATCGAACCAAAAACCATTCATTCTTAAAATAACCGAGTCTGGTCCAGGCTCCCGTCACGATCTGGCAGTTTCTAACTGCTTCCAAAAAGGTGAAAGATGGACTATCGCCTCTGCTCTTGAAGTTGAATATGTGTCTAATCTCAGTTGGCCTTGGCGGACGAAAGAGATGATCCATAAATAAAACGAAAACACTGTTCAGCAATGCGTGCCCATTGGGATGAAGTTGTGAGGGGGCGATTCCAATGAACGATAACATCTCCCTGATATATTGGTTAAATGGAGGGAGAGTTCCAGTCGCACAGGCGTGGCGATAGAAAGCAGTATACCCCTCGGGCGGATTGTGAGGTCTGTCATCAACGACCAGTAGCAAAACATCGTCTAGGGATAAGTTATGTTTCAAACATATCCGACCCAATAATGCTTCGGAGATATTGGACTGGACGGAATCAACGGGGTCCTCGATAAATAAAGCCTCCGGCAATTCGTCCGGAGCCGGATCTATTACTTCAGGAGGGATTTCTGGAATCTCAAGCACTGGAGGAGGCGAGCTTTGTACCTCTTGTTGTTGAGAACTTGAAGATCCATAATTAACTAACTCACCAGAAAGCAGCGTTAAGTACAAAAGAAGCCCGTGTATTCCTCGGTGTGAAGTATATGAATATGTCGTGCAGTGCAAGTGCTGTGCATAACTTAAACAGATTTTACAAGTTGGAACAAGATGTCTGAATGATGAAACTTTGGAATTTGAGAATGGAAATGACCATCATCACTGACCGTCACTTCCACACCATCCAGATGCCACTGACCATTTCAAGTATAAATTTGTTATGTTTTGGTTAAGTCGCAGTTCCATCAACGAGCTTCAAAAAGGAAGTCAAGTCTTACCGTCAAGTTCGATTATGCAAGGCTGAAGCTCGTCAGAGTCAAGTATGCTAAAGTTCATTAAGTTCATAAAAATTCAACTTGAAATTGGTCGTAGTTCAGAAGTTGGAACAAATCAGAAGAGTAGCAGTCTCCGGAGCGAAGACGTTCGAATCGATCGACTCGAATCGATACGAGTCGAATCGATGCAAATCGAATCGATATGACTCGAATCCATGTGGTTCGACTCGATGAAACTTTGGGATGGAGGAGTACTTCGAATCCATCGGCGCAAGGTAACTTCGTATCGATCAAAGTTCCATGCCTTCGAATCGATCATTGGACTATTACTTCGAATCGATCGACACGAAGCTCCTTCACAAGCATCGATTCGAAACCCTGCTATGTGAATCGATTCAAATGACAACCTTCTGAATCGATACGAGGCAGAGAAAGACAATGTCCTTCGAAAGCTCTGCTCCTCCAAAACAACGCTCTGGGTCGATATGATTCGAAAAGATTCATTTCTCAAAACCATCGAATCGACCCATTTCAGATCTCACGACTCTTCAAAATTTTCAGAAGAAAAGATCGAATCGATGCCAAAAAATTCCAGTTTCATCATTCTCAACTCGAGTCGATCTCTTGGTTACCTGATTTGATTTGGTTACGTGTGGAAGCGTGAAAGAGTTCGACCGCTGCAAGGAAAGTACGTTTCATTTGGCTCTGGGAGATCGATTCGAAAAAGCAGCTAAAGCAATAGTAAAAAGCAAAAAAGCAAAAATGAAGTTGGCCTCGCGTATTTATATGGGTTCCAAGGATGGCTCGTGGCGTTTCGTCTCCCGGTTATTTTGACCGTTTGTCACAGGTCACAACCCCATCGATTCAAACAACAGAGCTTCAAACCCATCACAACATTGAATCCTTCAACTACTTCGAATCCATCTGCCTTCGAACCCCTTACAACATCGGATCCATCCAGGCAATATCGATGCGAGGCATCATCGATTCGAAGAGGCGATTAAACAAGAGCTGGATTGAGAATCCTATCGACTCGAGGACAATCGATTCGAACAAACATGCTTCGAATCCACCAGGAACTGACGATGAGAATGAACGCGTCACTTCGATTCGAGAAATTACTTGTCTACCTTTTATACCGATTCAGGAGAGGATCGATACAAGAGGATGATCATAGACAATCATAAAAACAATGTTTTGACTCGAATCTCATATCGGTTCAGGAGAGGACCGATGCGGAATTCGATAACGAACCGAACCAACAACGACTTGCAATAATGCAACGTAAACCAAAGTCAAGGTGACACATATATGCACGTATGTATGACTAATATTTGATCTTTAACATTTACAGGGATCAAATGTTCATCTCGTCATGGTTTCAACGACTAACAGTCAATCACAATCATACGACGGTTAATTGCAGCAATAAAGAATACAATTTCCAGAAGAGCATGTCCCGATTGTCCAACGTGAGACTGCGACTTTTCAAAGCACGTCATGTTTACACAAGACGTACTTTGGGGGGCAAATGTTATCCCGCCTTTTGGCAAGGCCGAGATACCAAGGAGCTGACTGGAAAAACAGGATCACACGTCCTCGACATTGAATGATTGCCGGATAACTACAAACACCGATGAATTTTGCCCGAGTCCGGATCGGGCTACAATTGATAAGGCACGTCAAGCAGAGCCATAGAAGCCAACGTTCCGAATTTCGAGACAATCCGAGTTCGTATGTTCAAGTCATTGCCAGTGGAAAGTGGAAGGAATAGCCTTGGTTCGAACCCAACAGGACCAAGCCTTAGGTTCGAATCCATCATCCTTGCATTAGTTCGAACCCATGAGATGAAGCCATGCCTCGAATCCATCAAGATAGCAATGGTTCGAATCCACCCTCGTATGCTTTAGTTCGAATCCATCAGACGTATATTGCTCCGAATCCATGAGGAGTACCTTTACTTCGACTCCATCGAACAAGCCCTCAGATAGCCATGCGTCGAATCCATACTCGTATGCCCTAGTTCGAATCCATGAAACCATCTTCCACCTTCAAATCCATCAAGGAAGAGTCCTTCGAATCCATGCAATTGATGGAGCTCCGACTCCATTCCCTGCTTGTCTTTGAATCCCCATGTTGAGACAACTTCGAATCGATCCACAGTAACATATTTTGATCGATTCGAATGAGTACCGGTTCCATCAATTCGAAGGTAACGAACCTTCGAATCCAACATCTCGAATCCACCAAGTAAATGCGGCTAAAACCTAGGGTTCGACCAGTAAGCACGAAGAAACAAGAGGATCAACCCGGGAAACTCGTGCCACGTCATCATTCTCACGCGCAAGAGCATGGATTCGACCCTATGGATTCTAACCATATCGATTCGAACGAATCCATAGGATGAGGAGCACCATCTTGAATTGATCATAACTTGAGATCTACAAGCCCAAATGCTATGAAATTTTCACAGGAGCTTGCGTAAACATAGAAGAATGTCCACGCCAATTTTCATCACGATTGGACCCTTTCTTGATCGATTCGAACCAAGGGTCGAATCGATCCCAAAGTGGGCCCGGATCTCCAGAATTCAGCCGTATGGGCCCCTCACGTGCCAGAAGCGTTCTTCCCGGATTTTAGGAGTGGATCGGAGAATTTTTAGAGAGAAAGCACGCCCGAACGCTGCCAGAATCACTCCATATCGTCTTCATTGTTGCTGATTTCAAAATCAAGTCTATTATCTGCTGTAATTCGCTTTAAAACACTTGTAACCTTCAAGTATTAAGCAATAAAGTGATAAAACTACATAGTGGACGTAGGCAAAACGCCGAACCACTCTAAATTACTGTCTTCCGTGCAATTTACTTTTCTGTGATTTGGAGTTTTTGTTAGATAATCACCATTTTCAATTTAGTTTCTTCATTTATTATCTCTTCAAAAAACTTCCGAAGGGTGTTGCCCAATTTTGGTGCAAACACGAATGAATATCCTTACCATTTGTCCTAGTAGAGCAAAACGAGTTTATATGTACAATAAGCATCTCCCAGGATATATATAACCCTCGTGTTTCTTTTAGATATTTCCTAAGTTAATTTTTCTATCAGTTTCTATAGTCCACTAATCAACTATCAAGTTCAAAATAGACGATCGCATATGGAAATCTAGTCTCGTATACTTACTGCATTTTCAAACTTTCAATGCTAAGTACATGACTAAGTACTTTCCATAAACGAGTAAATACACAAAGCGCGATCCAGTAACACAAAGAACGATTAAGTCACACAAAGCGACCTATATTCCTCCTTTTATATAATTAATACTTTTTATTAATTTAAACCTCTTTTATTAGTAAAACTTCCTTTAATCGACTATAACTTTATTTATCAATCATTACTATTCATTTATACTCTTTTAATACACTAAAAAGTATTCATATACTTATCTCAATTGGTATAAGTTATTCACAAATCATTTATAAGATTTTTTACTTTAAACTTTTACCTTTTCTATTTCTTTTAAGAAGATTTCTTTCATATAATTCCTTCAAAATATCCATTTTAAGGATCTCGGTACTTTCACAAATCCATTCAAAAGGTTTAAGACTAATGTTACTTAAACTTTATAACTACAAATCCAAAATCATTTTATTTATGCTTATCTTTAAAACATTCTTTTAAAGATCTATTTACATTCATAAGTATAATAAAAAAGGGTTAAAGACAAATGTTATTAACATATTGTCACAACAAACCCAAAACATTCCATACTTGTATTATCTTGAAAACATGCTTTTAAAGACATAAGACTATTTAGTTAAGTTCAATATTTAGCAACTTAACTATCCAGTTAAAACGATCGCTTATAGATACCATGATTCGTGTACTTAACTCGTTTTCAACATTCCAACTTATATTATCCCTTGTTCAAGAGTGAAGTCGGGTAAGTTGAATCACTAGTTGCATATCAAAGACCTCCTAGATACTTCATTCTTGAATCTCGTCGATAAATAAGTCTACTCGTCGGCTTTTAGTATTAAGTATAGTATTAATGATTACCATAAATGAGTAAGAAATTAACACGATTAACAAGTTTATGATATTCCAAACTTATCCTCGGTGAAGAAGGAAGCCGGTGGTTAGAGCACTATTGCTTATGTCCTTACTCGGACATCAACCTTAACTTTTGCAATTAGATAAGCTGACTTCGTCGGCTTTTAGTATTAAGCATAGTAATTGCTTTTCAAACAAGTAATTAAACAAAACACGATTTAACCACTAAGAAATTCATAACCCCTTTCTAAATCATTTGATTATACTTTTAAAATAATTGAAATACCAATAATAAGTTTTAAAAAAATTCTCAAAGTATTACTTTAATATAACAAGTTTATAAAACATTTCTAAATTGGGAAAGACCATGTTTTCTATATATTTGAAATAAACCCTCTTCTTTAAAAATTCATAACTAATTCTTAAAAATTCATAAAAATCTAAAACCCATTTAAAATACTTAAATAAGAGTTAGCAAACACTTGTAAAAAGAATGAAATAAAATACTAAAATTTAAATATTTTTTCAAACCTTTAAAGCCCAAAACAAAGGCTAAAATGGGGCAGCTTTGCATAAGTGTAAATTTGGCCACTTTTCAACATGTTACTCAACCTTTTAACATTCAAACATTTTATGGAAGCAAGCATACATACGAAACATCACAAATTAGGCTAGAAACCCCAAATGAACTCTCTACAAAGTTCTATAGAAATTTCCAAATACAAGACAACCCCAAAGTGCATTTATAACCACTATCGTTATAAGAGCACTTTTAGTCAAAGTCCAATCTAAACCAAAGTCCAACAGTAACCTATGTGCTTTGTTTCAAGGCTATGATACAAGCCATACAATTTCATTCAAGTCCATTCAAGTTCATTTAAGTCCATAGATATGGATTACATATGCCATTTGCTTTTAAAGCAAGAATCAAAACCAATATTACAACATATGACAATATCAATTCGAACAACATATACACAATCAAACACAAGCACATATACATAATATTTTCATTCAAGGTGGTGAGTAAGCTACCGTTAACCAATTAAACAAACAAGTCCAAGCAACCAAGTCCTTCCTTAACCATAGAAACAACTAATCTCCTTCTCCTTTCTCGCTTTGCACTTGATTCTATGCTATTGTAAGCCTATAATGCTCATGGCCTAAGGGCTTTAGGGTTTTTTTTTACTCCATTCTTCCAGATCCAAGATGCTAGAAGGTATTTTGATGTATTCCAATGGCTTCTAGAAAAGTTAAAAGAGACTTAAAGATGTTTTAAAATTATTTTCTTTAGGAAATTTGTGTAGAGAAAGATATGAAAAGAGTTTGATTTTATTTCTAAATTAGCAACAATGATTCAAAATGTATGCACCCTCTTATATAGGCTCAAGATGGTGTTGCCTAACCTTCCTCTCATCCCTCACCATGCCATGGAAGTCTCACCCTCCACATGCTCGTCACTTCTCCTTTACACCTCTTATATTTAGCAAATTATTAAACCACCCTTACACATAAATATCTCTTATCCATTAGAAACTTCTAGAATATGCCATTTGATTTATGAATCAAAGTGTGTTAATTAGTTCCTAATGTCTTCATATATTCATTAGCTTAGAAAGAAATGGTTCGAACAACTTATATTGATTAAAAAATGTTTATTGATAAACCGATTTTCGGTCATATTATCGATGTTTCTTCAAAGTATTTATTTTTGTAGATAAACTTTAGAAACAAGTTTACCATCATTATTTATTATCAAAAGGGGGTTGAAAAGTTTATTAATTTAATTTAATAACATTTAATCCATGAGTCAAATATTTAAACAATCGAATATTTTAATACGAAATGTCCAAAATTCTAGGTCGTTACATGCGGCTACAACCTAATTTTGCTGCATCTTATGTTTTTCTTCTAAAGACTTTTTCTCTTATTCTAATTTCTTCTCCACAACCGTTAGAGGTTTCCTAAGCCCTCAACTTCGTTATCCAAGTCATTAATAATATAGTTATTATCATTCTCTATAAGCTATATCCTTGGAAAGTTGCTATCTTTTCCCCATTAACATCAAAGGAAAGTTCCACTAGCCTCTTCCATGTATAATATTAATCATACATGTTTGTCACATAAACGTAATTTCTAGGTCAATATTAGGATATTCTTCATATGTAAACAAATTTAACCCCATCAATGCATCTCTTAGGAAATGCCTGTTGCATTGGGGCAAAGTGTGGGTTGGAAATAGATTCATAAAGTATTATAGAAGTAGGAAAAATAACTTAGTCCTTGCCAGATCTTTGTATAGAGGGATCAGAAAAGGTAGACCTAAAGGGGATGCTTGGGTTTAGGAGTATATATCATCGACTGTGCGGTAGGAGGCACTAAAGTGGGCGCATTATGAATTCAGATTGAAGGGTTAGGATTAATTCTCATTGAGTGTCAATACATACTTGTAGGCAAGAGGGAATGAGACCTATGTTGAGTAGGTGAAGTTATAATAAACCCACCATGATGGTCATTGCGATGTCCATGTCCTTGTCTCACCTTGCCTGTACTCTTCAACAATGCTTGCTTGAATTAGATTCATGAAATGAGTTACAATGTCAATGTGATGAGTTAGGGCTCTAACAGTCAACATCATAGCTCTGAAGGTCATTAAAGCCATGTTGATGATCCATAGAACCTAAAAAGGAAATGTGATCAAGTTAAGACCCAGAAATCAAAGGGCAACACGTGTAGTGTTAACATGTGATAGCCTAAAATTTTGTAAAGTGTGTTAATGTGTCCTAGTGCCCTTGTAGACCGTGCTCTTGAAGTTACTAAAGAGGATTAATTTCCCTTTTAGTGGTAGCGGACATGTCAATAGGAAACAAATGGGAGAGCCAATATCATCAAGGATGATAATGTTGAGACCATAAGAAGGTATTTTATCTGTTGTGCTCCTGAACGAGCCAGATATATCTCTAAATGGAAGAATTGGTGTTTTTTCTTCAAACGGAGCTGAATGTGGCTTTGGAACTGGACGGAGTGAGATAATCTTCAAATTTTTCCGATAGGGAATGAATGGAACTTGATCATCACCACCCATCTTATTGGTAGACTAATGACCAAGTTTACCACCTCACCATCACTCCTGCCCTTATTATCACCATCACCATCGTCACCACCATCATCATGTCCTTATATATTAATGTCATCATTTCCATTTCCCTCTACATTCTCTTGTTGATTAACCTGAGGATCTTTAACGAGGGGGATGCCTGGCTTGTCTTCAGCCTCTTGAGTGGGATGAGCATATCTATAAACATTTGGCACATGGCTTAAACTACGATCATTATCTAAAAGTTTGTAGTCTACATCCTTTCATCCATCAACGAATATCCCATTACATGCTCTTCGATTTCGATGGGAATAACATGCAAATCTTGAAGAACTTGCAACAAAGTTGCATTGCAAGGCCTCATCGGAGTATCTAAAAATTGGCACCATTATAATGATATAACATAGTAGAACTTACATCCTAAAAGCTATTTCTGAGCAAAGCCGAGAAGACAACGCATAAAGAAGCACTTATCCTTTAAATAGCTAACTTGTTCCAAAGGCCAAAGATAATGTGGCAACCTTTAGAAGGATCCAGATAAGTAAAGACTTTTCTTCTGCCTTTTAGAGGCATACAGATAATGGATTTCATCCAATGTGAGATACTGGCCCAAATGATGAAGAAAGACCATGTACATGTTATACACCGAAGCATAGCTATTAAGGTAAGGATGGACAAGGGAAAAATTTACGAACTAGAGCACAAGTCAAATAAGGTGACTAAAATGAGGGACACGTCCAGAAAAGCACATGTGTCGATTACAAGCTATATAACCCTCGGGCGGACTATGAGCCCAACGAAAGGGCTTTGTAACTAGAACATCTTCAAGAGGAATGTAGTGCTTTTCATAAATTCATATGAAGACCACTTCATCTAACAAGGACATCAGAGAATCTGGAGGAATATCTATAATTATAACATCTCTAAGATCACTGTTGGAGTAACCCCCGCAAATGCCTCAACCGCAGTCATAAAGGAAATGACCTCTAGCGACTGCCTTGTCGGATGATGAGGTGAGTCAACAAGATCTGGGTGACCAGAGTGATCAGCAGCTTTATTGTAATGACCCGTAAATTTTGATAAACAAATTTGGTAAATTTAATTAAATTTTGTAATTAAATTTAGGAAGAAATATTTTTTTTATAATTTATACTAAAGTAAATGTTAAAAATGAAATTGCAATTAATTGAAACATATTGTAGAGTTATAATTGATTTAAATTAGGTAGTCGGGGAATAAATTCAAAAGTTATTAACTAAGAAAGTAATACGAAATAAATTGAATATAACATAAACTTAAGTGTAAATTTAAGGGTATGATAACAATTATTATAAACTACCTAATTAATTGGTAAATGAATTTATTGGAAATCAAGTTCATTTAAATGTTAAGTAATTATAATGTTGTTATTAATAATAAACGTTACTTTAATGATTATTAATATAGTAATGGAAGTGTGACAGAAAACTTAATAGAAACATAAATTTATTTTAAGGAAACAAGAGATATATTGTACAAATTGATGAATTAGTATAAATTTAATGGTAATTGGATAAAATCAATATCATATGAGTCATTGCAACCTTTGTTGTAAACTATAAACCTATAAATGTGATTTAGGGAAAATAGTGACCGTTATTATTTGTTACCAGTTTACTTAGGCTATTAAACTGTGAGTGGTAATTAATTGAAATTTAAAATGAAACTTGGTATTACAATTATGAGTTCAAGAAAATAATTGCAAGATATAAATGTAATAAGATGCATAGAAATGTTGGTTATTTTTTAAAGTAATAAATGATGTAATAAAAGAATGAAATCTAGATAAATAAATTTAATTGAGACCTTAATTATAAATAATGGGTGAAATAATAGGATAGATGGTAATTTTTTGTGGAGAATAACCATACAAGTCCTATAAAGAGTATATTGGTGATAAACGATTATTTTGAATAAAGGTAATTAAATATTACTTTAATGGATATAAATGTAGTAACGGATAGAGTGAATGAAATTAGCATTATGAAAATGGATGCCAACATTGATTTGTAAGTAATAAAGGCTTATTTATGTGACTAAAGAGTAACGGTAATGTTTATTTTAGGTTACCTATTTATTTATATTGTTAATTGGAATTGGAGATAAATTGTAATAAATGGAAATAAATGTTACATTGGTGTGAAATTTAATACAATGGTTAGGAGTTGTTAAATTGGGTATATTAAAGTAATGAATGGGAAAAACAAGGCAACTAAGTTTATAAAGTAGTATTGAACTTAATGAAAAGATGTGAATTAAAACAAATCACTCCATTGAAATCCAATTTATAAAAAGTGTAAATTTTATAGAAATTGGAATTAAATGGTATGCAATTTGAAATAAAGATAAATTGGGAAAATGTTAATTTATCAGGATATATACCAATGTAAATGGTACCTAGGATGAAAATGTGATAATTAATTGAATTAAAAGAATGGGAGTCAGGATTTACTTATTTATTTGAATTTACAATTAAATAATTGGATTTATTGCAAATAAGTATAATTAAATATTAAATATTACACTAATTGAAATGAAGATGAAATTTGAATATATTAATGGAATGGAATGTGAGACAAGTGTTAACTGTGTTATAGAGTAATAATAGACTCAAATAAAGGGTTGGAATTGAATCCAATCAGTTTAATTGGAACTTATAAAAATTAATTGGATTCAATTTATAAAAGGATTAATCGCAATTAAATGAATTAAATATTTAAAATGGGAATTTAGATGATAGTGAGAATATTTATGTAATAATTTTGAACCCAAGGTTTAATCCATCTATTTGACAGGAATGAATGGAATAATAATTAATTAATTTAATTAAATGGAATTTTGGGAATTTTATTGATAATTTGCGAATTTAATGAAATTGGGGTTAATATTGGAATTTATAAATTAATCATCTCTAAATTGACATTTAAATTTGTTTAAATCATTGTAAATGATTGAGGAATCATAAGGAATGAAAATTTTTCGATTTTCGAATTGAAATTGGAAGTTTGATTTAATTAATTAATTTTTAATTTATTTAATTAATATAAAAATAGCCATTTTGACTACTGACTCGAATTTTGACGAAACCAGTTTCATCAGATCCATAACAGTGAATTATTGTAGGATTTCAATTTTCGTAGCGATCGGACTTGTCGTTTGATCGTACGAACGCGAAACGCCTTGAAATCGATTTAATTGAAATCAAATTGAAAAATGTTGATTTTAGCATAACTTCTTCATACGATGGAATTTGGACTTGAAACCTTTTCCATGGCGTTTAAAATATTTTAAAACGTCTATTTTGATATATGGATCGACCCAATTTCATTCTAGAGTCGAAACGAGCTTTTTGGGCCACTTTGTCGTTAGCGCGAATATTCAACCCGACCCATCTATTCTATTTCAGTTCTCTATAAATATCCTGCTATAAACCCTAGCAGCCTCTATTCCTCATTTCTATACATACAGAGACTTCTGTACTCCTCTTCCTCAATGACTGTAAACCCTAATCTATCCAATTAAAATTTCAATCCAAAGCTGAAATTTCAAACTCCTCAAAAAAATTCAGAAAAAATATATATCGAAGCTCTCGATATACCCGCATCTCAAAACTGCAATTCGTTTTTCGATACAAATCACCATTTTTCTAAAAATTGTAGAACAACTCGTGGCTGTTCATCGTTCCTTGATCATCTTGCACACATCGCCAAATTGAATTTACCATCGCATGGAGAGGACCACGTGTTGCTCATCGGTGCAGTTCGGTTGTCGAATCGACAGTTTGATCGCTTGTAAAAATTCAGTAGGGTTTGGAAAATCACGGCGGCGGAGGCTACAGATGCTCGATCGCGTGGTCGGGGTTCTCGCTGTGGGTCGCGTGGCAAGGCGCGGCGTCTGGGTGATCGGCGTTGGCTGCGGCGCGACGTGGCAGTACACGACGAATGTGCAAATTGGAGGCGGCTCGTTTGGTTCAGGCGCTGTGCATCTAGCGTTTGCTATTTGGAAGATAAGTGACGTGGTAATTTAATTTTTAATTATTTTTGTTTTCTTTGTTATGATTTAAATTTCAATTTCAATCGCTCAAAATCAAATAACTTTCACATACGGATTCTGTTTCACGCGAGGTTTTCTCCGCTAGGTTCGTATTGGGATTCCAGACAATTTGGCGCTGGTTTGGACGAATTCTGAGAGCGTCCAATTTTTGGGTTTAAATTGAATTTAAATGCAATTCAAAATGTGAGTGTTTTAACCCAATCACAACTTCTAAAATTTCTTATGTTTGTTAAATTTAATTATGATGTGACTTGATATTTATTTACAACTGTTTGACATATATTTAATCATCATCCTAGTTAAATTGCATTTATTTGAATTAAACTGATATTCAATTTATTATTGCATATAAACTGCCAGTTAAATTAAGTTATTATTGAATAATAAACTGCCAGTAATTAATTGTTGTTTATTGATGTTATTGTTTGTTTTGGATGATGATTATGATGGATGTATGATCTGGTGATGGATGAATGGACGTGTATTATATATTATTATAAACTGCAAGTTATTATGCATTTTTATTTCATTCGGGATTGCGGTTTGAAATGATATATAAACGTAATTTTATTTTAAATTACGGATTGAAATGATAAATATCTGTATCACTTGACCATATGATAGAAAATTATATACAGGCACCGCGGTATATATATAAAAATATTCTGAAATGATTTTCTATGGTTTGGAAAGGAACATACGGTTTAATAAGTATTAAATTTTGATGTTATATAAATACTATTATATATATATATATATATATATATATATATATATATATAGTAAAATTCTTGAATTTAAGCTATGTATAAAATTGATTAATAAAATGAGTTTAATAATGGAGTTTGATTATTTTATATTATATGGTTTAGTACCTATATAAGATAATGTATATATATAGTTTTTAAATGACTTAAATGAAATTTAAGTTGGAAGACAAATATGGAATTGGTTTAAATTGAATTATTTAAGAATTGTACTTGAATAAATTTGATTTGAAATTAAATAAAATGGAGATTTTAAAGGATATGATTCTTATAACATGATTTGGGTATAAAGTAATTTAAATGAACATAAAGTTGAGATAAATGAATTTATCAAGTAAATTAAATTTAAAGAATATCCAGTTATTTGAAGTTAAAGGTTTTACTTAAATGACATTTGATTTATTAAGTAAACATTTCAAATCTAAATAATAGCAATTGAATTTGATATATATATATATATATATATATATATATATGGAATTATCAAAGAATTAGTTTTGAAATGGTGGAATATTTAAAGCTTTGAAATATATGAATTGAAATGGTTTATTTATAAGTTCAAATCGTTATTTGGAATTTATTTGCAAAAATTAAAGAAGCTATTTTATTATATAAAGTAATTTAATATTTAAACCATTAAAGTATATTAAGTTATGTTTCAAGCTATATATTTCAAGGTATATAGATTTGAAAGTGCTATGATTTCTTGAAAAAGGATATATTTGAAATAAAATGATATCATATTGTTTGGGTTTTAAAATAGAAATGATATCGTATTTATATGGTTTTGAAGTATAATTATTTTAAAATGAACGCAGTGTTATAATAACGTTTGGTTGTTAAAGAGACCGAGATCGAAAGTTGTCATACTCTTTGCCAACCCCGAAACCACTTTAACAACCGTGTACGCGATGGAGATTCCAGAATGAAGTAGGATGGCGGCGGCGTTTCCTTTAAGGTAAATATGTGGACCCGACTCTCGTGAGTTGGCATAAGGTGGCTAAAACAGGAGCGATTCTCGAGCCAATGAGGTAGCACCTTTGATCGGACACATCCCTTCGATATTATACTTTGACTTTTGGATTGATTTGGTGGCCACTTTTAATTTTCTTTTTGGGGGCGTGGCTCAAGGTGGGCGGTAGCTACGCACTACGTGTTACCACCAGCCCGGATGCGTAATTGGTATATCTACCCTGGCATTGCCTAGTTGTGCCGTGTCACCTACCATAGCGAGCCTTGTACGAGTTTGGTATTCTCCCGTAGCCATGTGATATCCTCTGGTGGCTTTTCGATCAGGAGGGACTATGATATTGGATGGAGTACTGGGACTATTACGTGTTAAGGGGAATATTGGGTCACCCCTTAATGCTATTTAAAATTAAGTTTATTTTACTATAGATATTATTATAATAGCGAAATATTACTACATAGTAAATAGTTTAACGGATCCTTAGGAGATGTGAATCCCGAGTATCTCTTAAGTTGCTGCACTCATATTTATTTCTGTTGATTTAACTCACATAAGATATTTTAGTTCTGACTCGAGTGTTTTGTCTTTTCAATTCGCTCGGGTCAACCTGAGCATTTCAGGATTTAAAGACCTTACTTCTGGAGGACGAAGACGAAGATTTTATTACTATTATATATTATATTAGTCCACTGCATCACATTTGTTCTGTTGCATTATTAGTTGTTTTCTATGGTATGTGTAACTCTGATATGTATTGTATAAATATAATCAAATGTTTTGTAAAACAGCTTCATGAACTGTATATTTGATTATTATATTTTATCGTTCCGCTGCAAGATTCTATTTTTTTCCTTTCTATGCTTTTTCTTATTTTCCCCATAACAATCCACCCTTCCGTATGGTTTGAATTGGCACGTGTGTCATTTTAAAGCATGCAAAAAAGCGGGATGTTACATCTGGTATCAGAGCTTTGGTTTAGCGATAAACCTTACTTTGTGGGGTCCGACTCTTTATTAATAGGGTAGTAATACCCTATGGGAGTCGCTGAGCGTATATATGAGAGAGCGTATTTGTTATATAAAAAGGTTTTAATATTATGTTAATTTGTTCCGTTTTGTATTTATAAATTCCGATTGATGCATGGGACGCTATGATATCAATAAGGATTTCTAAACACTTAATAGGACAGACCGACACAATATTTGTTTTAATATAGGTGAATGAAATAATTTTGCCTATTATATTTTCTATATATATAAAATAACATTTTTACAAATGATATGAATTTTGGTTGCATTATATTGGGTGTTAGGTAATAAAAATTTAAATAATAGTGGGAATAAGAGTGAGAATTAAAGAATTGAAAATTGAAAATATAGAACTTAGGTCCCGGGGTTTTGAAAATTCTTTCAATAATTTTGGAATATAATAATAATATTATTAGAAGTATTTTCTAATATAAATATTTCAATATAATGTGAAAGAAATGTTTTAAAGAAGATTTTGGAAAAATAAGTTATGTACTTCCTTCTATGTCGCTGGAAAATAATTTCGGTGATGGCGGCTGCATCATCGACATTCATTTTCGAGTTTCGAAGTGGGAAGGCCACTGTAGTAGTTTTACTACAGATTCATTTTTGATAAACAAATATAAATTTTAAATTGTTTTAAATATAATCAAATATATAAGTTGTAAGGATATACATTTATCTATTATTTTAAATGATTTTTAATAAAAAAACCCGGTATTTAAATCTTAAGTTTCCAATTAATTAATAGTTTCAATTATTGTAGTGAAATGGAATGTAACCTATTAAAAATTGGAGCCTTTAATTGAAATAAGGAATTTAATGCTAAGTTATAAATGAGATTAAAAGAAAGTTGAAAATGGTAATCTTATAAAACGAAAGATATAATTATTGAGCATTTAATTAAATAAAAGAATTGAGAAAAAATTGTGCGATTTTCAATTACATTCTTAAAAAGCACATATATAACTTACCAAATTTAAAAAAAAAGTTGAAATGTTTAATAAGAAAATGTAATGGAAATTGTACAAGTAAAAGTATGTAATGAAGTGTTCAATAAATTGCTTATTAATAAGAATTGAGGTTATAAATATACTTGAGTAAGTAACTATAGACTTAAGTAAATTATTGAATTTATTTATTTTGAAAATAAGCAGAAAGATGAATACTGTAATAAATGAACGTAATATAATAAAAAGAAAATTTCATGATATGAATAAGTGAAAATGAGACTTTATTAGAAATGAATAAAAGTAGATGAAACTACAAGAAATAAAAGGAAAATTAAATATATAAAAATAAATAATGAATGAAAAGGAAATAAAATAACAAATGGATGAAGTAATTGAAAAAAAGAAAAAGAAAAAAAAACTTGACTTATTGTTGAAATTGTTGTTTGGTAAGGATACTTTAAATTTGGATTGGATGTATGAATAATCTATTGGTTTCATCCAAGACTGTTGAGTTAATGTTGCACTTAGAAGTTTATTCTTCATTCTATACAATTTAAAGTTTTGAACCCGAACAACTACCTGTTTTGTTTGATATGGATGGATAGTTGAATTGTGTTGATTCTGTATGATGGTTGTATGCTATTTGTTGCAATTGATTGTTGTTGTATTGATTGTTATTTGGGGTTGAAACTACCTTAAATGTTTCATTTTATATAATTGTTAACCTTTTGGATTATATAAGTGAAATACATGTTATGGAAGCAATTGCTACTGCTTTTGGTTTCATAATTAAGCGTTAATCGTCCGACAAATAGGTACGTTTTCGGGTCACAGATTTATAGCGCTATTATATTGTTTTCACGGGTTGGGATATATATTATTTTGGAAATTATATGTTATATATTGTTATTTTTGATATTATATTTTCTCCCAAGCCTCCCCGTACAAAGGAGACTCTACCAAAATTTTCCGTAAATTTTGGACTTAGAAAACTTTGAAAATGATTTCCAAACTTTATTAATTTAAGTATAAAAAGATTTAATGGTTATAACATGGTTATTTTATTCAAATTAATTTATTTTGTAAATCTATTTGTTTATAAATTTAATATTTTAAGTAAGATATGTTGTTTTCTTAATTCTTCTTTTCCCTTCTTTTCCTTTTCGGGGACGAAAAGTTTTGAGTGGGGGAGAGTGTAACGACCCGTAAATTTTGATGAATAAATTTGGTCAATTTAATTAAATTTTGTAGTTTAATTTAGGAAAAAATAATTTTTTTTATAATTTATACTAAAGTAAATGTTAAAAATGAAATTGCAATTAATTGAAATAGATTGTAGAGTTATAATTGATTTAAATTAGGTAATCGGGGAATAAATTCAAAAGTTATTAACTATGAAAGTAATACGTAATAAATTGAATATAACATAAACTTAAGTGTAAATTTAAGGGTATGATAACAATTATTATAAATTACCTAATTAATTGGGCAATGAATTTATTGGAAATCAAGTTCATTTAAATGTTAAGTAAATATAATGTTGTTATTAATAATAAATGTTACTTTAATGATTATTAATATAGTAACGGAAGTGTGAATGAAAACTTAATAGAAACATAAATTTATTTTAAGGAAACAAGAGATATATTGTACAAATTATGAATTAGTATAAATTTAGTGATAATTGTATAAAATCAATATCATATGAGTCATTGCAACCTTTGTTGTAAACTATAAACCTATAAATGTGATTTAGGGCAAATAGTGACTGTTATTATTTGTTACCAGTTTACTTAGGCTATTAAACTGTGAGTGGGAATCAATTGAAATTTAATATGAAACATGGTATTACAATTATGAGTTTAAGAAAATAATTACAAGATATAAATGTAATAAGATGCATAGAAATGTTAGTTATTTTGTAAAGTAATAAATGATGTAATAAAAGAATGAAATCCAGATAAATAAATTTAATTGAGACCTTAATTATAAATAATGGGTGAAATAATAGGATAGATAGTAATTGTTTGTGGAGAATAACCATACAAGTCTTATAAAGAGTATATTGGTAATAAACGGTTATTTTGAATAAAGGTAATTAAATATTACTTTAATGGATATAAATGCAGTAACGGATAGAGTGAATGAAATTAGCATTATGAAAATGGATGCCATCATTGATTTGTAAGTAATAATGGCTTATTTATGTGACTAAAGAGTAACCGTAATGTTTATTTTAGGTTACATATTTATTTATATTATTAATTGGAATTGGAGATAAATTGTAATAAATGGAAATAAATGTTACATTGGTGTGAAATTTAATGCAATGGTTAGGAGTTGTTAAATTGCGTATATTAAAGTAACGAATGGGAAAAACAAGGCAACTAAGTTTATAGAGTAGTATTGAACTTAATAAAATGATTTGAATTAAAACAAATCAATCCATTGAAATTCAATTTATAAAAAGTGTAAATTTTGTAGCAATTGGAATTTAATGTTATGCAATTTGAAATAAAGATAAATTGGGAAAATGTTAATTTATCAGGATATATACCAATGTAAATGGTACCTACGATGAAAATATGATAATTAATTGAATTAAAAGAATGGGAGTCCGGATTTACTTATTTATTTGAATTTACAGTTAAATAATTGGATTTATTACAAATAAGTAGAATTAAATATTAAATATTACACTAATTGAAATGAAGATGAAATTTGAATATATTAATGGGATGAAATGTGAGGCAAGTATTAACTGTGTTATAGAGTAATAATAGACTCAAATAAAGGGTTGAAATTGAATCTAATCAGTTTAATTGGAACTTATAAAAATTAATTGGATTCAATTTATAAAAGGATTAATTGCAATTAAATGAATTAAATATTTAAAATGGGAATTTAGATGATAGTGAGAATATTTATGTAATAGTTTTGAATCCAAGGTTTAATCCATCTATTTGACAGGAATGAATGGAATAATAATTAATTTATTTAATCAAATGGAATTTTGGGAATTTTATTGATAATTTGCGAATTTAATGAAATTGGGATATATTGGAATTTATAAATTAATCATCTCTAAATTGACATTTAAATTTCTTTAAATCATTGTAAATGATTGCAGAATCATAAGGAATGAAATTTGTCAATTTTCGAACTGAAATTGGAAATTTGATTTAATTAATTAATTTTTAACTTATTTAATTAATATAAAATAGTCATTTTGACCACTGATTCGGATTTCGACGAAATTAGTTTCATCGGATCCGTAACGGTGAATTATTGTAGGATTTCAAGTTTCGTAGCGATCGGACTTGTCGTTTGATTGTACGAACGCGAAATGCCTTGAAATCGATTTAATTGAAATCAATTGAAATCAAATTGAAAAATACTGATTTTAGCATAACTTCTTCATACGATGGAATTTGGACTTGAAACCTTTTCCATTGCATCTAAAATATTTTAAAACATCTATTTTGATATATGCATTGACCTAATTTCATTCCGGAGTCGAAACGGGCTTTTTGGGCCACTTTGTCGTTAACGTATATATTCAACCCGACCCATCTATTCTATTTCAGTTCTCTATAAATATCCTGCTAAACCCTAGCATCCTCTATTCCTCATTTCTATACGTACAGAGACTTCTGTGCTCCTCTTCCTCAATGGCTGTAAACCCTAATCTATCCAATTCAAATTTCAATCCAAAGCTGAAATTTCAAACTCCTCAAAAAAATTCAGAAAAAATATATATCGAAGCTCTCGATATACGCATCTCAAAACTGCAATTCGTTTTTTGATTCAAATCACCATTTGTCTAGAAACTGAAGAACAATTCATGGCCGTTCATCACGCCTTGATCATCATGCACGGATCGCCAAATTGAATTTACCATCGCATGGAGAGGACCACGCGTTGTTCATCGGTGCAGTTCGTTTGTCGAATCGACAGTTTGATTGCTTGTAAAAATTCAGTAGGGTTTGGCAAATCACGGCGGCGGAGGCTACAGACGCTCAATCGCCTTGTCGGGGTTCTTGCCGTGGGTCGCGTGGCGAAGGCGCGGCGTCTGGGTGATCGGCGTTGGCTGCGGCACGACGTGGCAGTACGCGACGAACGTGCAAATTGGAGGCGGCTTGTTTGGTTCAGGCGCTGTGCATCTAGGGTTTGCTATTTGGAAGATAAGTGACGTGGTAATTAATTTTTAATTTTTTTTTCTTTGTTATGATTTAAATTTCAATTTCAATTGCTCTAAATTAAATAACTTTCACATACGGATTCCGTTTCACGCGCGGTTTTCTCCGCTAGGTTCGTATTGGGATTCCAGACATTTTGGCACTAGTTTGGATGAATTCCGAGACTATTCAATTTTTGGGTTTAAATTGAATTTAAATTCAATTTAAATTCAAAAGGTGAGTGTTTTAACACACTCACAACTTCTAAAATTTCTTATGTTTGTTAAATTTAATTATGATGTGATTTGATATTCATTTACGACTGTTTGGCACATATTTAATCATCATCTCAGTTAAATTGTATTTATTTGAATTAAATTGTTATTCAATTTATTATTGCATATAAACTGCCAATTAAATTAAGTTATTATTGAATAATAAACTGCCAGTAATTAATTTTTATTTATTGATGTTATTGTTTGTTTTGGATGATGATGGTGGTGGATGTATGATCTGTTGATGGATGAATGGACGTGTATTATATATTATTATAAACTGCAAGTTATTTTGCATTTTTATTTCATTCGGGATTGCGGTTTGAAATGATATATAACCGTAATTTTATTTTAAATTATGGATTTAAATGATAAACATCCGTATCACTTGACCATAGGATAGAAAATTATATACAGGCACCGCGGTATATATATATAAAAATATTTTGAAATGATTTTCTATGGTTTGGAAAGGAATATATGGTTTAATAAGTATTAAATTTTGATGTTATATAAATACTATTTTATATATATATATATAGTTAAATTCTTGAATTTAAGCTATGTATAAAATTGATTAATAAAATGAGTTTAATAATGAAGTTTGATTATTTTATATTATATGGTTTAGTACCTATATAAGATAATGTATATATAGAGTTTTTAAATGACTTAAATGAAATTTAAGTTGGAAGACAAATATGGAATTGGTTTAAATTGAATTATTTAAGAATTGTACTAGAATAAATTTGATTTGAAATTAAGCAAAATGGAGATTTTAAAGGATATGATTCTTATAACTTGATTTGGGTATAAAGTGATTTAAATGAATATAAAGTTGAGATAAATGAATTTATCAAGTAAATTAAATTTAAAGAATATCCAGTTATTTGAAGTTAAAGGTTTTACTTAAACGACATTTGATTTATTAAGGAAACATTTCAAATCTAAATAATAGCAATTGAATTTGATACATATGTATATATATATGGAATTATCAAAAAATTATTTTTGAAATGGTGGAATATTTAAAGCTTTGAAATATATGAATTGTAATGGTTTATTTAGAAGTTCAAATCGGTATTTGGAATTTATTTGCAAAAATTAAAGAAGCTATTTTATTATATAATGTAATTTAATATTTAAACCATTAAAGTATATTAAGTTATGTTTCAAAGCTATATATTTCAAGGTATATAGATTTGAAAGTGCTATGATTTCTTGAAAAAGGATATATTTGAAATAAAATGATATCATATTGTTTGGGTTTTGAAATCGAAATGATATTGTATTTATATGGTTTTGAAATGGATATTATATTCTGGTTTTGAAGTATAATTATTTTAAAATGACCGCGGTGTTATAATAACGTTTGGTTGTTAAAGAGACCGGGATCGGAAGTTGTCATACTCTCTGCCAACCCCGAAACCACTTTAACAACCGTGTACGCGGTGGAGATTCCAGAATGAAGTAGGATGGCGGCGGCGTTTCCTTTGTGGTAAATACGTGGACCTGACTCCCGTGAGTTGGCATAAGGTGGCTAAAACAGGAGAGATTCTCGGGCCAATGAGGTAGCACCTTTGATCGGACACATCCTTCGATATTATACTTTGACTTTTGGATTGATTCGGTGACCATTTTTGATTTTCTTTTTGGGGGTGTGGCTCAAGGTGGGCGGTAGCTGTGCGCTACGCGTTACCACCAGCCCATATACGTAATTGATATATCTACCCTGGCATTGCCTAGTTGTGCCGTGTCACCTACCATAGCGCGCCTTGTACGAGTTTGGTTTTCTCCTGTAGCCCGTGTGGTATCCTCTGGTGGCTTCCCGATCAGGAGGGACTATGATATTGGATGGACTACAGGGACTATTACGTGTTAAGGGGAATATTGGGTCACTCCTTAACGCTATTTAAAAGTAAGTTTATTTTACTATAGACATTATTATAATAGCGAAATATTACTACATAGTAAATAGTTTAACGGATCCTTAGGAGATGTGAATCCCGAGCATCTCTTAAGTTACTGCACTCATATTTATTTCTGTTGATTTAACTCACATAAGATATTTTAGTTCTGACTCGAGTGTTTTGTCTTTTCAATTCGCTCGGGTCAGCCTGAGCATTTCAGGATTTGAAGACCTTACTTCTGGAGGACGAAGACAAAGATTTTATTACTATTATATATTATATTAGTCCACTGCATCACATTTGTTCCGCTGCATTATTAGTTGTTTTCTCTGGTGTGTGTAACTCTGATATGTATTGTATAAATATAATCAAATGTTTTGTAAAACAGCTTCATGAACTTTATATTTGATTATTATATTTTATCGTTCCGCTTCAAGATTCTATTTTGTTCATTTTCCTTTCTCTGCTTTTTCTTATTTTCCCCATAACAATCTGCCTTCCATATGGTTTGAATTAGCACGTGTGTCAATTTAAAGCGTGCGAAAAGGCGGGATGTTACATCTGGTATGAGAGCTTTGGTTTAGCGATAAACCATAGCTTTGTGGCGTCTGACTCTTTATTAATAGGGTAGTAATACCCTATGGGAGTCGCTGAGCTTATATATGAGAGAGCATATTTGTTAGTATTATAAAAAGGTTTTAATATTATGTTAATTGTTCCGTTTTGTATTTATAAATTCTATTTAATGCATGGGACGCTATGACATCAGTAGGGATTTCTAAACACTTAATAGGACAGACCGACACAATATTTGTTTTAATATAGGTGAATGAAATAATTTTGCCTGTTATATTTTCTATGTATATAAAATAACATTTTTATAAATGATATATATTTTTGGTTGCATTATATTGGGTGTTAGGTAATAAAAATTTAAATAATAGTGGGAATAAGAGTGAGAATTAAATAAATGAAAATTGGAAATTTAGAACTTAAGTCCCGGGCTTTTGAAAATTCTTTCAATAATTTTGGAATATAATAATAATATTATTAGAAGTATTTTCTAATATAAATATTTCAATATAATGTGAAAGAAATGTTTTAAAGAAGATTTTGGAAAATTAAGTTCTGTACTTCCTTCTCTGTCTTTGGAAAATAATTTCGGTGATGGCGGCCGCATCACCGACATTCATTTTCGAGTTTCGAAGTGGGAAGGCCACTGTAGTAGTTTTACTGCAGATTCTTTTTTGATAAACAAATATAAATTTTAAATTGTTTTAAATATAATTAAATATATAAGTTGTAAGGGTATACATTTATCTATTATTTTAAATGATTTTTAATAAAAAACCCCGGTATTTAAATTCTTAAGTTTCCAATTAATTAATAGTTTCAATTATTGTAGTGAAATGGAATGTAACCAATTAAAAATTGGAGCCTTTAATTAAAATAAGGAATTTAATGCTAAGTTATAAATGAGATTAAAAGAAAGTTGAAAATGGTAATCTTTTAAAACGAAAGATATAATTATTGAGCATTTAATTAAATAAAAGAATTGAGAAAAACTTGTGTGATTTTCAATTACATTCTTAATAAGCATATATATAACTTGCCAAATTTTAAAAAAAAGTTGAAATGTTTAATAAGAAAATGTAATGGAAATTGTACAAGTAAAAGTATGTAATAAAAATGTATTCTATTTATAATATACATACATACATACATATATATATATATTTATGTATGTATATATATCGTAAATAAAAAGTCTTTGATTTTAATAAAAGATATGTTTTCAAATTGTAATATATATGTACGTATATATTGTGGTTTGAAGTTATGTTTTAAAATTCAATATAATAATTTTCAAAACTATATTAAAATATTTTCTATTTACAATGTATATACTTATATATATTGTAAATAGAAAGGCTTTAATTTGAATTTAATAAATAAAAATATGTTTTCAAATTATATATATATATATATATATATGTATATATATATCGTGATATGGAAATTATGTTAAATTTAACAATTTTCAAAAGCTATTTAAAAGTTTATCATTATTTTCAAAACACTTAAAGAAAATGTTTATTTATCTATAAAAGTATAATTGTTTTAGTTTGAATAAGATTTTATAAAAATTTATTTTACTTAAACTAAATTGGTCTATAAATATATATATAAAGGTTTAATTTTACTTTCTTTTTAAATATCTTATGAACTAAAAATAGTTTGAAAATATATAATATATTAATTTATTTAAAAACATAAGTATATAAAAATAAATATAAACAAATTCGTATTTTCATAAATAAAAAGGCATAAGAGATTTTTAGATAAGGGTTTAGACATAAAAATCCTTGTAACTAACATTTGTAAGAAATAAAGATCATGCATTTACATTTGTTAAGCATGGATAACTTAAACTAACAAGTGGCAAGATTCATTTCTCTCTAAAAATTAAATTAAATAAATAAGTTTTAGAAGAAAAATCTAGTTATTATTTTCAGTTCAAAAGTTTATAGTTCAAATGTTTCTCTTCTTCTTCCTATAACTAAAATAAAAATAAATCAAAAGAAACCTGATCAAGAGCAAGTATTCTAAGATTTCAACTCAACATCAAGCTGTAGGAATCAAATCAGCAATTCAGAATCAAATTCAACACAAGCGTAACAATTCCAGATCTAAGAAATTAAAGCTTGGAACAAGAAATCTGCTCCTCTGTTCTTAAAAGGTAAGTAAACCCTTTTCCCTTTAGAAACAATTTTAATCAATCTCATGTGACAAATCTTTATGGAAATATTGAATTTAGGTTTGCATGAATGTTTTGTGGAATGTGACTAAGCTGCTTTGTATATGGATGTGAATGTCTC
Organism: Allium cepa; assembly: GCA_030765085.1. NCBI lineage: Eukaryota > Viridiplantae > Streptophyta > Magnoliopsida > Asparagales > Amaryllidaceae > Allium > Allium cepa. The sequence continues at coordinate 498,624,089 of CM060944.1, read as the reverse complement.
TGTGAATATATATATACATACCTACACTTCTCTGTTGATTTCTCAAGCTTCAGTTTTTTCATTTGAAAATTCATATATCCCTATACAATCAGATTCAAACCTTGATCTTTGAATGAAAGATGATCATTATAGTGTAATATAAATTTTAAAAATAGTTTAAAGATTTTTACATTTAAATTTTTTTACAGAAATATAAATATACAGAGATGATCCAAATATGACTTAAAAATCCATCATCTTAATTTTTTTATTGGATTTCAGAACTAGATTGGTCTTAGAAAATGATGAATTTAGACACTAAAATCATGATTTTTAGTGTTATATAAATCGAGATGTGCTTAGTTGAACAGTTTTGGATATTTTGTTGATGATCGGCGATCGTGGACGATTTGAGGCTCGGGATTGTGGTCGTGGATGGCTTTAGAGCTGTTGATTATGGGACAGTATCAAGGGTATTTATTGATGGCTGCGGTGGTCGGGAATCGATGAAGTAGGATTTTGACGTCGAATTGGGTAGGCCATGTATTTGAGGTGATGGCGATGACTATGGTGAATCGGAGGTGATCATGAGGTGGGGGATCGGTGCTGGAGGTTGAGGCGACTCTCTGGCGAGGTGGGCGAGGTTTATCGGGGACGAGTTCGTTGGCAATGGTAGGATTCCAATCGGTCTAGTTTCAGATATTTGGAACGAAGGGTTCGATTTTGTTTTGCTTTCGTAATCACCGATCCGGGTGGTTAGGAGATTAGTGGGGATCATCGGTGATGTGTAGAGGCCGGCGTAGTTGATCAGAGCGACGTTGAGTTGCCGTGCACGTGCGCTGTGCACATTTGAATATCTGGGTTTGTTAAGTTTTAGTGAAGAAGACTTGTACCTGGGTTTTGTCTCGAGGATAATATGGGTTTGACTCAAAGGTTTGTGGGTTGCGAATTGCTCGGGTTGACGTTCGGGGTTTTAGCCTTGAGGCTCGGGATCGTTGAATAATTTTCTAGATTTTAAATTTAATAAGAAAGCATGTATAAATTTAAATTTAAAAGAAGAATCGTGGCCAGAATTTAAAATGTAAAAGTAAATTTTGAAACCAGTTTCAATGGAAGCTTGATCAAATTTTTAAGCAAAGTAAATTCTTAATCAAGTTAAGGGAAAAATAAGGTGAATGTTCTTAACTAAGATTTGTAAAGGATTTAGTCAAGTTTAAACACACAAAAGTAAATATGAATACCAAATTTAAAGGTATATTTAAAATAATTAAGTTTTCAAAGGAATAAGTACTTATTTAATATTAAATAAGTTTGAACAAGTTTTCAAAAGATTTTAAATGATAAAATTTAATGTTTAAATTGTTTTGTTTTAAAATAAGTCATATATTTTTAATTATAATTGATTCCTAAATGTTTTTTTCTAATGAAGTTTAATGGTGTAATTAAGTTATATATTTATCTTTAATTAATTAGAGTTGTGTTTAATTAAAGATAATTAATTAGTAAAATTAATTAAAAGTTAACCACTTTATAAAATTTATAAAGATAAACTAATTGATGTTAATAATCAAAGTATAATTACTTAGTACAAGTAATTAGTGAATAGTTAATGATGGAAATTTATTTAAAGATCATTAACTAGTGATTATGAGATAATTAATTAAGATAATTAATTTAAATAATTAATTAGATTAATTAATTAAGGATAATCATTTGTGGAATTGGTTAAGTATAATTACTTAATGTAGTTTATAAATTATAATTACTTGGTGAAGTAATTTATGGATAATTACTGAAAGTGATTAATTGGGGGCTAATTACTGAATGAAATTAATTAAAGGGAAATCACTTATAGAAGTAATTAAAGAATAATTACTTAATGGAAATAATTAATAATTAATTACTTAGTGTAATTAATTAAAGGATTAATTAATATAATTAATTAAAGGGTTAGTTAATTAATTAGAGGATAATTAATTACTGAATGTGATTAATTAAGATTAATTAATGAATGTGATTAATTAAAGATTACTTGTTAAAAGTAATTAAATAAAAAGAGTAACTAATTAATGAAAAATTAGAAGATCATTAATTAATGTAATTAATTAATTAATGAGAGTAATTAAAGGTTAATTAATGGTTAAGGCTAATTAATCTTTGTGATTAATTAAAGGTTAATTACTTAAAGCAATTAGAGAACAATTAATCAAGGATGATTAACTAAGATAGATAATGGATGGATGATTAATTAATTGGTTTGAAATTAATTAATGTTAAGCAAGCAGGATTTAAGTAATCCAAGTGATTAAAAAGTTAGTAATTAATTTAATTGGGGGTTAATTAAATTAATTAGGAATTGTTCAACTTAAATATCTTGCTTATGAATGATGAATGATATTGGATGTTTTGGACTATGTGATATCTCTGATATGTGATATGTGCTGCTTGGTGATATGAGATGTTTTGGATGAATTGTGATGATATGGATTATCTATCTGTGATATTGTGAATCTTCTATTTGAATATAAATTAATTTGTTAAACCTTTAACAACTTGGACATTGAAACGACGTTTTGGATTTCGGTGAGACGAGGATCGGATTTCCAGATTTGGATATCCGAAAACCACATCGATCCAAATTAAATGTTAAGTCGTGAAATCTCAAGTCAAGTTGAGGACTCGAAGTGTAAGAACTATTTGTCGTTAGAACTCTGAGGGTGATTCCAATACGAGTATAATGGAGATAGTTCTTTTAGTTTCGAGATGAAGATTCAGAGTGCAAGGGCTATTGTCGTTAACTCTGAGGGTGATTCCAAAATGAGTGTAACGAGATAGCGCCTTTGGTTTCGTTCGAACCCAGAACGAACTTGTATGGATTGAATGCTTTCAGAACATCGTCAGAAGGACGATGAGCATTCTATCGCAGCCTCAAGCGTCATCAACCGAGAATGGTTAAATAGGGGAGGTGCAGCAAGGCTAGGTGGGTCGGGCCCAAGTAGGACAAAATTTTCCCTTGTCTAGAGGTCCTTTTTTATTCGGCTTAGTGGGCAGTTGGAATCGCGCGCCAACTATGGGGTTGTCTTGTTCGGGACTATCCAGTAAGGGATGGTTCTGGCCTTGTGTTGTAGGGGATTTAGGGTGGATCCTCGGTACTCCGATCTTGACTAGGTACTGTGACAGATGGTATCCCAGTAGCCCTGCCATTGTATAGAATCCAATCTCCAATAAGTGCCCTCGCACTTGATTGTAAACCTATGTATGCTGCAATTTAATAAATGTAACAATTTCGGCTATTTTATAGTTTATGTGAAAACCCTAGACCCTGTTATAATATCATTGGATTTCCTATCAAATGTTTTGGTTATCGTAAGGTAATTTTTTTTCCATGTTTATGTGTGGGAAGTCTTACGAGATACCTTTTCTTTCAAATGATCTTCACAGTTAAGCAACTCTAACCCGTTTACTCACACTAGACCCATGTCTAACCCAGAGTTTATTTTCTGTTTTATTAAACTCTTGGGTGCTCAAATTTTTACGAGTAGCCAAGGGATTCAGGTTAGCTTTGACGAATTCTGGAGAAGATTTGGAGCATGAGGCTTTAGCGTATATAGATATTATGGTTCTGCTATGCTAGTGTTTGTGTCTGTATCTCTGTGTTGTATCTTGTGTTATAATGATTGGATAGGTCTTTATAACTGTCTAACATGTGATGTGTAAGCTATGTAACTTTGATAGATGTTGTATATTATGTAATAACTATGCGATTAATATATTTTATTCATTCCGCTGTGAGATTCTGATATTGTTTAGTTCTTACTTCTCTATTTTTTTCTTTTCTATCCCTTTCTTTCTTAATGATAATGCGTCTTTCTGTGGAATGAAATGCGGGTCGTCACAGTGGTATCAGAGCTTTAGGTTGAGTAGGCTTTAGAGTGATTTCTACCTTGAGAGAGCGTACTTGTAATTTTTTTATTATATATATATATCTACCTAATCTGTTGGGTTACCTGTCCGGGTTTTCCAACATAAGTTCTAGAGGTAGATGGATTAGTGGTGTATGTAACACGACTACCACAAATAGAAGAGGCCCTAGTGTTGAGGTTGGAAGAGCATCTGTCGAGGCTGTAGACCTAATACCACCTCGAGTAAGCTTTGCAGCTTGGTGTAAGAATTTCACCAATCTCCGAGGAAATTCTTTTCAAGAATCGGAGTCCACCCTTGAAGTGTAAGTTTGGTTGCGCTCGGGTTAGCGGATTTTCAAGAGTTTGGATCTGTTGGATGTGCAGAAGCGAGTGATAGCATTTTGGCAACTTCAGGAAGGAGTAGCTGCGTGGTGGGACGCAGTGACCAAAGATGTTCCCAAAGGTGTTTTCTATTGGAGAAAGTGTAAGGAAGTTTTTAAGAAGCAGTTGATACCTGCCGCAAAGAAGACTCGACTGCATAAGGATTTTCTGGATCTCAGGAAAGGGAGTTTGTCTGCATCGGTGATGAGTCTAAGTTCAATATGGGTGTTTGTGTTTGGTTTGAGGCCCGAGTTTCTTGAGAAGATGTCTACCATCTCAAAGGCTCTTTGTGAAATTGGTTGATATGGCTTTGAGGATCGAAGAGCTTATGGATAAGAAATCCTTGACATCTGTGGCAGCAGTGCAGCTCGGAAGTGTTTTGTGTGCTAGTAGGAAGGTCTTTGGCTAAGCAGTTACCTAGAGGTGGAGTTCAGAAACAGTAGAGTGGACCGTCGGCTTCTTTTGGTTAGCGAGGTGTTCTTGAGGGATTTGACCCTATTTTTAATGGATAGGTTAAGCATAAGCTGTTCTAATTTGCGAAAAAAGAACAATATCTTTGGAAATTAGACTGGGCAGATCGCAAAAGTGTCTTGCGATAGTTGAGTGTTCTCTTGGGTAATCTTTTGCATGGGATCAAGGCGTCTCAAGAAGAAGTAGGAGTTATCGAAGTTGTCAGAGATTTTTCCAAATATCTTAAAAGAAGTCAAGGTTTGCCTTAGCATCTGGAGATTGAGTTTTCATATCGACTTGGTTCTAGGAGTGATGCCAGTGGTTCAGCTAAGTAGGAGGATATCTCCTAGAGAGAGGATTTGGTGAAGCAGCTCAGGATTTCGTGGAACTTCTGTGTTTTCTCTTTTATGCATCCGATGAACCATATTTTCGGGATGTGTGGATCAAGTTTGTGCTCGTGTTCATTATCGGAATTTTCATCTTCTCCTAATCAGAGTTATGCAGCGGAGGTGAGGTAGTAGCTGTTCTAGAGTGAATGCAACTGGAAGTTGCAGTTTTCTTGGAATAGAGGGTTCTTCAGGAAGTTTATATGGACCCCTAAACGTGAAGGAGTTTTTTAGGATCTGAAGGCAAGGTTGTGAGTGCACTTTTTCTGGCTATTCCAGATAGGAAAAGTAAGCTTGAAGTCTTCTAATGTTTGTGGAGTAGAGCTTATGTGCTGGATTTCGTCGGATCTGGGAAGGACCATCATGTAGAGTGGAATCCGAAGATCATCTTGTTCTTGGTCCAGTTTTATTTTGGGAGACATCTATGAAGATTATACCGATTCAAGGAAGGATATAGGCAGCCCAGGATTTTCTGAACAGTTTTACAGTTAAGAGTTGATGGAATTTGGAATTAGAAATTAGAAATTTGGTATTTGATAAGTTTCTCCAATCAAAGGAGCAATAAGATTTGGTAAGATTGGAAAGCTAGCTCAAAAGTGTATTGGATCTTCTCAGTGTTCTCGAGAGGATAAGTTCTTTGGTCTATAGAATTAAATTTCTAGTTCGGATGGCTGGGATTCAATGTATTTCACGTATCTCTAAAGGAGTACGTGTAAGATCCATCACTGATTGTGGAATCAGCAGTTCGGGCTTTGGAAGTTGAGCAAGACTTGATTGTGGTCTGATATCTTGTTCAGATTGTAGATCGAGGTGAGAAGGAGCTCAGGATCATAGTGGTGTAGCTAGTTTAGATTCAATAGAGCGAGGATCCCAGTGATTGTACTTGGGAAATTCAAGATAGTCTATCCAGATTTGTGTCAGAATAGTTAGTTAAATTTGTTGCTCGATTATATTGGTTGCTATGATTGTTAGTTTATGGTTGATGTGTACTTTACCGTTTAAAAATTAAAACCTTTGCTGGATTATTAATTTTTCTTTGCTTTTAAATTTCGAGGACGAAATTCTTTTAAGGTGGGAGGAATGTGATGACCCAGAATTTTGGGCAATACCAATTAAATAATCTTTATTAATAATTAAATTGGTTTGATAATTTTCTTTTATAACTATTTTAAATGGGCAAGTTTATTCTTTTCAAAGCTAATAAATATTTAATTGGTAATTTTTTTTTCAAAGCTAATAAAAATGTATTCTATTTATAATATATATTTATGTATATATATTGTAAATAGAAAGTCTTTGATTTTAATAAAAGATATGTTTTCAAATTGTAATATATATGCATGTATACATTGTGTTTTGAAGTTATGTTTTAAAATTCAATATAATAATTTTCAAAACTAAATTAAAATATTTTCTATTTATAATGTATATATTTATATATATTGTAAATAGAATTTGATCTGAATTTAATAAATAAAAACATGTTTTCAAATTATATATACATATATATTGTGATTTGGAAATTATGTAAAATTTAATAATAACACTTTTCAAAAGCTATTTAAAAGTTTATCATTATTTTCAAAACAATTAAAGAAAATGTTTATTTATCTAAAAAGTATAGTAGTTTTAGTTTGAATAAGATTTTATAAAATTTTATTTTACTTAAACTAAATTGGTCTATAAATATATATAAAGGTTTAATTTTATTTTCTTTTTAGATATCTTATGAACAAAAAATAGTTTGAAAACATATAAGCTATAAATTTATTAAAAAATATAAGTATATATAAATAAATATAAACAAATTCCTATTTTCATAAATAAAAAAGCATAAGAGATTTTTAGATAAGGGTTTAGACATAAAAATCCTTGTAATTAACATTTGTAAGAAATAAAGATCATGCATTTACATTTGTTAAGCATGGATAACTTAAACTAACTAGTGGCAAGATTCATTTCTCTCTAAAATTTAAATTAACTAAATAAGTTTTAGAAGAAAAATTTGGTTATTGTTTTCAGTTCAAAAGTTTATAGTTCAAATATTTTTCTCTTCGTCTTTCTATAACTAAAATAAAAATAAATCAAAAGAAATCAATTCAACAGCAAGTATTCTAAGATTTCAACTCAACATCAAGTTGTAGGAATCAACTCAGCAATTCAGAATCAAATTCAAAACAAGTGTAACAATTCCAGATCTAAGAAATTAAAGCCTGGAACAAGAAATCTGCTCCTTTGTTCTTTTAAAAGGTGAGTAAACCTTTTTCCCTTTAAAAACAGTTTTAATCAATCTCATGTGACAAATCTATATGGAAATACTGAATTTATGTTTGCATGAATGTTTTCTGGAATGTAACTGAGCTGCTCTGTATATGGATGTGAATGTCTCCGTGAATATATATATATACACACACATACATACACTTCTCTGTTGATTTCTCAGGCTTTAGTTTTTTCATTTGAAAATTCATATCTCCCTCTACATTCAGATTCAAACCTTAATCTTTGAATGAAAGATGACCATTACAGTGTAATATCAATTTTAAAAATCGTTTGAAGATTTTTACATCTAGAATTTTTTATAGAAATACAAATATACAGAGATGATCCAAATATGACTTAAAAATCCATCATCTTAATTTCTGTATTGGATTTCAGAACTAGACTGGCCTTAGAAAATGATTAAATTATACACTAAAATCATGATTTTTAGTGTTATATAAATCGAGATATGCTTAGTTGAACAGTTTTGGGTATTTTGTTGATTATCGGCGATTGTGGACGATTTGAGGCTCGGGATTTTGGTCGAGGATGGCTTTAGGGTTGTCGATTATGGGAAAATGTCAAGGGTATTTATCGATGGCCGCGGTGGTCGGGAATCAATGAAGTAGGATTTTTATGTCGAATTGGGTATGCCGTGTATTCGAGGTGATGGCGACAACTATGGTGAATCGGAGGTGATCGCGAGGTGGGGGATCAGTACTGGAGGTTGAGGCGACTCTCTGGTGAGGTCGACGAGGTTTATCGGGGCCGAATTCGTGGGCAATGGTAGGATTCCGATCGGGCTAGTTTTAGATATTTGAAACGAAGGGTTCGATTTTGTTTTGCTTTCGTAATCGTCGATCTGGGTGGTCAGGAGGTTAGTAGGGATCATCAGTGATGTGTCGAGGTCGTTTAGTTGATCGGAGCGACGTGGAGTCGCCGTGCACATGCACTATGCACGTTTGAATATATGGGTTTGTTAAGTTTTGGGGAAGAAGACTTGTACCTGGGTTTTGTCTCGAAGATAATATGGGTTTGACTCGGAGCTTTGTGGGTTGCGAATTGCTCGGGTAGACGTTCGTGGTTTTAGCCTTGAGGTTCGGGATTGTTGAATAATTTTCCAGATTTTAAATTTAATACGAAAGCATAAATAGATTTTAAATTTAAAAGAAGAATCGTGGCCAGAATTTAAAATGTAAAAGTAAATTTTGAAACCAATTTAATGGAAGCTTGATCAATTTTTTAAGCAAAGTAAATTCTTAATCAAGTTAAAGGAAAAAATAAGGCAAATGTTTTTAACTAAGATTTGTAAAGGATTTAATCAATTTTAAACATACAAAAGTAAATGTGAACACCAATTTTAAAGGTATATTTAAAATAATTAAGGTTTCAAAGGAATAAGTACTTATTTAATCTATTAAATAAGTTTGAGAAAATTTTCAAAAGATTTTAAATGACAAAATTTAATGTTTAAATTTTTTTGTTTTAAAATAAGTCATATATTTTTAATTATAATTGATTCCTAAATATTTCTTTCTAATGAAGTTTAATGATGTAATTAAGTTATATATTTATCTTTAATTAATTAGAGTTTTAATTAATTAAAGATAATTAATTAGTAAAATTAATTAAAAATTAATCACTTTATATAATTTATGATGATAAACTAATTGATGTTAATAATCAAAGTATAATTACTTAATACAAGTAATTAGTGAATAGTTAATGATGGAAATTTATTTGAAGATCATTAACTAGTGATAATGAGATGATTAATTAAGAAAATTAATTTAAGATAATTGATTAGATTAATTAATTAAGGATAATCATTTGTGGAATTGGTTAAGTATAATTACTTAATGTAGTTTATAAAGTATAATTACTTGGTGAAGTAATTAATGGATAATTACTGAAATTGATTAATTGAGGGCTAATTACAAAATGAAATTAATTAAAGGAATATCATTTATAGAAGTAATTAAAGAATAATTACTTAATGGAAATAATTAAGAATTAATTGCTTATTGTAATTAATTAAAGGATTAATTAATATAATTAATTAAAGGGTTAGTTAATTAATTAGAGGATAATTAATTACTGAATGTGATTAATTAAAGATTACTTGTTAAAAGTAATTAAATAAAAAGAGTAACTAATTAATGAAAAATTAGAAGATCATTAATTAATGTAATTAATTAATTAATGAGAGTACTTAAAGGTTAATTAAAGGTCAAGGCTAATTAATCTTTGTGATTAATTAAAGGCTAATTTCTTAATGCAACTAGAGAATAATTAATCAAGGATTATTAATTAAGGTAGATAATGGATGGATGATTAATTAATTGGTTTGAAATTAATTAATGTTAAGTAAGCAGGATTTAAGCAATCCAAGTGATTAAAAAGTTAGTAATTAATTTGATTGGGGGTTAATTAAATTAATTAGGAATTGTTCAACTTAAATATCTTGCTTATGAGTGATGAATGATATTGGATGTTTTGGACTATGTGATATCTTTGATATGTGATATGTGCTGCATGGTGATATGAGATATTTCGGATGAATTATGATGATATGGGTTATCTATCTGTGATATTGTGAATCTTCTATCTTAATATAAATTAAATTGTTAAACCTTTAACAACTTAGATATTAAAACGGCGTTTTGGATTTCGGTGAGTCCGGGATCGGATTTCCAGATTTGGATATCCGAAAACCACATCGATCCAAATTAAATGTTAGGTCGAGAAATCTCAAGTCAAGTTGAACACTCGAAGTATAAGAACTATTTGTCGTTATAACTCTGAGGGTGATTCCAATACGAGTATAACGGAGATAGCGCTTTCAGTTTCGAGATGAAGATTCAAAGTGCAAGGGCTATTGTCATTACCTCTAAGGGTGAATCCAAAATGAGTGTAACGAGATAGTGCCTTCGGTTTCATTCGAACCCAGAACGAACTTATACAGATTGAATGCTTTCAGAACATCTTCAGGAGGATGATGAGCATTCTAAGATAGATGTGTCCTATAAAGGTAATCGCAGCCTCAAGCTTCATCAACTGAGAATGGCTAAAACAGGGGAGGTGCAGCAAGGCTAAGTGGGTCGCGCCCAAGTAGGACGAGAATTTCCCCTGTCTAGAGGTCCCTTTTTATTCGGCTTAGTGGGCAGTTGGAATCGCGCGCCAACTGCGGGGTTGTCTTGTTCGGGACTATCCAGTAAGGGATGGTTCCGACCTTGTGTTGCAGGGGATTTAGGGTGGATCCTCGGTACTCTGATCTAGACCAGGTACTGTGACGGGCGGTACCCCAGTAGCCATGCCATTGTATGGAATCCAATCTCCAATAAGTGCCATCGGACTTGATTGTAAACCTATGTATGCTGCAATTTAATAAATGTAACAATTTCGGCTATTTTCTAGTTTATGTGAAAACCCTAGACCCTATTATAATATCATTGGATTTCCTATCAAATGTTTTGGTTATCGTAAGGTAATTTTTTTTCCATGTTTATGTGGGGAAGTCTTATGAGATACCTTTTCTTTCAAATGATCTTCAAAGTTAAGCAACTTTAACCCGTTTACTCACACCTGACCATGTCTAACCCAGAGTTTATTTTATTTTTTATTAAACTCTTGGGTACTCAAATTTATACAAGTAGCCAAGGGATTCAGGTTAGTTTTGATGAATTCTGGAGGAGATTTGGAGCAGGAGGCTTCAGCGTATATAGATATTATGGTTCAACTATGCTAGTGTTTGTGACGCAGCGGATATTACGAAAACGAATGAATCTGTGAAAGTGGCAACCGGTGGATTGAGAAATACTGAAAGGCCCAAATTCGTTGATCCGAAGATACCGAATTCTAGCTATCTCTGACACGTTGATCGCGCACGATACCGTGAATAGAGATCTACAATTCTTCGAGCGTTGATCAAGCGCACTTGATTCCGCGAATTGGCTTCAACGATCGAAGATTCGAGCGCACTCGAATGTCGAAAGTGGAGATAGGAGATTACACTCAACTACCAATTTAGTGAAAGCACAAAGCTAACAAAAGAGGAAATTTTATTCAAAAGAACCACCCTTTCAAGTTACAACACACGCCTATTTATAGTAATTTCCACGCTGACCCTTAAGTCGTATACGACTTACGACTCACTAAGTCGGCAACGACTTATCACAGCAGCGACCCAACACTTAGGTCGTATACGACTTAAAACACACGACGTAATATTGACAACACAACATACCGACCAAACATAGGTTGTACACGTCCTAAAAACACACGACTTAAAGAAATACAGACTCATCACAACACTTAGGTCGTAGGCGACCTAACTACTCACGACTTAAGGATAGACGACTTACGAAAATACAAACATCACAACTTATGACCTGGCGACTCACGAGTTAACGTATTTAGGTCGTAACCCGCTTTCGACTTAAGGACTTCCGTCACTGGAATCTCTTCCTGCTTCTTGTTAAGTCGTGGACGACCTAAATCCCACCGTTAGATCGTGTACGACTTATCAATCCCGAACGACTTAAGCCCCCGTTAAGTCGTAACTCCTTTCCATCTTCTTTGTTAGGTCATAGTTCTTTCCCCCGAACTTTGTTAGGTCATGGACGGGTTAATCCTTCCTCCTTAGGTCGTGACCGACCTAACCCTTGCGAATTTGTGGCTTGTCCTTCTTCGACCTTGGCCTGGGCTGCATCATCCTCCCCAGGTCGGGAGAAATTCGTCCTCGAATTTGTAAATTCTTCCCCATCGGATTGTTCACTCCCATAATAAGGTACTAAATGTTTAACATTAAACACATCAGATGTATACACATCCTCTGGCAGTTTCAACCTGTAAGCATTTTCATTGATTCGTTGCACAATTTCTACAGGACCAAATTTTCTGGCTTTCAACTTGTAATAAGCACCTATTGGAAAACGATCTTTTGTTAACACAACGTACACTAGGTCTCCTTCATTAAACTCAACATTTCTTCGTTTCAAGTCTGCGGATCTTTTATACTTCTCATTCGCCTTCTCCAATCGTTCCTGAACGATTTTATGACATTCCGTCAAACTATCAACAAAATCAGCAGCTCGTTTAACTTTCCCCTTTGGTTGTGGTATTGTCGTTAAATCCAACGGCCCCTTTGGCAGGTTTGAATAAACAATCTGAAATGGACTGAATCCTGTACTACGATTCACCGCATGATTATGAGCAAACTTTGCCTGACATAGCTTCACATCCCAACTTTTCAGATTATCTTTCACCAGACATCTCAATAAATTTCCCAACGATCTGTTCACGACCTCTGTCTGTCCATCTGTCTGCGGATGGTAAGCGCTACTAAATTTCAGCTTCGTTCCGGCCATCTTCCACAAACTTAACCAAAAGTGGCTTAGAAAACGAGTATCTCTATCAGACACGATAGATTCTGGTAACCCATGTAGTCGATAGATCTCCTTGAAATATAATTGAGCAACATCAACAACATCCGCCGTCTTCTTACAAGCAATAAAATGTGCCATTTTCGAAAATCGATCAACCACTACATAAGTGGAATCGTTACCCCTTTGAGTTCTAGCCAACCCCAAAAAAAAGTCCATACTCAAATCAACCCAAGGTTTAGTCGGTACAGGTAACGTCATATATAATCCTGCATTGGTCGCGGTTCCCTTCGAAACCTGATAGATATGACATCTCTCCACAAACCTTTCCACCTCTTTCCTCTTTGACGGTCAGAAATAAGATTTCGTTATCAACTGTATTGTACAATCACGACCCACATGTCCTTCCTCATGCAATTCTTTGATAATCTTCAATCTCAAACTGCTATCTGGAATACACAATTTGTCTCCCTTGAACAGAAAACCATCCACTACTACGTACCCATCAGTACTTCCTTCCTTGACCTTTTCAACAAACTTCATAAAATATGGATCTACTTCAATCAGCTCTGGCAGTATTTCAAAACCTGTCACCTCAACTTTCATTGTCGTTAATAAATGACTCCTTCTACTCAAAGCATCAGCTACCTGATTTGTCACCCCTGATACGTGCTTAACAACGAAAGCAAATTGCTGTAAATAGGCAATCCACGATGCATGTCTTGCTGAAATCTTGTCTTGCCCTTGTAAATGCTTCAACGCCTCGTGATCAGTGTAAAGAACAAACTCTTTCTGAAATAGATAATGTCTCCAATGTTTAATGGCCTGAACAATTGCATAAAACTCCACATCGTACGTGCTATACTTCATCTTTGCTCCTGATAACTTCTCACTGAAATAAGCAACGGGCTTTCCACTCTGACTTAATACCCCAACAATCCCAACCTTCGACGCATCAGTATGCAATTCAAACAACAACTGAAAATCTGGTAAAACAAGAATTGGTGCTGTCGTCAACAGTTCCTTGATTCGCTCAAAAGCAACCCTTGCTTCCTCTGACCATACAAACTGCTTTCCCTTCATGCAATCAGTAATTGGTGCCATCACACTACTGAAGTGTGGAATGAATCTTCGGTAGAATGACGCTAGTCCGTGAAAACTTCTCACATCTGTTATTTTCCTCGGCTGTGGCCAATTTCTGACTGCTTCAACTTTATTCTGATCTACCTGTATCCCTTCCTTCGACACAACATATCCAAGAAATAAAACACTGTGCTTCATGAACACACACTTCTTTGTTGCAGCATAAAATTTCTCCTATCTCAGTACCATCAACACTTCTCGCAAATGATGCAAGTGTTCCTCTGAACTTTCACTGTAAATCAGAATATCATCGAAATACACCACCACAAATTTCCCAATAAATGGTCTAAAGATCTGATTCATCACCCGCATAAAGGTACTTGGTGCATTCGAAAGTCCAAACGGCATTACCAACCATTCATACAACCCTTCTCTTGTCTTGAAAGCTATCTTCCATTTGTCACCTGGTCTAATTTGAATTTGATGATATCCGCTTTTCAAATCAATCTTCGAAAAGATAGTAGCTCCGCTTAACTGATCCAACAAATCATCCAACCTGGGCATTGGGAATCTGTACCTCACAGTGATCTTATTCAGCGCCCGGCTATCGGTACACATCCTCCATATTCCATCCTTCTTTGGCACCAACAGGGCTGGAACCACACAAGGACTTAGACTTTCCTGCACACGCCCTTGTTCTAGCAATTCTTCAACTTGCCTTCTAAGCTCCTCATGTTCCTTTGGACTCATTCTGTAATGTGGTCGATGTGGCAACGCAGCTCCTGGAACAAGGTCTATTTGATGTTGAATATCCCTCAACGGTGTTAACTCCGTTGGCAACTCCTCAGGAAAAACATCGTCAAACTCTTCCAATACTGGCTTCACTTCATCAGGAATTTCAACCTCTTCATTACTCTCTCGTCCAATCAACAAAAAAACTTCAGGCTCCTCTTCAACTTCCTTAACAAACTCCTTGAAAGATAGCAAAGTTTTCAGCTCTTCAATCTCCTCCAACTTGCTTTCCTTCTGTTGTTGCTTCTTGGAAACTAAAGTGATTTTAGTACCTTCAAACATGAAACTATAACTATTAGCACGACCATCATGTTGCACTGCTCTATCAAACTGCCATGGTCTGCCCAACAACAGATGACACACATCCATGTCTACAACATCGCACCAAATTTCATCTTTGTATTTCTTCCCAATCGAAAAATTCACACGAGCTCTTCTTCCAACTTTCACCTCACCTCCCTTCCTTAACCAAGCCAACTTGTATGGTTAGGATGCTTCTCAGTTTTCAACTCCAGCTTCTTCACAGCCTCGGTAGAGATAATATTATCACAACTCCCAGCATCAATAACAAACTTGCAAACCCTTCCAAGTATTGTGCATGTAGATTGAAAAATATTATTCCTCAACCAACTAGAATCATCCTCCTGCTTCGGTGTCAGACAAGATCTCCTCATCATCAAATTACACCCCTCATCTCCGGACAACTCTTCTTCCTCCTCAACATAAGGTGCATTTGAACATTCAGCATCTTCTTCCCCATCTTCAACCTCAGCTAACATTGCTCTCTTCTTCGGCTTTGGACATTCATTGCTTTTATGACCCAACTCCTGACAATTATAACATTTGAAACCACTTCTAACCTTTGCCTTCTCACCCTCCTTGGCTACTGGCTTACTGACAGGTTTAGGAACATTAGAACTCCCACTAACACCCTTCACTTGATTGTTGGAATTTGTAAACACACCACCTCCACGCCTTCCCTGCTTCTCCCAAGTCAACGCCTTTTGGTGTGCCTCCGCCACAGATCTTGGATCGAACATATTAACCATATCCTGTATCTGCATTCGTAACCCTCCAACAAACCTGGCAGTCAGCTGCTCTTCTGTCTCCATTATATCATTCTTGGCAATGAGTTGGTAAAATTCATCTGCATAATCATTGACTGACTTTGTCCCCTGCCTTAGATTCTGCAATCTCTGGTACATAAGTGATTGATAGTTGTAAGGTAAAAATGTAGCTCTCATCATCTTCTTCATTTTATCCCAATAAACAAACTTCGACTTCCCCATTCTCTCCCTCATAAGTTTAGTTTGCTGCCACCACGCCAAAGCTCTCCCCCTCAACCTAGTATCAACCAACTTTACTTGACAATTCTCCGGCACTTCCTTGAAATCAAAGATTTCTTCAACATTAGATAACCAGTCCAAGAATTCTTCCGCAACCATTCCTCCCTTAAACTCTGGAATCTCCATCTTCATTCTCGATTCCCAACGTCGATCATCTTCAACATCCCGATATTGTCGTCGTCCCTGATCTCGTTCTCGGTAATGAACGCTTCCCCTTTCACCATCAAACTCTTCGTCAAAATCTGATGTATAACGTCGTCGTTCACGCCCTCCAACATCTCTACCACTTCCACTCCTATCACCATCATCCCTTCGATCTACATTCCTCCTACTATGATTTTCAACACTTCTATGTTCATGACTCTCTCTTCTCTCCCGATCTGAATGTGGTGAAATTCTACTTCCTCCGTGGCTCGATTCAGGTGAAACTCTTCTTTTACTTTGATTCATCTCAAGCATCATTCTCTCTAATCGACCAATTCCTTCATCAAATTTTTCATTGAACTTCTCACTAATACGTTGCTCCATCAACTCCGCATCCTCTCTTCTATACATCTCGGCAATATTTTGATGACGGTTAGCTCTTCTCGGCGGCATGGTCCAAAACTTCTCAAAAACTTCAACAAATTCAAACAATCTTCAAAGACTTCAAAAACTTCAAACAAAATGCACGGCTCAAGTTTCAACGACCCGCTCACTCCCTTAGCTCGGAATAAATTGCCTCATGACTCAACACCTTAGCCCGGCTCGACGCGACTCAACACTAGCTCGCTATCTCGGCCTTGCGACTTACTCCTTAGCTCGGCTATACCACTACACGACTTAACTTGGCTCGGCCTCAACACTTTAACATAAATCAAATTCAAAAAACTTCCACACTTTGATCCAAAATGAAATGGATCGAAAGTTCCAAACTTGTTGCAACTTCAAATTTCAACAATGCACGGCTCCAAGTCTCGACTTAGCTATGATTGGCTAAGTCTAGCTCAGATACCAAACTGACGCAGCGGATATTACGAAAACGAATGAATCTGTGAAAGTGGCAATCGGTGGATTGAGAAATACTGAAAGGCCCAAATTCGTTGATCCGAAGATACCGAATTCTAGCTATCTCTGACACGTTGATCGCGCACGATACCATGAAAAGGGATCTACAATTCTTCGAGCGTTGATCAAGCGCACTTGATTCCGCGAATTGGCTTCAACGATCGAAGATTCGAGCGCACTCGAATGTCGAAAGTGGAGATAGGAGATTACACTCAACTACCAATTTAATGAAAGCACAAAGCTAACAAAAGAGGAAATTTTATTCAAAAGAACCACCCTTTCAAGTTACAACACACGCATATTTATAGTAATTTCCACGCTGACCCTTAAGTCGTATACGACTTACGACTCACTAAGTCGGCAACGACTTATCACAGCAGCGACCCAACACTTAGGTCGTATACGACTTAAAACACACGACGTAATATTGACAACACAACATACCGACCGAGCATAGGTCGTACACGTCCTAAAAACACACGACTTAAAGAAATACAGACTCATCACAACACTTAGGTCGTAGGTGACCTAACTACTCACGACTTAAGGATAGACGACTTACGAAAATACAAACATCACAACTTATGACCTGGCGACTCACGAGTTAACGTATTTAAGTCGTAACCCGCTTCCGACTTAAGGACTTCAGTCACTGGAATCTCTTCCTGCTTCTTGTTAAGTCGTGGACGACCTAAATCCCACCGTTAGATTGTGTACGACTTATCAATCCCGAACGACTTAAGCCCCCGTTAAGTCGTAACTCCTTTCCATCTTCTTTGTTAGGTCGTAGTTCTTTCCCCCGAACTTTGTTAGGTCGTGGACGGGTTAATCCTTCCTCCTTAGGTCGTGACCGACCTAACCCTTGCGAATTTGTGGCTTGTCCTTCTTCGACCTTGGCCTGGGCTGCATCAGTTTGCATCTATATCTCTATGTTGTATCTTGAGTTGTAATGATTAGACAGGTCTTTATAATTGTCTAACATGTGATGTGTAAGCTATGTAACTCTATAGATGTTGTATATTATGTAATAATTATGCGATTAATATATTTTATTTACTCCGATGGGAGATTCTGATGTTGTTTAGTTCTTTCTTCTCTATCCTTTCTCCTTTATATCCCTTTCTTTCTTAATGATGATGCGTCTTTATATAGAATGAAAGGCGGGTCGTTACACTTATGGTGGATCGATTATACACATGACAAGTATATAACTAAATTAAACTATTGTGCAATAATTGGTAAAGAATGTAAATAAGAATAATCACACCAGAGTTTTTATACTGGTTCGGACCTCCCGTCCTACGTCCAGTCCCGAAGCTCCTCTTTGGAATTTCCTTTCACCCAATAATCCTCACTTCACCTGGAGGAACAGATTTACAATAGCAGAGTTTCTTTGTCAACTATGTGTTCTCTATTACATGGATTTTGACTATATAGCACAATTGAACTTTCTATATCTCTTGAATGATTGGACACAATATTGTTCGAGATAATATAGAAGTGTATGATCTCAGAATTACAGATTAGATAGCAAGTAGATGATTAGAACAAGAGATGATCAAGATAGAAAGTCGAGTTGTATTTTGATCCTTCTTGATTCTTGTTTATATAGTTATAGAGTGTTGCTTCTAGTAGCTGCATCTCTTCCTTTTCAGTCTAGAATCCTTACTGTTCACTAGTGAAGAGTTGTGGAGGAGAGATGGAGTTGTGTCTTTTCGAAGATGACAATTGTTATTTGAATTTTTTGCCCCGAGCCCAGTTTCAGATGTCTGAATGTTGTCTTCAAACATCTGGAACGTATTATTAATTTTAGTCCAGCATCTACGTTTATATGTCTGAAGTTCTGCATTCGACATCTAAACCTATCAAGTGAGATTTTTTTGGGTTTATTCTTGAGTGTTTGTTCCTTCGATCTTCGTGCAACTTTGTAGATAAATTTCTTTAATGCTTTAGTCATCGTCTTGTCAAGGTAGTGGGTTGTCTTGCTTTGTATCTGGTATGATATATATATGTTTTCCATTGTATAGTTGTTATCCTCGAAATCGTAAACTCAGGGTTCTAACATTCTCCCTTTTTTGATGATGACAACTATACAATGTACTTGGATAATAATTACAGACAGATTCTCCCTCTAAATGTAATCTCCCCTATAGGTGTGCATATCTATTTTTCTCCCCCTTTGTCATTATCAAAAATAATTTAAGAACCATAACACAAAGACAAGTATGATATACAGACATAATTACAACAGTAACAAAAATTATGATTACATCTTGAATCACAACAAAATATTGATAGTGTCCTACCAAATTATGAGAAGGTAGTGGAGTACAACAAAATATCTTGAATGAAGTCAAGATAGTTCATCATGAGAGGAGTCCAATTTTTCTTTGTCCTTATCGCTGGTCTTTGGTGATGTATGAGGAGATGGCGAAGACGTAGATTAGTCAGAAGAAGGTTGTCGAGCTTGTTGAAGCGCTTGATCAAGTTTGGAAACTACTGAAGCAATAGAGTCTTCAACTTTGGAAAGCCTTGTGGACAATGTGTGATCAAGCCTTGCTATTTGTTTACCAAGGAGAATTTGATTTCTAGATAGGAGCACTTGGTTTTGTAAAGTTAAGTAGCAATACTTCTATTAGCATTAGGCTGAGTTCGTGCTTCCAAAATCTCTATATTAGAGTGATATTAAAACGTGGAAGGAGGAGGTGGAGATGGTTGCCTTGGTAGTTCTATATCACATTGTTGTTGTTGTTGTTCTTGTTCTTGTTCTTGTTGTTGTGTAGGAGGAGGAGGTTGATCTTGTGCATTTCTCCATTCTACAAAAGTCATATAAGATGGTGGTTCCTCCGGCAAATGCATAAGGTTGAAATTTTTTTTCCACTATATTTGATAGGTAACTCCTCAAAAGCAGAAATGTATGATTGGCTGTTTAGTGCTTTGAGGATTCACATAATATAAGCTGGGTAAATGATAGTCTAAAGATCTATTCCAAAAACCTTTTAGTTCGTCGAAGATGAACTGAGCCCAATTGATCTTACTGCGATTAAATAGTGTGTATAGTGCTTTGTGTTCAAGATCAATTATTCATTCATGGCTACCTAATCGAGGGATAACTGTATTTATAAGCATTCGGGTAAGCAGCCTAGCACGTGGCCTAAGGAATTTGGATGAAAACTGAGGCATTCGATTTTCCCATAACTGATGAGTTATAATATCACGAAGTTTGAATCGCATATCCTCTATTTCAGATAATCTGTGACCCATATAAGAGCATTCTAATATTCGTCCAATTATAGTAGTGGTTAACTTGATTGTTGTCCCTTAGACACTTGTTCATAACAATTATTCATAATTCTCAGTAGTCCATACGGATGAACTATCCAGATTAGCGTAAAATAGATATGTAGCTAATTGATCGATAGAAACATCATTAGCGTTAAAAGAAATAAGAGTTTGCAATTCACCTTGCTCACATATGTCATCCATATCATAAGAAGGAAATTTGATTAGGCTATAGAAGGGTCTGACATGCATCTTCTTAATCTTCAAGTCTTCAAACCGTCTTATAGTTGTTGGATTGTGGAATAACCAATCTTTGATTTGAGTGTCAGTTACCATCAAGGGATGAGAAGATGTAACAACCCGCATATTTTACGATTGTATATTTAAATATTTTATTTGAATATAGCATCGTTAGTCGAATTAAAGTCCTAAATGTCAAATTTTGCAAACTGTCCAATTGGGACTCGAGACTACTTCCATTGAGTTCAAAACGACGTTTGTGACCTTTTTAAGTTTAAACATCGATAGTTTGGAGTTAGCTATAATTTCGACATTTTCATTTAGGGCTTTGAGTTTGGGTTTCAACCCACTAACCTAACAAATAACCCAACTCCACTCCTCTTCATCCAGTCCATTCCTCATTTCCTAACACTTTCAAGCTCAAGAGAAAAATGGAGGAAAAGATTGGAAATTAAAATTCCTAAGCCCTAGATTTCTTAGGAAATTCAAGTTCTTGCTCTAGAATCCAAGAGAAGCTTAGGTAAGCATCCTCTCCATATTCTCCATCTTAACCCCTCTTCAAATTTCAGAAATTATTATAACCTAACTTAGAAAAAACTTCACCTTTAATAATAGATTGAAGATTCTAGAAGTGTAGTGAAGAGGAGTTGATCTTGCCTTGTTTTAAAAGCTTCTCCTTCATTATTTTTGGGTTTAAAGGTGAGTTTTTGAACTCACGTCTATGTCTATAACTTTCTTTGTGGTTAGGTATGAATTCCTAACATCTACTCATGTTCATTTGCTTTTGATTTGAATGGATTTAGTGAATTTTCCAATTTTGGGCTTTTGTTGTCCAATTTTATGAAAATCCTATCTTTGATGTTTGAATATTGTTTTTGGGGCGTATCGAAGAGCCTGTAAGGCTGGGTTGTCGCTTGACATAAATCCCTAGTCGCCATTGCTCGTCCGATTGCTTTCGGTAAGATTTTTGCCCTTCATGGGGCTAGGCTGAGAATACTACAGTTGGCTGTTCAGTCGACTGAACTGTAAGGTCAGTCGACTGAACCTGGGGACAGAAAATTCTCTGTCCCTGTATCAGTCGATTGACCTTACTGATCAGTCGACTGAGCCTGGAAACCGAGAATTTCCAGGCATGGATCAGTCGACTGAGCCTGGAAATCGAGAGTTTCCAGGCATGCCTCAGTCGACTGACACTGCAGTCCAGTTGACTGATTCTGGAAAATTCGCATTTGGCCTATTTTAGGCAATTTTTCATGTGGATTTTCGGTTTTTAATCGATTCGTGCTGACCCGATTTGTTGTTATCATTTATTGACTTTGACGGTGTCTTTTTTTGAGATTTTTGGAAATATCCATTTTGATGGATTCAGTATCGATTCTATGGATTTGATTCACGTCTTCGTATGTGAATTTTAGGTGATTGATTGTTTTTACAATCATTTGTGTGATTTGTCACTTTGAAATACAAAGGTTTCTGTACTAATAGTAAATATTCAAACTCTTTCTCAAAGATGATTTCAATTCTATTTTTAATACAAAGCTCGTTTATAAAAATCGTTTTCTAATCTATTAGTATATACAAACCTTTTCCTCATTCGTTCGAGGAATCCAATTAAACGACTTAGCAAAACATGTGGTATGAAACGCTTGTGTTTACTTTGTCCGTTAATTCTTAGACTTGTTCGATTGAAACTCTTGTGACAATTTTCGAGTGGAAATCTACTATTTGTTCATAAATATTTAAGTTAAGCAAGTGGTTATGGGACATGAAGCTAAACTCATTTATTTACTAGCTTAATGCAATCAACACTTCTTGTTGATCGATGATGATCATTTTATGGTTTAGACTAGCGTTATGCGATGTCTCTTTATCCACGTAGGGGACTGTACCTCGTTTTATTGAGTTTCGTCTCATTTCTTGTATAGGCTAACGACCTATGGGTTCTTTGGAGTTTCGCCTCATTTTTATGGGCTAGCGACCCATGGTCTTTGGACCGTTCATAGAGCAATCGGCTCGGTATGTCGGAGCACGGGGCATATCTTTCTAGGTGTGTCGATGTTCGACTTTGCATGGGATGTATCTTTCTACGTTCGTCGATGTTTGTTTATGCATGGGGCGTATCTTTCAAGGGCGTCGATGTTTGTTTGTGCATGGGGCGTATCTTTCTAGGTGCGTTGATGTTCGACTTTGCATGGGGCATATCTTTCTAAGTGTGTCGATGTTCGACTTTGCATGGGGCGTATCTTTCTAGGTGCGTTGATGTTCGATTTATGGAATAGCGTTCCATTTGTGATACACGTGTTGGTGAGTTTTCATGCTCCCGTTTGTGATAGGCCTCCCCTTTTGTGATTTCTAGATTTCTGTTTGATGATTTCTAGAATTTATGTTTCACCAATTTTGCGATTGGCATTGACATATTTGTCAATATTTGTGGTTTGGTGAATAAAATAAAGAATATGACATTCCTTTTGATCTATGAGATTCTTGAGATATTGTATGATTTTTATTGTTGTTAAATGCATACTTTTCATAGTATGGCATCATTGTTATCATACGTTTTTGTCATATCTCGAATCTATCTCATTTTATCTGATATTTATAGCTAGACTAATCCATTTATTATTTTCTTATTAAATAATACTCGGGTCAGACCGAGATGTTACGGTGCTTCTGCTTGACTCCTTATTTAGGACCATCATCTGACTTTTGTCTAACTACTTTAGATTTGGTAGTTTTTGTTGTTATACATTCGAGATAGAGACTCTTTGATGTATACATATTCTTTTGTCTAGTACTTGTATCTATTCTTTTGTGATGTAGTGGATCTTGTATGACCACTACTTTGATGTACACTTCTATGTGATATATTCATATCTGTTTTCGCCTTTGTGATATGGATATCTGTGACTGATTTGTGTTATGCTTATTTCTATATTTGTTTCCGAAGACCACATAGCCACCATGTAGTAGCTTTGAGTTTGTACTTGATATGTCAGATTTCCTCTTGAAATGAAATGCATGACATACCATCTGACATATCGGTATTCACACAAAGCCAAAGCCATTACATGGATGGTCGCTCCTCAACAACCTTATTCTTTGTGCTAGTCGACGACATTACCCAGTGGTGTCCTTGGCTAGTGTGGGTATAGAGGTGGGGCGTCGCAGCATGGTATCAAAGCCAAACTTCAGATCAATGTAGAATAATCTAGCAAGGATCATTGTCCTAAGTCCTTCTTAGGAGTCGTGCGTTAGGATTTTATCCGAGTCTTAGGACCCGTTCTATCCTAATTTCTTTTATGGTGCCTTGGTTTATCAATCATGATTGTTTAATAATTGTTCTGAGAATAACCTTTTCTTCTTCTTTCTTTCTTTCTTTGTTAAAGAAGAGAAATGGTTAGATCAAACCATCCCAGCGCCAGTCAATCCAGTGCTACTCCTCAGGATTGAGTATTTATGTCTGCCCAACAACTTTTAGATCTTGTAAAGAATTCTCAAGATGTCGGACCCATTCCAGAGCCTACTCACCCTAAATCTGGGTTTGCACGCTTGTGTAGTGATTATACCAATTTGGGTGGAAAGCCATTCAAGGGTTCCGAAAGCGTTATAAAAGTCCAAGCTTGGCTTGGAACATGCGATCGCATCTTTTCTCGCATGAATCTTATTGATCTACATCGTGTCCAAGTGGCTTCTAGTATGCTCCAAGAAAGAGCATTAGATTGGTATGAGCTTCTGATTTCTGAAATTATTGAAGCGGATCTTACCCGAGAACGATTCGAGTTAAAGTTTGTGCCGGAAGCTGAAAAAGTAACTTTAGCTCGGCATTTTATTGACCTTGTTCAAGGTGAATCTTCTGTGATAGATTACGTCGCATCTTTTGAATCTCTCTCTAAATATGGGGTCAGGTGTATTAATACCCCATTGAAGAAAAATCAGAGGTTTGTCTATAGGTTGAATAAGAACCTCAAAAAGCTTTTACTTCTAAAACTAGAAGTTTCTTTCGATCAGCTTGTAGATATCGCTCTTCGACTTGAAGAAGCCGATAAAGAAGGTGATGTTGAAGTTATGGGTGTCAAACAGAACTTCAACAATAACATGAAGAGGCTTATTATGTTCAAAGGCCCCAATCCCAATAAGAAAGGGAAGCAAGAAACTACGATAACAAAGACTCCTACCTCTAGTCGTGGACAATGCATCCAATTATGGTTCCACAGACCACTATGCAAAGGAGTGTCCGAAACCTCTTTATTGTAGCTATTGCAAAAATTCAGGTCACCATATATCTGCATCTCCCATACTTCAAAGTAGGAAGGAGGGAAAGCTGAATGTTGTGCAAGCTCCTACTGACATTTCTCTTGGTCAAGGTATTTCTCATTCAGTCCTTGATGACATTTGTTTTATGATTATCCTATTCGAGCTCTTTTTGATACGGGTTCATTTCATTATTTATATCAAAAGAACTTGTTGATTTTTTCTTTAAACATTTTGGGCTTGATGACTTTACTGAGAATTGCGAATCCGGTTGGTGGATCCGCAACGCTCAGTTTGCTTTGTAAAATGTCGAGATTATTTTATGTGATTATGCTTTCCGATCCTTTTTGCATGTTATGTGCTACTTAGGTTTCAGAATTGATTTTTGTATAAGGATTGGCTTAATCATTATGAAGCCATATCCTATGTCCCGAGCGGACTATCCATATTCGACATTCTCAATCTGTTAAGCAGATTTCTATTTTTCTTAATGATTTCGATTCTAATTTGGTGGCATCATTTTATTCCTTAAACACACATGATGAGGTAAATGTTAGTTCTCTCATTCTAGTAGTTTTTGAATTTTTGGTAATTTTGAGCTTGTCTTAGGATTACCACCTAAGTGACCTATTGAGTGGTGCTAAGGTCTTTTCAGCTCGATCTTGCCACCGGTTTTCATTAGCTATGAGTTGTGGATGATAGCATTGCACTAACCGCATTCTGCACTCATTATGATTCTTACGAATGGCTTCTTTTGCCATTTGGTTTGACAAACCATCCAGCTTATGTCATCTATCTTATGAATCGAGTATTCTATGAATATCTCAATGAGTCCGCCTTCTATCCATTGATTATGGATGAAAACAACAATTTAAAATTCGCATATCTTTTTAATAAGATATTTATAAGTATAATTGGATTTTGTTCTTAAAACGAGCAAAGAATATTCGTAAAATTTTTAAGATACATGTTTATCATATAGAAGATGATTTTGTGTTGTTTTGCCCATTGAGCGCTTGAAGAATTCTGGTCGATGTGCTTGATCAACGTTATCGATAGGAATCTCCTAAACGCTATGATGAGACAATCAGACATAGTAAATTGACTTGGAATAAGTAAATTTTTCTAGAAAGATGACTACATAAAGTTAATTATAATTTTGAATGTCTTAGCTTTTTGGGAACGAAGATCATTTAAAAGAACTCCTTTTCGATGCTTCTATTCTTGTGATTCCTGAAGGTAACGTTTTATCACTTATGCTTCTATACAATTAAAGCCTATCGAGACTAGGTATGTCACTCATGATCTAGTGTTCGCGGCTATTGTTTTCGCTTTTAGAATTGGCATCATTATTTTTGGGAGAGAAATTTGTTCTCCACACCAATCATAAATCTATGGAGTATTTATTTTCTCAAAAGGAACTTAATTTGCGTAAACAACATTGGCTCAAGTTCCTTGCATCTTTTGATCTTGATATTCTTTATACATTGGAAAGGGAAATCGTGTTGCCAATACCCTTAGCCATAAACAAAAAATGGTTGTTTCTTTGATGATGTCTAAATGGAATGATCTTTTTGACAGGTCGTCTGACGTACCGTTATTGTACTACGTCGTTGTTCCAAATTATTCGAGTTTCGGGTTCCTCGGGCATACCGTTATTAAACTACGTCGTTGCACTGACTCAATTTTCTGCTATTCGTGACTTCTTCGACGTTTCTCGACTACAGAAATGTCTTAGGGATTCCGATCCTGTTCTTGAGCCTGGTGTTATTGAAGAAATTGAAGTTTCACTAGATTTGGCTTATGAGCAACATTATATTCGTATTATTGCTTCGAAAGTTAAACGCCTTCGAAATAAAGATGTCCCTCTTGTGAAAGTTCAATGGACCTCAAATCCCAAGGATGGCTCTTGGGAATCTAGAGAATTCATTTAGCGAACACATCCGGACTTACTCTCTCGTGCTTTTTATGGTAAACTTCTCATTTTAAATTATTCTTTTGTGTTGATATGCTTTTATGGTTGTTACTCTTTGTTTTCTTCTTAAGTATTGCAAGGATGCAATTTCTTTAAGGAGGAGAGTCTGTAACAACCTGCATATTTTACGATTGTATATTTAAATATTTTATTTAGATATAGCATCATTAGTCGGATTAAAGTCCGAAATGTCACTTTTTGCAAATGGTAGAATCGGGACTCGAGACTACTTCCATTGAGTTCAAAACGACGTTTGCGACCTTTTTAAGTATAAACATCGATATGTTTGGAGTTAGCTAGAATTTTGACATTTTCATTTAGGGCTTTGAGTTTGGGTTTCAACCCACTAACCTAACAAATAACCCAACTCCACTCCTCTTCGTCCATTCCATTCCTCATTCCCTAACACTCTCAAGCTCAAGAGAAAAATAAGGGAAAAGGTTGGAAATTTAAATTCCTAAGCCCTAGATTTCTTAGGAAATTCAAGTTTTTGCTCTAGAATCCAAGAGAAGCTTAGGTAAACATCTCTCCATCTTCTCCATCTCAATCCATCTTCAAATTTTAGAAATTCCTATAACCTAACTTAGGAAAAACTTCACCTTTGATAATAGATTGAAGATTCTAGAGGTGTAGTGAAGAGAAGTTGATCTTGCCTTGTTTTAAAAGCTTCTCCTTCATTGTTTTTGGGTTTAAAGGTGAGTTTTTGAACTCACATCTATGTCTATAACTTTTTTTGTGGTTAGGTATGAATACCTAACATCTATTCATGTTCATTTGCTTTTGATTTGAATGGATCTGGTGAATTTTCCAATTTCTGGCTTTTGTTGTCCAATTTTATGAAAATCCTATCTTTGATGTTTGAACATTGTTTTTGGGGTGTACCGAAGAGCCTATAAGGCTGGGTTGTCGCTTAGCATAAATCCCCAGTCATCGTTGCTTGTTCGATTGCTTCCGGTAGGATTTTTACCCTTCATGGGGCTAGGCTAAGAATACCGCAGATGGCTGTTCAGTCGACTGAACTGTAAGGTTAGTCGATTGAACCTGGGGACAGAAAATTCTCTGTCCCTGTATCAGTCGATTGACCTTACTGATTAGTCGACTGAGCCTGGAACCGAGATTTTCCAGGCATGTATCAGTTGACTGACCACTGTAGTTAGTCGACTGATCCTGGAAACCGAGAGTTTCCAGGCATGCCTCAGTCGACTGAGCCTGGAAACCGAGAGTCTCCAGGCATGCCTCAGTTGACTGACGCCGCAGTCCAGTCGACTGATTCTGGGAAATTCACATTTGGCCTATTTTAGGTAATTTTTCGTGTGGGTTTTCGGTTTTTAATCGATTCGTGATGACCCGATTTGTTGTTATCATTTATTGACTTTGATGGCGTCTTTTTTTTGGGATTTAATGGAATATCCATTTTGATGGATTCAGTATCGATTCTATGGATTTGATTCACGTCTTCGTATGTGAATTTTTGGTGATTGATTGTTTTTACAATCATTTGTGTGATTTTTCACTTTGAAATACAAAGGTTTCTATACTAGTAGTAAATATTCAAACTCTTTCTCAAAGACAATTTCAACTCTATTTTTAATACAAAGCTCATTTATAAAAATCATTTTCTAATCTATTAGTATATACAAACCTTTTCCTCATTCATTTGAGGAATCCAATTAAATGACTTAGCAAAACATGTGGTATGAAATGCTTGCGTTTACTTTGTCCGTTAATTCTTAGACTTGTTCGATTGAAACTCTTGTGACAATTTTCGAGTGGAAATCTACAATTTGTTCGTAAATATTTAAGTTAAGCAAGTGGTTATGGGACATGAAGCTAAACTCATTTATTTTCTAGCTTAATGTAATCGACACTTCTTGTTGATCGATGATGATCATTTTATGTTTTAGAATAGCGTTATGCGATGTTTCTTTGTCCACGTAGCGGACTGTACCTCGTTTTATTGAGTTTCGTCTCATTTCTTGTATAGGCTAACGACCTATGGGTTCTTTAGAGTTTCGACTCATTTTTATAGGCTAGCGACCCATGGTCTTTGGAACGTTCGTGGAGAAATCGGCTCGATAGGTTAGAGCATGGGGCTTATCTTTCTAGGTGCTTCGATGTTTGTTTATGCATGGGGCGTATCTTTCTAGGTGCATCGATGTTTGTTTATGCATGGGGCATCTCTTTCTAGGTACGTCGATGTTCGACTTTGCATGGGGCGTATCTTTCTAGTTGCGTCGATGTTCGATTCATGGAATATCGTTCCGTTTGTGATACACGTGTTGGTGAGTTTTCATGCTCCCGTTTGTGATAGGCCTTCCCCTTTTGTGATTTCTGGATTTCTAATGGATGATTTCTAAAATTTATGTTTCACCAAATTTGCGATTGTAATTGAAATATTTGTCAATATTTGTGGTTTGGTGAATAAAATAAAGAATATGACATTCCTTTTGATCAATGAGATTCTTGAGATATTGTATGATTTTTGTTGTTGTTAAATGTATACTTTTCATAGTATGGCATCATTGTTATCACACATTTTTGTCATATCTAGAATCCTATCTCATTTTATCTGATATTTATAGCTAGACTGATCCGTTTATTATTTTCTTATTAAATAATAATCGGGTCAGACCGAGATGTTATAGGTGTTTCTGCTTGTCTCCTTATCTGGAACATCTGACTTTTGTCTAACTACTTTAGATT
The DNA here is from genome assembly GCA_030765085.1 of Allium cepa. Taxonomy (NCBI): domain Eukaryota; kingdom Viridiplantae; phylum Streptophyta; class Magnoliopsida; order Asparagales; family Amaryllidaceae; genus Allium; species Allium cepa. The sequence goes on along the minus strand of CM060944.1, from coordinate 498,594,626 downwards.
TGGTAGTTTTTGTTGTTATACATTGGAGATAGCCTTGATGTATACATATTCTTTTGTCTAGCACTTATATCTATTCTTTTGTGATGTAATGGATCTTGTATGACCATTACTTTGATGTATACTTTCATGTGATATATTCGTATATGTTTCTGCCTTTGTGATATGGATATCTGTGGCTGATTTGTGTTATGCTTATTTCTGTATTTGTTTCCGAAGACCACATAGCCACTATGTAGTAGCTTTGAGCTTTACTTGATATGTCGGATTTCCTCTTGAAATGAAATGCGTGACATACCATCTAACATATCGATAGTCGCACAAAGCCATTACATGGATGGCCGCTCCTCAACAGCCTTATTCTTCGTGCTAGTCGACGGCATTACCCAGTGGTGTCCTTGGCTAGTGTGAGTATAGAGGTGGGGCGTCATAGAAGATGATCCTTCTCCATGCTTTCTTTTCTTAATTTCCAATTTTTTTTTCGTGGTGGCATTAATTAGGTGAGAAATTCAATTATTAGATTTTGATAATGATAAATTTCGATTTGGAAATGAGTTGAAATAGGAAAAGGGAATTGATCGATCAGAGATAGGGTTTTAAAAAAACTGACTTTTTCAGTTCCAGCCGTCTGAAATAGTGGATCAGACGTCTGAAGATGCTTAATGTAGAAATAAAGAGTAGAATGAGACGTATGGAAATAGTACACAGACGTCTAGAAAGTTCAAATACTAGATAGAGAGTAACTTTAAACGTCTAAAAAAGAGTTCAGACGTCTGGGAACATTTATTAGTAGTTTCAGATTCCTATTTCAGACGTCTGGAATCTTTTTCAGATGTCTGAAAAACTCTAGATTAGTTTTTTTGTTGATAGTTTTGTGAATAAAAAACTTTACTTATTGAATAGAATACAATACAAGCAAATATATATGTATATAATCGTCTTCAAACGTAATAGTTTATTTTTCCTAGCTCCATTCCTGACGATCCCATGTATTCGGTTCGTTGATGGGATGACCATAGTTGATTGGAGACCAGGAAGGATCTTTAGGTGACGAAGTCGACGGTTCGTCTCTAGGAGTTTCAACAACGCGTGGAGATTTTTTATGTAAACACTTCTTTCTTGGAGAATGACCACATATAGCATATAGAGCATTTTCCAGGAAGTTCAAATGTTTGATTGTTCCTTTCTGTCTATAGTATATTTTCTTTTGAGCATCCATCATTGCGAATAAATAATGTGATATTTCATCAAGTTTTTCGTGGATTGTAGGTGGTTTTTCTCGTTTGGCTTTCTTCGGCAGAGGTGATAATCCCCATCGAATTTTTGGTAAGTCAGGAGAGGATGAAGAATGAGGAGGTGAAGGAGTACGAAGAGAAGTAGTGGATACGTTTGAGGATGGTGATCCAGAATTATATGAAGTTATTTCTTGAGATGACATTTTGATTTTTATATTTGATATATCTTTAAAGAGAAACTTCGGAAAGTTAGATTTATAAAAATAGGTAGTATTTTTATGGTCCAAAATTATTTTCTAAATTTTAAAGGTGTTTAATCAGCTAAAAACTTGTGGATGTAAGAAATTTTTCTTAGTTTAAAAGTTCATTAAGTGAAAAAATGCTTAAGTCTCGTCATAATTTTACAAAAGTTTGTTCGTTTAATGGTTTTGTAAAGATATCGGCTATTTGATTTTTAGTGTTAATATATTCTAAAGTTATAGTTCCTTTTTCAACATTATCTCTTAAGAAATGATGTCTTATATCTATATGTTTAGTTCGAGAGTGATTTACCGGATTTTTAGATAGATTGATTGCGCTAGTGTTATCACAATAAATCGGGGATTTTTCAATTATTTTTCGAAAATCTTTTAAGGTTTGTTGCATGTAAATTACTTATGCACATGCTAATGCCGTTGAAATATATTCCGCTTCGCTGGTGGATAAAGAAACATAATTTTGTTTTTTTACTAAACCATGAGACGAGAGATTGTCCAATGAAATGACATGTTTCACTAGTACTTTTTCTATCCGTTTTGCATCCTCCAAATCCGCATCGCTATATGATACAAGTTCAAAGCAAGATCCATTCAGGTAGAATAGTCCATAGTTTTTCGTGTTAGATAAATATCTCAAAATACGTTTAATGGCTCTTTAATGAGATTCTTTTGGTTTTGCTTGAAAACGTGTGCAAAGACAAACACTCATCATTATATCGGGTCGACTTGCGGTTAAATATAATAATGAACCAATCATACTCCTATAAAATTTTTCTTCAAATTTTTTTCCATTTTTTTCTTTATCAAGATGAACCATTGTACTCATAGGTGTAGGTTAACTTGATGTTTTATCCATACTGAAACGTTTTAATAGTTCATTACAACATTTTTCTTGATGTATAAAGATACCATTTTCTAGTTGCGTTATTTGTAATCCTAAAAAGAAATTTAATTCGACCATATGTGACATTTCAAATTCATTTTTCATTATATTATAAAATTGTACACATAAATTTTCATTAGTTGATCCAAATACGATATCATCGACATAAATTTGAACTACTAAAATATCATCGTTTTCTCTTTTAATGAATAGAATCGTGTCAATTTTACCAATTTGAAATTCTGATGAAATTAAATGATTTTTAAGCCTATCATACCATGCTCTAGGGGCTTGTTTTAACCATATAATGCTTTATTTAATTTAAAAACATGATTTGGAAATTTTTCATGTTCAAATAATGGTGGTTGTTTAACGTAAACATTTTCTTTGATAAAACCATTCAAAAATGCACTTTTGACATCCATTTGATATAATTTAAAATTGTTATGACAAGCAAAAGCGAGTAGAGTTCGTATAGCTTCTAATCTAGCTACAGGTGCAAAAGTTTCAACGTAATCGATTCCTTCTTCTTGATTGTACCCCTATGCTACTAAACGTGCTTTATTTTGAAGTATATTTCTGGTTTCATCGGTTTATTTTTAAATACCCATTTAGTTCCAATGATGGATTGATCTTCTGGTCTTGGAACGAGTTCCCAAACATTATTTCGTTCGAATTGATTTAATTTTTCTTGCATAGCTAAAATCCAAATATCGTCTTTAGAGATTTCGTTATAGTTCTTTGGTTCAAAATTTGAAACGAATGCAACATGACTTATTTGATTTAGTTTATTTCGAGTTACTCTAGAATTTAAATCTCCAATAATGTTATCTATAGGATGATTCTTTAAAATCCTAGGAGGTGAAACTAAAGTATTATCTTGATCAATAGCTTCATTATTATTGTGAGGTGTGTTAGAAGAATCATTTGGATGTATTTCTTCTTCATCATTTATTTGTGTAGTTATAAAATTTTCATCAAAAGAAACATGTAGACTTTCTTCTATAATATTTGTCCTTTTGTTATAAATTCTACAAGCTTTGCTATGATCCGAATAACCAACAAATATTCCTTCATCGGCCTTAGGATCAAATTTTCCTAGATTGTCTTTAGTATTTAATATGAAACATTTTGATCCATATGTTCTAAAATATGATACCTTAGGTTTCTTACCAAAAAAAATTCATAACACGTGTTTTTTGTCATTGGTCGTAGTGTCACTCTATTCAAAACTTAACAAGCTATAGCAATAGCTTCAGTCCAAATTTTTTTTAAGTAGATTACTACTATTTAGTATTGTTCTTACACATTCTTGTAATGTTAGATTTTTTCGTTCAACTACACCGTTTCATTGTGCTGCACGTGGAATTGAAAAATTATGATTAATTCCCTTTTTATTGCAAAAATTTGTAAATAATTCATTTTCGAATTCTCCTCCGCGATCACTGCGAATATTTTTAATTTTCAGATTCATTTGATTTTTAATTCTTTTTGCAAAAATTTTAAACATACCAAAAGTGTCACTTTTATGTTTTAAAAACAAAGTCCATGTATATCTTGAAAAATCAACAACAATTACAAAAACGTACTTGTTTTGATTTATTGATCTTGCTTGAATAGGACCAAATAAATCTAAATGCAACAATTCTAATGGTTGTTTTGTTGAAATATTATTTTTAGATTTAAAAGAACTCCCTTTTAATTTTCCAATTTGACATGCATCACACAAATTGTCTATTTTATAATTTATTTTTGGTAAACCTCTAACTATTTCATGTTTTGATAATTTATTTATATATTTAAAATTCATGTGACAAAATCGTTTATGCCATAGCCATAGATCATCAAACTTAGCGGTCATAAATCCGAATTTTTTTATATTCATATTCAAAATATAAATATTTTTATTTTGAAATCCTTCAAATAATAAATTTTTATTATTATCAAATATATTGCATCGATTTTTCTCAAAATTTATTTGAAAACCTTTATCACATAGTTGACTAATGCTTAGTAAATTATGTTTTAAATTTTCTACTAATAAAACATTAGAGATAATAGGGGAGTTAGAAATACCGATGTTTATGACTTCTCCAATTCTGATGACATATCCTTTTGAGTTGTCTCCAAAGGTTACGGTGCCTCCATCGATATATTTTATATTTGAGAGCATCTTGGCATTCCCGGTCATGTGTTTTGAATAGCCACTATCGATATCCATTTCTCCTTGCTTTTATTTTTGGGTACCTATAAAATAGAAATTATTCAATTGGTGCCCACTTCTTTTACTAGGGTCCTAAATGTTAAGAGGGGAGGGTAGCCAAACCTAAGTGGGTTTGGGTCCTTTAAAAACATAACCATTGTTAAATACTACACTTGATAGAAAACTATCAATATGTTTTTGTCTAATTAACTTATTATTAGACTTTGGTATCCAAATTTTATATTTTTAGATTTTACATCTTTACTTAACTTTGGTGTCTTTTTGAAACTTTGATATAAGATACTTTACTTTATAGTATTACCTTTTTTCTTTTGTGAATTCTTTTCAAATCCTAATCCATTTCGATTACCAAAGGGTTTCGAAATTTTGATTAAATTATCAGGATCTTGTTTTCCTTTGTTAAACTTTGAAACATTATTAGTAATTTTTTCTAGTTTATCCTTTAATTCACAAATTTCATTTTTTGAAATTTCTATACTACTTTTTATTTCGATATTTTCCTTAATCAAATTATTATTCTCAAGTTTTAACCTATCTATTTCACTAAGTTGTGTATCATATTCGATTGACTTTTTATATTTTTCTTGTGAAATCTCTAATTCTTCTTCTAAAATAACTTTTTCATCCTTTAACAATTCAATTTCTAGTTCTAATCGATTTATTTTGGCTAGATGTTCTTTATTCAATTTTTTTATTTGTCTAAACTTGTCATCAAGTTCAATACTTAACTCTAATAATTCATTATAGCTAAGTTCAGGACATACCTCATCAGTGTAAGCCATAAAACATACATTAGCTTGTTCTCCATCGCCATCACTATCACTCTCGGAAGATGATGATGAATCTGAATCATCCCAAGTGACTTTAAAAGCTCTTTTCTTATTAAATTTCTCAAATTTGTTCTTTTTCTCATTGTTACATTTAGGGCAATCCTTCTTCATATGTTTGTATTGATCACATTCATAGCACTTGACTTGAGATAGATTTGTTGTATTGGACTTCCCTTCTTTTTGGAGTTTGGTCATCTTTCTAAATTTCTTGAATTTGTTATAATTCTTGGCAATGAACACTATCTCTTCTTCATCCAAATCCGAGTCACCATTCTTTGCTTGAAATTCTATGTTCTTCTTTTCAGCATTTTGTTCTTTTCGAGCCTGTAAGTTAGCTTCATAGGACATTAAATTTCCTATCACTTCTTCAACCTTGAGAGTAGAGAGATCATTAGCTTCTTCAATAGCTAATACCTTCCTTTCCCAATCTGATGTTAAAGAGTTGAGTATTCGAGAAACTAAATCAAAATCAGTAAACTTAACTCTTAAGGCCATAAGATCATGTTGGATAGTTTGAAATCTAGAATACATGTCAACAATAGTTTCATTTTGATTCATTTTTAATGAAGAGAATTGGTTTTGCAAAATTGAAATCTTAGTTTGTTTGATCTTTGTTGTACCTTCGTGTGTAATTTGTATGGTACGCCAAATGTCAAATGCAGTTGTGCATATCATGAAACGTGAAAATTCATTTTTATCTAGAGAGAAAAATAAAACATTCATAGCTTTAGCATTGTTTGATGCTAAGGTCTTTTGTGCATCTGTCCAAGTGTTCATAACAGTGTCAGGTGCTTCATATTTATTTTGTGTAGCAGACCATATTTCTAGACCATTGGCTTCCATAAAAATACGCGTATGAGTTGACCAATATGCATAGTTTGAGCCATTATATAGTCGGGGACGTGCGGTAGACTGACCTTCTTGAAAAATACTTGCCATATTAGTGATTCAAAGACTTATTACAGTACTTTTAATCAAACCTTGCTCTGATACCAATTGAAAGACTAACTTGTGGTGGATCGATTATACAAATGACAAGTATATAACTAAATTGAACTATAGTGTAATGATTAGTAAAGAATGTAAATAAGAATAATCATACCTGGGTTTTTATACTGGTTCGGACATCCCATCCTACGTCCAGTCCCGAAGCTGCTCTTTGGAATTTTCTTTCACTAAATAATCCTCACTTCACCCGGAAGAACATGTTTACAATAGAAGAGTTTCTTTGTCAACTATGTATTCTCTATTACATGGATTTTGATTATATAGTACAATTGAACTTCCAATATCTCTTGAATGATTGAATACAATATTGTTCGAGGGAATATAAAAGTGTATGATCTCAGATTTACAGATTGGATAGCAAGTAGATGATTAGAACAAGAGATGATCAAGATAGAAATTCGAGTTGTATTTTGATCCTTCTTGATTTTTGTTTATATAGTTGTAGAGTGTTGCTTATAGTAGTTTCATCTCTTCCTTTTCAGTCTAGATTCCTTACTGTTTGCTGGTGAAGAGTTGTGTAGGAGAGATGGAGTTGTGTCTTTTCGGAGATGACAGTTGTTATTTGAATTTTTTTCTCCGAGCCCAGTTTCAGACGTTTGAATGTTGTCTTCAGACGTTTGGAACCTATTATTAATTTTAGTCCAGCATCTACATTCAGACGTCTATAGTTCTGCATTCAGACATCTGAACTTGTCAAGTGAGATTTTTCTGGGTTCATTCTTGAGTGTTTGTTCCTTCGATCTTCATGCAACTTTGTATATGAATTTCTTTAATGCATTAGTCATCGTCTTGTCAAGGTAGTGGTTTGTCTTGCTTTATATCTGTGTATGATATATATATGATTTCCATTGTATAGTTGTTATCGTCGAAATCGTAAACTCAGGGTTCTAACAAAAATCTTGTATGGCCAATATATAAGACCCAATGAATGTCAACGTGCATTGACCAACTAGATCTTACACACTATTAGGTGCAATTATATACAATTTAATCTATGTAACGTGTCTAGTTTCCAAGACATGATGAATGCGACCACTGTATGTAGATAGCTAGCTCGTGCGGATAAATGAGCATCGTTGCATTTTGGAACTGTTTATTATCATAGGATTTACAATAATAGAACCATCATTCGGAGTGACCCAAGATTTCTCTTTGTAGGGACACGGGAGTGAAGTGTCTGATTAAAGCTAGGAAAAAAGTCCATTTAAATGCTGGAGCACGTTCGATGTGACTGCTGTCTAAAATTGTTCCATTGAAACTCGATTATCGACCTATGCTTAACCAAAATCAATAAAATATAACTACATTCCCCTTTTAACTTGAAATAACTAAGCCAAAACTTTGAAAATTTTGGCTGACATCTTGAAATCCTAAGGCCATTCAAAACTCAAGCCAAATTCTAGCGTAACTTGAAGTTAACCGTAAGCTGACAATACAAGACAATGACTCGAGCATGCCTAAGAAATCCATGGAGCAACTTCAGGTTAACTTCAAAAGATTTAAGGCCAAAGTTTGATTCCAAATTTCCAAAGGCCATGACCAAGTTAAAAAAGGGAAGACAAAATCCACCCAAGTTCGAATGTGGCTGATAACCTATAGAAGACGTTAGTGACCCCCAAGAAAAGCAGCAGCACCCACCAATGTTAAAAACTGATATATGAGATGGTGCCTAGGTAAAAGAGGTCAAGATGGATTACGAATGGAGCTGGGGAAATATTGCTCGAATCAAGGATGAGTGAGAAATCAATGATAGCAACGGCTAAAATAAGTGTCAATGATGCCGGTTGAGGACAGTTGGCGATAGAATAATTAAGCGATGGTGGTATTGGTCAAAGTCTATGGCAAATTCAAAAATCGACAAAGGTGGAAAGCTCTAGGATAGAAAGCTAGTAAGGCAAAATAAAAATAGAAAGTAAAAAAAAGAACGCAAAATTGCTTAAGTATTGGTTTGATGCCAATAACTGCAGTAAAAATGATTACCGACTCTTCCTTCATAACTTGGTACTGATTTGTGAAATATTAAAATTTTGACGAAAATATGCAATGCAAAGAGGGAAAACACACACTAGATATGGAAACGCTACCTAATTAATCAAAAGAAAAGGCCTTCAAAGAACTTCAAGAATTCGAATAGCAAACTCGAACAACAAACTTCAATGTTTATATCATCCAAAAAATAAGAATCCATTATTATTCAAAGTGATGAGACAACTTGAAATGATGTACAGCTTTGAAAAAATAGTCTAGAGAACGAAGATATCTATTTGGATCAGAGTTCAAATTCGATGGCTTGTCTCGGTCAAAAGCATAAGTTGACAACATGGCACTTTTTAGGGTCAAGTGTTATCTTACCTTTGAACCAGCTATATCTGGACGAGTTAGAACTAATGAATGTTTTGGAACGAACTATAAATACTAAATCCTAACATTTTAGATTAAAATCCCATTGAAGTCTAAAGAGTTGATATAGAACCTTACGTGGTACTTAAGGTAACTAGCCATTATCTAGATCAACAAAGTAATGATCGCCAAATTTTTTAAATTTGAGTTTTAGTGTCAACTCGGTACCTAGTTGAACCCCTCAACTCGGTACCGAGTCATGAAATGATCTTAGTTCAGCTGCTTCGAAGGGATTGAAGGCTAAACCAAACATGAAGAAAAGCATAAAGATGAGGAAGGTGGATTAGGGAAATTCCATTCAAGAGAATAAAGGAATAAAGCTAAGCACTTAGAAGAAAATGGAAACTAGGAAAATTTATAACTCGGCATCGAGTTAAGAAGTCCCACTCAGTAACGAGCTCGCTATTAAGATAACATGGTCATGATCTCCTTCTTGAACCTCCTCTTGAATCTGGAGAATGTGGGTAGCAAATATCAGAGCTTATTTTGCTGATCCACGTCTATAAATATGGGGATAAGAGCACAAAATCGAGATCTTATTTTCTGCATTCTGAATTACTTGATTTTACACTATTACTCTATTGGATTATCATCGACTTATGAGCACCAAATTATAAAATCATTGTCTGTAAAAACCCTAAAAAATCATTAAAATAATTTAAGTGGACGTAGGCCAGAGTATTGCTGGACCACTATAAATTCTGGTGCATTATTTATTTCTTTTTTTATTCATTTCTTCACTTATTCTCTACTTACAATCTGATCAGGTGTTTGTCCGACTTTTGATGCAAATAATCAGTTTGACCTTTTTATAGATTAGAGAAATTTGGTTTATATGGCATTTTAGGGCAATCTTCATTTTCTATATGTTATGACTTTTAAGGATTAGTAGTATTTACTAAACTAGCTATGCAATTTCATTCTGTTTGAAGTTAAATTTATTAGCTCTTTTAACTTTTATGAATTTTTTTAGTCAAAAGAACATGCTCAAATGACATAAAAATTTCATGTAATAACATTTTCTGTTTCGAATATTTCCTAAACATTAAATATTTTCAGAAAATTTATTTTCAGACATTATGATTTGGAAATAAATGTCCTTACACTTACTATTTAAAAGTTTGATTCCCTTATCTAAGAACTCAAATGTACCAATAAAAAATTCAATGTTGCAAATTCATGGAACCAAGTCCTCCCACTAAGAAGATCATTACTGCAACACCCTCACTTCTATAACTATACTAACCAAGTGTATTACTGAGTAATAATGTTAGATAATACGTAGAAAAAGGCAATATAGGGTACACACATGAATATTTTCTTGAGCTAATATCGGTATATTTAACCATCTAATAAATAACTCACTCATACATATACAGTATCGGCACAAAGCAATAAACGATGTAGCTTCAGAAAGAATAATACACAATGTACAGTATATATCAGAGAACACAAAGTCAGATACATAGTGATAATATATAAAACTGAATATACAAGGTATGTCTAATAAACAACATCAAAATATACATACACGAAGTCAAATAATACTCAGATAATATATAATAATATAATGTACTAGTCTCCTCTAAGCCCAGATAACACAAGCTAGTCATATTGTCCCTGTACCTAAAACTCTCAGACTGACTCGAGTATTATATAAATAACACATTTGTCAGACTATGTCTAAATCATGGGTTAATAAAAAAGGTGACAAAGTGTATACTAGGAATAGCAATATGATAATACTGGCATATTAACACAAGTCAGCGATTATAGTGTCAATGTATGTATATATAGTAGCGTAGGCATGGTATATAATTTTAATACCACACACAATCATTGAAACATCACATAGCTACAATATCACGAAGTCATGTATAAAGATGTCATTACACATAAGGAAATACATCAAATTAAAAATCACAAAATCAATATCAATCGGGTGAATCGTTCATATTTAGAAATCATCATCAAAACCATAGATCATCAGATATGAGATACACCCAAGTATAGTTAGGTTGGCATATGGCATTGCCTAAGCATAGTTCTCAATCTCAATAATAAAATATCAACATCAGCAAAATATAGGACAGCTATTCGTAAAACCATATACAATAAAAAGACATGAGAATCCATTATACTCTAGACATCTATTCATATATAATCTCATCCCCTCATGTAGAAATAAATGGTGACGGGAATCAAATCATAATGTATGGGTTATACCACCCAATAATCTCTTAATATCTAGATTGTGCCACCCATTCAAACACAAACATGAGTACCCGCCATCTCCAAGAGCACCAGGGTTATCCATCGTGATCTACTCTAATACTGAGGTGATGTTTATAAATAATATGTACTTGTCTAACATTTAGTGTCGAACCATAAGAGAGACTGAGAGCAACCCCACCTGCTTTAGGAACCTAAGGCTACTCCACCCGGATCTGCTCCTACATTCTTTATGGTATCATGACCATATCCACCGCATGTCATAATCACATTGCAAAACTACGTTATTCATTGATCATGACCCAAATCATTCCCATGATGTAACAAACTGCTAGCCTTCGTGACTAAAAGGGCTAGGGTTACACCACTCTTCACTCAAATCCCATGATGCACATCTAATACAATAAAAAGTGTCATAGATTTGTAGTATGATGCTACAACTAGGCCATCGGGGCGGATATTGGCCATCAGGTTACCACTTACTCCTAATCATATCTCATAGCTCTTCATGACACACAACACACATATAGGTACACCCTCGTAACTTAATTATCCATAATGCTCTACCTCTACCTTGAGCTTTACCCTGAGCATATAATCTTACTCTACCTTGAGCATCACCTCGCGTAAGTATAATCCAAGTTCTCGTCACTTGAGTGATTTTTATTTATAAGAAATAACCGAATAAGTATCACATTGGTATCCCATACCATTGTGTAATGCTCGCTCATTTATTCAATGCTTGTAAACCACACTAAACCTCCATACATATTCTATATAATGAGTTACAAAGAATTACCAGAGTAATATAACCGAATGCTTCATCACAAGTGGTATTATAACTCCATTTATTTAGATTCCTAGTTACACAAAATTAAAATCATCCAAAACAAAGTATTACAAAATAGAAATCATGAATCCATATAGAAGAATGTCATCACCGTATTGTATTAAAATAATAGTCAATTTAATGTCAATGACAAATCATTCATATAATGCAATTTAATATACAAGAAAATAATGATAAAAATAGTAACATAAAATAAATGTTTCAAATAACACACACACACACACACACACACATATATATATATATATGTGTGTGTGTGTGTGTGTGTGTGTGTATGTATGTATAATAACAAATCAATACTTAATAATGAATCATCCATAACATAAAATCTCAACACACAAAATAAATACTTAGAAATGGTTAGTATATATATTCTAGAATCAAACTAGATGATTAATTAAAACTAAATATAATATTTGCTTTTAAATAATATACTAATTTTAAGCCTCTTATAAATTTAAATAATGATTTAATATTCACCAATTTTTGCGGCAAAAATGGTCATAAACACCCTATTATAAGTGAAAACAACAATATCCAATTTTAGATTCAAACAGAGAAAAAATAGATTCACATATCATAGAATAGATTGTAGAAAAATACATGAACATGCAAGTTTTATAATGGTTCGACAAACTCTAGCCCACGTCCACTCCAATAATCTTTTATGTATACTATAAGATTACAGCAAAGTAGTTTTTTTTCCTTAGAAAAATAATGGAGGAGGAGATAAGAAGTGATGAAGGAGAGCCAGCTGAAAAAGTCATTTGCAATGAGCCAAGTTCGTTGTATTTACAGGTGAAGACGTGAATGGATTAGGCTAAAATTTCAGTAGAAGAACCTCCAGGACCCGAACCACAAATTTTGGGATCGATCGGACACCAAAAATAATTTAGTTTGATCGTTTCATACCAACTCCAATGGGGCTACAATCATTTTATAGGTTTCCCTATGTTTCTAGTCTGTGCTCCAAAAATTTTTCACCATTCCAACTTTCCGTTTTTGAGATACAAATCGATCTTTGTTGTTTTGACTAGAAATTATATCATTGGCGCTCATTCCATACTTCATCCTTTGAGCTTCAATTAATCATATGGGTTTCCTATGATGTTATCTTCTTTCTCTCCAAATTTCGATCATTTCCGACGTTCCATTTTTGACATATCGCATTTTCTGTGAAACTATAGATCGTTTTGGCTGATTTGCATGATCATTCCAACAAAAATTGGCCTCCTTTTCCCAAATTTGGTAGTTTTAAGTAATGGTCTATCATGGGGATGCTCCATGATGTCAGATACTTATTCTCCCAATTTTGTGCAATTCCGATGTACCGTTTGTGAGATATCACATTTTCTGTGAAACTATGAATCATTCTGGCTGATTTGTGTGATCATTCCAATAACGATAGGCTTCTTTTTACAATATTTGGGACTTTTGAGCTGAAATAGATCATGGGGTTGCTCCATGATGCAATATACTTGCACTTCATACTTTTTGCAATTCCGACATACTATTTTTGAGATATCGCATTTTCCATGAAACTATGGATCGTTCTGCCTGATTTGTACGAACGTTCCAATAATGATCAGCCTCTTTTTCAAGATTTGGAAGTTTTGAGCTATGGTCTATCATGGGGGTGATCCATGATGTAAGATATTTGATCTCCAAATTTCGTGCAATTTCAACGTACCTTTTGTGAGATATCGCATTTTCCGTGAAATTATGGATCGTTTTGGCTGATTTGTACGATTGTTTCAATAAAAATCGGCCTCTTTTTCAATATTTGGGAGTTCTATCATGCGATCATTATTGATATGATCGATCATAGCTCAAAACTATTAAATTTGGGAAAACAGGCCGGTTGTTATTGGAATGATCGTACAAATCAGCTAAAACGATTCATAATTTCATGGAAAATATATCTCACAAGTGGTACGTCGGAATAGCACAAAATTTAAAGTTTAGGTAGCTAACATCATTGGGAACCTACATGACTAATCGTAGCTCAAAGTGATGAAGCATTGAATGATCTCATATGATCTAATTTCTAGTCAAAACAATAAAGATCGATCGATATCACACAAACGGTAAGTTGAAATGTCGCGAAACTTTAGGGGATTGGACTAAAGGCATGAGGGACCCTATAAAAACGATCAGAGCACCATTGGAGTTAGTACGAAAAAATCTTTCTAAATTATTTTTTTAGTGTCCAATAAATCCAAAATTTTGTCGGTCGGGTCGTATGGGCTTGGAGGTTCTTCTGCCAAAATTTCAGCCCGCTCCATGCATGTTTTTACCTATAAACACAACAGACTTGGCTCATTGCAAATGAATTTTTCAGCTGGCCCTCCTTCATTGCTTCTTTTCTCTTCCTTCATTATTTTTATAAGGCCAAAAACAACTGTACTTGTAATCTAACAGTATAAAACTTGCGTGTTCATTTACTGTTCAACAATCTATTTTATGATATGTGAATCTATATTTCTCTGTTTGGATCTAAATATTTGATATTGGTGCTTTCACTTATAAACGGGTGTTAGTGATCATTTTTGGTGCAAACAACCAATAACTTTTGAAAACCAATTTCTTTCTTTTAAAACCCTAAAAATAGTTTTATAAACTAAATATTAAACAAAATAATTGTTTCATGATTTTTTATAACCATATACAATTTTTAAATAATTTTTAACATTCAGTTCAATTTAATATATACATAATCAAATAAATATATTTTCCAAAACTTTAATTTTATTCAAAATTGCATAAAATATACTTTGGAAATTCTTAAATATCAATTAGGAACAACTTTTATTGTAACGACCCGGTGTTTTCAACCATTCGCATCCGCACATGTCGGACTTGAATTGTTCAAAATACCGCGTTGTAAAAATAAATTTGGCAGAACTCAGAATATGCAGTAAATAATTAATCACAGAATCACAGACACAGATATCAGAATCTCATAGCGGAATATAAAATATCACAGTGGTTCATGAAGCCACTGAAACTTTTACCAAACAGAAATACATTGTTTATAACTTCGATACAATTTTAAGCCATAAGCAAATATAAAGTCTTTAATGCTTTGAATTTCAAAATAGATAAAGATGAAAAAGCTTCCAACTAGCAAGAGTGATCTATGAGTGGTCCTAGCTCCGGAAAGAAAGCTGTAGCTGCAACTCAGGCTGACCCGAGCGTACAAATAAACAAAACACTCGAGTCAGGACATACATACTTATATAATGTAAGCTAAATCAAGTGTACTGTAATATAAAGCAAGTAACTTAAAGGATGCTTGGGATCGCCCATCCTCTAAGGATCCGTTAAACTATTTACTATGTAGTATATTGCGCTATTATAATAGTGTCTATATATAAAATAAACTTACTTTTAAATAGCGTTAAGGAGTGACCCAATATTCCCCTTAACACAAATAATGCCAATAGTCTATACAGTACCGTAATACCTCCTGATCGGGAAGCTACCAGAGGATACTCCATAGGTACGACACAAATAGAAACTCGTAGTAGGCTCGCTAGGGTAGGTGACACGGCACAACTAGGCAATGCCAGGGTAGATATACCAATTGCTATCCGGACCGGTGGAAACGCGTAGCCGTAGTTACCGCCCACCTCGAACAACACTCCCAAATCAAAGGTGCGCACCAAAACAATCACAAGAGTAATAGAATGGCATACGAAGAAGTGCGTTCGATCAGAGGTGCTACCTCATTAATCCGAGAATCGCTCCTGTTTTAGCCACCTTATGCCAACTCACGGGAGTCGGGTCCACGTATTTACCTTAAAGAAACCGTCACCACCATCCTACTTCATTCTGGAATCTCCACCGCGTACACGGTTAGTCAAAGTGGTTTTCGGTATCGACAGAGAGTATGCCAGATATCCGATCCCGGTATCTTTGCCAACCAAACGTTATTATAACCCGTGGTTATAGTTTGAAAAATGGTATTTATATTTTTCAAATCAATATATATATTTCAAATACCTTTAATTTCAAATCCTTGATTTAAAACATTTCCTTTGAAAATATACCATTTCAATTTATTCAATTAAATTTGGAATTTATTGCTTTTATCAAAAGAATAGAAATCAATTTTCTTCTTTTAAAACTTTCCAAACTCAACTTCTTACTTTATTAGCAATTTCATATTTAAATTCCAAATCTTAACGTATTCCCAAAATAGAGATGAAATTTTAAATAAATCAATTTTAAATCAATTTCACTTCTACAGCATCTAGGAAATGCTATCTAAAGTTATGGGTTTAAAATAGTCAAGTTTCAAAAGACAGCAATTAAATGCTGTAGTAGACTTTTAGCTAAACATCAAATTTCAAATATAACTTATTATTTATTATTTCTGTATTGAAATCTTTTCCTTTCCAAAAATATAGAATTTCTAAACAAGTTATATTCCAAAATTTTAACTCAACATTTATTTATTTAACCCCTTTTAAATCATTGTAAATCTCATAAAAATCCTTTATATAATTTAAATTAGAATATCATCAAATTTCTAAATTTAAATAATTTAAAATAATTTCAGAAAATAATATATAAACCACGGGCCTGTATAAGATTTTCTAGCCTAGGTCAAGTGAAACGGATTTATATCATTTCAATCCGATATTTACACAACCCCGGGTTCTATCATTTCGAACCCGCAATCCCAAGACAATTTACAGCAGTTAACAGAACAAGTGAACAATAATAATCAATTAGGCCTATCATTTCAGCCCATACCATCTATAATAACAGGGAACTTGCAGTGGTGATTTAAGCAGTAAATAAACAATAACATAACTGCAGAAATAATATAACAGATAATACTGATGAGGTGTCAATTTAAATGGGGTCCATCATTCTATATTACACTACAGACAGATAATAGTGAAATACAATTTTAAACAAACACTTGCAATAATTTACCAAAATATAAATACGTATGTCTGGTGAGAAATACTCACCTGATGGCTGCCGAAAGATTTTAAATTTCAAAACGATGATTCACCGGAAAAGAACTACAGAGAGTAACGATCAAAATCCCTCGGATGTCAAGCTTAGATTTAAATCTAGAACAAGATTCAAAATATTGAATACGCGACTTTAGAATTTACGGTCAAAGAAAAATTTAAAAGCAGGGAGAGAATTTTTTTGTTTGACTTGCTCGACCACTCTACCGTGTACAACAACCAAAACATTTCCAAACACACGAACTGTGCTAACACTATAACCATGATAAAATTTCCTAAATACAAACTAAGGCAAAATGGTGGAGTTTTCTTATTATGCCGGGGTACATGTACACGTGCACACTTCCATTACACTTACTCGCGTACACGCACTCACGCCAACATTTCCACATACTTACATCTCTTCTGCCACTTTCATTCATTATTTTCTTTTCCTTTTACCTGGATCCAACTACTAAAAATATCATCTACTACTGCAAATCAACCTAAGTTCTTACAATATTTCTTTACAGTCTAAATTTGAACTTGCAGGCTTTACAAACTTACAATCAGACAGGAATTCATCATCAGCTACACGCGCCACAACCCCACTTCTTCGAGCTAACCATGGAATTTCTTCGAGAAAAATGCAACAAATCTTCGGGACAAAATATAAAGACTTCGAGAATTTTATGCAACGACTTCGAGTAAAATCATGCGACTAAATCAAAGCATCTACTGAATGTGTACATCTCCTCTCCTCCTTATTCTCTGCTTCCTCTATCATATGAAGGTTACATATATGCAGACTAACTGAACTCACAGTCCTAGCCTACCTCTTTCCCATCCTCACCCCTTGTTTTTTTTTTTCCTTTTTTTTTTTTTTGGCAAATGAAAGAAAACTCTCTAGGCCTTGTTAACATCCAACTCAAACATGCAAAAAGGGTTTCTCACTGTTCCTATCAGACCTCTACACGAACCAAAACAACTCCTAACCAGATACAAAACAAATGCATGCTTCTAAATATTTGTGACTGTGATACACGTACACGGTGACACCAATGCACAACCCAGTCTAACATCCCTGCCAACACATATTCACGCAACAAAAAAACTAAGCATCATCAGATCCTTACTAAATGAACCCATCCCTCTTTCTTAAATATTTTGACAACACTGCCCTTCCTACTCCTCTCAAACAACTCCAGACCATCTTATGTTCACGCAATTTATACCTCAAGTATATAATTTTTTTTTTCTTCGACAGATCTGTTCCCAAAATAACTCCCAGGCCCTACAACTTACCTGGCATGACATCAACACAGTTCCCATATACAAATTTGCACAACATTCCACTACCTATGTGTCGAGAGTTAAGCCTATAACACACACACAAGATCTCACTTCCTCTCTGTTTCTAGACCTAACTTTCCAAAACAAAAACAGTTCAACATATCCAGATCCCATATGTTTAGTTCAAGGCAGATGATAAGAGTCTCATAGAAAGACAAAGTGAATAAATAGTAGTGTGGCCGAGCAAGGCACAGATAGAACAACATCAAGAGAAAGAGGAAGGAAACTGGAAGGAAAAAAAAAACAATAAGACTTATTACCTGATGGATCTTGAACGTACGAGGAAGGGGAAGGGAGAGATATTTAGATGCGGAGAAAGAAACTGGTGAGGTGGGTATATATATAGGTAGTGCGAATTAAAGGAGAGGTAAAAGCATCAGTTTTATTGATATAAATTTGGTTGATATGACTGCGAAATTTCCTCATCAGTTCAAAGGAAATAGATAAAGTTCGAACGTTGCAAAAATTAAAAAGATTTGAACTGCTGCAAGATCAATGGGGAGGGAGAGCAATCAGTTGAAGACTTGAAGCTATTAGAGATGAAAGATATGAATACATGATTTTATTGCTGAGAAAAGAAAAGGCAAAACACATTTCCAGTTTTGAACAAAAGAATATGTTCGAAAAGGTTTGATTGAGATCTTCTTGCGTGATGAAAGAACCACTGATATAGCATGTCAGTTACACAGATATAAAGTTGTTAACATGAATGCGTGAACGTTACTTAAGGGAATATTGATCAAAGGAAGGGCAAGCAAGCATCAGTTATATTGACATAAATTGTGAATATAGATACGTGATTAAAGCAGAGAAAAAAAATGGCAAGCGTGATAAATGGTTTGATTTATTCAATGAATTGCGAGATTCATGTACTTGATTTTGGTAGAGCTGTTGGAAGCAGAGAATGGGAGAATATAGGATATGCACGTTTCAGTCTTTAAAGTGCATGCATTGATTGTGTAAAAGGATATCAGAGGGAAAAATATTTCGAACGTTACTTCATATTCATTTTTATTTCATTTTATACATTTTGATCTTTATATGTGTGATATCGATTCTCAGTTATAAATGTTTGAACGTTACCCATATTTATTAAAACATGCGTTGATTGTGGAAATATGGCTTGCGAGATTTAAAACTGCCAATTGAAATTAATGCATGCGATTACTGCAAATTTTATGAGAAGCTTTGATTTCAATATTTATGCGTGATTGAGGAACTTGAATTTGTGTAGTACTGCTTGAAACAGAGGATAAACAGATTTGGACTTTACTTATATGTGTGATTCATTTCTAGTTTATCAATCTTGATTTTTAGTTTGATTGCAATAAATGAAATGGCAAAAATTATGTAAGGCTTTAGGAATGAAACGTATATAAATTTATTTTAAAAAAAAACCAAACTGTCCGTTAAAACAAAATAACGTTTGCTATAAAATCACTGACTGATATTTTATATCCAAAAATATTAAAAATATGATTTTTTTACAATACATCAAACTGACGTAATACAGAACATCAAAAATTTCTATAAAAATAACATTTTTAAGTTTATACGTTTTATTCCGTTACCTACCATAGATTTTTACGCGTCCTTTAAACGCGAAATCCAACAGTTCATTAATACACTAAATTCTTCAAAATTATTACTTAACAAACTTAATTGGTTTTCACATATTATATATATATATACAAAATTTCTTTTATTAAAATTCAAATGGAGTTGTCTTTTAACAAATTTAACCGTTTCACACTTTAAATTTCCATATTTAGTATTTTAAGGAAATGATTTAAATCAAATTATATATGTATATAAATTGGGAAGTAAATTTTACTGGAAAGAGAAAAATAACGGATTAAAGTTCTATACGTTTTCTTATATATAATCTTATATATATATATATATATATATATATATACGGTATTTATTCCCTAAATTTAGGCGCCCTTTTTAAGGCGTAATTACCCAGTACATTTATATACTAACAAAAATTAGAAATTCTGACCATGCTGAGACTCGAACTCGTGACCTATCGTGAATAGCCCAGATGTCTTAACCACCTAAGCTATTAATGTTTTCTTAATTAAAACTTGATTTTGCTAGACATTAAGTTATTTACCATCTTCGACAAAACCCCAAATTTCCAAATTAAAGTTAATTCTTAACCATGTCAAAATTTCAGAGATCTTATTATTTAATTAAACATTTGGTCAATTTTTTTTTTATTTTTTTTATTTTTAATCACTTTAAATAAACCCCAAAGTTTTTATTTTTAGAAAAATACAAGTGAAAAATACTTGTTAAAAAAATTGGGCTGTTACATTTATATTTCAAGAATTTTGTAAGATTTTTATAAATTTACAAAATTCAAACTAATTTTTTATCAAATCGTCCATTTCTAAATTAAATAAACAATAACTATTATTTAAAAATTCACTAATTAAATTTAACGATATACTAAAACATATTTGTATTTATAAACATTATCATTTATATAATTTATTAATACATATGCATATATATATATATATATATATATTAAAATAAATAAATAAATAAAACACTCACACACACGCACACACAATTTATGGATGACCGACCGAACGGTTGCGCTAGGTGGTCGACCGGTCGAAGGCATAATTGTGTAGGCGATCGTCGATTTAGACCATCTTTTCCTCCTCCTTTAACCGTTTCCACTCTGAATTCAAACTCAATGCACAAACAACATATACAAGTAAAGATCTACCCAAAAACATCATATACAAAGAATTAAATGATGTAGTTATAGATTTATGAGTGTGATAACTCACCTGTACATTGCATTTCCTCTTTTCTCCCTCTCTCTGAGATTGCGTGCACCCAAAACCCAGCATAGAAACCAAACTTTTGAATCCTTCATGCTACAAGTGCATATAAGTGTCGAGATACACATATCAGAATTTGAAAATTTTAAACAATTAATTTAATTTCATTTAATTTTCAAAGGGAAGAGAGTTTGATTAAATTTTGATTTCCTGAAGTTAAGAAGATGAACTTGACATGCCATATTTATAAAATAGGGTGAAATATTGAGAGAAAAGAAAAATCTAGAAATGGGTCTGGGTGATGATTAATTTGGGATTGGGCCTAACCATTTGGGCTTAAGTAAAAATGTATTTTAATTTTATTTTATTATTTGACTTTCATATAAATTATTGTCTATTTAAAAAAATACCAAGTAGAATATATATTCACAATACTCAATTACTTATCTATGTAGAATGATATAATTTAATTTCCCATACTTTAACTTATTTAAATTTAAATATCCAATATTCTCATTTTAAATCCGATATTAAACAATTTCCAAATTAATTTTATTTCACAATTCTTTAACTAATATCTATTCTCAAAACTATTTAATTTCATTACTAATTAACTTGTTATAAAATTCCAACAATCTAAAATAAATTCAAATTATTCATTTTAAATTATAAAAATGCATTTTTAATTAATTAAACATTTTGTGATAACCCAGAGTTTTGGTCATCTGTTAATTGGAATTTAACAAGATTAAATTATTTAAAATACTGATTTGTAAGCTGAACAACTAATATATATATATATATATATATATATATAAGATTTATGCAAACCTTATAATATTAAAAATTATAAATGTATATATATTATAATTAGAATTCAATGTAATATATATATATATATATATATATATTATGATTGGGAGGTTATGTTTTGAATTTAATATAATAATTTTCAAAAGCTATTTCAAGTTAAATTTTATATATTTCAAAGAACTCTAAAGATAAATATTTATTAATTAAAGCATGATAGTTAAAATGAGATTTAATATAAAGAGTTTATTATGCTTTCTTTTTAAATATATATGTACTAATTATGATTTGTTTATTAAGATATAAACATAGATTAATAAAAATAAACATAAAAACATGAGAAATATTGAATAAAAGATTTAAAAATTTTGTAAGATTTGTAATACACGCATTTAGACATTTGTAAACTAAGATAGCAAGCAAAAATACAAGTGTCAAATTTCTTGTTTAAATGGTTTTCTTCATTCTCAATTTTTATAAAATGTTAGAAAAGCAAGGCTGTAAAAAAAAACAAAAAAAACCTGGAAAGCTAAACTAGAAAAGATAAAAATCAAACTAAAAACTAAGTCAACCTAAGCAAAGCTAGAACCAGATTCACCTCAACCCAATCAAAGTTCAAATCCAAGCCTGTTGTTTCAAAATCAAAATCAGATTTTGAGATTTCCAAACTATTCCTCTGTTCATCAATATGTGAGTAAACATCTATTTTAAAAAGAAAAAATTAATCCAATTTTCTCTGATGCATGTGGAAAAAAAAATCTTGAACTAATGTTGAGAATAATGTTTGCATGAATGTATATTTTTTGAAATATAGCTGAAGTATTATGTGTATATCTGTGCATGTCAGTATACTTGCCTCTATTGTTTTCAACAGGCTAAACCAATTCAAAAATCAATTTCTCTTGTTCCAATCAATTCCAAATTATGATCATTAAAAGAAAAGTGATTATAAGGATGTGAATTTATTTTTAAAAATAGTTTCAAATGAATATATCAAGCAATTATTTCAAGAATAAAAATTTACAGTGAAAAATCTATTTAAATCAAAATTAGATTGTTAAATTCTCAAGTCTTGATTGTATAATTAGATTCGTTTTTGAAAACCATGATTTTTAATAAAGATTTCAAGATTTTTAAGTGTGTGGTTGAGGAGATTTCGCGAGATGAACGGTTTTTGATTTCCTGGCAAATTCTGGTGATCGGCGAGGAGGTGGTTCTCGGGATCATGGCTGAAGCTTGCTCGTGGGTCAGGGAGCATAGGAAAATTGGTCGACAAATTTTTAGGCCACCGTGGTGGCAGGGTGGTGATGAACTAGGGTTTAGGGCCTGTGTTTGGTCGATGGTGAATTCGAGGCTAGTTTGCCGTCGAGGGTGCACCGGAAGGGATCGGAGGAGGTGGAATAAGTTGTTGAGGGACTGGCGCAGCTTCAGGCGCAAGCACATGGTTTCATATGTTCTAACGCGGCGGCGCGAGAAGGATGACGTCGATTAGTTTGGTATCGAGGAGGCGACGACTTGCACGATTTTGGTTTCCGGCGATGTTGTGGGTTCTAGGTAGTCGATTGGGTAGAGATGGTTGACGATAATAGGTTGAAGGTAGCAACATTGGTCAGAGGGAAGTCGATCGTCTGTGCACGTGCACAGGTGTTTGTGTATCTAGGATTATTGCTGTAGGCTTTGAGTTTGGGAGAAGAAGTTGACTCGGCTTCGTGCGTGGATAGACCTAGGGATTGCTCGAGTGTTTGTTCGAGGTAGTGTTGTTGAGGGCTCGGGTTGTTTTGTATGATAACAGATTTTAAAATATAAAGAGTTTTTTATCAGGTTTTCAAAGCACAAGGAAATGCATATTTAAAGGTGAAAGTAAAGTTGTTAAACAAGTTTTCATTGCTCAAAAATAAAAGTTAAAGTATTAACTAAGTTTTCAAGTAAATAATTAACCAGGTTTAAAAATAAAATAAAAGCATGAACAAGTTTTAAAAAAAACATAAGAAAATAAATAAGTTTCCAAGGCAAAAGAATATGTAAAAGTTCCAAGCAAGTATTTATCAAGTTTCAAAACAAGTTTCAAGGATTAAATTTATAAAGATTAAATGTTTTTAAAGTTAATTTTGGTTTGGAATAATTATATATTAGGTTAATAATAAATTAATTCCTAAGTATTTTAAAATGGAAATTTAATAATGATTTAATTAAGTAGGAAATTAAGATGAGTATATTAAGCTTTAATTAATAAAAAGGTCACAAGTGATTTTGTAGAAATTAATTTCATAGCATCTGATTTAATTGAATTAAGTGTAACTAAGTAATTAATTAAGACAAATGGTTTATCTTAGATTAATTAAGTACTTAAGTAATTAAGGGTTAATTAATCAACTTAAGTAATTTTAGGATAATTAATTAATGTAAGTAATAAAAGGATCATTAATTAATATAAGTAATTAAAGGTTAATCATTTATGTGAATGATTAAATGATTAAAGAATAATCAATTAATTTCAATAATTAATTAAATAGTTTAAGTAATGTTAATTAAACCGGATTTAAGGATAATTAATTTATTTTGTGTTAATTAAATTAATCAGATTGGGTGACAAATTAATCTTGTTTATGGATGATTAAATTATATTAAATGTTTGGATTAATGTCTCTAGTCTGATAATTTGTGATGTTCTGAGATATGATATGTTGGGTTGAACTGTGATAATGTGGGTTATCTATTGATAATGAAGTGTTGTGTAAATGTGACATCCTGTATTTAAAATTAATTATCTTCACTTAAACAACTTGGATTAAAGATGACATTGGATTCGAAGAGACCGGGGTCGGGTATCAACAAACACCCAAAACCACTTCGATTTGTAATCTACAATAATTCTTTATAGATTTGATTTTAGAATTAAATAGGCTGGAATGAAATAAATGAAGCAACATGGCCATTTAAACTGAATAGTAATTCTTAGATATAATTTTGTGAAATAAGTATTGATTATAACAAGATAAGAACTCATAGTGAGGTATGAGTTACCCTGGTTTGCAACTATGTTTTATAACCTAGTATTTCAATTCATATAGGTTTACTCATGCTGGTTTCCAGCCTGACCCGGATGTTACTTTATTGTAATGCTCGGGTCAGACCGAGTATTACAGATTTCAGGATAGGACATTCTGGAGTTCTGGAGGCGAACTGGATGGCAGGATCCTATGGAGAATATTCCGCTGTGTGTTTGAGATTTTATTGATAGTAGTCAGGGACTGGTTGTTACAACTATCCAGTCGGTTTGTGTATGATTATACTCTGATGTATTGTAAGAAATTAACAATTACAGCTTTCTTATATAAATGTTGTTATTTGTATATTATATTTTGATCCGTTGCGAATGTGAGATTCTGATTTTTTTGTTTTTTGTTCTTCTTCTACCACTTTTCTTCTTTACCCTAACAATCTAGGATTTCCAACGTTCGATTGCTCGACACTTCTATAGTGAACGTATTAGTGTCGAATTTTTGAGGTCGATAATTTTTGGTCGTTACATTTTGGTATCAGAGCAAAGGTTAAGCGAGAACCTTGGCTCCGGTAGGTTTACTCATTAAGGATATGGTCAGTAGTACCCTAGAACAAGTTGAGTGTGTATATATATATGAGAGCGTACTTGTTATTCTCTTATATAATTAAAAATGATTTTTTATATAAGCGTATATTTCGATATATATAAAGCAGTAATTTTTCTAATTACTATATATTAAGATAATTGGATGTTGGTTATAGAAATTGAATTAGATCATAAGAATTTAAGTGGAAATATATTTATTGAAATTAGATAATTTGAACTCAATGAATAAGATAAGCTTGAAATGGATTCAGACTGAACTTAAAATCCTAGAAAAGTTTTCCAAAGCATTGAAATAAGTAACCTTGATGTGATTTTCTAGTAAATGATTATGGAATATGTGGTATGCTTGATATGATAATTATCATGAATTGGGCGTTTTATTTTAATAATGGGATGGTTTTTTTCTAATAATCAATGATAAAGCAGAATGAAATGTTTTAAGGAGTAATAATTTAGATAAGTATGACTTATAAATTGAAAAGAATTTAAATTGTGAAGTTTTAAATCTAAGTCTAGAAAATTTAAATTGCCTCATAGTATTTTTAAATGCAAGAATCTTATCTTAAAACAATAGTTGTTTTAAAAAAAAATAAAAGGAATTTGTTTGAATTAAAAATCAAGAATGGTTTAAAAATTTAAAGTATGACTTGATGTGCAAATGAAATAAATATGTATATATAAGTAGATATACATAATATCAAGATGATTTGAAATAAAGTCTAAGTGTTGAGTTTTGGATTTTTCCCCGGAATGTGAGGTGAACCTAAAGAGAAATAAGTTTTTGAACTTATAAGTAGAAAGTTTAAAATTTGAAATAAAGAATTCAAATTGAGTAAGGTTGACTGGATTAAAGAAATTGAATTTAACTTAGGGGAAGTTAAATAAGTTTAACAAATAACTTGTGTAACGCATCTCCTTTCCGCACGGTTTGAATCGATGATAAACCACACACGTCAGACTTAAACCATACAGAAGGATGGATTGTTATGGGGTAAATAAGAAAAAGTAGAGAAAGAAAAAAAACAAAACAGAATCTTGCAGTGGAACGAAAAAATATAATAATCAAATAAACAGTTCATGAAGCTGTTTTATAAAAACATTTGATTTTCTTTACTTATACAATACAATATCAGAGTTACACATACCAGAGAATAATCAATAATAATGCAACGGAACAATGTGAAAGTAGTGGAATACTATAATATATAATAATAAATCTTCGTCTTCCTCCTCTAGAGATAAATGCTTCAAATCCTAAAATGCTCAGGCTGACACGAGCGAATTGAAAAGACAAAACACTCAAGTCAGAACTAAAAGATCTTATGTAAGTTAAATCAACAATAAACAATATGAGTTGAACGGCATCAGAGATGTTTACGGGATTTGACATCTCCTATCCAGTGTCTAACGTGAGTACAGTAACTTAAGAGATGATCGGGATTCACATCTCCTAAGGATCCATTAAACTATTTACTATGTAGTAATATTTTGCAATTAAAATAATGTCCATAGTAAAATAAACATACTTTTAAATAGCGTTAAGGAGTGACCCAATATTCCCTTAACATGTAATAGTCCCATAAGCCCATCCAATATCATAGTCCCTCCTGATCGGGAAGCCACCAGAGGATACCACACGGGCTACGGGAGAAAACCAAACTCGTACAAGGCGCGATAGGGTAGGTGACACGGCACAACTAGGCAATGGCAGGGTAGATATACCAATTACGCTTCCGGGCCGGTGGTAACGCGTAGCGCGCAGCTACCGCCCACCTTGAGCCACACCCCAAAATAAAAAAAATCAAAAGTGGCCACCAAATCAATCCAAAAGTCAAAGTAGAATATCGAAGGGATGTGTCCGATCAAAGGAGCTACCTTATTAGCCCGTCAATCGCTCCTGTTTTAGCCACCTTATGCCAACTCACGGGAGTCTGGTCCACGTATTTACCTCAAAGGAAACGCCACCACCATCTTACTTCATTCTGGAATCTCCACCGCGTACACGGTTGTTAAAGTGGTTTTCGGAGTTGGCAAAGAGTATGACAACTTCCGATCCCGGTCTCTTCAACAACCAAACGTATTATAACCCCGCGGTCTTATCAAAATAGTTTATACTTTTAAAACCAGAATATAATATCCATTTCAAATCCATATAAATAGGATATTATTTCCTCTTTTTTAAAAACCCAAATAAAATTTGATATCATTTTCAAATATATCCTTCTCTAAAACTATAACATTTCAAAGTTATAATATTTCGAAACCAAAACTTGAAATATAGCCTTTCAAAACATAAAACTTTGAATTTCATAACTTTGAAACATACAACACCACTTAATGGTTTAAACATTTAATTTCTTTAAATAGTAAAATAGCTTCTTCACCTTCACAAATCAATTCCAATATGGATTTTTAAATTCCCAAATAAACCAATATAATTTCCATATATTTCAAAGCTTTAATTATTCCATCATTTCAAAACTTATTCTTTGATAATTTCATATATATCAATTTCAACTACTATTATTTAGATTGAAATGTTTACTTAATAAATCAAATATAATTTTAGTAAAACCTTTAGACTTCAAATAACTGGATATTTAAATTACATTAACTTTATAATATTCATTTAAATCAATTTGTATTCATTTAAATACTCTAAACAAAAGTCAAGTTATAAAATCATACCTTTTAAATCTCAATTTATTTATATTTCAAATCAAATTTTTCGAGGATAATCCTTAAATCTTAAATTCAAATCAAATTCATATTTATCTTCCTACCTTAATTTTATTTGAGTCATTATAAACTCTATATACAATAAAATTTTAAATGGATACTTAACCATATTATATAAAAGAAATTCAAACTTTATTATTTATCTTATTTTAAAATTCAAAACAGATTTATACATAGCTAAATCAATAATAAAATAGCATTTATATAACATCTAAAATCAATATCTGTGTAACCCATATATTTCTTTACAAAACCATAAAAATCATTTCAAAAATAATTTTATATATATACCGCGGTGCCAGTATATAATTTTCTATCCTATGGTCAAGTGATACGGATATTTATCATTTCAATCCGCAATTTAAAAATAAAAATGCGGTTGTATATCATTTCAAACCGCAATTCCGAATCAAAATAAATGCATAACAACTTGCAAATTTTGATGATATAAATAAAACATCCATTCATCCATCAACAGATCATACATCCATCACAATCATCATCTAAAACAATCAATCAATACCAACAGATAACTGATAATATATGTAACAGGTATTTAACTGGCAGTTATATTCAATAATAAATTAAATAACGATTTAATTTAAATAAATGCAATAACTGAGATGATGATTAAAAATATACGGAAAAAAGTAATAAATAAATGCATAATCACAACAAAAAATTAATTTAACAAACATAAGAAATTTTAGAAGTTGTGAGTGGGTTAAAACACTCACCTTGAATTTAAATTGAATTTAAATCTAATTTAAACCCAAAAATTGGACAGTCTTAGAATCCGTCCAAACCAGAGCCAAACTCTTCGGAATTCAGATACGAACCTAACAAAAGAAACCATGCGTAAAACGGATTTCGTATGCACAAGTTATATTGATTAGAAAATATTGGTTTCAAAATTAAATAAAATAAAATAATCCAAATTTTACCACGTCACTATTCACTTTCCCTGTTTCCCAGAAACCCTACTACTCATAAAAAAAATCGCAACCCAGAACAAAACCGCCACCGTTTCAACCAATTTGTGCCACCACTACGCGCCACGCCACGTCGATCAGGCGATGCCGCTGCTCCAATCTCCTCAGGCTGACCTACCTGGTGACCGCCAGCACTAAGCACGCCGTTTGAGGCGCTTCGACTACCTCTGACACCAAGTGACCGCATGGATCGGTCCCCCTCATCGTCCTCTACCTCGTTGCAACCTCCGATCGTCATCAAGATGAAGATCCACCGTCCACTCAGAAATCTTAACAACGAACGGCCTAGCTTCCTCATGCTTTGTTGATCAAACGATACTTCGAATTGAAAAACAAACAGCACCAGAAGATTACGCTCATTGAGAGCTTCAATATATATTTTTTTCAAATTTTTCTGAGGAGTTTGAAATTTTTGTTTTGGATTTGAATTTGATTTGTGTATGGATCTAGAATTTGTTTGTCTGCCATTGGAAAGGAGGAGTTGAGAAGAAGACGTACGCACAGACAAATGAGAATTAGGGAGGCTAGGGTTTATAACAGGGTATTTATAGACAAAGCTGAAATAGAATAGATGGATAAGATAGATATACGCACTAACGACAAAATGGCCCAAAAAGCCCGTTCTGACTCCGGAACGAAATTGGGTCAACCCATATATCAAAATAGATGTTTTTAAATAATTTAAACGCAGTGGAAAAGGTTTCACGTCCAAATTTCATCGTATGAAGAAGTTATGCCAAAATTAAATTATTTCAAATTGATTTCAATTGATTTCAATTTCATTGATTTCAAGGCATTTCGAGTCCGTACGATCAAACGACAAGTCCGATCGCTACGAAACTTGAAATCCTACAATAATTCACCGTTATGGATCCGACGAAACTAGTTTCGTTGAAATCCGAGTCAGTGGCCAAAATTTCTATTTTTATATTAATTAAATAAATAAATAAATTAGCTAATTAAATCAAATTTTCAAATTTCAATTCTTTAATTGACAAATTTCATCCCTTTTTGAATTTCTTAATCACTTACGATACTTCAGATAAGTTCAGACATCAATTTTAAGTCAAATTAATTTACCCATTACCGTATTAATTTCAATTCCAAATAAATTCACAAATTATCAATTTAAGTTTCATATAAATCCATTTATTTGATTTAAAATCTTGTTATTCAATCCATTATCACTAAATAGATAAAGTTACATTGATTTATGGTTTATTACATTATTATTCTCTAATTTCATCTTTAATCTTGTGACGCCGCACCTCTATACCCACGCTAGCCAAGAACACTACAGTGTAGTGCTGTCAACTAGCACAGAGAATAAGGCTGTTGAGGAGCGGCCATCCGTAGTTAGGCCTTACACTAGTATTGGTTATCTCGATAGGAGTATATATTCTTTCATTTTTCATCTCTGATTTATTTACTCCCATCGACATACCCCAATTCCAGTATAAAACGAACTACGATGGTTCATAATAGTTTAGAACAAAATATATAATAATAACACAGATAATATAAATGCGGAACACAGAAAAACAGAAAGTCTCATATATATAATAACTGATGTCAGTTACAATACATTTGACATGGTACATATGATACAACTACAACAGTCGACTCAGGAAGTTACATATACAAGTACATTAACATATATAATATACATGAATACATATCTTCCTATACAATTACACTGACTACTATAAATGACGACGACTACTCCAAAAGATATGAAAGGACTTCATAACTCTAGCAGCAACCCAAAGCAGAATATCTACAACCTATAATAACTCGGTCTGACCCGAGTATTAAATTCAAAAGAAAATAATACATGGGTCAGTCTAATTCAAACTCAGTTATTAATGCACAGAAGCAATAATAATCAACTATCAAATAGACGACAGTCACGGAAATCTCGCATATCCAATCCCTTTAATAGGGAATTGGATAACGATAAATATAACACGTATCAGTGTTAAACAGCAAATCAGCAGATTAACCCAAATCAAAATACGATTCAAAATATTTAATTGGCAGCACGAAACAAATCCAGCAATTGAAAACATCAACTGAACATCAATGTGGTAGGGCGGCAGTACACGCACGCGTGTACTGCCTCGCCACTACACATGCATTACACAAAAGATCAACGCATAAAGAGTAAAAGACATACCAATAAAATCGATACCGTGTGGCTGCAGTTCACGCTTGCGTGCACTGCCTTGCCACGACAGTGATGATGTACACAAAATATCAACGAACCAAAATCAATGAAGGTTCAAATATCAATTCAAAATGTCGATACTGTGTGGCTGCAGTGCACGCACGCGTACACTGCCTCGCCACAACAGCATATACAGAAATAACAACAAGGCACAAAGGCCAATACACAAGAATTCACAGTGCAAACTAATACACTAAGCAAGTGGCAGCAGTTTAAAACTTCCACCAAATAAATTGTAAAATATGTACACAAAAGAATGTACATAACAAACTGCACATGGCAAAATGAATCAGAGGTACAACAAGAAGCAGCACAACTCAAATGAGCAAGTGCACAAGAGAAGGCTGCACATGGTCAAAATGAACCAGAGGTGCAACAAGGAACTGCACATGGCAGGGGTACATGTGATGACCCAGCCAAATGAAGGTATAAGTAAACAGAGATATGGCTTAATCCAAATAGCCAACACAAGACATCAACAAACATGACAATGATGTGCAGATGTATGTAGAGAAATGGCACAGGTGTGTGCAGAGGTATGAAGTACATGAAGTCATCAAAATGAAGGTGGGAGCACCAAAAACATGGCACCACAACACACAACATTAAATAACATAGAGAGTCAGTACCCAACAGAGGCAACTGGCAACACATATATGCATATACATGCTATCAGTAATTACAAAATGCGGCAAACAGAAGCCAAGGAGTAGTTCAAGTGCATGAACACATAACTCAAAGGAATGAAACACTACAGGCAAATAAACTCAAAACTATAACTCAAATGCAAGCTGCATAAACATGTATACATATGCATGCTATCAGCAATTACAAAAGGCAAAGGTCAATTCACAACTATCATGATTCAACACAACTGCCAAGCCACTCGATAACATGGAAAATAGCATATGCAGTGATACATAAAGAACATGCATCACTACAGCAACTAAAAGTGAACTAGGCATATGTACCCAAACCAAAAGAACTCAGTAACAAGCAAAATGCAATGCCCAGAAGCAATTACCAGTTTTGTACCAAGATAACTGCAGAGTAAAATAAGACATAACGAAGTCACCAGTAACAACTACATGATACAGGACAATGCAACCCAAGTAGAAAATGTGTGGGAACGTGAACCAGTAACAAATGTACAAGCATCACAATAAACCCAATACAGTGATACGTGACAACAACAAAGTAAAGTCTGGGTGCCTAAAAAGTCATAGGCAAGGTAACTGCAGACTACTCATAAATGAAGACTACACGAGCTCAATGCATCAGTAAAACAAGTTCGAGACTGGTGATAACAAGTTTGACCAAGAAACTGTTGTCAACAATAGTTATAAAAATAGTGTGACAAAAGTAAACGAAGACACAATCATGTATCAACCAAAGTCGGAGACCAAAATCAAGCATCACATGGATAGGTCAGTGAACACAATTAAGTGAAAGTCGAAGTCAATCAGAAATTCACGAAATCAAAGAAACAGGCGAAGTCAAAGGAAATCATCAATAAAATCAAGACGAAGTCAATCAACGAAAACAAAATGAAAGCAGACGAGATCGAACAATTTCACAGTTAGATGTGAGTAATATAAATTACTCACCTTTTCCACAATCGAAGCAGGGAAGTCGAGGCCGAAGAAATCGAGGAACACGAACGAAGTTAAGCCCTAGCTTCAAGTGACAGCACCATCACGCGATCGATCCTCTGAGAAACGAACGCAAACTAACGAATTGAAAACTGCACCTTTGATTTGAATGAGCCTTAATCTTTGAACGATGAGGGCGAACGAAAGAGGGGCCGCCATTGTTATTTCTTCGTTCGATTTTATTTTAGGGTTACGAACGAATAAGAAAAATGAATAAAAGGGGATGGGTTATTTGCTTAGCAAATTATCATGGCCCAATAAAAAAATGGACCACTATTTAATTTTCAAAGCCCATCAATCTTTTTAACACTTTATAAAAGAATTTTAATTCAATTTAAAAACTTCAATTGGCAATTTGCAACAATATTAATCGTTTAAATGTCGATTATTAATTGATGCAAATACCGGGTTGTTACAGACTCCCCTCCTTAAAGAAATTGCGTCTTCGCAATCATAAGGAATAAATGGACAAAAGGTAACAATCATAAAAGCATATGATCACAAAATGACGAAATTTGAAAATAGGAAGTTCACCATATAGAGCATGAGAGAGAGAGAGCCTGAACGTGTTTGCTCGATGAATTCTCTGGATTCCAAAGTGAAATCCATCGGATTTGAGAACCACTGAACTTTCACGAGAAAAACATCTTCATTTCGAGGGTGCTGAACCCCCGAAGCATTGATGTGAATAGAATGTTGCTCATAGTCAAATCTGGTGAAACTTCACTTTCTTCAATAATACCGGGCTCAAGAAAAATAATCGGAATCCCTAAGGCATTTCCGTAGAAGGAAGACGCGTGAAAACGTTATAAATAACAGAAAATTGAGCCGGTAATACGAGGCGATAAGCCACGGAACCAATACGTTCGGTGATGGGAAATAGACCAATATATCATGGTGCAACATTCCCGATCGACTGAAACGTACAACACCTTTCATAGGTGAAAACACGAATAATTTGGAACAACAGCGTAGTACAATAACGGTACGCCAGATGAATCAAAGCTTCATTAATTCGGAACGCCGACGTAGTACAATATAAACACCAAAGAGATCTTTTAATTTCATAAAAGAAATTCACAAATTCTCTAAAAAAATTAATTATCAAATAGATAATCAGAATACAGAAATCACAAAACAACAATATCTAATTATCGATACGATAATGAGAAGACAGCAAAATCAGCAAATCTAATTATCAACAAAGATAATTAGAAAACACAAGTCACAAATATCTAACTATCAAAAACGATAATCAGGAATTACCACAACGGTAATCAAATTTCAAATCAACAGATATTCAATTATCAAAACGATAATCAAATCTTAAATCACAAATATTTAATTATCACAAACGATAATTAAATCTCAAATATCTAATTATCACAAGCGATAATCAAAAACAACAAATATTTGATTATCAAAAACGATAATCAGAAATCACAACTCAACGAATATTTAATTATCACAATTGATAATCAAATCTTAAATCACAAATATTTAATTATCACAGCGATAATTAAACCAACAAATTTTTAATTATCACAAACGATAATTAAATCTCAAATATCTGATTATCACAAGCGATAATCAGAAACAACAAATATCCGATTATCAAAAACGATAATCAGAAATCACAAATATCCGATTATCAAAAACGATAATCAGAAATCACAAATATTTCAATTAACGAGTCCTGAATTAACCGAAATAGCAAACGCACATGTCCCATAACCACGAGTTTTACTAAATCGTTTAATTTACTTCATCGTTTTCTTGAAAGTGCAAAATTGTGTATTTTAAATAAATAACATTTTACGTTCTCAAAATACCGTAAAAACGGACAACAAAATAAGCATCACGGGATAACCGCTTGAAAATCCATTTTAAAATTGGCGGTTACTGAAGTCAAAGCGACAGTAATTTTTATACGTCAAAATCTCATCAAAATAATTGGCATTAAAACATAATACCAGTGAATTTTCATTCATCAAAAATGTCACAAGAATCTTCTCAAAGATAGAAAGGGGTATCTTACCCTAAATGTAACGGAAACGATTTTTCGTCGCCGAAAAACCGAACCATTAGGGTTTTAAGAAAAAGAAAGAAGAAAGAAAAAGGTAGAAGATAGAAAATAGAGGGAGAAAAGAAATTTGAAAACAGAAAATTTTAAAATAGAAAAAGAGAATTTGAAAATAGAAGGGACAGAAAGGAAACAAAAAGAACAATATCAGAATCTCACAATTCGCAGCGGAACAACATATAGTAGATAAATGAATAATCTTTAAATAAGGAACTATATCAGTTATTACATCACATTATATTACATTACATCAAATAATCAGAGTGTACAACAGCATACAACAACAACAGTGCAGCGGAAAAGAAATACTATATAAATAATACGCCTTGCCATCCAGCTTGCCTCCAGCAACTCCAGAATATCCAGAATATCCTGATAAACCTAACTCTTAACTGCCCGTGTGGAAAATTGGTGGGCACCCAGAGTTTAGGAAGGAAAACAATAAACTCCGAGTCAGTCATGTGACTGGTGTGAGAACTCAAAATAGTTTATTTATCTTTAAAATCAAAATAGAGGAATATTTTTAAATCAATTCGCAATGCTTTTAAAAAATGAGACTACCATAAGGCCTCCCGCACACACACACATGCAAACGCAGAATCGGAGGAGATTTCTCCTTATGATAGCCAAAGATGCTTGATACGCATTTAAGATAACATTTGATATTATTATTAGTGCATAGTGTAGGAAAATCATTTCAAAAATAAAGATATAAATCTTAGCCAACATACGACCATTATCGTATGCCTACTATAGCTACTATCCAAACAGTGGTGACCACCATAAGTGAATAGCAGGTTCTACAACTAATACCGTACAAGTTTCGTATTGTTTCTTTGGATTTCCAACAAATGGTCAGGCCAAGGAACTTCCCATTGCCACATGAGAATGCCTCTGGATGGACATCCCCGAGAACCAAACCGGATCTCTACCAACACAAGGCCGGGTTACCCCTAACTGGATAACAACTGACCGAATATGCCATCCCCCGGTCCTTTGGGACCTTTATCCGAGAGCTCTCTAATCAATTCACACAATCATAAAAACAAAGTGTTTCAACACGAGTAAGTATCTGGGCTCCATACCATGATACCACCCTTTTCCAGAAGGAAATGCACATATCCTAAAGGGCGCTACCCCTCATAACCTTGCCGCATCTTTCCTGTTTTGACCATTTCCGGGATGTGAGGTTCGACGAATTCACGTCCACAAAAACATACTTTATACAAAAGCCATGCTTTGGGTCAACAAATGATCAACACAATGATCACTAAGATAGACGATCAAATAAATGATCCTATCACAAATAATCAACACAATGATCATTTCAGCATCACTCAGCATGTCACATTACCAAACTGGGAATATATCGCTGATAACTTCAACTATATAACCTTTGAGCTCGTACGTCTCAAAGAAGGGTGTTAAGCTAAAAGAATAAATTCTCCGCCACCACAGAAATATATTTGAAAGAAATCGGCTTTATATCTCAACTTGTAATGTCAGACACACAATCCATACAAGTCTGTTCCGGGCTCGAACAGAACCGAAGGCACTTACAAAGAAGTCCTTGCAATCCGAATAATTTCTAATCACGTTCGGATTTCCCATCACTTATGGCGATCTCTATACCGGGGATCAGCCAGTGCAGAGACAATCAACAAGAAACCCTCTCGTTTTCGAAAATATCCGGTCTTCAACACCGGTCTTCGAATGCAATTCATATCGACGTATCACATATTCGGAATGGGTTATACGACCCCATGGTCCTTTCCCGGTTAACCCGAATAGTGAGCGCTTATTTTAAAAATAAGTGTGGCATCCAATTCAAG
The DNA here is from genome assembly GCA_030765085.1 of Allium cepa. Lineage (NCBI taxonomy): Eukaryota > Viridiplantae > Streptophyta > Magnoliopsida > Asparagales > Amaryllidaceae > Allium > Allium cepa. Next base: position 498,557,638 of record CM060944.1, on the reverse strand, counting down.
CAATCACAGCAATTACTCATTCAAGGGTAAATATTGATAGTCGGTTATTTAACTATCAATAAAGATGCGCCACATCACCAGATTCCAAATAATTTTCCAAATTATTTATTTTCCAAAATATCTATACTAGATATAAAATTTCAATACTTCAAAAATAAACCAATGTTTATTTCTAAACAAATTTCCCTTTTTGTTTATAAATTCCAATAGTGAATTTATTTCTCAGATTATCTATAAATATACGATCTCAAATCGATTCCTAATATTCATTTTCAATTTATCTTTTAGAAAGATAAATTCTCAAAAACGTTTCGTTTTCATATCGAAAAAGCATTCCCATACTTATTCTAATAATAAGTATTTCATAAATCTATTTATTTTCAATAACTTGAAAATATTCAATATACTTAACCATAACTAAGTATATATTTCATTCTTTAAGGAAATCATTCTTTTATTATAATTTATTTGGGTCAAAAAGAATGTTGCGTAAAACATCGTTACGACAACCCAAAATCACTAGTATAGGGATTCGAAATTAAAATAGATATATAAATCCCAATACTATATAAAACATTTCCTTTCGGAAATCATTTACTATAACAACAGTGTTATAGTCCACCATTTCCTTCTATTTCTCGAAAACGTCTATTTCAACAATAAATGTTGAAATCTATGTTCTCATTCCCTTCTATTTCTTGAAAACGTCTATTTCAACAATAAATGTTGAAATCTATGTTCTCAATACTCAATGCATTTTAAAATATCTTTAAACCGTTTTAATTTCTTTTTAACACATTCTTTCCTCAAAAGATATCCATTTTATTCAATAATATATTTACCGTTCAAAACGTGAATATAACTTCTTTATAAACTTCTATATTCAATTCATCAAATTCAATTGGTTTCGGATTTTATAAACGGTGTTTATAAATTCCATTTCTATTTAAAAGCTTCGATTTTGTAAATCTCGTTTATTAACCCAATTCAATTGATACAACTCAATTTTTAATACCAAAGGTTTATATTATAAGTCAAGTACTTATAATTTATTTATTTACAAATCATTCCTTTGAACTTCACCAATTATAAATCTTATTACTTATAAGATTTCTTTTATATATTTCCTATTTCCAACTTATCAAATTCGATTTGATTTCGGATTTATAAAACAACGTTTATAAATTCCATTTATAATTTCATAAACTTCTATTTACCAAAAGTCAATTTATTAGCAAATTCCATTTATCTTCCACATAAATGACAAGGTCCAATTCATAAGAAATTTACTTATAGACTTTTGTTTTACAAATCTATACATTTTCTAACTTCACACTTTATAAATTTATAAATTTTCATTTACTTATAAAAACAATTTATACTTCATTTATAACATTTATAAAAACTCAATTTATAATTCCAATCATTTTAAATTTATAAAAATCAATTTAAAAATCTTTTATATACATTGTTTTTAATAATTCAAAAATTCCAATTTAAACCAATTTCAATTTACTTAACTATTTATTTCCAAAAATCTCAATTTGATTTTATTTTATAAAAGTCTTAAATTCTATAACTTCAAAAATTAAATTTTTAATTTGGTTTAAAATGAATCAATTCAAAATTTTACTAAAAACATATATTTGGAAAATCGATTTAAAAATCCCTTTAAAATCAAAAATCATTATTTTTAACTTTAAAAACGAATCCGATGATGCCACAGCATCAATTGGTCAATCACTACACAAATATCATATATCGATATGATATTCACAATCATCAAAAATATTTATAAACAAATAAATATTTGTGAGGGGTCCAGTTGGATCCCTCCAACCTGTTTCCCTGCATCCAAAGAGTTAGCACAATACCAATTCCACTTCGAGGTGGAATATCGTGGTATATGGGATTTTATAAAATATATATATCCGCTTACTAACGGCGCAATAGGGTCTCATCCGCTATACGAGGCGGGAAATCAATCAACTGCAATATATACATATGCCAATATATATATATTGCTATATATAGATATATCCTAAAATATCTACTATCAAAATCAAGCAAACAATCAATCAATCCATCAACAAATTTTAAATATAACATTTAAAATTTAATAAACCCTTTTTGAGTGAGAAGTTCTCACCTTTGCATTTATTAGCGATCCAATTTCCCTCCTGACTCGATTTTCTTGATTTATACCTAGTATAAATATTTTATACAATTCAATTAATATTCGAATCAATTGAATAAATTAAATTTTCATTTGACAAATTTTAAATTCATCAGTTTTCTCCTTTAAATAGTTTAAATTAACTGATAGTTTTATTTTTAAACCAATTTCTTGTTTTAAACAAGTTTATTTACAAATTATTAAATTTCCTTTCTTTTAATAAATTTAATCAACCAGTGGCCTTTATTTTAAATCAATTCCTTTTAGTAAATTATCCTAACATTTAAATTTTATACTAATTTTCTTTTTATATATTTTAAATCAACTAATCTTTCCTTAAATAAATTATTTTCTTTGTTTAATAAATTTATTTTAACTAAAGGTTACAATTTTTAAAATTAAATCCCTTCTTAATAAATTGTTTCAAACAATTCTTTTTAATACTTTGTTTTAACAAAAAACTTAAATTCAAACTATTTTTATAAATTTATTAAACAAATTTTCTTTAATAAAGTTTCTCATTTGGTACTAAATTTATAATTAACTGATATATTTTGTTTTAACAAATAAATTAAGTTTTACACATATCCCCTTTTATAAATTCCTTTAAATTTCAAATTCCTTTTCAAATATTCATTTTTTTTTCAATTATAATTTAAAATCTAAAACTAAATTTCCTTTTTAAAAATATCTTTAATAACTAGATAATTTCAAATAAGCTTATTAACCACTTTAATTACCTTAATAAATTATTTATAATATAACTTAGTAAATTAAAACTCATGCTAAAAAAAATTCTTTCTGTTTAAACCTAACTATTTATATTTTGTTTATTTATTATTTTTTTTTTTTCTCTCTGTATATATATATATTTATTAACTAATTTAAAACAAAGATAAATTTTAATACCTTACTGTCAATCATCGAAACCCCTGCCGTCGCCCTTGCTTGCCGCGCCTCGTCTCCCTATCGCGCGCCGCGCCGCCGCTTGTCGCGCGCCTACGCGCGTATGCCATCAACGCCCCTCGTGCGCCGCCTCGAATCGTGAGCCCTGTAGCCGCCGCATCACTTCGCTTCCAAGCCCCTGCCCACGACCCATCAATCGAGCACGACGCCGCCACACGCACTCCCCCCTTACGCGCGCCGCCACTATCGCAACCCAATGCTCGCGCGTCGCTCCTCAAATCGCGCCTCAACTGCCGCGCGCCTCGCGAACACCCCAGCTTCACGCGCCCCCCTTTCTTTCTTTCTTTTTTTTTTTTTTTTTTTTTTTATCTATTGCGGCCATAAATTCGAACGAGAGGGAGAGGGTAAGGTTTCGTTCGTATAAAATGGGAAAGAGGGGGAAATTGAAGAGCAGCCATTAATTATATTCAGAAGCCTTTGTTTTAATTTTGAACGAAATGATTTTGAACTGAAGAGAGGAATGAGGGAGATGATATTTTAAAACAACAGAGGAATGGTTTACACGATTTCTCAGCGTGATTTTAGGCAAAGATTTAGGCGTGGTTAAAGGAAGATAACGTGCGTTTGTTAATAAATTAAATTTAAATTCAAGTTGAAATCGAATTAAATTTCAACGCGTTTGATCGCCGTGTGCTCACATATCATCTCCGAAAAATGCGAAATTTGAAATCCCGCAATAATTCAATATTACGGACCCAATGGAACTGGTTTCGTCGAAATCCGAGACTGTGCCTCGGACGGCTATTTTTGAATATTGATTTAAACGTATTAATTTCAAAACTGAATAAATAACTGTATAATTAAATTCTGAAGCTTCTAAAATCTTCAGTACTATCAATATGGATTTTACAAGCCTTTGAAATATTTTTATTCAGCTTAAAAATTGAAGATTCAAATTTTATTCAACTCCCAATAGATTTAAATTCTAAAATTTAATCGCCTATTTCATAGTTATATTGAAAATTCAATCCAAACCATCATTTAAATATTTAAAATTAATTAAATATTCTCTAATTGAATTATTCAAAATTCTGGGTCGTTACAATCTTTCCCCCTTAAAAGAATTTCGTCCCGAAATTACAAGTTAAGAAGAATGCCCTTATCCCGTCTATTATTTTTCACAATCCAAATAGTTTTATCAACTTACTAGCCTAAATCTTTTTACTATAGATTTACTATCATTTCTACTTAGCTTTCCAACTCCAATTATAGGTTTCAAACAACATTGTTTTACTAACCATTCAAATTTAAATTCAAATTCAAATTTCAAACTTTCAAATTTTTTCTCAAAAAATTTTTCTAACACCCTAAATTTTCGAAAAATTTCGCCAGCGTTTCCTTTGCGCGGCTCGATCGGTACAACTACAAAATGGCACCACGGCCCCTCAGAATCAAAAAGAAAAGAGAAAAGCCAAGCGGCTAGAGAAGAAAGTCACCAAATCTCATACTGAAATTGAAATACGTACCTTTTTGTCGAGCAATTCAATTTTATCTTTGAAATTAAAATCTCAATTCCTTTATACACCTGTATAACCTGCTAGTAGTAGCATCCAAATCCAATATTCAAACCATTTTGCAAATTTTATTACAAAATTTCCAACATATACTTCTTATACGTTTTTACTTCACTATTGAAGTTACATATTTAATTTTCATTCAATTTCACGTTTCAATTCAATTCACACTTCAAATTCATTCGAATTCAATTCTCAATTTAAATTCTATTTGAATTAAATTCTAAATTCTAAATATTGAATTCTATTGATTAACTAATTTAATTCAATTTGTACATTCACATTACTATATTGAATTAATTTTATTCATTAATTCATTTCAATATTTCAATTCATCTCGTTTTCTTGCTTACTACCAATTCATATACCATCTTTATTCAATCTTTATTCACATTCCATATTCATTCCATTTGAAATTATTTCACAAATGAATAAATTATCAAGTTAATTTACTTGATCAATTCATTTTATTTATTCAATTCCATATACTAATGATAATAATCCAATATTATTATTTCCTAGCAATCATGCCACCATATACTATAATAATTCATAGAAAATCATTTCTTTTCTATACCAAAAATAGTTTTGGGCAAATTTATTTTATTTACCCTATTCAAAAACAATTTTATATTCACTAACAAATACGCGCTCATATCTATTATTACACTCAAACTCATTCTAGAGTACTGCTGACTCTATCTCTAACGAGAAATACCCTACAGAACCATGGTTGTCGCTTAACCAACAGCTCTGATACCAAATATAACGGAAACGATTTTTCGTCGCCGAAAAACCGAACCATTAGGGTTTTAAGAAAAAGAAAGAAGAAAGAAAAAGGTAGAAGATAGAAAATAGAGGGAGAAAAGAAATTTGAAAACAGAAAATTTTAAAATAGAAAAAGAGAATTTGAAAATAGAAGGGACAGAAAGGAAACAAAAAGAACAATATCAGAATCTCACAATTCGCAGCGGAACAACATATAGTAGATAAATGAATAATCTTTAAATAAGGAACTATATCAGTTATTACATCACATTATATTACATTACATCAAATAATCAGAGTGTACAACAGCATACAACAACAACAGTGCAGCGGAAAAGAAATACTATATAAATAATACGCCTTGCCATCCAGCTTGCCTCCAGCAACTCCAGAATATCCAGAATATCCTGATAAACCTAACTCTTAACTGCCCGTGTGGAAAATTGGTGGGCACCCAGAGTTTAGGAAGGAAAACAATAAACTCCGAGTCAGTCATGTGACTGGTGTGAGAACTCAAAATAGTTTATTTATCTTTAAAATCAAAATAGAGGAATATTTTTAAATCAATTCGCAATGCTTTTAAAAAATGAGACTACCATAAGGCCTCCCGCACACACACACATGCAAACGCAGAATCGGAGGAGATTTCTCCTTATGATAGCCAAAGATGCTTGATACGCATTTAAGATAACATTTGATATTATTATTAGTGCATAGTGTAGGAAAATCATTTCAAAAATAAAGATATAAATCTTAGCCAACATACGACCATTATCGTATGCCTACTATAGCTACTATCCAAACAGTGGTGACCACCATAAGTGAATAGCAGGTTCTACAACTAATACCGTACAAGTTTCGTATTGTTTCTTTGGATTTCCAACAAATGGTCAGGCCAAGGAACTTCCCATTGCCACATGAGAATGCCTCTGGATGGACATCCCCGAGAACCAAACCGGATCTCTACCAACACAAGGCCGGGTTACCCCTAACTGGATAACAACTGACCGAATATGCCATCCCCCGGTCCTTTGGGACCTTTATCCGAGAGCTCTCTAATCAATTCACACAATCATAAAAACAAAGTGTTTCAACATGAGTAAGTATCTGGGCTCCATACCATGATACCACCCTTTTCCAGAAGGAAATGCACATATCCTAAAGGGCGCTACCCCTCATAACCTTGCCGCATCTTTCCTGTTTTGACCATTTCCGGGATGTGAGGTTCGACGAATTCACGTCCACAAAAACATACTTTATACAAAAGCCATGCTTTGGGTCAACAAATGATCAACACAATGATCACTAAGATAGACGATCAAATAAATGATCCTATCACAAATAATCAACACAATGATCATTTCAGCATCACTCAGCATGTCACATTACCAAACTGGGAATATATCGCTGATAACTTCAACTATATAACCTTTGAGCTCGTACGTCTCAAAGAAGGGTGTTAAGCTAAAAGAATAAATTCTCCGCCACCACAGAAATATATTTGAAAGAAATCGGCTTTATATCTCAACTTGTAATGTCAGACACACAATCCATACAAGTCTGTTCCGGGCTCGAACAGAACCGAAGGCACTTACAAAGAAGTCCTTGCAATCCGAATAATTTCTAATCACGTTCGGATTTCCCATCACTTATGGAGATCTCTATACCGGGGATCAGCCAGTGCAGAGACAATCAACAAGAAACCCTCTCGTTTTCGAAAATATCCGGTCTTCAACACCGGTCTTCGAATGCAATTCATATCGACGTATCACATATTCGGAATGGGTTATACGACCCCATGGTCCTTTCCCGGTTAACCCGAATAGTGAGCGCTTATTTTAAAAATAAGTGTGGCATCCAATTCAAGCAATCACAGCAATTACTCATTCAAGGGTAAATATTGATAGTCGGTTATTTAACTATCAATAAAGATGCGCCACATCACCAGATTCCAAATAATTTTCCAAATTATTTATTTTCCAAAATATCTATACTAGATATAAAATTTCAATACTTCAAAAATAAACCAATGTTTATTTCTAAACAAATTTCCCTTTTTGTTTATAAATTCCAATAGTGAATTTATTTCTCAGATTATCTATAAATATACGATCTCAAATCGATTCCTAATATTCATTTTCAATTTATCTTTTAGAAAGATAAATTCTCAAAAACGTTTCGTTTTCATATCGAAAAAGCATTCCCATACTTATTCTAATAATAAGTATTTCATAAATCTATTTATTTTCAATAACTTGAAAATATTCAATATACTTAACCATAACTAAGTATATATTTCATTCTTTAAGGAAATCATTCTTTTATTATAATTTATTTGGGTCAAAAAGAATGTTGCGTAAAACATCGTTACGACAACCCAAAATCACTAGTATAGGGATTCGAAATTAAAATAGATATATAAATCCCAATACTATATAAAACATTTCCTTTCGGAAATCATTTACTATAACAACAGTGTTATAGTCCACCATTTCCTTCTATTTCTCGAAAACGTCTATTTCAACAATAAATGTTGAAATCTATGTTCTCATTCCCTTCTATTTCTTTAAAACGTCTATTTCAACAATAAATGTTGAAATCTATGTTCTCATTCCCTTCTATTTCTTGAAAACGTCTATTTCAACAATAAATGTTGAAATCTATGTTCTCAATACTCAATGCATTTTAAAATATCTTTAAACCGTTTTAATTTCTTTTTAACACATTCTTTCCTCAAAAGATATCCATTTTATTCAATAATATATTTACCGTTCAAAACGTGAATATAACTTCTTTATAAACTTCTATATTCAATTCATCAAATTCAATTGGTTTCGGATTTTATAAACGGTGTTTATAAATTCCATTTCTATTTAAAAGCTTCGATTTTGTAAATCTCGTTTATTAACCCAATTCAATTGATACAACTCAATTTTTAATACCAAAGGTTTATATTATAAGTCAAGTACTTATAATTTATTTATTTACAAATCATTCCTTTTAACTTCACCAATTATAAATCTTATTACTTATAAGATTTCTTTTATATATTTCCTATTTCCAACTTATCAAATTCGATTTGATTTCGGATTTATAAAACAACGTTTATAAATTCCATTTATAATTTCATAAACTTCTATTTACCAAAAGTCAATTTATTAGCAAATTCCATTTATCTTCCACATAAATGACAAGGTCCAATTCATAAGAAATTTACTTATAGACTTTTGTTTTACAAATCTATACATTTTCTAACTTCACACTTTATAAATTTATAAATTTTCATTTACTTATAAAAACAATTTATACTTCATTTATAACATTTATAAAAACTCAATTTATAATTCCAATCATTTTAAATTTATAAAAATCAATTTAAAAATCTTTTATATACATTGTTTTTAATAATTCAAAAATTCCAATTTAAACCAATTTCAATTTACTTAACTATTTATTTCCAAAAATCTCAATTTGATTTTATTTTATAAAAGTCTTAAATTCTATAACTTCAAAAATTAAATTTTTAATTTGGTTTAAAATGAATCAATTCAAAATTTTACTAAAAACATATATTTGGAAAATCGATTTAAAAATCCCTTTAAAATCAAAAATCATTATTTTTAACTTTAAAAACGAATCCGATGATGCCACAGCATCAATTGGTCAATCACTACACAAATATCATATATCGATATGATATTCACAATCATCAAAAATATTTATAAACAAATAAATATTTGTGAGGGGTCCAGTTGGATCCCTCCAACCTGTTTCCCTGCATCCAAAGAGTTAGCACAATACCAATTCCACTTCGAGGTGGAATATCGTGGTATATGGGATTTTATAAAATATATATATCCGCTTACTAACGGCGCAATAGGGTCTCATCCGCTATACGAGGCGGGAAATCAATCAACTGCAATATATACATATGCCAATATATATATATTGCTATATATAGATATATCCTAAAATATCTACTATCAAAATCAAGCAAACAATCAATCAATCCATCAACAAATTTTAAATATAACTATTTAAAATTTAATAAACCCTTTTTGAGTGAGAAGTTCTCACCTTTGCATTTATTAGCGATCCAATTTCCCTCCTGACTCGATTTTCTTGATTTATACCTAGTATAAATATTTTATACAATTCAATTAATATTCGAATCAATTGAATAAATTAAATTTTCATTTGACAAATTTTAAATTCATCAGTTTTCTCCTTTAAATAGTTTAAATTAACTGATAGTTTTATTTTTAAACCAATTTCTTGTTTTAAACAAGTTTATTTACAAATTATTAAATTTCCTTTCTTTTAATAAATTTAATCAACCAGTGGCCTTTATTTTAAATCAATTCCTTTTAGTAAATTATCCTAACATTTAAATTTTATACTAATTTTCTTTTTATATATTTTAAATCAACTAATCTTTCCTTAAATAAATTATTTTCTTTGTTTAATAAATTTATTTTAACTAAAGGTTACAATTTTTAAAATTAAATCCCTTCTTAATAAATTGTTTCAAACAATTCTTTTTAATACTTTGTTTTAACAAAAAACTTAAATTCAAACTATTTTTATAAATTTATTAAACAAATTTTCTTTAATAAAGTTTCTCATTTGGTACTAAATTTATAATTAACTGATATATTTTGTTTTAACAAATAAATTAAGTTTTACACATATCCCCTTTTATAAATTCCTTTAAATTTCAAATTCCTTTTCAAATATTCATTTTTTTTTCAATTATAATTTAAAATCTAAAACTAAATTTCCTTTTTAAAAATATCTTTAATAACTAGATAATTTCAAATAAGCTTATTAACCACTTTAATTACCTTAATAAATTATTTATAATATAACTTAGTAAATTAAAACTCATGCTAAAAAAAATTCTTTCTGTTTAAACCTAACTATTTATATTTTGTTTATTTATTATTATTTTTTTTTCTCTCTGTATATATATATATTTATTAACTAATTTAAAACAAAGATAAATTTTAATACCTTACTATCAATCATCGAAACCCCTGCCGTCGCCCTTGCTTGCCGCGCCTCGTCTCCCTATCGCGCGCCGCGCCGCCGTTTGTCGCGCGCCTACGCGCGTATGCCATCAACGCCCCTCGTGCGCCGCCTCGAATCGTGAGCCCTGTAGCCGCCGCATCACTTCGCTTCCAAGCCCCTGCCCACGACCCATCAATCGAGCACGACGCCGCCACACGCACTCCCCCCTTACGCGCGCCGCCACTATCGCAACCCAATGCTCGCGCGTCGCTCCTCAAATCGCGCCTCAACTGCCGCGCGCCTCGCGAACACCCCAGCTTCACGCGCCCCCCTTTCTTTCTTTTTTTTTTTTTTTTTTTTTTTTTTATCTATTGCGGCCATAAATTCGAACGAGAGGGAGAGGGTAAGGTTTCGTTCGTATAAAATGGGAAAGATGGGGAAATTGAAGAGCAGCCATTAATTATATTCAGAAGCCTTTGTTTTAATTTTGAACGAAATGATTTTGAACTGAAGAGAGGAATGAGGGAGATGATATTTTAAAACAACAGAGGAATGGTTTACACGATTTCTCAGCGTGATTTTAGGCAAAGATTTAGGCGTGGTTAAAGGAAGATAACGTGCGTTTGTTAATAAATTAAATTTAAATTCAAGTTGAAATCGAATTAAATTTCAACGCGTTTGATCGCCGTGTGCTCACATATCATCTCCGAAAAATGCGAAATTTGAAATCCCGCAATAATTCAATATTACGGACCCAATGGAACTGGTTTCGTCGAAATCCGAGACTGTGCCTCGGACGGCTATTTTTGAATATTGATTTAAACGTATTAATTTCAAAACTGAATAAATAACTGTATAATTAAATTCTGAAGCTTCTAAAATCTTCAGTACTATCAATATGGATTTTACAAGCCTTTGAAATATTTTTATTCAGCTTAAAAATTGAAGACTCAAATTTTATTCAACTCCCAATAGATTTAAATTCTAAAATTTAATCGCCTATTTCATAGTTATATTGAAAATTCAATCCTAACCATCATTTAAATATTTAAAATTAATTAAATATTCTCTAATTGAATTATTCAAAATTCTGGGTCGTTACACTAAATTTGTATTCATAACAAGTCAATGACACACGAATTCACCAATGCACAAAAATTGATAAAACTTATCAATAGAAATTACGAAAATTGGTGAGGCACAAGTTCCAGAAGACTACACAAGAAATCCAGAAATCACAAAATTAGAGTATGAAAACTCAAATGGGAGTATGAAAACTCAAATGGGAGTATGAAAACTCACCTACACGTGAGCATGAAAACTCACCAACACGTGTAACGCAAAGCGAGAACGGGAGCATGAAAACTCACCTACACGTGAGCATGAAAACTCACCAACACGTGTAACGCAAAGCGAGAACGGGAGCATGAAAACTCACCTACACGTGAGCATGAAAACTCACCAACACGTGTAACGCAGAGCGAGAACGGGAGCATGAAAACTCACCTACACGTGAGCATGAAAACTCACCAACACGTGTAACGCAAAACGAGACGCTATCTCATGGTGGCTAACCATTAAATTTTGACACACGAATGGTCCGAAGACCGTGGCGTGCTACCCCATATGGATGAGTCGTAATCACCCAGATGAAGTCTAGGCTAACCAAAAAGCAAAAAGGCATGTGTGAATGGAATCACACAAATGGTGTCTAGCCTAACATCGCAACAAAAAAAAGTATATGTGAGTGGAATCACACAAGTGGTGTCTAGGCTAACCAGAAAGCAAAAAGGTATGTGTGAATGGAATCACACAAATGGTGTCTAGCCTAACCAGAAAGCAAAAAGATATGTGTGAGTGGAATCACACAAATGGTGTCTAGGCTAACCAGAAAGCAAAAAGGTACGTGTGAATGGAATCACACAAATGGTGTCTAGCCTAACCAGGAAGCAAAAAGATATGTGTGAGTGGAATCACACAAATGGTGTCTAGGCTAACCAGAAAGCAAAAAGGTATGTGTTAATGGAATCACACAAATGGTGTCTAGCCTAACCAGAAAGCAAAAAGATATGTATGAGTGGAATCACACAAATGATGTCTAGGCTAACCAAAAAGAAAAAAGGTATGTGTGAATGGAATCACACAAATGGTGTCTAGCCTAACCAGGAAGCAAACAAAGAGACATCGCACAATTGCTAGTCTAAATCATAAAATGATCGTCATGATCAATGTAACGACCCGGAATTTTGGGCAATAAGAATTTAATAATCTGTGTAAATAATTTAATTGGATTGATAATTTTCATTGTAATTTTAATTTAAAATTGGCTAATGTAATCTTTTAAAGGTTAATGAATTTATAATCTGGCAATAAAATTGATAAGAATTGTTTTTCAAAAGCTAATAAAATTTTATTCTCTTTATAATATATACATTTGATATATATTGTGAATAGGAGATCTTTTGTTTTAAAGATGAATTTTCAAATTATAATATATATGTATTTATATGTTATAGTTTGAGTTGTTTTGAAATTTAATTATATCTATTAATAATTGATGTATGAATGAATATTGTAATTTTAAAGTTTTGTTTTAAATTCAATAAGATTTTTCAAAAAGGAAAGCTATTTATAAAATAAAGGGTTATAAAGATTTCACACTTATATTTATTTAAATTCAAGAGCTTATTTTCATAAAACATTTCACTAATGCATATAAACATTTCATTAATACATATTAATATTCCCTAAATGCATATATATAATTTAAAATGATTTAATTAAAAGGGTAAGAACACTTGTAAAATTAAAATGCATACTAAAGACATTTGTAAAGCAAACTTATATTTATTTATAAAGCAAACTAAATTAGTAGGTTATATTCACATTTTAAACTAAGTAAAATTAATTAAAAACACTTAAAGAATATGTAAATATATTAACATGTTAAGAACACATGTAAGAACATTAAGCATATTAAGAGACATTTGTTCAAATTGTAGACATGTGGCAAATACTTATTTTAATTTTAACAAATGATTAAAGAAGAAAACCAATTTTTTTTTCTCAAACATTTCTTTTCTTTGTTTTCACATCTTAACTAAAAACAATGGCAACCTAAAATCATAACCAAAAGCAAATCAAACTTGAAAGATAAATCTGCAACCTTTCAAATCTTCTTCAAATTCAAATGGGGCTGAGATCAACTCAGCAAGTCAATAGCAGTTTCAATTTTTTTTCTAAAAGCATCAAATAATAAGCATGCAAAAGGATTTTCAGCAAAAAGGCAAAATCAAAGCTTTTTCAAATTTAAGATTTCAAGCCTCGGAGATTGAAGCTGCTCTGTTTATTAAATCTGCAACTTCAATCTTCCACCTGCAAATGCTAATGGATGTTCACCTGCAACCATCAACCTGCATTTCATTTGAGAGCATCTGCAAGTTAAACAACAAATTAAAAGCATGCATGCAAAGTAATTCAACGGCAAGAAATTAAAAGCAAATGCATTTTTCTGGATAAAGTTCAGGCCTGCTCTGCTTCACTGCATATAATTAGGTGAGTAAATTTTATTTTAAAAACAGTTTTAAATTAAATCTGAGATTAAATAATGTTGCATGCAAAGAAAATTGCTTGAAAATGAATATTTGTTCATATGAATGCCTGCTTTGTTTAGAATGTCTGAAACAATAAAATAGGTTCTGTGTTACAGTTTTTTTCTGTTTTTCTTCTGTAAATCCAATATTTCCTTCTTTATTCATTTATAATATGTAGTTTGCAAACAATAAATGATTTAGATTTTGTAACTTCAATATTAAAATCATTCCAGATGTTTAAAAATAGATATTCATATTGAAATCTGTAAAATAACAGTGCAAACTAAGTTTTTGTTAAAAATCAACTATTTTAATTTTCAATTTGAAGTACATGCATGTAATCTTGGTAGGAGATCATGAATTTTGATACGTAAATTGTGATTTTCAGTTGAGTATTCATTGAGAAATTTGGGTTTGAATGAATTAGGGGTTTTTGAGAACTGCAGTTGATTTACTTGATTAATTGAGTTCATATCTGAATTGAAGCTTGCTTTCAAGCTATTGATCACGGGAAAAATATAGGATATTTTTTCTATTGAGTTAATGGAGTGAATTAGATGTAACTAGGGTTTTAGGTGAGTTTATGTTTGAGTTTACTGTAATGGGTTTTGTGACATCAATGTTGAATCGAGCTTGATCGTATTCTGGGTGTTGAAGCTCGCGGTCATGGCGAATAAGTGTGGGGGGTCAGCGGAGCTAATCAGCATGGAGATGAACGGCGTTGGGGTTTTTTTTACTGGCGAGTTTGGTCAAGGTTTTGCAGTAATTCGTGTTGATAAATCAAATTTCGATCCGTGAATGGATTCTCGATTCTGGGTCTAGCTTCGTGTTCGTAGATGTTTGTATGACCATAGGCGATGGTCGCGGTGACCGTCGTTGGCCAGAGGGGGTGTGCTAGGTGCACGAGCACAGTTGTGTGCACTGGGGAGTTCGTGATTTAGGAAGACAATGGGAACTTGAAGAAACTCGAGGGGTTGCTCGTGATTTCCATGGAGACGACTCGAAGTCAGGTGGATTTGGATTGCTTCGGGGTTAACTCGGGATGAAGGATGGTTTGCTTCGGGTTTTTCCCTAGGGTGTTGTCTGATAATAGCTGTATAAAAGAAATAAAAATAAAACTCTAAACTTGTTGTTTTAAAATTTAATGGTAATCAAATTCATAAAGTATAAGTTGAAATTATATAATTTATTTCAATTTAAGTTTATTTAAAGGAATTTTATTTTGGAAGTAATTTAATTACATTTTGGATTTCAGTTTAAAAATGGTATTTTGAATTTAAATATTAAATCAAAAGTTAAGTTTAAAATGTTAAGTAATGTTTCAATTTTAAGATTTCAAATTTATATTTGAAATAAATAAGATTAATTTGAATTCTTTAAAGTATTGAAAATTTTGAAAATTTGTTTTTAAATTTTAAATAAGATTATCATTATGATTTTAAAAACCTAATAGGATAGCTGGTTTGAGATGTTAAAATTTGATATAATTCATTACAAGATAAATAAGGTTAATTTATCTTTAATTTGAATATGAAATTTGGTTATTAATAAGAAAAGTTTAATTAAGATTAATGTTCTCTTAATTTAATTAAGGATTTTGAAATTATAAGAAATTAATTAATTGTTTAATTAATTTTAAATAATTAGTTAATTACTTATTTAATTTTAAATAATCACTTAATTATGAATTAATTAAGTGTAATTACTGAATAAAATAATTAATGATTAATTGTGAATGTAATTAAGGAAATTAATTACTTATGGAAGTAATTAATGATAATTACTTATGAAGTAATGAGTTGAAGTGATTATTGGTTAATCACTTAATAATATCAATTAAAGAATTAAATTAATATAATTATTTGAAAGATAATTAATTATGAAGTAATTAATTAAAGGATTATTTAATGATGAAGTTAATTGTTTATTAAGTGATTAATTAAGGGTTAACTAAGATTTTTAGTGGAAGTAATTAGAGGTAATTACTTGTGTAAGTAATTAGGAGTTAATTACTTAAATTTTTATTTTAATTAATCAATGTGATTAATTAATGAATGAGTTTTACTTAAGATTAATTACTAAGTGTAATTAATTAAAATGTAATTAATTAATAAAGAAATTAATTAAGGATTATTTATTAATATAATTGTTTAATAATTACTTAGTGAAGTAATTAAGGATTAATTAATTGAATTAATTAATCAAGGATTAAAATAAGTAAATTAGAAGTTAATTAATTTAAATAAGTAATTATAAATTATAATTACTAATTATGATTAATGAGTTGATTAATTATAAGTTAATTATTTATTTAATTAAAGTATAATTAATTAATAAGGATCATTAATATAAAGAATGATATTAATCAAGGTTGATTAATATAAGTAATTAATTTAAATGTGATTGATTAATTGTAATTAATTAAGGTTTAATGTAATTAATTATAGTTAATTAATTAATGTATGATCATTAATTATTGTGATTAATGATAGTAATTAAGGTTAATTACTGAGTATGGTTAAGTATAATTACTTGAATGTAATTAAAAGATAATTAATCAAAGAAAGATTAATTAGTGAAGATCATTAGAGATGATTAATTTATTTATTTGGGATAAATAAATGAAAAATGATTTAAGTAATCAAATTGATTAGAGTTAATCAATTCTGTTATGGATGAATGTTTAATATTGGATGATGGATTGATATTGGATGTTGAATGATATTGGATGAATTGATTGATATTGGATGTTGATATTGGTGGATACTGAATGATTTGAATATATCTGATATGTGATATACTGCTTTGTGCAGATGGATATTGATATGAATTATCTATTGTGATAATATGATGCATCTATTGTTTATATCATCCTGAATATATGTTTAATCTGTTTAAAATCCCTTAAGTACAACTTGGACATTAAAATGGCGTTTGGTTTCGGTGAGACCGGGATCGGGTTTCCATATTTGGAATTCCGAAAACCACATCGATTCCAATTAAACGTTAGGTCGTTTATCCAAGTGGAGCGAGTGAAGACTCGAGGTGTAAGGGCTATACGTCAGTATAACTCTGTGGGTGATTCCGTAATGAGTTTGACGGAATGGTGCTTATAGATTCGAGATGGCGAATCAGAGTGCAAGGGCTATGGTCGTTGACTCTGAGGGTGATTCCAATAGTGAGTGCAACGAGATAGTGCCTTCGGTTTCGTTCGAACCCGGAACGAACTTGTATGGATCGAATGCTTTCAACACATCGTCAGGCGGGCGATGAGCATTCTAAGTGATATGTTCTATTAAGGTAATCGCAGCCTCAAGCCTCATCAACCGGGAATGGCTAAAACAGGGGAGGTGCGTCAAGGCTTCGTGGGTAGCCCCCACTTGAGAGTGAGATTCATCCCTGTCTAGAGTCCCTTATTTATTCGGCTGTGTGGGTGGTTGGTCGCGCCAACCACGGGGTGGTCTCATTTGGAACTATTCAGTAAGGAATGGTTCCGGCCTTGTGTTGCAGGGGAGTTAGGGTGGCTCCTCGGTACGTTGATCTAGGCCACGTACTGTGACGGGCGGTACCCCAGTAGCCCTGCCATTGTATGGAATCCAAAATCCAATAAGTGCCTGTACGGTTTTGTTTGTGCCCAACTATGTTGGAACGTGAGATGTAAGCATTCCAGCTATTTCTGTATTTTATCTTGAAAACCCTAGACACTATTATAATATCACTGGATTTCCTATCAAATGTTTTGGTTAGCGTAAGGTAAAAACTTTTCCATGTTTATGTGTGGGAAGTCTTACGTGATACCTTTTCTTTTCAAAGGTTTTCTAAAGTTAAGCAATTTTAACCCGTTTACTCACACCAGACCCCTGTCTGACCCGAGTGTTTATTTTCTGTTTTATTAAACTCTTGGGTACTCATATTATGTATGAGTAGTCAAGTGAATCAGGTTAGCTTGACGAATTCTGGAGGAGATATGGAGCAGGAGGCTTCGACGTGTAGATATATATATTGTTTCCGCTGTGTATGTTGTATCTGTGTCTTGTATACTTGAGTTGTATGAATTAGACAGATGTATATAACTGTCTAATATGTGTTGTATAAGATGTGAAACTCTGATGTACTCTGATACTATGTAATATTCTATGTGATATATTATATTTATTCGTTCCGCTGTGAGTTATCTGTTGTTGTTGTGTTCTTCTTTCTCTTTCTTTTCTTCTTCTATCCCTTTCTTTCTTCATCGGCAACGCGATTTCCTGGAGATAGGAAGTCGGGTCGTCGCACTTGGTATCAGAGCATTAGGTTGAGTGAGTACCTAGGCTATGAAGTGTGTCTTTCTTTAGGGAGCGTTAGGTTGAGCGAATGCCTAAGCTCTGTAGTAGTGTCTTCTTGAGAGAGCGTACTTGTAATTTTTATATATAACTATATTTATATATCTATATCTACCTAATCTGTTGGGTTATATGTTCGGATTTTCCAACATAAGTTTTAGAGATAGATGGAGTAGTGGTATGTGTGTAACACGACTACCACTAATGGATGAGGTCCATATGTTGAGATTGGAAGTGTCTGTTGAGACTGTAGACCTAATACCGTCTCGAGTAAGGTGTGTAGTTTGGAGTAAGGATTTATCAGATATCCGAAGGAAATCTTTTTAAAAGATTCGGAGTTCATCTTGGAAGTGTAAGTTTGGATCTGTCGGAAGTGCAGAAATAAGTGATGATATCTTGATAACTGCGTGATGAGATGCAGTATCCTTGGATATTTTCTGAAGGTGTTTTCTTTTGAAGCAGTTTTAGAAGTAGTTGAGGAGCAGTCTTTACCTACCATAGGGAAGACCCATCTGTGTAAAAGTTGTCTGGATCTTTAGCAAAGAGGTTGGCTGTTTTGGGATATGAGACTAAGGCCTATGAGTTGTTTCGCTTCGGAATGGTCTCATTTTTTTTATTTCTTAAGGAAAGCGAGTTGTTGATGCTTGGCTTGGAGTCCGAGTTTCTTGAGAAGTTGTCGGCCATCTCAGAGGTCAGTTATGTCGTTTGCTGATGGGTTTTGGAGTTGAGAAGCATTTGGATTTGAAGTCTTTGGTTAGCTGTGGTAGCAGTTTCAGCTCGAAGTGTTCGGGGTGCTGATGAGGAGATCTCTAGCTTTGCTGTATCATCAAGATGGAGTTTAGAAGTAGCAGTGTTGCTTGTTTCCCCGATGATTCAGGAATCTTGGTATTTCTTCTAGCAGCAGTTTGGGCTGAAGGTGGTGATGTTTTCTTGAAAGGTTAACCTGGTTTGGGAAAAGCTTTAAGCTGTTCTATTTGGTAAAGAGAGGGCAGTTTATTTGAATTCGAACTAGGTAAGATCGCAAAAGTGACTTACGATTAGATGAGAATTTTTCTTGGACAATCTTTTTTTTTGAGGCTGAGGGTTCTCATGTGGAAGTAGGAGCTGCTGAGGTAATCAGAAGGTTGTATGCATCTGGAGTTGAGTTCCATATTGTTTTGGTTCCAGAAGCAATTTTTGAAGTTAGCCTGGTAGTAGGATGGTTCTTGAAGCAAGGAGAGTTGGTATAGCAACTCTGATATCTTTGGAAATTGGAATTGGACTGATTTAGCTTTTGAATAGGATTCTGTTTTAAGGTTGTGTGACTGAGTCGAATGTGTCACTCAGATTTTTTTTATGGATTTGATGAACAAAGTTTCCCGGATATATTGGATAAGTTTGTATTCGTGTTCATCAATAGTATTCTCATTTATTTCAGAATCAGATTTGTGCAGCGGAAGCGAGATAGCTGCTGTGCAAAGGAGAAGCAAGTTATGTTTGATATTGCTTGGGTAGTAGAGCTTGAGTTCTGGATTTCAACGGATTTTGGAGGGCTTTTCTGTTGAATAGGATCCAAAAGCTGTTTGCTTTGATCTAGTTGTTTCTGAAAGTATCAGCATAGATTGAGCTGATCAGGAAGAAGATGGGAAGCCCAGGATTATTTGTTGAGTTATGCAGATTTGAGATAAGGAGATTGGAATTCGAAGTAGGAAACTTCGTTGTTGATAGATTTCTCTGGTTAAGAGAGCAGTATGATTGGATAAGATTGGATTGCCAGTTTGGATGGCTGGAATTCATTGTATGTCACGTATCTCTGAGGGAATACGTGTATGATTCATCGATTGGTTATTGAATCTATAGTTCAGTTGGAGTTGGATGTTAAGCTGGATTTGAGAATAGTCTGATGTTCTATTCAGATTGATGGATCTAGAGGAATGAGAAGAGCTCTGGATTTTGGTGATGTAGTTTGTTAGTTTAGCTTCTGTAGAGCGAGTCTCCCGATGATTTATACTTGGGAAACTCGATGTAGTGTTAGAATATTTATTCTGATTTGTGTCAGGATAATTAGTTAGGTTTGTTTGTTTGATTGATTGCTATGGATGTTAGTAGCTGGTTGATAGGAATGCTTTGCTGTTTTAAATTAAAATCTTTTAAGGGTTATTAAATTACCTTTGTTTTAAATTTCGGGGACGAAATTCTTTTAAGGGGGGAGGATTGTAACGACCCGGAATTTTGGGCAATAAGAATTTAATAATCTGTGTAAATAATTTAATTGGATTGATAATTTTCATTGTAATTTTAATTTAAAATTGGCTAATGTAATCTTTTAAAGGTTAATGAATTTATAATCTGGCAATAAAATTGATAAGAATTGTTTTTCAAAAGCTAATAAAATTTTATTCTCTTTATAATATATACATTTGATATATATTGTGAATAGGAGATCTTTTGTTTTAAAGATGAATTTTCAAATTATAATATATATGTATTTATATGTTATAGTTTGAGTTGTTTTGAAATTTAATTATATCTATTAATAATTGATGTATGAATGAATATTGTAATTTTAAAGTTTTGTTTTAAATTCAATAAGATTTTTCAAAAAGGAAAGCTATTTATAAAATAAAGGGTTATAAAGATTTCACACTTATATTTATTTAAATTCAAGAGCTTATTTTCATAAAACATTTCACTAATGCATATAAACATTTCATTAATACATATTAATATTCCCTAAATGCATATATATAATTTAAAATGATTTAATTAAAAGGGTAAGAACACTTGTAAAATTAAAATGCATACTAAAGACATTTGTAAAGCAAACTTATATTTATTTATAAAGCAAACTAAATTAGTAGGTTATATTCACATTTTAAACTAAGTAAAATTAATTAAAAACACTTAAAGAATATGTAAATATATTAACATGTTAAGAACACATGTAAGAACATTAAGCATATTAAGAGACATTTGTTCAAATTGTAGACATGTGGCAAATACTTATTTTAATTTTAACAAATGATTAAAGAAGAAAACCAATTTTTTTTTCTCAAACATTTCTTTTCTTTGTTTTCACATCTTAACTAAAAACAATGGCAACCTAAAATCATAACCAAAAGCAAATCAAACTTGAAAGATAAATCTGCAACCTTTCAAATCTTCTTCAAATTCAAATGGGGCTGAGATCAACTCAGCAAGTCAATAGCAGTTTCAATTTTTTTTCTAAAAGCATCAAATAATAAGCATGCAAAAGGATTTTCAGCAAAAAGGCAAAATCAAAGCTTTTTCAAATTTAAGATTTCAAGCCTCGGAGATTGAAGCTGCTCTGTTTATTAAATCTGCAACTTCAATCTTCCACCTGCAAATGCTAATGGATGTTCACCTGCAACCATCAACCTGCATTTCATTTGAGAGCATCTGCAAGTTAAACAACAAATTAAAAGCATGCATGCAAAGTAATTCAACAGCAAGAAATTAAAAGCAAATGCATTTTTCTGGATAAAGTTCAGGCCTGCTCTGCTTCACTGCATATAATTAGGTGAGTAAATTTTATTTTAAAAACAGTTTTAAATTAAATCTGAGATTAAATAATGTTGCATGCAAAGAAAATTGCTTGAAAATGAATATTTGTTCATATGAATGCCTGCTTTGTTTAGAATGTCTGAAACAATAAAATAGGTTCTGTGTTACAGTTTTTTTCTGTTTTTCTTCTGTAAATCCAATATTTCCTTCTTTATTCATTTATAATATGTAGTTTGCAAACAATAAATGATTTAGATTTTGTAACTTCAATATTAAAATCATTCCAGATGTTTAAAAATAGATATTCATATTGAAATCTGTAAAATAACAGTGCAAACTAAGTTTTTGTTAAAAATCAACTATTTTAATTTTCAATTTGAAGTACATGCATGTAATCTTGGTAGGAGATCATGAATTTTGATACGTAAATTGTGATTTTCAGTTGAGTATTCATTGAGAAATTTGGGTTTGAATGAATTAGGGGTTTTTGAGAACTGCAGTTGATTTACTTGATTAATTGAGTTCATATCTGAATTGAAGCTTGCTTTCAAGCTATTGATCACGGGAAAAATATAGGATATTTTTTCTATTGAGTTAATGGAGTGAATTAGATGTAACTAGGGTTTTAGGTGAGTTTATGTTTGAGTTTACTGTAATGGGTTTTGTGACATCAATGTTGAATCGAGCTTGATCGTATTCTGGGTGTTGAAGCTCGCGGTCATGGCGAATAAGTGTGGGGGGTCAGCGGAGCTAATCAGCATGGAGATGAACGGCGTTGGGGTTTTTTTTACTGGCGAGTTTGGTCAAGGTTTTGCAGTAATTCGTGTTGATAAATCAAATTTCGATCCGTGAATGGATTCTCGATTCTGGGTCTAGCTTCGTGTTCGTAGATGTTTGTATGACCATAGGCGATGGTCGCGGTGACCGTCGTTGGCCAGAGGGGGTGTGCTAGGTGCACGAGCACAGTTGTGTGCACTGGGGAGTTCGTGATTTAGGAAGACAATGGGAACTTGAAGAAACTCGAGGGGTTGCTCGTGATTTCCATGGAGACGACTCGAAGTCAGGTGGATTTGGATTGCTTCGGGGTTAACTCGGGATGAAGGATGGTTTGCTTCGGGTTTTTCCCTAGGGTGTTGTCTGATAATAGCTGTATAAAAGAAATAAAAATAAAACTCTAAACTTGTTGTTTTAAAATTTAATGGTAATCAAATTCATAAAGTATAAGTTGAAATTATATAATTTATTTCAATTTAAGTTTATTTAAAGGAATTTTATTTTGGAAGTAATTTAATTACATTTTGGATTTCAGTTTAAAAATGGTATTTTGAATTTAAATATTAAATCAAAAGTTAAGTTTAAAATGTTAAGTAATGTTTCAATTTTAAGATTTCAAATTTATATTTGAAATAAATAAGATTAATTTGAATTCTTTAAAGTATTGAAAATTTTGAAAATTTGTTTTTAAATTTTAAATAAGATTATCATTATGATTTTAAAAACCTAATAGGATAGCTGGTTTGAGATGTTAAAATTTGATATAATTCATTACAAGATAAATAAGGTTAATTTATCTTTAATTTGAATATGAAATTTGGTTATTAATAAGAAAAGTTTAATTAAGATTAATGTTCTCTTAATTTAATTAAGGATTTTGAAATTATAAGAAATTAATTAATTGTTTAATTAATTTTAAATAATTAGTTAATTACTTATTTAATTTTAAATAATCACTTAATTATGAATTAATTAAGTGTAATTACTGAATAAAATAATTAATGATTAATTGTGAATGTAATTAAGGAAATTAATTACTTATGGAAGTAATTAATGATAATTACTTATGAAGTAATGAGTTGAAGTGATTATTGGTTAATCACTTAATAATATCAATTAAAGAATTAAATTAATATAATTATTTGAAAGATAATTAATTATGAAGTAATTAATTAAAGTATTATTTAATGATGAAGTTAATTGTTTATTAAGTGATTAATTAAGGGTTAACTAAGATTTTTAGTGGAAGTAATTAGAGGTAATTACTTGTGTAAGTAATTAGGAGTTAATTACTTAAATTTTTATTTTAATTAATCAATGTGATTAATTAATGAATGAGTTTTGCTTAAGATTAATTACTAAGTGTAATTAATTAAAATGTAATTAATTAATAAAGAAATTAATTAAGGATTATTTATTAATATAATTGTTTAATAATTACTTAGTGAAGTAATTAAGGATTAATTAATTGAATTAATTAATCAAGGATTAAAATAAGTAAATTAGAAGTTAATTAATTTAAATAAGTAATTATAAATTATAATTACTAATTATGATTAATGAGTTGATTAATTATAAGTTAATTATTTATTTAATTAAAGTATAATTAATTAATAAGGATCATTAATATAAAGAATGATATTAATCAAGGTTGATTAATATAAGTAATTAATTTAAATGTGATTGATTAATTGTAATTAATTAAGGTTTAATGTAATTAATTATAGTTAATTAATTAATGTATGATCATTAATTATTGTGATTAATGATAGTAATTAAGGTTAATTACTGAGTATGGTTAAGTATAATTACTTGAATGTAATTAAAAGATAATTAATCAAAGAAAGATTAATTAGTGAAGATCATTAGAGATGATTAATTTATTTATTTGGGATAAATAAATGAAAAATGATTTAAGTAATCAAATTGATTAGAGTTAATCAATTCTGTTATGGATGAATGTTTAATATTGGATGATGGATTGATATTGGATGTTGAATGATATTGGATGAATTGATTGATATTGGATGTTGATATTGGTGGATACTGAATGATTTGAATATATCTGATATGTGATATACTGCTTTGTGCAGATGGATATTGATATGAATTATCTATTGTGATAATATGATGCATCTATTGTTTATATCATCCTGAATATATGTTTAATCTGTTTAAAATCCCTTAAGTACAACTTGGACATTAAAATGGCGTTTGGTTTCGGTGAGACCGGGATCGGGTTTCCATATTTGGAATTCCGAAAACCACATCGATTCCAATTAAACGTTAGGTCGTTTATCCAAGTGGAGCGAGTGAAGACTCGAGGTGTAAGGGCTATACGTCAGTATAACTCTGTGGGTGATTCCGTAATGAGTTTGACGGAATGGTGCTTATAGATTCGAGATGGCGAATCAGAGTGCAAGGGCTATGGTCGTTGACTCTGAGGGTGATTCCAATAGTGAGTGCAACGAGATAGTGCCTTCGGTTTCGTTCGAACCCGGAACGAACTTGTATGGATCGAATGCTTTCAACACATCGTCAGGCGGGCGATGAGCATTCTAAGTGATATGTTCTATTAAGGTAATCGCAGCCTCAAGCCTCATCAACCGGGAATGGCTAAAACAGGGGAGGTGCGTCAAGGCTTCGTGGGTAGCCCCCACTTGAGAGTGAGATTCATCCCTGTCTAGAGTCCCTTATTTATTCGGCTGTGTGGGTGGTTGGTCGCGCCAACCACGGGGTGGTCTCATTTGGAACTATTCAGTAAGGAATGGTTCCGGCCTTGTGTTGCAGGGGAGTTAGGGTGGCTCCTCGGTACGTTGATCTAGGCCACGTACTGTGACGGGCGGTACCCCAGTAGCCCTGCCATTGTATGGAATCCAAAATCCAATAAGTGCCTGTACGGTTTTGTTTGTGCCCAACTATGTTGGAACGTGAGATGTAAGCATTCCAGCTATTTCTGTATTTTATCTTGAAAACCCTAGACACTATTATAATATCACTGGATTTCCTATCAAATGTTTTGGTTAGCGTAAGGTAAAAACTTTTCCATGTTTATGTGTGGGAAGTCTTACGTGATACCTTTTCTTTTCAAAGGTTTTCTAAAGTTAAGCAATTTTAACCCGTTTACTCACACCAGACCCCTGTCTGACCCGAGTGTTTATTTTCTGTTTTATTAAACTCTTGGGTACTCATATTATGTATGAGTAGTCAAGTGAATCAGGTTAGCTTGACGAATTCTGGAGGAGATATGGAGCAGGAGGCTTCGACGTGTAGATATATATATTGTTTCCGCTGTGTATGTTGTATCTGTGTCTTGTATACTTGAGTTGTATGAATTAGACAGATGTATATAACTGTCTAATATGTGTTGTATAAGATGTGAAACTCTGATGTACTCTGATACTATGTAATATTCTATGTGATATATTATATTTATTCGTTCCGCTGTGAGTTATCTGTTGTTGTTGTGTTCTTCTTTCTCTTTCTTTTCTTCTTCTATCCCTTTCTTTCTTCATCGGCAACGCGATTTCCTGGAGATAGGAAGTCGGGTCGTCGCAATCAACGAGAAGTGTCAATTACACTGAGCTAGTAAATATAAAAGTTTAGCTTCATGTCCCATGACCACTTTCTTAACTCAAATATTTACGAACAAACCATAGATCTTCACTAGAAAATTGTCACAAAAGATTCAATCGAATAAGTCCACGAATTAACCGGCGAAGTAAACGTAAGCGTTTCATACCACTCGTTTTACTAAGTCGTTTAACTAGATTTCTCATACGAGTGAGGTAAAAGTTTGTATATACTAGTAGATTGGAAACGGTTTAGGAAAAGAGCTTTGTAGTAAAATAGTTTTGAAATCGTTTGGAGAAAAGGGTTTTGATATTTACTACTAGTATAGAAAACCTTTATATTTTTAAAGTGACAATCTCAAAAATGATTGTATAAACAATCAATCACAAGAATTCACATACAAAGATGTGAATAGAATCCAAAGAAATCAATACTAAGTTCTTCAAAAGGTATGTTCACGAAAATCCCGAAGAAAATGTCATCAAAGTTGCTAATAAATGATAGCAACAAATCGGGGAATTAACAAGAATCGATTAAATTTGGAAACCAAATCAATTCACTAAAATTCACATTCGAAGACGTGAATAAAATCCAAAGAATTCGATTCCAAATCCATCAAAGTAGAAATACCCAAAAATTCCAGAAATAGAAGTTATAACAACTAATTGGAAAAGAAGAATCGATTAACAATTGGAAAAACAAAGCAAAACGAGCATAAATGCATAAATGACTTCAACAAAAATAAAAATCAATTCAATGCCGATGTAACAACACGCATATTTATCTATTTTATATTTAAATATTTTATTTAAATATTCTATCGTTCGTTGGATTTTGGTCCGAAAAGTTACTTTTTGCAAACAGTCGAATTGGGACTTGAGACCACCCCCATTGAGTTCAAAATGCCGTTTGCAACCTTTTAGAGTATAAGCTTCGATATGTTTGGAGAAAGTTGAATTTTGCTACTTTTCACTTAGGGTTTTGGTTTGGGCTGAGCCCACTTATGTATTCAGTCCCAACCCCTCTCCTCTTCATTCACTTCTTTTCTATTTTCCTAACACTCAAGCTCAAGCAAAAATGGAGGAAGAAAATGGGAAATAGAAATTCCTAAGCCCTAGCTTGCTTAGCAAATCCATCTTCTTGCTCCAAACTCAAGTGAACCCATTGGTAAGCTTTTCCTTCTTCTTCTCCAACTCATTCTCTCTTTGATTTCAGAAATTTGCCAAACCTAATTTAGGGAATGTTTCTCTTTTAAGCTTAGATTCAAGCTTGTTGAGTTGGAATTGAAGAGTGCTTGTTCTTGCCATTGCTTCATAGCATCTTCTTCATTCGTTTGGGTTCAAAGGTGAGATTTTTATCTCACATCTATGCTTATATTTATCTTCGATTGTTAGGAATGAATTCCTAACACTTATTCGTATGCATTTGCTTTTGGTTTGGATTGCTTTTGTGAATATTCCAATTTCTAGTGTTTTGAGTTCAATTCTTTAAAAATCATAGCTTTGATCTTTGATCATGTTTTTGGAGATGCATCGAAGAGCTTATAGGGCCGGGTAGTCGATTGGCATAATCCCTTAGCGCCGTTGCTCGAGAGAATGCAATTTGGTCGAGGTTGGACCTCAATTGGATGGACTGGGAGGGGACTGGCAACAGGTCCGGTCGACCGAGCCCTATAGCCGGCCGACCGACCTGCTGCCAAGTGCATAAGCACTTCTCTGTTCAAGGTTCGGTCGACCGAGTACAGGGTTCGGCCGACCGACCTGCTTCCCGAGACTTTTTTTGGAACAGGGTCCGGTCGACCGAGCTCTGTAGCCGGCCGACCGACCTGGTGCATTTTTGCCTATTTCGCCTAGTTGTTTGAATTTCCAACTTTAATCGATTTGTGTTATTTCCCTATTTGTTGTTATCATTTGTTATTGACTTTGATGACTTATTTTCTTCGGGAATTCTTGGAATATCCATTTCGATGGATTCGGTATCGATTTCTTTGGATTTTATTCACGTCTTCGAATGTGAATTTTACTGATTGATTGTTTTTACAATCTTCTTTGTGATTTGTCACTTTAAAAATATAAAGGTTTTCTATACTAGTAGTAAATATCAAAACTCTTTCTTCAAATGATTTCAACACTATTTTATTACAAAGTTCGTTTTCTCAAACCGACTTCTAATCTATTAGTATATACAAACCTTTACCTCACTCGTATGAGAAATCTAATTAAACGACTTAGTAAAACAAGTGGTATGAAACGCTTGCGTTTACTTCGTCGGTTAATTCTTGGACTTGTTCGATTGAATCTCTTGTGACAATTTTCTAGTGGAGATCTACAATTTGTT
The DNA here is from genome assembly GCA_030765085.1 of Allium cepa. Classification (NCBI taxonomy): domain Eukaryota; kingdom Viridiplantae; phylum Streptophyta; class Magnoliopsida; order Asparagales; family Amaryllidaceae; genus Allium; species Allium cepa. The sequence continues at coordinate 498,529,098 of CM060944.1, read as the reverse complement.
CGTAAATATTTAAGTTAAGCTAGTGGTTATGGGACATGAAGCTAAGCTCATATATTTACTAGCTTACTGTAATTGACACTTCTCTTTGATCATGACGATCATCTTTGTGGTTTACACTAGCAATATGTGATGTCTCTTTGTCTATGTGGAGGACTGTTCCTCATTTTTATTGAGTTTCGTCTCATTTCTCACATGGGTCGTACCTTTTTAGGTGCGTCAATGTTTTATTATGCATGGGGTGTACCTTTCTAGGTGCATCGATGTTTGTTTATACATGGGTCGTACCTTTTTAGGTGCGTCAATGTTTATTTATGCATGGGGTGTACCTTTCTAGGTGCATCGATGTTTATTTACTTCGTGGAGCAATCGGCTCAATAAGTCGGGACATGGGGCGTATCTTTCTAGGTGCGTCGATGTTCGTCTATGCATGGGGCGTGTCTTTCTAGGTGCGTCGATGTTCGACTTCGATGTTCGACTGTACATGGGGTGTGTCTTTCTAGGTGCGTCGATGTCCAGTTTGTGGGTTTGGCCATCCTTTTTATTGTGATTCCTGGATTTCGTGTGTTGATTTCTGGAATTTATGTTTCACCAACTTTTACGATGGGCATTGATATATATGTCATTTATTGTGGCTTCGTGTGACATTCCTTTTTATCTTGAGTAGATTATTGTGATATTGATTAATCTCTTGTTGATTTTCAATTACTTATTTATCACAGCTTGGCATTGTGATTATTATATGTTTATGTTATATCTCTTATTATATATCACTTCATCTGATATTTATAGCTAGACTGATCCGTTTATTATTTTCATCTTAAATAATACTCGGGTCAGACTGAGATTTTACAGGTGCTTCTGCTTGACTTTACATCCGGGATTACCTCCTTGACTTTTGGTTGACTACTTTAGTTTAGTAGTTTTTTGTTGTATACATTTAAGATATAGACTTCTTGATGTATACATATTTTTGTCTAGCACTTGTATCTATTCCTTTGTATTATTGTGGATCTTTTTGACCACAACTCTGATGTACACTTTCATGTGTTATATTCATATCTATTTCCGCCTTTGTGATATGAATTATCTGTGACTGATTTGTGTTATGCTTGTTTCTATATTTGTTTCCGAAGATTATCATAGCCACTGTGTAGTAGCTTTGTGTTTGTATCGGTATGTCGGATTTCCTCTTGAAATAAAACGCATGTTATACTATTTGACATATCGGTGCTCGCGCAAAGCAATTACACGGATGGTCGCTCCTCAACAGCCTTATTCTCCGTGCTAGTTGACAGCATTACTCCGTAGTGTTCTTGGCTAGCGTGGGTATAGAGGTGGGGCGTCACAGCTTGGTATCAGAGCCAAACTTCGGAACAATATGGAATATTATAACAAGGATCATCGTCCTAAGTCCATCTTAGGAGTCGTGCTTTAGGATTTAATTCGAGTCTTTGTACCGATTCATCCTATTTTCTTTATGATTCCTTGTTTTATCTATCAAGAATTGCTTGATATTTATCTTGAGAATAACTTTTTCCTCTTCTTTCTTTCTTTCTTAAAGAAGAGAAATGGTTAGACCTGGCCGTCCCAGCGCCGGTCAATCTAGTGCTACTCCCCTGGATGGAGTATTCATGTCTGCTCAACAACTTTTGGATCTTGTAAAGAATCAAGAGTTTATCTATGCTTTGAGTAAGAACCCTGAAATGGTTCTACCTTTGAAACTTGAAGTTTCTTTCAATCAGCTTGTGGATGTTACTCTTCTTCATGGAGAGGTTGGTAAAGGAAGTGTTTGTGATATTGGGACTTCCAAGAAGAGGCATATTAAGTTCAAGAGCCTTAATCCCAATAAGAGAGTGAAGCAAACTAATTTTGTAGCAAAGAGTCCAATCCCTAATCGTGGAGGATGCTACAATTGTAATTCTATGGAACACTATGCGAATATGTGTCCAAAACCCCATTCTTGTCGCTATTGCAAGAAACCGGGTCATCTTTTATCTGCGTGTCCCAAACTTTTGAACAAGGACATGAGAAAGCTAAATATTGTGCAAGCCCCTAGCAACTCTTCTCTTGGTCAAGGTACTTTTCACTCAATCCTTGATGGCATTGTTTTATTTCGTGATCTTCTTATTTGAGTTCTTTTTGATATGGGTTCCATCTCACTATTTTATATCAAAAGAACTTGTCGATTCTTTTTCTTTGAATATTTTGGGCTTGATGACTTCTTTGAGGATTGCGAATCCGGATGGTAGATCTGCAACACTCAATTTGCTTTTATTTGATGTCGAAAATTATTTTATATGATTTTTCTTTCCGAGCCGATATTTTTACTTAGGCTTCGGAATTTACTTTTGTAAGGATTGGCTTAATTATTATGAGGCCATATCCTTTGTCCCGTGTGGACTATTCATCTTTGACATTTTCAGTCTGTTAAGCAGATTTCTATTTTTCCTTTATGATTTTGATTCCAACTTGATGGCATCATTTTATTCCTTAAGCCCACATATAAGGAAAGTGTTATTTCTCTCATTCATGTAGTTTGAGAAATTTTCCGGTATTTTTGAGTTTGTCTTAGGATTATCACCTAAGAAATCTTTTGTGTGGTGTTAAGGTCTTTTCAGTTTGACTTTACCACCGCTTTTCATTTGCTACGAGTTGCGGAAATTAGCATTCCACTTACCGCATTCCGCACTCGTTATGATTCTTATGAATGACTTATTATGTCATTCAAATTGTCCAGCTTATTTCATCCATTTTATAAATCGAATATTCTATGAATATTTCGATGAGACTATTCTTGTATTTACTGATTTTGGATGAAAATAGTAATTTAAAATTTTGCAAATCTTTTTCATAAGATTTATTTATAAGTAAAACTGGATTTTGTTCTTGAAACGAACAAAGAATATTCTTAAAACTTTTTAAGAGATTTATTTATCCTATAAAAGATGATTTTGTGATTGTATTGCCCGTTGAGTGCTTTAAGAATTTTGGTCGATGCGTTTGATCAACGTTATCGATAGGAATTTCCTAAACGCTTTGATGAGACAATCAGACACAGTATATTAACTTGAAAATAGTAAATTTTTCTAGAATGATTATTACATAATGATAAATGTAATTTTGAAAGTTTTAACTTTTCAGGAAAGAAGATTATTTAAAAGAAATTATTTCTTTTCGATACTTTTATTCTTATGATTCCTGGAGGGGGACCAAGACTTTGCTATTTGTACCGATACTAGTCGTATTGGTTTGGATGTCGTTCTCTTGCAAAGGAGAACGTGCTATCTCTTGTGCTTCTAAATCATTATAGCTTATCGAGACTAGATATGCCACTCATGATCTGGTGCTCTCGGCTATTGTTTTTACTTTTGGAATTTGGCATCATCATATTTGGATGAGAAATTTGTTCTCTACCTCGATCATAAATCTTTGGAATAATTATTTTTTCATATGGAACTCCATGTTGACTCGAGTTCCTGACATCTTATGATCTTGATATTCTTTTTATTCCTGGAAGGGAAATCGTGTTGCCAATGCGCTTTGTCGTAAGCAACAAGTGGTTGATTCTTTGATGTTGTCTGAATGGAATTATCTTTTCATCAAGTTCATCGGACGTTTTGGTACACTTCGTTTTATTGAGTTTTATCTCATTCCTTTTATGGACTAGTGTCCGATGTTCTTTTATGGTGTTCGGTTCATCGGATGTACTGTTATTATACTATATCGATGTTCCGTCTTATTCGATTTATTGGATGTACCGTTTGTACTACATCAATGTTTCTGCTTTTGATACATTGGATGTACCGTTTGTACAACATCAATGTCTTTGCTTTTGGATTCATTGGATGTACCGTTTGTACTACATCAATGTCTTTGCTTGTGATTCATTGGATGTACCGTTTGCACTACATCAATGATATGCTTTTGATACATTGGATGTACCGTTTGCACTACATCAATGTCTTTGCTTTTGATACATTGGATGTACCGTTTGCACTACATCAATGTATTTGCTTTTGATTCATTGGATGTACCGTTTGCACTACATCAATGTCTTTGCTTTTGATTCATTGGATGTACCGTTTGCACTACATCAATGATATGCTTTTGATTCATTGGATGTACCGTTTGCACTACATCAATGTCTTTGCTTTTCGATTCATTGGATGTACCGTTTGTACTACATCAATGTCTTTGCTTTTGATTCATTGGATGTACCATTTGCACTACATCAATGATACGCTTTTGATACATTGGATGTACCGTTTGTACTACATCAATGTCTTTGTTTTGGTTCATTGGGCGTACCGTTTTTGTACTACGCTGATGTCCCAAATTATTTGAGTTTCTAGTTCCTCGGGCGTACCGTTTTTGTACTACGCCGTTGCACCAGCTCAATTTTCTGCTATTCTTGTCGTTCTCCACGTCTTTTATCTTCGAAAATGCTTTTATGTTTCCGATTTTATTCTTGTGCCTGGTGATATTGTGGAAATTGAAGTCTCACCAGATTTGATTTATGAGCAACATTCCATTCGCATCATTACTTCGGAGGTTGAGCGCCTTCGGAATAAAGATGTTCTTTTTGTGATAGTTCAATGATTCTCAAATCCTAAGGATTGCTCTTGGGAATCCAGAGAATTCATTGAGCGATCCCGTTCAGGCCTACTCTTTCATGCTCCTTATGGTGAACTTCTTATTTCAATTTTCTTTTGTGTTGATATGCTTCCATGGTTGTTACTTCTTATTTTCTTCTTAAGTATTGCGAGGACGCAATTTCTTTAAGGAGGGGAGTCTGTAACAACCCACATATTTATCGATTTTATATTTAAATATTTTATTTAATATTCTATCGTTCGTCGGATTTTGGTCCGAAAAGCTACTTTTTGCAAACAGTCGAATTGAGACTTGAGACCACCCCCATTGAGTTCAAAATGCCGTTTGCGACCTTTTTGAGTATAAGCATCGATATGTTTTGAGAAAGTTGAATTTTGCTACTTTTCACTTAGGGTTTTGGTTTGGGCTGAGCCCACTTATGTTTTCAGTCCCAACCCCTCTCCTCTTCATTCACTTCTTTTCTATTTTCCTAACACTCAAGCTCAAGCAAAAATGGAGGAAGAAAATGGAAAATAGAAATTCCTAAGCCCTAGCTTGCTTAGCAAATCCATCTTCTTGCTCCAAACTCAAGTGAACCCATTGGTAAGCTTTTCCTTCTTCTTCTCTAACTCATTCTCTCTTTGATTTCAGAAATTTCCTAAACCTAATTTAGGGAATGTTTCTCTTTTAAGCTTAGATTCAAGCTTGATGAGTTGGAATTGAAGAGTGCTTGTTCTTGTCATTGCTTCATAGCATCTTCTTCATTCGTTTGGGTTCAAAGGTGAGATTTTTATCTCACATCTATGCTTATATTTATCTTCGATTGTTAGGAATGAATTCCTAACACTTATTCGTATGCATTTGCTTTTGGTTTGGATTGCTTTTGTGAATATTCCAATTTTTAGTGTTTTGAGTTCAATTCTTTAAAAATCATAGCTTTGATCTTTGATCATGTTTTTGGAGATGCATCGAAGAGCTTATAGGGCCAGGTAGTCGATTGGCATAATCCCTTAGCGTCGTTGCTAGAGAGAATGCAATTTGGTCGAGGTTGGACCTCAATTGGATGGACTGGGAGGGGACTGGCAACAGGTCTGGTCGACCGAGCCCTGTAGCCAGCCGACCGACCTGCTGCCAAATGCATAAGCACTTCTCTGTTCAAGGTTCGGTCGACCGAGTACAAGGTTCGGCCGACCGACCTGCTTCCCGAGACTTTTTTTGGAACAGGGTCCGGTCGACCGAGCTCTGTAGCCGGCCGACCGACCTGGTGCATTTTTGCCTATTTCGCCTAGTTGTTTGAATTTCCAACTTAAATCGATTTGTGTTATTTCCCTATTTGTTGTTATCATTTGTTATTGACTTTGATGACTTATTTTCTTTGGGAATTCTTGGAATATCCATTTCGATGGATTCGGTATCGATTTCTTTGGATTTTATTCACGTCTTCGAATGTGAATTTTACTGATTGATTGTTTTTACAATCTTCTTTGTGATTTGTCACTTTAAAAATATAAAGGTTTTCTATACTAGTAGTAAATATCAAAACTCTTTCTTCAAATGATTTCAACACTATTTTATTACAAAGTTCGTTTTCTCAAACCGACTTCTAATCTATTAGTATATACAAACCTTTACCTCACTCGTATGAGAAATCTAATTAAACGACTTAGTAAAACAAGTGGTATGAAACGCTTGCGTTTACTTCGTCGGTTAATTCTTGGACTTGTTCGATTGAATCTCTTGTGACAATTTTCTAGTGGAGATCTACAATTTGTTCGTAAATATTTAAGTTAAGCTAGTGGTTATGGGACATGAAGCTAAGCTCATATATTTACTAGCTTACTGTAATTGACACTTCTCTTTGATCATGACGATCATCTTTGTGGTTTACACTAGCAATATGTGATGTCTCTTTGTCTATGTGGAGGACTGTTCCTCATTTTTATTGAGTTTCGTCTCATTTCTCACATGGGTCGTACCTTTTTAGGTGTGTCAATGTTTTATTATGCATGGGGTGTACCTTTCTAGGTGCATCGATGTTTGTTTATACATGGGTCGTACCTTTTTAGGTGCGTCAATGTTTATTTATGCATGGGGTGTACCTTTCTAGGTGCATCGATGTTTATTTACTTCGTGGAGCAATCGGCTCAATAAGTCGGGACATGGGGCGTATCTTTCTAGGTGCGTCGATGTTCGTCTATGCATGGGGCGTGTCTTTCTAGGTGCGTCGATGTTCGACTTCGATGTTCGACTGTACATGGGGCGTGTCTTTCTAGGTGCGTCGATGTCCAGTTTGTGGGTTTGGCCATCCTTTTTATTGTGATTCCTGGATTTCGTGTGTTGATTTCTGGAATTTATGTTTCACCAACTTTTACGATGGGCATTGATATATATGTCATTTATTGTGGCTTCGTGTGACATTCCTTTTTATCTTGAGTAGATTATTGTGATATTGATTAATCTCTTGTTGATTTTCAATTACTTATTTATCACAGCTTGGCATTGTGATTATTATATGTTTATGTTATATCTCTTATTATATATCACTTCATCTGATATTTATAGCTAGACTGATCCGTTTATTATTTTCATCTTAAATAATACTCGGGTCAGACTGAGATTTTACAGGTGCTTCTGCTTGACTTTACATCCGGGATTACCTCCTTGACTTTTGGTTGACTACTTTAGTTTAGTAGTTTTTTGTTGTATACATTTAAGATATAGACTTCTTGATGTATACATATTTTTGTCTAGCACTTGTATCTATTCCTTTGTATTATTGTGGATCTTTTTGACCACAACTCTGATGTACACTTTCATGTGTTATATTCATATCTATTTCCGCCTTTGTGATATGAATTATCTGTGACTGATTTGTGTTATGCTTGTTTCTATATTTGTTTCCGAAGATTATCATAGCCACTGTGTAGTAGCTTTGTGTTTGTATCGGTATGTCGGATTTCCTCTTGAAATAAAATGCATGTTATACTATTTGACATATCGGTGCTCGCGCAAAGCAATTACACGGATGGTCGCTCCTCAACAGCCTTATTCTCCGTGCTAGTTGACAGCATTACTCCGTAGTGTTCTTGGCTAGCGTGGGTATAGAGGTGGGGCGTCACAGCTTGGTATCAGAGCCAAACTTCGGAACAATATGGAATATTATAACAAGGATCATCGTCCTAAGTCCATCTTAGGAGTCGTGCTTTAGGATTTAATTCGAGTCTTTGTACCGATTCATCCTATTTTCTTTATGATTCCTTGTTTTATCTATCAAGAATTGCTTGATATTTATCTTGAGAATAACTTTTTCCTCTTCTTTCTTTCTTTCTTAAAGAAGAGAAATGGTTAGACCTGGCCGTCCCAGCGCCGGTCAATCTAGTGCTACTCCCCTGGATGGAGTATTCATGTCTGCTCAACAACTTTTGGATCTTGTAAAGAATCAAGAGTTTATCTATGCTTTGAGTAAGAACCCTGAAATGGTTCTACCTTTGAAACTTGAAGTTTCTTTCAATCAGCTTGTGGATGTTACTCTTCTTCATGGAGAGGTTGGTAAAGGAAGTGTTTGTGATATTGGGACTTCCAAGAAGAGGCATATTAAGTTCAAGAGCCTTAATCCCAATAAGAGAGTGAAGCAAACTACTTTTGTAGCAAAGAGTCCAATCCCTAATCGTGGAGGATGCTACAATTGTAATTCTATGGAACACTATGCGAATATGTGTCCAAAACCCCATTCTTGTCGCTATTGCAAGAAACCGGGTCATCTTTTATCTGCGTGTCCCAAACTTTTGAACAAGGACATGAGAAAGCTAAATATTGTGCAAGCCCCTAGCAACTCTTCTCTTGGTCAAGGTACTTTTCACTCAATCCTTGATGGCATTGTTTTATTTCGTGATCTTCTTATTTGAGTTCTTTTTGATATGGGTTCCATCTCACTATTTTATATCAAAAGAACTTGTCGATTCTTTTTCTTTGAATATTTTGGGCTTGATGACTTCTTTGAGGATTGCGAATCCGGATGGTAGATCTGCAACACTCAATTTGCTTTTATTTGATGTCGAAAATTATTTTATATGATTTTTCTTTCCGAGCCGATATTTTTACTTAGGCTTCGGAATTTACTTTTGTAAGGATTGGCTTAATTATTATGAGGCCATATCCTTTGTCCCGTGTGGACTATTCATCTTTGACATTTTCAATCTGTTAAGCAGATTTCTATTTTTCCTTTATGATTTTGATTCCAACTTGATGGCATCATTTTATTCCTTAAGCCCACTTATAAGGAAAGTGTTATTTCTCTCATTCATGTAGTTTGGGAAATTTTCCGGTATTTTTGAGTTTGTCTTAGGATTATCACCTAAGAAATCTTTTGTGTGGTGTTAAGGTCTTTTCAGTTTGACTTTACCACCGCTTTTCGTTTGCTACGAGTTGCGGAAATTAGCATTCCACTTACCGCATTCCGCACTCGTTATGATTCTTATGAATGACTTATTATGTCATTCAAATTGTCCAGCTTATTTCATCCATTTTATAAATCGAATATTCTATGAATATTTCGATGAGACTATTCTTGTATTTACTGATTTTGGATGAAAATAGTAATTTAAAATTTTGCAAATCTTTTTCATAAGATTTATTTATAAGTAAAACTGGATTTTGTTCTTGAAACGAACAAAGAATATTCTTAAAACTTTTTAAGAGATTTATTTATCCTATAAAAGATGATTTTGTGATTGTATTGCCCGTTGAGTGCTTTAAGAATTTTGGTCGATGCGTTTGATCAACGTTATCGATAGGAATTTCCTAAACGCTTTGATGAGACAATCAGACACAGTATATTAACTTGAAAATAGTAAATTTTTCTAGAATGATTATTACATAATGATAAATGTAATTTTGAAAGTTTTAACTTTTCAGGAAAGAAGATTATTTAAAAGAAATTCTTTCTTTTCGATACTTTTATTCTTATGATTCCTGGAGGGGGACCAAGACTTTGCTATTTGTACCGATACTAGTCGTATTGGTTTGGATGCCGTTTTCTTGCAAAGGAGAACGTGCTATCTCTTGTGCTTCTAAATCATTATAGCTTATCGAGACTAGATATGCCACTCATGATCTGGTGCTCTCGGCTATTGTTTTTACTTTTGGAATTTGGCATCATCATATTTGGATGAGAAATTTGTTCTCTACCTCGATCATAAATCTTTGGAATAATTATTTTTTCATATGGAACTCCATGTTGACTCGAGTTCCTGACATCTTATGATCTTGATATTCTTTTTATTCCTGGAAGGGAAATCGTGTTGCCAATGCGCTTTGTCGTAAGCAACAAGTGGTTGATTCTTTGATGTTGTCTGAATGGAATTATCTTTTCATCAAGTTCATCGGACGTTTTGGTACACTTCGTTTTATTGAGTTTTATCTCATTCCTTTTATGGACTAGTGTCCGATGTTCTTTTATGGTGTTCGGTTCATCGGATGTACTGTTATTATACTATATCGATGTTCCGTCTTATTCGCTTCATTGGATGTACCGTTTGTACTACATCAATGTTTCTGCTTTTGATACATTGGATGTACCGTTTGTACAACATCAATGTCTTTGCTTTTGGATTCATTGGATGTACCGTTTGTACTACATCAATGTCTTTGCTTGTGATTCATTGGATGTACCGTTTGCACTACATCAATGATATGCTTTTGATACATTGGATGTACCGTTTGCACTACATCAATGTCTTTTCTTTTGATACATTGGATGTACCGTTTGCACTACATCAATGTATTTGCTTTTGATTCATTGGATGTACCGTTTGCACTACATCAATGTCTTTGCTTTTGATTCATTGGATGTACCGTTTGCACTACATCAATGATATGCTTTTGATTCATTGGATGTACCGTTTGCACTACATCAATGTCTTTGCTTTTCGATTCATTGGATGTACCGTTTGTACTACATCAATGTCTTTGCTTTTGATTCATTGGATGTACCATTTGCACTACATCAATGATACGCTTTTGATACATTGGATGTACCGTTTGTACTACATCAATGTCTTTGTTTTGGTTCATTGGGCGTACCGTTTTTGTACTACGCTGATGTCCCAAATTATTTGAGTTTCTAGTTCCTCGGGCGTACCGTTTTTGTACTACGCCGTTGCACCAGCTCAATTTTCTGCTATTCTTGTCGTTCTCCACGTCTTTTATCTTCGAAAATGCTTTTATGTTTCCGATTTTATTCTTGTGCCTGGTGATATTGTGGAAATTGAAGTCTCACCAGATTTGATTTATGAGCAACATTCCATTCGCATCATTACTTCGGAGGTTGAGCGCCTTCGGAATAAAGATGTTCTTTTTGTGATAGTTCAATGATTCTCAAATCCTAAGGATTGCTCTTGGGAATCCAGAGAATTCATTGAGCGATCCCGTTCAGGCCTACTCTTTCATGCTCCTTATGGTGAACTTCTTATTTCAATTTTCTTTTGTGTTGATATGCTTCCATGGTTGTTACTTCTTATTTTCTTCTTAAGTATTGCGAGGACGCAATTTCTTTAAGGAGGGGAGTCTGTAACAACCCACATATTTATCGATTTTATATTTAAATATTTTATTTAATATTCTATCGTTCATCGGATTTTGGTCCGAAAAGCTACTTTTTGCAAACAGTCGAATTGGGACTTGAGACCACCCCCATTGAGTTCAAAATGCCGTTTGCGACCTTTTTGAGTATAAGCTTCGATATGTTTTGAGAAAGTTGAATTTTGCTACTTTTCACTTAGGGTTTTGGTTTGGGCTGAGCCCACTTATGTTTTCAGTCCCAACCCCTCTCCTCTTCATTCACTTCTTTTCTATTTTCCTAACACTCAAGCTCAAGCAAAAATGGAGGAAGAAAATGGAAAATAGAAATTCCTAAGCCCTAGCTTGCTTAGCAAATCCATCTTCTTGCTCCAAACTCAAGTGAACCCATTGGTAAGCTTTTCCTTCTTCTTCTCTAACTCATTCTCTCTTTGATTTCAGAAATTTCCTAAACCTAATTTAGGGAATGTTTCTCTTTTAATCTTAGATTCAAGCTTGATGAGTTGGAATTGAAGAGTGCTTGTTCTTGTCATTGCTTCATAGCATCTTCTTCATTCGTTTGGGTTCAAAGGTGAGATTTTTATCTCACATCTATGCTTATATTTATCTTCGATTGGTAGGAATGAATTCCTAACACTTATTCGTATGCATTTGCTTTTGGTTTGGATTGCTTTTGTGAATATTCCAATTTTTAGTGTTTTGAGTTCAATTCTTTAAAAATCATAGCTTTGATCTTTGATCATGTTTTTGGAGATGCATCGAAGAGCTTATAGGGCCGGGTAGTCGATTGGCATAATCCCTTAGCGCCGTTGCTAGAGAGAATGCAATTTGGTCGAGGTTGGACCTCAATTGGATGGACTGGGAGGGGACTGGCAACAGGTCTGGTCGACCGAGCCCTGTAGCCAGCCGACCGACCTGCTGCCAAATGCATAAGCACTTCTCTGTTCAAGGTTCGGTCGACCGAGTACAGGGTTCGGCCGACCGACCTGCTTCCCGAGACTTTTTTTGGAACAGGGTCCGGTCGACCGAGCTCTGTAGCCGGCCGACCGACCTGGTGCATTTTTGCCTATTTCGCCTAGTTGTTTGAATTTCCAACTTTAATCGATTTGTGTTATTTCCCTATTTGTTGTTATCATTTGTTATTGACTTTGATGACTTATTTTCTTCGGGAATTCTTGGAATATCCATTTCGATGGATTCGGTATCGATTTCTTTGGATTTTATTCACGTCTTCGAATGTGAATTTTACTGATTGATTGTTTTTACAATCTTCTTTGTGATTTGTCACTTTAAAAATATAAAGGTTTTCTATACTAGTAGTAAATATCAAAACTCTTTCTTCAAATGATTTCAACACTATTTTATTACAAAGTTCGTTTTCTCAAACCGACTTCTAATCTATTAGTATATACAAACCTTTACCTCACTCGTATGAGAAATCTAATTAAACGACTTAGTAAAACAAGTGGTATGAAACGCTTGCGTTTACTTCGTCGGTTAATTCTTGGACTTGTTCGATTGAATCTCTTGTGACAATTTTCTAGTGGAGATCTACAATTTGTTCGTAAATATTTAAGTTAATCTAGTGGTTATGGGACATGCAGCTAAGCTCATATATTTACTAGATTACTGTAATTGACACTTCTCTTTGATCATGACGATCATCTTTGTGGTTTAGACTAGCAATATGCGATGTCTCTTTGTCTATGTGGAGGACTGTTCCTCATTTTTATTGAGTTTCGTCTCATTTCTCACATGGGTCGTACCTTTTTAGGTGCGTCAATGTTTTATTATGCATGGGGTGTACCTTTCTAGGTGCATCGATGTTTGTTTATACATGGGTCGTACATTTTTAGGTGCGTCAATGTTTATTTATGCATGGGGTGTACCTTTCTAGGTGCATCGATGTTTATTTACTTCATGGAGCAATCGGCTCAATAAGTCAGGACATGGGGCGTATCTTTCTAGGTGCGTCGATGTTCGTCTATGCATGGGGCGTGACTTTCTAGGTGCGTCGATGTTCGACTTAGCATGGGGTGTATCTTTCTAGGTGCATCGGTGTTAGACATTACATGGGGTGTATCTTTCTAGGTGCATCGATGTTTATTTATGCATGGGATGTATCTTTCTAGGTGCATCGATGTTTATTTATGCATGGGGCGTATCTTTCTAGGTGCGTCGATGCTAGAGCATGGGGCATATCTTTCTAGGTGTGTCGATGTTCGACTGTACATGGGGCGTGTCTTTCTAGGTGCGTCGATGTCCAGTTTGTGGGATTGGCCATCCTTTTTATTGTGATTCCTGGATTTCGTTTGTTGATTTCTGGAATTTATGTTTCACCAACTTTTACGATGGGTATTGATATATATGTCATTTATTGTGGCTTCGTGAATGAAATTAGGAGTATGACATTCCGTTTTATCTTGAGTAGATTATTGTGATATTGATTAATCTCTTGTTGATTTTCAATTACTTATTTATCATAGCTTGGCATTGTGATTATTATATGTTTATGTCATATCTCTTATTATATATAACTTCATCTGACATTTATAGCTAGACTGATCCGTTTATTATTTTCTTCTTAAATAATACTCGGATCAGACTGAGATTTTACAGGTGCTTCTGCTTGACTTTACATCCGGGATTACCTCCTTGACTTTTGGTTGACTACTTTAGTTTAGTAGTTTTTTATTGTATACATTTAAGATATAGACTTCTTGATGTATACATATTTTTGTCTAGCACTTGTATCTATTCCTTTGTATTATTGTGGTTCTTTTTGACCACTACTCTGATGTACACTTTCATGTGTTATATTCATATCTATTTCCGCCTTTGTGATATGAATTATCTGTGACTGATTTGTGTTATGCTTGTTTCTATATTTGTTTTCGAAGATTATCATAGCCACTGTGTAGTAGCTTTGTGTTTGTATCGGTATGTCGGATTTCCTCTTGAAATAAAATGCATGTTATACTATCTGACATATCGGTGCTCGCGCAAAGCAATTACACGGATGGTCGCTCCTCAACAGCCTTATTCTCTGTGCTAGTCGACAGCATTACTCCGTAGTGTTCTTGGCTAGCGTGGGTATAGAGGTGGGGTGTCATAGCCGAAGTCAACAATTATTGGCCAAATTCGAACAAAATCAACATCTGCTAAATCAATTCAAAGCCGAAAACACGAGAACAAAATCCTCATCATCAAAAACCCAACTTGAGTTCGCAAAGAAAACGGAGGCCGAAGCCAAAATACTTTCACGAAATCAAAATCAAATGCATATGAATAAGCGTTAGGAAGTCATACCTAACAATCAAAGATAATCATAGAAGAAGATGAGCGATAAAACATCGACAAATAGTTGTAACACATGTACTATCTAAGTTATGTTTTATATTTGTCCTAAACCCCAGGCTCTGATACCAAGCTGTGATGCCCCACCTCTAGACCCACACTAGCCAAGAACACTACAGTGTAGTGCTGTCAACTAGCACGGAGAATAAGGCTGTTAAGGAGCGGCCATCCGTAGTTAGGCCTTACAATAGTATTGGTTTTCTCAATAGGAGTGGTATATATATTCTTTCATTTTTCATCTCTCGATTATTTACTCCCATCGACATACCTCAATTCCAGTATAAAACGAACTACGATGGTTCATCATAGTTTAGAACAAAATATATAATAATAACACAGATAATACAAATGCGGAACACAGAAAAAAACAGAAAGTCTCATATATATAATAACTGATGTCAGTTACAATACATTTGACACGGTACATATGATACAACTACAACAGTCGACTCAGGAAGTTACATATACAAGTACATTAACGTATATAATATACATGAATACATATCTTCCTATACAATTACACTGACTACTATAAATGACGACGACTACTCCAAAAGATATGAAAGGACTTCATAACTCTAGCAGCAACCCAAAGCAGAATATCTACAACCTGTAATAACTCGGTCTGACCCGAGTATTAAATTCAAAAGAAAATAATACACGGGTCAGTCTAATTCAAACTCAGTTATTAATGCACAGAAGCAATAATAATCAACTATCAAATAGACGACAGTCATGGAAATCTCGCATATCCAATCCCTTTAATAGGGAATTGGATAACGATAAATATAACACGTATCAGTGTTAAACAGCAAATCAGCAGATTAAACCAAATCAAAATACGATTCAAAATATTTAATTGGCAACACGAAACAAATCCAGCAATTGAAAACATCAATTGAACATCAATGTGGTAGGGCTGCAGTACACGCACGCGTGTACTGCCTCGCCACTACACATGCATTACACAAAAGATCAACGCATCAAGAGTAAAAGACATACCAATAAAATCGATACCGTGTGGCTGCAGTTCACGCTTGCGTGCACTGCCTTGCCACGACAGTGATGATGTACACAAAATATCAACGAACCAAAATCAATGAAGGTTCAAATATCAATTCAAAATGTCGATACTGTGTGGCTGCAGTGCATGCACGCGTACACTGCCTCGCCACAACAGCATATACAGAAATAACAACAAGGCATAAAGGCCAATACACAAGAATTCACAGTGCAAACTAATACACTAAGCAAGTGGCAGCAGTTTAAAACTTCCACCAAATAAATTGTAAAATATGTACACAAAAGAATGTACATAACAAACTGCACATGGCAAAATGAATCAGAGGTACAACAAGAAGAAGACAACTCAAATGAGCAAGTGCACAAGAGAAGGCTGCACATGGTCAAAATGAACCAGAGGTGCAACAAGGAACTGCACATGGTAGGGGTACATGTGATGACCCAGCCAAATGAAGGTATAAGTAAACAGAGATATGGCTTAATCCAAATAGCCAACACAAGACATCAACAAACATGACAATGATGTGCAGATGTATGCAAAGAAATGGCACAGGTGTGTGCAGAGGTATGAAGTACATGAAGTCATCAAAATGAAGGTGGGAGCACCAAAAACATGGCACCACAACACACAACATTAAAGAACATAGAGAGTCAGTACCCAACGGAGGCAACTGGCAACACATATATGCATATACATGCTATCAGTAATTACAAAATGCGGCAAACAGAAGTCTAGGAGTAGTTCAAGTGCATGAACACATAACTTAAAGGAATGAAACACTACAGGCAAATAAACTCAAAACTATAACTCAAATGCAAGCTGCATAAACATGTATACATATGCATGCTATCAGCAATTACAAAAGGCAAAGGCCAAATCACAACTATCATGATTCAACACAACTGCCAAGCCACTCGATTACATGGAAAATAGCATATGCAGTGATACATAAAGAACATGCATCACTACAGCAACTAAAAGTGAACTAGGCATATGTACCCAAACCAAAAGAACTCAGTAACAAGCAAAATGCAATGCCCAGAAGCAATTACCAGTTTTGTACCACGATAACTGCAGAGTAAAATAAGACATGCCGAAGTCACCAGTAACAACTACATGATACAGGACAATGCAACCCAAGTAGAAAATGTGTGGGAACGTGAACCAGTAACAAATGTACAAGCATCACAATAAACCCAATACAGTGATACGCGACAACAACAAAGTGAAGTCTGGGTGCCTAAAAAGTCAGAGGCAAGGTAACTGCAGACTACTCATAAATGAAGACTACACGAGCTCAATGCATCAGTAAAACAAGCTCGAGACTGGTGGTAACAAGTTTGACCAAGAAACTGTTGTCAACAGCAGTTATAAAAATAGTGTGACAAAAGTAAACGAAGACACAATCATGTATCAACCAAAGTCAAAGACCAAAATCAAGCATCACATGGATAGGTCAGTGAACACAATTAAGTGAAAGTCGAAGTCAATCAGAAATTCACGAAATCAAAGAAACAGGCGAAGTCAAAGGAAATCATTAATAAAATCAAGACGAAGTCAATCAATGAAAACAAAAAGAAAGCCGACAAGATCGAACAATTTCACAGTTAGATGTGAGTAATATAAATTACTCACCTTTGCCACAATCGAAGCAGGGAAGTCGAGGCCGAAGAAATCGAGGAACACAAACGAAGTTAAGCCCTAGCTTCAAGCGACAACACCATCACGCGATCGATCCTTTGAGAAATGAATGCAAACTAACGAATTGAAGATGGCACCTTCGATTTGAATGAGCCCTAATCTTTGAATGATGAGGGCGAACGAAAGAGGGGCCGCCATTGTTATTTCTTTGTTCGATTTTATTTTAGGGTTACGAACGAATAAGAAAAATGAATAAAAGGGGATGGGTTATTTACTTAGCAAATTATCACAGACCAATAAAAAAAATGGACCACTATTTAATTTTCAAAGCCCATCAATCTTTTTAACACTTTATAAAAGAATTTTAATTCAATTTAAAAAATTCAATTGGCAATTTGCAACAATATTAATCGTTTAAATGTCGATTATTAATTGATGCAAATACCGGGTTGTTACAAATCTCCATTAACGTAATATTTAAATATTTAAATCCAACTAAGTGCAATAACCCAATTACCATAATTTAAATTCAAATAAATAAATAAATCTAGATTCCCATTCTTATTATTCAAACAATTATTATCCTATAAACATATTTAACATTTGGTTACGTTTCGTTATACTGATACTTTCCGTTTCACCTTTATTCATATTAACTATTTTATTTCCACTTATTGTGTAATAACTACAATCGCTATCAAATTAAATCCTATGAATAAAACAAATAGGTAATTCATAACAATTGTAACCATTAAACTCTAGTTACCTTTAAGTTTATTTCCTTCAAACAAATATTATAATTACTTCCGGAACATTGATTTTATTCAATGACAATATATTATAATTTAAATTCATTAATCTAATTCAATGCTTACATTTTGTTTATTGTCAACTTATATTAACATCACTACCTTTAATTTTAATTATCAATTTATTCATAAACCACTAACCATACCTTATCACCAAATATTACCTTAAATTTTCACTAATGTAATATTTATTTCCATTTATTACAATAGGTTCCAATTAATAGTGATTGCGCTAAATTAGTTATTTATCCACTTGCATTAACGTTATTACATTAATCTATATCCAATTACAATTAATATTCCCAATAAATTTATTTAGCTTTCTATTACACCAACTACTATCTTATAAATAAATTTTACGCTTCCTTTTTAATTTACATTCACACTTTCCGTTATTATATTAATTATCATTAAGTACAATTAATTTTCTTTATTGTAATTGGCGAATTAACTGATAACAACCATTTGTCACCATTATACCTTTTAGTACTTGTATGTTCATTCCTCCTAACCCATTACCATCTATTATATTATAACTTTACAATTTTTATAGATTCATTAATTTGTCATTTCATTCAACCGATTAATTATTAACCTAAATTAGCACGGTTACGTTTTAATTTACTTATTAGCTTACACAAGTGATACCATTAGTTCATACACTAATTCCTTCCATTTCCATTCATTATACATTATTTTATTAGTTAGTTAACATTTTAATTATTAATTTACCTTTTATATCCCATTATAAATTAATGCATACATAAATTAATATTTTAAATCAATTTAATCATTTCATCTTGGTAACATTTTTCATGACAATAAGAATATAATTAACATTTACACTGTTTCACTTATTGGAATTATATCCAAGTTATTAACAATTAACTTACATTTATACTGTTACATTCAAGTTATTAAAAATTAACTTACCAATCTTATCCAAGTTATTATTTCCATTAATAATTCACTAAATTTTTATTTCCTTCAACATTAAGTTACCAAAATCTTCTTAAATTAAGAAATTTAATTACCAATTTACGGGTCGTTACAACTTGAATTGGAAATTTCAAAATGAAACTGAGATTTAACTTAGGGAAGTTAAACGGTTGATTTGAATGAGAGTTATGTGTGATCTCAAAACGAGTTTGAATTTTGAAAATTGAAAATGGATGCTATTGATGGATGTTTTAGATAGTTTTGATGTTTATTTACCTTGACTTAACCTGATATCATCCTAATGTTATTAATAAATCTATGAAACTGAGAATTGGAATTGAATTAAGAAGTGGATTGAGAGATATTATATATATATATATATATATATATATATATCCATTACTGAAATAAAAATGGAAATAAAACTTTAGTTTGAAATTATTTAAATAGTTTTGCTTTTGAGAAATGAAACTGAAATTATGGGAATGTAATCACTTTGAACTTAAGATTTAAATGTTAAAAATATAAACTTGCAAATTAAAATTGTTAAGAATTGGGTTCAAAGTTAGAAGTTAAAATTTAGTAATAAATTTGATTCTGAAGATTAAATTATTTAAAAAAGTTTTGAACTCCTACTTGAACCTTGAAATAAGTTAAGTAAAAGTAATTTAAATGAATATTTAAAATTTGGGAACAGAATTAAATTGTTTAAAACCTCGGTTGTTAAGTTAAAAGTAAAGGTTAATTTGATTTAAGGAATTAAATCAAAATTTGAAATTTTAACTCGAATTTATATAATTCGAGATGGTTTAAAGTTGAAATTGGAATTGAAATTAGTTTTGATTGAAGTTGAATAAGTTTAAATTCAAATGGGAATTGATTTGAATTTGGAATGGGAATCGAGGTTAATTCAAATTTGAAGTAATTCAAATTGAATCAATTTAAATGGAAGTGGAAATTTAAATTGAATTGATTGAAATGGGAGGTTTGGAAGTTGAACAGTTTGGATCTGTAAACTATTTTCAAATAAATAGTTTTAATATAAATTTTCTTAATTCTATTTTTCCTAGCTATTTACTATATAATCTTTCTTTTTAAAACCCAAACTATCTTATATTTGTTTTACAACTATTTTGTAAACTAATTACTATTTTACAACCGTTTTATAAACTAATTACTATTTTACAAATATTTTGCAATTATTTAGTTATTCTACAACTATATAATTATTTTACAACTATTTTATAACTACTTAACTATTTATAGCTATTTTACAACTAATGACTATTTTACAACTATTAATCTATTTTAATCTTTTCAAGCTATTTACTAAATTCAAGTTAGTCAGAGTGCAAACTATTTATAATTCAAGTGATAACGCAAATGAAAATGGAAGCAATTGTGAATAAGTGAATAGAAATCAAAACGAATGTGAATATAAAAAGTATTGATTTAGATAATACTCAATGGAAATTAATACGTAGGACATACGTATGTTATTCTATTCGCATAATGATTTGATCCAGATTCGAGCATAGAATTTTGAGATAGTATATCGATCCGAGTTTGGATTTTTCACTCAATTTTCGACGGTGAACCCTAGATATGGATTTTTGATTGGTTCTGGAAATTCTCTATCATAGTTATTGCTATGCAAGGAGAATGATGGTTTCTGATCAAGGAACCATATCTAAGTCTACACTAGGAAGTCGGGTGAACGATACTAGTTCGGAAGTGAAATTGTGTGACTGAGTGAGCGATCAGATTTGATATTGCGTACGGATGGTATATGTACATCCTACATGCTTAAACTAATAGATATTGAAATTTTTAAAGAAATGAAAATGATTTTTGAAAAGGAAAGTATATTTTGAGAAATATATATGAATAAAAGTGGAAGTTGGATAATCTTTATAATTGAAATTCACTCTATGAAAAGTAAGTGATTGGTAAATAAATTTATAAGGGAAATCAAAGTTGAATATTTAATTTAGCATAACTAAATTTATATATATTTGTTACATATGATAAACTGCCCCTTGTTGAATCTATAGCCAGAAGAAAAGGTTTTTGAAAATATTTGAAGTAAAAAAAGGAAATTTATATAAGTATGAAGTGATCTAAAGATTTTTTTTCAAGATTATATATACATATATAAATGATTTTATGAGAATGATTTTGGAAAAAGGTTTTAGAACCTATGGATTTTGGAAAGGCTTTTGATTTTTGGGAAAAATCAATTTTGGAAATTTAGAAAGCCAAGTTTAGAACTATCGATTTGAGATATCGATTTTGTGTAAAGGAGATTTTTATGTGAATCATAAAGAGTATGATTTGGAAGATACTATATGTGTATAGTATAAAATGATTTGAGATCGACTTTGGGGAAAAAGGCGCTCCCATGAAATGAACTTCATAGGAGATCCACGGGGTGGTTCTGCCTTGAGCCCTAAGGGGGGGAGGGCTCTAAATTTGATCATGGGAGGAAGTCCGAACAAAATAAAGTTCCTGAGGATTGTGTGTGGGCAGCGAAAGTCGAGGGCGCTGATGCCAGTAGAGACATTTAGGTTATGCTGTGACGATAGTGTAACTCAATTCCACTGCGATCTACTACGGACCATAGCGGAAGTCGTGTGGTGGTGAGTGCCAATGGTCTACATTTGATTTCACCACAAGGGCGACGTAACATCGGTAAACTGCGATATATGAAGACATAGCGAAAGTCGTATGGCAGTGAGTGCCTACAAGCTACATTGGGACTCGACTAATGTAGTCGGCGATCTATGTGAGAGTGGTGAAGTTTCATTCGGCAGCGAAATTCGAAGGCGCTGATGCCTACAGTTACATGGGTTTTTTCTATGATGGCAACGTAAAACCTGGGTGTAGCTGCGATCTGTGGCGGGTTCCATGGTGTAATCGAGGGACGTGGAGGTCTATAGTTTTCTATGGATTTTGCAGGGATGGCAACGTAACCATCGGTTAACTGCGACCATGGAGGGGGTGATGATTTCTAGAGCATTCTCACCAAAAATGTTTTCCATATTTTCAAAAAAATATTTTCTAAGTATTTTCACTGGGTGTTGAAAACGGGTCTGCTAAGTACTTATAGCTTTTCAGTCTTACGCCTGATCAACGTATGACCAGATTTCTGTGAAATAAGGATGGACTTGTTGAGACATCAAGTTATAAAAAGTATTTTTATAAAGCTATTTTGGCAATATTATGTAGATTTTAAAGGTGTTTTAAAATTTTTAAATAATGGGGATTGAGAGTTCAAAATGCTTAAAGGATAATTTAACTGATAATTAGAAATATAATCAAAATTCTGGCTTCATTCCTTTTCCGGGACGAAAAGATTTAAAGGGGAGAGGAATGTGATAACCCAGATTTTTGGACATATATTAACTGGAATTTAACAGGATTAAATTATTTAAAATACTAATTTGTAAGTTGAACAAATAATATATATATATATATATAAGATTTATGCAAACCTTATAATATTGAAAATTATAAGTGTGTATATATATATATTATAATTAGAATTCAATGTAATATATATATATATATATATATATATTATAAATGCAAGGTTATGTTTTGAATTTAATATAATAATTTTCAAAAGCTATTTCAAGTTAAGTTTTATATATTTTAAAAAAACCATAAAGATAAATATTTGTTAATTAAAGTATGATAATTAAATGAGATTTAATAAAAAGAGTTTATTATGCTTTCGTTTTAAATATATATGTACTAATTATGATTTGTATATAAAGATATAAACATAGATTAATAAAAATAAATATAAAAACATGACAAATATTGAATAAAGATTTAAAACATTTGTAAGCTTTGTAATACATGCATTTAGACATTTGTAAATTAAGATAGCATGCAAAATTACAAGTGTCAAATTTCTTGTTTAAATGGTTTTATTTATTCTCAATTTTTATAAAGTGTTAGAAAAGCAAGGCTATAAAAAAAAGAAATAATAAAAGCCTGGAAATCCAAACCAGAAAAGATAAAAGTCAAACTAAATACTAAGTCAACCTCAAGCTTTCAATCTGAAGCAAAGATAGAACCAGATTCAACTCAACCTAATCAAAGTTCAAATCCAAGCCTGCTGTTTCAAAGATCAAAACCATATTTTCAGATTTCCAAACTATTCCTCTGTTCATCAATATGTGAGTAAACATCTGTTTTAAAAAGAAAAACTTAATCTGATTTTCTATGATGCATGTGAAAAAAAAATTCTTGAAATAATGTTGAGAATAATATTTGCATGAATGTATATTGTTTGAAATATAATTGAAGTATTATGTATATATCAGTGCATGTTAGTATACTTGCCTCTGTTGTTTTCAACAGGCTAAACCAATTCAAAAATCAATTTCTCTTCTTCCAATCAATTCCAGGTTATGATCATTAATAGAAAAGTGATTATAAGGATGTTAATTTATTTTTAAAAATAGTTTCAAATGAATATATCAAGTAATTATTTCGAGAATAAAAATTTAAAGTGAAAAATCAATTTAAATCAAAATTAGATTGTTAATTCTCAAGTCTTGATTATATAATTGGATTCATGTTTGAAAACCATGATTTTTAATAAGGATTTCAAGATTTTTTAAGTGTGTGGTTGAGGAGATTTCGCGAGATGAACGGTTTTTGGCTTCCTGGCAAATTCTAGCGATCGGCGAGGAGGTGGGTCTCGGGATCATGGCTAAAGCTTTCTCGTGGGTCGGGGAGCATAGGAAAATTGGTCGGCGAATTTTTAGGCCGCCGTGGTGGCAGGGTGGTGATGAACTTGGGTTTAGGGCCTTTTTTTGGTTGATGGTGAATTCAAGGCTAGTTCGCCGTCGAGGGTGCACCGGAAGGGGTCGGAGGTGCGGGAATAAGTTGTTGAGGGACTGGCGCATCTTCAGGCACGAGAACGTGGTTTCAGATGATCTAACGCAGCGGCGCGAGAAGGATGACGTCGATTAGTTTGGGATCAAGGAGGTGACGACTTGCACGATTTTGATTTCTGGTGAAGTTGTGGCTTCTGGGTTGTCGATTGGGTAGAGATGGTCGACGATGACTAGTTGGAGGTAGCAATGTTGGTCAGAGGGAAGTCGATCGTCTGTGCATGTGCACAGGTGTCCGTATATCTGTGATTATTGTTGTAGACTTTGAGTTTGGGAGAAGAAGTTGACTCGGGTTCGTGCGCGGTTAGACGTAGGGATTGTACGAGTGTTTTTTCGAGGTAGTGTTGTTGAGGGCTCGGGTTGTTTTGTATGATAACAGATTTTAAAATATAAAGAATTTTGTATCAAGTTTTCAAAGCACAAGGAAATGCAGATTTAAAGGTGAAAGCAAAGTTGTTAAACAAGTTTTTATTGCTCAAAAATAAAAGCTAAAATATCAACTAAGTTTTCAAGTAAATAATTAACCAGGTTTTAAAATAAAATAAAAGCATGAACAAGTTTTTTAAAAAAACATAAGAAAATAAATAAGTTTCCAAGGAAAAAGAATATGCACAAGTTCCAAGCAAGTATTTATCAAGTTTCAAAACAAGTTTCAAGGATTAAATTTATAAAGATTAAATGTTTTTAAAGTTAATTTTCGTTTGGAATAATTATATATTAGGTTAATAATAAATTAATTCCTAAGTATTTTCAAATGGAAATTTAACAATGATTTAATTAAGTAGGAAATTAAGATGAGTGTATTAAGCTTTAATTAATAAAAAGGTCGCAAGTGATTTTGTAGAAATTAATTTCGTAGCATCTGGTTTAAATATGATTTAAGTGTAAGTAAGTAATTAGTTAAGATAAATGGTTTGTCTTAGATTAATTAAGTACTTAAGTAATTAAGGGTTAATTAATTAACTTAAGTAATTATAGGATAATTAATTAATGTAAGTAATTAAAGGATCATTAATTAATAAAAGTAATTAAAGGTTAATCATTGATGTGAATGATTAAATGATTAAAGAATAATCAATTAATTTCAATAATTAATTAAATAGTTTAAGTAATGTTAATTAAGCAGGATTTAAGGGTAATTAATGTATTTTGTGTTAATTAAATCAATTAGATTGGGCAACAAATTAATCTTGCTTATGGATGATTAAATTGTATTAAATGTTTAGATTAATGTCTCTAGTCTGATAATTTGTGAAGTTCTGAGATATGATATGTTGGGTTGAACTGTGATAATGTGGGTTATCTATTAATAATGAAGTGTCGTGTAAATGTGACATCCTGTATTTAAAATTAATTGTGTTCACTTAAACAACTTGGATTAAAGATGACATTGGATTCGAAGAGACCAGGGTCGGGTATCAGCAAACACCCGAAACCACTTCGATTTGTAATCTACAATAATTCTTTATAGATTTGATTTTAGAATCAAATAGGCTGGAATGAAACAAATGAAGGAACATGGCCATTTAAACTGAGTGACAATTCTTAGATATAATTTTGTGAAATAGGTATTGATTATAACAAGATAAGAACTTGTAGTCAGGTACGAGTTAACCTTGGTTTGCAACTATGTTTTATAACCTAGTATTTCAGTTCATATGGGTTTACTCAAGCTGGTTTCCAAACCGACCCACATGTTACTTTATTGTAATGCTTGGGTCAGACCCAGATTTTCAAGATAGGGCATTCTGGAGCTTTGGAGGCGAGCTGGATGGCAGGATCGTATAGAGAATATTCCGCTGTGTGTTTGAGATTTTATTGATAGTAGTCAGGGACTGGTTGTTACAACTGTCCAGTCTATATGTGTACGATTGTACTCTGATGTATTATAAGAAATTAACAATTACAGCTTGCTTGTATAAATGCTGTTATTTGTATATTATATTTTGATCCGCTGCGAATGTGAGATTCTGATTTTTTTGTTCTCTTTTCTTCTTCTACCTCTTTTCTTCTTCACCCTAACAATTCGGGATTTCCGGCATTTGATTTCATGGCACTTCTACAGTGAACCTTTTAGTGTCAAATTTTTGAGGTCGAGAATTTCGGGTCGTTACACATTTATTATTGATCACCCCTAAAAATCGGGTTGTCATAAACTCCCCCGACAAAATTGCATCCTTGCAATTTCTCAAGAGGAATCTATAACATAGCTGATAACTCCGTTATCAATTTATATTTACAAGCAAATCAAATAATCACTAAAACAAATCTATTAATACTCCTTCACTTAAACTTCAATCATAAAATCTTTTCCATCAAAATAACTTCACTTAAACTAAATTTCAAAATATTAATCCAAAAACACATTGTCTTATACAGAATACTTCTCTTTGATTAACAAAAACTATACAAATACTTGATATGAATGTATAAAACAAATACTTTCCAAATTCATTTTTCATATTGAAAACAAAATCTAACAAAAATGATTTTTTTCCAATGATTAATAATATTCATACTCAAAAAGATTCCTTTTTGGGAAAAATACACTATACAATATTAATTAAGTTATACATACTTATTTATCTTTCGAGAGATTCCTTCCTTGTTAACCTTATAAATCCACTTAAGTTCATAATATTTTAATATAATACTTGATTATCAAAGTCAATATCTCATGTATTTAAATCAAGAATCCAAACCATATTAAATAGTTTATAGTTACATAAATCATAATATCCCAAAATCTATGAATTAATTCAGAATATTAACAAATCATAATTTATTCAATTATAACTCAAATTCATAAATAAATTTTCAATATATTTCTTAGTTTCAAACATCATAAAACAAATTCTTTTAAAATACTATTTTGTCCCAAAACTCTCATTATTATATATAATATAAATACCTAAATCAAACTATAAAATTCAATATTTCCAAAAGTAGGATTGATTTATCTTACTAAAATAATCCTCTAATAATTATTTTCTATAAATATACAAACTTCACAATCTTTTGAAATAGAGTAAATACAAAATTTATTTCACATTGTTACAATCATAATTTAATTTCCATATGACCCAAATTCAATTCATACATTATTTCTCAAAAACTTTATACAATTTATTTCAACACATATCATGTATCAAAATCACAAACACTACAAAATATAATGATGTTGCGTCACCATCTATTTTAGTGATTTACTAATGTCAGTTGACTGTAATATTGACCACACAATCAGTGTTGCCTGACTAGTGACCTCAACTATCCACTAATATCCATTGGTTGCATATATCGCTTAAAAATACATCCAAACTTATATATATAAGGTTTTTTTACAGCACTTTTCCCAAAATCATTTCAAATATTAACTTTAAACATCACTATGCTAAAAGTACAAACTTTCCATAAAATTCTATTTCAAATATATAATCTTTTCATAATACTTTAATTTTCAAAACACCCACATTTTTCCAAAACATACTGTCCAAATGTCTCGTTCTAGTGTTTAGGAAAACCTATCGAATATATGTGCACTCAGATCAACTAGAATTGTTAAAGCACTAAATGGACAAATTAACACAAATTTAAATTTCTACAGCACTATTTATTCAAATCCTTTACATACTCGCCTTTATGACATAATTGCTAGTTTACATTTATTTAGTCTAATACCTTACTTTATCATAATATTTTCAATTGAAAAATATTCTAACAAGCTATCTACATATAACAAAAATCTTTTCTATAACACATACTTAAAAGATCTCTTATCAATACATTTCCAAACACCCATTTACAATACACACACATACATATGAAAACAATAAACCATTTCAATAAACATTACATAATATAAAATAAACACCTTACACATTTATTAATAGGAAACAAAGATCAAAATTTAATCTACTTTAAAAAATTTAATAAAATCATACTGATATTCAACCATCAATAATAAAAATTAATTCAACACAAACTGTTATTATAACCAAGCAAATATAAGCAACAACGACCAATGCACTCTATAGACAACTGATAAATAGATTTTCCATTGCACACTCTAAGTAAAATCAAATCAAAACACAGCAATTCAATATTAAGCCACCCAAGGTCAAAATTTTATATTTATATTAATAATCATATTATCAAAATCCAAATATCTTATATATTTAAAAAAATAACAAATTCATCACTAGATGATTAACCTAGTGATAATCCCATATATATAATCTTATTATCCTAATTATAGGGTAACTACTTAACTCATCAAAAAGGGATAGGGACTTTAAGTCTTACTAAGGTCTTGACTCGCGTCTCTGATATATAATGTATTACTCTGAACTTGCTCTGATGCCATTTGTGACACCCCTACCTCTGTACCCCTACCAATCCAGAGTATTACGGTGTAATAATATTAGATAATAAGGAGAATGAGGTCATATGGGACACACACATAAATATTTCTTTGGGCTAACACTGGTATGTATTTAAATATCGAATAAATAACTCACCTATACGTACATAGTATCGGAACAAAGCAATAAACATGTGTGCCTTCATGATAGAACAGTATACAATATATAGTATATATCAGAGAATACAGAGTCAAATACACAAAGATAATATATAAATTTGAATATGAAAGGTATGTCTAATATAATCATATAAATATACATACATAAGATATACAATATTCAGATAATATAGAATAATATAATGTACTAGTCTCCATTAAGCCCAGATAACAAAAGCTGGTCATATGGTCCTTGTACCTAAAAAGACTCGGACTGACCCGAGTATTATACAAATAACACATGGGGCAGACTATGTCTAAATCATGGGTTAATAAACAAAGGTAACAAAATGTATACTAGGAACAATAATATGATAATACTGGCACAATAACGCAAGTCAACGATTATAGTGTCAATATATGTATATATAGTAACATTGGCAGGGTATATAATTTTAATACCATACATAATCATTGAAACATCACATAGCTCCAATATCACAAAGTCATGTATAAAGATGTCATCACCCATAAGGAAATACATAAAATCAGAAATCACAAAATCAATGTTAACCGAGTGAATCAACCATATTTAGAAATCATCATCAAAACAAGAAATCATCAAATATGATATATCCCTAAGTATAGTTAGGCTAGCATACAGCATTTCCGAAGCATAGTTCCCAATCTCAATAAAATATCAGCACCAATAGTCGTCTATCAGTAAAATCATATATAATAAAAAGATATGAGAATCCACTATACTCTGGACACCTATCCAGATATAATCTAGTATCCTCATGTACAAATAAATCATGACGGAATCAAATCATAATGTATAGGTTACACCACTCAATAAATAATGTCTTGGTTACACCACCCAGTCAAATAATAAAATGGCTACCCGCCATCTCTAAGAGCACCTAGGTTTTTCGCCCAAATCCACTCTAATACTTAGGTGGGGTGTATAAATGATATGTACTTATATACCATCTAGTGCAGAGTAAAAAAGGAGAATGCTAGATACCCGCTTGCTTGAGAAGCCTAGGGCTATTCCACATAGATCCGTTCCTACAGTCTTCGGCTACCAATCTAATATCGTGACTATATCCATTGCATGTCATAAACATGCTGCAAGGTTATGCTATGTATTGATCACTACCTGGATCATGACCCCGTGGTAACAGACTGCTGGCCTTTGGGACAAAAGTGGCTAGGGCTACACCACCCTTCAATCAAATCCCATGACGCACATCAAATACAACAAAAAGTGTCAAATATCTGGAGCGCGACCCAACGATCAGGCTTCTGGGGTGGATAATGGTCATCTGGTTCTCACTGACTCCTACTCATATCCCGAAGCACTTCATTATTGACAACGTACATATGGGTACACCCCCATAACTTAATTATCCATAATGCTCTAACTATCATATATACCTACTCTCCTCGAGCATATAATCTTGCTCTACCTCGAGGATCACCTCATGTAAGTATAATCCAAGTTCCTGTCACTTGAGTGACATCTACTTACAATGAATTATCGAACTAAGTATCACATTGGCATCCCATACCACCATGTGATGGTCAATCATTTATTCAATGCTCGTAATCCACAATCAACCTTTACAAATATTCTATATAACAAGTCTAAAGAATAACCAAAGAAATATTACAAATGCCCCAAACCAAATGGTAATATAACTCCATTTATTTAATTCCTTGGTATAAAGTATTAAAATCATCAAAAACAAAATATTACACAAATAGAAATAACGCGAATCCATATAGAAGGATGTCATCACCAAATTATATTAAAACAATAATCAATTTAACTTCAACTGTGAATCATTCATATAATCCAGTTCAATATACAAGAAAACAATGATAAGAAAAGTAATACAAAAAAGATATTTCAAATAAAAATACAAACACACACACACACACACACACACATATATATATAGAATAACAAATCAATATTGATAATGAATCATTTAGAACATAAAATATTAAAAGTACAAAAATAAATAGTTAGAAATGGATAATATATATATATATATATAATTAAGCTAGACAATTAACTAAAAAGAAATATAATATTTTCTCTTCAATAATATTCTAATTTTTCAACCTTTTATTAAATTAAATAACAATTTAATAAACAATAATAAATTCTAAAAACCGATTTCTTTCTTCTAACACCCCAAAAGAGGTTTTTAAAACTAAATATTACACAACAATTATTTCATGATTTTCTATATTCAAATATAATTTTAAATAATTTTATAAAATCTAATACAATATAATATATATATATATATATAATTAAGTAAATATATTTTCCAAAACTTTAATTATATTAAAAAATACATAAAATATACTTTGGAAATTCTTAAATATCAATTACGAACAATTTCATATATTTCTAGAATTTTATAAATTTTTCAAAATCAGAAACTAAATTTTTATTAAATAGTCTATCTCTAAATTAAATAAATAATAGGTATTATTTAATAAAACTTTTTCTCCAATTAAATTTAAGAATATACAAAACATCTTTTTATTTATGAACATTATTATTTATATAAGTTATTAATATATATATATATATATTAAAATAAAATAAAATAATTAAACATTCATGCGTGTACACAATTTATGCACTACCGGTCGACCCACCAGTCGACCGCAAGCGGTAGACCAATTGCCCTAGGTGGTCGACCGGTTGGAGGCATAATTGCACAGGCGATTTTTTCCTCCTCCTTCAACCGTTCTCCTCTAATTCAATGCACAAACAACATATACAAGCAAAGATTAACCCAAGAACATTATATACAATAGAATTGAATGATATAGGCTTAGATTTATGAGTGTGATCACTCACATGTACATTGTGTTTCCTCTCTCTGACTGCACACATATAAAACTCAACACAACAACCCAACTCTCGAATCCTTCCCACTTACAGGTATGTATAAGCGTAGAGATACACATATTTGAATTTGAGGATTTTAAATAATTACTTTGCTTTATTTTTAATTTTAAAAGGTAAGAGAGTTTGGCTAAATTTTGATTTCCTGAAATTGAGAAGATGAACGAGATATGCCGTATTTATAAAATAGGGTGAAACATGGAGATAAGAGAAAAATCCAGAAA
Organism: Allium cepa; assembly: GCA_030765085.1. Taxonomy (NCBI): domain Eukaryota; kingdom Viridiplantae; phylum Streptophyta; class Magnoliopsida; order Asparagales; family Amaryllidaceae; genus Allium; species Allium cepa. The sequence goes on along the minus strand of CM060944.1, from coordinate 498,497,568 downwards.
TGGGTCTGGGTGATGGATAATTGGGCTTGGCCTAACCTTTTAGGTTAAAATATATTTTTATTTCATCTTATTATTTAACTTTTATATAAATTATTTTCTATTTAAAATAAATTACAATAAAATTCCAAGCAAAATTTGTATTCACAGTACTCAATTATTTACTTATCACTGTAAAATTTCTAGAATTTAGTTTCCTATATTTTAACTTATTTAAATTTAAATATCCAATATTCACACATTTTGAACTCGACATTAAATAATTTCCAGATTAATTTAATTTCATAATTTTGAACAAATGTTTATTCTCAAATCTATTTAATATCATGACTAATTACCTTGTTATAAAACTCTGATATTCTCAAATAAATTCAAATTTCATTTTAAATTCCAAAAATCCATTTTTAATTAATGAAACATTTATTATCAATTACCCCTAAAAATCAGGTTGTTATAACTACCTCATCACATACCTACTACTCTTCCATACTTGGCCCTCCACCACCTTGGCTTTCGTAGGAAAAAGTTTCTTTACTTATAACTGGTAATTTTAGTGATGTTGTCTTTTATTTCAGTTTTCTCTTTCTCGTTGGCCTTGTGATTTTGTACATCTTATGTTGACTTTTCTTTTGATCTTACAGTCGCCATTTGAATAACTAGGAGAAAAATTGGTTCAACCAATATGTTTGACAGATTTTGGTATTGATTTTCATACATTATATTCCATAATTTGATTATTATTACAACAAGTTTAGTTTCTTTTTGATTTGTGTAAGGTATTTGTTGTGCACATCTAAAAAGTTAATATTTTTGATATTTTCTCATTGATACTTTTCCGTTACTTAGAATATTATAGAGTTGGTTATTATTTAATGTATACTAAATTTCTTGAAATGTTTTATCATGGGTGTTATCATGGGGTTGGATTATATTTTCTTACATGTGATTATTCTAGCGTTTTGGTATGGAATATTTATGAGGCACTCATTTTGGAAGCACGGTTATGAATGGCAATAAATTTTATTTTGATAATTTCAATTCTTTGTCGTTAGTTTTTCACATAATAAGCCGTATTATATAAATTTTATAATATAAATTCAAATAATTTTTGGAATGGTTGAGAATGGAAATTAACAAAATAAAGAATATATTTTTCTTGAAATTTTAAATGTGATTTAAATGGAAATAAAAATAAAATATAGAAAATATAATAAAATATGCATTTTGATTCTTTGTATTAATTTATGAGTTTGGATCATCCCATCAGCTTGAACATTAACAAGATTTATTAGTTTGAGACTCTAGCAATTTCTATGGGATTAGTATCAAAGTAATCAAGTTAGAATTTCTTTTCCGTATAATCTCATTATTTAGTAAATTGTTTTTAGGTTTTTGGTTTAATCTCAATATTTTATTCACTATCTCGGCATAATTATCATGTATTTGGCATTACTTTCCTTTTAGCAATTCATATGTATTTCAGCTAATGATCGCACTGAAACTTTATCTCAAAAATCCCTTGTTCTGCACATATTTTCTTCTAAAAATGTTTGAAATTGTTTTCCATTTGATTCTTTTTGTTGAATTAAATTACGTTATTCCTACATCGTTCAAGTATGTTTTGCCTTGATTTTGAAAATCGTTGGTGGATTAGTTGAAATTTTATATAATTTATTTGGCGCGGGTAATAAATTATTTCTAAAGTGAAATATTAATAATATTGATTCATAAGTTGTCTTTTTCGCTAAGCATGCGATGGATTTTCATTGTCATTTCTGGAGTTTTTGGTTAAATGTTTTGATCATGGAACTAATATCTAAGCATAGTAATAAATTTTCCTTCTTAATAAGGAAAGTTATCTGTGTTAGATGGATATCAGATTTGTGTTAGTTTAAAGATGACTTTTCTTTATAGTTGATGCAATTTTGGTTTATGTTTTTATTAATTTTTGATTGAGAAGAACAAGTTTTTGAAAATGTTATGCATTGAGCCTTTATTCAAATGCTTATAGAGTTTCAACTAAAGAAACATGCTGAAGAATGGTTACGTTTAACTTTGAAGAAGGTAAATAGAAGCAATGCCATGTCCCTTAGTAGTAATGATGTTGTCTCCTTAACATATATCAACATCAAAATCAAACGACAAGTCCAACTTCTCCTACACCCTTAGTAGTAATTTGTTTTACTGTGGATTTTGGTACTTTGCACTCACAGGTAATATAATTATTCCACTTTTTATTAGCCTCTAATTCACTGCTTGCATAAAACGCTTTGTATAAGTTATTTATCCTTACCCATAATCTTCTTTCAAGATACTATCTACTATCTCTTAATTTTTTCACACTTGTTTGTGTTAGCATACATATAACTTGAACTGCGTTTCATATAAATACAATTAGTAGCATAGAATTCGCAATAAAACATTCACTTAAGTTACTTGATGTGAAATGTTCTAACTCTTGGATAAAGAAGAAAGCCAATATGATAATTAACCCTTCAAATTTTCGTTATATAATTGTTTGTATAAATGTGGCACATGTGTCAAAGTATGGATAATTTATATTTTAATAGCTTATTAGAATACTTGACCATTGCTCCCATCTTTTTTTGTTTTACTTTTCCTGTAATGGTTATTGAATGCTTTTTTGAGAGATTTCACTACACCCAATTAGACATAAGCTTGATTTTGTGACATATGAATATTTTGTTTTTTATTACACACATATATATTCACACACACATATGTGTGTGTATGTATGTATGTTAATAGACTTATTAGCTGTATACTATAAAATTCCATTAAATAACTCGACGTTGAAAATTCGCAGTCATGACTGATGAAGTATAATACTACAACGAATCAGCAGCAGCATTGTACATGGTAGTAGGCATGGTTGGACAGCTATCGTTTACTTTCGCATATTAGGATTCTTAGAGCCTCAACTTTCATTGTTTTTCTACTGTCCTTTTCTCTTTTTAAAATCTGGACTACTCTAAGATCATTTTATTTTTTCCCTCTTCCAGGCAAAACAAGCTGCATTTCTATTATCTTGTACCAAAAGTTAGAATGAACGAAGAGGTGTGCTTTCTCTGTTATATTTAGGTCATGATCCAAACCGTCTTGATGAGGGCATCCAAGCCCTACAGCTAATCCAAGGGTTGATATCCCTCCATCTGCTTCTTTTGGATACTGGGCTTAAAGCCCAATTTACTTTTCTGTTTTATATAAATACTATTGTACAAAGTCATGTAATTCAATCTGTTGATATAATAAAAACTCTCAATTGTTCAAACATCAATTGAATCAAGATATCAGTTCTATATTGTTATTCTATCTTGGTATCAGAGCGAATAAATTTGTGCAAACTGCACGAATTGAAATTGCAAGTCCATCAGTAAGATTTCATCACGTGGACTCCTCTCATCAAAGATCCAAGATCTCTTCACTTGAGAGTTGTGGCTGTTTACCGATAGTCAGTGCCTCGCCAAAACACTGTTGGCTGCATCAACCTACCAGCAAAAGCATTAAATTCTAAACCAAAAGAGCAAACCGATCAAGAATATCAAGAAAATTCAGAAGTTGAATCAGGAGCATCAAGAAAACTCATCAGAAGCAACTGGTTCACAAACAAATTTTTTTTTAAAAAAAAACAGAAAAAATCATCATCTAAGTTTGCAAGACACCATCAAGATTCAACCACAAAAGCTTTCTTGAAATTCTCAATTCAAGGTAAACTCAGGTTCAGAATTTACATACCAATCTCTTGTTGATCTGGATTACAGCAATCATCATGTCCAATCTGGATGACGTAACAAGCCCGATGACATCTCAAAACCAATCTTAATCAGATCCAGTGAATGATCTGATGAAGGCAATAATCAGGCCACAAAGTCAGATGATATCCATTCATCTTGATGAGTCAAATTTTCTGCTCTGGAAATTACAGGTAGAAACATCAATCAGGGGTTATGGATTAGAAGACTATGTTTTTGGTACAAGAATTACTCCACCAAAGTTTGTTAAAGATAGTGAAGACAAGCTAGTACCAAATCAAGAATACATAGCACACCAGAGGCAAGACAGTCTGGTATGTGCTTGGATGATGTCATCCATAAGTGCATCAATCTTACCATAACTTATAGGGTGCAAAACTGCCCAAGAAGTATGGACAACGATTGAAAGAAACTTCACATCTCAGTCATCTGCAAGAATCATGCACCACAGAAGACAACTACAAAGTATTAGAAAGAATGACATGACAATGAATGAGTATCTGCTCAAAATCAAGAACCTATGTGATCAACTAGCATCAGCAGGTCATAAAGTATCAGAATCAGAGCATGTTCTGCACATAATTAATGGGCTAGACAATGATTACGAAGCTGTTGTGGTTATCATTTCCACTATGGAACCTACACCATCATTACAATTTGTATATTCTACTCTTCTCTCACATGAAGGAAGAGTAGAACATAATAAAACAATCAGCTCAGATATCTCTGTCAACTAGACATTCAATAAAAGCAAACAAAATTCAAACACCAGAGGACAGTTCAACAATTCTAAAAAAGGTGGAACATCCAACAGAGGAAGAAGAGGAGGCAGAAGCAACTCCAGCAATAAAATAAGATGTCAAATATGTGAAAAATATGGTCATGGAGCAAACAAATGTTACTTTAGATTCAACAAGAACTATACCCCAGCACAACAAGGCAGCAGCACAAATATAAACTTAGTCACTGTATCAAAAGGCAACAATTCAACTCAAGCAGAGGTCCTAAACACCGAGTCAGCAACAAATGATGGTACTGCAGATGACTGTTGGTACCCAGACTCAGGAGCCACCAATCACATAACAAACAACCTCAGCAATTTGAACTTGGGGAACAGAGAATATAAAGGTACACAAAATCTTTCTGTTGGTAATGGTAAGACTGTGCACATTACACACACTGGAAATGCAAGTATACTGGGATCCAAACAACTTATTCTGAAAAACTTGTTAAGGGTTCCCTCTATTAAGAAAAATCTAATGAGTGTTTCCCAATTTGCAAAAGACAATAAAGTGTATTTTGAATTTTATCCTGAAATATGCATAGTTAATGACATACTAACTCAACAAATTATCTTGCAGGGTAAAGAAAACAATGGTCTGTACAGATTTGACTTTTCAAATTCAAAAACCTCTAAAAATGAGGAAAATTCTCTTGTATTGAATGTTACTAGTGATTCTAAAAACAGTAATAAATTTGATTTGTGGCATCGCAAACTGGGACATCCCAGCATGAAAGTTGTAAAACATGTTATGAATAGTAATAACATTTCATTTAATAATATCTCTGATTCTTATTTTTGTACCTCTTGCCAATTGGGAAAAAGTCATAAACTTGCATTTCCAGATTCTCACACAAATTACACAAGGCCACTTGAATTAATTGCTAGTGATCTATGGGGCCAGCACCTATTACCTTTGATTACGGTTACAAATACTACATATCTTTTATAGATGCTTATTCAAGATTTGTATGGATATACATGCTGAAATCCAAGTCAGAAACGAGTAATATTGTGATACAGTTTATCACCAAGGTTGAAAACATGACTGGAAACAGTGTATGTACATTTCAGTCAGATGGTGGAAAATAATTTCCTCCTTTAAAAAGTTTCTTTGAAAGGAAAGGGATAAACCATCGAACTACATGTTCATACACATCTGAGCAAAATGGTATTATTGAAAGAAAACATAGGCATATCGTAGAAACTGGTTTAACTTTACTTTCTCAAGCCTCAATGCCTCTAAAGTTTTGGCCAGAGGCATTTAATACTGCTGTACACTTGATAAATATACTACCAACAAAAATTCTCAAGTACAAGTGTCCACAAGAAGCATTAACTAGAATAAAACCAGATTATGAGCATCTAAAAATATTTGGATGTCAATGCTTTCCTTGCTTAAGACCCTTTAATAAACATAAATTAGATTTTAGGTCTACCCCTTGCACCTTCTTAGGATATTGTAACAAACAAAAAGGATATAGGTGCTTAGACAGCAAAGGAAAAAAATATATATCTAGACATGTGAAATTCAATGAGCAGGTGTTCCCTTTTAGTAATGCTGAAATCAAGACCACTGAAAAAGTAAGAAGTACAAGGTTCATTCTACCTGATCTACCTGATGAGATGGAAGCACAGCCTTCAACACAGCCTGTAAGAAATGTTATTAGCACAAGCTCTCAACACACCATGACTGCTAGAGAGTCAGGTCAAGAGCAAGCTGCATATGAAGATGATAACAACAATCAGAATCTCCAAAGTCAAGAAGCAAGCAGCTCAAGTCATGATCATGACATGGTCTGCAGTGGATCAGACAACAGTTCTGACAATACAACCAGAAATAATATCAATACTCATCCAATGTTAACTAGAGAAAAATGTGGTATTTACAAACCAAAAGTTATCAACAATGTGGTTCTTCAGGAAGAACCCTCATCTTACATAGAAGCTACTCAAAGTGATAAATGGAGAGCAGCTATGCAGGATGAATACAATGCTCTAATTAACAAAGGAACCTGGGAACTGGTTGATAAGCCAGCAAACAAAAATATAATAGGATGTAGATGGATTTTTAAATTAAAGAAAAATGCTGATGGCTCAATTTCTAAACACAAAGCAAGGCTAGTTGCAAAAGGGTACTCACAATAATATGGGTTTGATTTTTCAGAAACATTTTCCCCTGTTGTGAAACCCTCCTCAATCAGAGTTATTCTAACAATAGCCTTGAATAGAAATTGGACCATCAGACAATTAGATGTTAATAATGCCTTTCTTAATGGTGTGTTACAGGAAGAAGTATTTATGGAGCAACCAGAGGGGTTCATTCAAAAACCAGACAAAGAGATGGTGTGCAAACTCAACAAAGCAATTTATGGGTTAAAACAAGCCCCAAGAGTCTAGTTCAACAAGCTCAAATCAACACTTGTGAAATTTGGCTACAATTCTTCAAAATCTGATAACTCCATATTCATTAAATTTAATAATTTATCCACTACTTATATACTAATTTATGTTGATGATCTTATTATTACAGGGAGCAATGAATCAGAAATTAAGAAACTCACAGCAATGCTCAACTCAGAATTCTCAATTAAGGATCTGGGAGACTTGAACTACTTTCTAGGAATTGAAGTACAGAGAATTTCAAATTTTGAAATGCATCTCAATCAAAGAAAATACATTTCAGAAATATTTTCAAAAACCAAAATGGACAAAGAAAACTCTCTACCAACTCCAATGATTGTAAATCATCAACTTTCAAAGTATAAGGGTGAAGCAATTCAAAATGTCAAACAATACAGGAGCATAGTAGGTGCACTTCAATATGTGACTATAACAAGGCCAGACATAGCATTCTGTGTAAATAAAGTTAGCCAGTACATGCAGAATCCTACTGATATTCACTGGAAAGCTGTAAAAAGAATTCTCAGATATTTAAAAGGAACAATAGATCATGGTCTTATCCTGAAAGCAAGCAGCATTCTTAACATAAATGCATACGCAGATGCTGACTGGGGGACTGATATAGATGATCGTAAATCAACTTCAGGCTATTGCATCTACTTAGGCAAAAACCCAGTATCATGGAGTGCTAAGAAACAAAACACAGTGTCAAGATCCAGCACTGAAGTTGAATTCAGATGTGTGGCAAGTGCAGCAGTAGAAGTTTTGTGGTTAGAATCACTTTTAGATGAACTCAACATCATATCAGACAAAGCTACAATCTGGTGTGACAATGTTAGCGCAATCTCTCTAACATCTAATCCAGTTCTTCACTCAAAAACTAAACATATAGAGCTAGACCTTTACTTTATCAGAGAGCAAGTTATTAGCGGAAAATTAAGAATATGGTACATACCATCGCCGCATCAATAAGCGGACATACTTACTAAACCATTATCGAGGTCAAATTTCTCCAGATTAAAAGAAGAGCTCAATATCGATGTCGCTAACCCTAGTAGAAGATCTCAGAGGATAATCTTCATACCAGAGTGATAAGCTTGGTGTTTCATCTTCTGCAGAAAGAGTCGCCGCCATGTTTTCTTTCAATCTCGTGCAAACCCTAGATACTCAGGTTTGAAGGGGGGGAGTTAGAATGAACGAAGAGGTGTGCTTTCTCTGTTATATTTAGGTCATGATCCAAACCGTCTTGATGAGAGCATCCAAGCCCTACAGCTAATCCAAGGGTTGATATCCCTCCATCTGCTTCTTTTGGATACTGGGCTTAAAGCCCAATTTACTTTTCTGTTTTATATAAATACTATTGTACAAAGTCATGTAATTCAATCTGTTGATATAATAAAAACTCTCAATTGTTCAAACATCAATTGAATCAAGATATCAGTTCTATACTGTTATTCTATCTCCAAACATCCAAACATGTTAGTGAACTTTACATTTTCATATTCTTAGCTGTTTACTCAACGTGTTTCAATATTATTGGGCTGTTTCAATATGTTAGATTTCATTTTCCACTTACGGGTTGAGGATCCATTCTATATTTCTATTATTCTACATCGTTACCACTGTTACTTTTTTCAAACTCCAATGATTTATATCAGCACCAAAACCAGGTGGGGTAGTTAATAATTGACACTTTTGATGTTATTCTTGAATATGTAAGTGAAAACACTATGTTTGCTCTATGACGACTGCCCTACATCTCGAGTGCCATTTTGCCGGTATAGTGCGTTGCTACGGTGCCGACTGATGCACGACGTAGTCAAGGGTGAAAAGTTGAGGAACATCAATCACAAAACCTATTGTACATCTCACAATGCATCAAATAAAATATTATAGTCATCATCTTTACTACTAATAAAGAAAATTCACTGAATAACTCTACTCGGTGTCTTTTTGAAATACCAAATATACCCTCGCTCTCAATGCGCTTCTACATCTCTCGTGTTTATAAAAAAACTGTCTATTCTAGTAAATATAAAAATAGGAGAGAGATAATACCTAAATGAATCATAAATACCAGATTGCACAAGTTCACAGAGTTATATCTCTACTACTAATAAAGAAAATTCGTTGAATTAATTTACTCGACGTCTTTTTGAAATTCCGAAAATCCCCGTGCTTTTCGATTACTATAATATAAACAGCCCGTGCGCGAAGCACAGAATAATTCTAGTAATATAGAATTATTATACAGTTGGAAATAAACTCAACATAAACTATCTCTAATAAAACAGCTGACTCTAAATAGGCTCTACAGTGTCGCTTAGCGGAATAAGAAATGGTAAACCTAAATATAATATGAGAAAGTTGCATCTCTCCTACACACAGCACTACGTATCGCCTAACATGATACTTAGTTTACTCATTTAAGAATACCTGTCATAATAAGAAGCAAGGCATAAAACGTTGAGTCAAACAACAGTCTGGTGTGAATGATAAGAAAATATCAAAATACTATATAAGTTGATATAGTAAGGAACAAATGTAAAAGAATCACACCTGATATGTCCCAGCATCTAAAGAGCTAGCACATAACAACGATAATAGACTACTCTACCATCGTCATAAAGTATACAAGCATCCTAGTATACCATCGATTGTCTAGATATCAATCTGTTGGATACCTACGTTATATGACATTCATAGAGTGACAAACAACATAATAACAACCATGAAAAACACAACATCAATCAAACAATCCATACTCACTCAATGTACCCTGGATATACGGTAGCTCGTACGACTATATGTGACGACCCGGATTTTCGGACCAGTTAAAATTGTCGAAAAATCCGTCCATTCTAAAACTATTAATGAAAACTACCAACTTAATACACCATATTTGATAATATTCAACATTATTAAATGTATAGGATAAAATTTCAATTTTACAATTTATCAGAGTAATCAATTTAATCTACTAGGTGTGCTTATATACAAACCAAATACAAATAAATCTAATGTTGCACAACTCAAATAAGAGAGACAGCAATAGCCATTCCTACTAACTCAATAAACATGTCAGATGCGGAATAAAATAGTAAGTAGGAAAAATACAATGACACAAGATAAACAACAACCATTAATATATAAACATGAAAATGTTATATTATTTTAGGGGTTGCATCACTACCACTTGTGATCGCCTACGTACCCTATCTAATTGGGTACCCAATTAGATACAGGAACAAGCCAACGTAGTTCTCCTATCGCAAATAGGACTCATGGAGCCTATGATGCAACATACAATATGCAATTCCCAAAACTACCCACTTAGGCTTAATCTTTAAATTTAGATTTTAAAATCTAATTACCTTTACGGAAATTATCTCTTTGGACTTTATTCTTGAATTCTCATTTCAAAACTTTTGAAATATATATATCCTTTATATTCAAATTATACTTTACTTCGGGATCTTAAATCAAATCACTTTTGAAAAGTTTATTTGGAAATCCCAAATACTGTAATAAAACATATCAAACCATATGCAACCAGATCGGGAGGTTTCTCCCAATACAAGGCAACTGGATCTCAGCCTTAATACAATCAATAAATAAGTATATCCCTCTATTCTAAGAGCGGACTATACCAAAAACACATGCCCACCTTTTTAGTTAAGGGTTTCCCGAATCATTGGTAACATAACAAATCATTTTATATCCCGAAGCGATAAATCATTTCACACTAATATTCACAAGTACTTTCAAATCTATAATAATTTTCATTTCCCAAATCAGTTCAAAAATCATCTTAAAACCATCGGGTTTAGTCCTTGAAATTCTTTCCGTTTTATAAAACGCTTTTATAAAGCCATTCATTATATAAATCACTTTTATATAATATAACTTCAAAATATTCATTACCAAACATTTCTATTTCTTTTAAAGGGGAAACATTTCATAACAATTCCATTTGAAAACCAATTTTCAAAACAATTCATTAAATTGAAGTGAACAAAATATTACCGCTAAACACCTTATAGTAAAATTTTGAAATAAATCACAAGGTGTTAGCCTACAATTATTTTCTAACCAGCCCATGCATATGGATAATAAATTGCTCATAAACTGGTCGAGAAAAGTCAACAATCAATAATAATAATCAGTGCTCATAAACTGGTCGAGCCTAATTCAAACAATCAATCAATGAAATAAACGTAACAATAAATGATAAACAATGTTTTATTCTATCAAATATTTATAACACTTTAACGGCTTGATATTTGTTATGGAGCATCCGGGCTTTCCCTTCGACATGTTCCGTCCCTCGTCCAAGTCTTCTTGGATCTCACAGACGAAACATATGTATTAGTCGTTTCCGCATACTCAGTTTGTTATTACATTTAATATTCTTCTCTTTTTGTTTAAGTGGTATAAACAATTTCATTTATTCAAACTCTTATTAAAACTTCCAAATCATCTTTAAATAACTTAATTTTTCTTTTAAAACCATTCACAAAAGATTTAGGAAAGAATTGTTAAGTTTAAACTCATATTCTAAGGGTTATAGAATTCGCAGCATAAAAGTGCTACGGAAAGTGCTATATAAGCTTATTTGATTTAAACCACTTTTAAACATTTGAAAAATTCATATTTTCCATTCCAAATATCTTTTAAACCATTTTAATAGATTTATCAAATTTATTTCATATTTTCAAAACATTTAAAATATCAATTTTAAACTTTGGCCACTGCAAAAGCGCGATTTTTCTGGAAAATTGTTTTGGACATATTTAAAATATACAAGATAAAATCTTGATTTTATTCCTTTATTCCTTTAAAAATATTTAAATGTTTATAAAACATTTCTAACTCATTTTAAAACTATTTCCAAAAGGTTTAAGCATTCCATATACACCATTTCATTTTCAAAAGGAAAGTAATTTCCTTTGTGCTTATCGACGTGTATTAACGTGACTTGGTAAAACAATTTAACAATCATATCAAACAATCAATACTTGATGATAAAATCATATATAAGCATCCATGCCAATCATAACACAACATCAAACATGTATATATATAAATAGAGATGCTAAATAGAGTTTCTCACCATAAACCAAAGCGATTAACTTCCTACCAACATTCATATCATCCAACACTTCACTAACTACTTACTACTCCATTAAACACTAGAAAATAACACCATCTCCCTTCCAATAGCTTGGCCGAGGCTTGAGATGGAGGTTGGCTGAAAATATAGAGAAGAAGCGATAGAGCTTTGATCTTGAATTTCCAAGATTTTGATCCGAAAAATGGGTCATCTTCTCTCTTGTTTTTGACTCTTTTACTCTCAAACTTTAAAAAACTTGTTAACTGAAAAGTTGTTGCAAATTCTTTTCTATTGAATTTGAGAAAAAGAATCATTTGAATCAAAGTTGTTTTGAGGGAGATATGTTCAAAATAAAAGAGCTATTCTCGGATTCACAAAAATAAAGTCCGAAAATGCACTTCAAAGAATTGAGTTTCAGGTATGGCAAACCTCAAAACTAGAAAAAACGATTAACAAATAATTGTAGCCACTGGAACTTTATATGGTTTGAAAAAATGAATTTCATAATTAGGATCTGTTATGATCAAGTTATGATCAAAACAAAATAGGATATTTTCTGTATTAAAAACTAGGCCAGAAACTGCACTGTAAAGAAGTGGGTTTTTAGCATGGTTACCTTTAGAATGAGACAAAGTGGTCAAAATAAAAGTTGTAGACACCGGAAAAATACATGATTTTAAAAAAAATTGCATTTTGGTTCTGTGACGAAGAAGTTATGGCCGAGAGAAGAAGAAATAAAATATGAAGAAAAGAGGATTTTGATTTGAAGAGAATAAACATTGATTTCTTTTTGAATATTTTGTAAATATTTTGACATTATTTCTTTTTAATTTTTTTATATGTCATGGAAGCCATTAAAGAGAAGAGAAATAAGATAAAGAAGCTTGAGGAAAGAAGAAGAAGAAATGTGAATGAAAGTGAAGAAGGATGTGAGTATTCATAGAAAAAAGAAAGAAGTGGAAATTTACCAAAATAACATCTTACCAAATTACCAAAATAACCTTACTTCCACCTAAAGTAAGCTCCACTTTTTAATACTTAACATCACCTTTCACATCTTTACTTTATGTCTTAATCACTTAAAGATTAAGTAAAGAATATCATAACTATGTTGGCTTTGATTTGATGTGATTTGATGTTTACTTTTGACTTTTCTTACTTACTTTTCTTAATTCTTACTTCCTTTTCTTAATGACTTCTAGAAGTTTCTAACCTTATTTAGTAAAATTAAACTTGATTAGTGAATTAATTAATAATTACACTATTTGAATATATGTTCCTATATAAGAAAATAAAGGTGCAACGACGTTGCGACAACTTTTAATCGATAAAACGTTGTTTTCGACAAAATGTTTTACTGTCACATTTTGACGTTTTAGTTAAACTATTTATTTATGTAAACCAAATTTAAAAATAAATTTGTATAATGCTATTTAAAAATATAAAAACTCATAAATTAATCAAGATAATTTATTTAACCATTGAAACATACTTTTCTAAAATCAACATTTTGTCACTTTTGTCGATATAGGCAAATGTTACTATTTTTATGTATGTTTCTACTTCCAAATCCTATCGAATATTATTTAAATCGTAAAAACTTTTATATTTTATATTTAAAATCACTCTAAATACTATATTTTAAAGCGGTCAAATTCTGGATCGTTACACTATACCTCTAGAGAGATTAATGGAATAATCTCAGATTTCTATGTACCCAAACACCATCCCATAGCTGACACTGAATCCCTTCCTTGATCTAGGATGTACGGATCCCTTAAATAATTCGAGGTAGCCGTTCCAAGTATCCAATGAGTGTCCTCACAATAGTTTCCTACGAGTACATTAGAAAACACTACGAGTATTAACGATCTCTTAGCATACATATTCAAGCTTTTTCTTGCTTCATTTAATTTCCATTCATCTTGGAACACATCAACGTTCCTTCTTTCTATGATAGAACCCTTCAACGTTCTATCCACGAGTTCCCTTCCTTGAACCTGCCCCGTTGGATAATTATCATAACAGCTCCATCAACATCAAGCGGTCATCATCAGAACACAACTCATTCATCGAGTTACCATCATCAAAATCTCAAAGTCATCACATCAAAGCACTATAACACCATTTCATTCATTGTTATCATCCTTCACCGTGTTGCCACATTTCAACCAAACGCCGAACGAATGAACAAATACCTCCAACAAGACCTATATGACCTTCATAATACAACCTAGAAGATTGGCCAAAATTGGCCAAACCCCATTCATGCTGGTACCGACATGAATCCATTCATGTCAATGCTGACATGTATTTACTTAGCCAAAATTATTTAAGTACCTCATGCCTCAACTTTTCCTTCCTTTTCTTGCCTAGAGCCCCATCTTCCACTACCTTGAAATCCTTACACCACGTGCTTGCTTAAAAAGACGTCGGTACCAAGAAGAAGTGATCAGTACCGAGTTGATTTCATTTCTTAAATTTTGAAGCTAAGTCCCCTAAACTCCATCTTTGCCTTGCCTCGATCCTACCCTAAAGTTTTGTGGCTTAAGCCCTAAAGTAGCTCCACTACCATACTAAAAAGAAATCACCATCAATCTGATTTCCAACCTCTATTGACATGAATTAGACCACCCTATTCACCTTCAACCTTTATATAATTTGAACTACATGCTTCTCTACTCCTTAAGAACTCTATCTCCAAGTTGCATCACGTTTTGAGCATTTTGACACTGTTTTGCCTAAATCGATAACTATGTTAAAACATATCAAAACAATACATATAAGTGCAAACATCATTCATTAACATCCAAGTAACATATTCAATTCATCCAAATAATAATGTATATGATTTTTCTTAGATCTAGTTTCATGCTAAAATAACAATATGATTTATGAAAGGGTGCAAAGCCATTTAAAATCCATTCTTATCTTTTTAAATTCGATCATAACCATAGCATTGAGGTTAGATTAAAGTTTGAAAATGTTTTAACATAAAAACTATTTAAAAAAATCTTTTTAACTATATGAACATGCATATTATAGCAAGAGATACTTACACTGCCTTTTGACCAGGCACCGTATCATAAAAGTTGGCTAAATGGCATCTGTGATCATCAGGCAGGAAGCCAAGAGAGATGGTTATCAGGCTCGGAAATCGATGATATTTGAAACTATGGACAATAGTTGGACAAATTTGGAATGGGCCCCAATCAAAGTGCAATTAATAAGAAGTGATAAGGAAGCCCCATGAAGCCACATTTTAAATTTCAAGTCAATCGGAGTTCGTATACCCGGTTTATGGGCAAAGGAAGAATTTATATGGATTGATCGGGAACGATCCATATAACAGCATAAATCGATAATTAATCGATCAATATCATAAAATCTACAAAGCCAATGCACTAGAAACTTTAGAGCATCAATATATTGAAGAGTGGAGCCCATAAGAATGATTACATTATAAAACTCTCAATATTGAAAAAGAGGCCGATCATTTGTACAAATTAGCAGCAACGATCCATAGTTTCACGAAAAATGCGATATCTCATAAAGGTAAGTCGGAATTGCATAAAATTTGAAGAGTAAGTATCTTACACATGGAGCACCCTAAATGATCGGTTATAGCTAAAAAGGATGAAAACTTGTAAAAGAGGTTGATCGTTATTGGAACTATTGTACAAATCAAGATTACGATCCATAGTTTTACAAAAAATATTATATCTCACAAACGGTACGTTAGAGTTACACGAATTTGGAGAGCAAGTAGCTTACATCATGAAGCACCTCTATGATCGATTGTAGCTCAAAAGAATGAAAATTGGAAAAGAGGCCGATTGTTATTGGAATGATCGAACATATCGGCATAACGATCCATAGTTTTACAAAAAATGTGATATCTCACAAAGGGTACGTTGGAATTGAATGAAATTTGCAGAGCATGTAGCTAACATCATGGAGCACCCCCATGATAGATCAAGCTCAAAAGGATGGAATCTTGGAAAAGGGCCGATCTTTATTAGAACGATCATACAAATCAACATAACGATCCATAGTTTTGCAGAAAACACGATATCTCACAAATGGTACATCGAAATTACATGAAATTTGCAGAGGAAGTAGAAAAAGCAATATCATAGGGAACCCACATGACTTATTGCAGCTCAAAAGGATGAAGCAAGGAATGATCTCCTATGATCTTATTTCTAGTCAAACAGCAAAGATCGATCGATATCTCACAAACGGTAAGTCAAAATGGCACGTAACTTTGGAAGCATGGACTAGACGCATGAGAGACCCCATAAAAATGATCACATCTCCATTGAAGTTAGTATGGAATGATCGTCTTAAATTATTTTTTGATGTCTGATCGATCATAAATTTTGTGGGTCCAGTTGTTTGGGCCTGGAGGTTCTTCTACCGTAATTTCTGCCCGATCCATGCACTCTTCACCTATAATTATAGCGGACTTGGCTTATTGCAAGGGACTTTTCGATTAGCTCTACTTCATCACTTCTTATCTCATTCTTCATTAATGTTCTAAGGAAAAAACAACTGTACTAGTAATCTTACAGTATAAATAAAAGATTATTGAAGTAGACATAGGCCGGAGTGTGTCGAACCACTATAAAACTTACGTGTTTATTTACTTTTCTACAATCTATTCTGTGATCTACGTGCTTATTTTCTATTTGGATATTGTTTTTGGAAATTGGTGCTTTCACATACAACTAGGTGTTTGTGACCATTTTTGGTGCAAACATTTTGATACTTTCACTAATAAGGACTTGCACCTATAGATTTAGAAGCTAGGATCTTGGAGTTGGAAGCTTGGATACTTGGATCTAGAAAGCAATGGCTAGGCAATCAACAAGAAGACTATTAGCGGATAGGATCCATCATGGAGGGAGTCGGGAGGCTTCTTCTGGAGCTGGAGCAAATCAGATATCTATTTAAATCAGTAGCAATGAAATGGGAACAATGATGGATGTTATACATAGAAGGATGCTAAAGAGACAGGAGGAGATGATGTAGAATCTACTCCAATAGTTTGGATTAGATGGAGCGCAAAATCAAGGAAATGGAGAAGCAGGAAACGTTGTAAATAGGGATCTCAGAGTAGGAGCAGTGAGAGCTGAGGAAAACTAGAATCAGGACCAAGGAAATGAATCTAATAGGATGCAGAATGGAGTGAAACAGTTGGGAGCGGCCCTTAACCAACCAAGAATGATCAGGGTCGATCATTCCAGAATGACCAGTGCTAATCGATCCATACATAAGGGCATGCCCCCGGGTCACGTTGGATCGATCTCGAACAATCACATTTTCCCTCGAACAACACTCAATCTCGAATGATCATATTTTTCCTTAAACAACACTCGATCTTGAACGATCACATTTTTCCTCGAATGGCACATGATCTCAAATGATCAGATTTTATCCCGAACGGCACTCGATCTCGACTCGATCTCGAACGATCACATTTTTCCTCGAATGGCACTCGATCTTGAAGATCACATTTTGCCTCGAATGACACTCGTTCTCGAAAGATCACATTTTTCCTCGAATAGCTCACGATCTCAAATGATCACATTTCACCCCAAACGACACTCGATCTCAAAAGATTACACTACGCCTCGAGATGACACTAGACCTCGAACGATCACATTTCGCCTCGAATCGGCACTTGATATCGAATGATCATATTCCACCTCGAACGGGACTCGATCTCGAATGACCACACTCTGCCTCAAACAGGCACTGGATCTTGAACGATCACATTACGCATAAGCACTCGATCTCGAATGATTATATTTCACCTCAAATAGGTATTCAATTCGAACGGCCGCATTCCACATTGAACAAATACTCAATCCCGTGCGATCATCTTCCACCTGGAACAACTACAAATTTGATTAATGGTACAAAATGGCCATTACTAACAATCAGCAAGATCACAGATTTGTTCACAGGTCAACAATAGGTTTCGAACATTGGACTTAAGGAAATTCAAAACATGCCTTCCTACCGCAAGGCATTTTTTAGGGGGCAAATGCTATACCACCTTTTGATCAGGCAGTATATCTTAAAAGTTGGCTAAATAACTTCTGCGATCATCAAGGCAAGAAGCCCGAAGAGACGATTATTAAGCTTGGAAACCGATGATATTTGGAACAATAGACAATTGTTGGGCAAATTCGAAACGGGTCCCAATCAAGATGCAACCAATATAAAGTGACAATGAAGCCCCATGAGGCCAAATTTTAAATTTCAAGTCAATCAAAGTTCGTATGCTTGAGTTAAGGGCAAAGGAAGAATTTATATGGATCGATCTCAAACGATCCATAAAATAACGTAAATCGACGAAGATCGATCAATATCTCAAAAATGACAAAGCCAATGCACTTGAAACTTTCAGAGCATCAATATATCGAAGAGTGGAGCCCATAAAAACAATCGTATGACAAAACTCTCAAATCTTGAAAAAGAGGCTGATCATTACTAGAACGATCGTACAAACCAGCCAGAACGATCAAAAGTTTCACGGAAAATACGATATCTCACAAACGGTGTGTCAGAATTACATAAAATTTGGAGAGCAAGCATCTTATATCATGGAGCATGCCCATAATCGATAATAGCTCAAAAGGATGAAAAATTGGAAAAGAGGCTGATTGTTATTGGAACGACTGTTCAAATCAGCATAACGATCCATACTTTTACAGAAAATGCGATATCTCACTAACGGTACATCAAAATTACATAAAATTTGGAGATCAAGTAGCTTACATCATAGAGAAAATGCAAATATCACAAATAGTATGTCAGAATTGCATGAAATATAAAGAGCAAGCAGCTTACATCATGGAGGACCCCCTTATGATTGATCATAGATCAAAAGGATAAAACCTTGAAAAAAGGCCAATCATTATTGGAACGATCGTACAAATCAGTATAACGATCCATAATTTTGTGGAAAATATGATATCTCTCAAATGGTACGTCAGAATTGCACGAAATTTAAAGAGCAAGTAGCTAATATCATAGGGAACCCATATGATTGATTGCAGCTCAAAAGGATGAAGTATGGAATTATCTCCCATGATCCAATTTCTAGTCAAAACAGCAAAGTTCAATTGGTATCTCACAAGCGGTATGTCGGAATGGCACGAAACTTTGGGAGCATGGACTAAAGGAATGGAGGATCCTATAAAAAGGATCATTGGCCCATTAGAGTTAGTATGGAACAATCAGCCTAGATTATTTTTTAGTGTCTAATCGATCCCAAATTTTGTGGGTTGGTTTATATGAGCCTGGAGGTTTTCTGCCGAAATTTCAGCTCGATCCATGCACGTCTTCACCTATAAATACAATAAACTTTGCTCATTTCAAAGGAATTTTCGACTGGCTTTCCTTCCTCACTTCTTATCTCTTCCTCCATTAATTTTCTATGGAATAAACAACTACACTTGTAATCTTATAGTATAAATTTAAGATTAATGCAGTGGACGTAGACCGAATTTGCCGACCCGCTATAAAATTTGCATGTTCGTTTACTTTTCTACAATCTATTCTGTGAAATGCATGCTTTCTTTCTATTTGGATATTGTCTTTGAAAATTGTTGCATTCGCATATAACTGGATGTTTGTGACCATTTTTGGCGAAAACAGATACCAAAACACCTACCTAGCAGCCAATTTACCTAGTAATCTTCCCAAATCTAAAATGAACAACAAGAGCACGAATCCTTAGGAAGCCAATTGATAGATCTAAGATTATTCCCTTGCTAATTACTCTTTAATGATGTTTTTGGCTAGATTAAGTATGAAAAAGAGGAGCTTTTTGATACAAATTAGGTTAATGGAGGTTTAAACTTGCTTTGGGAAATGAGAAAAGTGATTAGATCTGTCCCATCATCTCCTATTAGGCACATATCCCAAAACAGGTTAGTGGGCAGAAGTATAGGCTTAACCAAGTGCCCACTAATTTGGCCAGAAGCAATGTAAACTTATAATAGCCATATCTCCAAAATTGTAAGTCTATTTTTCTACTATGACCACTCTACGAAAAAGGAACTATTATCACGTTCTAATGTAAGTAGTTTTAGACCCTAATTGAACTCCTATCAAAAGTTAGTCTTTACAAGAATTTCTGGGTCAAAACCGTCCGATAAAAATTCTAAATTTGACACATATACCTAGCATCATTTCCTAAAATTGTAGGTCGTATACCCTCTTATGAATTCAATAATAATATTTTACGATCCTCTGATATGTAAAATACAGGTCGTTACATGCTCATTCATAGAGAATTTAATAGATTCGTGTTTTCCCTCTTTAAAAATTTATATAGTTTTAATTGTTGTCCCTAAAAATAATTAATTAACTCATCGATTGAATTTGCATGCAAGTTTGTATGATGATATGTACAAAAAATTTATAAAAATATGCAAGTACGTATTTTGCATTTCTAAGGGATGTGTAATGATCCGCAAATTTATCGCTTTAATAATTTATATTTATATTTGAAATTTTCAAAAACAAGATATTTTAACAAAAATTATAATGTTTTGAACCATAAATGATGATGGTAAACATTTTTTAGAAGTATATTAACAAATATAGATATTGGTGATTTTCATCAGAAAAACGACGGATATCAGTTTTGGAAAAATTGAGACTTTCCTAATATTAGCATGCACAGAACTGGATACGTATACTTATTTATCCATTTAAGCAAGAATGTGAAATAAAAATTATTTATTTTACTTTTGTATATAAAATATATTTATTACATCATGAGGGATGTCATCAATTTTATTTATTTTCGGTAATTTTGAAATTAAATTCAAATGATTAAATAATTATTTTAAAATAATAATAATTCATTTTAATTAGTAATATAGTGACAATAAATAATTTATAATTGTTTTATAATAATATATACTTTATATGTAATTATAAAAAGTTCATAACGCCTTATCGATATAACATCACTTTTTGTAAACACTTGTTTAATATTGGTTTGTATGGTTTTATAATTCAAATGTGATAATTTAAATTAATTAATAATGATGAGAAATTAGTTTTCAAATTATATTACATATAAATGTAATTTAATTAACAAATGAAAATATGACAGGGAATTGGCTTTTAGATTTTCAACGATTTAACTAACGGAAGTTATTCAAAGTGAATGCAATGTTTTTTATATGTCTTGTTCACATATGTAACATACACATGCATGTCCTAACATATACATATACCCATGTATACATATCAAATACATACATACATATACTTATATAAATATCACAAAATATCTAAGGTATTTACACAAAAGTCAAACGCAAACTGCACATCAAAACCTCACATTCTTACACACATATAGACCATCATCTCAAGCACATAGGGAGGAGGAAATTATGGCTAAAAATGAGTGTAGTACAAAGGGTAAGGTGGTAATTTGCTTAAGGTCAATGCTTATAATAAATCTCCACTCTCTCTCATTTTTCACATTCTTCTCCATATTTTGCCTCCTCTCACGACCATAACTCCCAATAATATACTCCGAATTAAGAAATTTCTTTTTTCAAATTCAGGAGAATTGATCTAGCTACAATTTTGATTTGCACCATTTCTTCAAAATCCGAGAGTTTACTATGCCAAAAATATTTCTTTCAGACTCATTCCAAGCCCAGATTTTTAGATCCCAGAATACCCTTTTTTTGACCATATCTCCCTTAAAATAATTTGGAATTGCATATTTCATTTTTTAATTCAATAAGAGAGAATATTAAAGAACTTTCCCTTTGACAAATTTCCAAACTTTGAGAGCAACATGGCCAAAATGTCGAGACAAAATGAACTATTTTCGGGTCCAGTTTTATGAATTCAATGTCCTTTAAAAAGGATTTGATTTATTAAAATGGACATACATGGAATAAAATTAGCATTTTGGCCAAAGAAGCTTTAAAACACTATAAGCAGCACTTTTTGGTAACTTTTGAAATTAAAATTTAAAGTTGGGATTTTCTTCCCAAGACTTTTGCAAATGTTTTTCAAATAATAAATCAAGTATTTTAAGGAGTTTAGAGTTGATCAAATAACTTGACACATCTTATGGGTGACAGAGAGATGGTCTCTAGACCCGAGCTTGGACAACCAGTCTCTCAGTTTTTCTCTAGCTATCTGGACCAGCGCGATGGAAGGGATAAAAAATTTGATTTGCTCGGACCACATCATCCAAAGATAAAAGAGATTTGGAGCTTTCCAAAAGTTAAACAAGGTTTGAAATAAGATTTTGGTTATTGAAAAAAACATTCTAGTTAAACTTCGTACTAAATTCCGAGGAGGGAACTCGTACTATCTGTACGAATTTAAAAGGTACTTTCACCGTTATTCGACGAGTAGTGTAACAACCCCGACATTGGTGACTACGGATGATATTAAATTAGTTATAATTTAATATCATCTGTAGTCACCAATACCAGGGTTGTTACAAGTAGTGTAGGTTGAATATGGAAATTATTCTTGGGTATAATCAGTCTAAAATTTATGAATCCCTTTTATTCAATACTAACTGATTTGGGTTTGCAGTAGATGGTATCTTAAATAACATTGTTTTTGGCCCATTAAAGATATATTTTGGAAATGTGAAATCTTTATTAAGATTTGAATTATACTTTTTCCAAGTAAATAAAGATGAATTTTTTTGGTGTTTCTAGAGTTGAAAGGGGGTTTTGATTTACCAAAGGATTTGATAAAAGAGGTTTAATTATCCCGTATATGCTGGAAAAAAATATGATTTAAAAATATATATGTCCCTAAAGAGATGTTTTATTTGGACAAAAGATATTGATTATTTGAATAATAATCACCTATATTCTTGATACTTTTATTAATAATTGGTTTGAAGAAAAAGGGATCAGATTTGCTTTGACACATGGTGTAGCATGATTGTAGGTTCTCACTTTGTGTTTAGTAGCGAGTAGGAAACTCTTACTCCTAAATGACCTCCGAGTTGGCGCAATCGAGAGGCTAGGCGTAAAAGTAAATGGCGGGGTACTACTGCGAGCCACGATGGTTGTACCTACTACCAAAGCGCCGGACAAACATCCATGTAATTTTAATTCAAACTGGAGCGCTTTAGCAATAACTCGAATTTCAGCAAGTTAAATCACCTCTCCGGCTCACTTATATTTTACATAAGTGTGGATATTTTTATTGATGCTTGTTTGGATGATTTACTGTTTTAACAATTGGTTTGGATTTATTCCCGCCCTTGGAACGAATAACCTTTCATATATACCCACCTAGTTGCAGTTGACCCATATTATATGATTATATACTAGACGTGATACAGGGGGATAGGTTAGAGGGATCCAACATGATTCCTCACATTGTTGATTTTACTTTTCATATATTGTGATAGATAATGCGTTGGATGCCATATTTGGTGACATACTGTGATTTTACTTATTTAGTCTATAGTAGCACTGGGCCTTATTTTTAAAGTGAAGATTTTGATTTAAAAGGATTTTAAAGTGATTTTGAAATAACATATGTTTTTATAATTATTCGTGAATTATTGAAAGAAAGGGTTTCTTTTAAATAAAATAAAAAGTATGGTTTTTGGTATTATAAACTAATAATTTGTAAAATATGTTAAATAGAGATTTTTGAAATGTATTATAAGAGTTTTAAAAACCTAATAAATAAGTTCATCTTTTATTATAAAGGAAATACAGTTTTAAAGAAGATAAAAATAATTTGAAACAAATATATCTTAAATGGTCTATATTAAAGATTTATAGAAGTAATATTTTATAAATAAAGTAAAAGATTTACAAACGGTGTTTTATAAATATTAAAAATGGATTTGTAACTGATTTTTTGTAGACGGATTTATAAATTGGATTTTATAAATAAATGAGGTTTATAAACGGAATTTCTATAAATAAAGAGATTTTATTAAAAGAAGTTTTATAAAATAGAAAGGAGATTTATAAACATACTTTTATAAATATGGACATGATTTATGTTGAGGTTTAAATATGAATTTTTAAAGAGGAAATACATATATGTTTTAAAAGTTAAAATAATCTTTTAATGAAATGTTTTAAAATTGATGCTTTTAAATGAGTTAAATGGTTTTTGTAAGTGATTTAAAATGTGTTAAGTGATAGGAAGATAAGGATTTTAATATTTTTGTTGTAACAAATATTTTCTAGAAAGTGAGAAAAACATAGACTAAAACACTGTTGTTATAGCAAGTGATTTCTAAAAGGAGCTGTTTTATATAGTATACGTGATATATATATATATATATATATATATATATATATATATTTGATGTTAATATTTAAGGTGAGTAACTTATATCCATTTTGAAGTTAATAATGTTGTTCAGTCAAGGTCTGAGAGTTAATGATGCCCCAACTCGATCGACTTCATTGTTAACTAATAAGTAGTTTAAGTTCGATGTGGAAGATAAATATTAATTATAATTGATCGGATCCCTATACTAGTGTTTTTGGGTTGTCATAATGATGTTTCACGCAACATCCATTTTGATCCAATAAAGTGTGTTTTGGAAAATATAAATCTTTCCTCAAAGATTTGAAAATATACTAATTATGGATTTAAGTATGTAGAAATATTTTCTAAGTGTTGAAAATGAAATAGTTTGTGAATATACTTATACCGTTAAGACAAGTATATGGAATTGTTTCCAAACACCGAAAGATTAAAAAAAGTGTTTTTGATAATATATCTTTATAAAGATAATTTGAGGTAAATATTTAGAAACTGTTTTAATTAACAAAAGATTAATTAAATGGGCCCATTGACTGCTTGTGTGTTAGATTGTATTTTTGGCCATTTTTGATTCCTTGACTTGAGATGGGAACTGATTAGTCGTGGACTTAGTACAATGCCAACTAAGTAGGCTTGATTATTTTTAGGTGTTAAGAATAATGATTGAAGTAGGACAGAATGTCTATGGTGCTTTAATCTACTGAGTTTCCTTCTTGGCCAAAGGATTGGAAACATGATAAGTCTATGAGACTTGGTTTCCGCATGAGTTGAGGGCCTCTTATCGATTGTTGGTCCAGAGAGACCAGGATCGAATTTATCCTAAAATGTAACAACCCTGTATTTTGTGATTTTTTTAATTGTATATTTTAATTTTTTTAATTGGATTTTGATCTAAAACTTATTTTATTTATTTTGAATGATTAATTTTGTTATTTTAAATATAAACTTTAGTTTTGATATGAATTATCATTCCAAAGCATGACTAAAAAGAATATTTTCCAAAAAATGAATTTTGGTAAAAATAATCAAACCTTGACTTTTAATTTAAATTTTTAAAAGTTTGAAAATTTAAATTTTATCTTTTATTATGAAAGTACATAAAATTTTAAGAACACTGCATTTCGTTTCGTTGAAAACGGATTTAAATTGCAAAAGTTATACTGTTTTCAATATTGTGTGTATATTGGGTTATTCAGCAATAGTCTTTATTTTAAATTATATAAATGACATTTTATTTGATATATCTTATTCTAACTTGTATATTTATGTTATATTATGTATATTTGACTTTTAATTATTTTTAAAATGATAATAGAATTTTCCCGAAATTTACTGTATTTATTTCCTATTTTTAAAGGCTGTTTCTATTTTTCTGCTATTTTCTTCATCTAAACTATATTTAAATAAACTTTTTTTTGTGAATGTATTTTTTTGTTGTTATCTTTATTTTGTAAATATTTTTCAAGTATATAATTTTTTTTTCAAAGTCCATTGCATTTATTTTCAAATTCTCTAACCTAGTTTCTGTTTTCTTTGCTATTTCCTTAATTTAATTATATATAATTAAAATTTAGTAATTTATTTTATACATTCACTTTTATTTGATGTGTTTTACTTTTTTAATATTAATTTTTCATGTATTTAAATTTGAATAGATTTTTCCAAAGATTATTTGAGTTGTTTTCAATTTTAAAGCGTAGTTTGCAATTTTAAGCCATTTTCTTAATTTATATTCTATTTAATTAAAATTTAATTATTTATTTTGAATATTTATTCTTATTTCTGATTTGTTATCTTTATTTCTCAGTTTATATGTATTTATAAAATTACAAATTATATATATGAAATTTGAAAGGTTTAAAGGCTAAGAAACGTAATGTCGTTTCACGTTTCTTTTACAGTTTCTTTTGTCATCAATACATCTGTTATTTTAGCCACTCCTTACTCTATCTTCAGCCGACTTCCCTTTCTTATTTTTCATGAAATTTTCTCTTTCTCAAACCCTAAAAAAAATCATGGCCTCCATCTTGCAAGTTTTGGTAATGGCTTCCCTTTCTTTTTCTTATTTTTCTTCTTATTTTTCTATGAATTATGCCTTGTTTTCTCATGCTTTCTGCTAGGCTTCTCCTCCATAGCCGCAGCCACAAACTCCTACACCTCTTCCTTGCCATCACCACCACCTATGCTTCCAGCCATGACCAAGGCCGAGCCATCCATGGTGGCCAAACCCTTCAAAATTGCAACCTACATGCCAAAAACAATGTTTGTTGGCCATTTTGGCCTCATCCCCTTCAACCACCACCCTAACCACCACCATAGCAGCAACCACCACCTCTGACCTGATCACCACACACCCCTCCAACCTCTATCCAATCATGGTGCACCCACAGGCCGAGCACACTTCCATGGCCGAGCCCTCTAGCCAACCAAAACTCCATTTGTTTGCCTAAGACCCTTCACCTCTTCATGTATGAAACTCCACCTTGCTCATGACATGAACCCAACTCATGCTAGCCTAGATCTGAGCCAAAACTTAACCAAATCTGAACCAAACTATACCCTAGGCTGTGACAAAGGTTTGAGGAAGCAAGGAAAAAAGTTTGGCAATTCGTTTCTCTTTTATTTCAAAGTTATTGCGTTTTAAAGTCGTATTGAATTGTGTTGTTTTGATTGTTTGTTTTGGGTTGTACAAAAGAGTTGTAGCTTGGATTCGCTCTCCACTCAAGTCCGTAATTGTGTCATCGTGCTTTGTTTTCTATTGTGCCTTTGGTTTTGACATCTTCTGCAATTAGAGGTGAGTAAAGCTCACACGACATTTATACTTATGCAGTTGTGAAACAACAACAACTGAATGTGTAGAAATATTTATGATGTTATAAATGCCATGTGATTTTATATATATATGATGTTAACATGTTAAAATTTATGTCATATCACCTGTTACATGTCACATCACCTGTTACTATTGTATATTGTTAAACTGTTCATTTTTGATCTGTCTATCACACTACAAGTTCCCTGTAAGTTAGAAATCACTATGGGTTGAAATGATACATACCCGAACGGACTTTAGAATGAGGAAAAATTGTTATGGGCTGAAATGATAGGCCTGAACGGTTTTTAAATTATTCATTTTGACTTGGGATTGCGGGTTTGAAATGATAACACCCGGATTTTCTTTGCAAATTACGGGTTGAAATGATATATTACCCGTATCACTTTTCCTAGTGTAGAAAATTATATACAGACCCGTAGTTAATATATGTTTTCTAAAAAATTTAAAATTACTTTAGAAATGTAAATATTAAAATATTTTGATTTAAATCTAATTAAAAAGGATTTTTGTAAAATATTATTGATTTTCTGAATAATTGCAAGTGAAATGAATTAATGAGAAGTTAGAAAATATGAATGTAAGTTATTTTGGAAATTTTGACTTAATTTTTAATGGAATTTAAATAACTTTGAAAATATGATAAAATTATGATATTTTGAATCTAAATCAACTTAAAATGATTTTATAACATATTAAGGATTTTGAATAAAGTTAAAATGTGAAATGAATGGATATTTTAAGTTGAAATTTTGGAATATAACTAAAATTGGAAATTTATGAAATTGACTTAAAAGTGAACTTTTAGTTAAGTAAATAAAAATAAAATTAAGTTATATTTGAGAATTTGAACTTAAGTGTTAAGTTGAAATTTAATGTAATGAATTTAAAATTGAACATTGCATTTTAATAAGTGAATTATTATTAAATCTTGATTTTTGAATGGAAATTTAACTTTATAAAATCATGAACTTGAGGAAAATTAAATGATGTTTATAAATGTGAAAATGTATGATTTTACGAGTTAAAAATTGTTTTAAATAAAAATATGATTGGTTGAGAAATTATATTGAATATTTGAAGTTAATTTACTGCATTTTTGAAATGATATTTATTACAATGTAAACGATATTACAGCATTTGTAAATGCTGTAGTTGATGATAATGAATTAAAAAGCTATTGAATTAAAAAACTATTATGGCAAGTGTTGTAAGTGCTGTAATTTTTGAATTTAACTAAGTTTATTTGAAATTTAAGTAAACCCTATTACAACATTTTAAAATGTTGTCTTTTGTCAAATAGAACCGTTTTGAATGTAACTTTCCGTAACGTTCTCTAAATTCTGCGTAAAGTGAAATTTCACTGTTTTGATAAACGTAAGTGAATAAATGAACTTTGGAAGTTGAAATTTTTTGGAAATTTAATAATTTAATTATTAACATGATAACTTCATTTTAATGATAAAAAAAATGATTTTTTTTTGGAATATAAACTGTTTTGAAATATGAATTGAAATGGTATTCTAAATTGAATAAAGTGAATAATGATTGAAATGTGGTTTCGAAAAGATATGATATTTTGATATATTAAAATGATTGAAATGTGGTTTCGAAAAGATATGATATTTTGATATATTAAAATGATTGAAACGTGGTTTCGAAAAGATATGATATTTTGGAAATGAAGCTTTGGAAGGTTACGATATTTTGATATATTAAAATAATTTGAAAGGAAGTTTTTAAAGGATATGATAATTTAATATATTGAAATGGTTAGAAATGACTTGTTATTTATTTTGATAAATATTTGAATTGAAAGATATGGTATGATGATATATTGAAATGGTTTGGAAATGATTTAATCTTTATTTTGATAAAGATTTGGGTTGAAATGACATTTTATTTTTGAAGTATAAAATATTGTTTTAAAGTTATAACTACGGGTTATAATAACGGTTGGTTGTTAAAGAGACCGGGATCGGATATTGCCTTATAGCCGGCCAATACCGAAAACCACTTTAACAACTATGTACGCGATGGAGATTCCAGAATGAAGTAGGATGGTGGCGACGTTCTCGAGGTATATTACATGGACCCAACTCCCGTGAGTTGGCATAAATGACTAAAACATGAGCTATACCGGGCTACACAAAGGGTCGCACCCTTTCATCGATCATGCTCCATAGGAAACCATTCTATTACTTTTGCGATTCGATATGTGGCGCCACTTTGATTCGGGGGTATTGTTCGAGGTGGGCGGAAGCTGCTGGCTTGCCGTCACCATCGGTCCGGGAGTGCAAACGGTGTATCCACCCTGGCATTGCCTTGCATGCCTTGTCATCTCCTTATAGCGAGCCCACTACGATTTTGGTTTTAAAGATCCGACCGCGTTAAGGTTCACCATCCCCTTAACGCTATTTTCTATATGATTATACTTTACTGATTAGACACTACTATATATAGCGTATATTACTACATAGTAAATAGTTTAACGGATCCTTAGAGGATGGGCGGTCCCAAGCATCTTCTAAGTTACTTGTACCTTTACTACAGTTCACTTGGGTTGGTTTACATTGTATAAGTATGTATGTCCTGACTCGAGTGTTTGTATTTTTATTTACGCTCGGGTCAGCCTGAGGTACTCACAGATTTGGATTTCCACTTTCTGGAGATTGGAATCGCTGGAGATTATCTACTTGTCAAGTTTCATCATTCAGTTCGGTTGTTCTATTCAGCTTGTACTTGATTATCATATTTAAACTTCTGTTGTACTTTATTTCTTCTGTTGTATTTTATTTAACTCTGATATATTTATATAGTAGCTTCATGAACTACTATTTCTTTTACTTCCGCTGCATTATTATTACTCTGTGTCTGTGATCTGTGATTTTTATTTACTGCATATTCTGAGATTTGCCAAATTTTTATTTACAACGTGGTATTTTGAGCAATTCAATTCCGGCATGAGTGTCTATCTATACACTTATAATGGATGCGAATGGTTGAAAAATACTGGGTCGTTACATAAAACCGCTTCGGACCAATGTACGGGCTCGAAAGTGAAGACTTGTTGAAGATGATGATTTTTGAAGACAGAGATCTTTATAATGTGGGGCTGCTTGCCACTAGCCCTGCAATTTCATATTATATATGGTGG
Organism: Allium cepa; assembly: GCA_030765085.1. Lineage (NCBI taxonomy): Eukaryota > Viridiplantae > Streptophyta > Magnoliopsida > Asparagales > Amaryllidaceae > Allium > Allium cepa. The sequence continues at coordinate 498,467,193 of CM060944.1, read as the reverse complement.
CAATATTGCTTCATTCTAAAATCTTCGATGCAAGGATTGCTCGCTACTAATCCTAGGGTTGATTTCCGATAGGATGTAGTAGGTGAATGCCTTTGGTTTGTCCTGTTCCTAGACAACTTGTATGGACGAATGCCTGACATTACATTTCTAAGAACCATGTACATTGGTTTTTACAAACGTGCATCTGTTTGGTGGTATAGAAGGTAACCCTTCTTGCACTTAACACCTCTCTTGCACAACAAATCCGAAATATATCAGGTAATCTAGAAAGGTGATGAACATCTCGTAAAGGGAGCGACCAACATAGCGCTACCGCGTCTACCCTGTTTTTGTCATTCCCAATGTGTGAGGCTTAAGGTAATGTTTACCTTTAATATGACAAATCTCACTTTGAATGCCACATTGCCATTTCTAACAATACACGATTGGTTTCCACAAAAGTACAACCTATGAGCTCATACGTCTTAGAGAAGGATGTTAACTATAAGAGGGATTACCTTCTACACTACCAAACAGATGCACGTTTGTAAAAATCAATGTAGGTAGTCTTAGAAATGAAATATCAAACATTTTTCCATACAGGTTGTCCAGGTACAAGAAAAATCGAAGGCACTCTCCTACTACATCCTATCGGGAATCAACCCTAGGATTAGTATCGAGTAGCACTTGCATTAAAGATTTCCATAATGAATCACTACAGACACCATATATATAATATGGAATCGTGGGCTAGTGGCAAGCAGCCCTACATCATGAAGATCTCCGTCTTCAAAACCATTATCTTTAACATGTTTTCACTTTCGAACGCATAATGGTTCAAAGTGGTTTTTGGATAGGAACCACCAAAATCCGATCATGGTTTCTGTGAACCAATTATTGATAAAAGATGTTAGTATATAGGTGATTATTATACAATTAAGCAATATCATTTATCCAAGTGAAATATCTCTTTAGAGATATACTTCTTTAAATCATATTCTATTTCAGCATATATGGGATTATTAAACCTCTTTTATTAAATCCTTTGGTAAATTAAAACCCCTTTCTAATGTTGGATATACCAAAATATTTCATCTTTAATTACTTGGAAAAATTACAATTCAAATCTTAATGAAGATTTGACATTTCCAAAATATATCTTTAACAGGTCAAAAACAATGTTATTTAAGGCATAATTTACTATAAAACCAAACCAGTTAGCATTGAGTAAAAGGGATTCATAAAATTTAGACTGATTATACCCAAGACTAATTTCCATATTTAACCTGTATTGTTCGTCAAATAATGGTGAAATCACCTTTTAAATTCATATATGTAGTATGAGTTGCCTCCTCGGAATTTAATACGGAGTTTAACTAGAATGTTTTCTTTAACAACCAAAATCTTATTTTAAATCTTATTTAACTTTTGAAAATCTCCAAATCTCCTTTTATCTTAGGAAGAAGTGGTATAAGTAAATCAAAATTACTATCTCCTTCGTCAGTCCAGTCCGGATAGCTAGAGCGGAACCCAAACACTGGTTATCCAAGCTCAAGTCTAGAGACTATCACTCTATCACCCGTAAGGCAGTCAAGTTATTTGATCAATTCTAAACTCTTTAAAATACTTTATTTATTATTTGAAAAATATTTGCAAAAGATCTGGGAAGAAAATCCCAAGTTTAAATTTTATTTCAAAAGTCATCGAAAAGTGCTGCAAAAAGTGTTGTGAATAGTGTTTTAAAGCTTCTTTGATCAAAACGCTAATTTCATTCCATGTATGTCCATTTTAATAACTCATATCCTTTTTAAAACATTTTAATATATTTATGGAGTTTATTTTATATTTTTAAAGATTTAAAAATATCTATTTTCAAGATTTTACTACTTTGGTTTTAGAACTACCAAAGCACGACATTTTTGAAAACTTGGGTTGGACAATCTCAAACTTCACTAAATGAAATCTTGATTTTTCTTCTTTATTTGAAAATCAAAGCTATAAGACTTTGGAAAATTCCTATTTCGAATCATTCTGAACTATATTCCACCTTACACATTGATTTAACTTTTATTGCGGGAAATTGCTAACTATCTTTGCGTGACACGCCTATTTTTGACTCCAATTTCATGTCTTGTCAAAACTTATTCGAATGAATTTAATGTTTATAAAACATTTATAAACCATTTTAAAACATTTCTAAGAGGTTCAATCATTCTGTAGCACTTTTATAATTTATAGATGAAAATGATTTCCTTTATGTAAATTCGACGCGTATTTAACGTGAATTATATCCACAAACATATTATCACATCCAAACACGATGATCAACCATAAAACACAATCATAGAAAACATATCATATCTTCATATAATTTAAAATAAAAATAAGTAGAGTTTCTCACTTTTGCAAAATTTCTCCTTTAGCACTTTAAACACCTAAACACCACTGTCCTTCGCAACAAGCATGCATGGGCTTGGCTTTGGGTTGAACTAGGCATGGCCTAGGACCTGGATGGCTCGACCATGGTTGGCTAAGGAGGAGTGGTACTCGACCTTGAAAGTTAAAGGGACATTGAATTCACAAAACTGGACCCGAAAATATGTGACAACCCAAAATTTTGGTCATTTGATTTTAAATTTTAATTAATTTTAAATTTTTAAATAATTGGATTTTATAATTTAATAACTTATAATTAAAAAATAGGGAACGTTTAAATATTTGAACTGTGAATTAGATCTTAGTTAAATGGATTTAATAATTTCCTTTTACTCCTTTTAATTAATAAATAATTTTGGTGAATTCAATTTGCAAATTTGTTTACAAAAATAAATAGATCGGGTAAATATCGATAATTGGATCAAAAATATAAAATAATATTTAAATATGTGAAATTAGCCTTTCGGGCATTGTCTCGGATTTTGACGAAACTAGTTTCATTGGATCCGTAATAGTGAATTATATTATGCCGTTGAATTTCATGGCGATCAAAACGTATCATTTGGTCGTGCGAGATCGAAATACGTAGAAATTAATTTCGAAAATTTAATATAATAATTCGGTTTGAAAGCTATCCTTCGTATATGATCGAATTATGGCTTGGGACTAGTTCTATTGTGTTCGAAATGGAGGTATAACATATAACGCCAGACGGCACGTCTTGTTTGGAGTTTGAGAATTTTGGGTATGTCATATCAGATATTTATAAATAAAATAATATATACACATATATTTTTTTATCAACTCCATACCCAGTCAACTCAGCCCATACCCATGCCATGCTCCTCAAGTACGGCCATACCTCTCTTTTCTTTATTTTAACTTGCCTGAGAATGAAAAATGGTGCTCCTTCTTTGAACTCAAACTTCAAATTTAAAAATAAAAATCCACACTTATCTAAAAATCATGCCACTTGCTCCTTTAAGTCCATTTGCTTGAGATCTTCATGACGTGGTGTTTTGAGAGCATGCATCCCTGCTTTTGGCCAAAATCGGTTTATAGGCGGTAGCTAGTGAAAAAGAGTGCGGATTAAGGATCTTAAGGCTAATTTAACACCAGAGGGAGAGTGAATAGTGTTTAATGAATTCTAAGACTTATATGGACTAAATTAAAATTATGACACAAACAAATGCAGAACCTAATCACAGAACAATCATAGAATCAAACATAGATGCAGAAAGTAAATAAAAAGCAGTAAAAGGAAAGAACACAACGGATTTTATACTGGTTCGGAGTTATCCTACGTCCAGTCCTGCACCAAGGCAAACAGCTCGTACAGATTTTTATTATACCAATGTTGAGATTACAACCCTCAATTTCTAAAGGCCTTGAGGTACCCTCTTGTCTTCAAGTCCGGGGTAAACTCTCTTGATTTACAGGACACAAGATCATCCAACTGATTTCCAGGCACAACCATACCTTATAGAGAGACTCGATAAACTTTTGATTACAAATTGATCATATAAATCTGAATAGCAGTTTGATCTTCGAAAGAGGGCAGAGAATCAAACAAGAATGAGATTCTAATTTGATTCCCTTGAGAATTCGGTAGAATTTTGGCACGATCTTAAAAATATGAGAATTTTAGAATATGGATTTGTGGAGAAGGAGGAGTGAAGAAGATAAGAAAATAGTTAGTTAAAAAATTCATTTGTGAAGGCTATTTATAGACCAGTAAAGGTCACAACCATTCTTGAAGAGATTTAAACGAATAGCCACTTCTTTTGAAAATTGAAACTTTTGAATTTAACGGCCACCATGTCGACATGGGGTATCCCATGATGTCAACATCCTTTAGTTAAAAACTATGTAATTTTTTTAAAAATAGTATTGAAAGGAAAACAAGATGAAATGATTCTGAAGTAAAATAAACTAATTTTCCTATGTTTTAAAATAAAGAAGAGTATAAAATGTATTTTAGAATGTATATATATATATATATATATATATATATTTGATTTCAAATCTCAAGTATATATAAATAAATATATATATATATATTATAAAAGAATTTTTAAAAATTGAAAGATAGTTTAAAAACAAATGAAGTTTAAAACAAATGAAGTTTAAAACAAGAGTTTATTTAAAAACAAAAACAAAGAATATTTTAAGGCTAAAACATTTTTTGAAAATCATTTGAATTTAAAGCTAAAACATTTTTTTAAAAGTTTTGAAAATCATTTTAAAAAACCATTTTGAAGTAGTTTTGCAAACTTCTTCCTGCAGAATATTTCATCACATCAGGACTCGAGAACTTGTACAAAACCAGGATGTTCGTGGGTTTGTATGCCACTTGTCGTAGGTTTGTAAGCTACTTGTTGTGGGTTTGTAAGTCACTAAGAAGGCAGAAATGGGTTCCATCCCAAATGAAATTTGGAATGAAGATTTCCATGCTATAATGAAGTTTTAACAAAACCAGACACTTATCTTGAAATCTTGATCTTGATACTCATGAGTCTTCAAACTTGATTTCTTCATTCTTGATCTTTATACTTTACAGTCTTCAGTAATCAGTACCTGCCTTATATATTTTCTGCAAAATAACATTCATATATATCTAGACAATAGTGTTAGTGTATAAGTTATAATAAAATAAGTTACAAAGGTTGTTGTCATCAAAACCATTATCTCCAGGTCCTAACAATCTCCCCCTTTTTGATGATGACAACCTTATAAAATATGCTTACCACTTTGATCATACCATAACTCCCCCTTACTCCAAGCCTAATATTTCATATAACTTCTCCCCCTTTGTCATCAACAAAATATAACCTATAATGAACTTAATAGAAAATGAGATAAAAAACATATGACATAAGAATAATAACTATGTATGAGTGAAATATAGCATCCTAAGTCAAATGGAATTCAAGATTTGATGCACCAAAGATTTTTTTTAGAAGAACATTAATTAAGATAACACTTATATACAAATTAACAAACCAATATACAATCAAGAAAGAGAAAACCGAAAAACTCTTAACGAGGACGCTTATCTATTGGTGAATTATGGACCGAACAATTTGGATAGTGGAGAAAAAAAATTTACGTCGTTCGACTAAGTTCCCATTAGCGTCAAAAAGGACCTCTCCAACGCAAATCATGCCATCATCTTCGTCCATATGAACATCCGAATTCGGCAGAGGATGTTCTTCTTCTTGATCCTCTTGTGGCTCATCTAGAGGCTCTTTTTCTTCTTCAAAATCCATGGCTTGTGATGATTCTTCGATGACAATGGGATTGGCATGGTTATCCATAACGAAGTTTTGTAAATTCCTAAGGATTCTGCCTTGCCTATCTTGTTCTCTAGCCATTCGCAGTTGACTCACTTGAATTTCCATCATCATTTGAAACAAATCTTTCATCTTCTCTTGTAATCTGATGACTCGTATGTGTGTGGAATGTTGAAAAGGACCAGAATGAGGAGAAGTAGGTGAAGAAGGTTCATTATTAAAGGAGGAAGCAATTAATTTGCTGTTTTAGAAGTTTATTACAGGGAATAGAATAGAGAAAAGGAGTAAAAGTCAAAATATATAAATATATAACCAAATAACTTCTTTTAGAGGGAAATTTAAATTTAAAAATCTCGGCCCGTATGTCGACATAGGGGGATGGGTCATGTTAATTATTAATTATACTTGTATTATTTATAATTTATATTTCAGTTAATGAACGTATACCTAATTCTCTTCTAAATTTAGTGAAGTTTTGTTCATTTAATAATTTGGTTAATATATCAGCAATTTGTTTTTCAGTATTAATATATTCAAGAGTTATGACTTCTTTACTGATATTATCTCTAAGAAAATGATGTCTAATATCAATATGTTTTGTTCAAGCATGATCAGTTAGATTTTTAGATAGGTTTATTACACTAGTATTATCACAATAAATTGGCGATTTAGTTATAGTTAATCCAAAATATTTTAAAGTTTGTTGCATATATATAACTTGAGAACAAGCCAAAGCAGCAGATATATATTCTACTTCTGTTGTTGACAAGGATATAGTGCTTTGCTTCTTACTAAATTAGGAAACCAGAGAATGTCCTAGAAAGTGGCAAGTTCCACTTGCACTTTTTCGGTCTGATTTACAACCAGTGTAATCAGCATCATAATATGAAAAAAAATCAAATACATCGTTTTTAGGGTAAAATAAATCATAATCTAAAGTATGTTTTATGTAACGACCCGAAAATTTTAATGGTTTTAACAAGATAACTAATTGAAATTTTTTGAATTTTTAAAAAATAAAATTTGAAAATAAAAATTTATTATTTGGAATACGTCTATTTAAATATAGCAACTGGTGAATTTTCATCTGATAATATTAAAGTTTATTTTCTCGTGAAATTTTATTTAAATTGAATCAGTTAATAACAGTTGATTTAAAAGTATTCTGAAACCTAAATATGTCAACATGAGAAAATTTATTTACAACACTCTAAATCAGACTGCGAAATTTGTTTCGCGAAATTCGACACTTCTAGCTCCGTTTGGATTTTTCCGTACTGAATAGCAACGTATATTGGTGTCCGTATGGACTTTTGGTAGGAAGGTCCGGGCACAAATATTTCCTCTTGTCCATCTCATCACGCTGATCACCATGATATATTCATTTCTGTATTTTGAGATCCGTTATGCAATGGAAATAATAAACTGTTCATTGTAACGGCACCGCAAGTTTGTGACTTGCCACTTTCTTACCATTTCAAAATTGAAGCATGATGTCTAATCAAGCCATAAATTGCTTTAAAGTTATTCAGCCCAATGCAGGGTGACCTTTGCTCCTATTTTTAAATTTCCTCTCCACTTTTTCGCCGGTTCACTTGCAAACGTCTCGGCAAAAAGAATATAGCCTCCCACCAACCCGAGTACAACCCGAGTACAACCCGACCCCAATCATCTCACGCTACATCACCACCACCACCTCCGAGCCCAACTATAGCATGGTCGTGTCCATCCCTTCCTTGCTTCTCTGTCGATCGGCGAAAAAAAGAGGAAAAAGGTATATAAACGGATATATTCATATTATAATCAATTCTTCCTTCTACCTTCTACTGTTTCTTCTTCATTGCTTTTGAGAACTTGATTTTGTTTATATTATACATATTTTTTAATATTTAAAGCAGCATACATACATACATGCATACATACATACATACATACATACATACATACATATATATACTAAAATCCATACTACTATATATTATAAAGCAACGTATATATTATATATTCATATTAGATTATAAGTTGGGACAGCTGTTCTGATTCTTTATATATAAGTTACAGTTTATATTATAAAACATATATGTTTCGGTGGTTATATAAATAAAGATATTTTATGATTTAAAGGTATATATAGGTTCAAATGTTTATTTTGATTTGGTTACAACATATTCTATGCATATACAACAGTTTGTAATATCCTAAATATATGTGTATCTAACAGTTTGGTTAATGGTTTAAATATATAACTAGGCTATAGTTATTTTATAATAATAATATATATAAATACTCTGTTTTATAAGTTTTTTCATATATATCTTATATTTTGTTTGTATAGGATTTGGTTGCCTAATGTATAAATGTTACAGTGATATATATGTTGTAAATGATCTTTACATACCAGTATACGTATAATTATTTTGTTTGAAGTGTTATTGTATAAGTAGTTATATATGGATATCATATGTTTAAAAGTATACATATAAGTTTATGTGTTCTATTTAGAGTTGGTTATAACAATATTGATTTTAAGGTGAATATGTATATATTACAAAAGTTATACATCTGTTTATATATATTTATATTATATATATTTTTTAAATAAATTATTTAAATTGATTTTGGATTTATATATATATATATATATATATATATATATATATATATATTTTCATTTGAACACACATAAAATATGTGAGCAATTTGCATTTTGATAAGTATATATTTATTTATTTTAAACTATACCTTGTAGTTATTTTAATACATGTGTTTTAATTTAAAGCAGTGGTTTTTGTAATATATAAATACATATATATTAAATTTAATATATGTTTGAATATGACTATATGTAGTTATATATATTTTATATAAGTTCACCTATATATCAATTATCTTGGTCGATCTAGTTCTGATTGGATTGCATCAATTCCTACTTGTCAGATTTGATCATCGAATTCATGTCAATCTTGTTTTGCTTTGCTTTGAAATTCATGTTTGGATTCGTAACTCATCTCACTTTCGTTTATCTCTAGCCTTGAAAGGTGAGCAATCACTCACGGTTAATGTTCTTGTATTTATTAAATTTGATTTCAATTGAAACGACAATTGAAATATGCTGTTGTAGTTATTCAAATGGTTATATATGCTATTATATGTAATTGTTCATCGGTGGGATATGATACCATATCCTGCTGTTTATATTATATTGTTATTGATGATACATGCATGTTATTATTGTTAACATATCTGTTATCACTCTGCAAGTTCCCTGTTAGTATAGAATTCCCTATGGGTTGAAATGATACATACCCGAACGATCTGTAGAATAGGAGAAAATCGTTATGGGTTGAAATGATAAACCCAAGCTATTTTCATTGAATTGAATTTGGGATTTGCGGGTTGAAATGATATATACCCGTATATATTTAAATTGCCGATTGAAATAATAAGTATCTGTACCACTTAACTATAGGATAGAAAAGTTTATATAGACATTGTTGGTCTATATATATAAATATTTTAAAAATGATTTCTGTTGTTTTGGAAAGAAATATATGGTTTTATATAAATATTTATTTTAGATATTATATAAATGTTATTTTATATATAGTTAAATTCTTGATTTTTAAGCTATCTATAAAATTTTTTTAATATAAAATAAGTTAATAATAAAGTTTGATTTTATTAAATATAATATGGTTAAGTATTCATTTAAATTATATTTTAATATAGAGTTTATAATGACTTTGACAAAGTAAGGTTGAGAAGATAGATTTGAAATTGATTTGAAATTGTATTTAATTAAGAATTTTGTTTAATTAAATCGATTTGAAACTTATTGAATTTGAGGGTTTTAAGATATGATTTTTATAACTTGATTTTGATTTAAAGTGATTAAATGGTTATTTTAAGTTTTAAATAAATCGAAAGAAATATTTAGTTTAATGAAATTTAAGGTCATTTAAATGATAATGGATTTATTAAGTGAATCTTTCAAAACTAAATAATAATGAAGTTAAAATAAGTTATATATGAAATTATCAATTTAATTTTGAAAGTGCTATAATTTGGAAATATATATTTGTAATGAAAATGATATTTAGTTTTGAAGTATAAATTATTTTTAAATGACCACGATGTTATAATGACGTTTGGTCGTTGTTGCGTATATTTATATATAGTAGATAGTTCCATGGACCCTTAGAGGATGGTTATCCCAAACATCCTCTGAGTTACTTGTATTTAAATTGATAGTTCACTCGAAGTTGGATTTATTGATATAAGAATGTTAATCCCGACTCGAGTGTTTTGTGTTTTGCTTTACGCTCGGGTCAGACTGAGTAATTCAGCATTTGGGACTCACCTTTGGAGTTTGGAGCTTCGCTTGGAGATCCAACTATCGATTCAACTTTCAGCCTTTCCAGTTGATTCGTTTAGAGAGGTCATCAGTTTGTATAGGAGACTTCACTGTATTTGAGATATTCTACTGTATTTTATTTCTAACTCTGATGTTTATATAGTAGCTTCATGAACTGCTATTTATCTATTCCACAGCATTATTATTATATTACTCTGTGTCCGTGATTCTATGATTGATTTATTTACTGTACATGTTGAGTTTTGCCAAATATAAATTAACAATCTGATATTTTGATCAATTCAAGTCTGGCATGTACGGATGCGAATGGTTGAAAATACCAGGTCGTTATAGTTGGTATCAGAGCCAGGTTTTAGGCAAAACTTAGCATATGTAGTAAATTTAATTTCAGAATAACCTTCTTTCGAGCTTGAATTCATTCCTCTTTGATTCGGATTTCTTTCGAGCTTTGGAACCCTACCTTCGTTCTGAAAACAATTCTTGTCTCTCCCTATTTATATTCTTTGATTCTGGAGTATCCCATATGTCCACTTCGAATGATATCTAAAAAAATTGGTGATCCCGCCAATCTTTGAATGATTTGTAAAAAGGAGAAACTCTTTTACAATTGGCATTGATTTACCGAAGATTTCTATACCCTCGGTTTAGATGCTGCTATCTCTTGTTAAGCCGAATTCTATCTCTGGCAATCAAATTTCAATTTTCCTTAAAATTCTGCATCGATCATATTCCTGAAGTCACGGTTGACCCGGTTAAGGTCGTCCATGATTTATATAAGTATATCCATCTCCTACTTTGAAATTTAATTATCTCATCTTCATTCGAGCCTTTTTCCCTTCGTTCAAAACTCCCTTTTTGATTAGGATGCTGTAACGACCCAGAATTTTTAGAAATTAACATATGAATATTTAATTTATTTTAAATATTAATGAGTGAATTTATAAGTCAAATAAATTTTTATTTGAATTATTGGATTTAACTGAATAATTAAATCGATAATTTAATATGTTAAATTATGGAAATAATTGAAAATTGGGTTAAATATGATTGAAAATGATTTGTAAAATTTTATTGTATCATATAGGAGTTAGAATGATATTTTAGAACTTTTAAAATCGAATTAAAAGTTAATTTGTGAAAATTGAATATTTTAATATTTAAATCGACTAGTGAAAATAGTCAATTTTTGAACAGTCTCAGAATTGAACGAAACTAGTTCCATTGGATCCGTAATGGTTAGTTATTATCGGATTTCAATTTTCGTGTCAATCGGAGTTATCGTTTGATCGTGGCAGCTCGAAACGCATCGAATTGTTTTTAATTTAAATTTGGCGAGCTAAAATAGCCATTTTTCAAAAAGTCTCGGATTTCGACGAAACTAGTTTCATCGGATCCGTAATGTGATATTATTGTAAGGTTTCAAATTTCAAGTCGATTGGATTTACCGTTTGTCCGGTACAAATTAAAACGCCTAGAAAATCGCTTAAATCGGTTTAATTCAAAATTGAACTTTTGTAGCCATAACTCGCACAGATGTCCGAATTAGCTTTCGAAACCTGTTCCATTATGTCCGGAACGCGGGGTGAACCCTAGAAACGCTGGTTACGGCGCGTAAATCGGAGTTCGGAATTTCCGGATGAATAGTGTTCGATTTTTCTTTATAAATAGACCCACAACCCTCACAAATAAAAAAAAAAAAATCAAACCCTAGCCGCCACCCTATAAACCGAAGGCCAGAAACGTCCCAACTTCCACCTCGATTATCTCCTCATCCGTCGACAATTAGCCTTAGGTTTCAACTAGAGAATTGTAGAGCACAACACGATCTTTAATATCAACGGTCAAGATCACGAATAGCTTCACGAATCAACGGGAAAATGACCATGAAGTGGCCGGCCTGCGCACGCAAAACGAGGAGGAGGAGGGGGCCGAGCTTCAGGTGGTGGATGGTGGAGGTAGCTATCGCGAAGAGCTTCGAATTGCAAGTGGTTTGATCGAGTATCGTTGAGAGATGGAGTTGCTAATTGAAACCCTAGTTTCTAGCTCTATGGGTTCTTATGCGTGTGTTGATCTGTAGAAACGTGATGGTGGGGAAGAAAAGGAGGGACGGTGGAGATGGCAAGCAGCATGGAACTTGTGGCTAAGAATGGTTGAGGGTTTAAATTTTAAAAGTTTTGTTGTAATTGTTATTAAAATCGTGTACAAACTTCAATAATTCATAACTTTTTCATACGAGGTCGAAAACGCGCGAAACTAGTTGCGTTGGAATCGTATGGACGAGCACTACGCGATGAAATTGGATTGGAGTTGATTGGAGTTAGTGAGAATTTTGGGTAAAATTAAACGTCCGTTTAATTTTATTCGAAATAAATCGCTAAAACGGAAAATAAAAATCAAGGTGAGAACTTCTCACTCAATCGAATCAGTTTCGATTTTTATTTTAAATAGTTAGATTTAAAATATTTGAATGCATGTTTGAATGTTGATTGATATCTATTGATTGTTAAAATAGACATTATACGCCGTTAGTAAGCGGATGTTATTTATTAAAAACATATACCGCGAATATTTCATAAACAGTGAAATTGGTAATATATATAATATCAATATATATATATTGGCATATGTATATATTGCAGTTGTTGATTCCCCGCATTTTTTAGCGGATGAGACCCTATTACGCCGTTATTAAGCGGATAATATTTAATAAGAACATATACCGCGATAATTTCGTACTGGAACGAAATTGGTATTGTGCTAATGTTTGTGGATGCAGGAAAACAGGTTGGAGGGATCCAACTGGATTCCTCAACAGTATTTATTTGATTTCAGATATTTTGATATTTGATGGATTTTCATATTGATATATGATATCGTTGTAGTCGTGATTGACTATTTGGTGTGTAGCATCATTGGACCCAAATTTTGGGATTTTAAAATGATTTTTAAAGTGATTTTTGAAAATATAAAATATTTTTGGAATTGATCCATTTTATATAAATAAACGTTATAATTTTTAAAGTTATAAAAATTATGATTTTTGAGAAAAATAGTTAAAAACTGATTTTTGAGAATATGATGCTAATGATTTTATAAAATAGTTTAATCGGGATTTTAGAATTCATTGTGAAAAGTTTAAATATAGGATTTATAAAATTTAATTATTTTATGAATCAAAAATGGTGAAATTATAAAGGAGATTAAATATGTTTTAAAGGATAATATAAATTGATTTATATTAAGAGATTTATAAATGGATATTTATAAATTGAAATATGGACATTATAAAACGAGTTTTTATAAGTGTTTGAATGAAGTGAAAATGAATTTCATAATTGAATGGAATTTATAGAATTTTATACGGTGAAGTTATAAATGGAATTTTATAAGCAGTAGGTTTATAAATTTTATTAAGTTATTAAAATAATGATTTTGGATAAATGAATGAATCTTATAAGTTATAAGATTTATAATTTGGGAAGTTAAAAAGAACGATTTTGTAAAATAATCGTTTTATAAGTATTTAACTTATAATATGAACTTTTAGTTTATAATTGAGTTATAAACTGGAATAGGTTAATAAAAGAATTTATAAAAAGGAAATTTTTATAAATAAATAGAAATGGAATTTATAAACGTTGTTTTATAAATTCGCAAATGACTTATTTTGACAAGAAAATTTGTTGAAACCTATAAATGGAGTTATATTCACATTTTTAAATAGTGAATAATCCTTTGAATTAAAATGAATAAAAGGATGAAATTGTTAATGAAGTATATTCACGTTTTTGAATAGTGAATAAGATGTTAAAGAAATTGTTTTGAATGTGATATTTGAAATAGAATTAAAACGATCTAACGAAGTTTTAATTGTGTTGAGATTCGAAACCATAGATTTCAACATTAATTGTTGAAATAGACGTTTTCGAGAAATGAAAAGGAAATAGTGGACTATAACACTGTTGTTATAGTAAATGATTTCCGAAAGGAAATGTTTTGTATAAAATTTGTGAATTACTTATGAATAAATAAGTATGGAAATGTTTTTTCCAATGTGAAATGAAACGTTTTGAGAATTTATCTTTTTGAAGATAAATTGAAATGAATTATTGAAATCATATGCATGGATATTTTGGAATGTAAATTCACTATTGAATTTATAAAAGCAAGTGGAATTGGTTTAAAAATAAATATTGATTTATTTTTGAAGTATGAAATAATATATCTTGTAAAGATATTTTGGAAAATAAATAATTTGGAAAATTATTTGGAAACTGGTGATGTGTGCATATCCAGTGATAGTTCAATAACCGACTATCCATATTTCCCTTTGAATGGGTAATTGATGTGATTTGTTTGAATGTGAATGCTACACTTATTTTTGAATAAGCGCTCACTATTCGGGTTAACCGGGAAAGGACCATGGGGTCGTATAACCCATTCTGAATATGTGATACGTCGTTATGAATTGCATTGAAGATCGGTGTTGAAGACCCGGTATTTGCAAGAGCGATAGGATGACCTGTCGATTTACTCTGCACCGAGTAGCTACGGTATAGAGTTCTCCATATGTGATGGTGAATCCGATCAGGATTGTGAATATCCGGATTGCAAGGACTTCTTTGTAAGTGCCTTCGGTTTTGTTCGAGCCCGGAACAGACTTGTATGGATAGTATGTCTGACATTACAAGTTGAGATATAAAGCCGATTTCTTTCAAATATATTTCTGTTGGTGGCGGAGAATTTATTCTTTTAGCTTAACACCCTTCTCTGAGACGTACGAGCTCAGAGGTTATATAGTTGAAGTTATCAGCGATATATTCCCAATTTGGTAATGTGACATGCTGAGTGTTGCTGTAAATGATCATTGTGTTGATTATGTTGATAGGATCGTTTATTTGATCGTCTATCTTGGTGATCATTGTGTTGATCATTTGTTGACCCAAAGCATGGCTTTTTTTATAAAGTACGTTTTTGTGGACATGACTTCGTCGAGCCTCACACCCCGGAAATAGTCAAAACAGGAAAGATGCGGCAAGGTTATGAGGGGTAGCTCCCTTTAGGGTATGTACATTTCCTTCTGGATAGAGGTGGTATCATGGTATGGAGCCCAGATATTTAACCTATGTGGTTACTGCGAATTTATTACTTTGTGGTTGTTGGTTATCGGGATCCCGTGAGAAAGGTCGTTTACGATCGGGGAATGGCGTGCTCATGTCAGTAGTTACCCAGTTAGGGGTAACGCGGCCTTGTGTTGGCAGAGTTCCGGTTTGGTTCTCGGGGATGTCTTTCCAGAGGCATTCTCATGTGGCAATGGGAAGTTCCTTGGCCTGACCATTTGTTGGAAATCCAAAGAAACAATACGAAACTTGTACGGATTTAGTTGTAGAACCTATCATTCACTTATGGTATCGCAACACTGTTTGGATGGTAGCTATAGTAGGCATAGTTCGAAATGTCTATGTTGGCTAAGATTTATATTCTACTTTCGAAATAATTTTCTACACTATGCACTAGTAATAATATCAAATGCTTCTTTTTAATGCGTATCAAGCATCTTTGACTATCATAAGGTGAAATCTCCTCCGATTCTGCGTTTGCATGTGTGTGTGTGCGGGAGGCCTTATGGTAGTCTCATTTTTAAAAGCATTGCGAATTGATTAAAAATATTCCTCTATTTTTGATTTTAAAGTTAAATAAACGGTTTTGAGTTCTCACACCAGTCACATGACTGACTCGGAGTTTATTGTTTTCCTTCCTAAACTCTGGGTGCCCACCAATTTCCACACGGGCAGTTAAGAGTTAGGTTTATCAGGATATTCTGGAATTGCTGGAAGCAAGCTGGATGGCATGGCGTATTACTAGTATATAGTATTTCTTTTTCCGCTGCACTGTTTGTTGTTGTACACTCTGATGATATGATGTAATGAAATGTGATGTAATGTAATAACTGATATAGTTCTTTATTTAAAGATTATTCATTTATTTATTACATGTTGTTCCGCTGCGAATTGTGAGATTCTGATGTGATTCTGTTGTTTTCTATTCCGTTCTATGTTCTATTTATTTTCTACTTTCTTTTCCCTATGTTCTCTATTCTCTTTTTCTTCTATTTTAAAAATTTCTATTTTCTGTTTTCTCTTCTCCCGATTTTCTATCTTTTTCTCCTCTCTTCTTCTCTCTTTTCTTCTTTCTTAAAACCCTCAGTGGTCGGTTTTCCGTCGTTCGATTGCTCGTCGATCGATAAAGTGAGTATCGATGTCGAATTTTCGAAAGTCGAAAATTTTCCGTTCGTTACATTTGGTATCAGAGCTTATGGTTAAGCGACAACCATGGTTCTGTTGGGTATTACTCATTAGAGATAGAGTCAGTAGTACTCTAGAATGAATTTGAGAGTAATAATAGCTATGAGAGCGTATTTGTTAGTGAATATGAAATTGTTTTATATTGTGATGATTGGTTTGTTGAGTGGTATATAGATTCTGGTTAATACGAGTAATTAACGTTGTTGATAGGGATCTCTAAACACTTGTACAGAACAATTCGATACAATATTGTTTTAAATTGGGTAAATGAAATAATTTTACCTTGATTATATTTTATATATAAAGAAATAATTTTCAGAATTATTAAAGTGTATATAAGTTGATTGTTTAGTTATTTGAATAATCTAAATTGAAGAATAATTGTATAAGCAAAAGAATTATAAGAATTGAATTATAATTAAAGTGATTTACAATTGTAAAATAAACTTATACATATAAGAAGTGAAACTATATGAATATAACTTAAGAGATGTTGAATGAAGTGATATTGATATCAAAGTAAAATGAATAAAGTTAAGTGATGGATATGAACTTAAGTTATATAAATAAAAATTCAACTGTTGTAATTGAATTGAATGAATGGATTGAATGTAATCAATTGAATGTAAATTAAGTTGATATGAAATAATGAATATAAGTGTTAATTCATTAAAAATCTAATGTTATGGGGAAGTTGAATAATAGAATGAAAATCAATTTAATTTAAACCAATTGAAAGCAAAGGAATTTGGTTGTGTTGAATAAACATTGGTTGTTATATGATTGTTAGTTGATTGTATATAATTCATTAAGTGTTAGTGAAATTTAAAGCTATGTAATTGAATTCAAATTTGAAATAAATAAATTTGAATAGAATTGAATTTGATTTGGAAGTGGACCAACTTGAATATGAATTAGTAAATATAAACTAATTGAGAATGAATGTTAGTGAAAACATCCACTGTCAATGAATCAAATATGATTTAAATTGAAAACCTATTTCATTGAATATTAATGAGAATATGAATGAATATATTGGTTATGAATTAGTTGGTTGATGTTTGCATTTGTTGTTTTGTTTCATTTGCTATGTTGACATATATAGTTATTATGTTACTACATGATGTATATTGATACTATTGTCATATATGCATGTTCTCATGTTGTTTGTTGAGTGATTAGTAGGTGCGGATCGCGTTTGCTTCGCATTTGGAGCTCGCTTTCGCGCTATATTAGCCGTATATGCTCGCTAATAAAATGTAAGGTACATATCTCGGATTAAATATCGTACTTTTACACTTTTTTCCCTGCGGGATGCCTCATTACTTGATGAGATGTATATTTGTGATATATATACTGTCATTTTTTTTTTGGATCGAGCCGCGCAAAGGAGACTATGGCGAATTTTTCCGAAAATTTAAGGCGTTAGAAAATTTTTGAGAAAATTGAAATTTTTTGAAAACTTAAACTTTGATTTGGGAGTTGAAAGTTAAACAATAGTAGTTGTTTTTGAAAAGATAACTAAGTATGATTTGAAAACTTAGTAAAGATTTGTAAGAAGTTTAACTATGAATTTTGGAAAATTAATAAATTCTGTAACTTTTCTTACTTGATAATTTCGAGGACGAAATTCTTTTAAGGGGGGGGGGGAAGATTGTAACGACCCAGAATTTTTAGAAATTAAAATACGAATATTTAATTTATTTTAAATATTAATGAGTGAATTTATAAGTCAAATAAATTTTTATTTGAATTATTGGATTTAACTGAATAATTAAATCGATAATTTAATATGTTAAATTATGGAAATAATTGAAAATTGGGTTAAATATGATTGAAAATGATTTGTAAAATTTTATTTTATCATATAGGAGTTAGAATGATATTTTAGAACTTTTAAAATCGAATTAAAAGTTAATTTGTGAAAATTGAATATTTTAATATTTAAATCGACCAGTGAAAATAGTCAATTTTTGAACAGTCTCAGAATTGAACGAAACCAGTTCCATTGGATCCGTAATGGTTAGTTATTACCGGATTTCAATTTTCGTGTCAATCGGAGTTATCGTTTGATCGTGGCAGCTCGAAACGCATCGAATTGTTTTTAATTTAAATTTGGCGAGCTAAAATAGCCATTTTTCAAAAAGTCTCAGATTTTGACGAAACCAGTTTCATCGGATCCGTAATGTGATATTATTGTAAGGTTTCAAATTTCAAGTCGATTGGATTTACCGTTTGTCCGGTACAAATTAAAACGCCTAGAAAATCGCTTAAATCGGTTTAATTCAAAATTGAACGTTTGTAGCCATAACTCGCACAGATGTCCGAATTAGCTTTCGAAACCTGTTCCATTGTGTCCGGAACGCGGGGTAAACCCTAGAAACGCTGGTTACGGCGCGTAAATCGGAGTTCGGAATTTCCGGATGAATAGTGTTCGATTTTTCTTTATAAATAGACCCACAACCCTCACAAATAAAAAAAAAATCAAACCCTAGCCGCCACCCTATAAACCGAAGGCCAGAAATGTCCCAACTTCCACCTCGATTATCTCCTCATCCGTCGACAATTAGCCTTAGATTTCAACTAGAGAATTGTAGAGCACAACACGATCTTTAATATCAACGGTCAAGATCGCGAATAGCTTCACGAATCAACGGGTAAATGACCATGAAGTGGCCGGTTTGTGCACGCAAAACGAGGAGGAGGAGGGGGCCGAGCTTCAGGTGGTGGATGGTGGAGGTAGCTATCGTGAAGAGCTTCGAATTGCAAGTGGTTTGATCGAGTATCGTTGAGAGATGGAGTTGCTAATTGAAACCCTAGTTTCTAGCTCTATGGGTTCTTATGCGTGTGTTGATCTGTAGAAACGTGATGGTGGGGAAGAAAAGGAGGGACGGTGGAGATGGCAAGCAGCATGGATCTTGTGGCTAAGAATGGTTGAGGGTTTAAATTTTAAAAGTTATGTTGTAATTGTTATTAAAATCGTGTACAAACTTCAATAATTCATAACTTTTTCATACGAGGTCGAAAACGCGCGAAACCAGTTGCATTGGAATCGTATGGACGAGCACTACACGATGAAATTGGATTGGAGTCGATTGGAGTTAGTGAGAATTTTGGGTAAAATTAAACGTCCGTTTAATTTTATTCGAAATAAATCGCTAAAACAGAAAATAAAAATCAAGGTGAGAACTTCTCACTCAATCGAATCAGTTTCGATTTTTATTTTAAATAATTAGATTTAAAATATTTGAATGCATGTTTGAATGTTGATTGATATCTATTGATTGTTAAAATAGACATTATACGCCGTTAGTAAGCGGATGTTATTTATTAAAAACATATACCGCGAATATTTCATAAACAGTGAAATTAGTATTATATATAATATCAATATATATATATATTGGCATATGTATATATTGCAGTTGTTGATTCCCCGCATTTTTTAGCGGATGAGACCCTATTACACCGATATTAAGAGGATAATATTTAATAAGAACATATACCGCGATAATTTCGTACTGGAACGAAATTGGTATTGTGCTAATGTTTGTGGATGCAGGAAAACAGGTTGGAGGGATCCAACTGGATTCCTCAACAGTATTTATTTGATTTCAGATATTTTGATATTTGATGCATTTTCATATTGATATATGATATCGTTGTAGTCGTGATTGACTATTTGGTGTGTAGCATCATTGGACCCAAATTTTGGGATTTTAAAATGATTTTTAAAGTGATTTTTGAAAATATAAAATATTTTTGGAATTGATCCATTTTATATAAATAAACGTTATAATTTTTAAAGTTATAAAAATTATGATTTTTGAGAAAAATAGTTAAAAACTGATTTTTGAGAATATGATGCTAATGATTTTATAAAATAGTTTAATCGGGATTTTAGAATTCATTGTGAAAAGTTTAAATATAGGATTTATAAAATTTAATTATTTTATGAATCAAAAATGGTGAAATTATAAAGGAGATTAAATATGTTTTAAAAGGATAATATAAATTGATTTATATTAAGAGATTTATAAATGGATATTTATAAATTGAAATATGGACATTATAAAACGAGTTTTTATAAGTGTTTGAATGAAGTGAAAATGAATTTCATAATTGAATGGAATTTATAGAATTTTATACGGTGAAGTTATAAATGGAATTTTATAAGCAGTAGGTTTATAAAATTTATTAAGTTATTAAAATAATGATTTTGGATAAATGAATGAATCTTATAAGTTATAAGATTTATAATTTGGGAAGTTAAAAAGAACGATTTTGTAAAATAATCGTTTTATAAGTATTTAACTTATAATATGAACTTTTAGTTTATAATTGAGTTATAAACTGGAATAGGTTAATAAAAGAATTTATAAAAAGGAAGTTTTTATAAATAAATAGAAATGGAATTTATAAACGTTGTTTTATAAATTCGCAAATGACTTATTTTGACAAGAAAATTTGTTGAAACCTATAAATGGAGTTATATTCACATTTTTGAATAGTGAATAATCCTTTGAATTAAAATGAATAAAAGGATGAAATTGTTAATGAAGTATATTCACGTTTTTGAATAGTGAATAAGATGTTAAAGAAATTGTTTTGAATGTGATATTTGAAATAGAATTAAAACGATCTAACGAAGTTTTAATTGTGTTGAGATTCGAAACCATAGATTTCAACATTAATTGTTGAAATAGATGTTTTCGAGAAATGAAAAGGAAATAGTGGACTATAACACTGTTGTTATAGTAAATGATTTCCGAAAGGAAATGTTTTGTATAAAATTTGTGAATTACTTATGAATAAATAAGTATGGAAATGTTTTTTCCAATGTGAAATGAAACGTTTTGAGAATTTATCTTTTTGAAGATAAATTGAAATGAATTATTGAAATCATATGCATGGATATTTTGGAATGTAAATTCACTATTGAATTTATAAAAGCAAGTGGAATTGGTTTAAAAATAAATATTGATTTATTTTTGAAGTATGAAATAATATATCTTGTAAAGATATTTTGGAAAATAAATAATTTGGAAAATTATTTGGAAACTGGTGATGTGTGCATATCCAGTGATAGTTCAATAACCGACTATCCATATTTCCCTTTGAATGGGTAATTGATGTGATTTGTTTGAATGTGAATGCTACACTTATTTTTGAATAAGCGCTCACTATTCGGGTTAACCGGGAAAGGACCATGGGATCGTATAACCCATTCCGAATATGTGATACGTCGTTATGAATTGCATTGAAGATCGGTGTTGAAGACCCGGTATTTGCAAGAGCGATAGGATGACCTGTCGATTTACTCTGCACCGAGTAGCTACGGTATAGAGTTCTCCATATGTGATGGTGAATCCGATCAGGATTGTGAATATCCGGATTGCAAGGACTTCTTTGTAAGTGCCTTCGGTTTTGTTCGAGCCCGGAACAGACTTGTATGGATAGTATGTCTGACATTACAAGTTGAGATATAAAGCCGATTTCTTTCAAATATATTTCTGTTGGTGGCGGAGAATTTATTCTTTTAGCTTAACACCCTTCTCTGAGACGTACGAGCTCAGAGGTTATATAGTTGAAGTCATCAGCGATATATTCCCAATTTGGTAATGTGACATGCTGAGTGTTGCTGTAAATGATCATTGTGTTGATTATTGTGATAGGATCGTTTATTTGATCGTCTATCTTGGTGATCATTGTGTTGATCATTTGTTGACCCAAAGCATGGCTTTTTTATAAAGTATGTTTTTGTGGACGTGACTTCGTCGAGCCTCACACCCCGGAAATGGTCAAAACAGGAAAGATGCGGCAAGGTTATGAGGGGTAGCTCCCTTTAGGGTATGTACATTTCCTTATGGATAGAGGTGGTATCATGGTATGGAGCCCAGATATTTAACCTATATGGTTACTGCGAATTTATTACTTTGTGGTTGTTGGTTATCGGGATCCCGTGAGAAAGGTCGTTTACGATCGGGGAATGGCGTGCTCGTGTCAGTAGTTACCCAGTTAGGGGTAATCCGGCCTTGTGTTGGCAGAGTTCCGGTTTGGTTCTCGGGGATGTCTTTCCAGAGGCATTCTCATGTGGCAATGGGAAGTTCCTTGGCCTGACCATTTGTTGGAAATCCAAAGAAACAATACGAAACTTGTACGGATTTAGTTGTAGAACCTATCATTCACTTATGGTGTCGCAACACTGTTTGGATGGTAGCTATAGTAGGCATAGTTCGAAATGTCTATGTTGGCTAAGATTTATATTCTACTTTCGAAATAATTTTCTACACTATGCACTAGTAATAATATCAAATGCTTCTTTTTAACGCGTATCAAGCATCTTTGACTATCATAAGGAGAAATCTCCTCCGATTCTGCGTTTGCATGTGTGTGTGTGCGGGAGGCCTTATGGTAGTCTCATTTTTAAAAGCATTGCGAATTGATTAAAAATATTCCTCTATTTTTGATTTTAAAGTTAAATAAACTGTTTTGAGTTCTCACACCAGTCACATGACTGACTCGGAGTTTATTGTTTTCCTTCCTAAACTCTGGGTGCCCACCAATTTCCACACGGGCAGTTAAGAGTTAGGTTTATCAGGATATTCTGGAATTGCTGGAGGCAAGCTGGATGGCATGGCATATTACTAGTATATAGTATTTCTTTTTCCGCTGCACTATTTGTTGTTGTACACTCTGATGATATGATGTAATGAAATGTGATGTAATGTAATAACTGATATAGTTCTTTGTTTAAAGATTATTCATTTATTTATTATATGTTGTTCCGCTGCGAATTGTGAGATTCTGATGTGATTCTGTTGTTTTCTATTCCGTTCTATGTTCTATTTATTTTCTACTTTCTTTTCCCTATGTTCTCTATTCTCTTTTTCTTCTATTTTAAAAATTTCTTTTTTCTGTTTTCTCTTCTCCCGATTTTCTATCTTTTTCTCTTCTCTTTTCTTAATTTCTTCTTTTTAAAACCCATAACTATTCGGTTTTTCGGCAACGAAAAATCGAAGCGTTACAGATGCCCTTAAATTTTGGACTTCCATCTTGTTTGATTTTGGACTCATTGAATGATAGGAAGCTATTTTGTAAATGGCAAAATCGGAAGAATAGAAAGCAGCCCGTCGAGCACGAGGAGCACTGGTCCGTAAGGAACGGGAAGAAGCAATCGAGAAACAAGAGAGGCTATGGAGGGAAACGGCAGAACCTGGTCCTTATGACCATGTCATTTGTTATCGGTGTCAGGAAAAGGGACATTATGCAGCCATGTGCGGAAAGAAAGATAAAGCAAAGAAGACGAAGTGCAAGCGCTTTCGATCTAAGATTTTCTGTTTTAAGTGCCATGAGAAGGGACACTTCCCAAGTCGCTACTTCAAGGTGAATAAAGTAAAATCGACGCTCACCACATCAGTCGACCAATCAACCATTTGCTGCCACTGTAGGCAGACTGGGCATATAGCAAGAGATTGTTCAGAGAGACAACAAGGAAGGCAAGTCGTGTTGCATCCTACCCGAGCTTCTGCCTTCCCAAAGTTCACTAGGGAAGATGAGAGAGTAGTGTACTTATGCAAGAAATGTAATAGTTGGGGGCACATTGACGTGGAATGTACTGGACCTGTTGAAGCACCACCCAGCAGAATTAATACCGATGCATTGTTCTCATAGAAGTTAGAATCAGTGAAATCTGTTTGTTATCAGTAATATATGTTAAGTTGTATTAAGTGAACTCTATTGTATCCTTTACCAAGTAGTAGTTGATGTGTGAAACTAAAGATAATTATGTTTCTGCATTTCGCGTGATAAGAATTTGAGATTTTCCAATAATGAAAGGAATTCCTTTGAATCGATATAGGCTAATATACCTCGAAATCTTGGTTAGGATTCTCATTGATTAGGATCCCTTTTAATTTGACATTGACCTTTATCTCGTTCTGAGATTCATTCTTGAATCATCCTTTGAAAAATCGAGTTTGTTTGTATTTTAGAAATTGTTTTATATACCGAAATTATTATTTTGATAAATATGATAATATTCTATATATAAAGGTGAAAATGTTTTCGATAAGGATTATATACTTTTTTAAAATGAGAATTTGAAGTTTCGAAAGGATTTTAATTTGGAAATTCGAGGAGTTGATTTCGGTGTTTTGAAATTGGTTTTAAGATTTTAAAAATATATAATAATATGATTTAAAAGTATTTTCCGAATAAGAAACTTTTCAAATGACTTCAAATGAGTTCTAATGATTTCGAAGAAATTTCAAAGAAATTTTAAAGAAAATAGAAGTCCAGTACTCACTTATGTCGTTGGAAAATAATTTCAGTGATGAGTGCACGCATCATCGACATTGATTTTTGAGTTTCAGAGTGAGGGAGAGGCCACTTTAGAAGCTTTGCTATGCGAGTGATTTTGTGAAACCAATTTTGATTTCAAATTGCAAAGTATAATTTGATATTCGAAAGATATATGTATATATGTTTGAAACGATTTGAAGTGAGCCGGTGTTCAGTCCTCGAGTTTCAGATTTAACCCTATATGTTGAAGTTGATTTACTAATTTGTTGCTGATTTCCAACTCTTTGATTTGAAATTTGATTTCAGCGACTATTTTGAATGTTTGTACACTTCCAAATCGAGGTTTGATCTTCAAAGCTAAATAATTTTGAAAGATATAAATTATTTGATAAAGTATATAAGTTTAGTTTTATATGTTTAAAGTATGAAATAACATGATTTAAATAAGTTTGAAACTGTTTGTTAAGTAAATGAATTAGACTATTTTGAATTAAACTAATGTGAAATTTAGTTTTGAAATGTTCTGAATAAAATTTAGTTTTAAATGTTTTTAACTTAGTAACATCTTTTATAAAACTGTACATATATAGAATAATAATTTTCAAAAGGCTAAATTGGATCTTTCAAAATATAAATAAATAGTTCAAAGGTCTTAAAGGGTGGTTATAAACTTTGTAATAGTTTTGGGTATAATTGGTTTTGGAAAAAATATTTGGTTCCGAAAATAGATAGAAATTTAAAAAAAAAGTATTTATATGATGATTTTGGAAATGAATTTGTTTGACCTAAATTATGTTGATTTGGAAACTAGGATTAATTTCTAAACCTATTATTTTGGAAGCTTTGAAACGGAAGATATTTAATTTGGAAGAAATAATTTGGTGAAATCGTATATGATTTTGAAACTGAAGTGATATTGAAACGAATTGAAATCGAGAACCTTATTTTTCTAAGTACTTGATTTGGGAGTAATCGAACTTATATAAAATTGATTTGTATAAGTATGAAATAGATTCGAAAACTATTGATTTGGAAAGGTACTCAATTTGAAAAGCGAAATCTTATATAATCGAATCCTATATAAGTGTGATTTGATATATTATTGATTTTGGAAAGTATTCTATTTGAAAATGAAATCTTATATATAATGGACTTTATATAAGTATGATATTTCAAATTGATTTAAAATGGTACTATATGATACATATTTTCAAAGAGATATGGAAAGTGCCTTCTGCTTGATATCCGCTTTATGGCCACATTGTGGATTCATTCTATCGATATTATTCTCTCTGATTTTAGTTTTTCGGATATGATACTCGAGTGTCCTTCGAATTCCATGGCGTTACCCATAGTCGTTTTTGTAGCGTAATCCGCAAGGCACAGATTGCTTAAGGGTATGGATGTTTCTTAGGGGATCTAGGCGTAACCATTGTGTATCCACGGTCTACAATTTTGTTGTGGTAGCACAATCCGCAAGGCAGAGATTGCTTAAAGGGTACGGATGTTTCCTGGGGGATCCAGGCGTAACCATTGTGTATCCGCGGTCTACAGTTTTGTTGTTGTAGTGTAATCCGCAAGACAAAGATTGCTTGAGGGTACGAATGTTTCCTTGGGGATCCAGGCATAACCATTGTGTATCTGTGGTCTACTGGTTTTTGTTATCATGGCGAAATTCGCAAGGCAGTGATTGCTTAAAGGTACGGATGTTTCCTGGGGGATCCAAGCGTAACCATTGTTTATCCGCGATCCATGATTCGGTTGATTTGTTTGGATTGTACTTTTCATATCAGTTTTGAAAGTTTTTCGAGTATTTTCACTGGGTGTTGAAACAGGTCTACTGAGCACTTGAAGAATTCTAGTTTTGCGCTTGATCAACGCATGGCCAGGGTCTGCAAGAACGAGGAAAAACTTGTTGAAACATCGAGTTATAAAAGTATTTTCAAAAGAAAATTTTGTTTCGATATAAAAGTTTATTTTATTATAAAAGTTTTCCAACAAAGAAATTCTGTATTAATATTTGAAATTTAAATTCTTATGGTTCTAAATTGATTATTCGTGCCCGATATTATTCTTTTGAATCTACCTTATCTGCTCAGCTTTATTTATTCATCTATATTCCGTTTTCCGACTACACTTTTTTTCCTTTTTGAATATAATGTTTAAAATATTGTTTATTTATATACTACATGGTTTAATAGAAAATTATCGGTGTTATAAATATTTTAGAAGTTATTCATTAAATAATACATATTTAAAGTAAATGGTTATTGATTTATTAATAATATTTGAAAAGTATCTTGAGATAAATTAATAAATTTATGGATTATGGATTTAATGTTTTCAATAGCTTCTTTGTAAATATAACTAATGATGTAAATAATTATTTCAAATAGTTTTCATATATTTATAGAGGTGTTATTTAAACATATAAATGGTATTTATAAAGAAAGCAAGAAATTTTACAAATGGGTTTTGAAAAGTTTTAAAGTATTAAAGATAATTGAATTGAAAATGAAGTTTTCAAATGAATATTTCAAGTAAAGTTTATATAGTTTTAAATTAATCGTTTATCCTTGTATTTCGATCTATTTTTCTTTCTGGTTGTTTCTATTATCCTACCTTCTTCCTTTTCGGGGACGAAAGGTTTTGAGTGGGGGAGCGTGTAACGACCCAAAAATTTTAATGGTTTTAATAAGATAATTAATTGAAATTTTGTGAAGTTTTAAACAATAAAATTTGAAATTAAAAATTTATTATTTGGAATACGTCTATTTTAACATAGCAACTGCAAAATTTTCATTTGATAATATTAAAGTTTATTTTCTTATGAAATTTTATTTAAATTTAAATTAGTTAATAACAATTGAATTTAAAAGTATTCCAAAACCTAAAATGTCAAAGTGAGAAAATTTATTTAGAACACTCTGAATCAGACTGCGAAATTCGTTTCGCGAAATTCGAACGTTTCTACCCCCGTTTGGATTTTTCCGTACGGAATAGAAACGTATATCGGTGTCCTTATGGACTTTTGATGGAAAGGTCCTGACACGGATATTTCTGTTTCCTCTTGTCCGTCTCATCGCGCTGATCATCATGATATATTCATTTTTGTATTCTGAGATCCGGTATGTGACGGAAATAATAAACTGTTCGTTGTAACGGCATCGCAAATTTATGACTCTCCACTTTCTTACCATTTCAAAATTGAAGCGTGCTGTCCAATCTAGCCATAAATTGCTATAAAGTTATTCAGCTCAATACAGGGTGACCGTTGCTCTTATTTTTTAATTGCCTCACCACGTTTTCTCCGGTTCACTTGCAAACATCTCGGCAAAAAGAATATATATTATCTTCCTTCACCTCTCTAGAACATCTCCTCCATTTATATTTTTCTCCCTGCCTACTCGCGTTATTTCTCCTCCACGCAATTTGCGTTCCACCTCTCCCACCTTTTTCAACCGCCGCAACTCCCTGCGCCAGCTCGGCCAAGGCCTCCCACCGACCCGAGTACAACCCGACCCCAATCATCTCACGCTACATCACCACCTCCAAGCCTAGCTACAGCTTGGCCATCTCTATCCCCACCCCGTTTCTCTGTTGATCGACCAAAAAAAAGAGGAAAAAGGTATATAAACAGATATATTCATATTATAATCAATTCTTCCTTCTACCTTCTACTGTTTCTCCTTCATTGCTTTTGAGAACTTGATTTTTCTTATATTATACATATGTTTTAATATTTAAAGCAACACACACACACACAAATATATATATATATATATATATATATATATATATTAAAATCCATACTACTATATATTTTAAAGCAACGTATATATTATATATACATATAAGATTATAAGTTGGGACAACTGTTCCTATTCTTTATATATAAGTTACAGTTTATATTATAAATCATATATGTTTCGGCAGGTATATAAATAAAGATATTTTATGATTTAAAGGTATATAGGTTCAAATGTTTTATTTTGATTTGGTTACAACATATTCTATGCATATACAACAGTTTGTAATATCCTAAATATATGTGTATCTAACAGTTTGGTTAATGGTTTAAATGTATAACTAGGCTATAGTTATTTCTGTTTTATAAGTTGTTTACATAGATATCTTATATTTTGTTTGTATAGGATTTGGTTGCCTGATGTATAAATGTTACAATGGTATATATGTTGTAAATGATCTTTACGTACCAGTATACATATAATTATTTTGCTTAAAGTGTTATTGTATAAGTAGTTATATATATGGATATCATATGTTTAAAATTATACGTACACATTTATGTGTTCTATTTAGAGCATAATATAACAGTATTGATTTTAAGGTGAATATGTATATATTACAAAAGTTATACATCTATTTATATACATTTATATTATATATACTTGTTAAATAAATTATTTAAATTGATTTTCGAAATATATATATATTTTCAATTGAACATGCATAAAATATTTGAGTAATTTGCATTTGGATGCGTATATATGTATTTATTTCAAAATATACCTTGTAGATATGTTTATTTTAATACGTGTGTTTTAATTTAAAGCAATGATTTTTGAAATATATAAATACATATATATTAAATTTATTATATGTCTGAATATGACTATATATAGTTATATATATTTTATACAAGTTCACCTATATATCAATTATCTTGGTCGATCTAGTTCTGATTAGATTTCATTAATTCCTACTTGTCAGATTTGATCATCGAATTCGTGTCAATCTTTCTTTGCTTTGAAGTTCATGTTTGGATTCGTAACTCATCTCACTCTCGTTCATCTCTATCCTCGAAAGGTGAGCAATCACTCACGATTAACGTTCTTGTATTTATTAAATTTGATTTCAATTGAAACGACAATTGAAATATGCTGCTGTAGTTATTTAAATGGTTATATACGCTAGTATCTGTAACTCTTCACCCATGGGATATGACACCATATCTTGTTGTTTATATTATATGTTATTGATGATATATGCCTATTATTATTATTATTAACATATCTGTTATCACTATGCAAGTTCCCTGTTAGTATAGAATTCCCTATGGGTTGAAATGATACATACCCGAATGATCTGTAGAATCGGAGAAAATCATTATGGGTTGAAATGATAAACCCAAGCGATTTTCATTGAATTGAATTTGGGATTTGCGGGTTGAAATGATATATACCCGTATATATTTAAATTGCGGATTGAAATGATAAATATCTGTACCACTTGACCATAGGATAGAAAAGTTTATGCAGACACCGTTGGTCTGTATATAAATATTTTAAAAATGATTTCTATTGTTTTGGAAAGAAATATATGGTTTTATATAAATGTTTATTTTAGATATTATATAAATGTTATCCTATTTATAGCTAAATTCTTGATTTTTAAGCTATCTATAAATTTGTTTTAATATAAAATAAGTTAATAATAAAGTTTGATTTTATTAAATATAATATGGTTAAGTATTCATTTAAATTATATTTTAATATAGAGTTTATAATGATTTTGATAAAGTAAGGTTGAGTAGATAGATTTGAAATAGTATTTAATTAAGAATTTTGTTTAATTAAATCAATTTGAATTGAATTTGAGGGGTTTAAGATATGATTTTTATAACATGATTTTGATTTAAAGTGATTAAATGGATATTTCAAGTTTTAAATAAATCGAAAGAAATATTTAGTTTAATGAATTTTAAGGTTATTTAAATGATAATGGATTTATTAAGTGAATATTTCAAAACTAAATAATAATGAAGTTAAAATAAGTTATATATGAAATTATCAATTTAGTTTTGAAAGTGCTATAATATGGAAATATATATATATTTGAAATGGAAATGATATTTTGGTTTTGAAGTATAAATTATTTTTAAATGACCATGGTGTTATAATGACTTTTGATCGTTGTTGCGTATATTCCTGTATAGTAGATAGTTTCGTGGACCCTTAGAGGATGGTTATCCCAAACATCCTCTGAGTTACTTGTATTTCAATTGATATTTCACTCGAAGTTGGATTTATTGATATAAGAATGTTAATCCTGACTCAAGTGTTTTGTGTTTTGCTTTACGCTCAGGTCAGACTGAGTAATTCAGCATTTGGGACTCACCTTTGGAGTTTGGAGTTTGGAGCTTCGCTTGGAGATCCAACTATCGATTCAACTTTCAGCCTTTGCAGTTGACTCATTCAGAGTGGTCATCAGTTTGTATGGAAGACTTCACTGTATTAGAGATATTCTACTGTATTTTATTTCTAACTCCGATGTTTATATAGTAGCTTCACAAACTACTATTTATCTATTCCACTGCATTATTATTATATTACTCTGTGTCAGTGATTCCGTGATTGATTTATTTACTGTATATGTAGAGTTTTGCCAAATATAAATTAACAATCTGATATTCTGGGCGATTCAAGTCTGGTATGTATGGATGCGAATGGTTGAAAATACCAAATCGTTACATTTTATATATCTTAAAATTCTTTTAACTGCTTTTAAGTGAGTTTCTTTAGGTTGAGATTGGTATCTTGCATAGAGACAGAAACTATGCATGATGTCAGGACGACTTGCTGTTATATAAAGCAGCGAACCAATCATTCCCCTATATAATTTTTGATCAACATCTTTTGATTTATCTTCTTTACTTAAACCTATATTAATTTTCATTGAAGTTGGTTTCCCACTAGAAGTGGTCAACCCAAATTTATTAATTAAATCCTTAGCATATTTTTCTTGACTAATAAAAATTCCTTTATCTAATAGTTTGATTTGAAGTCCTAAGAAGAAACTTAGTTCTCCTATATGCCCCATTTCAAATTCTTTAGTCATTATATCTGGAAATTCTTTATTCATTATGTTATTAGTTGACCCAAAATTATATCATCGACATATATTTGTACTAATTGAATATCATTTTTGTTTCTTTTAATAAAAAAAGTTGTATCTATTTTACCAATTTCAAAACCAGATTATAGTAAATAAGATCTTAGTCTTTCATACCAAGCTCTAGGAGCTTGTTTCAGACCATATAAAGCTTTCTTTAATTTATATGCTTGGTTTGGAAATTTATTATCTTCAAAAAGTGGAGGTTATTCAACATAAACATCGTCTTTTACAAAATCATTTATAAAAGCACTTTTAACATCTATTTGATATAACATGAAATTATTGTAGTTTGCGAAAGCAAGTAGAATCTTGATAGCTTCTAGTCTTGCTACGGGTGCAAAATTTTTGTCATAATCAATTCCTTCTTCGTGACAATAACCTTGCGCGACTAAACGAGCTTTATTTCTCATGACTTCACTAAGTTCATTCATTTTTATTTTTGTAAACCCATTTTGTTCCAATTATACTTTTATCCTCAGGTCTAGGAACAAGTTCCTAAACATCATTTCCGGTGAACTGATTCAATTCTTCTTGCATAGCAAGAATCCATGAATCATCAGATTATGCTTTCTTTGGATTTTTAGTTTCAATAGTTGATATAAAAGCTATATTACTCATACTATTTAGTTGATTTCTTGTTTTAACTATAGATTTAATATTTCCTAGTATATTTTCTACAGGATGATCTTTTGATAGCCTAATTCTTTTATTACGTTGAATGATTTCACAATTAGTTTCATTAGATTCATTATGTAAAGTTACAAAATCTTCTTCATCTTCTATTTGTACAGTATCTTTAAAATTTTCATCAAAAGATACATACATTGTTTCTTCAATAGTGTTAGTTCTTAAATTATAAACTCTAAATGCATTAATTCCATTAGAATATCCGATAAAGATACCTTTGTTGGATTTAGGTTCAAATTTATCTAAATTATCTTTTGTATTAAGAACAAAACACTTACTACCAAAAACTTTAAAATAAGCTACTATGGGTTTCTTATTGTAAAGTAATTCATATGGTGTTTTATTAGTTAACGGTCTAATTAAAATCTTATTTAATATATAACAAGCTGTAGCGACTGTATTAGCCCAAAAGTTTTTAGGTAAGTTACTATCAGAAAGCATTGTTCTAGCACACTCTTGAATCATTCTATTCTTACGTTCTACTACTCCATTTTTTTGTGGAGTTCTTGGAAAAGAGAAATTATGAGTAATTCCTTTTTTATTACAGAAATTCTCAAAATTTTCATTTTCAAATTCTCCACCGTGATCACTACAAATAGTTTTTATTTTTAAAGAAAGTCAATTTTGAATTCTTTTAGCAAAATTCTTAAATAATTCAAAAGCATCACTTTTAAGTTTAACAAATATTGTCCAAGTACATCTAGAATAATCATCTATAATTACAAAAAAATTTATTGTAATTAATTGATTGAACTTGAGATGGACCAAATAAATCTAAATGAAGTAATTTAGAAGTTTACAAGTAGAAATCATATCTTTTAATTTAAATGAACTTTTCTTAAGTTTTCCTAATTGGCAAGCATCACATATACTATCTACTTTAAAGTTTAACTTTGGGAGACCTCTATCTAAGTCAAGTTTTGATAACCTAGATAATAGTTTGAAATTTAAATGACCAAATCTTTTATGCCAAATCCAAGGGTCACTTGTATTAGCCAAAAGACATAAGTTATCATTTGAAACTTTCATACTAAGGATGCAAATGTTTTTCTTCCTAATTCCTTCAAAGATAATATTTGACTTATTATCTTGGATGTGACACTTATCTTTTCCAAATTTAATTTTAAATCCTTTATCACATAGTTGACTTATACTAAAAAAATTATGTTTCCTAACTAGCAAAGCATCAGAAATAAGAGGATTTTTAGAATTACTGACATTGCCGATGCCAATCACATATCCTTTTGACTTATCTCCTAAGTTTACCAATCCACCGTCTTGATATATAATGTCATTGAGTGTCTCGAGATTTCCATTCATATGCCTTGAATATCCACTATCAAGTATCCATTTATCTTTTTCAATTTGCGCAGTTTGTGCATCGGTTGTTGATTCTTCAAAAGCCATGTAACATGTATGTTCCTGCATAACAAACCAATTTGGTAGATAACTTGATTTTTTATAAAAACTATATGTAGACTTATGATACTTGATGAAATGAATAGATTCAAACTAGTATTAACAAAATTTCCTAAAAATGCCACTTTTAACTTTTAAAGTTTCAGATTATGAAAAGTATGAAAACCTGGCTCTAATACTAATTGAAAGGGAGTGCGGATTAAGGATCTTAAGCCTAATTTAACATTAGAGGAGGGGTGAAATGTGTTTAATGGATTCTAAGACTTATATGGACTACATTAAAATTATGACACAAACAAATGCAGAACTTAATAACTGAACAATCACAGAATCAAACACAGATGCAGAAAGTAAATAAAAAGCAGCAAAAGGAAAGAACACACCGGATTTTATACTGGTTTGGCGTTACCCTACATCCAGTCCTGCACCAAGGAAAACACCTCATACAGGTTTTTATTATACCAATGTCAAGATTACAACCCTCAATTTCTAAAGGCCTTGTGGTACCCCCTGTCTTCGCGTCTGGGGCAAACTTTCTTGATTTACGGGACACAAGATCACCCAATTGATTTCCAGGCACAACCACACCTTATAGAGAGACTCAATAAACTTTCGATTACAAATTGATCCTATAACTCTGAATTGCTTTTTGATCTTCGAGAGAGGGCAAAGAATCAAACAAGAACGAGATTCTAATTTGATTCACTTGAGAATTCGGCAGAATTTTGGCACGATCTTAAAAATATGAAAATTTTAGAATATGGATTTGTGGAGAAGGAGTAAGGAAAATAAGAAAATAGTTAGTTAAAAATTCGTTTGTGAAGGCTATTTATAGACCAGTAACGGTCATAACCATTCGTGAAGAGATTTAAACGAATAGACACTTTTTTTGAAATTGAAACTTTTGAATTTAACGGCCACCATGTCGAAATGGGGTATCCCATGATGTCGACATCCCTTAGTTAAAAACTTTGTAAAATTTGTTTTGGAAATGGTATTGAAAGGAAAATAAGATTAAATAATTCTAAGTAAAATTAACTAATTTTCCTATGTTTTAAAATAAAGAAGAGTAGAAAAATATATTTTTAAAATGTGTATGTATATATATTTGATTTTAAATATCAAGTACATACATACATATATATATATATATATTATAAAAAAAATTAAAAATCCGAAGACAGTTAAGTTTAAAACAAGAGTTTATTTAAAAACTAAAATAAAGAATATTTTAAGGCTAAAACATCTTTTTGAAAATCATTTGAAAAGATAATTTTTTAAAGCTAAAACATTTTTTAAGAAAAACAGTTTTGAAAATCATTATAGAAAACCATTTTGAAGTAGTTTTGCAAGCTTCTTCCCGCAGACTATTTCATCACATCAGGACTCGAGAACTTGTATAAAACCAGGATATTCATGGGTTTGTAAGCCACTTGTTTTAGGTTTGTAAGCTACTTGTCTTGGGTTTGTAAGCCACTAAGAAGGTAGAAATGGGTTCCATCCCAAATGAAATTTGGAATGAAGATTTCGATGTTATTATGAAGTTCTAACAAAACTAGACACTTATCTTGAAATATTGATCTTGATACTCATGAGTCTTCAAACTTGATTTCTTCATTCTTAATATTTATAATGTACAGTCTTCAATAATCAGTGCATGCCTTATATATATCTGGCACAATAACATTCATGTATATCTAGACAATAGTGTTAGTATATAAGTTATAATAAAATAAGTTAAAAGGTTGTTGTCATCAAAACTACTATCTCCAGTTCCTAACAGCTAGGGTTTTTGATCGTGCTTGATTCAAGAAGAATTAGATGAAGCGGAGCTTGGATTAGTGTCGTGAAGGTGAGATGCAGCTTCGGACAAAGTTTGGCGAGGTGCGGCTCATGTTTGGAGACCACGACCTGATGATGCTTGATGAGTTGATGGAAGCAGGTCGTATTTCGTATGGACAACGGGTGTAACAACCCGCATATTTATCGATTTAATATTTAAATATTTTATTTAAATATTAGGTTGTTAATCGGATATTGGTCCGAAAAGCTACTTTTTGCAAACGGTCAAATTAGGACTCGAGACCACTTCCATTGAGTTTGAAATGCCGTTTACAAATTTTTTAAGTATAAACATCGATAGGATTGGAGTTAGCGAAATTTCACTAACTTTTCCCGCTTTGGACTTTGGGTTAGTTTAGCCTATTAAGCCCAAGTTCCAACCCCCTTCTCCTCACTCTTCATAAATTTCCTAACTAACTCAAGCTTGGGCATTAATGGTGAAAAGAATGGGAAATTAAAACTCCAAGCACAAATTCAATTGCAAATCCAACATTCAACTCCAAATTCAAGTAGAAGATATTGGATTCAAGCTTTGGATTGCTTCTCCTTGCTTTCAAGCTTCATCTTCATAAACTTTAGTGCAAAGGTGAGATTTTTATCTCACAAATCTAGTCTATAACTATATTGGACTGTTGGGAATGATTCCCTATCACTTTTGCATGCACATTAGCATTTGGTTTGGATTGGATTGGCGAAAAACTCCAATTTTTAGCGTTTTGGTGAATTTTCTGCACTTAGGTCGTTCTGGCCATTTTTGGTGTTCGGAGTTA
Organism: Allium cepa; assembly: GCA_030765085.1. NCBI lineage: Eukaryota > Viridiplantae > Streptophyta > Magnoliopsida > Asparagales > Amaryllidaceae > Allium > Allium cepa. The sequence goes on along the minus strand of CM060944.1, from coordinate 498,430,865 downwards.
GGTCGCTCGCGACCTAACCCTTAGGTCATTCGCGTGTTATCGCGCTAAGTCGCACTGCCTTGAATCTTCACTTCGGAGTTAGGTCATTTCACGTTAGGTCGTAGGTCGTATGGCTTTTAGGTCGTAGGTCGTATGGCTTTTAGGTCGTAAGTCGTATGGCTTTTAGGTCGTAGGTCATTGGCCTTTTGACCGTTAGGTCGCATGTCTTTCTACTTCGATAGGTCGTTCGGCCATGCTTTCTATTTTTAGGTCGCGACATCTTTAGGTCGTGTTACCTATAAACCCTTAGGTCGAAAGACCTTAGGTCGTGCACCTTTAGGTCGCGAACCCTATTAGGTCGCGAACCTCTTTAGGTCGCCTGTCGCTTAAGCAGTTAGGTCGTTCGTCCAGTGATGCCTTAGGTCGTTTGACCCGTTTTACGTTAGGTCGCGTAACCCCTTAGGTCGCTTGACCTTGTTTCCTGTTAGGTCGCGTGACCTTGTTTTCGACCTTAGGTCGTTTCACTTTTAGGTCGCATGACCTTTAAACCGTTAGGTCGTTAGACCTATAACTCGATGGGTCGTTCCCCTTTAGGTCGCGAACCACTTTAGGTCGCATGATCTCGTCTCCGTTAGGTCGTGAACCTTGTTAGGTCGCTCATCCTTAGCCCGCGAACCTTGTTAAGTCGTTCGCCTTCCTTAAGTCGCTCGACCCCTCCACACTAGGTCGCTCGGCTTGCTTGAGTCGTAGGTCGTTGGACCTTAAGTCGCTTGCCTCCCTTAACTCCAGTTAGGTCGCTCGGCCATTGTGTTAGGTCGCGTGAACCCTTAGGTCGTTAGACCTCATTTTGCTTTAGGTCGCGTGCCCCCTCTACCTCGTTAGGTCGCAAAGAACTTTAGGTCGCTCGACCTAATTACCCACCAGGTCGCGCACTTAGTTAGGTCGCTCAGCCATTGTGTTAGGTCGCGTGAACCCTTAGGTCGTTAGACCTCATTTTGCTTTAGGTTGTAGGCCTCTTGCCTTCACTTAGGTCGTACCGTTTTGTCGGGGAGCTGCCCCGCACCCCGCCGGGGGCGCTGCCCCCTGGACCCCCGCGACCTGACCGGGCAGGTCGAACCCCGTAAGTGGTGGCGTTGCCCCCGCACCCCCACCTTGGGGGGTTGCCACCCCCCTGGACCCCCCCTCCGTAGGGGATCTTATCTGAAAAACATTGAGCTGATTTCCTTGGATTTTATTCACATCTCCGTATGCGATCTTTGTGACTGATTGTTTCTACAATTGCTTCTGTGTTTTGTCACGTTATAATATAAAGGTTTCAATACTAGTAGTAAATATCAAAACTCTTTTAACAAACAATTTCAACTCTATTTTTAATAACTAAGCTCTTTTCTTAAACCGTTTTCCAATCTATTAGTATATACAAACCTTTACCTCACTCGGATGAGAAATCTAATTAAACGACTTAGTAAAACAAGTGGTATGAAACGCTTGCGTTCACTTCGTCGGTTAATTCTTGGACTTGTTCGATTGAACCTCTTGTGACAATTTTATTAGTGAAGATTTACAGTTTGTTCGTAAATATTTAAGTTAAGCAAGTGGTTATGGGACATGAAGCTAAACTTCTATATTTACTAGCTTAGTGTAATTGACACTTCTCGTTGATCATGACGATCATTCTGATGATTTAGACTAGCAACTGTGCGATGTCTCTTGTTGCGAGGTTAGACTAGACACCACTTGTGTGATTCCACTCACACATAACTTTTTTCTTTTTGGTTAGTCTGGACCTTAATCTGTGTGATTCCATTCACACATGTGGGGTAGCTCCCCTTGGTCTTCGGACCGTCATGTGATAGGCCTCTTTCTCTTTTCTATGATTTCTGGACTTCTTGCATTGATTTCTAGAATTTATGCCATTGACTTGTCATGAGTACAAGTTTGGGGTATGATGCCCTTTCCGAATCTTTGAGAAGATTCTTGTGATATTGATTATCTCTTATTGACTGATCTTCTGTTGATCATTATTTACATACTTATAGTGGTATGTCATTACGGATATTTTATGTTTATGCCATATCTTTTATATTATATCATGTCATCTGATATTTATAGCTAGGCTGATCCGTTTATTATTTTCTTAAATAATACTCGGGTCAGACCGAGATGTTACAGGTGCTTCTGCTTGACTTCTTCTCAGGGATTCATCACTCTGACTTTTGGCTAACTGTTTAGATTAGCAGTTTTTGTGTGGTATACACTTGAGATATAGACTCATAGTTGTATTCTTTTGTATAGCACGTGTTGCTATTCTTTTGTATTATTGTGGATCTTACTGACCACTACTCTGATGTACACTTTCATGTGTTAGATATATATTCATATCTTCTTCCGCCCTTGTGATATGGATGTCTGTGACTGATTTGTGTTATGATTATTTCTATGTTTGTTTCCGAAGATTATTCATAGCCACCGTATGATAAGCAATTACATGGATGGTCGCTCCTCAACAGCCTTATTCTCCATGCTAGTTGACAGCACTACACCGTAGTGTTCTTGGCTAGTGTGGGTATAGAGGTGGGGCGTCACAACGGGCATGGGTTTTAGGGTTCGAACAAGTTGAGTTCATCGAGTGAAGCTCAACGGTGAAGAGAAATCAAATTTCATGGAGTATTTTGCCATGTTAATGGTATATCATGCACGGTATTTGGCTTTGGGACATTTTTGTGCACATGTGGTTGTGTTTAGGGAGAGTGAGAAGAAAGGATAAGGGGTAATAATTCTAAGTAGTTTGTTAATTAGTTTAGTTAATTTAAATCAATCGATAATTTATAAAATGTATATCTCACTCATACGAGGTCGGATTTGAACATCGTTTTTTGCACTGGACTCATGATGTTGAAATCTTTGCAATGGTGTTAGTTTGGTTAGATTTGGAGCTTGTTTGAATTTATGTTAAAATCGAACGTCTACTCGGTTTTAGTTCAAACCGGAAGATTTCAGTGAAAACAAAAATCAATGTGAGTTTAACTCACATTCAATTTGATTATATCATATCTACGATGTTATAAACTATTATTGATTTGCTCGAGTGATAGTTAAATTGCTTGATTGGTTATTTGGTTGAATTTCCATTTGGAAAATGGATGTCATATAATTCGATTGTTATAAACCCGTTGGAATATATATATATATATATATATATATATTATCCATAATCATTGTTTTGCAAAGAAAATCTGTATAGAGACCCGGAGTGATTTCTCACCAATAATTAATTATTTACATCCTTATGTTGTTATATTGATGGTTAATTGAAATAAATCCTAATATTCCATATAATTAATTAAGTGTCGTTATAGCGATTTCGCTATACCATATTAATTTTCATCTCGGAAACCCTGTTATATGTTTTTGAACTTGAGATTGTGTTTTCACTAAACAGAATGTTAAAATTCATTAATCATTTTGATTAATGATAATTTAAAACAATTAATCATTTTAACTAATGATTTTGAAATTGATAACCAATGATGTTTAAAATTGGTTTATCAATGATTTAAATGAGATTTGATTTATTAATCATTCAACTAATGATTATTTGAGTTTAAATCAATAATTTGGTTATTGAAGATGGTGTTTAAATAATCATTTAAATTAATGATATTTGAAATTAATAATCATTTTAATTAATGATTGTTCTAGATTTAACTAATTGTTTTAACTAATGGTATTTGGAATTTAGTTAAATCATTTTACGTAATGATGTCTAATAATTAAATAAATAGTTTTAGAAAATTGTTAGAACATTAAGTCTCTATTTTAATCATGACAACTATGTACTACACATATATACTATACCATGATATCAGGCTTTCATTCAAGAAGACAACAACGCGAGACAAAAAGCAAGAAGAATCATCTACAAGTCGAAGAAGTCAAAATTATGGAGCTTCAAGATAAATAGTATGTGTATGGTCTTAGATTGAATTGTAAATCTCCTTAATAGTTCATATACACACACAAACACACACTCAAACATAAATGTTAAGATATTATTGTGTTAAGAATTCGACAGAGGTAAAAATATTTATGCAAATTGAACTTAATAGTTCAGTCGATTGAAATTGGTTTCAGTAGACTGAGCCCACGTTAAATCAACTGAAACTGTGTAAACCAATTTTTTTATAATCGAAATTTTTTCTGTGAAATTTTAAATGTTCATATCCTGTAAATCGACGTAATAGCTCAGTAGACTGATATGCTATAACGGCCATATTTTTTAAAAAGTCATCTTCAAGATTTGCAACCATTTTGAACAGTTTTATCAATTCTGAAAGGATTTCATAAAGATTGACAACTCTTAATCGCCTCTGCTTAGTATTTATAAGTAGCGCAACAACTCATACTTAGTTTCTAATTTTCTATTCTGATTTCTATTGTTTCTATTTTCTTATGCTAGTCTAAGCAATGTTGTACTTTCAACTCTATTATTTTATTTGCTATTGTTCCAATAATTACTATGCACTCACTTCGAATCATCAAAGGGATTATAGGAACCATTGTACTATCAAGTAAAACTTAGTGTTAGATGAACACAAGATTGTCAAGCAAGAATTGTATTTGTCAAATGAAATAATAAATCCTAAAGTTGCTCAGATCAGTTAAGTTGTAAACCTATTTCTCCGGGTTAAGCAAGGGATTTACTAAGGAAATACCTAAGAGGTTATTTGGGACTGGACATAGGATTGGTTCTCTGAATCAGTATAAGTCTCGATGTGTACATTTACTTACTAGTTTAGTATTTCACAATACAAATTAGTACTTATACTTGCCTTTATTAGCCATACACGATCCACTAGTTCTTTCAATTGGTATCAGAGCAAGGACTATTCAAAATCATAACACAATTTTGAATACTATGGCTAATATGAGTTATACACATTTCAGAAAGGACAATCAACTGCACGTCCACCATTTTTTAGGGGTTCTAATTATATGTATTGGGCTACACGCATGAATGTTTTTATGGAATCAAGCGGACTTGGCATTTGGCTATTTACTCAATCTTAGTATGTAGCTCCTACTACTGCAATTAGTACATGGATAGATGCTTAGAAAACTGCTGCTTCAAATAATGCAAAAGCTATGGATTTTTTATATCGTGCATTAAATAAGAACGAACTTTCTAGAATTATGATGTGCAAAACAACTTATGATATACGGCACAAGCTTCAAGTCACACATGAGGAACCACCAAAGTAGAATAAACTAAGATTAGTTTGCTGAAAAATCAATTTCATACAATTAAAATGAAATCAAATGAAAGCATCATAGAACTGTATTCTAGATTCCAAACTATACAACATAATCTCACGGCATTAGCAGTCTCATTTACTGATTTTGATTTAGTTACACGTATTCTAAATGCATAAACTGATGAATGGGAAAGAAAAGTATTAGCTATAGAAGAAGCCAATGACTTCTCTACACTCAAAGTAGAAGAGTTAATTGAAATTTGATGTCATATGAAGCAAATTTGCAAGCTAGAAAAGATCTAGCCCAAGAAAAACGAAGTATTACTTTTTAGGTAAATAATGATGATGAATCGGACTTGGATAAAGAAGATGGAGTTTTCGTTGCTAAAAACTACAACAAGTTTATAAAATTTAATAAGATGGTGCAAAGGAAAAAAAAACAAGCAGCTTTGGCGGTCCTTCATCATTTAAATGTTATGGGTGCAATTGATTTGATTATATGAAAAAGGAATGTCTAGAATTAAATAAAGATAAGGAAAGCTTCAACAAGAACAACAGATGTAAGAAATTCTTGAAAAATAAGCATGCATTTCAAGCAACATGGGATGATTCCTCCAGTTACAGTGACAGTGATAGTGATAGTAATGAAGAACAAGCCAATGTTTGCTCCATGGCAACTAAAAATGAGGTATTTTCATATTTATCTTTTGACGATGTCATAGAAATAACATCAGAACTAGATAATAAATATAGATATCTTAGAAAAACTCACAAAGAATGTACAGAAAAAATGACTAGAATAGAACTAGAAAGAAATGTTAAAAGATGAGAAAATTATATTAGAAGAAGAAATTCTAAAATTACAAAATATGTGTAAATATGTTGACGAAAATCAAAAGATGGATGATTTAAAAAGGAAATTGCAACACTATCAAATGATAACACAAAACTAAGAAAAACTATCAATAATTTAGAAAATCAGGTAAAAGTGTGAAATGAAGATAAACAGTCTTTAGAAAAGAAAGAAAAATGATCTATCTACAAAGATTTCTAAATTTAACCAAGGAAAAGAGAATCTATCTCGTTAAATTAGTATTTCAAAACCCTCTAACAATAAAATAGGTTTAGGATTTATAAAATCAAAGAAACCAAAGGTTCAACACAAATATCCTACATTTTATTCTAAATTTCGTAAACCAATAAATAGCAAATCAAATTATAATAAAAAGACTATTTAGTTATGGATTCCAAAAACAAATAATAACTTGATTAGACAAAAACATATAGATGGATTTTTGAATGATGTTCATTATAAAAAATTTGGATTCAAAGGTTCTACCAAACCGTCATGGGTATGGTTACCTTCGATTTAACCCCCAGGACCCTAATAGAGGAAGTGGGTACCATGAAATTACTTTTATCTTTATAGGTACCCCGACTCAAATAGGAGAAATGGATACTCGATAGTTGTGACGACCTGGATTTTTCAGCGTTGAGTTTGGAATATTTAAATGGGTTTAAATATTTAATTTGGATTATAAATTGATTTTGAATATGAAAAGTTTGGTTTTTATTCAATAAAATAGATTCAGAATTTAATTAGCGGTTTGTTGAATGATATAACTATTTAATTTAACAATTGGGAATTGGGTAAAATATATGGAGTTTCGAGCATGTTAAAAATATTAAAGGTTTGTAAAATTTTATTGATAGTACTGAAGATAGTAAAAGTGTTCAAATAGAATGTGGAAGTGTTTTGTTAAGTTTTGAAAATATATCTTTTAAATTGATGTTTAAGTAGCCTTCCAAGGCACAGTCTCGGAATTCGATAAAACCTATTTTATCAGATCCGTAATATTATATTATTATCAGATTTCAATTTTCATATTGTTTGGAGTTGTTGTGTGAGCGTACGATATATAAACGCGCTGAATTTATATCGAAAAATTAATATAATAACTGAGTCCAAAAAGCTATCTTCTCCATACGATCGAATTAGGAATCGAAACCTTTTCCATTGCGTTCGGAATAGGGGAATAACATTATAAATGCCTGGCGGCACACCTCGATAGGAGGTCAAGATTTTGAGTTGCATTTTTCGAGATAATTTGAATATACATATATTTGTATATACTAGTCAAACATTCAGCAATATTCTTTCACATCTAAACTTTTTGCTTTCTTTTCCGTTCCTATAGCTAACCTTCTCGTGCACGCCATTTCCTGTTCAACATCAAGTCTTTATATCTTGCGACTTCTCTGAATAATAAACAAATCGAGAGTAATCTTCAAGGCCGAGCACTCTTCGTTATCAAAAAATTATCATCTCATTCCAGTTCTAAAAGAAATCGAAAATCATTTACAGAACAAGATCGAAATCTTGTTCAAAACAAAATCGTTTTCATTCGAAAAAAATGAACGAGTTATTGCTCGAGCTTGACAACCTCAGTTTCAGCAAAGGAGGGGGAAATCGAACGGAAAGGTGGGAGGCGAGGGATTTTGCGATTTCATAGGCGTGGCGATGTCAGAGGCGAAAAGCGGTGGAGGCATGGTTGCGATTCGATCTGGTATAGCTCATCTCTAGTCGCAGCGTGAGGTGGGGTTTGCTAGCTGTTGTCACAGCTTGTTTTGGAGGAGAGCCAGAATCAATTCGAACGAATCGAAATCGTTCAAGGACAAGCGAAGGTCGATGGGGACGCGTCTTCGCGATTTAGGGTGTCAGGCGGTGATGTCGTGGTGTTCGGGGTAAGGGTTGGCGATGCCGATGTTCCGGTAAGGTATCGAACAATTTTATTTAATTAAATTTAATATATATGGATATGTATGTATGCAAATATATAAAAGAAATGGGGGACAGGTCTGGGAAAATTCACTGTAAAGCATTTGAAGGCAGTTTTTTTTTACTTAATTTATCATATATATATATATATATATATATATATATGTAGGAATATATATATATATATGAAAGAATATATATAACACATTATTTGGTTTTTATAGTAAAGTCTATTTACTAGTGATTCTTTTAGGGTTAAGGATTTATATATACAAATATACACATACCTTTTTAAATAGTTAAACAGAAATATATGTATAATATTTTGAAAATAAAATTTTAAATGTTGATGAGTTTATAAAGGTAAGATTTTGGGAAAATAAATAGGAATTTTAAAGTGTTGAAAGTCCATTTTTGAAATCCATAATTTATTCTATTAATGTACTTGTAGTTCAAAAGGGGATTTAGTAGTTTAATTAATTCATTGGTCAATTTAATTTTTTTACAAGGAGAATTGATTATTAAATTAATTAAAATATTAATAAATTGTATAAACATTTATACAAGGTCAATAATCGTGAGAAGCAAGCCGGTTTGGAATGGATTGCAACAGCAAAATAAAAGGTGAGTTAATCTCACTTTTCTGGATGGCTATTCAAATTTAAATAGTTAAATTTAAATAATTGGTTGAATGATTGAATTGATTTGATGTGCTATATTATATATAGTAATATATAGTATATATTGGATTGATTGATTTCCCGCATTATATAGCGGATGAGACCCTATGCACCGTATAATAACGGATGATATTATATAAAACCCATATACCGCGATATTCCACCTCGAAGTGGAATTGGTATTTTATGTTGTGCAAACATCTGTGGATGCAGAGAAATAGGTTGGAGGGATCCAACTGGATTCCTCAACATTTATTTAGATTTTTTGATAGTCTTTGTTATGATTATTAGATATTCTGGGATGAATTATATTGATAATCGGTAATGTTAGATGCTATAGGTTGATCGAATATATTTGGGTATACCGAGTTACCAAAAATATAAAAATGGATTTTTGAAAAGAAGATAAAGGAGTTAATTTTAAGTAAAATAATTTTAGGTTATTTGAATAAATCTAAAAATGAATTGGAAAAGAATAAAAAGTGATTTCTGAATTCTAATAAATATAATTCCAAGTGCAGGAAATGAGATTTTGAATAAATGGGAATAAGTGATTTTATTTTTAAACTCAAGTAATGTTATAAAGAATTTATTTTAAACTTTAAATGTTTAAATTTATTTGAAAGAATAAAGAAGGAATTTGGAAAATCTGAAATCGGTATTTTCAGTAAAAGATTTTTTAAACATAATTAAGAAATAAAATTTGAAGTTAATGGGTTTTGAATAAATTGAGCAAGTAAAGGGAATTATATCAAAATGGAGTAATTTGGAAATCAATTTGAAAATTGATTTAAGTGTTTAAAATTGGAATTTTAAAAAGGGAAATGAGACTATGGGATTTATAAGTTGGGTTTATAAAAGTGAAGCAATATATCAGTAGATATTTGAAAGAATAAATTCAAGATGGGAATTTATTAAAGGAATGAGAAAATTTGTTTAAAAATAAATAGTGATTTATTTTTAAAGGATGTGAAGAGAAGTATTTTTCCTGGATAGCCAAGTACGTTTCAAAGTAAATTTTTAAATATAAGTTAAAAGCTTTAATGTTGTTTTAAAAAGCATGTTTTAGAAAATTTATTATTTCTCAATGTTTAAATTCTAACGTAAGTTTTTTTAAAATCTAATATAGCAATTATTATTTAAAGGTGGCTTGGAATTATATTTTAGAAGTTAGAAATTCAGTTTTATATTGTACAAAGTAGTTTTATTTTAAATATTCCTAAAGTATATATTTTTGAATAAGTATTCATGTAATTTTTAATTTAATTGTTTTAAAGGATATTTTATGATAAAGTGTTTTGAATTATTTTTAAAAGCCAAAGTTTTATGCTTGGTGTTTTCAGTGGAAATAAATATTTGGAAGTTTATTTCATGATAAAAGTGTTGTTTTGGAAACTGTTTTCAAAAGGGTTGAAAATGGAAATATATCTTGCGAAGATATTTTGAGGTTAATAAATAATTTGGTGAAATTATTTATGGTTGATGGTTGTTTGTGAATGTTAATGGATAGTTGAATAACCGACTATCAATATTGGCCAATGCGTTGATCGGTTCGAAGAGACCGGGATCGGGATTTATTTCTCAAAAACCACTTCGATCCGGTTTGTACGTTTTCGTGAGGAACACGAGTTTGGATTCGAAGATGGAGCAATGAAGTGCAAGGGCTAGTCGCTACTGATCCTAAGGATGATTCCAAAATAGATGTAGTAAGAGTAGTGCCTTCGGTTCCGTTCGAACCCTGGACGAACTTGTATGGATGAATGCTTTTGGAATATTGTCAGGTGGACGATAGGCATTCTAAGTGAAACGTTCTAAAAGGTAACGCTTAGCCTCGAGCCTCATCAACCGAGAATGACTGAAAATTAGGGGTTATGCAGCAAGGCTAGGTGGGTAGCACCCATTAGGGTGAGGTCATCCCTATCTAGATGTCCCTTTTATTCGGCTTAGTGGTGCAGTTGCTGATCCCAACCGTGGGGTGATCTTACTCGGGATTATCCAGTAAGGGGTAGTCCCGGTCTTGTGTTGTAGGGGATTAGAAGCAATCCCCGGTACGGTGATCTAGGCTACGTATAGTGACAGGTGGTACCCCAGTGCCTAGTCATTAGTTGGACATTCATTCTCCCTTCGTGCCTTTACGGTTTTGTTTGTATACCTATTAGCTGGAATTTAATAAATGTAACAGTTTCGGCTATTTGAATAAGTACTTGTATATAGACACTATTATAATATCAGAGGATTTTATAATAAAGTGTTTTAGCTATCGTAAGGTAAAAACCCGACATGTTTATTTGTGGCGTGGTCTTACGAGTTGCTTTTGATTTCAAAGGATTTTGAAACTTTAATAATCAATTTGAGTGTGGTTTTCTCATGCTGGTATTCCAGACTGACTCGGGTGTTATTTAACTATAATGTTCGGTTCAGACCGAGTATTATAGATTACAGGAAAGGATGCTATGGAGTTGGAAGGCGATACGTACTTCCGTATTTGTATGAAATATTCCGCTGTGCATTCAATTTTAGGAAGGACGAGATATTATAACCATCCTGAATTGTGTTGTTGTTTGTATTGAAATCTGATGCTGTACAATGATGATGTAATGTATAAACAGATGTATTTGTTCTTGTGTAAAGATCATTTATTATCTATTATATTTTATTCCGCTGCGATGGTTAGATTTTGAAGTTGTTTTCTATTTTCTTCTACTACCTCTTCTTCTTTAACCCTCATGGTTCGGTTTTTCGGGCATTGGAAAACCAGGTCGTGACATTTTGGTATCAGATCTTAGGTTGATGATAACCTTGGCTCTGGTGGGAAATTACTCATTGAAAATAGAGTCCGTAGTACTCTAGAATGAGTTTGAGCGTATTAATAGATATGAGCACGTATTTTTAGTGAATATAAATTGTTTTAATATTGTGTTGACTTATTGGTTAAGTGGAATATGAATTATGATCGAGTAAGTTGGCCGCTATTCGAGAAGAGTTTATAAACACCTCACACGATAAATTGATACAGTATTGTTTTAAAGGTGGGTGAATGAAATAATTTTGCCCAAAATTATATTTTGATATAAAAGAAATATTTTCTTAAATTGTTATATAACTTGGATGTTTGGAATATTCTAAACAAATAAGATTATAAAAAATTGGAATGACTTGGATAATCGAATGGGAATTTGTATGAGCATAAATTATACAAATGAATTATAGTTAAAATTTGATTTAAATCAAATCTGTAAATTTAAAACTCCTGGAGATTTTGGAAGTGCTTTTCGAAGTGTTTTGAATAACAAATAATAACATTGTTGTTTTAGAAGTATTTCTGAAAGGAAATTGTTTCCAATAAATTTTGGGATGGGATATAGCATTGAACTCACTTCAGTCACTGGAAAATAATTTTGGTGATGACTGTAGCATCATCGATGTTCATTTTCGAGTTTCTAAGTGACGGATTACTGCCAAATTGATTTGTTCAAAAGAATTAGTTTGTTTTTGAGATTTCAAAGGAAATTTGTTGGGGATAAAAACCAGGATTGGTTTAAAAATTTGAGAAGTGTGATTTTGAGATATTGGTCATTTTAAAATGATTTGAACCAAAAGCCGGGTATCCGAAATCCTGAATCCTTATTTGAATAGAAAATCCCGATGAGGTAAGTTATAAATTGTAAAGTTGAGATGATTTTTAAATAAGGAAGGAAAATAGGAAATGTGAATGTTGTAATCAAAATTTAAAAGAGAAAAAAAGAGTTAAAATAAATTTAACTTGGATAATGGTGAAGGAATTAAATTGTTGAAAGTTTAATTGATTTCGGCTTGAATGAAAATTTAATGGATGATTGGAAGAAATAATTAGTAAATCTTGAATGTGATTGGAATGGGAAAATAAAATTTACATTTGGATTCAGAAATAAAGTTAATTAGAATTAAATTAACTTAAGCAAAGTTAATAATAATGAATTGGATTTGAGGTAAGTTGAAAGGAATTAGAATGAAATTAAGGTGAATTGTGTGGGATGGTATTAAATGAAATTAAGTCCTTGCTTAACAAAATTTAAAAGAACGGTATGTAGCTAGATTTGACTGAAGTTAAGTTAAATAAAATTGAATTGAAATAAATTCAGTTGAGTTATAGATAATATTGAATGGAATAAAATTCTTAAATAAATAAGCGTAAACTAAGTAAGTATTGAATTGAGATAAATAAGCTTTGGAAGCTTATAAAAGAATTGAAAAGCATTGAAATAAAGATATAATCCCTAGTTAAAAGTAAAATGTGAATGTGATTGATTGTAAATGGATGGAGAAGTATGAATATTAATAAGTGAGTAGCTTATAAAAATGTAAAAAGGGAATAAATAAGCCGAAATAAAAGTGTTGGAATTTTGAAAAATGAAAGAAAATCCAAACGGGAATTATGAAAAAATTGATTGAACTCAGAAACATTTAATGAAGTGATTTTTGTAATAAAATCGAATATTGATTTAAAAGTTGGAAGTAAGCTAATTAGCTAAATAAATCATTTGATAGAGTATGTTAATAAAATTTAACTCGGTTAAATAAAATGGATTGTAAGTTAATAATGAAGTTTGGAAATAAACTCGAATTATAAATAGAGTTCGACTTGGATTGATAATGAATTAAAATAAGTGGAGATGTTGTTAAAATAAAATGGAATTGGATTATAATAGAAATGATTTGAGTTACAAATAAAATCCAATTCGAGTATAAATGAGTTAAGTATGTGCTTGAAATTTGTTTTTTGACAAATTGAGAAGGTGAATTAAAATAAAATGGATGGGCTAACTGTATTAAATGGAATTTGATTTGATGAGAATCAAATTAAATGGAAGTGAACATAGGTTTGAAGTTGGAATAGATTGAAGTAAATTAACTTAAGTTAAGCATAATTAGAAGCTCGACTTCGAGTAGGAAGGGTAGACTATTAAATAAAAGCTTGGGTTGAATTAGTTTGGGAATGGTTAGTAGTATGCCAGCAAGGAATGTGTCGAGCTAAATAAAATGGCTGTGAATGAATTATAATGGAAGGAGTTAAATATAAATTGAGTTAGAATCGATTTAAAATGGTTATAAGCTTAAGTAATTATTTATTCACATGAATATAGTTGAATTGCGTGGAAATAAATTGTCGTTTGACGAAAACGAGATTAAATAAAATTCTATTTATTGATAGAAGTGAAATAAAATTGACTTTGAAATCAATTGAGTTGAATATTAGCTTGTTTGGATTAAAAATAAATTGAATATAAGAAATTGAAGTGTAAACCATTATAATTGAATGGAATGGCACACGAATTGGTTGAAAGCAATTGAATTAGTTTTGAAATCATATAAATTGCTCATGGAAAGTGTTTGGCGCATGTTGCTTATGAAATGCATGTGTTTAGCTACTGAAAGTAAGTGAAATGTTAATAAATTTCGTATATTTGGTACTTACATGTTTGAATTGAGTAAGTACAGGTACCGGGAAGCCGTTTGGTTGGATTTGGACGCGCTAATTGCTAAAATAATAAGCCGGTTGCTTAAAAATGCTAAGTAAAGGTACGCCTATGCAATAAAAATAGGAAATATGAACTGTTTTTGTTTTTCCAACCATATGGGTCGATGTATATATATTTATATCTCTTGTCAAATTTCAAAAGCTCCTCCGAACAAAGGAGACTCTACCAAAAAAATTTCAAAACTTTAGGAGTTAGAAACTTTTTGGTTAGCGACAAAACGATTTCAAATTGGAATTGAAATAAGAATTTTGGAAATAGAAATTTAAGATAATTGTTTAGTTGGAACTAAAGGATTAGGAAAGTGAATTTGGGATTTTTGATTTCAAAGGATAAATTGAAATTTTCTCGGCAAAGGTATGTATTTGAATTTCTGTATGAAATTCGATGATTTTCTAGTCTAGCCACTAGGCTTTTGTTTCTTTTGAAATCTGGGGGCCCGTAGAGGAATTTTGTAGTTGTACTGAGCTAGCCGTGCAAAGAAGACGCTTGCGAAATTTTTCAAAAAAATTAGGGAGTTAGAAAAATTTTTGAGAAATTTTGAAAATTTAAAACTTGGTTTTGAATTATAATTTGAATGGTTGAATAAGTAAAGTTGTTTGGAAACTATGGAAAAGTTTAGAAAGTTAGTAAGATGAATAGTGTGTCTTTAATAAAGATTGTTTGGTTGTTGTTAAAATATGTTTGGTTTTGGGAAAATAGTAAACGGGTATTGGACGATTCTTCCTAACTAGTAATTTCGGAGAGAAATTCTTTTAAGGGGGGAGTAATGTGACGACCCAGATTTTTCAGCGTTGAGTTTGGAATATTTAAATGGGTTTAAATATTTAATTTGGATTATAAATTGATTTTGAATATGAAAAGTTTGGTTTTTATTCAATAAAATAGATTCAGAATTTAATATAGAGGTTTGTTGAATGATATAACTATTTAATTTAATAATTGGAAATTGGGTAAATATAAAATCTGGAGTTTCAAGCTTGTTAAAAATATTTTAAAGGTTTGTAAAATATGTATTGATAGTACTGAAGATAGTAAAAGTGTTAAAATTGAATTTGGAAATGTTTTGTTAAGTTTTGAAAATATATTGTTTAAATTGATATTTAAATAGCGTTCCGAGGCACAGTCTTGGAATTCGATGAAACCAGTTTTATTGGATCCTTAATATTATATTATTATCGGATTTCAATTTTCGTAATGTTTGGAGTTGTTATGTGAGCATACGATATATAAACGCGCTGGATTTATATCGAAAATTTAATATAATAAATGAGTCTAAAAAGCTTTCTTCTCCATACTATCGAATTAGGACTCGAAACATTTTCCATTGCGTTCGGAATAGGGGAATAACATTATAAATGCCTGGCGGCACACCTCGATAGGAGGTTAAGATTTTGAGTTGCATTTTTCGAGATAATTTGAATTTGAATATACATATATTTGTATATACTAGTCAAACATTCAGCAGTATTCTTTCACATCTAAACTTTTTGCTTTCTTTTCCGTTAATGTAGCTAACCTTCTCGTGCATGCCATTTCCTGTTCAACATCACGTCTTTATATCTTGCGTCTTCTCTGAAGAATAAACAAATCAAGAGTAATCTTCAAGGCCGAGCTCTCTTTGTTATCAAACAAAAAAAAGAAATCATCTCGTTTTAGTTCTAAGCGAAATCGAAAATCATTTAAAGAAGGAAATCGAAATCTCGTTCAAAACGAAATCGTTTTCATTCGAAAAAAATGAACGGGTTATTGCTCGAGCTCGACAACCTCAGTTTCAGCAAAGGAGGGGGGAAATCAAACGGGAAGGCGGGAGGCGAGGGATTTTGCAATTTCATAGGCATGGCGATGTTAGAGGCGAACAGCGGTGGAGGTAGGGTTGTGATTCGATCTGGTATAGCTCGTCTCTAGTCGCAGCGTGAGGTGGGGTTTGCTAGTTGTCGCGATTTGTTTTGGGGGAAAGCCAGAATCAATTCGAACAAATCGAAATCGTTCAAGGACAAGCGAAGGCCGATGGGGATGCGTCTTCGCGATTTAAGTTTGGGAAAGGTGTACGCTCATAAGGTTGGACGAGGCTCGATTTCGAGCATCACATGGGGTGGCCTCGAGGTTTTCAGGCAGTCATGTCGTGGTGTTCAGGGTAAGGGTCGGCAATGCAGATGTACCAGTAAGGTATCGATAAATTTTATTTAATTAAATTTAATATATATGGATATGTATGTATGCAGATATATATAAAAAAAAGGGTCAGGTCTGGGAAAATTCACTGTAAAGCATTTGAAGGAAGTTTTGTTTTTCACTTAATTTATCATATATATATGTAGGAAAATAAATATATATGAAAAATATATATATATATATATAACACATTATTTGGTTTTTATAGTAAAGTCTATTTGCTAGTGATTCTTTTAGGGTTAAGGATTTATATATACATATATACACATACCTATTTTAAATAGTTAAACAGAAATATATGTATAAGATTTTGAAAATAAAATTTTAAATATTGACGAGTTTATAAAGGTAAGATTTTGGGAAAATAAATAGGAATTTTAAAGTGTTGAAAGTCCATTTTTGAAATCCATAATTTATTTTATTAATGTACTTGTAGTTCAAAAAGGGATTTAGTAGTTTAATTAATTCATTGGTCAATTTAATTTTTTTTACATGGAGAATTGATTATTAAATTAATTCAAATGTTAATAAATTGTATAAATATTTATACAAGGTCAATAATCGTGAGAAACAAGTCGGTTTGGAATGGAATGCAACAGCAAAATAAAAGGTGAGTTAACATTACTTTTCTGGATGGCTATTTAAATTTAAATAGTTAAATTTAAATAATTGGTTGAATGATTGAATTGATTTGATGTGCTATATTATATATAGTAATATATAGTATATATTGGAGTGATTGATTTCCCGCATTATATAGCGGATGAGACCCTATGCGCCGCATAATAGCGGATGATATTATATAAAACCCATATACCGCGATATTCCACCTCGAAGTGGAATTGGTATTTTATGTTGTGCTAACATCTGTGGATGCAGAGAAACAGGTTGGAGGGATCTAACTGGATTCCTCAACATTTATTTAGATTATTTAATATTCTCTGTTATGATTATTAGATATCCTTGGATGAATTATATTGATAATTGGTAATGTTAGATGCTATAGGTTGATCGAATATATTTGGGTATACTGAGTTACCAAAAATATAAAAATGGATTTTGAAAAGAAAATAAAAGAGTGAATATTAAGTAAAATAATTTTAGAGTATTTGAATAAATCTAAAAATGAATTGGAAAAGAATAAAAAGTGATTTCTGTATTCTAATAAATATAATTCCAAGTGCGGGAAATGAGATTTTGAATAAATGGGAATAAGTGATTTTATTTTTAAACTCATGTGATGTTATAAAGAATTTATTTTAAAATTTAAAAGGTTTAAATTTATTTTAAAGAATAAAGAAGGAATTTGGGAAATCTGAAATTGGTATTTTCAGTTAAAAGATTTTTAAAACATAAGTAAGAAATAAAATTTGAAGTTAATGGGTTTTGAATAAATTGAGTAAGTAAAGGGAATTATATCAAAATGGAGTAATTTAGAAATCAATTTGAAAATTGATTTATGTGTTTGAAATTGGAATTTTAAAAAGGGAAATGAGACTATGGGATTTATAAACTGGGTTTATAAAAGTGAAGCAATATATTAGTAGATATTTGAAAGAATAAATTAACGATGGGAATTTATTAAAGGAATGAGAAAATTTGTATAAAAATAAATAGTGATTTATTTTTAAAGGATGTGAAGAGAAGTAATTTTCCTGGATAGCCAAGTACGTTTCAAAGTAAATTTTTAAATATAAGTTAAAAGCTTTAATGTTTTTTTAAAAAGCATGTTTTAGAAAATTTATTATTTCTAAATGTTTAAATTCTAAAGTAAGTATTTTCTTTTAATCTAATATCGTAGTAACTATTTAAAGGTGGCTTGGAATTATGTTTCAAAAGTTATAAATTTATTTTTATATTGTACAAAGTAGTTTTATTTGAAATATTCCTAAAGTGTATATTTTTGAATA
Source organism: Allium cepa (assembly GCA_030765085.1). Lineage (NCBI taxonomy): Eukaryota > Viridiplantae > Streptophyta > Magnoliopsida > Asparagales > Amaryllidaceae > Allium > Allium cepa. The sequence goes on along the minus strand of CM060944.1, from coordinate 498,412,571 downwards.
AGTATTAAAGTAATTTTTAATTTAAACGTTTTAAAGGATATTTTATAATAAAGAGTTTTAAATTATTTTAAAAAGCTAAAGTTTTTAGCTTGGTGTTTTCAGTGGAAATAAATATTTGGAAATTTATTTCGTGAGAAAAGTATGGTTTGGAAACTATTTTCAAAAGGGTTGAAAATGGAAATATATCTTGCGAAGATATTTTAAGGTTAATAAATAATTTGGTGAAATTATTTATGGTTGAAGTTGTTTGTGAATGTTAATTGATAGTTGAATAACCGACTATCAATATTGGCCAATGCGCTGATCGGTTCGAAGAGACCGGGACTTATTTCTCGAAAACCACTTCGATCCGGTTTGTACGTTTTCACGAGGAAGACGAGTTTGGATTCGAAGACGAAGCAATGAAGTGCAAGGGATAGTCGCTACTAATCCTGAGGATGATTCACAAATGGTGTAGTAGGAGTAGTGCCTTCGGTTCCGTTCGAACCTGGGACGGACTTGTATGGATGAATGCTTTTGGAATATCGTCAAGTGGACGATGGGCATTCTAAGTGAAACATTCTAAAAGGTAATGCTTAGCCTCGAGCCTCATCAACCGGGAATGACTGAAAATCGGGGGTTATGCAGGAAGGCTAGGTGGGTAGCGCCCATTAGGGTGAGGTCATCCCTGTCTAGATGTCCCTTTTATTCGGCTTAGTGGTGCGGTTGCTGATCCCAACCATGGGGTGATCTAGGCCACGTACTATGACAGGTGGTACCCCAGTGCCTAGTCATTAGTTGGAAATACATTCTCCCTACGTGACTTTACGGTTTTGTTTGTACACATTTAGCTGGAATTTAATAAATGTAACAATTTCGACTATTTGAATAAGTATTTGTATATAGACACTATTATAATATCAAAGGATTTTATAATAAAATGTTTTAGCTATCATAAGGTAAAAACCCGACATGTTTATTTGTGGCGTGGTCTTACAAGATGCTTTTGATTTCAAAGGATTTTGAAACTTTAATAGCCAATTTGAGTGTGGATTTCTCACGCTGGTATTCCAGACTGACTCGGGTGTTATTTAATTATAATGCTCGGGTCATACCGAGTGTTATAGATTACAGGAAAGGATGCTGTGGAGCTGGATGGCGATACGTACTTCTGTATTTGTATGAAATATTCCGCTGTGTATTCAGTTTTGGGAAGGACGAGATATTATAACCGTCCTGAGTTGTGTTGTTGTTTGTATTGAACTCTGATGTTGTACTCTGATGATGTAATGTATAAATAGATGTATTTATTCTTGTGTAAAGATCATTTATTATCTATTATATTTTATTCCGCTGCGATGGTTAGATTCTGATGTTGTTTTCTGTTTTCTTCTACTACCTCTTCTTCTTTAACCCTCATGGTTCGGTTTTTCGGGCATTGGAAAATCGAGTCGTGACAATAGTGGTTGCTCCAAGCACATGACTGGAAATGCTTATATGCTAATGAATATCTCTTACAAGGAAGGTGAAACCCTCACTTTTGGAGACAATTCCAAAGGCTATGTTATAGGACAAGGAGATGTTGTTTCTGTCGGTATATCTAACTCTTCGCTTATTTCAAATATTTATCTAGCTAAAAATTTAAAACATATTCTTCTCAGTGTTAGTCAATTATGTGATAAAGGTTATTTTACAACTTTTGAAATAGGAAAATGCTAGTGTTTGAAGGAATAAGAAAACATAACATTTATATTTCAAATATGAAAATAAGACATGGTAAAAATATTTCCTTAATAGTAGATATTTCTGATCCGTGGATTTGGCATAAACGTTTTTGTCATGTTAATTTTAAAAACATTCATAAATTAGGAAAAAATAATTTAGTTCGTGGTTTACCTAAAATAAATTTTAAAGTCAATAATCTATACGATGCATGTCAAAAAGGGAAACTCAAAACATCCTCTTTTAGTTCCAAACAATAGATTTCCACAAAACAACCTTTAGAACTTTTACATTTAGATCTCTTTAGGCCAATGAAAATTAGATCAGTTAATCACAATAAATACGTTTTTGTTATAGTTGATGATTTTTCACGATATACGTGGATCTTCTTTTTAAAACATAAAAGTGACACTTTTAGAACTGTCACGGTCCAAATTCCAGCGTTCGAAAATCGACATCCGTACTCCACTTGTACCTGAATACCGCAGATTCAACCATTGAAATTCGAATCACGCGGGATCCTATAACACATTAAGTACAACACAGCGGAAAAAAAGAATATACATTTGATATACAACATTTGATACAATATCTAATACAATTGAGTGATACAATGAATATCAAAATACATCAGAGATATGATACCAGACAATAACAGAGGAAAGAAAAGATAACACCAGCAGCGGAACAATATCTCCAATATGGTCTTCAAAAGAGAACTCTAGTATCGGTAATCTCCATCTCCAAGGCACCAATTCAGAAGTAGCTCGAACGCCCAAACAAGATGAAGTGAAGTAACTCAATCCAAATGCGATTGCCAAATCCTAAGGCTGAAAGCTATCGAATCTTCACCTACTATTCGATTATCTGAAAAACCCAACTCTGGACTGCCCGTGTGGGAAAATTGTGGGCACCCATAGTTTAGGAAAGGAACAATAAACTCCAGGTCAGTCTGGGACAGGTATGAGCAAACAAAAAAAACATTTGGTCTATCAAACACAAGAATTTAAATTTGAAATCCGCAATGCTTTTTGGAAAATGAAACTACCATAAGGCCTTCCGTCACACACACAATGCATACGCAGAATTGGAGGAGATTTCTCCTTATGATAGTCAAATATGCTTGATACGAGAAAATTTCTTTGATATTATTACTAGTGCATAGCGTAGAAAAAACCATTTCGAAAGTATAATATAAATCCTAGCCAGCATAGGCATTTCGCACCTATGCCTACTATAGAAACCATGTTCAATAGCAGGTTACCGCCACATTCCATGGCAGGTTATACAACTAAAACCGTACAGGGCGCGTATTGTTTTATTTCGATTTCCAACAAATGGTCAGGCTAAGAAACTTCCTACTGTCCTTGGGTACGCCTCTGGCAGGACGTCCCAAGAACCTAACCGAATCTTTGCCAACACAAGGCCGGGTTACCTCTGTAACTAGGTAACTACTACTCGAGCATGCCATCCCCCGGTCCTTTGGGACCTTTATCCGAGGTACCTCTAATCCAACAACTACAAAGCAATCACAAAGTAATAGATTTGCAGTATCCACATGAGTCAAGTATCTGGGCTCCATACCGTGATACCACTCTTTTCCAGAAGGGAATGACACACCCTAAAGGGCGCGACCCTCATAACCTTGCCGCATCTTTCCTGTTTCGACCATTTTTGGGGTGTGAGGTCCTGATGCAGTCTCAACCACAAAGCTACGCTTTGTACAAAAGCCATGCTTTGATCAACAAATGATACACAACAGCACTCAACATGCCACACTACCAAATTGGGAGTATATCACTGATAAATATCAACTGCATAACCTCTAAGCTCGTACGTCTCAGAGAAGGGTGTTAAGCTAAGAGAATAAATTCTCCGCTACCAAGCAGAAATGTATTTGATAGAGATCAGTTTAATATCTCAAGGTGTAGTGTCAGACATACAACCATACAAGTCTGTTCCGAGTTCGAACAGAACCGAAGGCACTTCCGAAGAAGCCCTTGCAAATCCGGGTACCCACAATCCCGATCGGACTTACCATCACTTAGGGAATCTCTATACCGTAGCTACTCAGTGCAGAGACAATCGATAGGTTATCCTAATTTTCTTAAAGACACCCGGACTTCAACACCGGTCTTCAATTGCAATCCATAACGTCGTATCACTATTCGGAATGGGTTATATGACACAAGGTCCTCTCCCGGCTAAACCGAATAATGAGCGCAATATTTAAAACATATGGATATGGGATTTTAGTTAAGTCACAACTTTTAAAAATCCAAAGCTTTTCTTCAAATGGTTAAACAAATTACCATTCCAAATCTTTAGCAAAAAGATTCATTTCACAAGGCTCACTTAGTCTCACAAAGATCTATTCATAGATTTCAAAAAAAGTTCCATTTTAATTTGGATTAACTCAATTAAATCTTTAAATTAAAGATTTAATTTATAGTTTTCAAACCATTTCCAAAGATTTATTCATAACTTGGAAAACCATTTCATTTTAGACTTGAAATCCTTTGAACACAAATTGGACGTTCATTTCTTATGGGAAAGCTTTTATTATTTGAAAACACATAGGTTTCGTTTTGGAAAAAAACTGATTTCATTTATACAAGTTAAAATCTTTGGGTTAAATTCAAATTCCCAAAACGACACTTTTAAAATGTTTTAAAAACCCATATAAACACATTTATAAGTTGAATAACTTTTTTAAACCTTAGTTTCCAAATCATAAAATTCAATTTCAAACATTGAATTCAAATTTAAGTCAAATTATTTAAATTTCAAAACTCAATCAAGTTATTCAGAATAACTTTTATTTTTGAAATTCATTTTCAAAAGCTTTCAATTCTAATTCCAAAACTATTTTGGATTCAAAAATTCAAGCTTTAAAACTATTTCAAAATCTGTGACTTAACTCATTCCACGTGCAATCCATATTTGTGTGTGTATAAGTGTGGTCCAGGGGTTTTACACAATAAAAGTGCCACATCATCAATCATCACATATTCAAATAGAGCAATATATTTTATAAGCGGTATAAACTTAACGCTTATATTCGATAAGCGGTATAAACCATAACGCTTATCTTTTGTTCACAGATCACAGATATATATATCATAGATAATAAATTATATTAAACAGAGCTCAAATCAAAACAGAGCATCATAATCAGGGATATCAAATAACTCAATCATCCAATAGAATCCAAACATCCATAAGTAAGGTCAATTAATCATCTGATTAACTTAAATTAGATTAGTCACTAATCCTAGTTAATTAACACTAATAAATTTCAAATCATTTTGATTAATTATTCTTTAATCATTTATTGATTAACCATTAATAATAAATTAATTAACCTTTAATTTAAATTCATCAACTTTTAATTATTAAATAATTAACCTTTAATTATTTAATTCACCATTGAATTAATTATCTGTAATTAATTAATTAACCCTAAATTATCCTTTATTAATTTCACTAAGTAATTAGCTTTTATTTAATTACACAAAGTAATTATCTTCAGTTTACTTCTACCAAAAATTTTATCTTTAAATTAATTATCCTTTATTAATCTTAAATTAATCGCATTAAGTGATTAACCCTTATTTATTAATTTATTAACTCTTAATTACTTTTATTAATTAATTGCATCTTAATTAATTATAATAACAAAATCATCAATTATTTAATTAATCAAGAGATAAATCAATTACTTTTCTTATCCTTTAGAACTTGTTTAATAAATTATCACATTATTTATTTTAAAGATTAGGATTAGTTAAATAACATTTTATCTTAATTACCCTTTTTAATTACGTTATCTAAATAACTTTATAACATAAAATAACCAATTTAAATAAATTAGGGTTTAATTACCTTGAAAACATCTTACTTAATTCTTTGATTAATTCAAACTTTAATCCAAAAACATCATTTGAAAACATGGGTTTTAAAAAGTTTAAAGTTTGAATTTGTTTAAAGTAAAAACTGTTTCTTTTAGCAAACTGGGACGTACTCGAATGCTCCCCGAGACAACAGCAAGTCTACTTCGGGTTTTCCACAAAACTGACCTGTATACTTAAATTTTCAAACTCCAATTCGTTTAAATGCTAAACCTGGTACGTTAACAAATTTTACTCTAGTTCAACTTCGAGTCGAATGCCTGCTCCCTCGTGCTTGAACCTGAGCCATTTATCCCTTCCCCAAAACATCACTACCAAACACGAACGCGGATGCGTGCATATGCACCACTCCCCCAACCATCTCCGATCGAGTCGCCACCCACCACCAAGTCGACGTTGGCCCCTTGAGCTTCCCAAACACCTAGAAATTCAAAATTTCCCACAAATCAAAATCGAGCATACTCGTGCTAAACTGGAACTAACCCCCCGTCGGAAAAACTTCCCATGCCTTCGCCACGGCCCACCGGAGGTCACCCCCTTCATACCAGAGATGCGTCTCACCACAACGCGTTGTTTCCCCCCGGTACGATGCGTTCCGGATCAATGACGAGACACTAGCAATGCAAATTCCAACCCTAACAAAAATACGCTCTTATACCCTAAATCGTGATCGCCCACCATCCAAATCGAATTATAAAATAAAGAACATTTTTCTGATGGTCATTGACATGCAAGCCACCTTCACCATTGATCACGCCGACAAATTCGTCACCAATTGCCGGAATTTGACGAAATTGTCAATTCCGATCAACTTGAATTTTGTTATTAAATCCGAGCTTAAAAATTCTGATATTGTTTCCAAAAATTATCATTTTGGAATATGATTTCATTTCCATAATCAAAATCCAAAACCCATACGTTTGATTTTTGGGTTAAGACATGATTGTTCCTGCCATTCCCTTTTTCTCTGAATTTTCTAACTACAAACAGTTGAAATTTAATTCTAAAATTGGGATTATACTATTATGATCAACTTTCTTTTAGAAATAATTAACTAAATCAATTTAGAATTCCAGATATGATTTTTTTCTTGAAGGTTGATTTCCTAAAGAAAGTCAGAGGTGCATATACCAACATACACACCTCACTTCACACATAGAAACCTATATAAACTTGCAGATATAACATATTCATACAATATTTCCAAACCATGATCATCACAGGCAAGAAAATCAAAAGAAGCTGGTTAATAATTTAAGTTTGCTCACCTGGATCTTAAGAAAAACAGAGAGAGAGAACAAGAAAGTGTTTGAGCCTGGAATGAAAAGATTTAGGCTTGGAATTTTCTTCTTTAATCTTTTTGAAGCTTAAATCTGCAACTTAGATTGATTCAGTTGCTTTAAATCTTTGCTTTACTACTAGTTAACAACTTTAAATTCAAATCTTTAAAGAAAATCACTTGCCTTTATTTATTTTCAGAGAAAACTGCACTGTCTCTGGCCAAACTGCAACTTTTGAATTGTCTTTTTATGTTAAAAACTTGATTTTTTTTAAATTACAAATCCATTAAACTTCAGAGTTAAAAACTTACCTGAGATTGATCTTGCTTGAAGTTGGATTAGTTATTTTGCTCTTGATTCCCAGGTTGAGAACTTTTTGCATTGATCTTCATTTTTAAATTTCCAAGTTGATTTTTTTCAGATTGAACTTTGTTTTTGAGTAGAACTTGCAAGAGGTTGCTGATGAGATATTTCATTGCTTTCGGATTTGAGATCTCAATCTATTGTTACTTTTTTTTTTAGATTTTGCTGAGATACTATATGATTAAGCATGGGAAGATGGAAAGTTTTTATAAATTTTTTATCCTATTATTTTACTCAATCAAATATATTGAATGCCATGTGTAAAAAAATGATTATGAAATCCCAATGCATATTGATTTCTTTACTCATCTCCTTTATGTATGTTTACATTTGTATGTTTACATTTGTATTTTTCAAAGATAAAATAATTTTTTTGTATAAAATTTTATATCATATTTACTTTATAAAACGTTTCTTTTTTTCTTTTTCATTAACATATATCACAATCTTTATATTATTTTCCATTTAAATAAGTACAATTTTTTTCTTTTATTTATGTATGTGTTGTGTTTTTTTTATATCTATATTTACAATAATAAGATCTTATCTCCATTGTTTTTTTCTTCACACTCAATCTTTAATTTAGTTCATACATTTATTTAAAATTTATATTTACACAATTTACATTCATACATTTTTTTATTATTTTTTTATTTTTGTACAACTTTTAAAAGAAAAGAAGGATTTAAAAATTTTGATTTCATATTAACAAATAGTTACATTTATTTATATAAGAGAATTAAATCATAAATCTTTTGAAATTTATTACTTCTTCCAAATATTGATATAATTAAAAATTTAGGAAACAAACTGTCGTTAACTTTTTATTAATCTCAAAGCTTTTAATTCCTATTTTATTTTTAATACATTTATTTTGAAATTCAATATTTGTTCGTAAGATACTTATGCTTAAATTTCAAATTAAATTTCTATTTATAATCAAAAATTAATTATTTATTCTAGAAATCTCTAATTAATTCACAATTTATTTTTAAAAATTAATTTAATTACCAAATTAAACTTGGTAAATTTTCAAGAATGTTACAGATTCCCCCCTTTAAAAAAATACATCCTCGAAATTTACAAGGGAGACAAGAAAGAATAGATGATAGATAAAGAATGATTGATCAGATCAGATCGAAATATTTATTCTGCATTCGATTTACCCAAATTAGAATATCAACAATATGAGAACAAACTCATACCATTATTTCACAAGATACTCGGGTCCACCGGGTCTATGAATATGCAAGGCATTGATTAGTTCGAAGGGATAACTAATCGTTCGTAGAATATATCGGATCCCAGAGAATAGATGGATGGATAGATTCAATCTTCCATAATTCTCAAACACTAGATATGGATTCCAACTTTGTCGATATCATTTTATTGATACAATTCAAGTTTAGCCTCATATTTTATTAACCAATTTAACTCAATTTAAAATTTTCAATTTATTTAAAATTTAAATTTTCAAATTCGTTAGAGTTTAAACCGAAAAGCTGATAAGAACCCGATGAAGATACGAAGTAAGGATTTTCTACAATGATTCGTAGGGCCACCATCACACCGAAAGTTCTTTCTAGAGCTGTTACGAAGCCATCAAAAGAATTGGAAAGATGAATCAAAGGAGATTGATAGAGAAAATTGTTTCTGCTATTGTAGGGTATTGGCCATTTATAGTGGTACTCCCATGTCCCCTATCTCGTCCTCTTCTTGCACTAATGCTTACTATCAGTGGATAGTAAGAGAATTTACTGAGGCGTTCGAACGGATATCTTAGGGATATACTCATTCTAGGGTATCCTTCACCCTATCTCTAATGAGTAACCTAATGTGTTATACTCCTGGGCTAAAGTTTTAAGCTTCACTCTGATACCAAAATGTCACGGTCTAGGCTTTTCAACCATCAACAGCGGCCAATCTCGACTGGTAGGCTTTTCAACCATCCCAGCCCTACCGTGGCAGACACCGGTACCTTGCCCTTGCTTTTACGGCCAGCCTTTCGACTGTCATGCCTTACGGCTAACCAATTCCTTAAAGAGGACATGTGGGGGTAAGAGTCTCCTACTCGCCACCAAAAAAAAGCGAGAACCCCCCATCACGTTTCATCTAGATAAGCAAGGTCAGTCATGGGACTGGTATGAGCAAACAAAAAAAACATTTGGTCTTTAAAACGAAAGAATTTAAATTTAAAATCTGCAATGCTTTTTGGAAATTGAAACTACCATAAGGCCTCCCGCCACACACACAATGCAAACGCAGAATTGGAGGAGATTTTTCCTTATGATAGTTAAATATGCTTGATACGAGAAAATTTCTTTGATATTATTACTAGTGCATGGTGTAGAAAAACCATTTCGAAAGTATAATATAAATCCTAGCCAGTATAGGCATTTCGCACTTATGCCTATTATAGCTACCATGTTCAATAGCAGGTTACCGCCACATTCCATGGCAGGTTATACAACTAAAACCGTACATGGCAAGTATTGTTTTGTTTGGATTTCCAACAAATGGTCAGGCTAAGGAACTTCCTACTATCCATAGGTACGCCTCTAGTGGGACGTCCCGAGAACCTAACCGGATCTCTGCCAACACAAGGCCGGGTTACCTCTGTAACTAGGTAACTACTACTCGAGCATGTCATCCCTCGGTCCTTAGGGACCTTTATCCGAGGTGCCTCTAATCCAACAACCACAAAGCAATCACAAAGTAATAGATTTGCAGTATCCACATGAGTGAAGTATCTGGGCTCCATACCATGATCCACCATTTTCCAGAAGGGAATGACGCACTCTAAAGGGCGCGACCCTCATAACCTTGCCGCATCTTTCCTGTTTCGACCATTTTCGGTGTGTGAGGTCCTGATGCAATCTCGACCACAAAGCTACACTTTATACAAAAGCCATGCTATGATCAACAAATGATACACAGCAGCACTCAGCATGCCACACAACCAAATTGGGAGTATATCACTGATAAATACCAACTACATAACCTCTGAGCTCGTACGTCTCAGAGAAGGGTGTTAAGCTAAGAGAATAAATTCTCCGCCACCAGGCAGAAATGTATTTGATAGAGATCAGTTTAATATCTCAAAGTGTAGTGTTAGACATACAACCATGCAAGTATGTCCCGGGTTCGAACAGAACCGAATTGCAAATCCGGGTATCCACAATCCCGATCGGACTTCCCATCACTTAGGGAATCTCTATACCGTAGCTACTCGGTGCAGAGACAATCGATAATTTATCCTAAGTTCTTGAAGATACCCGGTCTTCAACAACAATCTTCAATTGCAATCCATAATGTCGTATCACTATTCGGAATGGGTTATATGACACAAGGTCCTCTCCCCGCTAAACCGAATATTGAGCGCAATATTTAAAACATATGGATATGGGATTTTAGTTAAGTCACAACTTTTAAAAATCCAAAGCATTTCTACAAATGGTTAAACAAATTACCATTCCAAATCTTTAACAAAAAGATTCATTTCATAAGGTTCACCTAGTCTCACAAAGATCTATTCATAGATTTCAAAACAATTTCCATTTTAATTTGGATTAACTCAATGAAATCTTTAAATTAAAGATTTAATTTATAGTTTTCAAACCATTTCCAAAGATTTATTCATAACTTGGAAAACCATTTCATTTTAGACTTGAAATCCTTTTAACACAAATTGGACGTTCATTTCTTATGTGAAAGCTTTTATTATTTGAAAACACATAGTTTTCGTTTTGGAAAAAAACTGATTTCATTTATACAAGTTAAAATCTTTGGGTTAAATTCAAATTCCCAAAATGACACTTTTAAACACATTTATAAGTTGAATAACTTTTTTAAACCCTAGTTTGCAAATCATAGAATTTAATTTCAAACATTGAATTCAAATTTAAATCAAATTATTTAAATTTCAAAACTCAATCAAGTTGTTCAGAATAACTTTTATTTTTGAAATTCATTTTCAAAAGCTTTCAATTCTAATTCCAAAACTATTTTGGATTCAAAAATTCAATCTTTAAACTATTTCAAAATCTATGACTTAACCCATTCCACGTGCAATCCATATTTGTGTGTGTATAAGTGTGGTCCAGGGGTTTTACACAATAAAAGTGCCACATCATCAATCATCACATATTCAAATACAGCAATATATTTGATAAGTGGTATAAACTATAATGCTTATATTCGATAAGCAGTATAAACCATAACGCTTATCTTTTTTTTCACAGATCACAGATATATATCATAGATAATAAATTATATTAAACAGAGCTCAAATCAAAACAAAGCATCACAATCAGGGATATCAAATAACTCAATCATCCAATAGAATCCAAACATCCACATGTAAGGTCAATTAATCATCTGATTAACTTAAATTAGATTAGTCACTAATCCTGGTTAATTAACACTAATAAATTTCAAATCGTTTTGATTAATTACTCTTTAATTATTTATTGATTAACCATTAATAATAAATTAATTAACCTTTAATTTAAATTCATCAACTTTTAATTATTAAATAATTAACCTTTAATTATTTAGTTCTCCATTTAATTAATTAATTAATTAACTAACCCTAATTAATTATGCTTTATTAATTTCACTAAGTAATTAGCTTTTATTTAATTACACAAAGTAATTATCTTCAATTTACTTCCATCAATAAATTTATCTTTAAATTAATTATCCTTTATTAATCTTAAATTAATTGCATTAAGTTTTTAACCCTTAATTGTTAATTTATTAACTCTTAATTACTTTTATTAATTAACTGCATCTTAATTAATTATAATAACAAAATCATCAATTAATTAATTAATCAAGAGGTAAATCAATTACTTTTCTTATCCTTTAGAACTTGTTTAATAAATTATCACATTATTTATTTTAAAGGTTAGGATTAGTTAAATGACATTTTATCTTAATTACCCTTTTTAATTATGTTATCTAAATAACTTTATAACATAAAATATCCAATTTAAATAAATTAGGGTTTAACTACCTTGAAAACATCTTACTTAATTCTTTGAATAATTCAAACTTTTATCCAAAAACATCATTTGAAAACATGGGTTTTTAAAAGTTTAAAGTTTGAATTTGTTTAAAGTCAAAACTGTTTCTTTCAGCAAACTGGGACGTACTTGAATGCTCCCCAAGAAAACAGCAAGTCTACTTTGGGTTTTCCACAAAACTGACCCATATACTTAAATTTTCAAACTCCAATTCGTTTAAATGCTAAACTTGGCACGTTAAATTTTTTTATTCTAGTTCAACTTCGAGTCAAATGCATGCTCCCTTGTGCTTGAACCCGAGCCATTTATCCCTTCCCCAAAACATCTCTGCCTAGACACGAACATGGATGCGTGCACATGCACCACTCCCTCGGCCATCTCCAATCGAGTCGCCACCCACCACCAAGTCGATGTTGGCCCCCCTGAGCTTCCCAAACACCCAGAAAGTCAAAATTTCCCACAAATCAAAATCGAGCATACTCATGCTAAACTGGAACTAACCCCCCATCGGAAATACTTCCCCTGCCTTCGCCACGGCCCACCAGAGGTCACGCCCGTCATACCAGAGATGCGTCTCACCACAACGCGCTGTTTCCCCCCGGTACGATGTGTTCCGGAGTAACGATGAGATACTGGCAATGCGAATTCCAACCCTAACAAAAATGCGCACTTAAACCCTAAATCGTGATCGCCCACCATCCAAATCGAATTATAAAATAAACGAACATTTTTTTGATGGTCATTGACATGCAAGCCACCTTCACCATTGATCACGCCGACCAATTCGTCGCCAATTGCCGAAATTTGACGAAATTGTCAATTCCGATCAACTTGAATTTTCTTATTAAATCCGAGCTTAAAATTCTGACATGATTTCCAAAAATCATCATTTTGGAATATGATTTCATTTCCATAATCAAAATCCAAAACCTTGACGTTTGATTTTTGGGTTAAGATAAGATTGTTCCTGTCATTCCCTTTTTCTTTGAATTTTCTAACTACAAACAGTTGAAATTTAATTTTAAAATTGGGATTATACTATTATGATCGACTTTCTTTTAGAAATCATTAACTAAATCAATTTAGAATTCCAGATATGATTTTTTCCTTGAAGGTTGATTTCCTGAAGAAAGTCAGAGGTGCATATACAAACATACACACCTCACTTCACACATAGAAACCCATATAAACTTACACATATAACATATTCATACAATATTTCCAAACCATGATCATCACAAGCAAGAATGTGCAAGAACGTGCAAGAACTCTTCAATGTAGTAGTAATTTACCTCAAAAAATTTGGGCATAAGCTATACCTACTGCATGCTATGTTCTAAATCGTTTTTCTCTAAGGCACTTAACCAAAAATACTCCTTAAGAACTATTTTTTGGAAGAAAACCAAAAGTTTTTTACTTTAAAATACTCGGATCCAAATGTTTTATTTTAAACAGTAATGATCCTTTAAGAAAGTTTGATCCTAAAGCCGATGAATGAATTTTTGTAGGATACTCAAATCAAAGTAAATCATATAAATTTTTAAAAAAAATCTAACAAAATTAAAGGAACATTACATGTATCTTTTGATGAAAATTTTAACAATATTAAAGAAGATGATGAAAATTTAAATCAATTAAATATTCAAAATGAACAAATAGAATCAGTAAATCCTGATAATACTGAATTAAAATCACCGCTAGAATACTAAAAGATCATCCAATGGATAATATTATTGGAGACACTCATATGAAAGTTTCAATGTGCAATCAATTAAATCAAATGGGACATATAGCTTTTTATTTCAAACTTTGAACCAAAAAATGTTAAAGAAGCATTTGCAGATATTTATTGGATAATAGCAATGCAGGAAGAACTAAATCAATTTGAACATAATAATGTACAAGAACTTGTTCCAAGACCCAATGATCAATCTGTTATTGGAACTAAATGGATTTTCAAAAAAAATGGATGAAAATGGTGATATAGTTCAAAATAAAGTAAGACTTGTAGCTCAGTGATATTCTCAGGAGGAAGAAATTGATTATGAAGAGACCTTCGCTCATGTAGCATGTCTTAAAGCTATAAGAATTCTCTTAGCATTTGGTTGCCATCATAACTTCATATTATATCAAATGGATGTTAAAAGTGCTTTTTTAAATGGATACATTAAAGAAAATGTCTATGTTGAGCAACCACTATTGTTTGTACATGAACAATTTCCAAATAACGTATTTAAATTACGAAAAGCACTTTATGGTCTTTAACAAGCCCCTCGAGCTTGGTATGAAAGACTAAGATCATATCTTTTAGAATTTGATTTTCAAATTGGCAAAGTTGATTCCATTCTATTTGTAAAAAAATGAAAACAATATTTTAGTAGTACAAATACATGTAGATGATATTATTTTTGGAGCAACTAATGAAAACTTATGTGATGAATTTTGAGAAACTATGAAAAATGAATATGAAATGTCACATATGGGATAATTAAATTATTTTTTAGGATTACAAATTAAACAATTAAAAAGCAGATTCTTTATCTATCAAGACAAATATTGTAAAAATTTAATTAAACGTTTTGGAATGGATAATGCTAGTAGTAAAGCTACTCCTATGAGTACTAGTACTCACTTTGACAAAGATGAAAATGGTAAAGACGTCAAACAAAAAGTATATAAAAGTATGATAGGATCTTTATTATATTTAACTTCTAGTAGACCCGACATTTTGATGAGTGCTTGCTTGTCTGCCTATTTTCAAGCTATTCCCAAAGAAACACACTTACGAGCAGTTAAAAGAATGTTACGCAATTTATCAAATACTAAAGATTACAGACTTTTTTATCCAAAAGACTATCCATTTGAACTCGTATCATATAGTGGTTTCGATTTCGATGGTTGTAGATCGGATCGAAAAAGTACAAGTGGAACTTGTCACTTTATCGGCCAATCTTTGATAGCATGGTTTAGTAAAAACAAAATTATGTTTCATTGTCTACGTGTGAAGTAGAATATATATCTGCAGCACTAGCTTGTGCTAACGTTTCATATATGCAACAAACATTACATGATTTTTGAATATATCTATACAATTCTTCTATTTTTTTGTGATAATACTAGTGCAATTAATTTATCAAAAAACCCATTAATCACTCGAGAACTAAACACATTGACATCACATCATTTCTTGCATGATAATGTTGAAAAAGAGAAAATATCATTAGAATTTGTTACTTCAGATGTAACGACCCGTAAAATTTTAACGGTTTTAATAAAGTAATAAATTGAATTTTGTGAAATTTTAAATGATTGAATTTGGAAATATAAATTTGATATTTAAGATACGTCCATTTAAACATAGCAAATGGTAAATTTCATCTAAAAATATGGAAGTTTATTTTCTTGTGTAATTCTACTTCAATTCAAATCAGTTAAGAATTGATGGTAATAAAATATTTTTCAAAGCTGGATATTTTTATACAATAAATTTGTAAATTATCTTTTGAGTGGGACGTCATATTTCGTATCGCCAAATTTTGAATGCTATTGCCCCCTTTATCTTATTTTCGACAGATTTGCAGCATTCTAGGCACCGAATATCGACTTTTGATAGGATGACCGTATTACTTATATCTATATACC
This sequence comes from Allium cepa, assembly GCA_030765085.1. Classification (NCBI taxonomy): domain Eukaryota; kingdom Viridiplantae; phylum Streptophyta; class Magnoliopsida; order Asparagales; family Amaryllidaceae; genus Allium; species Allium cepa. The sequence continues at coordinate 498,396,647 of CM060944.1, read as the reverse complement.
ATTTTGATCATCTCGTCATGCTGATCTCTGCGGTATATTTAATTCTGTGTTTTGGTGTTCGGTACGTGGCAAACTCCATAAAATGGTTAATCACGTCGGTACGTCTTTCGGCTTCCAATGTCCATTGTCCACCGTATTGTACCAGTCACTAGCATTTATATTTATGACAAATCAAACCCGTGACTTTTTATTTTCCTACCCGTTCCAATTATATTTGCGGGTTCACTCTATCTTCCTTTATTCATTTATCTGAGAAATTATAATAAAATTTATATCGGTTACTCATATTGTTATAGTGTCAGTGAAATTAAATATTATTTATAACCATGTCTACTCATATGAAACCATTTGCATTCTCATTTGATGAACATGTGTTGTTCTTCCCTGAATAAATAATAGAATAATATCCAAAACTAGTATATTATACCCTTTCAAATTTTCAAACAAAACCAGTGAACAACGTTATCATTATGTTACTTTTGGTTGCATGCGTTCATATATATGTTAATGAGACCTGCTCCATCTTCTTATTTCCTCTAACCTTCATCACTTTCAGTTTGCATATATTGCCACCTCATCTCCTACTCCGCCTTCTCTATATAAAAAAAACCTTAGTTCTCATTTGCTATTTGCTGAATAAAATCCAAACCTTGCTTTTTGAAATATGCAAAGCTTTATATATACTAGAGCATATGTCCTTTCCAGTTAGTTTAATCTCTCGTACTCATTTTTTTCTCAATTCCTCCGTCACCGCTGTAAAGCCCGCGTCAACCTCTGACCATGGCCAAAGCCTCACAACCCCGACCTCGTCTATTGATGCCCTTCCACACCACCGTGCAACATTCACTTCCTTTTCTTTTAAAGGTACTTTCATACAAGATCTGTTATATATATAATTTTTTTCTTTCTAGAAGTTGTATATAATAAATTTTGTATAACAGCTATATATGTATACTATGTCTACGTTGTACCCTTTCCATCTTATACTTTATTGTTATAATATATAGGTACGCTTATACATAGGGTTTGTGGAAGTCATATAAATGTTGTTTTTATATATATATATATATATATATATATATACACACACACACACACACACACACACACACTTTAACGTGTCATAGATTTACTAGTTTGTCATGTAGTGTATTGTTTACATATGTTGTATTTATAGAATACATATGGTTGTATGGGAAACCGTATATGGCATGTATATAGTCTGACATATATGGGTTGTCTCTGTTATAAAGAATATATTATATGTTATGTACGTTTTATATATATGTTAGAAGAAGTTACAGTATAGAAATGAGGTATATACGTTTATATTAGCTTATATACAATTTGTTATATATATTTTATAATATTATATATATATATATATATATATATTTTATGGAAAGGGTATTTGTGAATATATATATATATATATATATATATATATATATATATATATATATATTAATGTATATTTATATGTACAGGTTTGTATTCTGTTGTATACGTCAGTATTAGTATAACCTCGCAGTATATTTATATGTACAGGTTTGTATTCTGTTGTATATGTCGGTATTAGTATAACCTCGCAGTATCTATCCTACTTGTGTGTGTGTGTTTATACACACACACACACATACATACACACACTGTAAAGTCAAGTCTACATAAGCTTGTTTTACCCGATGCTTTATATTACTTAGTAATGTGACTCTGACTATACATATATATAAATCATAATCTCATTTTCTTTTGCTATGATGAAAGCAGGAATATATATATATATATATATATATATATATATATATATATGCAAAGTTACATTTACATAAGTTTATATAAATGTATGTTGAAAATATTTATATATAGATATTATGATCAGGTTTCGGTTATTTTACAATAAAGTGTGTATATATATTTTTGTATGTTAAGTATTTATTTTAAGGAAATATTAATATAATATACATTTCATTGCTATTCCTATCAAACTGAATCTAAAAGTTTCATCGATTCTTTATCTATCAGCTTTGTCCGTCAAATCCGCTTTCAGCCACTTTGAGACTGTTGTTTGGATTGTTCGATTGTCTAAATCGTTATCCAATTCATAGCTTGTTGTGTATCAAACTCCTCTAGCTTCGAAAGGTGGGCAATAACTCACGATTAAATTTCTTATATTTATTAAATTTGATTTCAATTGGAACGACAATTGAAATATGCTGTTGTTAGTAAATTAAATTGTTATATATGCTATTATCTGTATCTATTCACATGTGGGATATGACACCATATCCTGTTGTTTATATTATATTGTTATTGATAATATATGTCTGTATTATTATTATCATATCTATTATCACTCTACAAGTTCCATGTAGTATAAAATTCCCTATGGGTTGAAATGATACGTACCCCAACGATCTTGTAGAATAGGAGAAAATCGTTAAGGGTTGAAATGATAAACCCAAACAATTTTCATTTGAACTGAATTTGGGATTACGGGTTGAAATGATATATACCCGTATATAATTAAATTATGGATTGAAATGATAAATATCCGTATCACTTGACCATAGGATAGAAAATTATATACAGACACCATTGGTCTATATATAAATATTTTGAAAATGATTTTTTATGGTTTTGAATGGAAATATATATGGTTTTATTTAAATTTGAAAATATTATGCATATGAATAAGTTTTAGTATAAAATAGATTTAATAATAAACTTTAAATTTAGTAAAGTTTGATTTATATAAAATACAATATATTTAAGTATTTATTTAAAATTTTATTTAAAAATGGATTTTATAATGATTTCCAAGATAAATTTTAATTTGTTCGAAATTGTATTTAATTAAATTTTTTGAAACTTATTGAATTGAGGATTTTAATATATGATTTTATAACTTGATTTTGATTTAAAGTGATTAAATGGATATTTTAAGTTTAAATAAATCGAAGGCAATATTTAGTTTAATGTAATTTAAGGCTCATTTAATTGATATTGGATTTTTTAAGTGAATTTTTCAAAGCTAAATAATAAAGAAGTTAAATTGAGATATAAATGAAACTATCAAATTTAGTTTTGAAATATTGAATATTTAAATCTTGAAATATATTGAAATTGAAATGATATATTTTGTGGCTCAAATCTATATTTGAAATCGATAAAAATTAAAATGGTTTATTGAGAAACTGAATTGAATTGGAATTTGATGAATTAAGAATGGAATAAATTGAATTTTGGGATTTGAATTGAGTTGAATTGATTTGTGAACTTTGAGGAAACTATTTATTATATAAACTATTTTAATATATTAATTACCTTAATATAAACTATTTAATTTATAACTATTTTATATACAAATTATTTTATTATATCAACTATTTTATTTATAACTATTTTAATATATATATTATTTTAATATCTAAATAGTTTAAGGGGTAAGTGTTATGGATTTCAAACTGTTATGATTTCAAAGCTATGTTTTCAAAGCGTATAACTTCAAAGGGTTATAATTTCGAAAATTTATAATTTTATAAAGTATTATGATTCTGAAAATGAATAATGTTTTAAGTGAGAAATGATATCGTGCCGATATGGTTTTGAAGGGAAATAATATTTTGGGTTTTGAAGTATAAACTATTTTGAAATAACCATAGTGTTATAATAACGTTTGCTTGTTAAAGAGACCGGGATTGGATATTGTCATACTCTCTGCCAATACTGAAAACCACTTTAACAACTATGTACGTGGTGGAGATTCCAAAATGAAGTATGATGGTTTGGTGACAATTCTATATGGTTTCACGTGACCCTGACTCCCGTGAGTCAGCTTGATGCGACTAAAACTGGAGCCACGCCGGGCCAATTGAGGTCATTCCTCCGATCGGGCACATTTCTTCGATACCATTTTATTGCTTTTGTGATGTGATTGGGTGCACCTTGTTTTGATTTGGGAGTGTGTCACGAGGCGGGCGGTAGTAGCTACTATGCGTTAACACTAGTCCGGACCCGCAAACGGTATATCTATCCTGGCATTGCCTCGAGTGCCTTGTCGCATGCCCTATCACGCCTTCTACGAGTTTTTTTGTACCATACCTATGGAGTGCCCTCTGATAGCCCTCTAGTTTACGGGGAGAGTTACGGTACTGTATAGACTATGGGAATATATAAAATGTATTAAGGGGGATATGGGTAACGCCTTGATGCTATTTTAATATCTTTTACTTTACTATAGACATTATTATAATTGTGTATATTACTACTTAGTAGATAGTTTAACGGATCCTTAAAGTATGGTTATCCCAAACATCCTTTGAGTTACTTGTATTTTAGTTAATATTTCACTTGAGTTGGATTTATTGATATAATAATGTTAATCCTGACTCGAGTGTTCTGTGTTTTGCTTTATGCTCGGGTCAGACTGAGTGATATAGCATTTGAGACTCACCTTTGGAGTTTGGAGCTTTGCTTGGAGATCCAACTATCGATTCAACTTTCAGCTTTTCCAGTTGATTTTTTCAGAGATGTCATCAGTTTGTATTTGAGACTTCACTGTATTTGAGATATTTTGTTGTATTTTATTTCAAACTTTGTTTTTTATATAGTAGCTTCATGAACTACTATTTATCTATTCGCTGCATAATTATTATATTACTCTGTGTCTGTGATTCTGATTCTGTGATTGATTTATTTACTGTATATGCTGAGTTTGGCGAAATATATATTAACAATCTGATATTTTGGGGAATCCAAGTCCGACATGTGCGGATGCGAATGGCACGAAATACCAGGTCGTTACAAGTGGTATCAAAGCTCTGGTTTTTAGGCAAAACTTAGCATATGTAGAAAATTTAATTACAGAATTTGTAACATCCCGCCATTTCGCACACTTTAAACCGACACACGTGCCAATTCAAAGCATACGCAAGGGCGGATTGTTATGGGGTAAATACGAAAAAAAACAGAGAAGAAATAAAACAAAATAGAATCTCACAGCGGAAGGATAAAATATAATAATCAATATACAGTTCATGATAACTGTTTACAAAATATTTATTTTACTTATACAATGAATATCAAAGTTACACATACCAATACAATCAATGCAGCGGAAATTTAGAGTGTGGTGCAATACTATAAATACTATAATACGGATTCTTCGTCTTCGTCCTCCAAAGCTAAAATCTTCGATCCTGAAACGCTCGGACTGACCCGAGCGAATTTAAAAAGACAAAAACACTCGAGTCAGAACTAAAAGATCTTATGTGAGTTAAATTAACAGAAATAAATATGAGTGCAGTAACTCAAGAGATGTTCGGGATTTACATCTCCTAAGGATCCGTTAAACTATTTACTATGTAGTATATTGCGCTATTATAATAGTGTCTATTTATAAAGTAAACTTACTTTTTAATAGCGTTAAGGGGTTACCCATATAGCCCTTAACACAAATAATGCCAATAGTCTATACAGTACCGTAATACCTCCTGATCGGGAAGCTACCAGAGGATACTCCATAGGTACGACACAAATAGAAACTCGTAGTAAAGGCTCGGTATGGTAGGTGACACGGCACAACTAGGCAATGCCAGGGTAGATATACCAATTGCTATCCAGGCTGGTGGAAACGCGTAGCCGCAGTTACCGCCCACCTCGGACTAACTCCCCAAAATCAAAATATAGAAGTGGCCACTGAATCAATCCAAAATCAAAGTATAATATCGAAGAGGAGGGTCCGATCAGAGGAATGACCTCATTGGCCTGAGAATCGCTCCTGTTTTAGCTACCTTATGCCAACTCACGGGAGTCGGGTCCACGTATTTACCTTACAGGAAACGTCACCACCACCTACTTCATTCTGGAATCTCCACCGCGTACACGGTTAGTCAAAGTGGTTTTCGGTATCGACAGAGAGTATGTCAGATATCCGATCCCGGTCTCTTTGCCAACCCATCGTTATTATAATACCGCGGTCATTTAAAAATAGGTTATACTTTAAAAATCAGAATAAACATTCCATTTCATAACCATGAATACGATATCATTTCAAAACCCAAAACCATATTTTATCACTTATCCCAAATATAATTCTTTTCCAAAATCAAAATGCTTTAACTTCATATCGTCTGAAAATCAAATATTTTCAAAGCATAGTATTTTGAAAATCATAATTTAAAACCATAACTTCTAAAACTTGAATGGTTTGGATATTCAACGGTATATGAATTAAAAGGTTTAACTTAAATGTTACTTTGTAAAGAAAATAGTTCTCATGGCTTTACAAATACATTTCTTTATTAAAGTCTAAACCAAAATTTGTATTATCTCTCTCAAGTTCCAAAACCACTTCAATTATATATATATATATATATATATATATATATATATCCATTTCGAGTATTAATATTTCAAAACTAAAGTTGGAATTTATTCCTTCAACCAAATTAATTGTTCTATTATTTAGTCTTGAATATTCACATAAAATCCATAAATAAAAACTCCAATTTCTAGTAATAAAATATATATTTTTTTCAATTCAAATTATACTAGAATATTCATTTCAATTTATCTTGGAAAAAAATCTAATTATAAATATCATATCTTAAAATTTCCAAACTTAACATTTAAACATATGATATAAATTATCAAACTCCATTTTCTTAAATTTTTCCATTTTTAATAAAGAGATTTATACACCTTTTAATTTCAAAATTTTCAACTTCATATGTATATATATGGAAGAATAATATTTATACAATATAAAATTTAAGATTATTATAAACCGTATTCCATCCAAACCATAGAAATCACATTTAAATAGTTATATATATACCGCGGTGCCTGTATATAATTTTCTATCCTATGGTCAAGTGATACGGATATTTATCATTTCAATCCGCAATTTAAAAGATATAAAATTTTGCGGTTATATATCATTTCAAACCACAGTCCCGAATGAAATGAAATATGCATGATAATTTGCAATTTAATGATACACAATAAACATCCATTCATCAACATCATCCATCATCCAAATCGCAATCATCAATCAATATCAATCAATAACAATATTATTTTTGGTACTACATAACAGGTAATACTGGCAATTTTATTCAAATTAAATTTAACAGCTATTAATCTATAGTCTATATTCAGTAATAAATTATATAACTGTTAACTAGCGGTTCATATACAAACAAATAAATTTTAACTGTAAATTTATACGCAATAAATTAATTGAATTAACAGTTAAATTAAATAAATGCAATTCAACAGATATGAATAAAATAAACATGCCAAATACTCATAAATAAATTTCTATTTATTTCTAAAATTAATTTAACAAACATAAAAGCTTCTAGTAGTTGTGAGTGGGTTAAAACACTCACCTTTTGAATTTAAATCGAATTTAAATTCGATTTAAACCCAAAAATTCCCCCGTCTCGGAATTCGTCCAAACCAGCGTCATCAAGTCCGGAATTAAATTACGATCCTAACAAAAAAAATCTCGTGTGAATCGGAGATCGTATACGAGAGTTATGTCGAAATTTGCACTTGAATTTAAATTTTAAAATGGCAAAGAATGGTACACATTTACATACTTGCCACATCATCAAGGAATCACGCACACTTTTCCTCTCCCTCTCTCACGCGAAAACACGCCCAGGCCGTGTCGTTCGAATTCACAGAACACGCCCCCCTTGACTAAACTTTGACCACTGATTGCTTCCACCACTGGCCTCCATACGCCGCGCCATCATCACCATCGAGCTCCTCATGCCTAGCCGCACCCCCCATACAGTCCGGTCCTCCCTGGTGCTCGCCGCCGCCGCCTATCTCCCCTAGGGCCGAAACCCTAATCGAAAATCTCTAACGATCTGACCGTCGAATCACCAGATAAACTGCATAGATGCAGTCCCCTCGGTCCCCTCTACAATACCCAGAAACCGTTTGACGATCTGACGAAGTTTGTTACGGCGCTGATGAATGGCCACGAACTGTTTGAATTTATTCCGGGTAAACGGTAACTCCAACTGAAAAACGAATTTCACCATGGGATTACGTGTTTCGAGAAGATCGACATATATTTTTGTGGAATTTTTCTGGAGATTTTGAATTTTCATTTTGTTTTTGAACTGACTGGATCTAGGGTTAGCCCCCATTGAAGAAGAAGAGAAGCTTGAAGAAAATACGCGCAGATAAATGAAATTAGGCGGAGGCTAGGGCTAAATAGCTGGGTTTATATAGAGGGGTTTGAAATAGGGTAGATAGACCGTAGAATGAACGTGCGTAGCAAACTATGGCCCAAAAAGCCCGCTATGACTCCGGAACGAAATTTCGTAAATTTATATATCCAAATAGGTAATTTAAAATATTCTGAACGCGATGGAAAAAGTTTCACGTCCAAATTTGATCGTATGAAGAAGTTATGCTGAAAACAAAATTTCCAAATTGATTTCAAATTGATTTTATTAAAATTGATTTCAAGGCGTTTCACGCCCGTACGATCAAACGACAAGTCCGATCGATACGAAACTTGAAACCCTATAATAATTCACCGATACGGATCCGATGAAACTGGTTTCATCGAAATCCGAGTCCGTGACCAAAATGGCTATTTTCAATATTCATTAAATAAATTAAATAAATTATAAAAATCCAATTTTTACATCTAAATTCAAAAATTGACCAAATTTATTTCTTATAAAATTCATAATCAATTGAAATGATTTAACAAGTTTAGCTGTGAATTAAAAGTGGATAAGTATATCAATTGCAGTGTTCATTTCTGCACTTCCCTATATTTTAGAAATTATAAATAAAATTCTCAAAACCCCATATTTTAGATTTTTAACCTTTATATTCTCAACTTTCACCTAAAATAAAGATGCTACTAACATTCGTTCAAGATTTCACTTTAATGTTCACAAATTCCATATTAAATTCAATAACGTAATATTTTACGTTTAATTCCATTTTATTTGTAATAAATACCTTTTGTTGAATTTAATACTCCAATTATAATTGTAAATCTTGCTTTCTAAAGTTTATATCAACCAATGGTCCAATTAAAATAAAATTAGTATAGACCTCACCTTATAGAACTAACTACTGCAATTACAAACCAAAACTACGCAACTGCAATAATTTAGTGAATACATTTGGGATTTGATTTCAAAATAACTTGACAACAAATAAGATAGGTAACGAACAATAATTATTGTTATTAAATCTATTTCAAAAAGTCTACACTCAAATATTACCTTAAAGTAAGTCTTATGTTTCTATAAATTTATTCATACTTCTGTTACTATATTAATAATTAAAGTGACGTTCATTCTTAATAACAACATTATAACTATTCACATATAAAAGAACCCTATTCCCAAATACATTCATTTATATTTTATTTCCTTAAAGTTCTCCTTTATTAACTGGACACATTAACAACCAAAATAATTAATTCAGATCTATTTCAAACTATTTCCATTCTTAACAAAATAAAATAAATGGTTAACCTACACTTGTCATTCTTTTATATTCAAATTCACTAACAACATTATTAACAACAATGTTGCTATAGACTTTAATTAGATAAATTATATGAATGGTAAAATTTGGTAATTATGACAAACGCCCAAATATATGCATAAATTTACTACTTGTTATTATGAATTCCATCTATTACTTTCTAAATGCCTTTGTCTTCTCATATCTCATTTACTACCAAACTGCAAATTTAGTTATAGCTTATCGATACATAATCACCTAAACAAGACAAATTTTTATTACCCTTTTAAGTGCGTTTATTATTGACCATTTATGAAAATTACTTACCTTCACATATTGCATTGGTTTATTCAACGGTCACTTTTTATTTAGTCACTATTTATTTTATATTAATTGAATTCCATTCTAGTAAATATTTTTATTAATTATTCACTGATTCAACATTTGTATGTTTCTTAAAATTAACTTTCAACAAAATGTGACAATTTACATTATACAAATCTATTGTCATAAATTTTATTGTTACTTTAAATTCCAATTACTATAACAAATTTCTACATTTATTCTACATTAGATTGGAAATTATATTAATTTAATTCATTTAACATTATCCAGTTTAACGGGTCGTTACAATCTCCCCCACTCAAAACTTTTCGTCCCCGAAAAGGAAAAAGAAGGGAGAAGGAAGAATAAAATAGTACATCTTATTTTCAAATATTAATTTAAACAATAATTTACTAACTTATTTTCTTAAATCAAATATACCTGTTTATAATCATTATATTCTTGTATACTTAGATTATTAAAGCTGGAAAACATTTTCACAAAATTCTAAGTCCAAAATTTACGGAAAATTTTGGCCGAGTCTCCTTTGTACCGAGAGACTCTGGAGAAAATATAATATCAAAATATACAAATATATTACATATATTATCCCAACACGGGAAAAATTATATAAAATAGCGCTTTAAACGTAATCCGAAAACGTACCTATTTGTCGGGCAATATACGCTTATTTTTATGGAACCAAAGCAGTAGCAGTTGCTTCCATCACCTGCATTTCACTTATATAATCTAAGAAGGTTAAATATTTATATTTAAAGTGAAATGTCTAGGTGGTTTCAACCATTAATCAACCAATCAATACAACAACCATCAACCTTACAACCATCATACATACACAAAGCAAAGCGACCATTTAATCCATCAAACAAATAGTTGTTTGGATTCAAACTTGAAATTTGTATGAAATGAAATTAACTATCAAGTGCATCCTTTACTCAACAGTCTTAGATGGAACAAAGATAGATACTTATTCATTTAACCACTTCAAATTTCTTACCCAACAACATAAATCAAACAACACAATTCAAACCAACACCCAAATTTATTTATTATACATTTATCTCATGCTTCAATGGTTTGATTTTCTTTCTTTCATTTATAGAGTGATTTCTTTATTTCTTACAATTTTTCATTTTCCATTTATTACAAAATTCATTATATTTGTATTCCAATTTATTGACTAAAGTTTATATCATCTATTTATACTACTTACCTTTACTTATATAGTAAAATTTCCAATTTAACTTAAGTTTATACAATTAATTCTCATTAATAACAGCAAATTTATTGAATACCTTAATTTCCTCAAGCTTCACTTGTAAGATTTCCCTTTACATTTTCTTACTAACATTGCAACTTTTATTATATGGTAAGTTATGTATGTTTTAAGAATGTAAGTGAAAATTTACAAGTTCTTCTCAATTCCTTTTTTATTAATTAATGGTTCAATAAATATATATTCGTTTTATAAATTTCACTTTCAACTTACCCTTAATTTCATTCCTTTATTTAATGTTTACGTTTCTATTGTATTTAATTTCAGTAACCCTCTAATTACACTTAATTTATTAACCTTATAACCTGCATTCCTATAAGTGAAAGATTTTACTCATTCATTAACTATGGATTGCAGTCATTTATATTTTTCCTACTTTCCATTATATTAGAATAGGGGAAATTAAGGCGTACTTAAGTTAATAACCCTACAATCAAACTTTATAAATTAAGGAATTTCATTTTTTTTTTTTACTTTCTTAAGGTTAAAATCACCTATTAATAATACAACCTTTAATTTTAGTCAAATTCCAATCATCACTTAAGTTAATACCATTAAATTCTTATTTATAACAGTAATTTATTGAATACTTCATTATTTCCAAATATTCTACTTGCATAATATTCTATTCCACTCTTAATTTACATTTCAACTTTTTATACTTGGTAAGTTATTTATGTTAAAGAAAAAGCAAAAGAACTTATACAAGTTTAATCTCAATTCTTTTAATTCATTGATTTTCCAATAAATCTTTACCATTATTTATAATTTAAATTTTTAACTTCCTTTATACTTAGCATTAATTCTCTTACTTATTAGAGGTTTTCAATCCATTTATTACTTACTTTTTTTTTATTCCACTAAAATTTAACAATTAATTAATGGAAAATTTTAGAATTAAATTCCGGGTCAGATTTCAATTTATTTTGAAATAATAGATAATTAGTTTCCTACAACTTTATATCTCAATTATATTTAAAACAAACAAATTCAGATATTTCCAACATAAATCTGCAGCAGAATTTACTACAGTGGCCTTTCCCTTCGAAACTCGAAAATGAAAGTCGATGATGCGACCGTCATCACCGAAATTATTTTCCAGCGACAGAGAGGAAAGTACAAACTTATTTTCTTCAAAATCCTCTTTAAACCAATTCTTTCGAATTATACTAAATATTTATATAAGAAAATATTTATAAACCAAATCATTATATTTCATAAATCCTTTGAAAGAAGATTTCAAAAATCCCGGACTTAAGTTCTAAAATCTCCAATTTGATTTATTAAAATTCAACTTAGCTTTAATTCATTACAAATATTTTTATTACCTAACACCCAACTATAGCAACCAAAATATATCTTTATAAAAATATTTTTATATATAGAAAATATAATAGGCAAAATTATTTCATTCACCTATATTAAAAACAAATATTATGTCGGTCTGTCCTATTAAGTGTTTAGAAATACCTATTGATGTCATAGCGTCCCATGTATCAACCAGAATTTATAAATACAAAGCGGAACAGATTAACACAATATCAAAATCTTTTATAACACTAACAAGTACGCTCTCTCATATATATATACACGCTCAGTGACTCCCATAGGGTATTACTACCCTATTAACAAAGAGTCAAACCCCACAAAGCCAAGGTTTGTCGCTAAACCAAAGCTCTGATACCAACTGTAACATCCCGCCATTTCGCACACTTTAAACCGACACACGTGCCAATTCAAAGCATACGCAAGGGCGGATTGTTATGGGGTAAATACGAAAAAAAACAGAGAAGAAATAAAACAAAATAGAATCTCACAGCGGAAAGATAAAATATAATAATCAATATACAGTTCATGATAACTGTTTACAAAATATTTATTTTACTTATACAATGAATTTCAGAGTTACACATACCAATACAATCAATGCAGCGGAAATTTAGAGTGTGGTGCAATACTATAAATACTATAATACGGATTCTTCGTCTTCGTCCTCCAAAGCTAAAATCTTCGATCCTGAAACGCTCGGACTGACCCGAGCGAATTTGAAAAGACAAAAACACTCGAGTCAGAACTAAAAGATCTTATGTGAGTTAAATTAACAGAAATAAATATGAGTGCAGTAACTCAAGACATGTTCGGGATTTACATCTCCTAAGGATCCGTTAAACTATTTACTACGTAGTATATTGCGCTATTATAATAGTGTCTATTTATAAAGTAAACTTACTTTTTAATAGCGTTAAGGGGTTACCCATATAGCCCTTAACACAAATAATGCCAATAGTCTATACAGTACCGTAATACCTCCTGATCGGGAAGCTACCAGAGGATACTCTATAGGTACGACACAAATAGAAACTCGTAGTAAAGGCTCGGTATGGTAGGTGACACGGCACAACTAGGCAATGCCAGGGTAGATATACCAATTGCTATCCAGGCTGGTGGAAACGCGTAGCCGCAGTTACCGCCCACCTCGGACTAACTCCCCAAAATCAAAATATAGAAGTGGCCACTGAATCAATCCAAAATCAAAGTATAATATCGAAGAGGAGGGTCCGATCAGAGGAATGACCTCATTGGCCTGAGAATCGCTCCTGTTTTAGCCACCTTATGCCAACTCATGGGAGTCGGGTCCACGTATTTACCTTACAGGAAACGTCACCACCACCTACTTCATTCTGGAATCTCCACCGCGTACACGGTTAGTCAAAGTGGTTTTCGGTATCGACAGAGAGTATGTCAGATATCCGATCCCGGTCTCTTTGCCAACCCATCGTTATTATAACACCGCGGTCATTTAAAAATAGGTTATACTTTAAAAATCAGAATAAACATTCCATTTCATAACCATGAATACGATATCATTTCAAAACCCAAAACCATATTTTATCACTTATCCCAAATATAATTCTTTTCCAAAATCAAAATGCTTTAACTTCATATCGTCTGAAAATCAAATATTTTCAAAGCATAGTATTTTGAAAATCATAATTTAAAACCATAACTTCTAAAACTTGAATGGTTTGGATATTCAACGGTATATGAATTAAAAGGTTTAACTTAAATGTTACTTTGTAAAGAAAATAGTTCTCATGGCTTTACAAATACATTTCTTTATTAAAGTCTAAACCAAAATTTGTATTATCTCTCTCAAGTTCCAAAACCACTTCAATTTATATATATATATATATATATATATATATATATATATATCCATTTCGAGTATTAATATTTCAAAACTAAAGTTGGAATTTATTCCTTCAACCAAATTAAATTTTCTATTATTTAGTCTTGAATATTCACATAAAATCCATAAATAAATAAGAACTCCAATTTCTAGTAATAAAATATATATTTTTTTTTCAATTCAAATTATACTAGAATATTCATTTCAATTTATCTTGGAAAAAAATCCAATTATAAATATCATATCTTAAAATTTCCAAACTTAACATTTAAACATATGATATAAATTATCAAACTCCATTTTCTTAAATTTTTTCCATTTTTAATAAAGAGATTTATACACCTTTTAATTTCAAAATTTTCAACTTCATATGTATATATATGGAAGAATAATATTTATACAATATTAAATTTAAGATTATTATAAACCGTATTCCATCCAAACCATAGAAATCACATTTAAATAGTTATATATATACCGCGGTGCCTGTATATAATTTTCTATCCTATGGTCAAGTGATACGGATATTTATCATTTCAATCCGCAATTTAAAAGATATAAAATTTTGCGGTTATATATCATTTCAAACCACAATCCCGAATGAAATGAAATATGCATGATAATTTGCAATTTAATGATATACAATAAACATCCATTCATCAACATCATTCATCATCCAAATCGCAATCATCAATCAATATCAATCAATAACAATATTATTTTTGGTACTACATAACAGGTAATACTGGGAATTTTATTCAAATTAAATTTAACAGCTATTAATCTACAGTCTATATTCAGTAATAAATTATATAACTGTTAACTAGCGGTTCATATACAAACAAATAAATTTTAACTGTAAATTTATACGCAATAAATTAATTAAATTAACAGTTAAATTAAATAAATGCAATTCAACAGATATGAATAAAATAAACATGCCAAATACTCATAAATAAATTTCTATTTATTTCTAAAATTAATTTAACAAACATAAAAGCTTCTAGTAGTTGTGAGTGGGTTAAAACACTCACCTTTTGAATTTAAATCGAATTTAAATTCGATTTAAACCCAAAAATTTGCCCGTCTCGGAATTCGTCCAAACCAGCGTCATCAAGTCCGGAATTAAATTACGATCCTAACAAAAAAAATCACGTGTGAATCGGAGATCGTATACGAGAGTTATGTCGAAATTTGCACTTGAATTTAAATTTTAAAATAGCAAAGAATGGTACACATTTACATACTTGCCACATCATCAAGGAATCACGCACACTGTTCCTCTCCCTCTCTCACGCGAAAACACGCCCAGGTCGTGCCGTTCGAATTCACAGAACACGCCCCCCTTGACTGAACTTTGACCGCTGATTGCTTCCACCACCGGCCTCCATACGCCGCGCCATCATCACCATCGAGCTCCTTATGCCTAGCCGCACCCCCCCATACAGTCCGGTCCTCCCTGGTGCTCGCCGCCGCTGCCTATCTCCCCTAGGGCCGAAACCCTAATCGAAAATCTCTAACGATCTGACCGTCGAATCACCAGATAAACTGCATAGATGCAGTCCCCTCGGTCCCCTCTACAATACCCAGAAACCGTTTGACGATCTGACGAAGTTTGTTACGGCGCTGATGAATGGCCACGAACTGTTCGAATTTATTCCGGGTAAACGGTAACTCCAACTGAAAAACGAATTTCACCATGGGATTACGTGTTTCGAGAAGATCGACATATATTTTTTGTGGAATTTTTCTGGAGATTTTGAATTTTCATTTTGTTTTTGAACTGACTGGATCTAAGGTTAGCCCCCATTGAAGAAGAAGAGAAGCTTGAAGAAAATACGCGCAGATAAATGAAATTAGGCGGAGGCTAGGGCTAAATAGCTGGGTTTATATAGAGGGGTTTGAAATAGGGTAGATAGACCGTAGAATGAACGTGCGTAGCAAACTATGGCCCAAAAAGCCCGCTATGACTCCGGAACGAAATTTCGTAAATCTATATATCCAAATAGGTAATTTAAAATATTCTGAACGCGATGGAAAAAGTTTCACGTCCAAATTTGATCGTATGAAGAAGTTATGCTGAAAACAAAATTTCCAAATTGATTTCAAATTGATTTTATTAAAATTGATTTCAAGGCGTTTCACGCCCGTACGATCAAACGACAAGTCCGATCGATACGAAACTTGAAACCCTATAATAATTCACCGATACGGATCCGATGAAACTGGTTTCATCGAAATCCGAGTCCGTGACCAAAATGGCTATTTTTAATATTCATTAAATAAATTAAATAAATTATAAAAATCCAATTTTTACATCTAAATTCAAAAATTGACCAAATTTATTTCTTATAAAATTCATAATCAATTGAAATGATTTAACAAGTTTAGCTGTGAATTAAAAGTGGATAAGTATATCAATTGCAGTGTTCATTTCTGCACTTCCCTATATTTTAGAAATTATAAATAAAATTCTCAAAACCCCATATTTTAGATTTTTAACCTTTATATTCTCAACTTTCACCTAAAATAAAGATGCTACTAACATTCGTTCAAGATTTCACTTTAATGTTCACAAATTCCATATTAAATTCAATAACGTAATATTTTACGTTTAATTCCATTTTATTTGTAATAAATACCTTTTGTTGAATTTAATACTCCAATTATAATTGTAAATCTTGCTTTCTAAAGTCTATATCAACCAATGGTCCAATTAAAATAAAATTAGTATAGACCTCACCTTATAGAACTAACTACTGCAATTACAAACCAAAACTACGCAACTGCAATAATTTAGTGAATGCATTTGGGATTTGATTTCAAAATAACTTGACAACAAATAAGATAGGTAACGAACAATAATTATTGTTATTAAATCTATTTCAAAAAGTCTACACTCAAATATTACCTTAAAGTAAGTCTTATGTTTCTATAAATTTATTCATACTTCCGTTACTATATTAATAATTAAAGTGACGTTCATTCTTAATAACAACATTATAACTATTCACATATAAAAGAACCCTATTCCCAAATACATTCATTTATATTTTATTTCCTTAAAGTTCTCCTTTATTAACTGGACACATTAACAACCAAAATAATTAATTCAGATCTATTTCAAACTATTTCCATTCTTAACAAAATAAAATAAATGGTTAACCTACACTTGTCATTCTTTTATATTCAAATTCACTAACAACATTATTAACAACAATGTTGCTATAGACTTTAATTAGATAAATTATATGAATGGTAAAATTTAGTAACTATGACAAACGCCCAAATATATGCATAAATTTACTACTTGTTATTATGAATTCCATCTATTACTTTCTAAATGCCTTTGTCTTCTCATATCCCATTTACTACCAAACTGCAAATTTAGTTATAGCTTATCGATACATAATCACCTAAACAAGACAAATTTTTATTACCCTTTTAAGTGCGTTTATTATTGACCATTTATGAAAATTACTTACCTTCACATATTGCATTGGTTTATTCAACGGTCACTTTTTATTTAGTCGCTATTTATTTTATATTAATTGAATTCCATTCTAGTAAATATTTTTATTAATTATTCACTGATTCAACATTTGTATGTTTCTTAAAATTAACTTTCAACAAAATGTGACAATTTACATTATACAAATCTATTGTCATAAATTTTATTGTTACTTTAAATTCCAATTACTATAACAAATTTCTACATTTATTCTACATTAGATTGGAAATTATATTAATTTAATTCATTTAACATTATCCAGTTTAACGGGTCGTTACAGAATTACTTCGTTCAAGCTTTAATTTCTCCTTCTTTGATTCGGATTGCTTTCGAACTTTGGAACCCTACCTTTGTTCCGAAATCCATTCCTGTCTTTCCTATTTGTGTTCTTTTGATTCTGGAGTATCCCATAACTCCACTCCTGTTGACCTCTATAATGAATCGGCGGTCCTACTAATCTTATAATGATCTGTAATGGGGTGGAACTCCTTTACAACAAGCATTGATTCAGCAGAAATTTCTATATCCTCGGTTTACGATGCTGTTATCTCTTGCTATACCTGAATTGTGTCTCTTGTGATCGTATGTCGATTTGCCTCAAAATTCTACATCAATCTTATTCTTGAAGTCACGGTTGACCCGGTTAAGGTCGCCCGCGATTTATATAAGTCTATCCATTCTTTTCTCTCTTTGTAATCATCTTATCTGCTTTTCGAGCTTATCTTCTAGTTAGAATTCTCTTTGATTAGGGTACCTCTAAATTTGAATCCCTATCCTTGTTCTGAAATATATTCTTGTATTATCGAGTGAGAGAGTGTATTTGTAATTAATATAAAAATGTTTTATATTGTGTTATATGAGTTGTTAAGTTTGAATATTGGGTTTCGATCGATTCGTCTAGCTAACGCGATCGGTAGGAATTCCAGAACACTTGAACAGAGCAAACTGGCATACTATTGTTTTCAAATTTGTAAATGAAATAATTTTACGTATGGTTATATTTTAGAGATATAAAAGTATAATTTTTTGAAATGGGATAGTTATATGAATTGGTTGTTAGAAATGATAATACTAGATTATCGTTTATTGTTTTTGACAACAGTCCTAAACCTTAACCATTGATGAAATTTTAAAGCATGGTATATAAAATAGATTTGAAAATGGAATCAACTTAAAATAAGGATTTAGGGATTTAATTCCCGATACATTTCAAAGTTTGGTATTAAAGTTTTGAAAGGTATTATTATTTAAAGGTATTTTCGAATATAAATGGTTTCCAAGGAATAATTTTAAAGCTTAAAACCAGTACTCTCCTCCATTGCCACTGGAAAATAATTTTGGGGATGACTGCAACATCATCGACGTTCATTTTCGAGTTTCAAAGTGGAGAAATGAGTTAGTAGCTTTCCTACAATTTTGTTTTAGAAAATGGATTTGATTTAAAACTCTTGAATATGATTTGATTTATATAGTACATATGTATATAAGTGTTTCAAAATAATTTGAAGTGAAATCAAAAATTTAAATCTAAAGTTATATTTGTTTCAATTATTGAAACAAAGTGAAATTTTTGAATGAGTGGAATATCTAAGTTGATAAATGGAATTAAACCATCTTGAAATAGTTGAACTTGAATGAAACTTATTTGTATGATACTAAATTTCATTCTAATATTATATAACTTACCAAAAATATTCAAAAAGTTAGATTGTTAGGGTATAATTAATGGTTATACAAGAGGAAAACTTAAGAAATAAATTGTTACTACTAAATTTTACTTAATAAAAAATGTCGTAAATAAAAGGAAATTTGTATAATATTTAATTACACTCAGAAACATTAATATAACTTACCAAGAAAAGTTTAAATATAACTAGAATGTAATTGGATAATATACACCATGATGTAAGTAATAAGATATCAAAAATGATATTTTATTAAGGGAATTCAATGATAATAAATTGGATAATAAATTGAAAAAAAAAAGACAGTAAATTGTTGAATAACATATGGTTATGATATATTTATTTCACTTAATATACATGGAAAAATATGTTAAGTAAAATAAATTTAATAAATAAAGGAGAATGCTAGTTAAAAGAACAAATATAGACTTAAGAGTAGAGAATTTGAATTTTAGTGGAATTGACCCAAATGAAGATAAATGGATAAAATAAACGGGTCTATTTAAAAATGAATTTATTTGAAAGAATGTTGATAAAATGGAAGAAAATCAATTTTAAATTGAATGGGTATTTATAAGTTGAATAAAAGGGGTTAAACCAAATTGTTGTATATGAATTGAAATCTATATAGTTTTGAATTGTTAGGGTTGAATGCTGAGGTGGAATTAACTATGCTTGATCAAATAAATTTAATAAATGAGTGGAATAAAACAAATTTTGTTGTAAAAATTTTGTAACAAATGTTAATAAATTTGAAACAAATCAATTTAAAGAAAATATATGAAAATGAAATCAATCAATGTGAATATAATAAATTTGATTGATTAAATAATATGAACTGAAACCAATTAATTGAATATAAAGAAAAATTAATGAAATTTTTATTGTTTTGAAATAAATTGTGTTATCTGGTATTTGGTATTTCAATCTATCTCTTCTTTTGGTTGTTTCCATTCTCCTACCTCCTTCCTTTTTAGGGATGAAAAGTTTTGAATGGAGGAGAGTGTAACGACCCGTAAAATTTTAACGGTTTTAATAACATAATTAATTGAATTTTGTGAAATTTTAAATGATTGAATTTGGAAATATAAATTTGATATTTAAGATACGTCCATTTAAACATAGCAAATGGTAAATTTTCATCTAAAAATATGGAAGTTTATTTTCTTGTGTAATTCTACTTCAATCCAAATCAATTAAGAATTGATGGTAATAAAATATTTTTCGAACCTGGATATTTTTATACAGTAAATTTTTAAATCATCTTCTGAGTGAGGCGCCATATTTCATTTCGCCAAATTTTGAATGTTATCACACCGTTTATCTTATTTTCGACAGATTTGCAGCATTTTGGGCACCAAATATCGACTTTTGATAGGATAACCGTATCGCTGATATTTGTATACCGATTCGATAGCCTCGTCGTGCTGATCTCTGCGGTATATTCAATTCTATGTTTTGTTATCCGGTACGTGGCGAAATCCTTAAAATGGTTAACCACATCGGTACGTCTTTCGGCTTCCAATGTCCATTCATTTGTCCACCGTATTATACTAGTCACTAGCATTTTTATTTATGACAATCCAACCCGTGACTTTTTACTTATCTACCGGTTCCAATTATATTTGCAAGTTCACTCTATCTTCATTTATTCATTCATCGAAGAAATTGTAATAAAATTTATATCGATTACTTATATTGTTATTGCGTCAGCGAAATTAAATATTATTTATAACCACGTCTACTCATATGGAACCATTTGCATTCTCATTTGAGGAACGTGTGTTGTTCTTCCCTGAATAAATAATGGAATAATATCCAAAAAGTTTAGTATACCCTTTCAAATTTTCAAACAAAACCAGTGAACAGCATTACCATTTTGTTACTTTTGGTTGCATGCGTTCACATATATGTTAATGAGACTTGCTCCATCTTCTTATTTCCTCTAACCTTCATCACTTTCAGTTTGCATATATTGCCACCTCATCTCCTTCTTTTTTTGAAACTAAGTAAAAAGGGCCCGGCCCAAATAAATGATACGGGTAAGAATACCCGGCTACAACACAAAAGACACATTACACAACCCTAAGGGCAGCAACGCCTCCATATAACAAAACAATCGAGAAGAAAAATAATAATGGCGGAACTACTTCTTCTGGTTAAAAGTCATACGAGAATAAAAAGAGTGATAGAAGAAACTCATGGGGGCTTCCAATCCCTCTTGTCTTTGCAGCGCTGATTAGCGAGCTTAAGAATTTGCCTCGTACGAGCAGATTTCGCATCATCTTCTTTGTAAATGCAATCTTTGCTGTTTTGAGCATCATCAGCTTGCAGATATGGAGGATCTTCGCATTCAGGGAAAGACGACCTTTTTTGGTTATTGAAATAGCTGTTGAGGTTGTAAGGGGTCGGCTCCTATTGAACGTAGCAATTGTTGGAGCTGCTATCCCCTATCTCCCATTCAGATAAGTGATAAATTTGATTATTGATGTTACTACGATAGTAGTTATCATTTACAATCTGATTATTAATAATCAGATGGCGATATCTGTCCATATGTAGATTGTTATCTGCCGAATCTTCAATATTTGATGCGCGGTAGCTTTTGCCCCTATCAGGTATTTGATAACACGTATAAGAATTCAAATATTTATTAACTTTATTACAAACTGTATTAGTATTAAGATAACTTCCCTTTGTGTTGTAGGAGAAATTCCTATTGTGTTGGTGAAAGCCGCCCCTTCCAGTATTGAGATGATCTCGAGTGGATGCAATGTCATTCATGGGCTTTTCCATCCTGCTGCTATCTTTGTGATGAAGCAAACCAATGCTGGGAAAGTCATTAGTGGTTTTCCCATATTGTAAGAAAGATTCTAGATATTCTTCATATTTATCCATCTTTCAGTTTGAATTTTCTGATTGAGCTCTTTGATTTCTGTGATTTCTATGCTTATTAAGAATGATTTGACCGTCCAATTCAATTTTTTTCCAAAGTTGAATGCTTTCCGATTCCTTTTGTGGGTGTAGCCTTTGATTTCTTTCTTTCCAGATATGGAGTGAGCATGATGCTAGCTTTTTTGAATTCCTTGGATTTTTCTTTGAAGTTATGTTGGATATAACTGATGCTTTCTCTAATGTTTTGAACAGCTTGGTTTTGATTGATTTTGAGATTGGTTTTGACAATGAACCAAATATGCTTTGAATAAATGCAATCAAAGAACAGATGATCAATACTCTCTGTCTTGTTTTTACAAAGAAGATATTTTGTTTCCCCTTTTTTATTCCACTTCAGACATCTGTCTCTGGTGGGAAGTCTATTGATAATAGCAAAATAAGCACAGTAAGACATTTTTGGACAGTTAGCTTTACTCCATATAACATTGTGCCAATCAACCTCTGTTTCATAGCCTTTTAAAAACTCCAATGTTTTCTTAAAAGAGAAAGTACCGTTTTAAGATAATTTCCATTCCCATTTATCTTTATAAAGGTTTGGGTCAATAGAAATATTTTGAATGGCATTTTTAAAAATAAATGTAGCTGGATGTGTCATGGCATTCCACCTACCATTTTGGATAACGATATTGACTTTTCCAAAGACTTCTCCAAATGTAAATAAATTATTCCACCCCACAAGGCCGATTAAAGATTTTCCAAAAATCCATGGGTCAAACCATAGATCAGTTTGATCACCATTTTTAATTTTTCTTTCCAAAAGTTTAATTCCAGTGTCCCTGCTTTTGAGAATGTTCTTCCAAACAAAAGAATGGTGATTTTCAATTCCCGTTGTCCAAAAATTCTTGTTTTTGAGATACTTTGCTTTCATCCATTTTTCCCACAGAGAATTGCCATTAACAAATCTCCAAAATAATTTGAGATTGCATACTTCCCTTAAATCTTTGATATTCCTTATGCCTAATCCACCAGCTTTCTTTGATTTACAAATTTTGTCCTAGGCAATTTTATGATGTTTTCCATTCCAAATTAAATTTGCACAAATTTTTTCAATTTTATGAATAGATTTTGCTGGAATGTTGTGTGCTTGGACCCAGTACATAATGATTGCTATGATGACAGTGTGAGTAAGTTCAATTCTGCCTATAGTTGACAGAAGTTTACTAGCCCACCCTTCAAATCTAGCCTGAATTATATCCAATAATCTTGTGCATTCTTGATCATTGACTTGATTAGCACTAAGAGGTAGTCCCAGATATTTGACAGGAAGATTACTCTCTTTAAATTTTAAGATGTTTAAAATATCTGATTTATTAGCACAGCCTTTGCTAAAATAGATTTTGCTTTTGAAGTCATTAACTTTTAAACCAGCATGAACTTCTAATTTGGCAAAAATGTTAGCTATAGATTCTGCACTTTGTGTGTCTGCATTTGAGAAAATAAGTAAATCATCAGCATAAAGTAAATGAGTAATGCATGGTTTGGTTCTGTTAATGGGTTTTATATTTCCTTTTATTAGCTCTGTCTCCATAAGAATTGTGAAATACTCCATAGCAATAGTAAATAGATATGGAGACAATGGGTCTCCTTGTCTAATACCTCTGTTGCTATGAATAAACCCATTAGGAGAGCCATTAACCAAAATAGAAAAAGACACTTGATTAATACACTCAGAGAGAAGAGCACAAAATTCTTTACAAAATCCCATTTGTTTCATAATGTGTATAATAAATTGTCTATTAATTTTGTCAAAAGCTTTATGTAAATCATTTTTAACACACATATGATTTTTGTTATTATGGTTGAAGTTCCTAATTAATTCATGTGCTAACAAAGTGTTTTAAACAATGAGCCAACCAAGAATAAATGCACTCTGGTTCTCAGAGATTAAATGCTTTAAAAATATTTTTATCCTGCTGCTAAGAATACTAGAAATTATTTTGTAAACAAAGTTACAACAGGCTATAGGCCTATAATCTTTTAAGCTATTAGGAATGGGAATTTTTGGAATTAATGTATTGAAAGTATGATTAAGATTTTTTAAAAGCTTCCCAGTGCTAAAGAATTTAGAAATTAAGTCAAATAAAAGATCTTTAATCTCTACCCAGCGAGTTTTATAAAATTTAGCACCAAAGCCATTAGGGCCTGGGCTTTTATCATTATTTGAGTTAAAAATGATATTTCTAATATCCTCAATTCTAATTGGGGCTAAAAGAATTTCTTTGCTGTTTTCATTTAATTCGTATTTGGGCTCAATATTTGGAAAATCATTAGATGAGAAATTATAATTATAAAGAGAATAGAAATAATTGATAGATTTTTCCTCTATATAAGACATATTATTTATAGTATTACCATTAATATCAATGATTTTCCCAATATCATTTCTATATTTTCTATTAGACATCTTAGCATAAAAGAATTTACTGGCTTCATCCCCATGATTCAACCAGTCAATTTAAGCTTTCTGTCTAAGATTTATAGAATGCACATGGAGAGATTTGGCTAGATTATTTTGGGCATTGAAAAATTTGTTGATATTATCTTTGTCTGAGCAATCATTATCCAAAGCATTCTACCTAAATTCACATTCTTCTTTTAGGGATTTTATGTCTATATTGGTTCTGTTTTTGTTCCAGATCTTTAATTTGCTTTTGGTGATTTGAAGCAGTTTACTAAATTTGAACTGGGCAGTACCCACAATATTTATAGAAAGACAATTTTTAACAGATTCTCTATAATTATTCTCATACACCCAGCCATTTACAAACCTGAAAGGGAAATTCTTTTTATTAATATTATTGTTGCAATCAAGGTAGATTTGAATAGGAGTGTGATCACTTGTGGCTTGGGGGAGAGTAAGACATTTGCAAATTTTGAAAGTTTTTGTAAATTTTTGGTTAATTAAAATTCTGTCTAATTTACAATGAATATTTCTAAAAATTCCAGATTTCCAAGTAAATTTATTACCAAAAATTATTGGTTCATAAAGACCAGTTTTAATAAAAAAAATATTGAGTTTCTCCAATTTTTTGAAGGGGATAGGAATACCCCCTCTTTTTTCAAAGCCATGCATAACAGTGTTAAAATCACCCATGATAATCCATGGATTCCTCATGTTAGCATTCATAAGTTCAAGGTTATTCCAGAGTGAATCCCTTTCAATTTCACTATTAGAAGCATAGACAAAAGTAATTTCAATGTGAAAACCACCTTTGTTTGTGCATTTACAATGTATAAATTGAAAATTTATAAAGTGTTGATAAATGTCCCAAATTTTTGGGTCCCATAAGACCATAATTCTGCCATAACCTCCCATTTGATTATTATTTATAATACTCCAGTTATTCAAACTTTTTAATTGAAACTCAGTGATTTTTGAATTATCTAATTTATGTTCAAGTAAACCAACTATGCTAGGATTTGAAGTCGAAAGAAGATTAGACAAGTCTAATCTTCTAATTGGGGAATTTAGCCCTCTTACATTCCAAGAAATAATTGTCATAAAATAAACTAAGAGATAAAAAATAAAACTCAAGTAAAAAACAAAAGGATACACCAAAGCATACGATGACAGAACATCTTAAGCACTGTGATTGCCTTCTTCTTCAAAAGACTCAATCCTTCTTCCTTTCTTTTTGTATGAGGTTTTGTTTAGTGCTTTCAGTTGGTCTTCCCACTTGGAGTTTTTAATAATATATTTCCTTTTAAATTCACTGTCTTCTGTTTCTTCTTGACTTTCATTATCAACAATTTCATTAATGCTTTTCATTTTGCTTTTCCTTTTTTCTTTCACTTGTTTTTTTATTTTTCCTTGAAGAAGAAGCTAGATTTGAGACTAAATTGATAGCTTTTTGAATAATAAGATCAGAGACAGGATTTTTGGTAGTTGTAGATAAATGAGTAGCTAAAAAGCTGATGTGATTTTTAGAAGGTTCCTTACTAAGTAAATTTTTAATAATTGAACTAGCATCCAGATTCATTGCTTCTGCAACTGTGGTTTCTTCTACTGACTGATTTTTTGTAACGACCCTAGATTTTAATTTAATTTAAATTGATAATTAAAAGAAATTTTGAATAAAAATTATAAAATTAAATATAAATGGAGTTGCAGTTATTTCTGGAGTTCTTCCTTGAAGACTATCTTAGAGTTATTTGTTTCGCTGCTAGATGTTATCTATCGTTTTCTTTTCCACTGCTATTTTATTGTATCATATCTCTGATGTATATTGATATTCATTGTATCGTTCTGTTGTATCAGATATTGTATATCAGTGTATTATTCTTTTTGTTCCGCTGTGTTGTATACTTAATGTTGTTATAAGCTCCGGCGAATCGAAATTTGAACGGTCGAATCTACGGCATTCGAGTACGATTTGAAGTATGGATGTCGATTTTCGAGCGGGCAAAATCCGACTCGTTACATTTGGTATCAGAGCTAAGGGTTGAACTTTAGCTCAGGAGTGTAACACGTTAAGCAACTCATTATAGATAGGGTGAAGTATCCCTAGAATGAGTGTATCCTTAAGATATTCGTTTGAATGCCTCAGTAAATTCTCTTACTATCTACTGATAGTAAGTATGAGTGCAAGAAGAGAACGAGATAGAGGACAGGGAAATACGACTATAATTGGTCAATACTCTGTAACAATAGTGGAAACAACTTTCTCTATCAATTTTCTTTGATTCGTTTCCTAAATTCTTTTGGTTTCTTCGTACCAGCTACAAGAAGAAGTTTCGTTGCGGTGATGCTCTACGAATCGTTGTAGAAAATTTTACTTCGTATCTTCATCGATTTCTTATCGGCTTTTCTGATTTAAACTTGAATGAATATAAATTGGAAATTTTGAATAAATTGGAAATTAAATTGAGTTAAAAATTGATTAATAGAATATGAAGAATGGTTAGAATTGTATCGATAAAATGATTTTGTTTAAAACCAAAATTGAAATTCTATTATAATTTCTTGTGAATACCAAGGTCCGAAGAGGGACAAATTGGTATGTATTTTGAGATATTCCGACTTGAATTTGGAATCCATATCTTAAGTTTGAGAAATTATAGGAGATCGAATCTGTCTATCTCCGTGTTGTTTTCGTGCCTGCGAATTTCGAGGACGAAATCCTTTTAAGGGGGGAAGTTTGTAACGACCCTAGATTTTAATTTAATTTAAATTGATAATTAAAAGAAATTTTGAATAAAAATTATAAAATTAAATATAAATGGAGTTGCAGTTATTTCTGGAGTTCTTCCTTGAAGACTATCTTAGAGTTATTTGTTTCGCTGCTAGATGTTATCTATCGTTTTCTTTTCCGCTGCTATTTTATTGTATCATATCTCTGATGTATATTGATATTCATTGTATCGTTCTGTTGTATCAGATATTGTATATCAGTGTATTATTCTTTTTATTCCGCTGTGTTGTATACTTAATGTTGTTATAAGCTCCGGCGAATCGAAATTTGAACGGTCGAATCTACGGCATTCGAGTACGATTTGAAGTATGGATGTCGATTTTCGAGCGGGCAAAATCCGACTCGTTACATTTGGAATATAATTGATAAGTGATATAAAACTTATAACGCTCATCGTCTATTCACAGATTCACAGATAATATACAAATGTAAATAAATCAATGAATCATACACAGCGCAATCCACAGTACAAAATATCACAGATCAGTCAGGACAATCAATTCAAGGTATCTCATAAAATGCAACCATTCATAAGTAAGGTCAAGTATTTAATAATCATTTATAAACAGGGTTAATAAATCGTTTAATCCTAATTAATTCAAGTTATTTCCAATTTAATTAATTACTTATGAATAAATTATCCATTTATTATTTCTCTAAGTAATTACCTTTCCAAAATTATCGAGTGATTATTCTGAATAAATTAAATTAAGAATTTAATTTAAACAGATTTGATTAACCCAATTAATTATATTGAATAATTTATTTCTAAATTACGGTTATTAAATTTAATACAATCCACAAATTAATTTATCACATTAATTATCAAGATTAATCACATTAATAAATTGTCAAATAAATCTCAAGTAAATGATCCTTATTAACTATTCATAATTATTTAATTACTATTCTTAAGTAATTGAACTCAATTTAATTATTGTTAATTACCCTTTAATTAGCCTTTGAAATCATATAATTAATCACTAATTATTTAATTAACCATTAATTCTCAAATTAATCTTTATCATTTAAATAAATTTACTTTAATAAATCTTTAATTAATATTAATAAATCTCATTTATAAATAAATCCTCAATTAACCTCTATTTGATTTATTATCCTTAATTAATCATAATAAGTAATTATTTCTGATTGCTTCCATTATGTAATTTACAATTTACAATATATAATTGATTATCTAAATTAATTTATCTAATTCGTTATCAAAATTAATCATATTAAGTAATACTTAATTATCCTTAGTTAATCATCTTCATTAACTAATAACATTTCTTAATTACTTTTAATTAATCTCTAATTTTAAATAAATCTAAATCATAAATTTATAAATTAAATAAATGAGTCTTTAATTAATTATCATATAAATTACATCACTTAATGCCTTAATTGTTTCTAATATAAAATCAATTCCTTTATTAATGATTTCATTAATCATTCGAGTGTATTTTAAACTTATATTTTAAATTTAAAATTTAATTTTCCTTTTTAAAACTTTAAGATTCAAAGTTCTATTTGAATCTAACTTAAATCTGATTTAACTTTACTCATATCTAGTTTGCAAATTCATTTAAATTTGGTTTAAATTTCAATTTGCAAACAGTTTTTAAACAAAACTGCAACTCTGTTAAACCAACCCGAGCCAAACGAAGATGACTTCGAGTCTAACACCCTAGTGCTTCGGGCCAAACATGAAAATACTCGAGTAAAAACTCGAGTCACTTATTCTGCTTCATCCCCAAACTAACAAAATTACAGACCATCAGAGTAACCGTGCTCGTGCACGTGCACATGGACGCGGCGGCGCTCCGGCCAAACAAAATATAATAAATCTCTATTTTTTTTTATTTTTTTTAAAACCATTTATTTAAATTTTTTATTTCTATTTTTAGTTTAAATATTTATCATAAATTTTACTTTAAAAATTATTGTTTTATATTTCTCTATTTACACACATATTTTATATATATATCTTAAATTATCATAATTTATAAATTTTAAATCAATTTATTTACTCATTTTTATACTTGTGTCCAAAGTATATTATTTATTTTTCAAAATCATTTATATAAGAATTTATTTAAAATCCAATATATACATATATATTCACATATATACAAAATTTCAAATCCATATGACTATATATATATATTCTATTTGAATCGAGGAAACTCGCTTCCATTTATATTTAATTTTATAATTTTTATTCAAAATTTCTTTTAATTATCAATTTAAATTAAATTAAAATCTAGGGTCGTTACAAACTTCCCCCCTTAAAAGGATTTCGTCCTCGAAATTCGCAGGCACGAAAACAACACGGAGATAGACAGATTCGATCTCCTATAATTTCTCAAACTTAAGATATGGATTCCAAATTCAAGTCGGAATATCTCAAAATACATACCAATTTGTCCCTCTTCGGACCTTGGTATTCACAAGAAATTATAATAGAATTTCAATTTTGGTTTTAAACAAAATCATTTTATCGATACAATTCTAACCATTCTTCATATTCTATCAATCAATTTTTAACTCAATTTAATTTCCAATTTATTCAAAATTTCCAATTTATATTCATTCAAGTTTAAATCAGAAAAGCCGATAAGAAATCGATGAAGATACGAAGTAAAATTTTCTACAACGATTCGTAGAGCATCACCGCACCGAAACTTCTTGTAGCTGGTACGAAGAAACCAAAAGAATTTAGGAAACGAATCAAAGAAAATTGATAGAGAAAGTTGTTTCCACTATTGTTACAGAGTATTGACCAATTATAGTCGTATTTCCCTGTCCTCTATCTCGTTCTCTTCTTGCACTCATACTTACTATCAGTAGATAGTAAGAGAATTTACTGAGGCATTCAAACGGATATCTTAAGGATACACTCATTCTAGGGATACTTCACCCTATCTATAATGAGTTACTTAACGTGTTACACTCCTGAGCTAAAGTTCAACCCTTAGCTCTGATACCAAATGTAACGAGTCGGATTTTGCCCGCTCGAAAATCGACATCCATACTTCAAATCGTACTCGAATGCCGTAGATTCGACCGTTCAAATTTCGATTCGCCGGAGCTTATAACAACATTAAGTATACAACACAGCGGAATAAAAAGAATAATACACTGATATACAATATCTGATACAACAGAACGATACAATGAATATCAATATACATCAGAGATATGATACAATAAAATAGCAGCGGAAAAGAAAACGATAGATAACATCTAGCAGCGAAACAAATAACTCTAAGATAGTCTTCAAGGAAGAACTCCAGAAATAACTGCAACTCCATTTCCAAAAACTAATCCAGCAATGGCTCGAACTCCCAATAAACATATCACCAAGCTCAAGACTGGTGTGGTCCAAAGACTGAACCAACTCCAGATAATCTACTAAACCTGATTATCTGAAAAACCCAACTCTAGACTGCTCGTGTAGAAATATAATGAGCACCCAGAGTTTAGGAAAGAAAACAATAAACTCCGGATCAGTCGTGGGACTAGTGTGAGTAACAAAATAGTTTATCTATTAAAAACATTCAACAAAAGATTTTCAAAGTCAATTCGCAATGCTTTTGAAAAATGAGACTACCATAAGACCTCCTGCCACACACACAATGCAAACGCAGACTTGGAGAAGATTTCTCCTTATGATAGTCAAAGATGCTTGATACGCATTAAAAAGAAACACTTGATATTATTACTAGTGCATAGTGTAGAAAAAATTCATTTCGAAAGTAGAATATAAATCTTAGCCAGCATAGGTACCATTATATTATGCCTACTATAGCTACCTCCTGAGGAAGCAGGTTCTACAACTAAAACCGTACAAGTTTCGTATTGTTTCTTTGGATTTCCAACAAATGGTCAGGCCAAGGAACTTCCCATTGCCACATGAGAATGCCTCTGGAAAGACATCCTCGAGAACCAAACCGGAACTCTGCCAACACAAGGCCGGGTTACCCCTAACTGGGTAACTACTGACACGAGCACGCCATTCCCCGATCGTAAACAACCTTTCTCACGGGATCCCGATAGCCAACAACCACAAAGTAATAAATTCGTAGTAACCACATAGGTTAAATATCTGGGCTCCATACCATGATACCACCTCTATCCAGAAGGAAATGTACATACCCTAAAGGGTGCTACCCCTCATAACCTTGCCGCATCTTTCCTGTTTTGACCATTTCCGGGGTGTGAGGCTCGACGAAGTCACGTCCACAAAGACATACTTTATACAAAAGCCATGCTTTGGGTCAACAAATGATCATAGAAATGATCACCAGGATAGACTATCAAATAAATGATCCTATCACAAATAATCAACACAATGATCATTTCAGCAACACTCAGCATGTCACATTACCAAATTGGGAATATATCGCTGATAACTTCAACTATATAACCTCTGAGCTCGTACGTCTCAGAGAAGGGTGTTAAGCTAAAAGAATAAATTCTTCGCCACCAACAGAAATATATTTGAAAGAAATCGGCTTTATATCTCAATTTGTAATGTCAGACATACAATCCATACAAGTCTGTTCTGGGTTCGAACAGAACCGAAGGCACTTACAAAGAAGTCCTTGCAACCCGGATATTCACAATCCCGATCGGATTTTCCCATCACTTAGGGAGTTTCTATACCGGCGCGACTCGGTGCAGAAACAATCGATAGGTCATCCTATCGCTTTCACAAATACCCGGTCTTCATCACCGGTCTTCAAATGCTATCCATAACGACGTATCACATATTCGGAATGGGTTATATGACCAAAGGTCCTTTCCCGGCTAAACCGAATAGTGAGCACGATATTTCAAAAACAAATGGATAATGGGATTTCAATTAAGTCACAACTTAATAATTCAAACTTTCTTTCAAATGGTTTAACAAATTACCATTTTCAATCTTTAAACAAAAAGATTTATTTTCACAACCTTTAACGGTTTAAACAATTTTCACATTTAAATCTTTTAAACAAAAGATTCATTCACATATTTTCCAAATCAATTTTCATTTCAATTTGATTTAACTCGTTAAATCTTTAAATCAAAGATTTAACTTATAGCCTTCAAAACAATTTCATTTCAATTTGATTTAAACAAATCATCAATTTAAATCTGTTAAAATAAACAGATTTAATTCATAGTTTTCAAAAAGAATTCATTCATAACTTAGGAAAATCATTCTCTATTCAATCTTGAAATTCCCCTAATTAACTGGAATCTTAGTTCTTATCTAAAAGTGTTTATCATTTGAAAACAACAGTTTTCATTTGGAAATCTGGTTCATTTATACGAGTTTAAATCCTTGGGTTAAATTCAAATTCCCAAAAACAATACTTAAAAGTGGTTTAATCCCTATATAACCAATATAACATCTTTAATCCTAATTTCAAATCATAGAATTCAATTTCAAGTATTAAATTTAAATTTAAATCAAATTATTTAAATTCCAAAACTTAATCAAGTAAAATAATAAATTTTATTTTGAAATTCCATTCCAAAAGCTTTTCACATTTATTCCGATTCCATTTCCAAAACATTTGAATTCAAATATTCAAATTTAAACTATTTCAAAAATCTGCGACTTAATCGATTTCCTCGTGAAATCCTTATTTGTGTGTGTATGGTGTGGTCTAGGGGTTTAACACAGTAGTGCAACATCATACAATTATCACAGATCAGAATACAGGAATATAATTGATAAGCGATATAAAACTTATAACGCTCATCGTCTATTCACAGATTCACAAATAATATACAAATGTAAATAAATCAATGAGTAAATTTCACATAGCTCAATTTACAGAACAAGATATTACAGATCAGATAGGACAGTCAATTTAAGGCATCACATATAATATGATCGTTCATAAGTAAGGTCAGGCATTGGATAATCATTTATAAACAGGATTGTTTAATCCTAATTAATTCAATTTATCTCCAATTAAATTAATTACTTGTGAATTTATTATCCAATTCTGATTTATTAATTCCAAATCATTTGATATAAATTAATTTATCAGACACTTTAATTTATTAAATTATTCTTAATTTATCACATTAATTAAATCAACTCTTAAACCAATTTCCTAATTAATTAACTCTAATTAATTAGTTAAAGAAATTTAACCTTTAATTACTTACCATAAAGTAATTATACTTACACTATTTATAATTGATTATCTAAACTAATCAATCCACTTTATTATTAAAATTAATCGCCTTAATTAATACTTAATAATCCTTAGTTAATTATCTTATTAACTAATAATATTTCTTAATTACTTTCTTAAGAAATTATCTTAGATAAATTCATTATTAATCATTTTCTGATTTTAAATTAATCTCAATTATTTATTTATAAATTAAATAAATCATTCTTTAATTGCTTATTAATTAAATTAACTTATTACCTTAATTATCTCTAAGATAATTAATTTCTTTATTAATGATTTCATTAATCATTTAAGTGTATTTTAAGCATTACACTTTAAACTTAAATTCAGATTAATTTTAAAAATACACTTAATCATTCGAATTGTTTCGAACAATTTAAATTCAAAAACTTCTTTTATTCGAAAACTAAGATTCGAATTTAGATTAAATTCCAGATTTAAATTTTAGTTTAAATCTCTATTTTTTTTAAAGCTTTACTTTTTAAATCCCAACTATCTAAACCTTTTAAAGTTGTTATAAAAAATTTAATTTAAAAACTTTATCTTATATTTAAAACTGAGATTCAAACTTCATTCGAACCCAAACTATCTAAACCTTTTAAAGTTGTTATAAAAAATTTAATTTAAAAACTTTAAATTCAAATGCTGTTTAAAACTGGTTCAAATTTTTAAACTTAAATTTAAAAACATTGCTCACATCCTGCCTTAAAAGTTTGAACTAAACTTACAAAACTTGAAACAATCAGGCTTAGCAAACCTGATTGCTTCACTGTCTCGAACTAACCCACCAAACATTTGACAGGTTTTCATCAAAACCTGTGGCAATGCAAAAGCAACCCCACGCCTACCATTTACTTCGAGTTTCCCCTCCCCTTGCTCCGAGTCAAACACTTTAAAGCCCCGAGTGAAACTTTGAGTCATCCCACACGAGAACAAGCCTGAACCTGAGTGCATTACCTTCTTCCCCAAACTCCTCACTGATACACGCTGATACTTGTGCATATGCACCAGCGTCCGCCACCTCTCCGACCATCACCGTTGCCACTCACAAGTCTTCGCCGACCACCTCAACCCAATCGACTACCCAGAGACCACATCGAACCCCAAAATCAAAAACGAGCATACAACCCAAACCTGGAACACGCGAGACCCATCACTTAGCAAACCTGTTTAATCCAATTACCATTTCAATTTATTCTTCATATTCTATTAATCAATTTAACTCAATTTAAAATTTCCCATTTAATTTAAATTTTCAATTCCAAATTTCCAATTCATATGACTATATATATATATATTCTATTTGAATCGAGGAAACTCGCTTCCATTTATATTTAATTTTATAATTTTTATTCAAAATTTCTTTTAATTATCAATTTAAATTAAATTAAAATCTAGGGTCGTTACAACTCTTAGCAAGTTACACTCCTGAGCTAAAGTTCAACCCTTAGCTCTGATACCAAATGTAAATAAATCAATGAATCATACACAGCGCAATCCACAGTACAAAATATCACAGATCAGTCATGACAATCAATTCAAGGTATCTCATAAAATGCAACCATTTATAAGTAAGGTCAAGTATTTAATAATCATTTATAAACAGGGTTAATAAATCGTTTAATCCTAATTAATTCAAGTTATTTCCAATTTAATTAATTACTTATGAATAAATTATCCATTTATTATTTCTCTAAGTAATTACCTTTCCAAAATTATCGAGTGATTATTCTGAATAAATTAAATTAAGAATTTAATTTAAACAGATTTGATTAACCCAATTAATTATATTGAATAATTTATTTCTAAATTATTGTTATTAAATAATTATACTTAATACAATCCACAAATTAATTTATCACATTAATTATCAAGATTAATCACATTAATAAATTGTCAAATAAATCTCAAGTAAATGATCCTTATTAACTATTCATAATTATTTAATTACTATTCTTAAGTAATTGAACTCAATTTAATTATTGTTAATTACCCTTTAATTAGCCTTTGAAATTATATAATTAATCACTAATTATTTAATTAACCATTAATTCTCAAATTAATCTTTATCATTTAAATAAATTTACTTTAATAAATCTTTAATTAATATTAATAAATCTCATTTATAAATAAATCCTTAATTAACCTCTATTTGATTTATTATCCTTAATTAATCATAATAAGTAATTATTTCTGATTGCTTCCATTATGTAATTTACAATTTACAATATATAATTGATTATCTAAATTAATTTATCTAATTCGTTATCAAAATTAATCATATTAAGTAATACTTAATTATCCTTAGTTAATCATCTTCATTAACTAATAACATTTCTTAATTACTTTTAATTAATCTCTAATTTTAAATAAATCTAAATCATAAATTTATAAATTAAATAAATGAGTCTTTAATTAATTATCATATAAATTACATCACTTAATGCCTTAATTGTTTCTAATATAAAATCAATTCCTTTATTAATGATTTCATTAATCATTCGAGTGTATTTTAAACTTATATTTTAAATTTAAAATTTAATTTTCCCTTTTAAAACTTTAAGATTCAAAGTTCTATTTGAATCTAACTTAAATCTGATTTAACTTTACTTATATCTAGTTTGCAAATTCATTTAAATTTGGTTTAAATTTCAATTTGCAAACAGTTTTTAAACAAAACTGCAACTCTGTTAAACCAACCCGAGCCAAACGAAGAAGACTTCGAGTCTAACACCCTAGTGCTTCGGGCCAAACATGAAAATACTCGAGTAAAAACTCGAGTCACTTATTCTGCTTCATCCCCAAACTAACAAAATTACAGACCATCAGAGCAACCGTGCTCGTGCACGTGCACATGGACGCGGCGGCGCTCCGGTCACCTCCGATGGCTTCCACGCATCAGCCAGCATCCACGCAATCACCTCCGACCACCCAAATTTCCTCACGCGCGCAAAATCGAATTTGAGTTGTACAACTCAAACCTGGAACTCGAACTGCAAACGAAAGCCCAACCTGTCAACACGTCGTCCCCCACGCTCCGACCATCGTAGGTGCTAAAACTCCGGCATCTCCTTCGTCGCCTCAATCTCTACCACCACCCAACAGCCCATAGCACTCGATCATCTACAAGTGCCGAAGTCCCCAAATTTATCTCACCCAGTAAAACTAGGGTTCCAGAGGGAAACTCGACGCCGCTGCTACCTCCGACCTCGCGACCACTTTCCATTATTTTTCCCATCACCGTGGTACGCTCCTCCACCACCAGCCCAAGCCCCGACCCCTCTGATCAACGAGACCGACCTCGGCGACTCGAAATGGAAAAATCAAACAAACCCAAACCACTCTCATACCACACCATTTAAAATCATCAAATTAGGTTTAAAAATCATGTTATTGCTTACTGATTCAGCTTGCATAACTGAATTTGAAAATTAAAAGATTCGAAAATGGACAAATCTTGAGTTTGTTCAGATGGTTTGGGTTTCCAGATTTTCAAATTTGGACCAAATTTTGTTTTCTCTGTACATTTAAAAGCTTTGAGACAACTTCTTAATAAAATCTCCTGAAACTATTTTTAAACCTTCATATAGGTGGAAACAAACCTTTTTCATGTTAAACTCAAAGCAAAAATATAATAACCTGATGAAGAAAATTCTAAATTAATTGGCTAGCTCAAGCCTGTTTTCAAGGAAACAGAGAGGAGAAAGGAAAGCATGTTCATCACTTATATGCAGAGTTGAAACTGAAGAGAAAAAGCCAAGCACACACATCATAATCATGAGCTAAAACACAGAACAAATACAACCTAATACTTGGTAAAAATTTGTGTTTACTCACCTGTGTTTCAGAAGGAAGAACAGAGTTCCTTCTCTACATTGAAAACTGCAGGCTTGTTTTTCTTTGTTGAATAAATTGAACATGTTTAAGTTTATTAGATATAGTGATGTTTATCTCCCTGTTATTCAATCTTGCTAAACGAAATGGAATAAGGAAGTTGATATCAAATATAGGTTTACAGGGATGTTCATATGTTTGTACAGTAGGGTATACACTATTTTGTACAATTTGTTTACTTCAGCCATACTTATCTTGCTTTTAGTTGACTGTGCTGAGATGATTTTGTATTACTTTTCTTTGTACTTTGCTTTATTTTATAAGCTAGTACACATCTTTCTTTTCTCATGTTCAACCTGTTCTTTGTTTTATACCTCTTTGTTTCTTTTATTTGTTTAGGCCTTGTTACTGTGCAGTTTGTTTGGTGGCTGATGAATAACATTTTTATTTGTACAAGTTAATGTTATCTTGTTTATTATGTTATGTACAGTTTACAGCCTATTTTTATTTGTATAGTTTATTTTACTTTATGTACATTTTATTGCCTACATATATTTTATTACTTTGTATTGTTATTTTGTCTTAATGACTTCTGCTTGTATCGCCGAGTCTTCAATGCTTGATATTTGAGGCACAGTAATAAGTTCATTAATATTTATTGTTGCTTATGATGATTTAGAAGAGATACCATCTTCATTACTATTTTTAGATTGTTCTTTGCTGCTTTTTTGAGATTCTTTTCTTGAAATTGCTTCTTGCACATAAGTAGTACCCTCAAAAATGACAATCTGACCAACATTGTCTTCTTGTTGATGAGGGTTACTTTCCTTATTGAAAAGAGGAGTTGCTTGTTTTTCTTTCCAAACCATTTTTGAATCACAATTTTCCAGAGAATGGCCAAAACATAAACATGATTTACATCTAGGGGGAATCCTTTCATATTCAATATTTTGAAACAAATTTTCACCATCATGCAATGAAATTGTAGCCTCATTTGGAAAATCAGAATCTGCTTTTATTTCCACAAGAATTCTAGCAAAAGAAAGCCTAGTTTCTTTTTCAGTATGCTCATCCAATTTTAGGGGAGTACCAACTATACTAGCAATTGCACTTAGAATCTCACATCCCACAGTCTAAGATTTAACTCAGGCAGTTTGATCCAAATAGGCATAGAGGATAAAAGATCTCTGTCAAGATTGATTTTACTGCTCCATTTTTTCATAATAATCAACTTTCCATCTATAAAAAATGGCCCCACATTAATTGCATTATCATAATCAGAAGCATTGGAAAATCTGATTAAAAAGAAACCATTATTTCGAGTGAAGATGTCGAAATTACCCATGGGTTTGCAAGATTTAACAATTACAGCCTTGAAATGATGATAAGCAGGTCTATTGCCAAAGACATAGGCAAAAACTGAGAAGTTCCATTTACTCTCTGCCCTTTTGCTCGCCTCCGCACTCACCACCACTATCTTCTTTTCATTGATGGAGAGAGGAGCAGAATATTTGAGGTCAAATTCAGTGTTTGAACCTCCTTTCTTGATCAACTCTGCCCATGAAGAAGGCTTAATCTGGTTAGTGTTTATTTGAGATGTAAAATTCTCCTTAAATTGAGGGTTTCTTGAGTAATTTCTTGAATTTCTGAAGTGATTTTCTGCATACATCTCTTTCTGGCTGTTTCTTGCAGTAATTCTTGATGGAATTCTTTCATTCACATTGATTCTCGAGTTATATGATCCCTGATTTACAATTCTGGTATGCTGTCTTGATTGATTCATTTGCTTCAGGGAATTCTGATGAGAGATCACTGTATTGACAACACCTTTATTCAACAGTTTCGATTTTCTTCTATGCACAGTTTGAAAGCCTTCTTCATCAATGGCAGAGGTTGATTTATCAAGAAGTGGTGGTGGCGGCGACACTGGAATCGGCAAAGGTGGAGGAGAATTAGGTGGAGAAGAGTGTGAAGGCCCCTCTAACTGATCGAGGTTGTAGATAGGATTATTCATAAGTTTTGTGAAGGCAGCCATGGCTGCCGAGCTCTGTGTTGTTAAAAAATTTTATTCTATTCGAATTACTTGTGCAACCACCTCATCTCCTACTTCTCCTTCTCTATATAATAAAAACTTAGTTCTCATTTGCTATTTGCGGAATCAAATCCAAACCTTGCTTTTGGAAATATACAAAGCTTTATATATACCAGAGCATACTACCTTTCCAGTTTTTTAATCTCCCCTACTCATATTTTTTCTTAATTCCTCCATAACCGCTGTAAAGCCCGCGTCCACCTCTGACCATGGCCGGAGCCTCACAACCCCGACCTCGTCTATTGATGCCCTTCCACACCACCGTGCAACATTCACTTCCTTTTTCTTTTAAAGGTACTTTCATACAAGATCTGTTATATATATATATATATATATATATAAATTCTTTCTAAAAGTTGTGTATAATACATATAACAGCTATATATGTATACTATGTCTACGTTGTACCCTTTCCATCTTATACTCTGTTGTTGTAATATATAGGTACGCTTATACATAGGGTTCGTGGAAGTTATATAAACGTTGTTTATATATAAGTTTGCATACACACACACACACACTTTAACGTGTCATAGATTTACTAGTTTATCATGTAGTATATTGTTTACATATGTTGTATTTATAGAACACATATGGTTGTATGGGAAGCCGTATATGGCATGTATATAGTCTGATATATATGGGTTGTCTCTATTATAAAGAATATATGTTATGTTATGTACGTTATATATATATATATATATATATATATATGTGTGTGTGTGTGTGTGTTAGTTATAGAAGTTATAGTATAGAAATGAGGTATATACGTTTATATTAGCTTATATACAATTTGTTATATATTTTATAATATCATATATATATATTTTTATGAAAAGGGTGTTTGTGAATATATATATATATATATATATACATATATATATATATGTTACTGTATATTTATATGTACAGGTTTGTATTCTGTTGTATATGTCAGTTTTAGTATAACCTAGCAGTATATATCCTACTTATGTATATAGATTATATAGTTAGTATATATATACTGTAAAGTCGAGTCTTCATAAGCTTGTTTTACCTGAACTTTATATTACTTAGTAATGTGACTCTAGCTATACATATATATAAATCATAATCTCATTTTCTTTTGCTATGTTGAAAGCAGGAATATGTATATCTGTGCAAAGCTACGTTTACATAAGTTTATATAAATGTATGTTGAAAATATTTATATATAGATAAGGTTTCAGTTATTTTACAACAATGTATATATATTTGTATGTTAAGTATTTGTTTTAAGGAAATATTAATACAATATACATTTCATTGCTCTTCCTATCAAAATGATTTTGAAAGTTTCATCGATTCTTTATCTATCAGCTTTGTCCATCAAATTCGCTTTCAGCTTACTTCACTTTGAGACTGTTGTTTGGATTGTTCGATTGCCTAGATCGTTATCCAATTCATAGCTTGTTGTGTATCAAACTCCTCTAGCCTTGAAAGGTAAGCAATCACTCACGATTAACGTTCTTATATTTACTAAATTTGATTTCAATTGGAACGACATTTGAAATATGCTGCTGTTAGTTAATTAAATTGTTATATAAACTATTATCTGTATCTGTTCACTTGTGGGATATGACACCATATTATGTTGCTTATATTATATTATTATTGATAATATATTCTTGTTATTATTATCATCATATCTGTTATCACTTTGCAAGTTCCCTTTTAGTATAGAATTCCCTATGGGTTGAAATGATACATACCCGAACGATCTTGTAGAATAGGAGAAAATCGTTATGGGTTGAAATGATAAACCCAAGCGATTTTCATTTGAATTGAATTTGGGATTGCGGGTTGAAATGATATATACCCGTACATATTTAAATTATAGATTGAAATGATAAATATCCGTATCACTTGACCATTGGACATAAAATTATATATAGAAACCGTTGGTCTATATATAAATATTTTAAAAATGATTTTTTATAGTTTTGAAAGGAAATATATATGGTTTTATTTAAATTTGAAAATATTATGTATATGAATAAGTTTTAGTATAAAATAGATTTAATAATAAACTTTAAATTTAGTAAAGTTTGATTTATATAAAATACAATATGTTTAAGTATTTATCTAAAATTTTATTTAAAAATGGATTTTATAATGATTTCCAAGATAAATGTAATTTATTCGAAATTGTATTTAATTAAATTTTTTGTAACTTATTGAATTTGAGGATTTTAAGATATGATTTTATAACTTGATTTTGATTTCAAGTGATTAAATGGATATTTCAAGTTTAAATAAATCGTAGGAAATATTTAGTTTAATGTAATTTAAGGCTCATATAATTATATTGGATTTTTTAAAGTGAATCTTTCAAAGCTAAATAATAATGAAGTTAAATTGAGATATAAATGAAATTATCAAATTTAGTTTTGAAATATTGAATATTTAAACCTTGAAATATACTGAAATTGAAATGATATATTTTATGGCTCAAATCTATATTTGAAATCGATAAAAATTAAAATGGTTTATTGGGAAACTGAATTGAATTGGAATTTGATGAATTGAGAATGGATTAAGTTGAATTTTGGGATTTGAATTGAGTGGAATCGATTTATGAACTTTGAGGAAACTATTTATTATATAAACTACTTTAAATAAAATTATTTTAATATATTAATTACCTTAATACAAACTATTTAATTTATAACTATTTTATATACAAATTATTTTATTATATCAACTATTATATTTATAACTATTTTGATACACACATATATATATATATATATATTATTTTAATATCTAACTAGTTAAAGAGGTAAGGGTTATGATTTCAAAGCTATGTTTTCGAAGTGTATAACTTCAAACGGTTTAATTTCGAAAAGCTACAATTTTAGAAAGTATTATGATTCTGAAAATGAATAATATTTTAAGCGAGAAATGATATCATACCAATATGGTTTTGAATAGAAATAATATTTTGGGTTTTGAAGTATAAACTATTTTGAAATGACCACGGTGTTATGATAACGTTTGGTTATTAAAGAGACCGGGATCGAATATTGTCATACTCTCTGCCAATGTCGAAAACCACTTTAACAACTATATACGTGGTGGAGATTCCAGAATGAAGTAGGATGGTTTGATGACGATTCTATATGGTATTTACGTGACCCTGACTCCCGTGAGTCAACTTGATGCGGCTAAAACAGGAGCCAGGCCGGGACAAGTGAGGTCATTCCTCATATTGGGCACATTTCTTCGATACCATTCTATTGCTTTTGTGATGTGATTGGGTGCACCCTTGTTTTGATTTGGGGGTGTGTCAAAAGGAGGGCGGTAGTAGCTGATATGCGTTACCACTAGTCCGGATCCACAAACGGTATATCTACCTTGGCATTGCCTCGAGTACCTGTCACATGCCCTATCGCGCCTTCTACGAGTTTGTTTTGTACCATACCTTTGGAGTGCCCTTTGATAGCCCTCCAGTTTACAGAGGGAGTTACGGTACTGTATAGACTATGGGAGTATATGAAATGTGTTGAGGGGGATATGGGTAACGCCTTAACGCTATTTTAATATCTTTAACTTTACTATAGACATTATTATAATAGTGTATATTACTACATAGTAGATAGTTTAACGGATCCCTAAAGTATGGTTATCCCAGACATCTTTTGAGTTACTTGTATTTCAGTTGATATTTCACTTGAGTTGGATTTATTGATATAAGAATGTTAATCCTGACTCAAGTGTTTTGTGTTTTGCTTTACGCTCGGGTCAGACTGAGTGATACAGCATTTGAGACTCACCGTTGGAGTTTGGAGCTTCGCTTGGAGATCCAACTATCGATTCAGCTTTCAACTTTTCCAGTTGATTTGTTCAGAGATGTCATCAGTTTGTATTTGAGACTTCACTGTATTTGAGATATTCTGTTGTATTTTATTTCAAACTCTGTTGTTTATATAGTAGCTTCATGAACTATTATTTATCTATTCCGCTGCATTATTATTATATTACTCTGTGTCTGTGATTCTATGATTAATTTATTTACTGTATATGCTGAGTTTTGCCAAATATAAATTAACAATCTGATATTTTGAAAATCCAAGTCCAACATATGCGGATATGAATGGCCTGAAATACCAGGTCGTTGCATCGGACAAATAAGTAACAGATATATATACTAAAACTCT
This sequence comes from Allium cepa, assembly GCA_030765085.1. Classification (NCBI taxonomy): domain Eukaryota; kingdom Viridiplantae; phylum Streptophyta; class Magnoliopsida; order Asparagales; family Amaryllidaceae; genus Allium; species Allium cepa. Next base: position 498,352,664 of record CM060944.1, on the reverse strand, counting down.
TTGTAATTACTTTTTAAACCTTCATCGTAATCAATATGCTCGCTCAATGATTTAGATACATAAAGTATTTTTCTTCATATCACGTTAAACCAACATCAAAATTTGAGAATGAAAACCATTGAAATCAATTAATAACTAATTTTTTTAAGGAATATAATGGTTTGCCGAATTTAACAAAAGAAAGGTCCTAACCCAGAAATTACAATTCCTATAATTAGTAAAAGTCTAATATATATAGAGTCTTTGTATATAAAAAAACAAAGTAAAAAGGAAAGATAAGTTAAAAACTATCATTTAAACTATGTCGAACAATTATGATTCCACTGATTCATCTCCCTATTTTAGCTCTCCTTCTTCTTATAGTGAATGTCCATCACCGGACATTTCAACTCCTCACTTTACAAAATCATCATCTGTTCATATTGCCCCTTCTTCGCCTGGTCACACCGAATTCTCGCCCAGAGGAAAGAAGACAAGAAGAGTTTTAGAGCTAGACACTCACACTAAAATCGATGAAATACATCATTACCAACAAGAGATGATGAATTTCCAAAAGGAGTTGTACTACGAACAAAAATGTTATGGTGCGCATCTGAATTTTTTGGAAAGATCCATACTTGCTATCTACGGTCATTCTCCTACTAGAAACAACATTCGTCAACGTAGTCCACGTATTACCGAGTCTCCAATTATTATCAATAACACCATCAAAAAATTCTAGGGAAGCTAGACCGTCCACATCAAATTGAAACAAAACTCCAGTTAAGTATAACACATGGTCTCCACTTTGACCATTGGTTGAAGATACCAAGGTGGAACCTAACTCTTAGGATACCTTTACGGATAACGAGTTTGATGATTCAAAAGATAATCAATAAGTTATGACAATATTTTGTTATATATATACATATAATAAATAATGACATGCTATGTATATCAAAAATTGGATGTAAACAATAAAATATATCATATAATTTTGTTTTCGAAATACCTGTGAACAATATTTTTTTCAAAAAAGACATACAAACTTACACAGGTTCAGCCGACGGAACCAGATTGCCCGTCGATTAAACCTACGTAATATTTACACCTACTCTCGCCTCAAAAAGGCACAGTTTAAGTCGAAATAGGTATTTGTCTCAGTTGACATTACATGTACGAAATTGCCTACTTACTCTCTGCCTCTAAAATATGTGCTTTTAGTCGACTGAACTTCCCTAAATTGGCAGCATAACTACCTTTTTCCCATCATGCCTATTCGCTAGTTCACTTTGCCTCTTCAAAAAACCCTAACTCCAAATAGATTTTTAATGGCTCCAAGATTGAAAATCCCTGTTACTCGTCCCAAACAAAGCAAAGGCAAAACTCCGCCTCCTCTTCCTCCAATCTGGCTCATCCTAAATTTGCTTCCGATGCTCAAATCTTGTAATGGCTTAATGGAAGTGCCTAAAATCTTCGAGTCTTCAATGAATTGAATGAAAAATGAATCTTTCAAGAGACATTCTACAAGATGGATGATTTCGCTGCTGTTGGCATAAAGGATTTAGCAAGAAAATGTAGATTCCTCTCCTTGATTGATGAAAAGAAAAATAGGCTAAAAATTTACCCATTTTCTAGCCAAATTGTTCTATACAAATCTTTGTGGATATTTTTATACATCTCTAATGAAACTGGAGAGGGAATTTTATGGAGTAGGGTATTAGGAGTTGATATAGTTCTCAACTATCAAGATCTAGGAGCTATTTTAGAGTGCAATAGTCATAGATCTTCTTTAGATAATGTGTACCATCATGATTTTGCCTACGATTCAATTAGCTACAAATTCCATATTGAAAACACGGAAAATACTTCGGTTAATTTGTGACCTCAAGCTTGAATTATAAATAAAATGGTTCTTCATACTATTTTTCCTTGCATCGAGAGCTATGAAAAAATATACAACTATGATTATAAAGCTCTTTATGCCATTTACTCTAACACTCAACTAAACTGGGAAAAGATTATTCATGATGAAATAAAAAGCTATAGTTTCCATTTTCGCAAAACAATGTTTTTGGTTCCTATCTCACAAAGATACTTATCCATTTTAGAATTAATGTGGACATTTTACAAGATTGCATTACACGAAAGGTTATGGATCAAAAGTAAATTTCACTTATGAAATTAACCTCTACAATGGAACCCTTTCCCTCATATAATGTTTATTTGACAAATTTGGTTACAAATTCCTTGGATCAATCATCTTCACAACCACACCAAGGTCAAACCTCTCAGTCACAAATGCATGGTCAATCAAGTCATGAAATTTTCGAAGAAGTTAAATTGTCTTCGGATAGTGAAAATGAATTGTCTTTTGTCCAACCTTCAAGAAATATAAATGCAACAACAGCTATTCTATGCAATAAAGAAATTCTTTTCAAACAGCAATAGAAAATGATGAAATGTCAAAAAACTTTTGGGAATTTGTAAAAAGGTCTCATCATGCTCTAGCTCATCGTCCTCTGCATCTGAATCTTAGCTTTTTCAGCTCTATCTTTGTTTGGTAAGACTGTCATATTTTTCCTATGCTTACGTAGTGGTATCGTTCAAAACACTTCTATTTGGTGATGTTGTTTATGTTATGTTTGTATATAATTTAATTTGTGATGTTATGCAACTCTATTTATGTGACAACTTCTATTTGATGTTATATGACTTTATGATCAAACTTGTATTTGATGTTATGTTGTTTACTTTATGTGATGTTATTTTTCTTATGTAACTTTATGTGATGTTATTTACTTCTTTTTGTTGTTGCCAAAGGGAGTGAATCATATAGATAGGGGGAGCACGAATTTAAGGGGAGCAAAATCAGTAATTTTAAATTTGAACTTTGATAGTTGTCATCATCAAAAAGAGGGAGATTGTTAGAACATTAAGTCTCTTTTTTATTGATGACAACTATATACTGCACATATATACTCTATCATGATATTAGCTTTCATTCAAGAAGACAACAACGCGAGGCAAAAAGCAAGAAGAATCATCTACAAGTCGAAGAAGTCAAAATTATGGAGCTTCAAGATTAATAGTACGTATATGGTCTTAGATTGAATTGTAAAATCTCCTTGATAGTTCATATACACACACAAACATACGTTCAAACACAGATGTTAAGATATCATTGAGTTTTGAATTTGACAATGGTCAAAATATTTATGCAAACCGAACTTACACAATTCAGTCGACTGAGCCCAAGTTCAGTCGACTGAAACTGTGTAAATCAATTTCTTATAATTCAAATTCTTACCGTGAAATTTTAAATGTTCATACTCAATAGACTGACGAAATCGCTCAGTAGACTGAGATGCTATAACGACCACATTTTTTGAAAAGTCGTCTCAAGAGTTGTAACCATTTTGAACATTTTTTTAAATTCTGAAACAATTTCTTAAAGATTTACAACTCTTGATTATCTCTCTTCAGTATTTATAAATAGCACAATAACTCATACTTAGTTTCTAACTTTCTATTTTGATTTCTATTATTTCTATTTTCTTGTGCTATTCTAAGCAATTTTGTACTTTCAACTCCGTTATTTCATTTGCTATTGATCAATAATCACTATTCACTTACTTCGAATCATCGAGGGGATTATATAAACCATTTTACTATTAAGTCACAATCAGTGTTAGACGAATACAAGATTGTCAAGCAAGAATTGTATTTGTCAAAGAAAAGAATAAATCCGAGAGGTGCTCAGATCGGTTAAGTTATAAACCTATTCCTCCAGGTCAAGCGAGGGATTTACTAAGGAAATACCTAAGAGGTGCTTAGAGACTGGACATAGAATAGGTGCTTCGAACCAGTATAAATCTCGGTGTGTACATTTACTTACTACTTTAGTATTTCACAGTATATATTAGTATATGTACTTGCCTTTATTGGCCATACACGATCCATTAGTTCTTTCACAAATGATATTTTATTCAATCATTTTAACTGAACGAGGAATTGAATTTAATTAATTTAACTAAATTATGATTATTTGAACTTAATTAATTGTTTTAATCAATAGCATTTAAAATTATTCAATCGTTTTAATTAATGATGTTTGGTATTAATCATTTATTTTAATTAATGATTATTTGAATTTAATAAATATTTTTAATTAATGTTATTTAAAATTAATTAATTGATCAATAAAAGTGATTAAAGTAAATTAACTAACATAATAAAAGTCTTTTAAGTTAACTAATTAACTTAGTTTTTTAAAGTTAATAAACTGATTTAATAAAGATTTTGAAGTTAATTTGCTGATGATATAAAATGTTTGGAATAATTTTCTATTATATAAAGATAATGGATTTATTACTTAAAACAGATTACTAATGTGACTAGTTATTCTATAGGATAACTAATATTGTTTTAAAATTTATAAAGATATTTAAAAAAAAATTATTATCTTTTGGTATAATAAACATTGTTTAAAATTTATAAGTAATGGTTTATAAATGAGAATATCCTTTAAAATGAATTATTTATAAATAAACCTAAGTGTAAATTGTTTTTGGGTTTACAATAACCAATATTTTAACGACATTTGTTGTCGATCCTTGTTTTAAAACACTTGGTATTATAAATTTTGGCTTATAAAAGAACGTTTTGGAAAGAGTATTTCTAAAAGTGTTTACTAATACCGTAATGTGGAAATCAAGCATAAGTTCAGTTTTTGTAAAGTTTGATTTCGGTTATGGAAAAAAAGTTCCATTATCGATATCGCTTATATGGGAAGGATCTAGTCATATCTTTAACGCTAAACATTGAGGCTTGGACTCGTTTCTATCTTGAAGGTTAAAAATGTCATCAAGGCGATGCCTAGAGATAACACTACCTCAACTTGCCTGCTTCATTTTCATCCAAGAGATAACACTATTTTGAAATTAACGAGTAGTGGTAAATATATGATAATTAATTTCCATATACGATTATTTTAATTATCCCCAATAGATGATTTATTAATTATCAGATTCAACTTTCTTTATGGTGTGTCGTCACCTTAAAAATGAGTAGCTATTCTTTTGAGCTTTGTTCTCCTTTGTCAGTAAATGATTGAACCCAAAGTGCGAAAGGTCGTCCAGCAATGTAGGGTTGCCATTGATGTGCACATAAATGTGCATGTATTTACATACATATTTTATCCATTTTTATTTAAATAAATGTCATATTTAGGTATTTTAACATGTTTAAACCAAAATTAAATTATTTACAAATTACCATATTTTCATCTTCATACAGGGGCAAAATGGTCATTTTTGTGCATGTGCTAATTTGAGAATTTTTACTTGGACATTTTTTATGATTTTTTATAAAAAATTGGATGTAAATGGAAGAGGGTTTCATGGAATATATACATGCATAAGAGAATACAAAGAAATTAAGAAGGAAATAATTCAAACTCATGATCATGGAGGATCCCACCCACTTACCTAAATCTACAATTAGAAGCTAATGGACAACTAAGTGGAGGTTAAAGCTTCTGGAATATTTGATGATGGACTAATTAGAGGCTAATGGTTCACACTTCCTAAAGGGAATTTTGGGAAGCACCCAAAAAAGTGAATTAGGGTTTTATGCATGTATAAATAGCCCACTTATGTACATGTAGATATCTTCTTACTCTTTCAAATTACTTAGGAAATTAGAATGCAAGTTGTAAGCTCAATGTTTCATGAAAATGGCTTCCTAGGTTCTTTCTCTTTTCTTTTCTCCATGCTTCTTTTTACTTTTATGTTCATTTTTATTTCTATGCTCCCTTCTTTTCTTTGTTAGTAGATTAGTTTTACATTCATGCAAGAAGTGTAGCTTTATATTTTATGCAAGTAGTTTAGCAGTTAATCTCATTTTCTTCCTTTGCTTATTTTCTATTTCTTTTGATTTTTAATGTTAAAACTTACATGTGTTGATATGATAACACAAATGAGTAGCTAAACCCCCTCAATTTAGTGATAATGAAGCTCTCAAATATTATGTAATTTCAACATTTCTATGATTTATGGTCTTTTTTTATTTGTTCTTCATGAAAGTAGATTTTGATGTAGATTTATACAAGTGGGTTTGATAGCTTATGTTGCATTTGCAAATGAGCTATTCTTATTCAACATAAGCATAATTTACACCAACATTTGCTAATTAATTTTTGATTTTGAAATGAAAGTAAAAACAAACTTTTCTTTTGAAAAATGTATTTCACTTAGTAAATAGTTTCCTTTCTTTAAAAAAAAATCAAATTTCCACTTCATTTTCCAAATCTTGTTTCATTCTCTAAACTTATTCCTAACTTTTTTCACTTCTCAACTTTCACTTATGCATGAGTGCTTGGACTCATGTCATAACAACAAATCGTTAGACTCGCGATACAACAACTAATCGTTTAACTTGAATAGACGATCCTATTGAAATGGCGAATGAGAACGCCCCCAACCTCTTATGGATAGAGTCTTTCCCGATAGAGTTTTTATTCAATCTTGCATCACCTTACCTGCCCCTATGGGTAACCATTTTGAAATTCATTCGAACCATATTGCCATGCTTACAAAATTCGACAATTTTGAACACAACGACCCATACATCTTTTTGACGAAATTCGAACAAGTTTTCACTAGAATGAAGCTCCAACAACTTTTCATGATGGAATCAAACTTCGCTTAATTCCATTTGCTCTTACAGGTTACGTTGAAAAATGATTGTATAGCTTACCATCAAACTCGATTACAACTTGGGAAGAATTCGTAAAATCTTGATTAAAAAAGTTCTAACCCTTGGCAAAAATGAGTAAAATCCGAAATGAAATCGTCAATTTTCATCAATTTAGGGGAGAACCATTTGGAAAATATTATAAAAGATTCAAAGAGCTTTTGGTAAAATGTCTACACCATAACTTCGAAAAATGGACGATTTGCCAAATCTTATACGATAGACTCGAAAATAGCTCACGAATCATGCTCGAATCAATGTGCCAAGGCAATTTTCTTGCCCAACATCACGATGATCCTTGGCAATTTCTTCAAAACCTCGCTGAAAAGTCATCCCAATTGGAACGTCCAAATGAAAAATCAATTTACTCACGATCGAGCGCACACTCGATAGTATCACTTTTGGCCTAGGACGCTAAATCGACGCAATGATTAACAAATTCGACAGCGTTTTCTCATCAAATCAAATGAACCAAGCTTCCCAACCCATGTGTTATAAATGCAATGATCCTAATCATATAGCCGATCAGTGCCCTAATTCTTTCGAACAAATCAATGCTTTAAATAAAGCCAAAAATGACCCGTTTTCTCCAACGTACAATCCTGGTTGGAGAAATCATCCGAATTTTTCTTGGAACCAAAACAATCCCAATACGAATATGATTTGTCCCAATTTTCAAGCATATACGAATAATGCTTCGAATCCTTCCTTCTGCTCAACCATTTTCAACCAAACTTTGCAGGTCCGTCTCATGATAAATCGCAACAATCAAATTTTCAACCAAATTTTGCTCATCCTGCCCAAGACGATAAACATTTAAGCTCACTTGAGAAAACTCTTGAAACGTTGGCTAAAGCATCTTCTCAAAGCCTTCAATCGAATAACAACTTGCAAAATTTATTGACTTCGTATATGCAAAACACAAACCAATCGATTGCAAAACTTGAAATGCAAATGAGTCAATTAGCCACGTTTGTAAGCGAATGTGAATGTGGAACATTCATAAGCCAGCACATTCCAAATCCCAAAAATCAAAACGCGAATTCAAATCAAGCCCATGTTGTTCAAGTAGCAATGTCACCCAATTGAATGCTATCACAACTCTACATTTTGGTAAACAAATCAATAATCAAGTCATTAATCTAAATGAGTTACCGGAAACCTTTCTCGACACTTCTAAAACAACGAACGAATCTGAACAGAACGACAAGCCAATCGTCGAATCGAATGCCAATCAAAATTCTTCTTCTACTACTCAAGTAAACAGCCTACTGAGTATCGCCTCCCATTTCCAGATCGTCTTCGACTTAAGAAACACTCGGACCAAATGGAAAAGATGTTGGAAATGTTTAAACAAGTGAAAGTTAACATCCCGCTTCTTGACATCATTCAACACGTCCCCACGTAAGCGAAATTTCTTAAGAACTTGTGCACCCAAAAGTGACAGACTCAAGTGCCCAAAAAAATCTTTTTAGCCGCCAGTTTGAGTGAAATCTTGTCCCAATCCATGCCTTTAAATACAAAGATCCTGGCTGCCTTACGATTTCGTGTATAATTAGAGACAAGACGATGAACAAATGTTTGATAGATTTAGGCGCGAGTGTTAATATAATTCCATACTCCATGTACGAACAATTAAGCTTAGGTGAGCTCAACCCCACAAAAGTCACGCTTTAATTTGCTGATCGCTCCATTGAGAAGCCCATGGTAGAAATCGAGGACGTTCTTATTAGAGTAGGGAAATACATATTCCCCGTAGACTTTGTCATTCTCGAAACACAACTCGTGACAAACCCTGCGAGTCAAATCCACTGATTTTAGGCCGACCATTCTTAGCCACATTAAATGCCTTAATCAATTGTCGTAACCGTTCGACGAAAATTACTTTTAGAAACATGACTTTGGATCTTAATATTTTCAATCTTGAAAGCCAATCGAATGAACCTCGTGACCAAACGTTGGAAGTTAGTGCCATTCACAAAAAAATTAAAAACGAGACTCTTGACCTTAACGACGAACACGAAGCTAAGTACGAAAAATTGTTTCATTTAATACCCAATGAGATTGAATACACTCTTCCTTTTGAATCGCTACCGTTGAGTCCAAATCTCAACCCAAATTTTTGATCGAGAAACTCCTGAAGTTGGACCTCAAACCACTTCCTGATCACCTAAATACGCATACTTAGGTGATAACGAAACATTTTTTGCCATAATTTCCACAACTCTTTCTCTTGATCAAGAAACCTTATTACTTTCTATTCGAAAAACAGAGGAGCAATTGGATGGTCCATTACCAATATTAAGGGAATTAGCTTTGCTATTTTCCAACATCGCATTCACTTAATTGACGAAGCCAAACCCACCCGTGATGCACAATTGAGGCTTAACCCAAAAATAAAAGATGCGGTTCGTGACGAAATTCCTACGCTCCTCGATGATGGTATCATATACCTCATCTCCTCGATAACAGTATCATATACTCGATAACCCACAAGCTATCCACTCTTTAACCTCCTCAAACTTATGGGAAAGTCGAAGTTTTAAAGCGTCAAATAAAACAAATCTTTAAAAAAAATGGTTACAAAAATCGAAAAGATTGGTCTTAGAAATTGACCGACGCACTTTGGGCTTACCGTACCACATTTAAAACTAATCTTGGGATGTCCTCATTTCGTTTTGTTTACGGGAAAGCTTGTTAATTACCTATTGAAATCAAATACAAAACGTTGTGGGCAATAAAGAACTTAAACTTTGATCTCGAGAAAGTTGGTGAAAATAGAAAATTGCAACTCAACGAGCTGGAAGAACTTAGGAACGATGCGTATGAAAATGGGAAAATTTACAAAGAAAGAACAAAAGTTTTTCATGATAAGTCAAACCTAAGAAAAATGTTTTCGCCTAGCCAAATGTTCTTTTATATGACCCTAGACTTTATTTATTCCTTGGAAAACTAAAATCAAGATGGACTGGGTCATATGTGGTACAAATTATATTTCCACAAGGTGCCATAGAAATACAAAACTCCAGGGATGGATCGATTTTCAAAGTCAACGGTCATCGTTTGAAACCTTTCTTGGAATTGCCAAGTAACCAAGAGAAGGAGCTCATGATTCTTCACGATCCAAGCTACGTCTAGTTAGAATGTTAACCCTCAAATATAGACATATTTTTCCCCGTTACACTCATATATCATGCACTAACTGTAGGGACATAGTAAAAACTAAGTGTGGAGGGAGTCTAATTTTTTTTAAGTTTCATGGCATTTTTGAAATTTCATTTTCTTTTAACTCAAAAAAAAATCTCAAAATTTATAAATCTCAAAAAAAAAAAATTCATTTTAGCATTTTGATTTATTTTTGAAGAAACCTTATAGGATAAGTATAAGTTTTGGTTAATAAATTGAAATTTTTAAAAATTTATTTGTCTTAACAAAAATGAAAAGGAAGTTTGGTTATAAATAACAATGGTTTAACTAGTATATAGGAAGGTTTATAAGTGTTAATTATGAAGTATATTATAATTGTAAATCATTGTTTAAAAAAGTGGTAAATTTAAAGTAAAGGATATAACATTTTTATCTTCTAAGTTAAATGGTGCTAAGATGACTTTGCAAAACTATCTTTTTCTAAAAAAAATAGAAAAAAAACACAAAAAAATATAAGTAAAAATCCATTTGTATATATGTATATTTTTAACACCTAGAGTCATGTGTTCACACCCATATGTTCGCTCGCCATGCTCTGTACCCTTCTGCCATAAGCCTGAAAGGCAGTGCACGATCGTTATATCTGGTGTCAATTTATTTGAGTTAGGTGTAAGTATATAAAAATTCTTTTACAAATAACGCCTATAGTCAATGAGTATTTATACTTGTGTGTTCACTCGCCACGCTTTGTATTCCCCTCACATTAGCCTGAAAGGCAGTGCATGGGTAATATATTTGGCCTCAGTTTATCTGAGTTAGGCATATGTAAATATTGTTACTATTAATAAAATTTTCAAATAAGAGAGAGTAAGATATTGAAATCCAAGCACTATTTTGACTTGTTTGATTTAACTTGTTATTGAAAAGAAATGAAAATACCACTTTGACAAACTTTGATAATCAATTAAGGATCCATTTCATAGTTATATTGTGTTATCAACCAAAATAACTAGCCAAACTATAGTCTATCTGTTATGACAACTTAATTTTTATTGGAAATTTTGACAAGTAAAAGGACTTAAATTTCTTGATAATGACCAGGACTTGTATTTAACTTATTTGTTTCAATTTGAAAGTAAATACTTCATTTGTAAATATTTTCAAAAACTTGCTTCCATCCCATTGTAAATAAATCTTGCATTTTGAATGTTTTCACTTTGCATTTGGATTTTGTGGGTAGAATCCGCTGAAAACAATCATGAGGCAACATTCGTTCTATTGGGGAGACCTAGAGGTTTAACGGCTTGTTGCATATGCTTAATGCATTCGTGCTCCCTATGAAAACAGATTTACCTTAGTTTTCCTTTATTCGAGGACGAATAGAGAGATAAGTGTGGGGGTACTTGATGTGCACGTAAATACACACACACGCATACACACATCCATATTTTATCCATTTTTATTTAAATAAATGTCATATTTGGGTATTTTAACATATTTAAACCAAAATTCAATTATTTGCAAATCACCATATTTTCATCTTCGTACAGGGGCAAAATGGTCATTTTTGTGCATGTGCTAATTTGAGAATTTTTATTTGGACATTTTTATGATTTTTTTTTACAGAAATTTGGTAGTAAATGGAAGAAGGTTTCATGGAATACATACATGCACAAGAGAATACAAAGAAATGAAGAAGGAAATAATTCAAACTCATGATCATGGAGGACCCCACCCACTTATCTAAATCTATAATTAGAAGCTAATGGACAATATCCCACTTATGTACATGTAGATATCTTCTTACTCTTTCAAATTACTTAGGAAATTAGAATACAAGTTGTAAGCTCAATGTTTCATAAAATAAAAATGGCTTCCTAGCTTCTTTCTCTTTTCTTTTCTCCATGCTGCTTTTTTACTTTTATGTTTATTTTTATTTCTATGCTCTCTTCTTTTCTTTGTTAGTAGATTAGTTTTACATTCATGCAAGTAGTGTAGCTTTATATTTTATGCAAGTATTTTAGTGTTAATCTCATTCTCTTCCTTTGCTTATTTTCTATTTCTTTTGATTTTTAATGTTGAAACTTACATGTGTTGATATGATAACAAAAATGAGTAGCTAAACCCCTTTAATTTAGGATAATGAAGCTCTCAAATATTATGTAATTTCAACATTTCTATGATTTATGGTTTCTTTTATTTGTGCTTCATGAAAGTAGATTTTGATGTAAGTTTACACAAGTGGGTTTGATAGCTTATGTTGCATTTGCAAATGAGCTATTCTTATTCAACATAAACACATTTTACATCATCATTTTCTAATTGATTTGTGATTTTGAAATGAAATTAAAAACAAAATTTGTTGATCTATATTACTAATTACAATAGTAAATAGATCATACTTACAATCGCTTTTGCTTTGGCTTCATTTTCATGAGATTTAATAAGTGGTCTATTTGTCGTAATACAGTTTAACGGTTTAAGTTATGTTAATTAATAACATAAATAAAACATACTTATGATAAATTCAAAAAATATTTCGCTTAATATCAAAAATAGAGATCATAGATTATTTGTTTGTTGATTTACAGAAATATGAGAGTTGATTTGCCTCTAAATTGTTCTATAATCTCATAGTTTTTAATCTCATTTTCATTCTAGTTTTAGCTTATTTTGTTTGTATTTAACAATCTTCTCTCCTTTTGGTCTAATTTGATTGATTAGAAAATTTTAAAATCATAAAAATTCCCCGTGGATTGACTCGTACTCGCCACGTATTAGAATAGTACGACGTGCGCTTGCGGTAAGTTTTTATTATAAATTCGTTCGATGATTTTCTAAATCGATAGAATTTCCATCGACCAACAGCCACCATTAGGGTATTTTCACATCTCACCAAGATTTTAGTGTACCATCACCTTAAGAATGGTTAAGATTTAGATGTGAAATATTTGGATTCTCGGTAAGGTTTGGCAGGGTCTGACTGGTATATTTTCGAGAAGTGTCATACAGTATACGAGCTTCTCAGAAGTATATTGTTAGAGGTATACTTCCAGGGTGGTGCACCTTCCTAATCATTTGTTGGAAATTTACCTTTTTATATTTGATTCAAATCGTCGAATTGTTTTTCTGTAATTGCAAAGAGAAGAGTCAATCACTATTCACGTTGTTTAATTATAGGTTAAATCCATTCTATCAAGGGTGGTGTTAATTTATTCCTTCATGGAATTTGATTGATTTGATTTGATTGGATTGGATTGAATTAATTGGTTTTGTGATTTAAGTTTAAATTTATAGACAAAGGATTTTGAATTGTTGTTATTAGGACCTAAATCCCGGCGATTTTGAAAGAGAGATTTTTGAAGATTTTGGGAAAGGAATGATATTTATTCACTATGGTTGATGTTTTTGGAAGAACCAAAATGCCACTGGGTGCTCCATGTTATTTTGATTCTAGAGTTTCACCATATTTTATTATGAGGAATTCCCTCCTTGTCACTTCGATTTTGATCTCTGATTTATTTCCCAATTGAGAAAACTTAAAAATAAATTTTTGAATTAAAAAACCCAGGCATTTAGATCTAAATTTATCATTTGAAATTTTGGATGCATGGCATCTATTGCAAAATATTCTCTCTATTTTATCGCATAGTTGTTGGGTGCATGTAGATTTATATCAAACTAGCTTTAGCATATAGAGTTACATCATATTGCTTTTTTCAATATTATTCTCTTTTAGATTACGTAAGTACATGGAAGCAAGAGATTTCCACTTGAATTCTTGTGCACCTGCATTTGCATAGAGATAATAAATTACTTGCTGAATTATAAATCAAATGCAAATAAATACGTAATAAATTTAAAAAATTTAAATTGGCTGATGATTTTATACCCTAGATATGGGAGGTCACTTGGCTTTTGTTTTCTTCGGTTGGTTTGGTGCATATAGAGGCAATTTGTAGTTGTTCCGACCGAGCCGTGCAAAGTAGACACTGACAAAATTTTCAATAAATTTAAGAGTTAGAAACTTTTTGAGAATTTTGAAAAAAAAAATTATATTTAAAATTTGATTTTTGAGTTGTAATGAACGAATGGAAAGGAATTAGTAGGTATTCCGGCTAATTGGTTTCGAAAAGTTAATAATTTTAATAACTCATTTTAATTAATAGTTTTAAAATTAGGTATGAAATTAATTTAGGGGGGAGAATGTAACAACCCAAAATTTTGGCCATTTGATTTCAAATGTTTAATTAATTTAAAATATTTAAATATTGGATTTTAGAATTAATAACTTATAATTCAAATATAGGTTTAAATATTTGAATATGAATTAAATCTCAATTAAATGGCTTTAATAATTTCATTTAACTCCTTTTGATTAATAAATAATATTAATGAATTCAATTTGTAAATTTATTTACAAAAATAAATAGATCGGATAAATATCGATAATTGGATTGAAAATATAAAAACAATATTTAAATCTGTAAATTAGCCTTTCGGGGCAATATCTTGGATTTCGACGAAATCAGTTTCATTGGATCCATAATAGTAAACTATACTATGTCGTCGAATTTCACGGTGATCAGAAGCATCGTTTGGTCGTGCGAGATCGAACTGCGTAGAAATTAATTTCAAAAATTTAACATAAAATTAGGTTTAAAAAACTATCTTTTGCATATGATTGAATTATGGCTTAGGACTAGTTCCATTGTGTTCGGAATAGCTGTGTAACATATAAAATGCCAGACAGCATATCTTATTTGGACTTCGAGATTTTTGGGTATGTCGTATCGGATATTTGCAAATTAAATAATTTTTTTAATCAACTCCATACCCAATAAACTCAACCCATACTTGTGCCATACTCCTCATGTACGCCCATACCTCTCTTCTCTTTATTTAACTTACCTGAGAATGAAAAATGGAGCTCCCTCTTGGAATTCAAAGTTCAAATTTAAAAACAAAGATCTACACTTATCTAAAACTCATGCCACTTGCTCCGTTAAGTTTGTTTGCTTGAGATCTTCATGACGTGGTGTTTTGAGAGTATGCATCCCAGTTTTGGCCGAAGTTAGTTTGTAGGGGGCAGCTAGAGTTTTTTGATCGTGCTTGATTAAAGAAGAATTGGATGAAGCGGAGCTTAGATTAATGTTCGTGGAGGTGAGATGTAGCCTTGGACGAAGTTTGGAGAGGTGCGGCTTGTGTTAGGAGACCGCAACCTGATGGTGGTCGGCGAGTTGATAGGAGCAAGTCACATTTTGTTAGGGGATAACGGGCGTGGATTTTGGGGTTCGGGCGCGCCATGTTCATCGAGTGAAGCTCAACGGTGAAGACGGAATCGAATTTCATCGATTATTTCTCCATGTCTGTGGCATATCGTGCAAGGTACTTCGGTTTGGGACATTTTCGTGCACAAATGGTTATGTTTAGAGAGAGGGAGAAGAAAGGATTAGAGGTTATAATTGTAATTATTTTGTTAATTAGTTATTAGCTAATTTAAATTAATCGATAACTTTTTCAAGTTTTTCCGCCCTTTTTTCCTCTAATGGCCTCTCCCCCTCGTACTTTTTCTTCCACTTTCCCGAATCTCTCTTCCTCCTCCATCCCTCCGTACTGTCCTAGCCATGCTTCATTTTCCTCTATCGTACCCCAGCCTCCTGATCCTCCTCCGTATCCTCAGCATCTTGTCAACTGTCCTCCTCGTCCTATCATCTATCCACCACTCCTACCAACACCCTCTGTAGTTCCTTTGCCTTGCCCTTCATATTCCTCTCCCTCCCAACCTCTTTCTAGTCATTCTTCACTTGTCATTCCTTGGTGCTCCCTTTTCAAGTCTAGACCACGTAATGCTGGGAAATTCGTCCCGGTAAATTTTCCTCTCGTTTACGATGGGGAAGCTCTTGTTCCTCCATCTGAAGTTATTCAGGCTGGAAATGATGTGTGGGGCCAGTATCTTGTTGGCTTCTTCCTCGACAAGCCCCTACCATACCTTGTTGTGCTAAATCATCTTAAGAAAGTTTGGAAGCTCAAAGGCTCCATTCAAGTTAAGTCTGATGGGAACTTGTTCCTCTTCAATCTATCCTCTGATGAGGATAGAAGGAAGATAATCCAGGCAGACCCTATAGTCATGAGGAACAAGTTGTTTATTGTTAAAGAGTGGGATCCATCCATTGGCAATAGTGTAAGTACCATAAAATCTGTTCCAGTGTGGTTGAAGCTGTCCAATATTCCCCTCTACTGTTGGTCACATTTAGGCATAAATTGGTTGGCAACTAGACTTGGACGATTCCTCTGTATGGATGAATCAACAGAAAAGCTAGATAGGATTGGGTATGCAAAGTGTTTGGTTGAGGTTACTGCTTTGTTTGAATTACCAGAGTCGTTCTCGGTGAAGTTGTTGGATGGCTCGATGCAAGTGGTGAAGGTTGAAATTTGTGGAAACCAAAGATCTATGGGAGTTGCAAGGAGTTTGGGCATGATAAACATGAATGCTTGGTAAATTATAATATGAGTAGTAATATAGAGGTAGCTTTAAGTAAAAAACATACTGGAGTTGGTAAGTCTGATATTATGAATAATAAAGATGAAGGTAATGTTAATGATGATAAGGTTACAGTAAGGAAAGGAGGGTGGAGAAGGGTTGCTTTCAGGAAGGAAAGGGTTGGTAATTTTGATAAAAGGAAAGGGATTGAAAAAGAAAATAGAAACAATCAAGGAAAAGTGACATCTGTGGCAGGGGAATCGGTGGTGGTGGAATCTGTTGTCGTGCCCGAAGATGACCCCATTATTTCTCGAGTGGATCCAATGCAGAATGAGGTTTTACTCGAAGCAATCATGAATCCTAATCCGTTTAATATTTTACAGGGTTCTGGTATTGGTGATGAATCAAGCTTGAAATTAAGCACCATATTAGAGGAAGGTGAACTTGATCCTTCATTACTTTTGGCAGATAAATTTAATCCCTCACAGTATCTCTCTAAAAACGACAAAGCACAAACTCATGGTCATTATGTTCAAAGCTACATGGATGGTGATGGATCAGCCATTGATAATTGTAGTACTACTGTACAACCACCTACTAAAATACAAGTTTCCCATGCAAAGGTGACACCCAGTCCAAACCCAATGCTATCTATTGAGCTAGAATTCATGCAATACATTGAAAAATCCATCCAACTCCTCTTTCAAACCTCAACATCCAACCTGCCTCCACTTCACGAAACCATCCCTTCGACTTCTTCTTCCATCCCCATTGCCTCCCCATATATATTCAAAGGATCCATCCCTGGGTGGGTGTCACCACCAGATATTCCTCCCTCTGTCATCCACACAACTGCTAAGTCTCCCTCACTTTCTGCTAAGCTCAAGTCAATTAGAGTTGATCCTGCTTCAACAAGGAGTAGGGCAGGAGTGTCTTATCTTTCATTGTAGTTTTCTATGATGAACAAGATCGTTGCTTGGAACATTCGGGGTGCCCATAATTTTGGGAAACTTGACCATGTTAAATCCTTAATCCATGACCATAATATCAAAATGTTTGCCATTTTGGAAACCAAGCTCTCACTTCCATTATCTATCAGAGCTGCAAACTATATTAATCCATC
The DNA here is from genome assembly GCA_030765085.1 of Allium cepa. Classification (NCBI taxonomy): domain Eukaryota; kingdom Viridiplantae; phylum Streptophyta; class Magnoliopsida; order Asparagales; family Amaryllidaceae; genus Allium; species Allium cepa. The sequence goes on along the minus strand of CM060944.1, from coordinate 498,335,175 downwards.
CTGGGATTTCAATCACAACTCGATGGAAGCCCCTTATGGACGTATCCTTGTTGTTCATGATCCCTCAGTTTTCTCTCTCACACAAATTCTCTCTTCCACGCAAATGATTCATTTCCATGCCTTATTTCTGCCTAATCAGCTTTCTTTTTATATAACCTTCATTTATGCGCATAATGTCGTTGCCATGCGGCAAGCTCTTCTCAATACTCTCCCTACATTATGGCAATCCTCCCATCCATGGCTTGTATTGGGGGATTTCAATTGTTGCTTGAATTTAACTGATAAGTTTGGGGGTCTTCCTCTGTTGCCAAGGGATATAGCTCCATTAAACATCTCAATATCTGATTCTGATCTTCTCCCTGTTGTTCATTCTGGTGTTCCTTTTTCTTGGAACAACAGAAGTCGAACTGGCTTACGTACTTTCTCCAATATTGACCATACCTTCTGCAACGCTGCTGCCTTCTCTCTCTGGCCTTCCCTCTTTTCGTTCATGCCTCATCCAATCTTATCTGATCATTCCCCTCTTATTCTCTCTCTTTCTAGTACGTCCATTAGAGGAAAGAGGGCTTTTAACTTTTACAATGCTTGGGTTTCTGACCCTGAATATATTAATATTATTTCTACTGCTTGGTCCATTATTATTCATGGCAACCCATTGTTTGTTCTCTGTAGGAAACTAAAGGCAACAAGGAATGCTCTTCGTCAATGGGCTCATGGGAAATTCGGGGATGGTTCTCTCCAAATCAAGAATATCAAGGTTCAGTTGAATCTTGCTCAGGTGAAGCTAAATGAGGACCCATCCAATCCTATCCACGCTCAGAATGAATCCATGCTTTTTCACCAGCTCAATGATGCTCTTACTGCTGAAGCTAGTATGAGGAAGCAGCAGTATCACCAGAAATGGGTTTCTGAGAAGGGCAGGAATACTAAGTTCTTCCATGCTTCCATCAAAGTCAAGCATGTTAGAGATCGTATTGCTACGCTGTGGGATGATACTGGGGTCCTTCTTAACTCTGATGAGGACATTGACAGTTATCTCCTTCAATCCTTCTCTGATCATCTTGGTAACACCACAAACTTTATTCCTGACCTAGATAAGCTCAATAACGTTCCCCTTCCCAAGCTTCAAGATGATATGAAAGATATGCTTGTAGCAAAAGTGACTAACCTTGAAATAAAGAATGCTTTATTTTCTATGAATTCTAACTCCTGTGGAGGACCAGATGGCTTTAGCCTGGTGTTCTTCAAGACAAGCTGGAATGTCATTAGTTCTGACTTTTATGCTGCTGTGCATAACTTCTTTGACAAATTTAAGCTGTTGAGGGAAGTAAACGAAACAAACCTTGTCCTCATCCCCAAGGTTAGACCTGTTTTAAATGCTACTTCCTTTAGACCTATGTCGTGCTGTAATGTTGTTCATAAATGTATATCTAAAATAATTGCTTCAAGGCTTGTCCAAGTTCTGTCTTCTATTATTTCGACAAACCAAACTGCCTTTGTTCCTAACAGAAACATTCTTGACAATGTTATGATGGCTCATGAGTTAATTAATGGTTATGGTAGGAGTCAGTCCTCTCCTCGTGCTATGATGAAGTTAGATATTAGTAAGGCCTATGATAGCATTCATTGGTCTTCAATTGTTCGAATAATGTCTACTATGGGATTTCCTAAAGCTTTTGTGGCCTGGGTATACGTATGCATTTCTAGTCCCACTTATTCCCTCCGTTATAATGGGAAAAACAACGGGGTACTTCAGAGGAAAACAAGGGGTGAGGCAAGGGGACCCTATATCATCATACTTATTCATTATTGTCATGGAGGCTCTCTCCACCATGCTATCCTCCAAGTTTGATGATAAAAGTATCTTATATCACCCTAAATGTCTATCCCTTCATATATCATCCCTTTTTTTCGCTGATGATATCATGATTTTCTCTAAGCCAACTGAAAGTTCCATTATTCAAATTCTTGACATTGTACACACCTTCTACTTAGCCACTAGTCTCAAGCTTAACACCTCTAAATCTCATATTCTTATTGCTGGAATTGATAACATTGATACGGTGAGGATTGAGGTTTTGTCTAGACTTCAATCAATGGATAATAATATGACCTATTTAGGCCTCCCTCTGTGCACTTCGAGGGTTACCAAAACTGCTTGTCTACCCCTATTTGAGAGGATCACTAATAGGCTGAACTCTTGGTCAACTAAATTTCTTTCAATGGCGGGAAGGCTTGTCCTCATCAAAGCAGTGTGCTTTTCTATGACTGTTTATTGGGCCAGAAACTTCATTCTTCCTTCCAAGCTCCTTCACATGATCAGAGCTGCTATGATGAGATTCTTATGGACTGGCATGATTCATAACAGGAAGCTTATTCCCGCTCCCTTCTCCTCTTTGGAAAGGCCTATTCGTAAAGGAGGCCTCGGTATAATAAACATTAAACTTTGGAATATTGCTGCAGTGAGTGCTCATGTCAATGCCATTTTGGTTAAGAATGATAGCCAGTGGGTAAAGTGGACGTCGAGATATCACATTAAGGATAAAGACTTTTGGTCAATGGATGTCTCTCAGGGTAGTAGTTGGATATGGAGGAAAATATTGGGTATTAGAAATTTGCTTCTCCCCCTAATCAAATTCAATTTGTCTCCTTCCAGTACTGTGAGCTTGTGGACGGACCCGTGGATAAGCTATGGTTATGTATTATCCCGAATGTTATCCTTGCAGGATCGGGCTCAATCTATGATTGGATTCAATGCTAGGGCTGTTAATTTTATTGCTCACGGGAAATTGCTCATTCCACATTCTAGTAATCAGACTGTTAACACTCTATGGAGAAACTTGGCTCACCACAATGTTTCTATTACTGATGAGGAGGCTCTTTCTTGGAGGGGAAAGCCTCACTGCATCAGTGCAGTTTATGAACTCCTTGCCAAGGTAGAGGAAATGCCTGTTTCCCTATGGGCTAAAGTTGCTTGGACTTCGTATTCGTCTAGCTCTGACAACCTTATGTTTTGGAAGGTCGTTAACAATGCATTGATGACCAGGGATAGGCTTGAGGCTGTTGGAATGGACGTGGATAATCTGTGTGTCTTCTGCAATATAACTCCTGAATCAGTTGAGCATATTTTCTTTGAGTGTAGTTATCTTCTTAATTTGTGGTCAGGTCTCATGCAAAAGGTTGGGGTTAATGGCATTATGGGTGTCTCCAACTCTGATTGGATAATTCTTCGTAAGGCTACAAGGTGGCGATCCAGTAGGTGGGACATTGTCTTCTATGTCCTGAAAATATACATACGAAACGTTTGGATGGAGAGGAACAAACGGTGCTTTCACAATGTTGCTCTTCCTGCTCTGTCTATGTGGCAGAATATGATGAGACAAATTAAAAATGGCATTCCTGCATCTGGGCAATGCTTCTCCCCCCATCAGATGGATTTTTGGAGGTAGCTTTCTGAACTCTTGTGATGTTTGTTCTTTGTGCTTCGGTCTGTGCATGCTCTTCTGCTGTGGTTTTCTTGCTCTTTCTTTTTTCTTGTTGCTGTGGTGTTTTCTCTGTCCTGTGTTGTTGTTGTTTGGTGTTGTTGTTTTCCAGTTTTTTATGTTTTTGTTCTGCGATGTGTTGTAATTTTCCTTTCTTTTTGGACTGGCACATTTTTTTTGTGTCTATCCTTGTGTGTTTTCTCCTTGCCTTTTCCGTCACAATAAAATCTGGTAGGGGCCCAGTCAACCTCGCTGTCTATTACAAAAAATATTATTCGATAACTTAAAAATGTGTATCTCACTCATACGATGTCGGATTTGAACGCCGTTTTTTTGCTTTGGACTTATGTCATCGAGATCTTTGCAATAGAGTTGGTTTGGTTGGATTTGAAGCTTAGGAACTTATGCTAGAATCGAACGGTCCTTCGGTTTTAGTCCAAATCAGAATGTTTCGGCGTAAACGAAAATCAATGTGAGTTTAACTCACATTCAATTTTATTATATCATATCTACGATGTTATAAACTAGTATTGATTTTCTTGGATGATAGTTGAATTTCTTGATTGAATTTCCATTTGGAAAATAAATGACATATAAATTTGATCGTTATGAACCCATATGATTATATATATTATCCATAACCACTGTTTTGCAGGGAAAATCTTTAGAGATAACTAGAGGGGTTTCTTGCCAATAATTATTCATTTTACATCCTTATGTTGTTATATTGATGTTATGTTATCCCACATTTTGGCAAGACCGTGATATCAAGTAATTGGTTGGAAACCAAAGACAATTCGACTCGATGATCGGTTATACATAGGTTCACTATGGATACTCAAATTTGGTCCAAGTCTAGATCGAGCTACAATTAACATGACATGACAAGAAAAGCTATGAAAGTGAACTTTCCAAATTTTAGGTCAACCGGAGTTCATATGCTCAAGTTATGGATCGATGAAAATCAAGAGAAAAGGCCTTAGTTCGTATCCATCAAACTCATTCCCCTTCGTATGCATCAATAGTTATCATTTCGTATCGGTTCCCTTTTTACACGCTTCGTATCGATCTACCCATCCAAACATTTCATATAGATCGGCCAATGATCGATACAAAGCCTGCTACCAAATGATCAACATAAAGAGACCCTTCAATCATTGATATGAAGAGCATAAGCAAGTATCGATACGAAGAAGGGCGCTTAAGATCAATACGAAAGGCATAAACAAGTATCGATACGAAGTGGAATGTAGAGCATCGACACGAATAGAAACCTCTAGGAACAATATGAAAAAAGATTGGTTAACAAGAGGAAACAGTCACTCGGCATAAAAAGTGGATCTCCCCTCAATCATCGCTCCACGTCATCAACAGATGATCGATACGAGTGTATCGATGTACTGTTTAGCCGACTACAAATCCAACCTTGGATCGATCATAACTCAAAATCTACAAGTCCAAATGCTACCAAATTTTCACAGGGGTTTACTTACCACCAGAAGAATGCCTCTGATCGATCGTAGCCCAAAATAAGCAAATCTTGATCGATACAAAATGTACATGGATCGATCGGGGATCGATCCCAAATGACCTTGGATCGATCTGGTTGGCCTACCCACATGTGAGAAAGGGTATTCCGAGATCTAAGCTATATATTTCCATACTGCACTTATAAATATCACTCCTACATCTACAGAAAAAGGAATTTTGACTCCATTACGCTGTTACTCTGTCGGAGATCCATTGTAACCCGAGTGTTTGAGTTATTCTCTGTTGTAACCAGTTAGTAATCATCAATAAAATAGCAAATCATTCAAAGTAGATGCAGGCTACAACGCCGTACCACTATAAATCTTTGTCATTTTCTATATTTGTTTGCTTGAATTGGCATGCTTGTTAGATTATCCTCTTTTTACATTTAAATTCTTCATCTTAATCTCTTCAAATATGTTCGAAGAATGTTGTGCCTAATTTTGGTACAAACATTTTGGTGCTTTCACTGAGAGAGCCCAGTTTTTCTCCTGCTCATTGGATCTACTACCGTCGTTGGATTACAAAATCTAAGGAGGAGATCCAGATCTGATATCCAGTAATTCCATTCATTCTATTCAGATTCTACCAGATCTAGGAAAGAGCTACATCACTCATCATGTTTACTACCAGAACTGCTTCAACTGCTATAGATACGGAAGGAAAGGATAGGCATAATCCCATGCTGATGAATACAATGGGTTAAGCATTTGCAGGAGCTTCAGATCCACAAGTCCCCGTGACTAGGGAAGAGTTCCAGATTCTAATGCAAGAACTAACTCAGAGCCGTCAGCAGCTCACCCAACAGATCTGCACCAACACGGAGCTTGCGAACCAATTGAACGAGGAAAGACGAAGGAGATCCAGAAGGGATCGTGCTTCTTATTCATCAATCGAAAGCACAGCTTCTTCTAATTTCAATCATAGATCTACACGCCAATGGCTGGATGGAAACTATGCACAAGCCATCGGACATCAGCGTGTTGTAAATCTCGGGCAGGCGGGGGTTGGTCCTTCTATAGGTTACCAAGCTGGACCCTCCTCCCATGGAGGAACACTTCCTTATCACACTATCGATGACCATGCATTTGTTGCCGCTACATATGTGAAAGCTGAGATCCAGAACCAACCAGATCCAGCCCTTCGTCAACATATCCATGCTCATGGACCCCACATTCCTGAAGATTGGGAGCCAAGGAGGCGAGGAACGGACCATCGACAGCACCTGGACCGTTCTTGCAACACAGAACCCGACTGTGCTTTGGCCTCGAATGTCCAGATGCCTGACATTCCAACCATGATCTGAAAAATGATCCGAGAAATTTAATGCCTTGCTAATGACGATTGGCGAATCTTCCAAAGTCATACTCCATTTGCTGATGACATTCTTTATGCTGAGCTACCTCGTCGATTCAGGATGCCAACTTTGCCCGTGTATGATGGAAGTTCGGATCCTAATCAGTGTATATTAAATTATGAATGGCCCATGAACGCCGCTCGAGCTGACAATGCGGTTAAGTACAGGAGTTTTCCTTTTTCCTTGGAAGATATCGCAATTATGTGGTTTACCCGTTTACCACCCAGATCCATTTCAAATTTTGATCAGTTGGCTACTAAGTACATTGAACAATTCCGTATGCATGTTACAAGACCAAAGGATGTCAACACCTTGTCCAGCGTTACCCAAGCTCCAGGAGAGACATTTAGACGTTATCTGGAAAGGTTTCATGCTGCTTTACTGGGGTCAGCAACCCAAATGACAATTCTATCTTAATGGCATTGACTAAAGGAATTAGTCCCGATTCCGAGTTTGGAAATTGGTTGGATAGGAAACCCTCAGCGCCGTTGAATTGTTTCTATGCTAAGGCAGCCTAGTTTTTGAGGAAAGAAGATGTTAGACACTCTAGGAAGCAGGACGAGGCGGGGCCCAATGGTGAAGGCGTTCAAAGTAATGTTGCTGTGAAACAGACCAGTGAGAAATCTAGCAACGTGCAATTGAATATTCAGAACAAGCAAGGCAACAAAAGGGTAACGGGGTCAGGCAAAGAAGAGAGACCCAAATCACAGACCATGACGTAGAGCTCCCATGTTTGACCAATATACCCACATGAATACATCCTTGGAGAATGTTTATTTGCAGAATACCGAACAGTATAAGAAACCAGCTCCGAAACAGTCATCTGAGAAGCAAATTCAAACTAGAAAGTTCAGTAGTTTCCATGATTGTTACGGCAATAACACCAATGAGTGTTGTCACTTGCAAGACATCATTGAAAAATTGATCAAAGAGAGGAAGTTAAAACAGTTTGTTCGGGCGCCGTAGAATGAAGGTGCGGGCTCATCAAATCCGAATCAAGGTCAAAACCAGGCTAGACCCAAGGAACCCATGCATACTTGTGGAAGGTTGGTTATAAATATAGTTAGTGGTGGTCCTCATTAAGCTGATCGGAGCAGGAAGGAAATGGAGTTGTATGCCAGTTCAATTAGGCATGTGGACTTTGTGTGTTGTAGTAATGTTGACGACGGGGATTCGGCGAAACAATAGAAAACGATGACAGACGACATCGTTTTCCAAAATAGAGATGCTGATAAAGTCGAACCTCCTACTATCAACCCGCTAGTCATTTCAGCTTAGATAGGCCCTGCTTGGATGAAGAGGATCTTGGTAGACAATGGAAGCTCTATAAACATTCTCATTAAGCGAGCTTATGACTAGATTTAGCGGAAGTTCAACTACACCCGCTGGAATGGTGGAGTTGCCAGTTGAGTTGGGAATCGGAGATCGCTGGAGAGTCCGAATGCTACAATTTGTTGTGTTAGACAATAATTCCCCATATAATGCTTTCTTAGGCCAACCGTCCCTCACTAAATTCTGAGCAGCAATTTCCTTATGGTGTTTGACTATAAAGTTCCCTACTGATCATGGGGTTGGAGTGGTTTATAGAGATCAGGTGCCTCTACACACCTGTTATGTTGCTGAGCTGCGAGAGGCGCGTCATAAGGAGAAGGGCAAGGGGGCAGAGGAATCTCTCTATGTCCATTTTTCTAAGAATCGATGGCTAAGACCTGGGCCTAGGCCCGGGCACCACAATCAGTTCCTAAAAGATCTTGATCCATAAGATAATGATAATGAAGAGGGAATCTGAGACAATCAGGCTTCCCCGGTAGAGTTAACGATCGATGTTTCGATCGATGACAATGATGACTCCAGAATGATAAAGGTCGGATCTCAACTTGGTCATCAAATGAAAGAGGAATTGGTTGAATTTCTCTGGGCAAATCTCGACGTATTTTCCTGGACTCACTCTGACATGTGTGGGATCTCACTGGACATCGTGAGCCATGCATTGAATATTGACCCGCGGCACGTCTCGGTCAAGAAGAAAAGGCACGGTGTGGATCTACAGAGATCAACCGCCCTGAAGGAAGAGGTAAATAAACTTAAGTCGAACGGGTTTATTCACGATGCATTATACCCGAAATGGGTAGCCAATCCAGTGCTTGTCCGGAAATCCAAAGGGCAATGGAGAACTTGCGTAGATTACTCTAATTTGAATAAAGCCTGCCCTGAAGACAGTTTTCAACTTCTTAGAATTGATCAACTTATGGATTCAACGGTCGGACACGAGCTCTTATCCTTTATGGACGCATATACCGGCTATAATCAAATACCGATGCACCTACCTGATCAAAAAAATATTAGGTTACCAATCTGGGACTCTATTGCTATAAAGTGACGCCGTTCGGAATTAAGAACACCGGGGCAACTTATCAGAGGCTCATGAACCGAATGTTTACTAACCAGATCGGGAAAACCATGGAGGTGTACATGGACGATATGCTCGTGCAGTCGCAACTATCCACCAATCATGTCAAAGATTTGGAAACAACGTTCAACACCCTCCGACAGTGTCGAATGAAGCTCAACCTATTGAAGCGTCATTTCGAGGTCACATCCGAAAAGTTCCTTGGAATCATTGTCAATGCTCAACGAACCATTTGTCAACTAACTCAAGATTCCTGGGGTGCGAACTGAAGTACAAATACAGAAGGGTGTGACTGACCATCCATTAACTAACTCTGGGCTCGAGAGCGCTGACTGGAGTATAAACACCAAATGGGTGAGACTGACCACCCATCAACTAACTCCAAATTCCCAGAGTGCGGACTAGAGTATAAATAAATCAGGTGTGAATCGATCGCCCGCGAGATAACTCTAAGTCCCCAGAGCGTGGACTGGAGTATAAATATGAAATGGGTGTGACTAACCGCCCACAAACTAACTTATGTCCCTAGAGTGCGGACATAATTTCGAGCATTATGTAGGCATGACTGACCGCCGACATACAAATTCAATCCCCAGAGTGTGAATATTGTTGCCGGCAAATGAGCGAGTGTGATCTGACCACTCAAAGTCCTTTCACCTTAATTGTGTTCCGACTAAGTTAAGTTAAGATTATTAAAGGCAGAAAACAACTGTCGGATGTCTACTTTAATTCTCCCCCGAAATGGGGGCATAACTCAAGTATTTGCCGATGATCGAGATAGCATAGCGTTGGGATTTGACTTGATGTCTAACTACGGCCCGAAGCCATGACTTAGGGACTTAACGACCGAATTCGAGTTTGGCTCAGAGACTAAAGCCTCACAAGTACATTGAATGGAAAAGAAAATGTTGAAATACTCGAACGAGTAAACGTAGAGTTATGCTAGAAAAAAAATTCAATTTTGTTTCTACTATTCCTTGGAAAAAAGAAAAGTACAAAAATATGTTCAATGAATCCCTATAAGCAGGGGCCAATCCGCATCTATACATGGCCTACGAAAGCAAAAGAACATCTTATTCTAGGCTATCTACCAAAAAGAAAAAGCAAAAGTACAGGCATACGCCTTTGATATCTTATCCTTCCTTCTCTTCTTGGGCATAGACCCACTTGTTCCGCCCTCCGATCCTCTCTTCGAGCCTTTACTTCCACGGACTGCTTTAGCTGATTTGCCTTCGGCCGGGGGGGGTTACAATAATCTCCTCCTTAGAGCTCACATAAACAAAAGCATCTTCCATACGTGGGATGGGGGGATGTTGGCACTTTCTATGGTGGTTGAAAGGGGCACAATGGTTTCGACAATAGTGCCACCAGGAGAAATAACAAGTAACAGGGTTGGACCAAGACCAGCGAAGCTACCAACTTAGTGTTCCAGCTCCGCCACGCCATCTCGGCCTTAATCTCTTCCATTATTTCCTCGGCCGGCTCCACTCGGGTGCTAATCGGAATACTGCTAGTTGGGCCAGAGGAGCATGCAATTGTAACACTTCATCAACATGGAACAGCATCTCGGGGATCAGGTCGCTCGATGGCCGAAGAGCGCTTCCAACATTTGTTCATCGAACACGCAATTGCCTTCGGGCTTCTCCCCAACCGATGTCGCGACCGTTGTGGTTGTTGACTCCATCATAATAGCCCCCTACCCTTGATGCAACTCTTGGGTTGTAGGAGGATTGGATGGTGTGGCATCTAAGGCTGAATGAAGATAAAAGAAAATATTGGTAATGTCTTCTGATAGTACTCCCGCATTTGGATGAATGGAAGAAGAGTTCAGAGTACCTTCCTCAGATTGACTCACGTGTTTAGCCGATGTGCCTTCAGAACCATGTACATGTATTGGTGATAGGTGCAGTTGGTCAGGATCGTATCCCGAAATGGCTAGAGGATCAATAGAAGGAGCAGGTTCAGATAGAGAGACTGGGAATACTTTAGAACCTGCCCTATGATGCTCAACTTTGGATCCCTCTCCAACGTCTAGGTACTTGGTAGATAATTTTTCCTTTTCGAAGGCAACGGTGGCATCATGAAGAACTGTAGCCTCATCTCCAACTAGCATATGATTTTCTAGTTCAAATTCATTAATAGTTGAAGTGTTGTGGTCCGTCTTCTCATCCTCTACCAGGTGCGCCAAGAATTATATAGATGGAGTGGGCAATCTTCAAGCCAGCTCAGATTGCGATGACGTTATAAGTTACCAGGAGATCTTCGATATCACTTTCCATCCTGCCTCCACCACTTTAACCTCGGTTTCAATCCCAGCTTCGGCTTTTTGAGCCTTTAAAACTGCCACGTGCCTTTCATTCTTGAGTGCCACTGTCTGCTCATATGCCTCTTGGACAGCTTTGTTAGCATCGTCTCTTTCCATGACGACCTCGGTAAATTTAGCCTTTCACTCCTCAAGCTCTTTCAGCACAGCGTCTCTTTCTGCTAAAACAGTGGTGGTCCTATGGCCCATCTCCTCGACCAAGGCTAAATGCTCCTGTCGCATTTTTTTCCATAGATTTACTTGCCTCGTCAGCTTTCTTTTGGGCCACCATCTCAGACTTCCGTGAAGATTCGTTCTCATTGGTAAACACATGTACTATGCGGTCCTTCTGATCAAGGTCTTTCTCCAGCTTTTCTATTTTTATTGCCCAATCAAAGCCACCACTTAAGCTTTCTCTTCCATTTTCATCCATTCTTGATACTGACTATAAACATCATATATGCAGTCATGTGCCGTCTTTTCCACAACATTGGGAATTCGCTTCAAATTTAGGAGAAAATGGAAGCCATCGAAGCAGATATTTGGGAAGTCAGTTTTTAGCTTAGCAATTTCGATGGCTGCTTCTCCCATGGGCTCCATAGCAGTCGGTGCGGTGACAACAGGAGTTTCTGCCTCAGTTCTGCAGCGTTGTTCCCGGATTTCAAAGTTTGGGGAGGCATTCTTTGGCGTGATGTTTTAGCAGTTTGTTTTTCGAAGCCAGAGGATTGCGAGGGACCTCTAAGTGTTAGAGAATGAGATCGGGAATGATGTCTACTTTGATATTGCTTCTCCCTCTCCCTTTCATAACGCTCTCATTCTTGGCTGGAGCAGCCGCGATCATGTTCTCTTTCGGATGCGCACCAACGGGATTCAGAATATGAGCTAGAAGAATGGCGTGCCAAACGAAGACTATCGAGCATAGATCCCTGCTTCAGCATCATATCTGTAAAATGAAAAGAGAAACAGAGTTAGTTGTCTCCAGAGACTGAGAAGCTTGTGATTACAATTTGTGTGGTGCCGTGAAGTGTGTGCATGCATGTTCAAAGCCCCCAACCAATCAATTGTAGCAGCCATACTCGTAGGAGTTGACTCCCCTATATCTAAGGCGCTTTGAAGTCCCTTGAATCCAAGGACTTGATACGAACACAAGTCATCTGGAATAGGGATGTCTGCCAATCCCATAAAAGAACTCTCCATTTTCGAGGGAGGAGCCTCCGAACTTATAATAGTTGTTACGGATGGAGATATCATGGAAGTTTACCGTCTCGTAGATTTATAGGAAACTGTCTTGCCTTTTTTTCTTAAACTCTGAAGATCGAGGACTCAGTGGAGTCACAGCTGCGGGCTCATCTCCAGCAGTGCATTCTCATCATCGCCCTGTTGTGTAATCACGACTCCGAGAGCTCTTCTTCCTCCAAGCTTCAACGGAGCCATTTTGAGGACGTCTGCAGATCTAATGCTTTGGCCTCTTTCTATAAGCTCAACAGCAATTAAGCTTTCATCGGTAAAAATTTCATCAATCTCTCTAAGCTCAACCTGCACCGATTGAAGAGTTCGTACAATCTCTTTGAATCGCTCTCCTTCAGGCCGTGGGATTGAAGCTGTAAAAGAAGCAAAGCAGTAGGTTCAACATTAACTTGAATTACTCAGTTTATCGACAAAGAAGTTAGAACACTTACATCTAACTAGCCACTGTTTGGCAAAACCCGGTGGACACTGAACGAAGAACCATTTGGTTTTGAAGTAACTTAGCCTACTCCAGGCTCCTGAAACTACTTGGAAATTTCTAACTGCTTTCAGAAAAGTGAAAGAAGGGATGTCCTCGCGACTCTTAATGTTGAACAGTTATTTGAGTTCTTCGACCGTCGGAGGTCAAAAAATTGTTCCATGAAGATTATGTATAAACTATTAAGCAAGGCATATACATTTGGATGTGATTGGGATGGAGCAATTCTCAAGAAGAGTAGCACTTCTCAAATGAACTGGTTAAAAGGAGGCAGCGATCTGGCAATGCACATGAACCTGTTGCAAGCAGTATATCCTTCTAGGGGATTATGGGCTCTGTCTTCCGTTCCCCCTACTAAGACATCTTCCAAAGATTGCCCATGCCCAAGGCAAAACTTGCCTAACCTGTCTTTGAAGATTTTAGAATGGATAGAATCCGGCGGATTCATGACAAAAGCTTCTCCCGGCATTTCGTTCGGGGTATGATTTATACCTTCAGCTGAAATCGCTGGCATCTCTATAATTGGAAGTGGAGAACTTCGGATATCGTGCGACTCTTAGCTTCCAGGATCCATAGCTATTGAACCCAGCAAAAACCATTGTTAGATGGCAAGAAACCCGTGTTCCCCTCATGATTGTGAAGTGAGTGATCATGTTGTGTAGTGCAGTGCTACATAATACTTAAGGTTTCAACAAATTCGAAAGATGTTAAAATGATAAGACTTTGAGATTCAACTAGAGTGACCATCATCGCTGACCGTCACAACCGTGCCATCTTGACTTCGAAGAATGATCTATGTTAGAGTTCGTTAAGTTTGTCAAGTTACAGTTCCATCAACGAGCTTCAAAGGGCAGTCAGATATGCAGTTACACAATTAAGTCCAATTATGGAAGGCTGAAGCTCTTCGGAGTCAAATGTTCGAACATGCAAAAGATTTCATATCCATTGAAGTTCGAACTTGGATCAATCACTAGAAGCCTAACTTGTATCGATCAAGGAAAGTAGGATTTCATATCGATCACCAGAAGATCGGTTTGTATCGATCCCAGACCCTCCATTTCGTATCGGTCATCAGCCACGTCTTCATATCGATCGCACGGTCAGGTCTTCGTATCGATCGCTCCAGACCAATACGAACCCCCATCATTCCCAATCGATATGAAGCTGTGTTGATTCAAGAGTTTTGATTCATGACACAAGCTTCATATGTCATAACGACGAAAGCAACAAAAAGAGAATAAGTGTATATTATTCACTACAAAGGAGACAAGACTACAATCCAGAATTTATTATGAATATTTTAAATTATTTAGTCTTAGAATATTGTTAAAATCATTCCTCAAGTAGTCACATGCACACACGAAATAATTTATACACAAATAAATGTACACTGTGCATATAACTACAGGTCGGCTGACCGACCAGAAAATTCGGTCGACCGACCCTGTAGTCAGTGCATAGATAATCTCTGTTTTATACACGATTTCAAACTCAGCTGACCGGCCAGTTTCTCTGGTCGACCGACCTGCATACAAACGGCTAGTTTTCTGAAGAGTTGCGACTGTTTCATGAAGAGATACGTCCCTCAATTCAAGAGATACGGACACAACTTTTGATTGAAACTCTTCATGAAAGATTGTAACTATTCTACAACTATATAAACATGATCAAATCACTTCTACAATCACCGATTCTTGTTTATAATTCTGAAATCAATTCTCTATCTATTTCTGCAAATAAAAGCTTTCATTCTTATTTAATATCACTAGAATCCTTGATTTAAATCATAAACTTCGATTCTATGTGATTATCTTCCTTCTAAATCTTCGCACACATATATACTCTTGAGGATTTGATTATAGGAAAGTTGTACTATCGAAAGACAATCAGTGTTATTCAGAACACATTCGTCAACAAACTATTTGTATTGAAGTTAAAGTCCTCTTCGGTTGTTGAGGCGGAAAAATTCATGTTCGGCTGCTCAGGTGTCGTATACCTATTCCTCCGGGTGAAGTGAGGGGTTTAGTTTAAATCCAGAGGGTATTCTGGGACTGGACGTAGAACGGGAAGTTCGAACCAGTATAAAAATTCCTGGTGTGCTTACTTTAATTTTTATTTTACTGCCATTATCAGTTTCCGCATTTATATACCATATTACACGATCCTTAGTACTACACGTGCACTTTCATTTGGTATCAGAACCAGGTTATCCTATAACCGTCACAAAGTTATTTGATATTTATTTCTAGTAATATGGCAACGACACAAACTAACGATTTTGGCACTAACACTAATACTAATTTCACAGAGGGTCAATCAACTTCACGACCTCCATTTTTTAATGGTATAAATTATAATTATTGGTCAACTAGAATGAGAATCTATATACAATCTAGTGGATTTGATATCTGGAATATTATACAAAGAGAGTACATAACTCCTACCGGAGAATACTCAACTTGGAGTAACACACAAAAACTAGATGCTACATCAAATGCAAAGGCTATGAATATTTTATTTTGTGCATTAGATAGAAATGAATTCAATAGAGTTAGCATGTGCACTTCAGGTTATGAAATTTGGAGAACACTTAAGATAACACATGAAGGTACAAACAAAGTTAAATTAAGCAAAATCTCTATGTTGAAAAATTAATTTGAAAATTTCAAAATGAGGCCAAATGAATCTATAAATGACATGTACTCTAGATTTCAGGATATTTATCATGCTTTATTATCACTAGAACAAAAGTTTACTGATTTTGATGTTGTTACAAAAATCTTGAATTCTTTAACGGACGAATGGGAAAGAAAAGTCTTAGCCATTGAAGAAGCAAGCGATTTGTCAACATTAAAAACAGAAGAATTGATAGGTAATCTAATGTCCTACGAAGTAAATTTGCAGGCAAAAAGAAATGGAGCACAAGAAAAGAAAAATGTGGCTTTTCAAGCAGAAAAGGACGATTCCGACTCAGATAATGAAGATATGGCAATGATCGCAAAAAATTTCAAAAAGTTTTTGAAATTCAACAGAAACAAATTCAAGGGAAACAAAAATAATTCCAACAACAATTCTAATAGCAGCAAACCATCATCTTCAGCAATGGAATGTTATGAATGTCACAAGAAAGGTCACATGAAGAAAGATTGTCCAGAAAGCAAAAAGAGCAATTTTAAGAAGGATAAAACCAAATGAAGAGCTTTTTCTGTCACTTGGGACGACACTGACTCATCATCCTCTTCAGAGAGTGAAAGTGATAATGAAAAAGCAAATGTGTGCTTCATGGCTTCATCAGATGATGTAAGTGATTTTACTTTTGAAGATTTAATTGAAATAAATTCTGAATTAATAAATGTAACAAAGCAACTTAAAAAGAAAAATAAGGAGTTGCAAAGAAAATTAGATAGAACAGTCTTAGAAGTAGATATGTTGAAAGATGAGAAGAAAATATTAGAAGAAGAACTTGAAAGTTCTCAGCAATCAAATTCTAACTTATCCTCTCAAATTTCGTCAATATCTGAAGAACTAGAAATACAAAAGTATAAAAATGATGATTTACTTTTCAAAAATAATAGTTTAAACTCTAAGATTAAGGATTTAGAGTTAGAAAAATCTAGTCTTAAAATAAAATTTGATGACATGTCTAAAAATGTATCTAATTTCAATAAAGGAAGAGAGAATCTTTCTAATATACTAGAAAATTCTCAATCCTCTAACAATAAATCTGGAATAGGATTTAAGAAACAAAATAATTTTACTAAAAGTAGGATTAATAATATTAAGAAAACAGTTTACCCAAATACTAAAACCATAAAAATATGGATTCCAAAAACAAATAGTGTTTTGATAAAGAATAAACATATCAAAATGTTCATGGAAACTGTTCATAATAACAAAAACTATATTTATAAAGGGAATTCTGAACTCGTATGGGTTTGGCTTCCTAAGATCTAACTCTTAGGACCCTAAAAAGAAACTGGTACCAACTTTTTATAAATGTTTTTGCAGGTACCACATAAGAAGAGAGGAAAATGGATTTTGGATAGCGGTTGCTCAAAACACATGACTGGAAACAAAGAAATGTTGTCAAACATTGTATACTCAAATGGAGGAGCAGTCACCTTCGGAGATAACTCAAAAGGATATATCATCGGCAAAGGCGATGTCAGTAGCAACGGTAATTTACCTCTCATTACTGATGTTTTATTAGTTAAAAATTTAAAACACAATTTATTAAGTATTAGTCAGCTATGTGATAAAGGTTTTAATATAAATTTCTCTGAAAATAAATGTAATATTCTCGATAAAAATCATACCACTATCTTTGAAGGAATAAGAGATAAAAATATTTATATTTTAAATATGAATTTTAAGAATGATTCAAATTTATGTCTAATAGCTAAGGAAAATGATTCATGTCTTTGGCACAAAAGATTTTGTCACATCAATTTTAAAACCATTAATAAGATAGCTAAAAATAAATTAGTTAAAGGATTACCTGACATAAATTTTAAAACTAATATATTTTGTGATACATGTAAATTAGGAAAATTAACAAAAATCGTCTTTTAAGTCAAAGAAAGTAATATCTACAGAAAAACCACTTGAACTTTTACATATGGATCTTTTTGGTCCAACTCAAGTGCAATCTATTAATCATAATAGATATGTATTTGTTATTGTAGATGATTTTTCTAGATATACTTGGATTTTCTTTTTGAAAAATAAAAGTGATATGTTTGACAATTTTAAAATCTTTGTTAAAAGAATTCAAAATATTAAAAGTTTGAAAATTAAAAATATAAGAAGTGATCATGGAGGAGAATTTGAAAATGAAGCTTTTGAACAATTTTGTAACAAAAAGGGTATTAACCATAATTTTTCGTTTCCTAGAACACCACAACAAAATGGAGTTGTAGAAAGAAAAAATAGAACGTTACAAGAATGTGCAAGAACTTTACGAAACGGAACCACTTTATCAAAACATTTTTGGGCAGAAGCTGTAGCTACTGCTTGTTATGTGTTAAATCGTGTTTCTATTCGACCATTAACTAAGAATACTCCATATGAATTACTAAATGGAAGAAAACCAAATATTTCATATTTTAAAGTTTTTGGCTCTAAATGTTTTATTTTAAATACTAAAGATCAACTAGGTAAATTCGATCCAAAATCCGATGAAGGAATATTCATTGGATATTCGGAACGAAGCAAGGCTTATCGAATTTACAATACAAGAAATAAAATTATTGAAGAAAGTTTACATGTTTTAACGAAAATTTTAAAAATATAAATCCAAATGTTACCATTGACTCTGATGATGAAATTACTCAGAATGAAAATATTAATACTGAACAAACCTTCGATAATGATTATAATATTACTGAAAATGAGAATATTACTACTAATATAATAAAATCTCCACCTAAAATTTTACGACATCATCCTGTGCAAAATATAATTGGAGAAGTAAATACGAACGTTAAAACTAGACATCAATTAAATCAAGTTGGTCATGTAGCGTTTCTCTCTAACATAGAACCTAAAAATATAAAAGAAGCTTCAACTGATGACTACTAGATTCTTGCCATGCAAGAAGAACTAAATCAATTCGAACGAAATGATGTTTGGGAACTCGTTCCTAGACCTAGTGATCAAACAGTCATTGGTACTAAATGGGTTTTTAAAAATAAAGCAGATGAACTAGGAAATATAACTAGGAATAAAGCTAGGTTAGTTGCACAAGGATATAATCAAGAAGAGGGAATAGACTATGAAGAAACATTTGCTCCAGTCGCCCGACTTGAAGCAATACGAATCTTATTAGCTTTCGCGTGTTTTCATAATTTTAAACTTTATCAAATGGATGTTAAAAGTGCTTTTTTAAATGGTTTTATAAAAGAAAATGTTTATGTTGAACAACCTCCATTATTTATACATGAACAATTTCCTGGTCATGTCTATAAACTTAAAAAGGCTTTATACGGTTTAAAACAAGCACCTCGTGCTTGGTATGATCGTCTTAAAAAATATTTACTAAATTCTGGCTTTGAAATTGGAAAGGTTGATCAAACTCTTTTTATTAAAAGAGACAATCATGATATTTTAATTATCCAAATTTATGTTGATGATATAATTTTTGGATCTACAAATGAAAAATTATGTCAAGAATTTTCTAAAATAATGACAAATGAATTTGAAATGTCTCATATGGATGAGTTAAATTATTTTCTTGGTTTACAAATAAAACAAATAGAAAATGGAATTTTTATTAATCAAGAAAAATATTGTTATAATTTAATTAAACGATTTGGTCTAGAAAACACTTCTGCCAAACCTACTCCGATGAGCACAACAATGTATCTTGACAGAGACGAAGAAGGCAAAAGTGTTGATCAAAAACTATATCGTAGTATGATTGGATCGTTATTATATTTAACAGCAAGTCGACTAGACATTATGATGAGTGTTTGTTTATGTGCACGATTTCAAGCAAATCCCAAAGAATCACATATGCGAGCAGTTAAACGTATTATTCGTTATCTAACTAAAACCAAAGATTTTGGACTTTTTTATCCAAAAGAATGTCCTTTCGAATTAGTCTCATATAGCGATGCTGATTTTGGAGGAAGTCGGACGGATCGAAAAAGTACAAGTGGAACATGTCATTTCATTGGACGATCATTAGTCTCTTGGTTTAGTAAGAAACAAAACTGTGTTTCTTTATCAACATGTGAAGCAGAATATATATCTGCTGCTTTGGCATGTGCACAAGTCGTATATATGCAACAGACACTACAAGATTTCAACTGTTATCTTGAAAAATCTATTATTTATTGTGATAATACTAGTGCAATAAATCTTTCTAAAAATCCAGTAAATCACTCACGGACAAAACACATTGATATTCGTCATCACTTCCTTCGTGATTGTTTGGAAAAAGGTTTAATAAATTTAGAATTTATTAATACTGAAAATCAAATTGCAGACATTTTTACTAAACCGTTAAATGAAAATAGCTTTATAAAATTAAGACGTGACTTAGGTATAATGTCTTTAAAAGATTTATAAATAGAAAATATGCAAAAACATTGAAAAACAAAAATTTATTTTATTTCTGACCAAAGCGGGATTCGAACTCATGATTTCTGACTAGTTTGATAGATGTCATATTATAGCCACTTGAGCTATGGGTGTATCTTGTCCTAGCTTACCTTAAATTTTATTATACTACTGTTGTCTACAGAAATACTATTCTTAGACCTATAACTTATGAATCAAACATTAATAACTGTTTTTCTTAAAATCTCTGTGATACTATTTGAAAACAATCCTTATCCACATATTTTTCAGAAAATATACGATTATAAATACAATGTTTATTTTTTTTACTAATGATATTCTAAAAACAAAACCTTACAAAAATTATAATGTCTTCAAACAATGAAGTTTACAATTCCGACAATTCCCATCTATCATTCTCATCTCCAGATGATGATTGTTCCAATCATATTCCAGAGAATGGTCCCTATCCTACTTTTCCAATGCCTAATCGGGTCCTTAATTTTTCCTCTCCGGATAAAGATCCCAAACACGGATGGAAACCATGGGAAGATTCCCATACAGGCTATACACCTAACAATAAAAAGGGAAAGCATACAATGCTTATATCTCCATCAACAAAGCAAAAGATTGATGAAATACACCATTACCAACAACAGCAAATGAATATGCAACGAGAGCTCTACTATGAACAGAAAGTAATGGCAAGACGTCTAAGCTTTCTAGAAAAAATTGCCATGAAAGTTTGTTCATCAAAAAAGGATGAAGTTGCTGAACCTTCCTATAGAACTCCATCCCCTTCAAAACCTGTTCAAACTCCAATAGCTCCAAAATGGTCACCTGTAGAAAATCTTCCATCTCCAAACTCTTGGGAGCGTAAGTTTTAAAGAATGGTGGCTAAAATTATATATATATATATGTATGTATGTATGTATGTATGTATATTGCTGTAAGCAAAATGTATAAATATAATATAATAATAATATTTATATGACTCTACATATATATATAATTTTTATTTTAAATAAAATGTGCATTTCTAAAATTTCGGCTGACCGAATAACCTGAGTCGGTCAGCTTCATATATGCACATTTAACAGTGTCGGTCGACCGAAACTCTGAGTCGGTCGACCGAGCCCTTTCCCGAAACTTTTTGCTAACCCATGTTTCCTATTTCCGCCGACCGACCCAGAGAGTTCGGTCGACTGATCGTGTTTCCAGCTATTGATTTTTTCTGTTCTCTTCATATTATTAACCCACCCCTTCACCTTTTCAACTTACCTCTTCACTTCTACTTTCCCAATTTCGGTTTTTACCCTAGCCCCCATTAAAATTCTCTCAAATTTTTATTTTTTTTCTTCAACAAAAATCAAATGGCTCCAAAGAAGAAATCAAAAACTACCGGAGGATCATCTTCGACACCTCCCGTTGATACTCAAATTGCTTCATGGCTAGTCAACGACGTAGCACTTCAAAGATGGATACGACTTCAAGATGCCAAAATCTTTGAAGAATCATTCGTAAGTTATCCTGATTTCGTTGCCTATCAAATTGAAGATGCCGCAACTAGAAGTGGGTTAGATGCTTTTCTAGATTACCGCAAAAATAATTTGAAAATTAACCACATTATGGTAAAATTGTTTTTTGCTAACCTAAATCTTGTCAATCCACCTAGAAACACTGAAAATTGTGTTTGGACATCGGTTTGTGGCACTTCAATCTTTCTCTCCATTGATCGAATTAACCATATATTAGATGCAAGACCGGGTGGAATTTCATTACACGACATAGACTGTAATATATCAAGTCGTGACTACATAAGTCATTTATTTTTCGAAGATGATGCTACGGATTATAGACAGACATCATCACTTAGACCCAAAGCTAGACTCTTTCATCGTTTCATAATGAAATCAATTATACCAAGAGGTGGCTCCTACCACTCAGTGTATCCTAAGAATTTTAAAGCTTTATATGCTTTGTGTTCAAATACACAAGTAAATTGGGCACAATTACTCATGAATGAGTTTCTTACATTCAATCAAGGAAAGATGCTTCATATCTATTATGGAGAATACATAATGAGATTAATTAATAGCTTCATCCAACATGCTCCGGAATCCGAAACTTCCAAAGTTCGTTCTTTTGATTCAAGGACCATAAAACTAATGAAGTTACCCGATGCACCACCTAGATTTTTAACCTTTAACCAATGGCAGAGCACTCATCGAGAACAACTACGCCGTAGTCAATCTACACCTCATCCATCAACTCATGCTCCAGAACGTCTAACACGTCAACACTCTGTTCAAAGACCAACTCCTGGAATGAGTAAGAGGTAGCTATTGATATTTTGGCTCAAAATCAAATAGCCTTAGATGCTCGCCTTCGAAAAATTGACGGACGTTTTAAGAAAATCAAGGGTTTCTTCGTCAATCTATGGGATGCATTATCATGTACTACCGAAGCCGGTGCCTCTTTTGTTGCTCCCGGAAAAAGGCCAGCAACAAACTACTCGTTTTCCACTTCAGAGAATACAAGATCCGGTACATCAGGAACTCACACTTCTAACACTCAAAGACGTGGTAAGGAACATGCTCCTCCGGAAGAAAATATCCGTCCAGAATTCGGGGATTCCGATGATGATGAGGAGTGATCATATTGCTTTACAATTTGCTATCTCATAGTTTTTTATTTATTGATTAGATATTGTGTACTACAGTAAAACATCAAAATTCCTGTTTGCTTTGAGTATGTCTTATTTAAAACACTAGGTATTTTTTTTCCTTATGTCGTGTCACATATTCCATATTGTTTAAATATCCACTAAGTATTCCTTTTTGTCGATGACAAAGGGGGAGAAATATATGCACGCTAACAAGTTTTTGCAGAAAAGACGCCATATATTCAGGGGGAGAATTACAATATATACTACTTCGTCACATAGGTATTGTCATCAATCAAAAAGGGGGAGAATGTTGATTCAAGAGTTTTGATTCATGACACAAGCTTCATATATCATAACGACGAAAGCAACAAAAAGAGAATAAGTGTATATTATTCACTACAAAGGAGACAAGACTACAATCCAGAATTTATTATGAATATTTTAAATTATTTAGTCTTAGAATATTGTTAAAATCATTCCTCAAGCAGTCACATGCACACACGAAATAATTTATACACAAATAAATGTACACTGTGCATATAACTACAGGTCGGCTGACCGACCAGAAAATTCGGTCGACCGACCCTGTAGTCAGTGCACAGATAATCTCTGTTTTATACACGATTTCAAACTCAGCTGACCGGCCAGTTTCTCCGGTCGACCGACCTACATACAAACGGCTAGTTTTCTGAAGAGTTGCGACTGTTTCATGAAGAGATACGTCCTCAATTCAAGAGATACGGACACAACTTTTGATTGGAACTCTTCATGAAAGATTGTAACTATTCTACAACTATATAAACATGATCAAATCACTTCTACAATCACCGATTCTTGTTTATAATTCTGAAATCTATTCTCTATCTATTTCTGCAAATAAAAGCATTCATTCTTATTTAATATCACTAGAATCCTTGATTTAAATCATAAACTTCGATTCTACGTGATTATCTTCCTTCTAAATCTTCACACACATATATACTCTTGAGGATTTGATTATAGGAAAGTTGTACTATCAAAAGACAATCAGTGTTATTCAGAACACATTCGTCAACAAACTATTTGTATTGAAGTTAAAGTCCTCTTCGGTTGTTGAGGCGGAAAAATTCCAGTTCGGCTGCTCAGGTGTCGTATACCTATTCCTCCGGGTGAATTGAGGGGTTTAGTTTAAATCCAGAGGGTATTCTGGGACTGGACGTAGAACAGGAAGTTCGAACCAGTATAAAAATTCCTGGTGTGCTTACTTTAATTTTTATTTTACTGCCATTATCAGTTTCCGCATTTATATACCATATTACACGATCCTTAGTACTACACGTACACTTTCAAGCTGCTCCCTCCATCGATATGAACTTCCATTGTTTTCGGATCGATATGAACCCCTTCTACATGTTACAGTGCTTCCTTCATATCCATCAACCCTTCTTCTTCCCCAAGCGGCTCAGATACTATTTCTTCCTTCCTCAACCTTGCTCCGACCTAAACCCGGCATTAACATCACCGGAATCGGCCGCGACTTTGGACGAATTGGCATGAAACTCGAATATAATTGTTTTGGGATGGTTTTTATTTATCAATTAACTAGTTTAAGCAATTGGTTCGAGAGATTGATGGGTTGTTCTGTTTGAAGACGATGGTAGTTTTCTTTTCCTTTTGTTCTAATCGATACGAAGGCTAATTATGAAAACGAGGAAAAAGTGAAATTTCTCCAAGTACAGATCGAATTTATATAGATTCAAAACCAAAGGGAAAAACGATTCATCTTCCAGTGGTCAAAACCGATAGAAGCAGTTTTGAACGTCATCGATACCAAGAACCATCTTTGTATCCATCCACCGGGATCGATCTTAAGTGTAGCTATTTGTATCCGTCAGCAATCGGACTTTCAGCCCCTTGATACAAAATGCCACTACCAAGTCATAATTAAATCGTTCAATTCGATCGATAAGAAACGACAATTTCATATACATCCCTTTGAAGACTACAAGATCTTGTATCCATCGATACGAAGCATATTGAAGAACCAACTATTTCGCATCGATGGCCATCGATACAGAGGGTGTTTTCCAACTTCTCAAATCGATCCAGGAGAGGTTCGATATGAAGAAAGAACTTAAAGCAACCATCAAATGTTGTTATGACTCGAATTTCACATTGGTCCAGGAAAGGATCAATACGAAATTCGATCCAAGTCAAAAAACTAAAAAAAACTTGGCAACGACCCGTGAATGTACAAACATGAATAGGATTCAGGTTAACATACGTGCATGTACGACAAACTAACATTCGATTTTCAAACTTAACAGGAATTGAATTCTTATCTGGTGACAACCAGGACAACGAATAACAAATCACTAGCACTCAACACTCAGTTACGACATAACACTGCATGATCATTGGGAGTCCACAATTCAGCATTTAAATTACTGGAAATCAATCGAAGGTTGCATCTCTTGATGATAAAGCAACAACTATTCAACGAAACGGATAGAGCTTTTTCGAAACAAAGAATGCAGCTTTTCAAAGCACGTCATGTTCACACAAGACGTACTTTGGAGGGACAAATGTTATCCTTCCTTTTGGAAAGGCCGTGATACCAAGGACTTGGTTGGAAACCAAAGATAATTCGACTTGAAGATTGGTTATACACAGGTTTGCTATGGATACTGGCAAATTTGGTCCGAGTGCGGATCGAGTTACAATTAACATGACACGACAAGCAAAGCTTTAAAAGCCAACATTCCAAATTTTAGGTCAATCGAAGTTCATATGCTCAAGTTATAGATCGATGAAAATTAAGAGAAAAGGTCTCAGTTCGTATCCATCAAACTCATTCCCCTTCGTATCCATCAATAGTTATCATTTCGTATCGGTTCTATTTTTACATGCTTCGTATCGATCCTCCCATCCAAACATTTCATATCGATCCACCAATGATCGATACAAAGCCTACTACCAAATGATCAATACGAAGAGGTCCTTCAATCATCAATATGAAGTGCATAAGCAAGTATCGATACGAAGAAGGGAGCTTAAGTTCAATACGAAAGGCATAAACAAGTATCAATACAAAGTGGAATGCAGAGCATCGCCACGGTGAGAAACCTCCAGGATCGATACAATTAGTCAACCAGAGGAAATGGTCACTCAGCATAAAAAGTGGATCTCCCCTCCGCCATTGTTCCACGTCATTAACAAATGATCGATACGAGCGTATTGATACGCACTGTTCAGTCGACTACAAATCCAACCTTGGATCGATCATAACTTAAAATCTACAAGTCCAAATGCTACCAAATTTTCACAGGGGCTTGCTTACCACCTAAAGAATGCCTCTGATCGATCGCAGCCCAAAATGAGTAAATCTTCATCGATATGAAATGTACATGGATCGATTAGGGATCGATCCCAAATGACCTTGGATCGATCTGGTGGGCCCATCCACATGTGAGAAAGGGTATTCCAAGATCAAAACCAGATATTTCCAGACCTCACCTATAAATAGCACTTGTACGCCTATAGTAAAAGGACTTTTGACTCCATTACGCCGTTACTCTATCGGAGATCCATTCTAACCCGAGTGTTTGAGTTATTCTCTGTTGTAACCAGTTAGTAATCATCAATAAAAAGCAAATCCTTCAAAGTGGACTAGGTTACAATGCCGAATCACTATAAATCTCTATCCTTTTCTATTTCTGTTTGCTTGAATTGGCTTATTTGTTAGATTATCCTCTTTTCACATTTAAATTCTTCATTTTAATCTCTTTAAATACGTCCGAAGAGTATTGTGCCCAATATTGGTACAAACAGGTTAATTAAAATAAATCCTGATATCATTTAATTGATTAAGTATCGTTATAGCGATTTCGCTATACCGTCATTAATTAATTTTCATCCTCAAAACCTTGTTGTATGTTTTTGAACTTAAGCTTGTGTTTTCACTAAATAGAATGTTAAAATTCTTTAATTATTTTAGTCAATGATAATTTAAAATATCAATCATTTCAACTAATGATTTTGAAATTAATTAACAATTTAGTGAATGATGTTTAAAATTGGTTTATCTTTGATTTAAATGAGATTGGATCTAATTAATCATTTCACGAATTATTGTTTGAATTTAAATCAATTATTTTGGTTATCGAAAATGTAGTTTACATAATCATTTTAATTAATGATATTTGAAATTAATAATCATTTTAATTAATGATATATAAAGTAATTAACCATTTTAATTAATGATTGTTTTAAATTTAATTGATTATTTGAACTAATTATATTTGGAATTTAGTTAATTCATTTTAAGTAATGATGTCTTATGGTTAAATAAATCATTTTAACAAACAAAATTTTAATTAAACGTTAAACTAAATAAGGAATTTAATTTAATAAATTCAATATGATTATTTGAACTTAAATTAATAGTAATTAATGGCAATTAAAATTATTTAATACTTTTAATTAGTGATGTTTGACATTAATCATTTATTTTAATTAGTGATTACTTGAACTTAGTAAATCTTTTTAACTAACGATATTTAAAGTTAATTAAATTATTTAATAAAAGTGATTAAAGTAAATTTACATAATAAAAGAGCTTTAAGTTAGTTAACCGATTTAGTGTTTTTAAAGTTAATAAACTGATTTAATAAAGATTCTAAATTTAATTTACTGATGATATAAAAATGTTTGGAAATAATTTAATGTTTTATAAAGATAATTGGTTTGTTTACTTAAAAGAGATTATAAATGTGATTAGTTATTCTTCGGGATAAATAAAATTGTCTTAGGATTTATAAAGGTATTTAAATTGTTTTATAATAAACATTGTTCAAATTTTTTAAATAATGGTTTATAGTAAAGAAAATCCTTTAAAAGGAATTATTTATAAAAAGCTAAGTGTGTATTGATTTTTGGTTTACAATAAACAATGTTTTAATGACATTTGTTTTTTACCCTTGTTTTAATGCACTTGGTATTATAAATTTTGTCTTATAAAAGAACGTTTTGGAAAGAGTGTTTTACCAATATTGTAATATGGAAATCAAACACAAGTTCAGTTTTTAAAAGTAAAGTTCGATTTCGGTTATGGAAAAATAGTTCCGTAATCAATGTCACTTATATGGAAAGGATCTAGTCGTACTTTTAATGCTAAACATTGAGGCTTGGACTCGTTTCTATCTACAAGGTTAAAAATGTCGTCAAGGCGATGCTTAGAGGTAACACTACCGCAACTTACCTGGCTTCATTTTCAACCGAGAGATAGCACTTGTTTGGCGTTAACGAGTAGTAGTAAACATATGATATTTAATTTCCATATACGATCATTTTAATTATCCCGATAGTTGATTAATTAATTATTAGATTCAGCTTTCTTCATGGTGTATCGTCACCTTAAAAATGATTAGTTGCTCTTTCGATCTTTGTTATCCTTTGTTGGCAAATGACTGAGTACAAAGCGCAAAAGGATGTCCAGCTATGTGGGGTTGCTCCTATTAGGGTATTTTCACAACTCAACTGGATTTTGATGTACCGTCACCTTAAAAACGGCTAAAATTCAAATGTGAAATATTCTAATTCTCAGTAAGGTTTGGCGGGGTTCGGCTAGTACATTTTCGAGAAGTGTCATGGAGTATATGAGCTTCTCAGAAGTATATTGCTAGAGTTATACTTCAAGGGTGGTGCACCTTCCTCTTCATTTGTTGGAAATTTTCCTTTTCTTATTTGATTCGAACTTTCAAAATGTTTTTCTGTAATTGCAACAGGAAGAGTCAACCACTCTTCACGATGTTTAATTATAGGTTTAGTCCATTCTATCAAGTTTGGACCGTTATCTTGTTTCATCCATTCTATCAAATTGGATTTGATTTAGACTATTTCCATTCTTTTAAGTCCGTTTTTAATATTATTTATGCCCACTCTTATTTGATTTTGTGCCCTGATGTTTATTTCTACTCTTTCCTTTATATATGTTATTCTTGTGAGGTATAAAACTCGTTTCACATTAGCGACGTGGCCTCACAAAACTTTTATGTTTACCCCCTTATTTTTATTATCTCGCACTGATATTTCCAAACTGATCCGGGTATTATTTTATTATAATGCTCTGGTCAGACTGAGTATTTTTCTTAAGTTGCCTTTAGTGTTATGGAGATCATAGAGGGGAGCTAGAGATTCACCCATTGTAGTGTTTATTTCGCTGTGTTATATAGTGTCCCCAGCAACATTTGTAAGGTCAGGATTTTACAACTGTCGAGCTGATAAGGTTTGTTTTTAACTTTGATATACTTTGTATTTTTGGATGACAGTTCTACTGTCCTTGTTACATTATATGTTGTCGATTCCACTGTGAGATTCTGATTTTCTTGTTCTTTTCTTTTTATTTACCCTAATAATCTACCCTTTCATCGATTGGACGCATGATATTTGAACATAGTAGTAATGTTCAATGTCGACTTTCGATGGTCAAAAGGCGGGTCGTTACAAAATAGTTCATTTATCTCGACTTTTTGGCCATGTTGCTCTCTAAATTTGGAAAAGTTACCAAAGGGAAGTTCTTGAAAATTCTCTCCATTTGTGTTTTAAAAAAAGAATTACTCAATTTAAGTTGTTTTAAGGGAGATACGGTCAAAAGAAGGGAGGTTATTCTCGGATCAAAAGATCTAGGCCCGAAAATGAGTCCGAGAGAATTACATATTTGCCATAGTAACTCTTAGATTTTGAAGAAATGGTGTAAATGAAAATTGTAGCTAACTTAATTATATTGGAAATCAAAAAAAATTCTTGATTTTGAGTAGTTTATAGGGAGTTGTGGTCATGAGAAGAGGAGGTAAAATATGGAGAAGAATGTGAAAAATGAGAGAGAGTGGAGTTCTATTTATAAGCACGACACTTAAGCAAATTACCACCTTACCTTCCTTACTACACTCATTTTTGGCCACATATTTCCTCCTCCCTATGTGCTTGAGATGATGGTGTATAAGTGTGTAAGCATGTGAGGTTTTGACATGAAGTTTGCTTTTGACTTTTGTACAAATATATTAGATATTTTGTGATATTTATATATGTATGTATTTGGTATATACACATTTGTATATGTGTATTTTAGGACATGCATGTATATGTTACATATGTGCACAAGACATATAAACAACGTTGCAATCACTTTGAACAACTTCCGTTCGTTAAACCGTTGAATATCTGAAAGTTGATTCATGGTCAGATTTTCACTTATTAATTAAATTACATATAAATTTATAAAAAAATTGAAAACTAATTTCTCATCATTATTAATTAATTAAAATGATCACATTTTAATTATAAAACCATATAGACCAATATTAAATAAGTGTTTATAAAAAGTTTTGTTATATCGATAAAGGGTTATGAATATTTTTGTATTTTCAAATCAAGTATATATTTTTATAAAACTATTATAAATGATTTATTATCACTATAGGACTAATTAAAATGAATTATTATCATTTTAAAACAATTATTTATTTATTTAAACTTAATTTTAAAACTACAGAAAACATATAAAATTGATGATATCCCTGATGATGTCATAAATATATTTTATTTCCAAAAATAATATAAAAGTAATTATTTCATATTCTTGCTTAAATGGGAAAATAATTCTATGTGCCCAGTTCCATGCATGCTAATATTGAGTGAATCTCAATTTTTCCAAAAATTGATTTCCATCATTTTTCTAGTGAAAAAAATATATCTATATTTGTTAATATACTTCTAAAACAAGTTTATCATCATTATTTATGGTTTAAAACATTATAATTTTGTGTTATAAAATCTTGCATTTGAATATTTTGAATATAAATATAATTTATCAATTAAACTTGCGGGTCGTTACAAACTACCGCCCTTAAATGAATTTCGTCCTCGAAGTTTCACCTAACCAAAATCTCGGTAAAAACAATTTAATTTCAGATACAAACCCGCGTGATGTATACAAATCATCTGTATGTAATATATGATTTGATTTCCTATACAAATACACAACTTTATTTCCAAACTAGTATTGATTTCTTAATCCTCTAGTGCAGACTCTAATCAAGTTTCTTGGTCAGAACATTCATTTCCCTTACATAGCTCTCAACTATGGTAGAAAATGCAAGCATCCAACCATAAATCCTAAACAATGTTCGTCCTCAAGAATCGAGTGATAAATCCTTCTTCAATTCAAGTATGGAACTTTGAGGTATTGACACCAGTCCCAAAAAGAATTTATCACTTGATTCTTGGTGATGAACATTGATGAGAATTTATGGTTAGATACTTTCATTTTCTACCATAATTGAAAGCTATATTAGGGAAATGAAGGTTTCTGATCAAGAGACCTGATCAGAGTCAGCACTAAGGGATCGAGGAATCAATACTGGTCCGAAAATAAAGTTGTGCATTCGAATAAGAAATTGAATCAGATACTGCATACGGATAATCTGTATACGTCACATGGGTTTGTATTTGAAATTTAAAAGAATGTTTTTACGGAGTTTTTGATTAGGTGTAATTTCGAAGATGAAATTCTTTTAAAGGCGAAATATGTAACGACCGTAAATTTATCACTTTGATAAATTGTATTTATATTTGAAACATTCAAATACAATATTTTACAATACAAATTAAAATGTTTTTAACCATGAGTAATGATAGAAAACTTGTTTTAGAAGTATATTAACAATACAGATATTTGGGATTTTTATCAAAAAACCGATGGAAATCAGTTTTTGGGAAAATTTAGATTTTCGTAATATTAGCGCGCTGGGTACTAGACACATACACTTATTTCCATTTAAGCGTAAATATGAAATAAAAATTATTTATTTTATTTTGGAAATAAAATATATTTATGACATCATCAGGGATGTCGTTAATTTTACATATTTTTGTAATTTTAAAATTAAGTTTGAATAATTAAATAATTTCTTCGAAATGATAATAATTCACTTAATTAGTAATATAATGATAATAAATCATCTATAATAGTTTAATAAATATATATACTTGATTTGAAAATATAAGTTAATTCATAGCGCTTTATCGATATAACAGCACTCTCTGTAAACACTTATTTAATATTGGTTTATTTGATTTTATAGATCAAATGTGATCATTTTAATTAATTAATAATGATGAGAAATTAGTTTTCAAAGTTCTTTTCGATTTATATGTAATTTAATTAATAAGTGAAAATGTGACCGAGAATTGACTTTTAGATATTCAACGGTTTAACGAAGGAAAGTTGTTCAAAGTGATTGCAACGTTGTTATATTTTCGTACACATATGTAACATAAACATGCATGTCCTAACGTATACATATATACATGTATACATACCAAATACACACATAGACATATATAAATATTACAGAATATAAATGATGTTTATACAAAATTCAAAAGTAAACTACACATCAAAACCCCACATCCTTACACATTTACACACCATCATATCAAGTCATGTAGAGGAGGAAATGTGTAGCCAAAAATGAGTGTAGTAGGGAGGGTAAGGTGGTAATTTGCTTAAGTAACATGCTTATAAATAGAACTCCACTCTCCCTCATTTTTCACATTCTTCTCCATATTTTACCTCCTCTTCTCAAGACTATAACTCCCTATAAAATACTCCAAATCAGAAAATACTTATTTTCCAAATTCAAGAGAATTGAGTTGGTTACAATTTTCATTTGCACCATTTCTTCAAAACTAGAGAGTTACAACGCCAAAAATGTAATTCTTTCAGACTAATTTACGGGCCCAAACTTTTAGATCCGAGAAAATCCTCCCTTCTTTTGACCATGTCTCCCTTAAAACAACTCAAA
The DNA here is from genome assembly GCA_030765085.1 of Allium cepa. Taxonomy (NCBI): domain Eukaryota; kingdom Viridiplantae; phylum Streptophyta; class Magnoliopsida; order Asparagales; family Amaryllidaceae; genus Allium; species Allium cepa. The sequence goes on along the minus strand of CM060944.1, from coordinate 498,302,793 downwards.
ATTGAGTACTTTTTTAAAATTCAAAAGGAGAGAATTTTCATGAACTTATCCTCTGACAACTTTCCCAAATTTCAAGAGCAACATGGACAAAAAGTCGAGATAAGATGAACTATTTTCGGGTCCTGTTTGGTGAATTCAGTGTCCCTTTAACTTTCAAGGCTGAGCACCCCTCCCTCTTAGCCAACCATAGCCGAGCCATCCAGATCCTAGGTTGTGCCTACTTCAACCCAAAGCCAAGCCCGTGCATGCTTGTAGTGAAGGAGAGAGGTGTTTAAGTTTTAAAAGTGATAAAGTGTAATTTTGCTAATAAAATTGAGAAACTCTACTTATTTTTATTATAATTTATACGATGATATGATATGTTTTCTATAATTATTTTCTATGGTTGATCGTCATGTTTGATGTTATAATATGTTTATTTGGTTATGAAAATAATTCCGTTAAATACACGTCAAATTTACACAAAGAAATACAAGAAATCAAGAACACTCTAATCAGATAATGGCATCCAACTTTATCATGTCTGAGCCTCCTCCTCCTCTTCCCCTTTCTTCTTCACCTAACCTCAAGGAGGTGCAACCGAAATTCGACAGTGAGGGGTTCCAACTGGTGAGGAACCGCCACATAAGGGAGAAACCTCCTCTTCTTCAATCGAAATCTGCCTTTCACACAAAGAATCTATACAGCAATGTACACAGAGAGCCATGAAACAATCCCAGTATTCAAAAATCAAGAAATGACTCTCTACTTTCATCAAACTCTACTAAAGGGTATCAGAACAACCAAATTTACAGTGGTGCTGTAGATAATCAGAGACAATCAATTAGCAAGCAAGGGATTTTCTCTCATAAAATATCATCATGGGCAGATTTGATTAAAGAAGGAGGCTTCAACCATGAATGTACCTTGAAATATCAAGCACCTATAACCATTAACAATAAGAAAATGGTTATAATCAATGAAGGGGTTAGTAAGAGAACAAAGTCCAAGTGGGGTTGCTCGGTGATAGCTTATGTCTATGATAATAGGCCATTTTATCATCATTTTAAAGCTTTTGTTCAAAGAACTTGGAATCCCACAGGTAATTTTGAAATCTTTACAAGAAACAATGGTTTCTTTATTATGAAATTTGCTGTTGAAAGTGATTGTGAAAAAACAATCAATGGAGGTCCTTACTTTATTAATGGAAAATTGATTATTCTGAAAAGATAGAGCAATAAAATTTCATTTGATAAGGATCTTTTAAACACAATTACTATATGGATTCGTCTTCTAGAAATCAGTTTAAAACTATGGGACAGTGAAGCCTTTGGAGCAACTGCTAGTACAGTTGGTACCCCTCTAAAATTGGATGAACAAACAGCAAAAGAAACCAGGTTAAGCTATGCTAGAATTCTGGTTAAAATCAATGCAAAATCAAATCTTTCAAATGAAGCTTATATTACAATGCATGATGGAGAAACCATAGTGTAGAAAATCGAATATGAATGGATTCCTCCAAACTGTGTAGTATGTGAATGCTTTGGGCACAAAACAGAAGACTGTTCATCAAAAAAAGTATGGAAAAAAAAAGTTAAAGATTCAAATAGTAATCAAGAAAAGGAGATTTCCACAGAAAAATTACAAAATAGGAATCAAGAATTAGTCAGCAATATTGACAACATTTCAACAATAGAGTCTAAGCAACAGGAAATTCATATTCTGGAAAATTGGAAAATTCACTTTCTGGTAAGATTAAATTCTTTGAAAGCATGAAAATAAAAAATGGTGACCTTCAATCCTCTAAAACATCACAAGGGAAAGATATACCAGATCAAGAAATGATAGAAATTGCAGATGAAATTCCAAATTCAAATTTACTACAGCAGCAAGCAGACTTAACTGAGGAGAATATGGAAATCAGCTTAAATACAGGGGTAAAAAGCAATTCAGAAAGGAATGTTGAAATCACAATATAGAATCCAAGCAATCCACAACAAAAAGTAGATGAAGACTTGATTCATAAATCCATAAAACTTATCCCAAAATCTCTCAACATAGCAAAAAGGAACAATAAAGAAAGAAAGAAAAACAAAACAAAAAATTTATGGGACATTATTGCTCAAAACAGTGAAAGCAGCAGAGTAAAAGATGATTTTCAAAAAAAATACATAATGAGAAATCCAAGATGGGAAGAGCATCTAAAAATTCAAGGCAGAAAGCCTTTTAAAAGAAAGGGGGCTAAAGGCATTGAATTCATGGATGAAAAGAAAGAAAGGGAGAGCTCAGAGGATTTTGATCCTAATCTCTCTATTTAGCTGCTGTGATATCCTTTGTGTATCCTTAAATCTTTATTTCTAATAATTATGTCAATTATTTCTTGGAATATTAGGGGATTGAACTCTCCTGCTAGAAAATTGGACTTGAGCAATTTAATTTTTTCAATTAAACCCAGTATTGTTGGTATCTTAGAGCATAAGCTTGATGATACTAATATATTAAATTTTCATGCCAGAAATTACAAATATTGGGGTTTAGTAAATAACAATATTATGGGTGGTTTTGGTAGGATTATGGTGCTTTGGGAGCAAAATATCTGGAGTTTAGATCAATATCTTTTAAATTTTCAATATATTCACTGTAAATTCTCTAATAAGGGGGGATTTCAAATAGAAATAACTTTTGTTTATGCTTCAAATAGTAAAAAATTAGAAATTCCCTTTGGAATGACCTTGAAACTTTAAATATGAATTTGACTAAGCCTTGGATTATAATGGGAGATTTTAATACTGTTTTACATTATTTTGAGAAAAGCGGTGGTCTTCCAATCTCCTTTAAAAAAATAGAATTTTTGAATAACTTCTTTATTAAAACTGGTTTAATTGAACCAAATATCATTGGTAATAAATTTACAGGGAAATCTGGTGAATTTAGAAATATACATTGCAAATTAGATAAAATTCTAATTAATTATAACTTTGCTAAAACATTTTCTAATTATCAATGTTTTACTCTTCCTCAAGCCACTAGCGATCACACTCCAATTCATATTCTTTTCTCTGATAATAAAAATTATAAGAGTAAATCACCATTTATATTTTTTAATGGATGGACTTTTGATAAAGATTATATGGATGTAATTAAAAACAGCAATATCTCTCCCTGTCAAGGCTCAGCTCAATTCAAACTCAAGAATTTTCTAAAAATAATAAAGGAAAATCTGAAACTTAGGATGAGAAATGACATTAATTCAATTAGAAAGTAATGTGAGTCTCTCCAAAACATTATTGATAATAATAGCTCAGACATATCTATAGTCAATCACTTTTTCCAATGTCAGAACAAACTCAATAATAGTTTCCATGTGCAAGCTACCAATATGAGACAAAAAGCCGAGGTGGATTGGCTTACTAATGGGGATGAAGCTAGCAAATTTTTCTATGCCAAGATGTCTAGTAGAAAGAAAATCAATGACATAGGAAAACTACTAGACAAAAATGGAAATATTTTATATGATGTGTCTCAACTTGAGCAGTTAGCTGTCATATATTTTACTGATTTATAGAACACTGTGGAATATAAGAAGGAGTTCCCAATTATTGAACCAAAGTTTATTCTTAAAGATAGTAGTAAAGATATTCTTCTTGCTTTGATTGTTTTAGAAGATATTAAAAAATTTATTTTCAATTTGAAGGATGATAAAAGCCCTGGCCCTGATGGGTTTGGGGCAAAATTTTACAAAAATCCATTGGGAAGATATTAGATTCAAAACCTTTAATGCTATAAATGAATTCTTTACTATTGGTAAACTTCTGAAAAGCTTAAATTATACTTTTATCACTTTAATACCTAAAGTTAAAATTCCTTTAGGGCTTAGGGATTATAGACCAATTTCGTGCTGCAACTTTATTTATAAGATTATTGCTAATATATTGAGTAGAACAATTAAAATATTTCTAAAACACTTGATTTCTGAAAATCAGTGTGCATTCATCCTTGGTAGATTTATTATTGAAAATAACCTTTTGGCTCATGAAATAATAAGAGACTTTTACAAAGGTTGCAAAAACAAAGTTTGTATTAAAATTGATATTCACAAAGCTTTTAACAAGATAAATAGATCTTTTATTATTCATATGATGAATCAACTGGGCTTTCATGAAAAATTCTGCAATCTAATTCATGACGCATTGAAACTGCTTCATTTTCTATATTAATTAATGGTTCACCATGTGGGTTTATTAACAATAATAGAGGTATTGGACGAGGGGACCCTCTTTCCCCCTACTTATTTGCAATTGCTATGGAATTTTTAACTCTTCAAATGGAATCTGAACAATTAAAAGGAAATCTCAAGCCTATTAATAGGATTTTTCCTATTGTTACTCATTTATTATATGTTGATGGCCTACTTCTGTTTATAAATGCAGACTTGAAAAGTGCATATACCATTAGAAAGCTCTTTGAAAGTTTAAAAGTATATACAGGTCTTCAAATAAATGAAAGCAAAGCTTATTTTAGCAAAAATTGTGAAAATAAGGAGGATACTCTTAGCATTCTTAATATTCAAGAAGGTCAATTGCCTGTTAAATATTTGGGACTCCCTCTTAGTACAAATCAACTAACTACTAGAGACTGCTCAAGACTTTATAACATCATTCAAGAAAAGTTAGAAAGCTGGTCCAGAAGAATTTTATCGATAGCTGGTAGACTTGAGCTTACGCACACTGTCATCACGGTTATTATTATGTATTGGATTCAGACTCACAATATTCCAGTAACAATCATTCAAAAAATTGAAAAGAATGTGTGCTAATTTCATATGGAAAGGAAAGTATCATAAAATCTCATGGGATACTATCTGTAAACCAAAAGAGTATGGGGGGTTGGGGGTTAAGGAATATCAAGGATCTTCAAGAAGCTTGTAATATGAAACTCTTTTGGAGATTTGTTGAAGGAAAATCTCTATGGTCAAAGTGGATGAAAAATAAATATGTTAAAAACAAAAAAATTTGGACCATGCCAGCAGAAACTCACAACTCAAGCTCTTGGAAAAATATTTTGAAAAGCAGAAATATTGGCATCAAATTATTGGAAAGAAGTTTCAAGGATGGAAAAAACACTAGCCTTTGGTTTTATCCTTGGATCAATGGAAAGTCGTTGATTAGCTTATTAGGTTGGAATAATTTACTAAATTTTGATGGTGCAAATTTAAAAGTTGATCATATCATTCAAAATCATACTTGGAATACAAATATTCATCCAGCAACCTCTATTTTCAAAAGGAGTATAGAAAACATTGAAATTGATCCAAATATGGTAGAAGATTACTGGAATTGGAAACTCTCAAAGAAAGGAAACTTTTCTTTCAAATCTACTTGGAATTTTTTAAAAGGATTTGAAACTCAATTGGATTGGCACTCTGTCATCTGGAATAGAGCAAACTACCCAAAAATGGCTCACTGTACCCACTTTTCTCTGTTAAACAGATTGCCAACCAGGGATAGATGTAACAAATGGAATAAAACAGTGAAACAGAATGTCTCCTTTGCAAGAATGATAAAGAAACAGCAGAACATCTTTTCTTTGATTGTGAATTTTCAAGACATATATGGCATATTGCCAAAAGAAAGCTCAATTTCAACAACAATATTTCAATTCAAAGCATCAAAGAAAGTATTAATTTCATCAGGAAACTCTCAAAACCAAATCAAAGAAATTCAATGAAGCCTGCATCATGCACACTACTGCAGTATACTTTATATGGAAAGAAAGAAATGCTAGATTGCATACCAAAAAAGTAACAGATGCCATTCAAATATGGAAATCCATAGAAGCAAATTTTCAAATTTTAATCCATAAAGACATCGGTAAAAGAAATCGACCTCGCCATCTTTTCTCAGATAGTAATGATCATCAAAATATCGAAGCAGTAGTAGGATCATACTTACAAAATGGGAATCTCAATAATTTTATCTTCCATGGCAATAATCCTCAGATTTCTAATCAGTGGATTTCACATTCGAGGAAGGAAACCATCCATGTCAATACTGCTTTCACTAGAGGGGGCCATTTCAGCTCCAATACCAAAGCAAGTCTCTGCAAGGGAAGTAAACATGACTTTAATATAATGTTTAATAGTGATAATAATAAGCAGAATAGATCTTATAACTACTGCTCACCTGATATTGGCAGGAATTACCGTGCAACGAGTAAAGAGGCGTTGAATCTGATGGTTCCCCTGATTCATGACAAAACAAATCATTTAGATACCAATTTGCTAATGGTCGACAACTTTCATTACATTAGTAAACTAAATGGCAAAGTATATCACATATCTGAGTGGGAAAGGGGGAAAGCAGCAACTTTTCGGGCACAGTGGATCATGCGACTGTTATAGCTGTTGAAAGGAGCAAGCTTTATTGCAATTCTGAACTTCAGATTGAACCGGAAGCACAAATCAACTGCAAAGGCAGCGAGATGCACTATAATTCTAACCTCCAACTTGATTTGGAAGCCAGTAACAGCAATTGGAGTCTTATAGATCAAAACTTTGCAAAGTTTAATGAAGATCCAGGACCTAATAGTATTGTTAATGGCGATCGAAGCGAATCTAGAAATCCACCATAACCATATATAGATGCATCTGCTAAGGAAGCATCGCACCTTCTCATGAAATCTCCTAACAGAGTTGCTGCTGCTAAAGATTTCTCTGCTCCTAAGCTCGTTGAAACTTCTGTTAAAAAACCGACTAGTTTGTTGGAAGCAGAGACAAAAATAGCTCATCAAAGCCATTTTTGCCCAGCTTTAAAGATTCAAAGGCTCCGATACAATGTATTAAAGGATTGGAAGCCTCCTTGAATCTCAATATCCACTAATTTTGAGGATCGCAAAAATTGTTTAGTTCTGCCATGATTTTCGTTTTGAGAAGGTGGAGTATTGGAGGCGCTTGTAAAACCCTAGTATGTTTTAAGTTCTGTTTTATCATGTATTGGGTCGGTATAGTTGTAACGGGTTTTTACCCGATCCCACATTTGGGCTTGGGCTTATATTAATTCAGTTTCAAAAAAAAAAACAAATTTACACAAAGAAATCACTTTCCTATATAAATTATAAAAGTGTTAGGAAATGGTTAAACCTCTTTAAAATATTTTTAAATGGTTTATAAATGTTTTGTAAATATTAAAATTCAATTCGGAGATGTTTTGAAAAGATATGAAACTAGAGTCAAAAATAGGCGCGTCGTGTAACGGTAGTTCGCGATTTCGTGCCATAAAAGTTAAATCAACGTGTAATATGGAATATAGCTTGGAATGATTAGAAATAAGAATTTTTTAAGCACTTACAACTATGGTTTTCAAAAAGAAGAAGGAAAAACAAGATTTCATTTAGTGAAGTTTGAGATATGTCGAAATCAAGTTTTCAAAAACGTCATGCTTTGGCAGTGGGAAACTAAAGTAGTAAAATCTTGAAAATAGATATTTTTAAATCTTTAAAAATATAAAATAAATTCCACAAATATATTAAAATGTTTTAAAAAGGATTTAAGTTATTAAAATGAACTTACGTGGAATGAAATTAGCATTTTGATCAAAGAAGCTTTAAACCATTATTCGTAGCACTTTTTACAGTTCTTTTTGGTAACTTTTGATAATTAAGATTTAAAGTTGTGTTTTTCTTCCAAATGTTTTGCAAATGTTTTTCAAATAATGAATCAAGTATTTTTAAAGAGTTTAGAGTTAATCAAATAACTTGACTGCCTTATGAGTGACAAGAAGATAGCCTTTAGACCTGAGCTTGGACAACCAGTGTTTGGGTTCCGCTCTAACTATCTAGACTAGCCCGACAAAGCGAATAGTAAATTTGATTTACTTAGACCACATCTTCATAAGATAAAATGAGATTTGGACATTCCCAAAAGTTAAACAAGATTTGAAATAGGATTTTGGTTGTTAAAGAAAACATTCTAGTTAAACTTCGTATTAAACTCTAAGGAGGGAACTCATATATCTATATGAATGTAAAGGCGATTTCACCATTATTCAACGAGCAGTATAGGTCGAATATGGAAATTAGTCTTGGGTATAATCAGTCTATAATTTATGAATCCCTTTTATTCAGTACTAACTGGTTTGGATTTATAGTAAATTATGTCTTAAATAACATGGATTTTGACCCACTAAAGATATATTTTGGAACTGTGAAATCTTCATTAAGATTTGAATTATACCTTTTCCAAATAATTAAAGATGAAATGTTTTGGCGTTTCTAAAGTTAAAAGGGGTTTTGATTTACCAAAGGATTTGATAAAGAGGTTTACTTATCCTGTATACGCTGAAATAGAATATGATTTAAAGATGTATATCTCTAAAGAGATATTTTACTTGTATAAAAGATATTGATCAATTGAATAATAATCACCTATACACTTGACATCTTTTATCATTATTTGGTTCGAAGAAACTAGGGTCGGATTTTGGTGGTTCCTATTCGAAAACCACTTTGGACCAACATACATTCGAAAGTAAAAATGTATTGAAGATAATGGTTTTGGAGACGGAGATCTTCATAATGTAATGCTTCTTTCCACTAATCTCGCAATTCCATATTATAAAATATATATGGTGGTAGAAATGCTTTATTCTGAAAATATTTGATGCAAGGACTGCTCGCTACTAATCCTAGGTTTGATTCCCGATAGGATGTACTAGGAGAGTGCCTTCGGTTTGTCCTGTGCCCGAACATCTTGTATGGACGAATGTCTAACATTGCATTTCTAAGACCACGTACATTGATTTTTACAAACGTACATCTGTTTGCTGGTGTAGAAGGGAACCCCTCTTACACTTAACACCTTTCTTTGAGGTGTACGAGCTTAGAGGTTGTACTTTTATAGATTTCAATACTGTGTTATTAGAAATGGCAAATTGGCATTCAAATTAGGATTTGTCATATGAAAGGTAAAACATTACCTTAAGCCTTGCACATTGGGACTGAAAAAAGCATGGTAGATGCAGCAGGGTTAAGAGGGTCGCTCCCATTAAGAGATAATCATCACCTTTCTAGATTTCTCTCTATATTTCGGGTTTGTTGTGTATGCTATGGTCATGGATAGGTCAGGAATGACTGGGATTATGACATGTTCAGTACTGTCCATGGTAAAGGTAGGCCTGTTCTGTGTTGGTAGAGGGCAATGGGGCTGTGCCTCGATGTATCCCTCTAGAGATGTACTATTGGAAAGTAGTCCCTTACATTGTCATTGTATGGAATCCATTCTCCAATGCGTACCTTTATGCTTTTAGTTGTAAACCTATTATGCTGGAATTTAATAAATGTAACAAGTTCAGCAAAGATTATATATATTTATTTGAAAGAGTTTTCAAAGAATGTCATTAAAAATAATATATCTGATTTTGCATAATAAATGATTTTGTTATCGTAAGGTAAAAATCCGTCCGTGTTTATGTGTAGTGTGGTCTTATGAGATACTCTTTGTTTTTAAAAATATCCATGTTTTGAGTTTTCTTACACCAGTCCCATGATTGAACCGGAGTTTATTTTCTTTTCCCTTAAACTTTGCATGCCCTATTTTTCCAGGCAACCAAATAGTCCAGATTTAGCTTGGAACATTTTGGAGGAGCTTGAAGTAGGAGCTGGAATTTCCTTTGTGGATAGTTATCCATTTCCGTTTCTGCTGCATTTATTACTTTTCGTATTCGACACTAGTAGTGACAGAGATTTATAACTGTCTAGGCTGAGATAAGAATAGATTCTAATGTATGTATTTAAAAAACTCCACGGTAAAGATTATACATTAAAACAATATATGTTATTCCATTCCTGTAAGATTCTGTTCTGTCTTCTTTTTTTTCTTACCCTTGATCGATTCGTCTTTTCGGCACTTGGATTTGCGGCACGTGAATACCAAGGACGTATTAGTGTCGGTTTTTGAGATTCGAAAAGGTGGGTCATCATAGGGTGTATGATTACAACTACTTAATGAATAGAGCATTGCCTAAAATATTATGTAATCTTAACAATAGAATCTTTTCCTTTAAAATCTAACAATAATTTTTGGTTTATACAAGGACAAAATATCAATATATGCTCCATTATGAACAAATATTCAGTTGGGTTGTCAAATAACTGAAAAAGGACATTGCAATGATGAATAAAAGGTTGCCAACTATCCATGCGCATAACACGAATTCGCCATAGTAATATCATTGATAAAGCAGTAATACCATAGTTAATAGTGTATTAAAGGAAAACCAACTACACAATGTTACATCCATAATTATGTTTTTCTTCTTTTTTGTTTTAGTTAGCATGTATGAGGTGGTTGGATTTATAATGCATTGCTACTATAAAATATTAGACATTTGATAAAATCTATTGGAGGTTAAATGAACTATTTTTTAAATCTCAACTTTTGTATCTAATGTTGCTTTTATTTGATTTTTTTCTATTCATATGATTATTAGTTTCGTTTACTTATTTTACTTTATATGGCATAGTTTGTTTATCAATACATATATACATTTGTGTAGCGTATCGGTGACAAAGCTGATCTTTATTTAATTCTTAAACATAATTATATAGGAAATTTATGTTGTAGGAAAATTATGCGATAATAGAATAGTCACATTATAATTTCATACCATGTTGTAGGAAATCATGAAACCATACAAGTAACTCATTAGCTTTGGCTATAATAGAAAAAAAATTCATTTTGTTGTAAGTACTTACTTTATAGACTATTATTTCTTATGTAAATGTCTAATGTTATCTTCCTTGACATAATGTTTTCCTAAATCTAATGTTATCCATCTTAATCAATATATGCTCTAACATAGACTATGAAATATTAATATGCAATACATGGTTTACATTGAATTTTTGGCTATCACTTATCCTGTAGAGATCTCATGAAGGGGATTTTCACTTCAAGGGCTTATTTGTGCAGGGTAATAAGTTTTAAGGACACTACTTCTGAAAAATGAGTTTTAAGGACATTTTACAGGAAAAAGATAAAAGAATTTATCATTTTCAGTTATACAGAAATAAATATAAAATGATTTATCATTTTTCTGTATAACTTAAAAAGATAAATGAATTTATCATTATGTCGTAAATTGTCCTTAAAAGTAATTATTCAGAAATGTTGTCCTTAAAACTTATTACCTTACAAATAGAAGCCCTTCAACCTAATTTTCACTCTCATGAAACCATGGGTTATTTATTCCCCACAAAGTAAGATAATTTAAAACTAGATGGACCATAATAAACCATATTTTCGGTCAACTAATAAAAGAAAGTACATGCTTTTTAGATTATTTTATTTAAATTTAGACTTATATGATAACTAATTATTGTTGATTATTTTTTATTCAATTTGAAAAGATCAATTACATATTAATTCTTTTTAATGCTTAAATGAGATTAAACTTTTATTCCAATATAATATTTGATTTCTAAAATTAGTTTTTGGTTTCATCTACTTACATGTTTTCTAAGGAAAGAGTTCACTAAATCATGTTTTGTTGCTTTTAGTAACATTTTTGAAAATTTTCTTACAAAAAAGAATAATGCTCAAGTAGTTGGGATCATTAAAGCAGGAAGATGCGTTGTAACGACCCAGGATTTTTATTAATTAAAATTTGAATATTTAATTAATTTTAAATATTAATAAGTGAATTTATAAGTCAAATAAATTTTATTTTGAATAATTGGATTTAATTGGATAATTAAATCAATAATTTAATATGTTAAATTATGGAAATAATTGAAAATTGAGTTAAATATGATTGAAAATGATTTGTAAAATTTTATTTTATCATATTGGAGTTAGAACGATATTTTAGAACTTTTAAAATCGAATTAAAAGTTAATTTGTGAAAATTGAATATTTTAATATTAAAATCGACTAGTGAAAATAGTCAATTTTTGAACAGTCTCAGAATTGGACGAAACCAGTTCCATTGGATCCGTAATAGTTAGTTATTACCGGATTTTAATTTTTGTAGCAATCGGAGTTATCGTTTGATCGTGGAAGCTCGAAACGCATCGAATTGTTTTTAATATTAATTTGGCGAGTTAAAATAGCCATTTTTCAAAAAGTCTCGGATTTTGACGAAACCTATTTCATCGGATCCGTAATGTGATATTATTGTATGGTTTCAAATTTCGTGTCAATTGGATTTACCGTTTGTCCGGTACAAATTAAAACGCCTAGAAAATCGTTTAAATCGGTTTAATTTAAATTGAACGTTTATTGCCATAACTCGCACAGATGTCCGAATTAGCTTCCGAAACCTGTTCCATTGTGTCCGGAACGCGGGGTAAACCCTAGAAACGCTGATTACGGCGCGTGAATCAGAGTTTGGAATTCCCGGATGAATAGTGTTCAACGATTTCCTACAAATAGACACCCTCCCCTTCATAAAAAAAAAAAAAACTAAACCTAAAACCCTAGCCGCCTCAGCCTAAACCAATGGCCGAAAACATGTGTGTTTCTTCCTCCAATTTCTCGAAATCCACACATTAATAGCGAAATCTTCCAACTAGAAAGATGTCAGGCTCGTCGAGATCCATCGATCCAACGGTGGAGATTGAATAATTCGCGACGTGGAGAGGGTTAGGGGCTCGCAAACGTGGTAGGTTTGGATGCGTTTCTCGAAGAACAAGGAGAGCTGTAACGACCCGCCTTTTTGGACAGTTTAAAACCGACGATCAAATACACATATCGATTCCAAACCATTAAAAGGGCAGATAGTTATTGGGGTAATTAAGAAAAGAAAAGGAAGAGAAATAAAGGAAATGAAACAACACAGAATCTCACAGCGGAAGGCTAAAGTATAATAATAAAATAACAGTTCATGAAGCTGTTAATTAAATGAATACATTTGAAATGAATACATTTGATTATTATTATACGACATTTATCAGAGTTATACATATACAACAGAACAATTAAAATAATGCAGCAGACAGCATGATGCATAGATAGTAATAGTAATAGTGTACCAAATCTTCGTCTTCGTCCTCCAGAATAGATCTTCAAAAATCTGAAAACTCAGGTCTGACCCGAGCGTAATGAAAAGACAAACACTCGAGTCAGGACTAAATATCCTTGTGAAAGTTAAATCAATCGTAAATAAATATGAGTGTAAACGGCGTTAGAGATGTTTACGGGGTTTGACATCTCCTATCCAGTGTCAACGTGCGTGCAATAACTTAAGAGATGTTACGGGATTTTTCTATCTCTCAAGGATCCGTTAAACTATCTACTATGTAATAATGTACGCTAAGTAGATAATGTCTATCAGTAAAGTAAAGGTATCAAAATAGTGTTAAGGCGACGCCCATTCACCGCTTAACACATTTATATTCCCAAGAGCATATACAAGACCGTAGTTTCCCCAAAACCGGAAGTCACCAGAGGGCAATCCATATACTCAAGGTACAAAATCAAAACGTAGTGGTCGCGAATAGGATAATCAGTATGACAAGGTACATGAGGCAATACCAACTAGGATACTAGTAGTTGCGTGATCCGGACTGATGTTGGGCATAGCCAGCAGCTACCCCAACACCGCGAAACAACACTCCCAAATCAAGGGGTGCACCCAAATCGCATCACAAATGTAATAGAAATGGTATCGAAGAAGTGTGTCCGCTAGAGGTGGCGAACCTCAATGGCCCGGCGCGGCTCCTGTTTTAGTCATATCAGGGGTCATCCAATAATCGTTCTCTTTCTTCAGTCAATGCGTTCACCAAACCATCCACTTCATTCTGGATCAACACTCCGCGTATAATAGTTATTAAAGTGGTTTTCGGTATCGACAGAGAGTATGTCCATATCCGATCCCGGTCTCTTTAATAACTACGTATTATTACACCATTGGCTCTTTTACATTTCAAATCGATTCATAATTGATATCGACATATCATATTCGCTTCAAAATTAAATCTATTTCAAAAATCATCGTATCTTTCCAAATGTCATATTTCGTTTCAAAATCATTTTCCCGCATCAATATCTCATTTCGATTTCAAATTCATTTCGGATTTCAATTTAGATTGCAACTTCGTTTAACTCAATTCGTATTTAAATTTAAGGTTTAAATATAACATTTCACCTTATTTTCTAGCTTAAAATTTTAGAAATAGTTTTAAGTAGTTTAAAAGTAGTTTTAAGTAATTACAATAGTTAAAATACTTTAAAATCTTAAAATGGATTTGAAATAGATAAATTTAGTTCAAAATAATTTAAATTGGGTTAAGTAGATTTAAAATGGATTAAAATAGTTTAAGTATTCAAAATGGTTTATATAACCGAGAAATTTGGAAAACAAAATAAAACAGCTTCAAAACCAATCCATTTCAATTATAACTTCCCAATTCAAATCAATTTCAATTTCCATTCTACCGATTCAATTTCGATTTCAATTCAAATCAATGTCAACTTTTACTTCGAATTAATTCAATTTTACATTCGCCTTTAATTTATTTAATTTCAATTTATATCGATTTGGAGCTTGATTTCTCAAAATGTCAATTTATAATACTTAACAAAATTATCCTACAATATTCAAGTTTAAATCCCAATTCCAAATATGATTCAATTCCAAACTCGATTTCAAAATATCATTTTTATATCGCTTTTCTTAGTAATATTCAAAGCTCGAATTAAGGTTAAATCTTTAAACAAATCAATTTTCGACATTCAATCATATCCAATTTCCAAATTTCAAAGTCTCAACTTAATTATTTAACAAAATTCCACTAACCAAAATTCATTTCAACATTCCAAACTCAATTTTTCGATAAATTCAATTTCTATAAATCGATTTCTATTTATAACCTTCAAATCAAAACATTTAAATAAATTTCAAATCAACGATTTTTAAAATTTATTAATTTAGCCAATTCGGTGTTCGTATATAATTTTCTATCCTATGGCCAAGTAATTATTTATTTCAATTAAATGTCAGGGATGAATATATATCACTTAAATAAAATCACGGTATCATATGTATGCATAACAGTATATATAAGCAAATAACATCCAAACATTTAAATATCAACCAATAGCATCCATCGAAATACATCATCCAATACATAATACAATTCATCACAATTTCATAGTTATCAATGTCAGGTAATTAAATCGCAATTCAATTTCAATTTCAGTTTCAATTTCAATTTTAACTGTCAATTTAATTTTCGACGGTTAATTCAAACGACAATCTATATGACAATTAAATTCTATCAAACAACGACAAATAAAATTCATATCACTTCATAATGTCAATTTAACTAGCATAAAGATATTTAGTACGTTGTGAGCGTTATAAAACACTCACCTTGATTTTCCGATTTTAAATCAAATCGAACGACGTTCGATTTAACTCAAAATTTTCTCTAGCTCCAAATGATTCCAATCCAGTTGCATCGCGTAGAGCTCGTACATACGATTCCAACGCAAAAAAACTCGTCCGAATCCGACCTCGCAGCAAAAAGTTATCACGTTTTAAAGTTACACGATTTTGAATTTCAAATTTAAACTAAAAAAAAGAAAAAAGGAAAAAAACACCTCACCCCAATACACGTGCGGCCCCCACCTGCGCATCTTCTTCCTGTCGCACGCGACTTGCTCCAGGTTCCTTCACGTACGCATCCACTATCATGAAGAACCCATTACATACAAACTAGGGTTTCGATTTGCCTCCTCCACGATCAACGAAACTTCATCAAACCGGCGCCATATCGAAGCCCTTCGCGAATAGCACTACCGCCCCCAACCCCCTGACACTCGGCCACCTCATGGCGCCTGGAAATGCGTGCGAACGCAGCCCCTTTGTCGCCGATTTGCCGCCAATCCGTGCAACGAAACACGATCATAACCGTTGAGATTATAGATCTCAACATCCTCTACAAGTTTCTAGTTGAAAGATTCTTGAATAGATTGGCGGATTGGAAGATAATGAGGGGAGAAGATTCGAGCGATTCCGGCCATTGTTTTAATTGTGGCGGCTGCGTTTTTAATTTGGGCTAGGGTTTTGAGAAAATTGCATTTATACCCAATTATTTTAACAATAAAATACCCAATTTAACACTTTTGCAAACGAACTCCAAACGACGCGTTCCGCCAGGCGATCCTAAAGTTTTTCCGCATTCCGGACATAATGGAACAGGTTTCGGAAGCTAATTCGAAAGTATGTGCGAGTTATGGCATAAAACGATCAATTTAAATTAAATCGATTTAAACCGATTTCGGTGCGTTTTAATTCGTACTGGACAAACGGTAAATCCAATCGACTTGAAATTTGAAATCTTACAATAATATCACATTACGGATCCGATGAAACTGGTTTCGTCGAAATCCGAGACTTTTTGAAAAATGACTATTTTAACTCGCCAAATTAAAATTAAAAACAATTCGACGCGTTTCGAGCTGCCACGGTCAAACGACAACTCCGATTGCTACGAAAATTGAAATCCGATAATAACTAACTATTACGGATCCAATGGAACTAGTTTCGTCCAATTTTGAGACTATTCAAAATTTGGCTATTTTCCAGTTGATAATTAAATATTAAAATATTCAATTTTCACAAATTTACTTTAATTCGATTTTAAAAGTTCTACCACAACATTCTAACTTTAATATGATAAAATAAAATTTTACAAATTATTTCTTAATCATATTAACCCGTTATTCAATTATCCAATAAATTCCAATTTTAAAATCTTATCAACTCTATTATAATCCAATTATAACTTACATTCACTTTGGAAACCAATTTGAATCATATTAAATCAAATTTCAAATATTCACTCTATTTTCATATATTGAATTTCAATATCAAATTAATCGTATTAAATTCGGAATTTAATTATTCAAACATTTGTAATATTAAATTTAACAAATTTGATTATTCTTAAATCACTATCCTTTCAAATATTCAAAACGAACTTATAAAATTTAACCTTTGAAACGAGTTAAAATTATAGAACAACTATTCCCATTATACGGTTATTTAACTCCCCATTATTAAATTGTTCAATAATTATCAAATATTTAATTTAAACAATTCCGATTATCCAATAATTCATTATCTTTTGAAATATTGAAATTTAACTTATAAGATTTAGCCTTTAAAACCAATTCACAATTTAGAACACTATTTTCATTTTACAGTTATTCAATTATTCAATAAGTTTTAAATATTTAATTTAAATAACTTACCTGTTCAATATTCAATATTTGATTTCAAATAGATTTCACTTATCAATCAATTACTTTATTATATCCAATGAATTCAACATTTATTATCATATTCAACTTTTGATTTCAAAGGCATTCACTAAGTAGCTTTTATTTTTCATTACTTGGATAATTATTGTCGCAATTCATTCCAGTTATTATTATTTCAAACGACTTACAAATTTTTTTCTAACGCTAAATCACGAAAACTTATTAAATTAGCTATTTTAATTATTGAAAATTTACGGGTTGTTACACTCTCCCCCACTCAAAACTTTTCGTCCCCGAAAAGGAAAAAGAAGGGAAAAGGAACTAAGTATAGAATTCAACATTAGATATATTTTATTCAAAGTTACCCACCTATAAAACAATGAAATTCCGTTATTAAAGTCATTACTACACTTTTACTAATTTATTCCAAACGCCTTTCTAACTTTAAAAGCTAGTTATCAAAACAAGTTATAATTTTTTTTTTTTTTTTTTTTTTTTTTTTTTTTTTTTTTTAAACTCGAAAATTTTCTAACACCCGGATTTACGAAAAATTTCGGCAGCGTCTCCTTTGCGCGGCTCGATCGGTACAACTACAAAACGCCTCTACGGGCCCCAAATCAACAAAAGAAAATCCAAAAGCCAAGTGGCTCATCAAAAATCACCAAATCCAATGAGAAAATAAACATGTACCTTATATTTTTATTAGCGAGCATACACGAATAATATAGCGCGAAAGCGAGCTCCAAATGCGAAGCAAGCGCAATCCGCACCTACTAAACACTCAACAAACTATGAGAAACATGGCATATATGGAAATAATATCAATATACACAATATAGCAACATAACAACTACATGTGCCAACATAGCAAATGCAACAAAACAACAATTGCAACCATCAATCAATTATCATCCAACAAATCCATAACCAATTAATATAAATTCAATTCTCATTAATATTTATTGACTTGGTTTCAATTTTAATCATAGTTGATTCATTAACGTTGGATTTTACTAACATTCATTCTCAATTCAATTAGTTAACATTCATTAATTTATATTTACGTTAGTTCACTTCCAATTTGATTTCAATAATTTATAGCTTTCCATTTCAATAACACTTAATGAATTACATACAAATCAACTAACAATCATATAACAACCAAATCATGCCCAACATCACCAAATTACTAATTTTACATTCAATTTGGTTTATTCTTTCAGTTCCAATTTATTCTTAGCCATACCAAATCCTTTTGTTTACATTTACTTCATATTCAGTTTCAGTTAATAACCAATTTACTTGCGAAACAATTGATTAATGCAAAACATTTTATTAATCATCACTTTAATTTATAGTTATTCCATAAAAGTCTAACTTCTTATATATAACTTTTCTTAGTTCATAGTTGTCTCAAAAGTTGCAAATTTATCTTCACATATTTGACCTCTTAAATTTCCAATATTAACTTTTAATTTAGTACGTAAGCCGTACATATATCATCCGTGAGCAATATCAATCTAATCGCTTATTCGATCACACAATTTCACTTCCAAACTAGCATCGTTCACCCGACTCTCTAGTGCGGACTCAGATTTGGTTTCTTGATTGGAAACTGTTACTCTCCTTGCATAGCCATATACTATGATAGAGAATTCCAGAATCAAATTAAAAATCCATATCTAGGGTTCGCCGTCGAAAATCGAGCGATAAATCCTAACTTGGATCGATATAAATCATCTCGAAATTTTGTGCTCGAATTTGGATCAAATCGTTATGCGAATAAAATAATATACGTACAATCTCACGTATTACCTTCCAATAGCTTTCTATCCAATTTATCTATACTAAATTATTTTATTGACTTCCATTTTATTTACCATTTATTATTCACAATTTGTTATTCAGTTAATAAATACATTTCTTTACATAGCATATTCTTCAACATTATCTTTTCTTAACATCATATCATAGAATTTGCTTACTCATGTTCATTTTAAACATTCTATATAATTTAATTAAATTCAATTTCATTTTCCAATTTATTCTTAGCTATAAGAAATTCCATTGTTACATTTATTTCATTTTCATACTTTCAGTAAATAACGAATTCATTTGTGGAACATTTTATTAACCGGCACTTTAGTTTATTAATCATCCTATAAAAGTCTAACCTCTCATAAATGATTTTTCTTAGTTTACAATTATCTTAAAGGTTACAAATTCAATTATTATTATATATTATTTTTTCTTCTATGCAATTTATATTTATTTTCTATAACCAATTTACAAAAATATAATTCGATTCATTTATCATCTTTCTTAAGTTCACTTACTTGTTCCATTTATCCATTCATCGTTTCAAGTAATATTTAAGTTATAACATTTTTATCACAACCTAATTTTTCATTTATATACATTTTAATTCCTTTTGAGTTTTCCTTACTTGTATATTTTTAATTACTTTCCGGTTCTGTTTATTTTTACAACATCTCATTACATATCCCAAAACATCATTTTAATTTTTTTAATATTTGGTAAGTCTTGTTTTATGTTATCAGAATGTAATTTTTGGTTTTATACAAATTTATAGAATTTTATTTTACCAATTTAGAATGTTCACAATTTACTTTGTTTAGATTCTCTTTGCCTTTTAACTTTAAAGTTTTTCCAAACAATAGATTAGATATCTTAATCCTCTTATTTTATAATTTCTGGTTATTCACATTTCATTCAAATAATTTGAAAATTATTAATTAACAGCACTTAGAAATTTAAATGCCCGGTTCTTTTCAAATCATTTGAAATAAACATATACACTTATATCCTTTTAAATATATCAAATCAAACCTTTGGAGTTTAAACCAAAACCCATTTTGCCCAAAATAATTTCGAAGAAAACAAAGCTTCTTAGAGGTCTCCCCCACTTTGAGACTCGAAAATGAACATCGATGATGCTGCGCAGTCATCACCGAAATTATTTTCCAGCGACATAAGAGAGGAGTACTTAATTCATTCCTTCTTAAAATCATTTCAAAATATTTCCTATAAATATTTTCCAACTAATATTACTATATGTTTCTTCAAAACTTTGAGAACCATTTTCCAAAATCTCCGGGTCTTGAATTCAAAATCTCCGGGTCTTAAATTCAATATTTTCCAGTTTAAATCTATTTTAATTTATAAGTCACCTTTATAAAATATTCTTATAGGATTTTATTTCTTAAACATTTCACAATTGTTTTATGATTGTTCATTTTGTAATTCAGCTTATTTATTAAATTACCATATCCAATTAATGATAATAACCATATTTTAATTCCTAACAGCCAGGTAAGCTAGATAAGTCACAATAATTTCTTAAAATCTTTCTTTATATACAAAATATAATTAGAGCAAAATTATTTCATTTACTCAATTTCAAAACAATACTATGTCGAATTGTTCTATTTAAGTGTTTAGAGATCCCTATCAATGACGTTAATTACTCGTATTGACCAGAATCCATAAGCCACTCAACAAAACAACCGACACAATATAAAACATTTTATATCACTAACAAATACGCTCTCTCATATACACTCAACTCATTCATATAGTTTACCTCTATTTCAATGAGTTATTCCCCACTAGAGCCAAGGTTTATCGCTAAACCAAAGCTCTGATACCAACTGTAACGACCCGCCTTTTTGGACAGTTTAAAACCGACGATCAAATACACATATCGATTCCAAACCATTAAAAGGGCAGATAGTTATTGGGGTAATTAAGAAAAGAAAAGGAAGAGAAATAAAGGAAATGAAACAACACAGAATCTCACAGCGGAAGGCTAAAGTATAATAATAAAATAACAGTTCATGAAGCTGTTAATTAAATGAATACATTTGAAATGAATACATTTGATTATTATTATACGACATTTATCAGAGTTATACATATACAACAGAACAATTAAAATAATGCAGCAGACAGCATGATGCATAGATAGTAATAGTAATAGTGTACCAAATCTTCGTCTTCGTCCTCCAGAATAGATCTTCAAAAATCTGAAAACTCAGGTCTGACCCGAGCGTAATGAAAAGACAAACACTCGAGTCAGGACTAAATATCCTTGTGAAAGTTAAATCAATCGTAAATAAATATGAGTGTAAACGGCGTTAGAGATGTTTACGGGGTTTGACATCTCCTATCCAGTGTCAACGTGCGTGCAATAACTTAAGAGATGTTACGGGATTTTTCTATCTCTCAAGGATCCGTTAAACTATCTACTATGTAATAATGTACGCTAAGTAGATAATGTCTATCAGTAAAGTAAAGGTATCAAAATAGTGTTAAGGCGACGCCCATTCACCGCTTAACACATTTATATTCCCAAGAGCATATACAAGACCGTAGTTTCCCCAAAACCGGAAGTCACCAGAGGGCAATCCATATACTCAAGGTACAAAATCAAAACGTAGTGGTCGCGAATAGGATAATCAGTATGACAAGGTACATGAGGCAATACCAACTAGGATACTAGTAGTTGCGTGATCCGGACTGATGTTGGGCATAGCCAGCAGCTACCCCAACACCGCGAAACAACACTCCCAAATCAAGGGGTGCACCCAAATCGCATCACAAATGTAATAGAAATGGTATCGAAGAAGTGTGTCCGCTAGAGGTGGCGAACCTCAATGGCCCGGCGCGGCTCCTGTTCTAGTCATATCAGGGGTCATCCAATAATCGTTCTCTTTCTTCAGTCAATGCGTTCACCAAACCATCCACTTCATTCTGGATCAACACTCCGCGTATAATAGTTATTAAAGTGGTTTTCGGTATCGACAGAGAGTATGTCCATATCCGATCCCGGTCTCTTTAATAACTACGTATTATTACACCATTGGCTCTTTTACATTTCAAATCGATTCATAATTGATATCGACATATCATATTCGCTTCAAAATTAAATCTATTTCAAAAATCATCGTATCTTTCCAAATGTCATATTTCGTTTCAAAATCATTTTCCCGCATCAATATCTCATTTCGATTTCAAATTCATTTCGGATTTCAATTTAGATTGCAACTTCGTTTAACTCAATTCGTATTTAAATTTAAGGTTTAAATATAACATTTCACCTTATTTTCTAGCTTAAAATTTTAGAAATAGTTTTAAGTAGTTTAAAAGTAGTTTTAAGTAATTACAATAGTTAAAATACTTTAAAATCTTAAAATGGATTTGAAATAGATAAATTTAGTTCAAAATAATTTAAATTGGGTTAAGTAGATTTAAAATGGATTAAAATAGTTTAAGTATTCAAAATGGTTTATATAACCGAGAAATTTGGAAAACAAAATAAAACAGCTTCAAAACCAATCCATTTCAATTATAACTTCCCAATTCAAATCAATTTCAATTTCCATTCTACCGATTCAATTTCGATTTCAATTCAAATCAATGTCAACTTTTACTTCGAATTAATTCAATTTTACATTCGCCTTTAATTTATTTAATTTCAATTTATATCGATTTGGAGCTTGATTTCTCAAAATGTCAATTTATAATACTTAACAAAATTATCCTACAATATTCAAGTTTAAATCCCAATTCCAAATATGATTCAATTCCAAACTCGATTTCAAAATATCATTTTTATATCGCTTTTCTTAGTAATATTCAAAGCTCGAATTAAGGTTAAATCTTTAAACAAATCAATTTTCGACATTCAATCATATCCAATTTCCAAATTTCAAAGTCTCAACTTAATTATTTAACAAAATTCCACTAACCAAAATTCATTTCAACATTCCAAACTCAATTTTTCGATAAATTCAATTTCTATAAATCGATTTCTATTTATAACCTTCAAATCAAAACATTTAAATAAATTTCAAATCAACGATTTTTAAAATTTATTAATTTAGCCAATTCGGTGTTCGTATATAATTTTCTATCCTATGGCCAAGTAATTATTTATTTCAATTAAATGTCAGGGATGAATATATATCACTTAAATAAAATCACGGTATCATATGTATGCATAACAGTATATATAAGCAAATAACATCCAAACATTTAAATATCAACCAATAGCATCCATCGAAATACATCATCCAATACATAATACAATTCATCACAATTTCATAGTTATCAATGTCAGGTAATTAAATCGCAATTCAATTTCAATTTCAGTTTCAATTTCAATTTTAACTGTCAATTTAATTTTCGACGGTTAATTCAAACGACAATCTATATGACAATTAAATTCTATCAAACAACGACAAATAAAATTCATATCACTTCATAATGTCAATTTAACTAGCATAAAGATATTTAGTACGTTGTGAGCGTTATAAAACACTCACCTTGATTTTCCGATTTTAAATCAAATCGAACGACGTTCGATTTAACTCAAAATTTTCTCTAGCTCCAAATGATTCCAATCCAGTTGCATCGCGTAGAGCTCGTACATACGATTCCAACGCAAAAAAACTCGTCCGAATCCGACCTCGCAGCAAAAAGTTATCACGTTTTAAAGTTACACGATTTTGAATTTCAAATTTAAACTAAAAAAAAGAAAAAAGGAAAAAAACACCTCACCCCAATACACGTGCGGCCCCCACCTGCGCATCTTCTTCCTGTCGCACGCGACTTGCTCCAGGTTCCTTCACGTACGCATCCACTATCATGAAGAACCCATTACATACAAACTAGGGTTTCGATTTGCCTCCTCCACGATCAACGAAACTTCATCAAACCGGCGCCATATCGAAGCCCTTCGCGAATAGCACTACCGCCCCCAACCCCCTGACACTCGGCCACCTCATGGCGCCTGGAAATGCGTGCGAACGCAGCCCCTTTGTCGCCGATTTGCCGCCAATCCGTGCAACGAAACACGATCATAACCGTTGAGATTATAGATCTCAACATCCTCTACAAGTTTCTAGTTGAAAGATTCTTGAATAGATTGGCGGATTGGAAGATAATGAGGGGAGAAGATTCGAGCGATTCCGGCCATTGTTTTAATTGTGGCGGCTGCGTTTTTAATTTGGGCTAGGGTTTTGAGAAAATTGCATTTATACCCAATTATTTTAACAATAAAATACCCAATTTAACACTTTTGCAAACGAACTCCAAACGACGCGTTCCGCCAGGCGATCCTAAAGTTTTTCCGCATTCCGGACATAATGGAACAGGTTTCGGAAGCTAATTCGAAAGTATGTGCGAGTTATGGCATAAAACGATCAATTTAAATTAAATCGATTTAAACCGATTTCGGTGCGTTTTAATTCGTACTGGACAAACGGTAAATCCAATCGACTTGAAATTTGAAATCTTACAATAATATCACATTACGGATCCGATGAAACTGGTTTCGTCGAAATCCGAGACTTTTTGAAAAATGACTATTTTAACTCGCCAAATTAAAATTAAAAACAATTCGACGCGTTTCGAGCTGCCACGGTCAAACGACAACTCCGATTGCTACGAAAATTGAAATCCGATAATAACTAACTATTACGGATCCAATGGAACTAGTTTCGTCCAATTTTGAGACTATTCAAAATTTGGCTATTTTCCAGTTGATAATTAAATATTAAAATATTCAATTTTCACAAATTTACTTTAATTCGATTTTAAAAGTTCTACCACAACATTCTAACTTTAATATGATAAAATAAAATTTTACAAATTATTTCTTAATCATATTAACCCGTTATTCAATTATCCAATAAATTCCAATTTTAAAATCTTATCAACTCTATTATAATCCAATTATAACTTACATTCACTTTGGAAACCAATTTGAATCATATTAAATCAAATTTCAAATATTCACTCTATTTTCATATATTGAATTTCAATATCAAATTAATCGTATTAAATTCGGAATTTAATTATTCAAACATTTGTAATATTAAATTTAACAAATTTGATTATTCTTAAATCACTATCCTTTCAAATATTCAAAACGAACTTATAAAATTTAACCTTTGAAACGAGTTAAAATTATAGAACAACTATTCCCATTATACGGTTATTTAACTCCCCATTATTAAATTGTTCAATAATTATCAAATATTTAATTTAAACAATTCCGATTATCCAATAATTCATTATCTTTTGAAATATTGAAATTTAACTTATAAGATTTAGCCTTTAAAACCAATTCACAATTTAGAACACTATTTTCATTTTACAGTTATTCAATTATTCAATAAGTTTTAAATATTTAATTTAAATAACTTACCTGTTCAATATTCAATATTTGATTTCAAATAGATTTCACTTATCAATCAATTACTTTATTATATCCAATGAATTCAACATTTATTATCATATTCAACTTTTGATTTCAAAGGCATTCACTAAGTAGCTTTTATTTTTCATTACTTGGATAATTATTGTCGCAATTCATTCCAGTTATTATTATTTCAAACGACTTACAAATTTTTTTCTAACGCTAAATCACGAAAACTTATTAAATTAGCTATTTTAATTATTGAAAATTTACGGGTTGTTACAAGAGCCGAGCTTGTTATCGTTCTAGCCGATGATGTCTCTTGCGTTGAGCTTCGAAGTCATGGCATCTGATCGTCTTCATATCGCTCGAATTCGTCGCGGCCAGTAGGGTTTTCACGGCGGCTTTTGGGTTTCGGTCGCGATTATTTCACCTGGGGATGAAGATGCGTTCCACGGCCCTGATCCTAGGGTTAGAAAGCAACGGCCACGATCAACTGTAGGGTTTAAAAATAAAGATATTGTAAATATTAATATTTATAATTCGTACGATGTTCAAATATTCATATCTTTTTCATACGAGGTCGAAAACGCGCGAAACCAGTTGCGTTGGAATCGTATGGACGAGCACTACGCGATGGAATTGGATTGGAGTCGTTTAGAGTTAGTGAGAATTTTGGGTAAAATTAAACGTTCGTTTAATTTTATTCGAAATAAATCGCTAAAACGAAATTGAAATCAAGGTGAGAACTTCTCACTCAATCGAATCGGTTTCGATTTTAATTTTAAATAGTTAGATTTAAAATATTTGAATGCATGTTTGAATGATGATTGTTATCTATTGATTGTTAAAATAGACATCATGCGCCGTTAGTAAGCGGATGTTATTTATTAAAAACATATACCGCGAATATTTCATGAACAGTGAAATTGGTATTATATATAATAGCAATATATATATTGGCATATGTATATATTGGAGTTATTGATTTCCCGCATTTGTATAGCGGATGAGACCCTATTGCGCCGTCTATTAAGCGGATAATATTTTAAATCCCATATACCGTGATAATTCCGTACTGGAGCGGAATTGGTATTGTGCTAATGTTTGTGGATGCAGGAAAACAGGTTGGAGGGATCCAACTGGATTCCTCAACAGTTTTTATTTGATTTCAGATATTTCGATATTTGATGGATTATCATATCGATATATGATATCGTTGTTGTCGTGATTGACTATATGGTGTGTAGCATCATTGGACCAAATTTGGAATTTTAAAATGATTTTTAAAGTGATTTTTGAAAGTATAAGTTATAAAATATTTTTGGAATTGATCCATTATAAATAAATATCGTTATAATTTTTATGTTATAAAAATTATGATTTTTGAGAAATATAGTTAAAAGTTGATTTTTGAAAATATGAGGCTAATGATTTTATAAAAATAGTTTAATCGGGATTTTTGAATTTATTTTAAAAGTTTAAATATAGGATTTATAAAATTTGATTATTTTATAAATCAAGAGAATGGTGAAATTATAAAGGAGATTAAAGATGTTTTAAAATAATAGTATAAATTGATTTATATAAGAGTTTTATAAATTGATACTTATAAATTAAAATATTTGAATTATAAAACGAGTTTTTATAAGTGTTTGAATGAAGTGAAAATGGATTGCATAAGTGAATGGAATTTATAAAATTATAAATGGTGAAGTTATAAATGAAATTTATAAATAGTAAGATTTATAAATTTTATGAAGTTATTAAAGAATATATTTGGATAAATAATTGAATCTTATAAGTTATAAGATTTATAATTTGGAAAGTCTTAAAAAGAACAATTTTGTAAAATAATCGTTTTATAAGCATTTAACTTATAATATGAACCTTTGGTATATAATTGAGTTATGAATTGAATATAGGAAAATAAAGGAATTTATAAACGTTGTTCTATAAATTCGCAAAGACTTATTTTGATAAGTAAATTGTTATAACTTATTTATGGAGTTATATTCATGTTTTTGAATAGTGAATAATATGTTAAAGAAATTGTTTTGGATGTAATGTTTTAAATAGAATTAAAACGATCTAACGATGTTTTAAAATGTGTTGAGATTCGAAACCATAGATTTCAACATTCATTGTTGAAATAGACGTTTTCGAGAAATAGAAGAAAATGGTGGACTATAACACTGTTGTTATAGTAAATGATTTCCGAAAGGAAATGTTTTGTATAGTATTGGGATTTATATATCTATTTTAATTTTGAATTAGTGATTTTGGGTTGTCGTAACGATGTTTTACGCAACATTCGTTTTGGCCCAAATAAATATGTTTAAGAGAACGATTTCCTTAAAGAATGAAATATATACTTAATCTCGATTTAAGTATATTGAATATTTTCTAAGTGTTGAAAATAAATAAAATTTGTGAATTACTTATGAATAAATAAGATGGAAATGTTTTTCCAATGCAAAGTGAATAAGTTGAGAATTTATCTTTTTGAAGATAAATTGAAAATGAATAATTAAAATCGTATATTCATAGATATTGTGAAATATAAATTCACTATGGAATTTATAAAAGAAAGTGGAATTCGTTTAAAAATAAATATTGATTTATTTTTGAAGTGTGAAAACTATATATCTAGTAAAGATATTTTTGGGAAATAAATAATTTGAAAAATTATTTGGAATCTGGTGATGTTGTGCATATCCATTGATAGTTCAATAACCGACTATCAATATTTCCCTTTGAATGGGTAATTGATGTGATTTGTTTGAATTTGAATGCCACACTTATTTTTGAATAAGCGCTCACTATTCGGGTTAACCGGGAAAGGACCATGGGGTCGTATAACCCATTCCGAATATGTTATACGTCGTTATGAATTGCATTTGAAGACCGGATCTTTTTGAAAGCGAAAGGACAACTCGTCGATTGTCTTTGCACCGAGTAGCTACGGTATAGAGACCCCTATGTGATGGGAAGTCCGGACGTGATTAGAGATTATCCGGATTGCAAGAACTTCTTTGTAAGTGCCTTCGGTTTTGTTCGATCCCGGAACAGACTTGTATGGATTGTATGTCTGACATTACAAATTGAGATATAAAGCCGATTTCTTTCAAATATATTTCTGTTGGTGGCGGAGAATTTATTCTTTTAGCTTAACACCCTTCTCTGAGACGTACGAGCTCAGAGGTTATGTAGTTGAAGGTTATCAGCGATATATTCCCAATTTGGTAATGTGACATGCTGAGTGTTGCTGTAAATGATCATTGTGTTGATTATTTGTGATAGGATCATTTATTTGATCGTCTATTCTGGTGATCATTTCTATGATCATTTGTTGACCCAAAGCATGGCTTTTGTATAAAGTATGTTTTTGTGGACGTGACTTCGTCGAGCCTCACACCTTGGGAATGGTCAAAACAGGAAAGATGCGGCAAGGTTATGAGGGGTAGCGCCCTTTAGGATATGTGCATTTCCTTCTGGAAAAGGGCGGTATCATGGTATGGAGCCCAGATACTTACTCATGTTGAAAACACTTTATGATTGTGTGAATTGATTACGAGCGCTCGGTGAAAGGTCCCAAAGGACCGGGGGATGACATATTCGTGTCAGTAGTTACCTAGTTAGGGGTAACCCGGCCTTGTGTTGGCAGAGATCCGGTTTGGTTCTCGGGGATGTCCATCCAGAGGCATTCTCATGTGGCAATGGGAAGTTCCTTGGCCTGATCATTCGTTGGAAATCCAATTCTCAATACGAAACCTTGTACGGTATTAGTTGTAGAACCTGCCATTTACTTTTGGTGGTCACCACTGTTTAGATTGTAGCTATAGTAGGCATAGTTCGAAATGTCTATGTTGGCTAGGATTTATATCTTTACTTTCGAAATTGTTTTATACACTATGCACTAGTAATAATATCAAATGTTCTTTTAAATGCGTATCAAGCATCTTCGACTATCATAAGGAGAAATCTCCTCCGATTCTACGTTTGCATTGTGTGTGTGTGAGGGAGGCCTTATGGTAGTCTCATTTTTAAAAGCATTGCGAATTGACTTTAAAAATATTCCTCTATTTTGTTTTCAAAGATAAATAAACTATTTTGAGTTCTCACTTTTGTTTTCAAAGATAAATAAACTGTTTTGAGTTCCCACACCAGTCACATGACTGACTCGGAGTTTATTGTTTTCCTTCCTAAACTCTGGGTGCCCACCAATTTCCACACGGGCAGTCAAGAGTTAAGGTTTATCAGGATATTCTGGATATTCTGGAGTTGCTGGAGGCAAGCTGGATGGCATGGCGTATTACTAGTATATAGTATTTCTTTTTCCGCTGTTTGATGTTGTATGATGTTGTACACTCTGATGATGATGTAATGAAATGTGATGTAATGTAATAACTGATATAGTTCTTTGTTTAAAGATTATTTATTTATTTATTATATGTTGTTCCGCTGAGAATTGTGAGATTCTGTTATTGTTCTGCTGTTTTCTATTCCGTTCTATTTTCTATTTTCTTTCCTCTATTTTCTACCTCTTCCTCTCTTCTTCTGTCTCTTCTTCTTTCTTAAACCATAACATTTCGGGTTTCCGGCCTTCGATTTCTCGGCAGTCGATAAAGTGAGTATCGATGTTGAATTTTCGAAAGTCGAAAATTTTCGGGACGTTACATGCGTAGTTCTAGAGTAAAGTTTCATTGGAAACCTAGCGTGGTGAAAGCTCACAGTGAGTACCAAATTATAAAAAATTATCAGTTCCCTATTTAAAGTGCTACTGAAGCGCACTTTGATCATTACATGTCAATACGATATCTAATAAATACCAGGAATTTTTTTATTATATATCATATAACTAGAAAAGGTGCTTCGTACGATAACTAAATATATTTATTTAAATTTACCTGTATATCTCAAATAAACAATAGAATAATCTAAGTTTGTCTTCCTCGGTAGTTGAAGAAAATAATATCCAATGTGTAAGCAATTTATGCACTCGGTTGCCAATGTGCTAGAATCATGAGAAAAAGCTTCGAATAATCTTTGAATCCATACATGCAGTTCTGTAAAAGGAAAAAATTAGTTTGTTTAAATTTTCTAAAATTCAAAATTTTTACGTGTTGCATTTTAAATTTTATTTTCATCACAAATTGTTTTTTTTTCAAAAATATTTGTTATTAATGAATGTCTAGAACAAATCATTATTAGTAAATCAATTTTAGATACTTTGTTGGAAATTGATGAGTGGAGGTAATTTTATATATATGACATTGTTTTCTAGTGTTTAGTATAAACCTTCTTATGAATTTTGGTAAAATTATGTTTTACTAACTATTAATCAATTATTAAATGACGAAGCGCTGCGGTATTAAAAAAAGAGTATAGTTTTAAATGCACATACTTGAATTAAAATGGTATGAAAATAAAAAAATTACTATCTTTAGTGATACACATAATTTATAGATGATCTATAAACTTAAATAATGAACTGGCTGGCAATTTGAAGGCCAAGTGGTAAAACTTCTAAATCTATGGTTTCACTTTAGAAAATAATGTTAAGTTTAACTCATTTTATGGTTTTATATTAGTTTAAACCCGAATTCTTAGACTATAAAAATACTTTGTATAAACTCAATGTACAAAAGATGTAATTTGGTTAATTTGAAAATTAGATAACATGTTTAGGCTTGGCTGTTGATGGTATTATAAATGAGCAATATTATATTTTCTTAGCTTTGATATCATGTTAATTAGTTGTTACTAACTGATTATGCCTAAGGTAAGTAATTCGTTTAATTAGCATCAAAGAGTATTAATTTTGAATTAATTTGTAATTTATTCTCTAAGCCATCTTGGAATCAAGCTAGAATGATATTCGTCATAATTAATAGGAGTCAATCATATTTCATCGTCCCTTCAGTTTCAACTCAAAGTTATATAATAAATACGTTTATCATAAATACTCGTGTTTCATATAACAATAGATGTATATTCTCATGTAGCACCATGTTTTCATATTGATCGGTATTGTGTATTCTAATATGTGTCGATAATTACCTACAAAATAAAGTGAATTTATTGTCATTTATTTCACATTTTAGATTATGGTAAACACATTCACTATTTTAAATTTTAGTTACAACAAAATAAAATCATTTACACTTAATTATCATTTTTAATTCCATTATTCAATTTAAATTTAAATTAGAGTTACGTGGAATAATATTATCATGCAAATGAAAAAAGGATTTAATTAATAAAATTGGCATTATTAGTAATGTGATCCTTCGAAGATAGGACTAACTTATAGTAGATGTTAGTGT
The DNA here is from genome assembly GCA_030765085.1 of Allium cepa. Taxonomy (NCBI): domain Eukaryota; kingdom Viridiplantae; phylum Streptophyta; class Magnoliopsida; order Asparagales; family Amaryllidaceae; genus Allium; species Allium cepa. Next base: position 498,270,998 of record CM060944.1, on the reverse strand, counting down.
TTGTTGTATAACATCCATTGTATCCAAAAGTATTTTTAATACTTTATGCCCTTTGAAATTATCAAAATATATTATCATTTAAGAGTTGTTAGTATGTTTCAAGAAAAAAAATTAAAAAAAATTAAAAAGCATATGTTTCACTTTCATGTAATTGAAAAAATTCAAAAAATTCCCAGGTAAAAAATATATAAACCCTATGTGCATAGTATGGATTCTCACTAGTGTAAAAATAAAAAATAAGAAAGAAAAGCTACCAAAATTATATTATATGCTGGCTCTAGATGTAATTATCTAGCATAGTATAGATTCACACTAGTATAAAAATAAAAAATTCAAAAGAAAAGCTACAAAAATTACACTATATGCTGGCTCAAGATATAATTATCTAGTATAATGAATATTCATGCACATAAGTAACAAAATAAAGGTCTACTTTCTACATTAGAAAGTAAATTATGATATTATTTACTTAAATTGTATAGATAATAAATTAGTTCCTTTAGGACTGTTAATGGATACCCAAAAATCCGAAATCCATCCGCATCCGAAAAGCGGATAAATATCTTATATCAAAAAAACGGATGCGGATGCGGAGAAGAAGACATCCGCATCTGAAAATTACCCGTTCAGTTTATGTCAAGATTATAATTCAAATTATGTGTATTTTAATGTGGTGAATGATATTCATTTAGTATTTTATTAAGTTAGTAGTTATATTATATGCATTTAATGTTTATTAACTGCTCAAAACTATTTATTATCATCACATTTGTTAATTTTTAACACTTTTATAATCAATGTAATTGAAAAATATTTATGTTAAACAAAAAATTTCATTTTGTAATTCTTGATTTATCGGTCGTTAGCGGGTAGGATAATTATCTGATATCCGTTCATATCCGCGAATGCGGATATCTGATATCCGGAAATGATTTCTGATGCAGATGCGAATATGGCACTATCCGCATTCGAAAGCATCCGTTGATAGGCCTAAGTTCCTTTGCCTAGCACATGATATTAAGTAATCGTTTTCATAACGACAATCCTTATTAAAGAAGAATTATATCCATTAAAATAATAATGATAGTAGTAGATTAATGGAAATAAAGTTGATGCAAATGGTAGTTTTGTTATACGTTGACCGATTTTCGGATTATTAAATTTTGTATCCAACTTTCATGCCATTAACAAAAGTCTGACTTCAACCAATATAATTATGACATCAACTTTCACGTAAACAAGAAAATACGCTTATGGTCATGTCTTAAGCATGCAACTAAACATGGGATAAGGACAAGCAAATACGCTTTCACTAATCAGCATAGGGAAATCTGGTTGTAGTCTTGTTTTGCGATGCTTGTTTTGTGTTTTATTTTCTTGTTTTGTAGCCTTTAGTGTCTCTTTTTTATTATCCCAGTGTTAATTTTGGTTATGAGCTTGTTCATGATCAATTTTACCTTTTTTTCTTTTTTTATGAATAAATCTGGTAAGGGACTAGTCAACCCCGCTAGCTTTTCTAAAAAACTTTCATATAAACAAATTTAGTTTAGCTAAAATAAAGGATAATAGTAAAATTATACCATTTAAAACTATCATGAATATGATTATTCGATATTGTGATTTGTGTGCACAGGTCATATAATGGCGATAAATTTCCTAATGTAAGAAATAAATTATGACATTAATCACCTAATTCTTTATATAACATATAGTAGAAAATAACCGCTACCGTAATGGTTATTTCCACTGGATATAGATTATAATAATTTAAGCAACACAATTTATTGTCACTTGGAAGTTCGTAAGTTAGAGCTAAACTTAAGTTTGGTCTACATAAAATGTAGTATTCCCACTCGCTTTGATGTATAATCGATATCTTTCATATTTTAAATAAGTTACCAAAATAGCAATGAACTAATAAGTTTATGTGTTAAAAGTTGATTTACAAAATTGAAAATTGACATGTAAACCATTCATATATACGATATACATGTGAATGATATGTTTGAAAATAAAGTTTAGCACTTAAGATTGAAAAGGAACATAAAATTAACAAATTTAAATATATAAGCCTAAGCGCATTTACTCAAGAAGTATAAGTGTTATCTCATATAAATGATTTTTAGGTAAGTGTTGAATCATAGTAAGTTATTTTGAAACTAAATTTGTTGAACGGGGATTGAATACCATAAAAATAATATCAAATTTTTAGATTTAAAAGATTGGATATTAACTTTTAATCAAAATGTCAAAATAATGTTGCTAACTCTTCAAAGTATCAAGGTTCAAGGAATTGTTGATAAGTTATGGAAAATGCCAAACTGAGAGTAAGATACATATCAAAAATCTAAAATTGATTAACGTGAGGATGATGAGGAAGTTGCACAAAACAGTAAAAAACGATACACCAATTGTTATTGATTGAACTATTATTAATTAGGAAATATGTGCATCCAAGTTAATTTTCCTCCACTTAAGCAACTAATATCAAACAGCAAAATGGTTCATAATCAAATATATCATTTTGGTTTAAATCAAAAGCAAGATTTTTTTTAGCACCGACACCGACAACAATGTGAACAACGTGTAGGAAGTTAGAATTTGATTATTTATAAAAGAATTTGGTGGAAACAAAATCAGTTGGAATGCAAAATAAAAATAGATTACCATAAATACTATATGCAGGAAAATGACAATAGTAGTAAGTACTAAATTTGGTCTTTGGATCCAAAATACATTGGTCACACTATCATAAATTAATAGCCTTACCATTTTCAATGGAATATAAGTTAGAATCATAGCAATAATTCTTATACCCTATTTTCTATTAGACGTGAATACATAATTATTGTAACATCCCCCATTTTGAGGCTCGAAAATAAGCGTTGTCGATGCCGCAGTCATCAATTGTATTATTCTTTGATGACAAAACGCGATCATGTTAATCATATCAATAACATCAGAAGAACGTGAATATGAAATTTTTTCAAACACATTTCAATACATTTTAGATATAAAATTTTCATATTCATTACATAATCTCATTCGTTGCCCGTGTCTAGAGAAAATAAAATTATTATGAAATGCTTCAAGAGTGACATATGAATATGCCCTCTTGGTTGGTCAGAGTCTAATGCTTGATAGTTATAAATTTTGTCATTACATCCATTCAACCATAATGTAATCTTAAAACAACACAGCAGAAATAAAAACTCCTAATGTTAGTTAGCTTGCCTCATGCACGTCTCTGGAAGCTTATTTGTATAACTTGAAATTCCCTACTCTCGACCTACTCAATGAGTACCCAAGAATTTAGGACAAAAAACCAAAACTTTGGATTAGACAAAAAATCTAGTGTTAATAATAATATATCATTTCGAACCAAAATAAATATCTAGTGAGACACGATCGCTTTGTGGAATAAATTTTCCCTTTACTAGTATCTTATCCAACTAGCGAATCACAAATCATGCACCTGCACCCACAACGGTTAGAATAATCATCACCTGATCATATGCATATATGCAACATGGTTAAGTCTAACTAATCAAATCTTCTAGGGCTTTGCACATCCAAGGTTGATCCTTCCCAAAATAGACTATCTATCTTAACTCAATTGGACTATCTGCCTCAAATCATAGTTTTTAGGGGATCGCTATGAACCTCTTAGTTTTTATTAATAAAATCTATCCAACCGTAGTTTTCATGGGATCACCATGAACATATTAGTTGTCACTAATAACATATCGTAAATCATATTTTTCATGGGATCACTATAAACCTGTTAGTTATCATTAATAACCTTTTTTCAATCTTATGGAATCACTATGAACCTGTTAGTCAACAATAATAACATCTCTTCAGTCATAGTTTTCATGGTATCACTATGAACCTAATAGTTAAAACTAATAACATCTCTCTGATCATATTCTTTAGAACGGTTCTAGGCATCCTAACCTATTGGATCTATTTGATCTCCTAGATGCAATTCTACTCACTCAGGAGTTAAGTCTAACCATACTCACTACTGGAACTATCTAACTGGTAACTCAGCCCTCATTCCAAAGTTATAATGTTGGGTCATAATAATGTGAGATAGCAATGATAAATATGTAAATTAACTGATCAAATAGTAATAAGAACATATAACATTATTCATCAAAATATGTCCGGTCAACTATCATTGGCATCATAAAATTACTTAACCTTAAGTAGTAATTTAATCTAGTAAATTCATATAAATTTGTGCTAGATACTAATTTATCTCCTTGGAAATAGTTACTTCTATAGATGAGTAATCCTTTAAAAAAATCATTCTTTAAAACAAGAAAAGCATAGCTGATTACTTAGCCAAAACCCTATGCCAATACAAATCATTTTTAAAGTAACCTTTTATAAATTCGATGTTAAATTGAGGTTGTCAAACCTCTAAAACATAGGGTTATCATGCCATTTAACAAAATTATTCAATTTGCAGACTTATGGTGTCCATGCCTTTAAAATATGAAGTCAATCCTTTATGCTGAGTTTTGAAAACAAAAAATCTAATTTTATTAAGCAAAAGGCGACAAGGCCGAAATCATGATCATCGCATCATAAAATATATAGATCGCCACACCTATAAAAATTTAGAATTTGGTTTGCATAATATATGCCTATCAGCTTAGAAAATAAAGGATGTCGAATCTGAAGGTTTACGACATCATTGCCATAAAACACTTGTTATTGAAAGTAAGACATGTAGCATCATTGCCATAGAGCAATGAAGTTTGAAAATAAGACCTGCAACATCATAGAGCTATGAATGTCATCTTCTTTAAAACTACAGCTACTTATACTGCTAATATAAAAGATATTGAAAACAAAGGATTACAAGGGATGTCAAGCTTAAAATCAATAAAGGATGTCAACCATTTGATGTCAAACTCCAAAATGTTTAAAATCTGAGTGCCAATCTTAAAACATAAGATGTCGCATTCGTGTCTTGTTGAGTAACGAAACGCTTATGTCGAAGGAAACGCTGAAATCCTATACATCTTGTAACGACCTGCCTTTCATTCCATAGAAAGACGCATCATTAAGAAGAAAGAAAGGGATAGAAAAGAGAAAAGAAAGAAACAGACAACATCACAATCTCACAGTGGAACTAATAAATTATATTATATCACATAAAACATTACATAGTATCATATACATCAGAGTTATTCAGCTAATACAATACAAACTAGACAGTTATAAACATCTGTCTAGCAATTACAATTCAAGTACATCAGAGAAAACAGATACAACTCAAACACAGCGGAACCACTATATATGTCTACACGCTGAAGCCTCCTGCTCCATATCTCCTCCAGAACTCATCAATGCAATCCTGAATCACTTGAGTACTCATACATAATATGAGTACCCAAGAGTTTAATAAAACAGAAAATAAACACTCGGGTCAGACATGGGTCTGGTGTGAGTAAACGGGTTTAAAAGTTGCTTAACTTTAGAAAATCCTTTGGAAACAAAAGGTATCACGTAATACTTCCCACACATAAACATGGAAAAGTTTTTACCATACGCTAACCAAAACATTTGATAGGAAATCCAGTGATATTATAATAGTGTCTAGGGTTTTCAAAATAAAATACAGAAATAGCTGGATTTTGGATTTTGGATTTTGGATTTTGGATTCCAAAACAATCAAAACCGTACAGGCACTTATTAGATTTTGGATTCCATCAATGGCAGGGCTACCGGGGTACCGCCCATCACAGTACGTGGCCTAGATCACCGTACCGAGGAACCACCCCTAACTCCCCTACAACACAAGGCCGGAACCATCCCTTACTGGATAGTCCCGAACAAGACCACCCCGCAGATTGGCCGTCGCCAACTGCCACACAACCGAAAGAAAAAGGGACCTCTAGACAGGGGTAAATCTCGTCCTACTTGGGCATGACCCACTTAGCCTTGCTGCACCTCCCCTGTTTTAGCCATTCCCGGTTGATGAGGCTTGAGGCTACAATTACCTTTATAGGACATATCAATCTTAGAATGCTCATCGTCCACCTGACGATGTTCTGAAAGCATTCAGTCCATACAAGTTCGTTCCGGGTTCGAACGAAACCGAAGGCATTATCTCGTTACACTCATTTTGGAATCACCCTCAGAGTTAACGACGATAACCCTTGCACTCTGAATCACCATCTCGAACCTGAAAGTACTATTTCCGTCAAACTCATCACGGAATCACCCTCAGAGTTATACTGACGAATAGTTATTACACCTCGAGTCTTCACTCTTCACTTGAGATTCACGACCTAACGTTTAATTTGGATTGATGTGGTTTTCGGAATTCCAAATTTGGAAATCCGATTCCGGTCTCATCGAAATCCAAACGTCATCTTAATGTCCAAGTGAATTTAGTTTGAACAATTAATTCAATTCATCATTATCTATATACACACAGATAGATATTTCACAATAGATAATCACATTTTCATCATAAACAGATAAACTGTATCATCATCTCAAATAGATAATCATCATAACCAGATAATCATCACAAACAGATAATCCATATTATCATACTTTAACTAAGCATCCATATCATATAGATACTACTCATCTCATTACTGAGATCACAACCATCCAATGAAATATCAATATCATCCATAAGCAAAGATTTATTAACCACCATCTATAATTAATTTAAAATAAATTAAACTAATTACTTCTATCTCTAATTAATTTAAAATAAATTAAATTAATTACTTCTATCTCTAATTAATTTAAAATAAATTAAATTAATTAACACATCTAAAATCCTGCTTATATATCCATTCACTAATTAACCTAGTTAATTAATCATTCTCTAAGTATTCAACTTGATTAAACACCTTTGAATAATCATTCTCTAATTACAATAAGTAATTAGTCTTTAATTAATTTCACAAATTAATTAACCTTAATCATAAGTAATTAACATTTAATTACTTTATTTATTAATTAACTATAATTAATTACATTTATCCTTAATTAATTATATTAATTAATCACTTAATTATTAATTATTCCTTAATTAAACACTTCTAAATTACATCATTAATTATATTAATTAATGATCTCAACTCTATATATTTAAACTAATTACTTTATTTAAAATTAATTACATTTAGTAATTAATCTACAATTTAAAAATACAATTATTAGTCACCCTTGATTAATATTCAATCCAGTAATTAACTACCCTTAATTACTCATTAACAAATTAATTATTCCATAATTAATTATCTTCGTTAATTAATCCCTTTATTAATTACAAAAGTAATTACCCAAATTACTTTATTAAAAATCATCTTCACAAATTACACTCCAGTGATTATCATTTATTACTTCCTTAAGTAATCATGCTTCATTAATTACATTAAGTAATTACTCTTTATAAATCATCAAATGATTTACTTAAATTGATTAAACTAAATTAATTAACTTAAACAAATCACATTATCAAAATTAATTACAATATTAATTCCTTAGTTACTTTTATCAAGTAATTATACTTAAAAATTTACAATTGATTATATTCAATTAATTAATCCAATTAATTATCAAAATTAATCGTATTAATTAATTACTTAATAATCCTTAGATAATTTTCTTTATTAACTAATAAATTTTCATTAATTACTTACTTAAGAAATTTATCTTAGATTAATTATCATTAATCATCTCTAATTAAATTAATCTAAAACATTAATCAAAATCAATTAAATAAGTAAATTCTTAATTTTCTTAATTATTTCCAAAATAATTCATTTACTTACTAATGACTTTATTAACATTCAAAATGTATTTAAAACAATACATCTCTAAATTAAATTCAAATTCCATTTTAAATTTAAGATTTAAAATGTTTAACTATTTAAACATTTATCCAAAATTTAAATAAATTTAAAATCCTTAAAATAAAATTAAAGAACCATCATTACTTATATAAGATATTTATATAATAAAAGTTCAAAACTAAATTACTAAAGAAATCAAGCTTAAAAATAAATTGATTATTTTAACTTTCAAATTAAAGTTAAACACTTCATAATTTTTATTCAAATATTAAAGAAAGCCTTTATAAAGAATTTTATTAAATTTAAACTTTTATTTGAAATCAAATTCATTTTTAAAATCTACTTCAAAACATTTTAAACTTGATCAACATTTTAAAAATTTACAAACTGATCTAAAATAAAATTCTGGATTCATAGTCAATATGAAGACCATATTGAAAACTTGATTTTTAAACTTGATTTAAATCTTGCTTAAATTTAAATATTTTCATTTTTAAAACTTATGATTTAAAATTTTATTGAATTAAAATTTAAACTTTGTATTTTAAAAACCCTGCTTAAATCCTGCTTATAAAATTCCAAATTCCATTCAAAATTTTAAAAACTGCATGCTGTCAGGTTTATAAACCTGAAAACAAAACACACCCGAGACCTCATCAACATGCTTCGAGTTTAAACCCTATCTCCTCCGAGACACAAACCCGAATACCCGAGTGAATCTTCGAGTCAAAAACCCTGCACAACCCAACAAGTTCACCAGAATTAAAAATATGCACGGTGCATATGCACCGGCGCTCAGGCCATCTCCAGCCACCATAGCCAACTTCTCCAAGACGTCGACCAACCCCTCACTTGATTACGACCATCAACTATTCCACTGCAGCTTGAAATTGAAATCGAGTTAACCAAATGCAACCTGGAAACACTACATCCAAAATCCCCAAACAATTCGACCACTCGCGACGACCCATTCCAACCATCTGATACACTGCGACTCTGGCCAACCGTACATCTACGACTCCTCTTCCCATTTCCAAAGTCTTGCATCACTCGATGCAACGGAGATAAAGAGAAGCAACAAAGTTACTACTTCCAGCAAAATTAGGGTTAGAACCTGTAATGGGCCACTACTGTTGCCACCACCCTCTGACAGTCCATTTGGTAATTTTCCCCTACTCATCCATCTACCCTTCACCTCCAGGAAGCATGACAACAACCCAAAATCACTGAACCACCAGATAAACCCAAAATTCCCAATTTTGTTCAATCTCTAAATGCTAACTCCACAGTTGATTTAAAAATGTGATGTTTGTTTTAAAATTCAAGATTTCAAACATGCATTCAATTTATAAAACTGTTTTAACGATTTAAGATGTTTGATATTTGTTTTATTTTCAATGATGATTGATATTATGGTTTTTCAGAGGCAATGGATTTTAATTAAACTAAATTATAATTTATAAACCTAAATCTATACTAATCAAACACTTTTTGTTTACATTTCAATTTCTTACTAAAATCAAATCATGTGGAGATGGATTTTTTATATTAAAAATCTTAGTTTAAAAACAGAATCAGGTATGCAGATACCTGGCATCACACGCATATGTATATTTATACATATACACCCAGAACATCATCACAATTCAATCATACAAGCTTTCTTATTACTATCAATACACATGCAACGGATAAATTAAGCTTTTCCATTTGTGAAGTTATTTACCTCAAACAAAATGAATCACTGCAGCTTTATCCATAGCAGTTTTTTTTTTAAAAAAAGACAGTTTGCTTTGAACTTGAGTTCTGTAAGTTTGTTTAGCTTTGCCTTTTAAAAGGTAAGAACTGTTTTAAAAAAAAAAGAAATTTACTCACTTAATTATTGAAGAGGCGGAGAACCAACTCAGATGCATTCATATTCCCTGGAACTTGTTTGAATCTACTGGAACTGTTAAGTGCTAGTTGAAGTTGATCTTTAAACTGCATTTTGATTGTTGAATTAAAAACTGCGTGCTGACCCCATTCTTCCTTGCTTGAGTAAGAGTTGAAGTTGATTCTTTAACAGATTACATATTTGAAAGTTGAATTTTTTTTGTAGAATTTTGATTGTATTTGGTTTTGCATTTCTACTTATAATCTGATTTTCAGATTTTCTTTTGAAGAAAAATGTTTTGAACAATAATGCATTGTTAAATTTTCTTATCTAAAATAATAAATTTCAAAAATAAACAAATATTGCACTTGTTACTTAAGTTTGTAATGTGATTACAAGTGTCTTCTCTATGATATGAATGCTTAACACATATACAATTTAATATTAAAAGAAATTTCTTAATTTATAAATGTTTTTAAATCTTTCTAAATCAATTTCTAATTTATGTTATCATATTTTAAATGTTTATTTACATTTAGCCTTTAAAATGATTACATATAAACTACCTTTATAAAATTACACATTTTAAATGTTCATTTGAATATTTTTAAAATAATATTTTTAAAACTAAATTTTCAAAAGAGAAAATTTTAGAAAGAAAAGAATGTTGAATTCAATTTTATTCAAAAGTTTCAAACTAAAATATTATACTTTAATGTAAATGAACTAAGTCTATTTCAAAACAATTTTCTAAAAATAAACTTTTATTATAAAATACAATTTAAACTATTATACTTTTAAAGAAAATAAATATTTTACTTATATTTCTTTTGAAAATATAAGATAGACTTTTAAACTAACCTTTGAAAAGTTTCAATACTAATTTCAATCCATTTGATCAATTCATAATTTATACACATATATATTTATAAATTTGAAAATATCCTTAGTAAATTTAAATTTAAATAAAAATCAAATTCTCTATTTACAATGTATACACATATATACATTATAAATAGATATCCTTTAAATAAGCTTAGAAAGATAATTTTATCATTTAAATATTTTTAATTTTGAAAAGAATAAAATTCCCAAATATAAAGTTATCATTATTATAAATTTTCAAAAGAATATTATTATAAATTTTGAAAAGACAAACTAAATAATTATTAGTTTTCAAAAGAAAATTCTTGTTTAAATTAGATTATTAAATCAACATTTCACATTTTAAAATAATTATTAATGGAAATTACTAAATAAATATTGCCCAAATTTCCGGGACATCACACAACTATATGAATAGCTTCATCTCATACCTACCTAAGTAGATATTATACGCATCCCTTCATGTCGACGTCGGAGATCATAGCTGTGGCATGGATATTGGCTGTTATATGGGTTTTAATACTCAAATCTAACGACATGGCGATTTCGTAATTAAACCAAAAACTGTTTTATTTTCATATAAAGCCATTTCCTTTTACCAACTCTTGTCACTTGTCAATTTTATGTTGGATAATAATATACTTTACCAATTTCTTTTTAGAAAAACTACAGCAAGGCCTTCTTACATTCCTCAAAATAATTTGCAAACCCATACGAATATTAATGTTATTTAATATTATATAATGGCTTTTCTAGCTTAATAAATTCATGTAACATCAACATTGCTTGGAAAAAAATCATAAAATTAGAATTACTATGTTCTTTTTCATATAAAAATTTAGAGGCTGAAATAATTATTTAATTATTTTTAATAATTAAAACTCGAAATAAACACATTTTCCATCTTAGGAAATTCATAAAATATTAATATTAACTGGGAAAATTATGAATAAATAAATCATCTTCAAAATAATGTTTTAGCCAACATATCAAAATTTCATATCAATAGGAGATCAAAATCTTTGGTTTTACCCTAAAAACTTATTAAATCAATTCCATAAAAACTGCAATAAATCAACATTTAATCTAATAATGATATATTCAATCCATACATGACATACTATGAAATAAAATTAGCGTTATAAATGGGATTATAATCTGGATTGATAAGTAACGAACTTATAAATGCAACTAAAAGCAAATAGGTGGCAATTTATATAGGTTGCTTGTTTATTTAATGAGTTAAATAAACTTTGGTAATCAATGGGAATAAATCTAAATTTAATGTTTTGTTAATGTAAGTTAAAGTAATAATCGGAAATAAGGTTAATTTTATTTATAAAATGGCAGTTGGTTGAGTACAAGGAATGCAAAATAAAGTTTTGTCAATATATCGGAATTTAATGTATGATAATAGGATTAATTGCAATTAAATGAAATTAACTATTCAAATATTACATAAATGGAATCTAGATGAAATGTGAGAATGTTAATGTAATGGATTTTGATTCCAATGTAAATTTCATCCGTTTGTTAATAATAAATTGAAATAGAATGATAAGTAAATTTAGTAGAATTTTTGGAAATTAAATTTATAATTTTGAATTTAATGAAAATGAGGTTAATACTGAAATTGATAAATTAATCAACTCTAAATTGACATTTGAATTTGGGTAAATTAGTGTAAATAATTTATAAATTTAAAAATGATGAAATTTGTTAATTATAGAGTTGAAATTTGAAATTTGATTTAAATTGTTAATTTGTTAATTTTATTAATTAATGTAAAAATAGCTATTTTGGCCACTGACTCGGATTTCGATGAAACCAGTTTCATCGGATCCATAACGGTGAATTATTGTAGGATTTAAAGTTTCGTAGCGATCGGACCTGTCGTTTGATCGTACGAATGAGAAACGCCTTGAAATCGATTTAATTGAAATCAATTTGAAAAAAAAAATTGATTTTAGCATAACTTCTTCATACGATGGAATTTGGACATGAAACATGTTCCATTACGTTTAGAATATTTAAAAACATCTATTTTGATATATGGGTTGACCCAATTTCGTTCCGGATTCAGAACGGGCTTTTCGGGCCATTCAGCGTTCAGCGCGTTTTTAAATCGGATCCATATATTCTATGTCAACCTTGCCCATAAACATCCTGTTATAAACCCTAGCCTAGCTCTATTTCTCATTTGTCTGTACGTACAATTCCTCTTCACCTCCTCACTTCAATGGAGACAACTCCAAATCCAATTGCAATTCAAAATCAAAGTCAAAAATTCTAACTCCACAAAATATAGCAAATTATATATGGATTTGAAGCACTCAACGAGCGCAACCTAGATCTATAATTCGTTTTTCGATTTGGATTGTCGTTTGACCGAAATTCAGGATTTTATTTTCGGCCGTTCATCTTGGTTCGATCATCGTTGACTGATCGGCAAATCAAAGGTACGATGTTGTAGAGGGGGCTGAGTGATGTTCATCGGCGTGTCGCGTTCTTGGTTTCAACGGCTGGATCGAGCACCCAAATTCGCTTAGGGTTTGAGTTTTGCGTGGCGGCTGTGAAAAATTGGAGGCGACGAGTTAGAGAGGGTGGTGTCGTGAGGCCTTGGGGGAGGCTGCGCAAGCGGCAGCGAGGTCAGGTGGCCGTAGCGACGAGCTCGGTGGTCAGAGGCATTTGCGTGGGTGGTGGCTTGAGGAATTTCGCGTGCTCGATGGTTCAGTAGCGTGTTAGGGTTTGCTCTGGAAGAAAGGTGACATTGACGTGTCAGGTTATTATTATTATTATTATTAAATCGTTTGATGTCTAATCGCTATAACTTTCGCATACGGTGTCCATTTTGCATGCAGTTTTCTCCGCTAGGTTCGTATTGGAATTCCAGACGTTTTGGCGCTGGTTTGGACGAATTCTGAGACTGTTCAATTTTTGGGTTTAAATTGGATTTTTATTCAATTTAAATTCAAAAGGTGAGTGTTTTAACCCACTCACAACTTCTAAGATTCCTTATGTTTGTTAAATTAATTTTTGATGTGATTTAAATTTTATCTACGATTGTTTGGCATATTTTAATCGTCATCTCAGTTGAATTTAATTTATTATATTAAATTTTTATTTAATTTATTATTTCATATAAACTGCCAGTTAGATAAATTGTTTATTTTATTGTTGAATATAAACTGTCAGTAATTAACTGTTATTTTTTATATGCTCTATATTGATGTTATTGTTTAAATTGGATGATGATTGTAATAAATGGTTGATGATTGATATTGGATGATGGATGTTGTATTTTATACTGTTTTAAACTACAAATTGTTATGCACTTTATTTCATTCGGGATTGGTTTGAAATGATATAACCGTAATTTTTGTTTTAAATTACGGATTGAAATGATAAATATCCGTATCACCTGAACATAAGATAGAAAATTTTATACAGACACCGTGGTCTATATATAAAAATATTTTGAAAGGATTTCTATGGTTTGTAAAGAAATATACGATTTTGAGTTATTGATTTGGATATTTTATAAATGTTCTTTTATATATGGTTAATTCTTGGTTTAAGCTGTGAATAAAATTTGTTTAAAGTATAAAATAAGTTTAATAATAAATTTTGATTTTATTAAATAAAATATGGATAAGTATTTACTTAAATTATATTTAAATATGGAGGTTATATTGATTTTTATAAATCAAGGTTGAGAAGATAGTTTGAAATTGATTGAGATTTTATCTAATTAAGAATTATAGTTAATAAGAATCCATTTGGAACTTATTGAAATTGAGATTTTAAAGGAATATGGTTTTATAACTTAATTTGGGTTTAAGGTGATTTAAGTGAAATGTATGAAATCTAAATAAATTAAGGAATATTCGGTTATTGAATTTGAAGTTTTATTTAAAGCATATTGGATTTATTAAGGAAATATTTCAAAGCTAAATAATAGTAAAGACAATTTGGGGTGTGTGTGTGTGTGTGTGTGTATGAATTATAAATTTTAGTTTCGAAATATTGAATAATTAAAGCTTTGAAATATATGGAAATTGAAATGGTTTATTTGGTATTCAAATCTGTATTTGGAATTGATTTGTGAAATTAAAGAAGCTAATTTATTATATAAAGTAATTTAATATTAAACCGTTTAAGTATTGGAAGTTATGTTTCAAAGTTAAGGGTATCAAGGTATTATGATTTGAAAATGCTATGATTTTGGGAAAAGGATATATTTGAAATAAAAATGAAATTATATTGATTTGGGTTTTAATAAAAATGATATCTTATTGGTTTGGTTTTTAAATGAAGATGATATCGTATTTATATGGTTTTGAAATGAATATTTTATCCTGGTTTTGAATTATAATTATTTTGAAATGACTGCGGTGTTATAATAAGTTTGGTTGTTGAAGAGACCGGGATCGGAAGTTGTCATACTCTCTGCCAACTCCAAAAACCACTTTAACAACTGTGTACGCGGTGAAGATTCCAGAATGAAGTAGGATGGTGGCGGTGTTTCCTTTGAGGTAAATACGTGGACCCGACTCTCGTGAGTTGGCATAAGGTGGCTAAAACAGGAGCGATTGACGGGTTAAGAAGGTAGCACCTTTTATCGCACACATCCCTTCGATATTATACTCTGACTTTGGATTGATTCGGTGGCCACTTTTGATTTTGATTTGGGGGTGTGGCTCGAGATGAGCGGTAGTAGCTGCTACGCGTTACCATCGATCCGGAAGCGTAATTGGTGTATCTACCCTGGCATTGCCTAGTCGTGCCGCGTCACCTACCCTAGCGCGCCTTGTACGAGTTTGGTTTTCTCCCGTAGCCTGTGTGGTATCCTCTGGTGGCTTCCCGATCGGGAGGGACTATGATATTGTATGGACACTGGGACTATTACGTGTTAAAGTGAAAAATGTAAAGCCTTAATGCTATTTAAAAGTAAGTTTATTTTATTAATAGACATTATTATAATAGCGAAATATTACTACATAGTAAATAGTTTAACGGATCCTTAGGAGATGTGAATCCCGAGCATCTCTTAAGTTACTGCTCTCATATTTATTTCTGTTGATTTAACTCACATAAGATATTTTAGTTCTGACTCGAGTGTTTTGTCTTTTCAATTCGCTGGGGTCAGCCTGAGCATTTCAGGATTTGGAAGACCGTATTCTGGAGGACTAAGACGAAGATTTATTATTATTTATTATAGTATGCCACTACATTCATACTGTTCCGTTGCATAAATTATTATTCTATGGTATGTGTAACTCTGATATGTATTGTATAAATATAATAGAATATTTTGTAAACAGCTTCATGAACTGTTTATTTGATTATTATATTTTATCGTTCCGCTGCAAGATTCTATTTTGTTTTTCTTTCTCTGCCTTTTTCTTATTTACCCCATAACAATCTGCCCTTCTGTATGGTTTAAGTCTGACGTGTGTGGTTTATCGTCGGTTTAAAGCGTACGGAAAGGGGGAACGTTACATCTAGTATCAGAGCTTTGGTTTAGCGATAAACCTTAGCTTTGTGGGGTTTGACTCTGTACTAATAGGGTAGTTATACCCTATGGTGAGTCGCTGAGTGTATATATATGAGAGAGCGTATTTGTTAGTGTTATAAAAAGGTTTTAATATTGTGTTAATTTGTTCCGTTTTGTATTTATAAATTCCGGTTGGTGCATAGGATGTTATGACATCAATAGGGATTTCTAAACACTTAATAGGACAGACCGACATAATATTTGTTTTTAATATAGGTGAATGTAATAATTTTGCCTATTATATTTTATGTATATAAAATAAATTTTATAAATATGATATATATTTGGTTGCAATATATTGGTTGTTAGGTAATGAAATATACAAATAATAGTTGAAATAAGATTGAAAATAAAATAAATAAATTGGTAATTATAGAACTTAAGTTCCGGGGTTTTTGAAACTTCTTTTGAATGATTTTGAAATATAATAATAATATTGTTAGAAGTATTTTTTTTGATATAAATATTTCAATATAATTTGAAAATAATTGTTTTATAGAAATTTTGGAACGAAATAAATTTTGTACTCCCCTCTCTGTCGTTGGAAAATAATTTCGGTGATGAGTGCACGCATCATCGACATTCATTTCCGAGTTTCGAAGTAGGAAGGCCACTGTAGTGATTTTACTGCAAGATTATTTTGATAAACAATTATAAATTTTTAATTATTTTAAATATAATTGGATATATAAATACGTTTATTTATTATTTTAAAATGATTTGAAATTTAACCCGGTATTTAGTTCTTAAGTTTCCGTTAATCAGTAGTTTCAATTATTGTAGGAAATGGGTTGTAGCTAATTTATAAATTGGAACCTTTAATTAAAATAAGAGATTTAATGCTAAGTTATAAATTAAATAAAAAGAAAATTCAAATTTGTAACATATAAAACAAAGGATTATTGAACATCTAATTAATCAAAAGAATTGAGAAAAACTTGTATAACTTTCAATTACATTTTTAAAGCAATATATACAACTTACCAAAAGATATAAGAAGTTGAAATGTTAATAAGAAAATGTAATAGATATTATACAAGTAATAAACTTGAGGTAATGAAAGCAATAACTGAAATTCTTTAATAAATAAGAATTTGGTGTTGTAGTTGTTATAAACTTAAGTATAATTAAGATAATACTAATTAAATATAATAGAAGGCAGGTATTGTAAGTAAGAAATTTTAAACTTAAGGAAATAAGTTGAAGTTATTTCTAAATAAATTTGTAAGAAATAAATGTAAATTAGAAAGATAAACCATTATATGAATGAAAAGAATTCAAACAACTAATGTATGAAATGAAATTAATAATAAGTAAATTTGATTTGTTGTTTGGAATTGTTGTTTGGAATTGTTGTTTGTTTTGGTTTATGGTAGTTTGGGCAAGGATACTTTAAATTTGTTTGGAAGGTATGAATAATCTATTTAGTTTCACCTAAGACTGTTAAGTGAAGGGTACGCTTAGTATTTTATTTTTCATTCTGTACAATTTGAAGTTTTGAACCCGAACAACTATTTGTTCTATTTGATATGTATGAATGATTGATTTGTGTTGATTTTATGTGATGGTTGTATGCCTTGTGCAAATGATCGATGTTTGTATTGATTTGTTTGTTTATGGTTGAAACCACTTTAAATATTTCATTTTATATAATTGTTAAACTCTTTTTGGATTATATAAGTGAAATACATGTTATGGAAGCAATTGCTACTGTGTTTGGTTTCATAATCAAGCGTTAATTGCCCGACAAATAGGTACGTTTTCGGGATTACGATTTATAACGTTATTATATTGTTTTCCCGTGTTGGGATAGATTATTTTGGACGATATATGTTATATATTGATATATTTGATACTATATTTTCTTTCGAGCCTCTTCGTACAACGGAGACTCTACCGAAATTTTTCGTAAATTTTGGACTTCGAAAATATTTTGAAAAGCGTTTTTCAAACTTTATTAATTTAAGTATAAAAGATTTAATGGTTATAAATTGGTATATTTTATTTAAATTAATTAATTTTGTAAATTTATTTGTTTATAAATTTAATATTTTAAGTAAGATATATTGATTTCTTAATTCTTCTTTTCCCTTCTTTTTCCTTTTCGGGGACGAAAAGTTTTGAGTGGGGGAGAGTGTAACGACCCGCAATTTTTCAATAATTAAATTTTTTAATTTAATGAGATTTTGAAATTTAATATTGAAGAAAATAAAAATTTGTGAATTATTAATAAAAGTTGTGATATAATAATGAAAATAACAAAGAGGAAACATAACATGGTTAATTAAAGTTGATGATTAATGAATTTGAATGAAATTCCAATTAAATAAAATAATTTAAATGTTTGACTTAGTTATAATGAGAATATGAGTAAAACAAGTGTAATTATCGAATTAATGAAATAAAACAGTGATAATGGTAAGCAATAAACTTTTAAATGTAAGAAGAGTAAATAGGTGACAACTAATATATGTTATTTATTTACTTAGTTTGATGAAATTGGTAATCAAATTTCAAATTAAGGCAATAATGTTGATTTTATCATTTTGGTAATAATGGATTAATAACGGGAATGAAATGTAAGAATGATAATGCAGGTTAATAAATAAATAAATAATTCAATGCAATCCCAATTGATGGGAGCAACTATTTGGGTCATAATTGATTGTAAACAGGAATATTTGGCAATAAATTAATATAAGAAAATAAATGTAAATATTGAATTTATCAATGAAATAATAATAAATAGTAATTGAATAAAACCAATGCCCTGTAAGTAATTATAATATTGTTTGGGAAAGTAAACTTATAAAAGTATGGATGAGAGTAAGCATTTAATTAACCAATGCAATACTATATTGATTAATAATACGTAATAAATTGTAGATGATAGGATTAATGCTAGAGAGTAATTATAATAGTTGTTGTTTGATAATAAAGTAAGAATGGAACCAAGATTATTAATGTAATGAAGTGGATTAACTGGGAAATAAGTTCAAAGTATGTTAATTGATGAATAAATATGTAATGTATGTAAAGTAATAAACTGGTGTAAGAATGGAATTAAGGTAAATTCATTTATTGGTTTTAAAACCTTAATTAATGTGTTCAATTGATAGAAGTACGCGTTTAGAAATGTAATATTTATTCAAATTAAGATGTAAATAGGCGTATATTAATGTAATGAAATAAAATTAGCGTTATATATGGGATTAGAATCTGGATTGATAAGTAACGAACATATAAATGAAATTAGAAGCAAATAGGTGGCAATTTATATAGGTTGCTTGTTTATTTAATGAGTTAAATAAACTTTGGTAATCAATGGTAATAAATCTAAATTTAACGTTTTGTTAATGTAAATTAAAGTAATAATAAAAAAATAAGGTTAATTTTATTTATAAAATGACAGTTGGTTGAGTAAAAGGAATGAAAATTAAAGTTTTGTCTATATATTGGAATTTAATGTCTGATAATAGGATTAATCGCAATTAAATGAAATTAACTATTTAAATATTACACAAATGGAATTTAGATGAAATGTGAGAATGTTAATGTAATGGATTTTGATTCCAATGTAAATTTCATCTGTTTGTTAATAAGATATTGAAATAGAATGAAAAGTAAATTTAGTAGAATTTTTGGAAATTAAATTTATAATTTTTAATTTAATGAAAATGAGGTTAATAGTGGAATTGATAAATTAATCAACTCTAAATTGACGTTTGAATTTGGGTAAATTAGTGTAAATAATTTAGAAATTTAAAAATGATGAAATTTGTTAATTATAGAGTTGAAATTTGAAATTTGGTTTAAATTGTTAATTTGTTAATTTTATTAATTAATGTAAAAATAGCTATTTTGGCCACTGACTCGGATTTCGACGAAACCAGTTTCATCGGATCCGTAACTGTGAATTATTATACGATTTCAAGTTTCGTACCGATCGGACCTTTCGTTTGATCGTACGAATGAGAAACGCCCTGAAATCGATTTAATTGAAATCAATTTGAAAAAAAAATGATTTTGCCATAACTTCTTCATACGATGGAATTTGGATGTGAAACCTATTCCATTGCGTTTAGAATATTTAAAAATATCTATTTTGATATATGGGTTGACCAAATTTCGTTCCGGAGTCAGAACGGGTTTTTCGGGCCATTCATCATTCAGCGCGTTTTTAAATCAGATCCATCTATTCTATGTCAACCTTGCCTATAAATACCCTGTTATAAACCCTAGCCTACCTCCATTTCTCATTTGTCATCACGTACAATTTCTCTTCACCTCCTCATTTCAATGGCAGACAACTACAAATCCAATTGCAATTCAAAATCAAAGTCAAAAATTCAAACTCCATAAAATATAGCAAATTATATATGGATTTGAAGCTCTCAACGAGCGCAACCTAGATCTACAATTCGTTTTTCGATTTGGATTATCGTTTGACCGGAATTCAGACTTTTATTTTCGGTCGTTCATCTTGGTTCGATCGTCGTTGACTAATCGGCAAATCAAAGGTACGATGTTGTAGAGGGGGCCGAGTGATGTTCATCGGCGTGTCGTGTTCTTGGTTTCAACGGCTGGATCGAGCACCAAAATTCGCTTAGGGTTTGATTTTTGCATGGAGGCTGTGAAAAATTGGAGGTGACGAGTTGGAGAGGGCGGTGTCGCGAGGCCCTGGGGGAGGCTACGCAAGCGGCGGCGAGGTCAGGTGGCCGTAGCGACAAGCTCGGTGGTCAGAGGCATTTGCGTGGGTGGCGGCTTGAGGAATTTCGCGTGCTCGATGGTTCGGTAGCATGTTAGGGTTTTCTCTGGAAGAAAGGTGACGTTGACGTGTCAGGTTATTATTATTGTTTTTGTTGTTGTTGTTGTTGTTGTTGTTATTTTTAAAATCGTTTGATGTCTAATTGCTATAACTTTCGCATACGGTGTCCGTTTTGCACGCGGTTTTCCCCGCTATGTTCATATTGGAATTCCGGACATTTGGACACTGGTTTGGATGGATTCTGAGACTGTTCAATTTTTAGGTTTAAATTGGATTTTAATAAATTCAAAAGGTGAGTGTTTTAACCCACTCATAACTTCTAAGATTTCTTACGTTTGTTAAATTAATTTTTGATGTGATTTAAATTTTATCTATGATTGTTTGGCATATTTTAATCATCATCTCAGTTGAATTTAATTTAGTAGATTAAATTTTTATTTAATTTATTATTTGCTTATAAATTGCCAGTTGGATAGATTGTTTATTTTATTATCTAATATAAACTGTCAGTAATTACCTGTTATTTATTATATGCTCTATATTGATGTTATTGTTTAAATTGGATGATGATTGTAATAAATGGTTTATGATCGATATTGGATGAATGGATGTTGTATTTTATACTGTTTTAAACTGCAAATTGTTATGCACTTTATTTCATTCGGGATTGCGGTTTGAAATGATATAACCGTAATTTTTGTTTTAAATTACGGGTTGAAATGATAAATATCTGTATCACTTGAACATAGGATAGAAAATTTTATACAGACACCGTGGTCTATATATAAAAATATTTTGAAAGGATTTCTATGGTTTGTAAAGAAATATACGATTTTGAGTTATTGATTTGGATATTTTATAAATGTTCTTTTATATATGGTTAATTCTTGGTTTAAGCTGTGAATAAAATTTGTTTAAAGTATAAAATAAGTTTAATAACAAAGTTTGATTTTATTAAAATAAAATATGGATAAGTATCTACTTAAATTATATTTTAATATGGAGGTTATATTGATTTTTATAAATCAAGGTTGAGAAGATAGTTTGAAATTGATTGAGATTTTATCTAATTAAGAATTATAGTTAATAAGAATCCATTTAGAACTTATTGAAATTGAGATTTTAAAGGAATATGGTTTTATAACTTAATTCGGGTTTAAGGTGATTTAAGTAAAATATATGAAATCTAAATAAATTGAGGAATATTCGGTTATTGAATTTGAAGTTTTATTTAAAGCATATTGGATTTATTAAGGAAATATTTCGAAACTAAATAATAGTAAAGAGAATTTGGTGTGTGTATGTATATATATATATATATGAATTATAAATTTTAGTTTTGAAATATTGAATAATTAAAGCTTTGAAATATATGGAAATTGAAATGGTTTATTTGGTATTCAAATCTGTATTTGGAATTGATTTGTGAAATTAAAGAAGTTAATTTATTATATAAAGTAATTTAATATTAAACTATTTAAGTATTGGAAGTTATGTTTCAAATTTATGGGTTTCAAGGTATTATTATTTGAAAATGCTATGATTTTGGGAAATGGATATATTTGAAATAAAAATGAAATTATATTGATTTGGGTTTTAATAAAAATGATATCTTATTGGTTTGGTTTTTAAATGAAGTTGATATCATATTAATATGGTTTTGAAATGAATATTTTATCCTGGTTTTGAAGTATAATTATTTTGAAATGACCGCGGTGTTATAAGAACGCTTGGTTGTTGAAGAGACCGGGATCGGAAGTTGTCATACTTTCTGCCAACTCCTAAAACCACTTTAACAACCGTGTATGCGATGGAGATTCCAGAATGAAGTAGGATGGTGGCGGTGTTTCCTTTGAGGTAAATATGTGGACCCGACTTCCGTGAGTTGGCATAAGATGGCTAAAATGGGAGCGATTGACGGGTTAAGAAGATAGCACCTTTTATCGGACACATCCCTTCGATATTATACTCTGACTTTGGATTGATTCAGTGGCCACTTTTGATTTTGATTTGGGGGTGTGGCTCGAGGTGGGCGGTAGTAGCTGCTACGCGTTACCACCGATCCGGAAGCGTAATTGGTAAATCTACCCTGGCATTGCCTAGTTGTGCCATGTCACCTACCCTAGTGTGCCTTGTACGAGTTTGGTTTTCTCCCGTAGCCCGTGTGGTATCCTCTGGTGGCTTCCCGATCAGGAGGGACTATGATATTGGATGGACTACTGGGACTATTACGTGTTAAGGTGGAAAATGTAAAGCTTAATGCTATTTAAAAGTAAGTTTATTTTATTAATAGACATTATTATAATAGCAAAATATTGCTACATAGTAAATAGTTTAACGGATCCTTAGGAGATGTGAATCCCGAGCATCTCTTAAGTTACTGCTCTTATATTTATTTCTGTTGATTTAACTCACATAAGATATTTTAGTTCTGACTCGAGTGTTTTGTCATTTCAATTCTCTCGGGTCATCCTGGGCATTTCAGGATTTGAAAGACCGTCTGGAGGACGAAGACGAAGATTTATTATTATTTATTATCGTATCCCACTACATTCATACTGTTCCGCTGCATAAAGTATTATTCTATGGTATGTGTAACTCCGATATGTAGTGTATAAATATAATAGAATATTTTGTAAACAGCTTCATGAACTGTTTATTTGATTATTATATTTTATCGTTCCGCTGCAAGATTCTATTTTGTTTTTCTTTCTCTGCCTTTTTCTTATTTACCCCATAACAATCCGCCCTTCTGTATGGTTTAAGTCTGACGTGTGTGGTTTATCGTCGATATAAAGCGCATAAAAGGTGGACGTTATACATTTATCGGTCTAAGAAAACTTCACGTCCTTCCTGGTTAGTTGAGTCGTGGCTGCCACTATACAAGAGAAATCCATGATGAATCTTCGATAATAGCTAGCTAGTCTAAGAAAACTTCTTATCTTGATCATAGTCTCGGTTATCTTCCAATTATTAACAACTCAATCTTAACCGAATCTACCGATAACCCTTTTTCTGAAATTACACGACCATGAAACCTCACATCTTTCTTCCAAAAATGACATTTTGAAAATTCACTCTCAGCTGATTCTGCCTCAATGTTTCTAGCACTATTTTGAGATGAACTTCATGATCTTGTTTATTCTTAAAATATATTAGAATGCCATCTATAAACATTAACATGAATCTATCCAAGTGCTCTTGGAAAACTCAATTCATCAAACCCACAAAGAAAGCAGGAGTTTGGTCAGTCTAAAAGGCATGACTAACCATTCATATGAACCATATCTTGTTCGAAATGTCGTTAATGGAATACCATCCTCTGCTACTCTTAATTGATGGAACTTTATAGCCAATCCAATTAGGAAAATAACTTTGATTCACTCAAATGATCAAATAAATCATTTACTCTCAACAATGGATACCAATTCTTTATTGTCTTCTCATTCAACTTATGATGATCGATACACATCCTTAATGACATGGCTGATATCCTTATGAACATCGCAGCCGCTCCCTAAGGCGAGCTTCTTGATCTAATAAAATTCTTTCCTTCTAAGTCCACCAGCTACACCTTTAACTCTTTCATCTCAGTAGGTGTCGTTCTGCTTGGCATTCTACTCATGGGTTCATATCCAAGTACAAGATCTATTTGAAATTTATAATTCGTTTCAATGATAGTCCTGTAATAGGCTCAAAAATATCTAAAAACTTTCTTGCGATAAAAACCCGATTCACTTCATCCTCAACTTCTATTGCACCCAATAGAGCACGAACATCGATATCTGCATTCTCTACTGAGTATATAATTTGATCACTACTATTGGGCTGTCTTAATAATATCTTTCTATTCTAATAAAAAAAATCTGAGCATCATATCTGCTTAACCAATCCATATCCAGAATAAACCCAAAACCTAAAAAATCAAATACGTACAAATTACATGCAAAAGCATGACCAAACAACTCAAACTCTAAATGATCACATCTCATCCCAAAATTTCCATAACCTTCTATTGGATTCGCAACCCTTAAGGAAGTAATAAGGTATTATGGTTTTGAACTTACCTACCGAACAATGCGAGATAAAAAATATGATGCGCTAGTGTCAAATAATAATTTAACTGATATGCCATGAATCAAAAGCGTACCTTCCATCACAGACTTTCTTTTCTCCTCCGCGGTCTGCCTAGATGTAGATGGCTGTAGATAAAATACTTTTCCTTCATCGTCCTTAATCAGTTCTAAACATTCATTCTTGTAATGCCCATTTTTTTGCAGTTGAAACATTTCACATTTTTCTTTTCCACAACCTACCTTCCCTTACTGGTTCGACGCTCATCCGCAAACAAGATCAACCTTCCCTTTCTTGGCAGTTATGCCCTTCTAAGCTCTCTTCTTCTGAAAAAACTTCGTTTTCTTTCCTTGACTACAGTGAGTCTCTATTGGCATGTCCTATCCAAACGTCGAAAGAATTTCTTCATTCTTACCACCATCTCTATCACCACATTACTTGGATCACTAAGATGTGGCATTGTTGCCCAAACAATCTCTGGCTTCAAACCCCGAATGAACTTCTCATTTCTCTTAATCACGGTATCTATGGTAGTATATTTGTATTTGAACAACTCATCAAACTTAGTTGCATACTCTAGAACTGACTTCTCCTTACTCCAATTCCATAAATTTCCTTAGAAAAGCTGACTTTCCTACCTCAGACAAAAATCTCTCCTCAAATCTCCTTCTAAACTCAGCCCGAGTCAATTCCTCCTCTAGGACTCCTACGGTTACACCATTCCACCAGTATAAAGTAGCTCTGTGCAACTGCCTAGAAGTCAACCTCCTCTTCTGCTCATCATTCAAGCCTACATCAGTAAAAATCTTTTCATAGTGAAATAGCCAATCCTCAACCTCGATAACATCTTCTGTTCCTAGAAATGGCTTTCCTTCAAGACTGGTATAATTACAGCTCAATTAGCATAGTTATTGCCAACTGGCACCTCGGGATTAGCTCTTTCCGCATTAACAATGTTACCTCTAACCAAAATAGCAGGAGCTCCAACTTGCATCATATTCATGAAGAACTGGTACATAGTCCTTATATCTACTGGAGGGATTCAAGCACTCACGTTAGCATTTGCATTTGGGTTTGCATTTGCTTGTTGACCTTGATTCCTTCTAATATTGGACCAAACACTTCCGTTAGTTGTGGTGCTTCCTCCACCTAGATTCACTCTTCCGTTTCCTGCTTTCATATCTTGCTTTCTCATATTGTACACATGAGCTTTAATTAGATACAAAAGAATGGCCTAAGAGAGATGGGAAAATGCATACTTGCATATATAACAAATACAAGTACGTTGCTATAGTGTTATCCCATACCCCAAATCTTCTTCTCTAATTTATTTGGATTATGATTTCAAAATCTTTTAATCTTTCAAATTTACATAAACCTATTCTCTAATAGCAAGTTGTAACATCACCCATTTTAAGGCCTGAAAATAAGAGCTACTGATGTTGCAGTCATCAATAGTGTTATTCTCCAAAAATAAACGACACTTATGCTATAGTCATCAATACCAAGTTTTCACATTCATTACATAATCTCATTCATTGCCCACATTCAGAGAAAATATTATAATTAAAAATACTTCAATAGCGACATATGAAGATGCCCTTTGGTTGATCAGAGCCTAATACTTGATAATTATAAATTATGCAATTACATCCATTCAAACGTAAAATAAGCTTAAAGCAACACAGCAGAAATAAAAACTCCCAGTGTTAGCTAGCTTGCCTCATGAACATCTCTAGAAGCTTATTCGTCTAACCCAAAAAACCCTACTCCGAACCTACCCAAATGAGTGCTTGGGAGTTCAGGGGAAAAAACAAAAGATTCGGGTCAAACAAAAAGTCTAATGTGAATAATAGTATACCATCTCGAACCGAAATAGATATCTAGTAGGAAAATGCCGCTTAGCGAAATTGGTTTTCCCCTTATTAGTATCTTATCCAAATATGTCGGTCACAGATCATACAACTGCAACCACAATGGTTAGAATAATCATAACCTGAACATATTCATGTATGCAACGTGAGCAAGTCCGACTAATCTGTTCTCCTAAGGCTATGCACGCTCAAGATTTACCCTTCCTAAAATAGGCTATCTATCTCATCTCAGTTGGACTATCTATCTTAAATCATAGTTTGCATGGGATCACTATGAACCTATTAGTTTCACTAATTACATCTACCCAATCATAGTTTTCATGGGATCACTATAAACCTATTAGTTGTCACTGGTAACATATCTCAAATCATAGTTTTCACAAGATTACATGAATCTATTAATCATCACTAATAACCTTTCTCCAACCATTGTTTTCACGGGATCACAATAAACCTATTGGTCAATACTAATAATATCTCTCCAATCATAGTTTTCATGGGATCTGTAATGACCCGCCATTTCGGTCCTTATAATTCATTAATACATCTATGGTATTCACGCGCCAAACAATAAGTTATTAGAAAGACTATTTGTTAGGGGAAAGAAAAAGAAAGAGGACAGGAAGAACCTAAACAACATGGAATCTCATAACGGAACGAACAATATATAATATAAATAGATTTTTACAAAAGGAAATAATTGTAATATATACACACAACAATCAGAGTATGCTAATCTATTTTAGGCTGGATAGTTATAATAGCTCTCCTTACAAATGCTAATGATTCTGAACCTCTAATGCAGCGGAAAATAACATATATGTGAATATGACTTGAAGGCCTCCAAATCATTTCCTGAGCTCCAATGCATCCAAACTGAAATATGTAAATATTCTTGGGCTGACCCGAGTATTACAAGAGGATAACGCCTGGATTGGTCTGGTAAACAGCGTGAGGAAACTCTTCAACTGATTTCTATATTCAGGAAAAACCTTTTAAAATAAAAGGTATCTTATAAGACCACGCCGCACAAAAATATGGATGAGATTTACCTTACGATAACCAAAACATTTCTATAGAAACTCCATTGATATTTTAATAATGTATATGGTTTAAAATAAATATTGAATATAGTTGAAATGCTTGCATCTCACATTATAACATAGTTAGGCATAACTAAGTTTGTAAAGCTCGTATTGATAATAGATTCCAACTATGAAAGGGTAAGGGTCTATCCACCAAATCCGTATACCTCTAGGTAAAATGTATGGGAGGCTACAACACGTTGCACCTATGCTACTTAGGACTGGCACTATTAGCTTCTCGAGTAGCATCGAATATGATCACCCCTTGGTTGTGATCAAATAACCTTAATGGGCCTCGAAGCATACATGAATATCGACACTAGATCAGGGATGATCATATCCTTATGGGAGCGACCCAAACAGCCTTGTGGCACATCCCTGCATTATTCTTTTCCTAGGTATGAGGCTCAAAGAGGGTATGCTCTTACCATTTCCCCTAGCACTTCTCTCTTGGAATGCTAATACCGCCCTCCAAGCAGTAATGCAGTGCCAACAATAATCCATACAAGTTCGTTCTGGGTCTGAACAAATCCGAAGGCACTATCTCTATTACATCTATTTTGGAATCACCCTCAAGATTAGTAGCAGCAGCCCTTGCATTTCAAAGTGCTCCGCCTTCAATACATCATCAATGTGACGCCCCACCTCTATGCTCGCAATAACAAAGAGTATTAAAAGAAATGCTGTCTGTTATCACGAAGAATAAGGCTAGATAGGAGCGGCCATCCGTAGTTAGGCCTTATACTAGTATTGGTTATCTCGATAGGAGTGGTATATATTTTTGTTTTTCATCTCTTAGTTGTTTACTCCCATCGACATACCCAATTCTGGAATAAACGAACTACGATGGTTCATAATAGTTTAGGACAATAGATATAATAATAACACTGATAATATAATTGCGGAACACAGATTAAACAAAAAAATCCCATATATATATATATATATATATATATATATATATATATATAACTGATGTCAGTTACAATACATTTGACACAATACATATGATACAACTACAACTGTCGACTCTGGAAGTTACATATACAAGTACATTATCGTGAATAATATACATGAATATACAACATCCTGTACAAATACACTAACTACTATAAAGAACGACGACTACTCCAAAAGATATGAAAAGTCTTCAAGCTCAAACAGCAACCCAAAGTAAAACATCAACAACCTGTAAATACTCGGTCTGACCCGAGTATTAAATTCAAAAGAAAATAGTACATGGGTCAGTCTAATTCAAACTCAGTTATTAGTGCACAGAAGCAATAATAATTAAATATGAATAGATGACAGTAAAAGTAAATTCACATATCCGATTCTTTAACAAGAAATCGGATGACGGAGAATATAACACATAATAGTGTTAAACAACAAATCAGCAGATTCAAATCATCAACAGAGATAAGTGAAAAGAATATCAATGAAGATAATTTAGAAAACATTAGAATTGCCTAAGTGGCAATTAACAACAAAATTCAATTATTAAATAATAATAAGAGACTCAAAATCTAATTATCAAATAGATAATTAGATAACGACCAAATGATCAAATCAAAACAAATCAATTCAAACAATTGAAATGCCACTTAAAAATATCAATTCTGATTGGCTGCAGTACATGCTAACATGTATTGCCTCACCAATACGGCATAAGAAATATGCCAAGGATCAATGGATCAAAAGCAAAAGAAATATCAATTAAAATCAATACCGTGTGGCTGTAGTTCACGCTTGCATGCACTGCCTTGCCACAACTGTGATGATGTACCCAATGAATACCGTGTGGCTGCAGTTCACGCTTGCGTGCACTGCCTTGCCACAACAGTGATGACGTACCCAATGAATACCGTGTGGCTGCAGTTCACGCTTGCGTGCACTGCCTTGCCACAACAGTGATGACGTACCCAATGAATGTACATAACAAACTGCACATGGAAAAAAGATTCAGAGGTGCAACGGGAAGCAGCATAACTCAAATGAGAATGCGCAAATAAGTACGCTGCACAGATGGTAGGGCCAGGCAACACAATGCCAAAGAATTCAACAAAGTATCGAACAAGCCCAAGACAACTGCATCACAAAAGCAATAGCAGGTTTACAATTTCGAACACAGCAAGGCAAATGCCAAAATAGTCAAGGGAAGATGAAATCAGTGGTATAGTGGACCACATTAAATCCAGAAGTGTATAAGTCAATGCGCTGCAAAGCACATCAGACTCAAAGACATCAACAAGTATGACAAGAAGCAGTGCAACAAAGGCCAAGCTGCAGCATACCAGAGGTGAAGACAACTCAAATGAACACAATGCCACAATGCACGTAACTCATTCAACAGACTCAAGAGAATGCAATAACATGGTAAACAATGACACAACTACATATCAAGTTCGAGTGACATCAACCAAACAGTGGCAAAAGAAGTACAGTATGCAACAACAACCAGTGCAATGAACAAAGAACACAAGTACAAGCAGCAGTCTCAAGTGACAGTTGCAAACCAGGTCACAGTGAAACACAATTGTACATGACAGTGTACGACATCAAAGACACAGTAGTATGCAGGTATAATAAAAGGTAGAGCATTCATTGCCAGGATATCAGATAATAACCACTTATAGTACTACATGATTATAAGAAGTGTCAGGCTATAAACTAGAGCAGGAAAATTTCCAAACTTATATACTTTTTAGTAGAAGACCTGATTATCTTGAATGTAAGCATACCTATCAATTAAGTTAAGGTCAAGCTCTAAAACAGCTTATGAAAATAGATATGCTGCCGTACTAACTAGTTTAGTTGAACATAATAAAGTTTGTAAGCTATCAACAGACTAGTCAGACTTCAAATCTAAACAAAGAAACTTAATAAGGCAACAAGCTAATGAATGAAACATATTTCAAATGGCAGTACACCTAAAAGGTATGCAACTGATTTTATTTAAAATGGCTGTACACACATATATATATATATATATATATATACAAGAATGAATGTATACATATGATCAGAACCAAACCAAAATATGAGTGCAATGAGAAATATATATATCTGCAACCAAACAGTGAATCTCAGTATGGAAATGAGACAGGAAGCAAGCAATACCAGAGAGCTACATGAATAATGAAGACTGCATATACATCTGGGTGAACAATTGGTCAAGTGAATAATAAGGCATGTAACCAGATAGTAACAACAATCAATGTGACCATGACATGAATGCAACCAGACTGGGATACGAGCAATGCTACAGAGCTCGAGATGAAACATGCGTGAAGACCTACACGAAGTGGTGAATGCATCACGAGTTTAACATAATGTAACTAGACAAAAGTCAGAGGGTAGTTCAAGTGCAGGAACACATAACTCATAGGAACGAAACTCTACAGGCAAATAACCCAAGAATACAACTCAAAGGCAAGCTAGTAGCTCACTCTTCACATCGGGTCAGGGAAGCAACCCATGTACAGAGACATTAACCACTTCGTAAAATAAAGCAAGGCCGAAGCCAACAAAACAGATGAAAACCCAAGGTACAAGATTTGACAAAGTGGTGTGGCCGAAGAATGGCAAAATCGATAACCCAAAAATCACCAATGTCAACAAAATCGAATTTGAGTTAGACAAAATCATTAACATCAAAACAGAGTCGAATTACAAAAGCACAATACCACAGAAGAACTAGATGTGAGTGAAAGGAATTCACTCACCTCGCTTACGAGCTTGACCAAATTCCAAGAGCCGTGAGCAATCAGAGGAACTTGCGATCGACCAAATCAAACGACCCAGATCATCCATTCGATCGAGCGACTAAAGCCATCGTCTTTGAAATAACAAAAGCCCTAACTTGATTTTTGGGACGAAGGAGATAGACGAGGCCGCCATTTTTACTCATGTTGTTTAGGGTTAGGTTTTTAAACGAATGCCCGAATGAGAAAGAACGGGTCGAATATTTTTTATAAAAAGGGAACGGTAATGTAGATTACCACAGTGCCATAAACATGAACGTGGGCCAATAATAATTTTCAAAGCCCAAACAACACTTAATAAATTTCTAAGCGAATTAGCAACTGATTAAAACACTTAACCGCAATTAACAACAAGATTAATCGTCTAACGACAGTAATTAATTACTGCGAAATCTCAGGTTGTTACAATCAAGATTCCTTCCACTTGAATGCATATGTTGGCTCAAAGTGGTTTTTGGATAATATATCTTATCCCGGCCTCTCTGTACTAATAACTGATAACCTCTGGATGACCCATAAGTAAGTATTCGAGTCCTCGCTGGGGAACTTGAATTTACAATCATACTTCTAAGTTAAATTGGCTATATTTGATATTCGGTTATTTAGTTAAAAAAAATACAATCTAGAGATTTATTTTTCCAAAGCAATCACCAAGCTCAAAACACAACTTTCGTTTATTAAATCTCTTTCTAAAACGTTTATCAAAACATTTATATACTTATCTCACTAGCATAATTATATTATAATTATATTCACAAAACATTTGTGAAGATTTATTATTTCCAAATCTCTTTAAAAGGATTTTAAAACATGTTACTGAAATTGGATATAAGGATAACTCTATTCTTTTGGTGTTAAGTGTGGAACGGGTGTTCCATACCACCAGTTTAAAAGGTCGGTTTAGAGAAACCCAAACCTTAAATTCTTTATTTTATTAATTTCAACAGATCCTTTTTTATAAATCTCCTTTTATTTTGAAATCGTCTTTGCTTAAACCCAATCCATTTGCAAACAGTTTATAAACCTCCATGTTTATATATAAAAACCCATTTATAAATATTCAAAATCATTTATAAAACCGCCTTTCAAAAACCAATCTTCATAAAGATTCCTTATATTTAAAGCCAACTTCTATAATCAATCTAAATCAATTAAGGTTCCTTTGAAATCAAAACAATTATTGAAAATACCTTGTTAAATAATAAGTTATTATTTTAACATTTCTCCGTTTAAATTTATGTTCAAACCTTTTTTAACAAAATAGTGATTTCAAATAATCATTTCAAAGATATTAGATTAATCTCAAACCATTTGAATAAAATGGTTAACTTAAAATTCCATTAATATAATAATAATAAATTTAAAACAATTTATGTTAATACAGAAATATACCTTTAGAAGAAATTAAGATAATATAGTTATATAACCTTTAAAAATAGTAGGCTTCAAACCATTATTATAACATAATAAATTATCTTTAAATAATATTAATAAATAATAAATTTACTTTAAACAAATTATTATAAAAATAATTAACTTTAAAATAATATTATTTTAATAATAATTAACTTTAAAACCCGTGTTCAAATCTGACTTAATATGTATTAGATAATGCATTAATAAGATTTTGAATTATTAATATAACATATACAGTAAATACTATCATTAGCAGCTAATTAACATCACTTACTACCTAATCACATCTTTGTTTCCAGGCTACCGAACTCGACTTCTACTTCAACTTCCTCCACTGTTCAATGCCACCGTGCTTCACCTAAGACCGTTGCGACCTCGTCGCCACCTCCCATGTCCAAGTCAAGTCCAATGCCACCAGAGGTGTCATCTCTCCCTGACCGTATCTCGATATTTTCCCTCAAAACTAAACGACATTAAACTCTTGATTTCTAATGCCTCAGCCTGCCAGCGACCACTGCACTGCCACCCAAGCACCATGCGACCCCCAGCTACCCAATGACGCTGACCATGTCACCTAACTCTGCACATATGCCTTAGATAAGCTCAAAGTCCACTTTGTCGTTCCTTTGAAAACTACGGCCACCACACTCCGCTTAAGCCCATCTCGACCGTCCATCTAGCTCACTTCAACGCCCGAAACAAAACTGTAGTTGAAGACTTCACTTGAAAATGCTTGGATTGGTCCCGATGATCTATGGCCAGTTTTTTATTTTAAAGATGTCGAACACTCTAATGTTACAGCTACGATTTCTTTTATAGGGGAAAAATTATGGGGTAGATGTAGGGTATGGTGAGGAAGGTACGTTTGAAGCATAGTATGAATAGTGATGTGGATACTATGCTTATTATTTTATTCAAAAATCATGCTTTATGCACCTAAAATCTCAAATTCCAATTAAGGCTTGCTCAGTGGTGTTCTATACTAAATACCCCCATTCGGAACAGAATAAAACTATTATCGTGCCCTAATTAGATCATATGTAGAAGTTATCTTTTCAAACCCAATTTTATTATA
Source organism: Allium cepa (assembly GCA_030765085.1). Taxonomy (NCBI): domain Eukaryota; kingdom Viridiplantae; phylum Streptophyta; class Magnoliopsida; order Asparagales; family Amaryllidaceae; genus Allium; species Allium cepa. Next base: position 498,236,792 of record CM060944.1, on the reverse strand, counting down.
TTAATTCCTATAATTTATTTATATGCATTTTAAGCTCGTCCGGACACACAATACGTCCCATCGTCACAAAATTTGTTAACATACAAAAGTTCACTATTATGGATCCAATGGCACTGGTTCGTCAAAATCCGAGGCAGTGCCTCGGAATGATTTTTTTATACGTTAATTAAAACAATTTGTTATTAAACCATTTTAAATCACTTTTAAATTCTGAATTAAAAGTTTAGTATTGTCATTCTTATTTAAAATAAAATTTAAATAAGATTTTTAAATTTTTATTTACATTGAATCTAAGATTCAATTATTTAGATGTTCCAATTATTTAAATTCACTATTCAAATAAATCCCTATATATGAAATTTAAGCCATTTGACTTATAAAAATAATAATTCAATATTTAAAATCAATTAAATATTTAAAATTAAATGGCTAAATTTCTGAGTCGGTGCATTCTTCCCCTTTTAAAAGAATTCCGTCCTCGAAATTTTGAAGTAAGAAAAATTCCATAAACCCTCTAACTTTTCAAACCCAATTAGTTGAATGTATTTTAAAATTTTCTAAGTCTTTAGATTTACGAAAAATTTCGACAATGTCTCCTTTGCATGGCTCAATCGGAAAAACTACAAACCGTCGCTATGGACCCAATACTAAAAAAAATAAACAAAAGCCAAGTGGCTAGTCATAAAATCATCAAACCCAAACAACAATACAAACATGTATCTATTTGTTGGGCAACCAAACTCTACTCGTGAAACCAAATGCATCAAACTAGCTCTTGCTTTTATATACCTGCATCTTATTTACAAATAATATCCAACCATATAATTTCTAACCATATCATTGTGCATTTTCCAATGGAAATATTTAATTTATGATAATGGCCGTAAAATGTACATATACCATCCGTACACAATATTAATTCCGATCGCTCGCTCGATCACACAAATTCCGCTTCCAAACTAGTATCATCCAATCGACTTCTCTAATGCAGACTCCAATCCAGTTCCTTGATTAAAAACCACCATTCTCCATCCATAGCCATATATTATGATAGAGAGCTTTAGAATCAATCAAAAATTCGTAATAAGCATTTGCAGTCAAGAATTGAATGAAAAATCCTCGTTTGGATAGATGTAAATTATTCTCGAAATCATGTACTCGAATCTAGATCTAACAGTTATGTGAATAAAATGATCTACGTACAACTATGTACTTATTCCAATTGGTTTCTAACTATACCAAGTTATTTTACTCACATTCTTTTCCGCTTCTATTATATTTTCTTAAATACTAATATCACCTATGAATCATTTTAAAATCCTTACTTAAGTTCATACACATCCTGTAATTACAACTTGAGATTATATTCATATAACATTTCTTTATATCCTAAGAGTATATACTAACTATTCAAATTTGTTTTACTTAACCTAGATGTCTAACAAATAAACTTTTCCCTTGTATCCTATTTTAAGTTAGCAAAACTTATTTTCTTATATTGCCTCAAAACATTTAGCTCAATTTCTAAATAATTTGGAAGTTACGACTGTCCAAAATTGTTGGAAATTCCATTTCATTTCAATAAATGAAAAATAACAAACATATCAAAATGAGTTGCAAAACCAATCTATTGTAATGCATAGGCTACATGCATCCATATAATACTTAGTTGAAAATTTCAGAATTAAACACCTGGATTTATTTCAGCTCCACTTTGAAATAATATATATTTCATTTTATATAACAAATTATCTTTTGCAATTTAAAACAATCTTTGTTTGCCAAAACAAAACTTTTATAACAAATCACTATGGTAGCGATTTATCACTTAGAAACTCAAAAATTAACACCGATGATGCTGCAATCATCATCGAAATTATTTTCCAGTGATCGAGGTGAGTTCAGTTCTTTTTATTTCTTTTAAAAATCCATTTTACCACATTTCTATTCAAAAATATTTCCAATTAATACTATTATTATTTTTCCTAAACCCTTGAAAATCCATTTTCCTAAAATTACCAGAATTTAAGTTCTTAAATTCTCATCTTAAATCTTTTTTAGTTTATAAACCACATATGTAAACCATATTAATAAAATTTACATTTTTTATATAAAATCATTTCATAAATATTACTTGGTTGAGTTATACCAAACAACTTTTATTTTAAATCAAATTCTACCCCAACATTACCTTCGAACGCCTCATGGTCAAATTGTGAAACTAAATTCGCAAGGTGTTCGTTTTTAATGTTCCCACCATCACTAATCTAACTAACCCATGCAGAGAAAAGAATAAACTATTCCTAACCTGGCATAATAGTCAATGCCCATAAACTGGTCTGGCACGACTAATCAATCAAAAAACAATAGTCAATGCTTCTAACTGGCTGAGTATAACTAATTAACCATAAGTGATGATAACTGAATGTTATTATTTTCTTAACAACCAAGCATATAATATATAACTATAATAATTTCTAAAAAATTATTTCTTTATATATAAAATATAATCAAGGTAAAATTGCTCCATTTACCCACTTTCAAAACAATACTATATAGAATTGCTATGTTTAAGTGTTTAGAGATCCCTATTAATAACGTTAGTACTCGTGCTGACCAGAATCCATAAGCTACCAAACATATAAATTAATACAATATAAACATTTATATGTCACTAACAAATACGCACTTATATCTATATACACTCAAACTCATTCTAGGGTATTACTGACCCTATGTTTAACAAGTACTCCCCACCGAAGCCTAGGTGTTCGCTCAATCTAAGCTTTAATACCAAGTGTAATGACTCGCCCTTTCGATCCTTAGAAGTCGACACTAATATATCCATGGTATTCACGTGTCGAACAACCAATTACCGAAAAGACCGATTATTAGGGGAAAGAAAGAAGAAAAAAGATAAGGAGACCCTAAACAACACAGAATCTCACAACGAAACGAATAGTATATATAATATAAATAGATCTTTACAAAATAAAACAATTGTAATACACACACACATATCAATCAGAGTATACTAACCTATTTCAGTCTAGACAGTTATAACAGCCCGTCCTTACAAATGCTGATAATTCTAAATGGCTAACGTAGCAGAAAATAACATATATGCGAATATGGCTTGAAGGCTTCCAACTTGTTTCCTGAGCTCCAATGCAACCAAACTGAATTATGTAAATATGCTTGGGCTAACCCGAGCATTCTAAGAGAATAATTCTGGATCAGTCTGGTAAATCAACACGAGAAAACTCTAACCAAATCAACTATTTTCTATATTTAGGAAAAACCTTTTTAAAATAAAAGGTATCTCATAAGACCATGCCACACATAAAAATGGACTAGTGTTTACCTTACAATAACCAAAACATATTTGGGCACAACTAAGTCCATAAAACTCATTTTGTAATGGATTCCAACTATAAAAGGGTAAGGGGCTACCCACCGAATTCGTACACGTCTATGTAAAATGTATAGGAGGCTACAATACATTGTATCTCTACTACGCAGGACCGACACTACCCCCTTCTCAAGTAGCACCAAAAATGTCACCCTTGATTGCGATTAAACAACCTTAATGGGCCTGGAAGCATACATGAATATAGACACTGGATCAGGGATGATCATACCAGGGATGCTCATACCATTGTAGGAGCGACCCACATAGCCCTGTGGCACATTCCAGCTTTATTCATTTCCAAGGTGTGAGGCTTGAAGAGGCTACACCCTCACTGTTTCCCCTAGCACTTCCCGCTTGGAATGCTAACACTACCCCCCAAATAGCAATGAAGTGCCAGCATTCATCCATACAAGTTCGTTTTCGGTCTGAACAAAACCAAAAGCACTACCTCTACTACATCCATTTTGGAATCACCCTCAGGATTAGTAGCAGTAGCCCTTGCACTTCAAAATACCTTTTTAAATGGTAAGATATTATTTAAACATTTATCCATTTAAATTTATCTTAAAACCATTTCAACAAAATAGTGATTTCAAATAATCATTTTAATGGTATTAGATTAATTTCAAACCATTTAAATAAAATGGTTAACTTAAAATACCATTAATATAATAATAATAAATTTTAAACAATTTACATTAATATAAAAATATACCTTTAAATCAAATTAAGATAATATAGCTATATAACCTTCAAAACTAATAGAACTCAAATCATTATTATAAAATAATAAATTATCTTTAAATAATATTAATAAATAATAAATTTACTTTAAACAAAATCATTATTAAAAACAATTTAAATTTAAAACAATAGTATTTTAATAATAAACTTTAGAAATAATATCGTTATAATAACAATATAATTTTAAACCGTATTACTATAGTGATAAATTAACCTTAAACAATATTATTATAATAATAATATACTTCCAATAATTCAAATAATAATTATTACTTTAAAATATTAAAATTAGCTTTAAACAAAGTAATTAGCTTTTAAACATAATATTTAACCTTACATAAAATGATTAGCTTAACTAATAATATTTAACTTTCAAATAATATTAATATTCCTTTAAATAAAATATAATAATATATTTAAAACATTTACTTTTAAACTGATGTAAACTGAAACTGATTTGAATCTGAAACATTTTGGATTTAGAAGGAGACTTAGCAATCACTATGGCACTTAAATAAGCTACCATTTCAATTTAATTAACTATCTAAGTTAATTACTGCTATTAACATTGACCATGGGTTAACACATCACTTAAAAAACATTGTTAATGATTTTCTATCACTATAGGGTTTTTAGTTGAACATATAAAAACTTCGTAACCAATAAGCCCAAACAATCAGCTTCGATATTTAATAACTCATATTTCAGGAATATTATTGAACTAAATCAACGATGTCGAGGAACACACACACACAGATATATATATACATATACATACATACATATATATATATATATATATATTAGTGAGGAATCCTATTGAATCCCTCCAACATGTCCTCTTGCATCACATATAGTATTATACCTATATAATATGGGTCATCCGCAACTAGGCGGGTACATATAAAAGGTCACCTGCTCCAAGGGCGGGAATGAATTCAAACCAACTGACAAAAATGTAAATCATCCAAACAAGCAACAAACAATTTCTATAAACTATACAATATTATAGTAGCGATCGAAGGTGAATTTTCTCATTGAAATTTCCAGTTATCGTCAAGGCATTTGGAATTCCGTCTAAATTGAACGACGCTCGATTTAGCGTGAAATTTTACCAGCTATGATTGTTGCCAAACCAATTCCATGATGTATTATTCATCGTTACGAACGTAATGCAAAAACCCACGTTCAAATCTGACCTAATATGTATTAGATATTGCACTAATAAGATTTCGAATTAATTAATATAACATATACGGTAATTACTATCATTAGCAGCTAATTAACATCGCTTAACTACCTAATCACATCTTAATTTCTAGGCTACTGAACTCGACTTCGACTTCAACTTCCTCCACTGTTCAACGCCAACATGCTCTACCTTAGACCGCCGCAACCTCGCCGCCAACACCCCTGTCCAAGTCGAGTCCAATAACACCAGAGGCGTTGTTTCCACCTGACCATATCTCGAGATTTTCCCCAAAACGGAACGCCATTAAACCCTTGATTTTCGATGCCTCAGCCTGCCAGCGACCATCGCACTTCCACCCACTCATGACCACCAGCTACCCAATGATACTGACCATGTCCCTTAACTCTCCACCTACGTCTCAAATGAGCTCGAAGTCCACTTTGTCGTTCATCTAAAAACTACTACCACCACGCTCCACTTAAGCCCATCTCCACTGTCCATCTAGCTCACTTCGATTCCTCGAACAAAACTCCAGTTGAAGACTTCACTTAAAAATGCTGGGATTGGTCTCGATCATCTATGGTTGTTGGATGAAGTGTTTATTTTGAAAATGTCGAACGCTCAAATGTTACAGCCGCAATTTCTTTCATTAGGGAAGATGTATGGGGTAGACGTAGGGTATGGTGAGGGAGGTGTGGCTGAAGCATGGTGTGAATAGTGATGTAGGTATGGTGCTTATTATTTTATTCAAAAATCAAACTTTATGCACCCAAAATTATCAAACTCCAATTAAGGCATGTTCATTGGCGTTTTATATTAAATACCTCCGTTCCGAACACAATGGAACAATTATCAAAACCTAATTCGAACATATGCAGAAGTTATCTTTTCAAACCCAATTTCGTTATATTATTTCTAGTAATTAATTTCTATGCATTTCAAGCTTGCCTGGACAACCAATACGTCCCATCGTCACGAAATTTGTTAACATACAAAAATTCAGTGTTACGGATCCAATGGCACTGATTTCATCAAAGTCTGAGACAGTGCCCTAGAACGATATTTCATACGTTAATTAAAATAATTTATGATTTTTTTGAGAGAAATGTGTGATCCTCTAAAGTAGAGGAGAGAACACATGTGTGCATATTAAAACAATTTATAAATAAAACCATTTTAAATCACTTTTAGTTTCTAAATTAAAAGTTTAGTATTATCGTTCTTATTTAAAATAAATTTAAATAAGATTTCCAAATCATTTTTTTTACATTGAATCTAAGATTCAGTTATTTAAATTCACTATTCAAATAAATCCCTATATTTGAAATTAAGCTATTTCACTTATAAAAATAACAATTCAATAATTAAAATCAGTTAAATATTTCAAAATCAAATGACTAAAATTCTGGGTTGTCACAAGATCATTATGAACCTATTAGTCAAAATATTCTATCGAATTCTTTTGATCTATTCTGGGCATCCTAACATACTTGATCTATCTGATCTTTTGGATGCAATTCTACTCACTTAGAAGTTAAGTCTGGATATTCTCACATCTGGGACTACCTAACAAGTAACTATGTCCCCATTCCTAAAATGCAATGTTGGGTCATAACAATGTGAGCACGATAAAGGTAAATATGTAAATTAAACGATCAAATAGTAATAAGAACATATAACATCATTCATCAAAATATGGTGAGTCAACAATCATTGGCATCATAAAATTACTTAACCTTAAGCAATAATTTCCTTTGGAAAATTCATATAAAACTTGGGCTAGGCACCAATTTATTTCCTTGGAAATCTTTGTTGTTGTAAATGAGTAATCCTTTAGAAATCATTCTTTAAAACAAGGAAACCATAGCTCATTACTTAACCAAAACCTTATGCTAATATACAATCATTTTTAAAATAGCCTTTTATACATTCGGTATCAAATTGAGGTTGTCAAACCTCTAAAACATAAGGCTTATCATGCCAATTAAAAAACTATTCAAGTTGCAAACTTATGACATCTATGCCTTTAAAACATGACATTGAACCTCTATATTGAGTTTTGAAAAAAAATTGATTTTATAAAGCATAAGACCACAAGGCCGAAATCATGATCGTCGCATCATGAAATATATAGGTTGCCGCACACATAAAAACTTAGCATTTGGTTTGCATAATATATGGCTTTCGGCTTAGAAAATAAAGGATGTCAGGTCTGAAGGTTTACGGCATCATTGCTATGAAACACTTGATGTCGAAAATAAGACATGCGACATTATTTCCATAGTGCAATGGAGTTAGAAAATAAGACATGCATCATTATAGAGCAATGGATATCGTCTTTTCTTTAAAACCGCAGCTACTTATGCCGCTAATATTAAGGATGTCAAAAACAAAGGGTGATAAGGGATGCTAAGCTTAAAACTAACAAAAGATGTCGATCGTTTGATATCGAACCCCAAAATAATTAAAATCTGAATGCCAATCTTAAAATAGAAGGATGTTGCATTTATGTCTTGTTGAGTAACGAAACCTTAATGTCGAAGAAAATGTTGAAATCCTATACATTTATATGAACAGATTCATTTCATACCTACCTAAAAAAATACCATATGCATCCCTTCATGTCGATGTCGGAGAGCATAGTTGCGGCATGGATATTGGCTGATATCTGGATTTTAGTACTCAAATCTAACGATATGGCAATTTCGTAATTAAATCAAAAACTATTTTGTTTCCATATAAAGCCATTTGTTTTTATCAACTCTTGTCCTTATAAATTTTCTAGTGGATAATAATATATGTACCAATTTCTTTTTAGAAAAACTTTTGCAAGGCCATCTTGCTTTCCTCAAAGTAATTTGCAAACCCATACAAATAATATTATTATTTAATAGCTTTTCTATCTTAATAAATTTATGGAAAATCATGATCATTTTGGAAAAATCTCTAAAAATCATCAAAAGTCGGAATTATATATTCTTTCTAATATAAAAATTTCGGGACCAAAATAATTATTTAATCATTAACACCCGGAATAAACACCTTTTCCATCTTAGGAAATTCATAAAATATTCATATTAATTTGAAAAATTATGAAATTGAAAATCCATATCCAAAATAATGGTATACACAACATATCAAAATTTTGAATCAATAGGAGATAACTGATCTTAGGTTTTACCCTAAAAACCTACTAAATCAATCCTAATTTTTTTTGATAAATCATCATTTAATCCAATAATGATATAATTAATCCATACATGACATACTATGGTAATCAATCTGGAAATAGATCATAGATTCAAAAATAGATATAAAAACTTGAGTTGGATACTATTATTCACCTTAGTTTGGATAAAGAGATTAAGATGTGGTTGTTTGATTTTCTTAAGCTTTTCTTTTGAATCTCTTTAGATTTCTTCTTCCTTTTTCTTTCTAATAATGACCGGACTTGATTTTTTTTACTTAATTATTTTGAAAGTGAGAATGAATAAGAGGAAGGAAGGTTTTAGGGAATAACTTAGAGATTATTCCCCTTTTGGCCCCTCTTATAAATTCTTTTCTATTCTTATGTTTAAAACCATATCATTAATTGATTATATAAAGGATGGCCTAGACTAATTAATAAATCTCATTCTCCTTATCCGTAACGAACCACAATTTTAACTATTTTAAATTATTAAATTTAATATAATTTTTGAATTAAAATGGTTAAAACTAAAATTTAATGATTTATTAATGTAATTTATAGATATGAACTTAGATAAAAATTTAAATAACAAAATTCGATATGAAAAAAAATTATTAACGAATTTTAAATACTGAAATATTAATTTTTATAAGTTGAATAAATAAGATTTTCTGATAAGTCAAATATTAATTCTGAAAACCATAATAAATTTTAAAATGTGAATATGATTAATATATATGTATATAAACTCCACCATTTAAAACTTACGATGACAAAAATATATATATAAGTGTGTACATATGTATTTATGTTTATATAATAGTATATATTTAAATGTATATATGAATATGTAAATATATATATATATGTATATATATATATCCATATATATGTATATATATATATATATCCATATATATGTATATGTTGATAAAATAAATATGTATGTATATCTAAAGGTAAATAGTGAACATGTAAATATGTATATGGTACATATATGCATATGAGAATGTATATATCAATATACATATGTGTACTGTAACAACCCTGAATTTTGTGATTTATTTTAATTGTTTATTTTGATTATTTTATTTGAAAATTTATTATATTTATTAAAATGAATAAATTTTTGTAATTTTAAGAGTATATTTTGATTTTGTGTGAATTATAATTTCAAACCTGAATAAATTGGATATTTCCAGAAAAGTGGTTTTTTGGTCAATCTGGTCAAACTTTGACTTTTAAATTTAAAATTTAAATATTTTAATTTTTTAATTTTATCTTTTATTATGAAAATATATTAAATTTCAAGAATACTGCTTTTCGTTTCATTGAAATCCGATTTATATTGTGAAAGTTGTGCTTTTTACAATATTAGGGGTAAATTGATTTATTTAATAAAATTATCTATTTTATTTTATATAAATAATATTTTTTTGTAAAAATGTTCTAATATGTGTTATATGACATGTTAGATGTATATTTTATTTTAAAACATTTTTTTAAAGTGATGTTATAATTTTTCCAAAGCTTAGTGTAATTATTTCCTATTTTTAAAGGCTAGTTTCTATTTTTCTGCCATTTTCTTTATTTAAATTGTATTTAATTAAAATTTATTTATTTATTTTTGTGAATACATTTTTATTTTATGTTATTATATTTATTTATAAATATTTTCCAAGTCCATATAAATTTTTCAAAGCTTATTCTGTTTATTTTCAAATTTTCTAGACTAGTTGTCATTTTTGTGCTATTTTCTTATTTTAACCATATATTATTAATAATTATTTATTTATATTTTATATCTTTGTTAATTTTTCGAATTTTTAACTGAAATTATAATTATTTTCAGTTATTTAAACTTATATAAAGAAAACAAAAGAAATTTGAAAGGGTTGTGACTTTTGATTTCCAATAGTCTTTTACCTTCCACCTTTTCACATTTTAACCTAACTTTTCATCAATTAGCCATAACTATCCACTTCTTTCAGCCGATCCTCATTTCCTCATTCACGTACATCATCTTTTTCTCATTTCCTGAAAAAAAATTCGGCCCCCTTGCTTGAATTTTTTTTTTTGGGTAAATCTTCCTTTCTTCTTTATTTTTTTCTATTGTTTTAATTGTTTTGCACTTGTTCTTCTTCATCATAGGTTCGGCCATGCTCCTCTCCATGCCCTTCCGCCTCCACCATCACCTGAGAACATCACCATCACCACCTCCTCTCTGGCCAAACCCCAAGCTGTGCCTCCTTGTTGATGATCCATCACCTAAATTGCAACAAAACTCCATCTACATGTTTTAGCCGAACTGCATCCACATCCACCACCTTCCACACCCCATAGCCGCCACCATCTCCACCTCCACCACCTCCAGTTCCACCTGGACTCTCTTCCACATCATCACCTTGGATCCCACAGTGAAGGCCGTGCCCATAGTAGCCTTGGTCGAGCCTTATTTTGGCCTTGAAACCATGTAGCTTGATTGTCGTGTTGTTGTTTCATCACCACCACTTTTGCACCACCTTCAAACTTGTTAGGCCGACCATAACCAACCCAAACCTGACCCAAAACCCTTTCTTTAGCCTTGTACTACACCTATGTCCGAACATAATGTATGCTGGAAGCAAGTGCAAAGCAATTCTGCTTTGATTTGTGCAGTTGATTATAGCTCAGTTTATCGTATTTGCATTTCAAAGCTTATGTGTATTGTATTATTTTGTTTGACTTGTATTCAAGGGAATTGATACATTGGCTCTCTCACTCGTCACTGTGTCAGGCTATCGTACTTGTATGGATCTCTTTTGTGTATTCGTTGTTGTGTCTCCGGCTCAAACCTGTGAGTTATTCTCACCTGACAATGTATACATATATAATTAGTAAATTGACCCCTTGTGAATCTTTAAAATGCATTATCATGTTACACCTGCTATATTATGATTATATGATGTTCACCCATGTTTAAACACCTGTTATATCATATGTTACTGTTATATTATGTTGTTCTGTTATTTTTATTTGTTTATCACACTGCAAGTTCCCTTTAGATTAGAATCACTATGGGTTGGAATGATACATACCCGAACGTACTTTAGAATAAAGGAAAATCATTATGGGCTAAAATGATAGGCCTGAGAGATTTTCAATTTATTTCATTTACTTGGGACTGCGAGTTTGAAATGATAAAACCCGGGTTTTCTTTGTAAATTACGGGTTGAAATGATATATTACCCGTATCACTTTACCTAGCGTAGAAAATTATATACAGACCCGTAGTTAAAATATGTTTTTCTAAAATTTTAAAATATTTTAGAAATGTAAATATTATAATATTTTGATTTAAACTTAATTAAAAATGATTTTTGTGAAATATTATTGATTTTCTGAATATTTTAAGTGAAATAAATTAATGATAAGTTAGAAAATTTGAATGCAAGTTATTTTGGAAATTTGGATTTAATTATAAATGGAATTTAAATTAAATATGAAATTATGATAGCTTTATGATATTTTGAAATTTAAATGAATTTAAATGATTTTATAATATATTAATGATTTTTGAATAAAGTTAAAATATGAAATGAATGAATATTTATGTTGAAATTTTGAAATATAACTAAAATTGAAAATTTATGAATTTAAACTTAAGTGTTAAGTTGAAATTTAATTTAATGAATTTAAATTGAATATTGGAATTTAATAAGTGAATTATTATTAAATCTTGATTTTTGAATGGAAATTGAACTTTATAGAATCATGAATTTAAGGAAAATTAAATGATGTTTATAAATGTGAAATTGTATGATTTTATAAGTTAAAAATGTTTTAAATAAAAATATAATTGTTTGTGAAATTATATTGAACATTTGAAGTTAATTAACTGCATTTTTTAAATGTTATTAATTCTAATGTAAATGATAAAACATCATTTGTAATGCTGTAGTTGGTGATAATGAACTAAAGATTAAAGGCTATTATAGCATTTCGTAAAGTTCTATAATTGTTGAATATAACTAAGTTTTATTTGAAAATAATGTAACCCTATTATAGCATTTTAAATGCTGTCTTCTGTTAAATTGAACTGTTTTGAATGTAACTTTCCGTAGCGTTTTCTAAATGCTGTAAAAAGTGAATTTTCACTGTTTTGATAAAATTAAGTGAATAATGAACTTTGAAAAGTTTAAAATTTTGTAAATTTAATAATTTAATTATTAAATATAATAACTTCATTTTTTTATGATTTAAAATAAAGTAATTTGTTTTGGAATATAAACTATTTTGAAATGTGTGATGAAATGGTAATTTAAATAAATGAATTTGGTTTGGAAGATATAATATTTTGATATTTTGAAATGGATTTTTGAATGATATTGAATTATGAAATGATATTTGATTTCGAAGTATAAAATACCATTTTGAAATTTTAACCACGGGATGTATTTAATTTATAGTTTAAGTTATTGTATATTACTGCAGTTCACTTAAGTTGGTTTACATTATACAAGTATATGTGTCCCGACTCGAGTGTTTTGTGTTTTACTTTATGCTCGGGTCAGCCAGAGTATTCACAGCTTTGGATTCTCTTTCTGGAGCTGGTCTTTGCTGGAGTTTCTGCTTATCTACATTTATATCTACTTCTGTTTCAGCTATTCTAGTTTATCTCATGTATTAGTGAACTACTATGTATTTGGGATTTCTATTATGTTGTTTTCAGACTGTATTATGTTTTTGGTTTGAGACTCTGTTATAGTGGCTTCATGAACTACTATGGTATTTTAAATTTCTGCTGCGAGCTATTCTGACATTTCTGTGTCTGTGATTCTATGATTTGTCTTTCATTTGCTCCAAATTTATTTACAATGTGGTATTTTGAGCGATTCAAGTCCGATATGTGTGGATGCGAATGGCTGAAAATATCGGGTTATTACAGTTGGTATCAGAGCTTTGGTTTTAGGAAAACCTTAGCCTGAGGAAAAAAACTCATTAGAGATAGGGTAGAAATACCCTAGAATGAGTGAAATCAATCTCAGAATCCTTTCTTTGTGAGAGAATGTATTTTCGAAGTATAAAATGATTTTCAAATGATTTTTAAAGATTTTCAAAGATTATTTTGGTATAAAAATTTTCTTACTTTGAAATCAAGATTTTCTAAACTTCATTTCTTCGGTATCCACCTTGTTAGAAATCTCTTGGTTAGGATTCTTATCGACTGGGATTCCTTGAACTTTGGAACGCTCCCATTTGTTCTGAAGTCTAGTCTTGTTTTCCTTATTTTATCCTTTTGATTTTAGAGCATTCCTTAACTCCACTTTGGAATGACCTCTCTCAAATTCGGTGATTCCGCCAATCTTTGAATGATTTGTAAAGGGGTGAAACTTCTTTACAGTTGGCATTGATCCACCGGAGATTTTTATATCCTCGGTTTATGATGCTATCTAACTTCTGCTATATCTGGATTCTATCTCTGGCAATCAAATGCCGATTTTTATATTTTCCACATTAATTATATTCCTAAAGTCTCGGTTGATCGATTAAGGTTACCCATGATTTATAAAGGCTTATCCATCTTATATTTGGTAACTAAATTATCTCATCTTGGTTTGAGCTTATCTTCGAATTAGGAATCTATTTGATTAGAGTTCCTCTAAATCCGAATTTTTGTTTGTTTTGAAGTCCAACCTTGAATAATTCTTTGGAAATTTTTGGTTGATTTTATTTTGAATTTGTGCATACATCGAATTATTATTTTGATAAGGGTGACCCTATTTTGTATATAAAAGTGAAATGTTTTCGATAAGGATTATATACCTTTTAAAACGAGAAATTTGAAGCTTTGAAAGGATTAGAAATTTTGAAATTTTTATAAGAATTTGACTTATATAAAAATGATTTATAACTGAAGGGTTTTGAATTTGAATTTTGAGGAATCGAACTCCGGTGTTTTGAAATCGGTTTCAAGATTTTGGAAAATATATAATAATAATATGATTTATAAATATTTCTGAATAAGAAATGTTTAAAATGTATTTGAATGAATTCCAATGATTTTGAGGAGATTTCAAAGAATTTTCAAGCAAATAAAAGTCCAGAACCCACTTATGTCGCTGGAAAATAATTTCGGTGATGAATGCATGCATCATCGACATTGATTTTCAAGTTTCTGAGTGGGGAGAGGCCACTCTAGTAGCTTTGCTATGTGAGTGATTTTGTGAAACCAAATTTTGGTTTCAGATTTTGAAGTACCGTTTGATATTCGAAAGATATATGTATGTATGTGTGTGTGTGTGTGTGTGTGTGTGTGTGTATTTGAAAGGATCTAAAGTAAGCCGATGTTCAGTCCTCGAGATTCAGATTTTGTTTTGGTATAATCCTATTTTTTTGGAATTGGTTTACTGATTTTTTGGTGATTTCCAACTCTTGGATTTAAAATATGATTTCTTTGACTATTTTGAAGGTTTGGGGACTTCCAAATCAAGTTCAACTTTTCAAAGCTAAGAAATTTTGAAAGGTATAGGGTATTGGATAAAAAATATAAGTTTAGTTTGGTTTGAATTGAATTAAAGTTTGAAATTTTAGATTTGGGTTTAAATTGAATAAATTTGTGAAATGTAAAGAATTAAAGGAATGTTTTATGATTTCAAATGTATGATTTCGACAAGTTATGATTTTCAAAGTGTAATGATTTCAAG
This sequence comes from Allium cepa, assembly GCA_030765085.1. Lineage (NCBI taxonomy): Eukaryota > Viridiplantae > Streptophyta > Magnoliopsida > Asparagales > Amaryllidaceae > Allium > Allium cepa. Next base: position 498,221,568 of record CM060944.1, on the reverse strand, counting down.
TATTTTGATTTCGAAAGATTTATAACTTTGAAAGTATTATGATTTTTGAAAGTGAATATATGTTTGAAATGGAAATGAATTTGTTTGATATAAATTTTGTTGATTTGGAAATTTAGATTATTTTCTAAATCTATTGTTTTAAGAAACTTCGAAACTGAATATATGTAATTAGGAAGAAATGATTTGGTGAAATCATATATGATTTTGAAACTGAATTGATATTGAAATGGTTTGAAATTGGGAATCTTGGTTATTTAAATACTTTGATTTGGGAGTTATCGAACTTATATAAAATTGATTTGTATAAGTATGAAGTGATTTGAAACTATTGATTTGTAAAGGTACTCAATTTGTAAATTGAAATCTTATATAATCGAAGTCTATATAAGTGTGATTCGATATACTATTGGTTTTGGAAAGTATTTGATTTGAAAGTAAAATCTTATATATAATGGACTTTATGTAAGTATGATATTTGAAAGTGATTTTGAAAGGTACTATATGATACACATTTTCGAAGTAAAGATATGGAAAGTGCCATCTGCTTGATATCCACTTTGTGGCCACACTGTGGATTCATTCTATCGATATTATTCTCTCTCTGGTTTGGGTTTTTCGGATATGATACTCGGGTGTCCATCGAACTTCACGAAGATCTCCGTGGTCTTACGAGCGCGACTGCATAGCGTAATTCACAGAGCTTGCGAGAGCCTACTGATACGGATGTTTCCTGAGGCATCCAGGCATGACCATTGTGTATCTGTGATCTATTGGGTCGCTTGGTAGCGTAATCTGTAGGGGCTGCGAGAGCCTAAGGGTACGGATGTTTCCTGGACGATCCAGGCGTAACCATTGTGTATCTGCGATACTACCAGTCTTCATGGCGTAATCGCAGGGCTGCGGTAGTTGGCCTACGGGTACGGATGTTTCCTGGGAGATCCAGGCGTAACCATTGTGTATCCACGATCCATGATCGAAATGTTTCGGTTTGGTTGTTTTGTTTGGATTGTACTTTCCATATCTGTTTTTAAAAGTTTTTCCAGTATTTTCACTGGGTGTTGAAATAAGTCTACTAAGTACCTGGAGAATTCTAGCTTTGCGCTTGATCAACGCATGGCCAGAGCATGCCGGAATGAAAGTAAACTTGTTAAGACATCGAGTTATAAAAGTATTTTGATAAAGTATTATATAAAGGATATTTTGATCATTTATGTAAAATGTTTTAAATATTATTTAATTCAAACGATCAAATTTGAATCAAATGACTATTTATCATATTATAAAAATGTTTAAAACGTTGTAAATATAAAATTTTAAATTGAAATTTATATGGTTTTAAAATAATGGTCCATCCTTGTGTTCCAACCTATTTTTCCTCCTAGATATTCCTACCTTCTTCTTCTTTGAGTATTCTTCTACATTATGGGAAGAATTGGTTCTTTGGCTTATCGTTTAGATTTGTCCGAGAAACTTTCTGGAGTGCATGATGTATTCCATGTTTCGTACCTTCGCTGTTATCTTCATGATCCGCCTATTATTGTTTAGCCTTCTGCTCTTGATAGTTTCGATATTGAGCCTAATCTGACTGACGAGAGTAAGCCACTTCGTATTATCAACAAGGGTATGAAGCAGCTAAGAAGGAAATCTATTAGTCTGGTCAAAGTACTGTGTAAGTACTGATGATCGAGAATGTACCTGGGAGACGGAGGAGAGCATTAGAGCTTCGAATCCAAAATTGTTTTTTTAGGTACTATTGGTTTTTTCTATCTTGCTTTTCCTTACTTTCCTTGTTCGTTCTTTTCGAGGACGAAAAGAATTGAGTGGGGGAGAGTGTAACAACCCAGAATAATGTGATTTATTTTAATTGTTTATTTTGATTATTTTATTTGAAAATTTATTATATTTATTAAAATTAATAAATTTTTGTTATTTTAAGAGTATATTTTGATTTTTTGTGAATTATAATTTCAAACCTGAATAAATTGGATATTTCCAAAAAAGTGGGTTTTTGGTCAATCTGGTCAAACTTTGACTTTTAAATTTAAAATTTAAAATTTTGAATTTTTGAATTTTATATTTTATTATGAAAATATATTAAATTTCAAGAATACTGCTTTTCGTTTCGTTGAAATCCGATTTATATTGTGAAAGTTGTGCTTTTTACAATATTGGGGGTAAATTGATTTATTTAATAAAATTATCTATTTTAATTTATATAAATAATATTTTTATTTGTCAAATCATGTTCTAATATGTGTTATATGACATGTTAGATATATATATTTTATTTTAAAACATTTTTTTAAAGTGATGTTATAATTTTTCCAAAGTTTAGTGTAATTATTTCCTATTTTTAAAGGCTAGTTTCTATTTTTCTGCCATTTTCTTTATTTAAAATGCATTTAATTAAAATTTATTTATTTATTTTTGCAAATGTGTTTTTATTTTATGTTATTATCTTTATTTATAAATATTTTCCAAGTCCATATAAATTTTTCAAAGCTTATTCTGTTTATTTTCAAATTTTCTAGACTAGTTGTCATTTTTGTGCTATTTTCTTATTTTAACCATATATTATTAATAATTATTTATTTATATTTTATATTTTTTTTACATTTTCGAATTTTTAACTGAAATTATAATTATTTTCAGTTATTTAAACTGATATAAAGAAAATAAAAGAAATTTGAAAGGGTTGTGACTTTTGATTTCCAATGGCCTTTAATCTTCCACCTTTTCACATTTTAACCTAACTTTTCATCAATTAGCCATAACTATCCACTTCTTTCAGCCGACCCTAATTTCCTCATTCATGTACATCATCTTTTTCTCATTTCCTGAAAAAAATTTGGCCCCCTTGCTTGAAATTTTTTTTGGTAAATCTTCCTTTCTTTCTTTATTTTTTTCTATTGTTTTGCACTTGTTCTTCTTCATCATAGATTCGGCCATGCTCCTCTCCATGCCCTGCCACCTCCACCATCACCTGAGAACATCACCATCACCACATCCTCTCTGGCCAAACCCAAGCCATGCCTCCTTGTTGATGATCCATCTCCTAAATTGCAACACAACTCCATCTACATGTTTTAGCCGAACTACATCCACATCCACCACCTTCCACACCCCATAGCCACCACCATCTCCACCTCCACAACCTCCACTGCCACCTGGAAACTCTGCCACATCATCACCTTGGATCCCACAGTGAAGGCCGTGCCAATAGTAGCCTTGGCCGAGCCTTATTTTGGCCTTGATACCACGTAGCTTGATTGTCGTGTTGTTGTTTCATCACCACCACTTTTGCACCACCTTCAAACTTGTTAGGCCGACCATACCCAACCCAAACCTGACCCAAAAACCTTGCTTTAACCTTGTACTACACCTATGGCCGAGCCTAATGTATGATGGAAGCAAGTGCAAAGCAATTCTGCTTTGATTTGTGCAGTTGATTATAGCTCAGTTTATCGTATTTGCATTTGAAAGCTTATGTGTATTGTATTATTTTGTTTGACTTGTATTCTAGGGAATTGATACTTTGGCTCTCTCACTCATCTCTGTTTCATGCTATCGTGCTTGTATGGATCACTTTTGTGTATTCGTTGTTGTGTCTCCGGCTCAAACCTGTGAGTTATTCTCACCTGACAATGTATACATATATAATTAGTAAATTGAACCCTTGTGAATCTGTAAAATGCATTATCATGTTACACCTGCTATATTATGATTAAATGATGTTCACCCATGCTTAGACGCCTGTTATATTATATGTTACTGTTATATTATGCTGTTCTGTTATTTTTATCAGTTTATCACACTGCAAGTTCCCTTTAGATTTGAATCTCTATGGGTTGAAATGATACATATCCGAACGGACTTTAGAATAAGGGAAAATCGTTATGGGCTGAAATGATAGGCCTGAACGATTTTCAATTTATTTCATTTACCTGGGACTGCGGGTTTGAAATGATAAAACCCGGGTTTTCTTTGTAAATTATGGGTTAAAATGATATATTATCCGTATCACTTTACCTAGCGTAGAAAATTATATACAGACCCGTAGTTAAAATATGTTTTTCTAAAATTTTAAAATATTTAAAAATGTAAATATTATAATATTTTGATTTAAACTTAATTAAAAATTATTTTTGTAAAATATTATTGATTTTCTGAATATTTATAAGTGAAATAAATTAATGAAAAGTTAGAAAATTTGAATGTAAGTTATTTTGGAAATTTTGATTTAATTATAAATGGAATTTAAATTAAATATGAAATTATGATAAATGTATGATATTTTGAAATTTAAATGAATTTAAATGATTTTATAATATATTAATGATTTTTAAATAAAGTTAAAATGTGAAATGAATGAATATTTATGTTGAAATTTTGAAATATAACTAAAATTGGAAATTTATGAATTTAGCTTAAAGCTGAATTTAAGTTAAGTAAATAAAAATGAAATTAAGTTATATTTGAGAATTTAAACTTATGTGTTAAGTTGAAATTTAATTTAATGAATTTAAATTGAATATTGGAATTTAATAAGTGAATTATTATTAAATCTTGATTTTTGAATGGAAATTGAACTTTATAGAATCATGAATTTAAGGAAAATTAAATGATGTTTATAAATATGAAATTGTATGATTTTATAAGTTAAAAATGTTTTAAATAAAAATATAATTGTTTGTGAAATTATATTGAAAATTTGAAGTTAATTAACCGCATTTTTGAAATGCTATTAATTCTAATGTAAATGATAATACAGCATTTGTAAATGCTGTAGTTGATGATAGTGAACTAAAAAGCTAAATAAGATTAAAGGCTATTATAGCATTTTGTAAAGTGCTATAATTGTTGAATATAACTAAGTTTTATTTGAAAATAATGTAACCCTATTACAGCATTTTAAATGCTGTCTTATGTCAAATTGAACTATTTTGAATGTAACTTTCCGCAGCATTTTCTAAATGCTGCGAAAAATGAATTTTCACTGTTTTGATAAAATTAAGTAAATGAATGAACTTTGAAAAGTTTAAAATTTTAGGAATTTAATTATTAAATATAATAACTTCATTTTTTTTATGATTTAAAATGAAGTAATTTTTTTTGGAATATAAACTATTTTGAAATGTGTGATGAAATGGTAATTTAAATAAATGAATTTGGTTTGGAAGATACAATATTTTGATATTTTGAAATGGATTTTTGAATGATATTGAATTATGAAATGATATTTAATTTTGAAGTATAAAATACCATTTTGAAATTTTAACCACAGGATGTATTTAATTTATAGTTTAAGTTATTGCACATTACTACAGTTCACTTGAGTTGGTTTACATTATATAAGTATATGTGTCCTGACTCGAGTGTTATATGTTTTACTTTACGGTCGGGTCAGCCTGAGTATTCACAGCTTTGGATTCTCTTTCTGGAGCTGGTCTTTGCTAGAGTTTCTGCTTATCTACATTTATATCTACTTCTGTTTCAGCTATTCTAGTTTATCTCATGTATTAGTGAACTACTATGTATTTGGGATTTCTATTATGTTGTTTTCAGACTGTATTATGTTTTTGGTTTGAGACTCTGTTATAGTAGCTTCATGAACTACTATGGTATTTTAAATTTCTGCTGCGAGCTATTCTGACATTTCTGTGTCTGTGATTCTGTGATTTGTATTTCATTTGCTCCAAATTTATTTATAATGTGGTATTTTGAGCAATTCAAGTCCGACATGTGTGGATGCAAATGGCTGAAAATATCAGGTTGTTACAGGTATATACATATGAAGCATCATGATGAAAAACTTTAAAACAAGCAGACAATATTTCAAATCAAGCTTATAAATAAAATCAATTCACAAATCAGCCCACATTCAAAGGAAGAAAAAAAGATGAAATAAAGCCTGTAAGCAAAATTCTTAGCCACCAAAAGAAAAGAAAATAAAAATATGTGAAAGGTAAGGCCTATACGTGCAACTTCAGCCACCCTAGCATTTACACTGTACACCTTTCATTCTTATAAATATACTAGTCTGAAACCGTGCTTCGCACACGGTTATTTGTAGAAAGATAGATTCACAATGTAAACGCAACAAAGGAAAAGGTGGCTATTTACAACACGCACACACACACACACACACACACACACATATATATATATATATTATATATATATATATATATATAATCGTAGAAAATAATAGAAAGCTATTTAATTCTGTGAAAGATTAAATTTTTAGTCCATGATAATATTCGTAATCTCATCGATTCTTTCTCAGGAAATAGTAGAAAAGTGGTGCAACTATTTTGAAGATGTAAAATTGGAGGTCGAAAAAAAGTATTTATTTGGGTATGAGCTTAAACATTTAAACAATTGAGGAAAGAGAGATAGAAAAGTAATAATAGCTCTAGTTTGCTAGTTTAAAACAAACGTCTCATATTAGGAAACAAAAACAAAATCATTTAAAGTTTAATAGAGTACTACATATTACATAAAAAAAATGTTAAGCAACCTTATCCATACGAAGGTAATGATGCAACGAAACAAAAATCATAGAAACTACTGTTGAACTTTGATTGTAGCATTACAACTCATTAAAGCATTGTTAATGCGATACTCGTGCAAGTTTTTTCTTCATACGGATGATATTTCTACTTACCTGTTAGAAGGACATTGGTGGATCAAATTTACCCATATCTACTTCTTTTTATAATATATTAAGTTAGGATAATTAAAACTTTAAGTTTTAATAACAATAAAAAACATGTTATCATGTCATTTCATTGGAAAAATTGGTTATTTGATAAGAATTTATAGAAACATATCCTACCTTAAAATTGAATATGCGAAGTATGATAATTTTTGAAATGAAATTGAAACTAAAACTGACAATTAACTATTTCATACGTGCAACTATTTGTTATCCTGTCAATGAAGATACCTTATTTTGTGGAATGACATTATGTTTTTAATGTATTAGAATTGAGTACCTTGGAAAATGAAGTATTATTAAGTATTGGTAAATAATTGATTCCTACTCAAACATACGGTGTGTTGATTCATGAATTTTGAAGTAAGAATGGTTTTAACTTATTTTGATAAAAATCAATTTTTAGCTCTATAATGATTTATGAATTACTTTTTTCCTTGATCTTTGGTTTCTTTCTTCAAAGAGTTTTAATTTTCATGCGTTGGTTCCTTCAAGAACATGAAGTCCCAGATCTGAGTGAGTTATTTCAAAATGTAAGCAATTAAAGGTAGAGAGAAAAATGACGAATATCTTATCTTGTGATGGTTTCCTACATATATTTTCACATGGTGGACATATACGTTAGAATATAATACATCTTCCAAAATCTTAAGCTCATAAGTCTGTATAATTTCATTGAAAGCTTAAACATCAATGTAAGCATAGGTTCTAGTGCATTAGAATGTCGACATCTATATAGTATCATAAATGTTTCTAGTAACACTATGCATCACTAAATTGGAATCTTAATGGAATCACTAACTTTCTAGTGACGATCATTTTTCCATATGAGCTTTTGATGTTGCTAATTAAATTAGCAATGACCTAAGGATGCCAAAAGCCTATTAAAGAACTATAGGTTTACGGTAGTGCACAGACCAAAATTGCATTACACTTTTAATTCTGACATACAAAATTAAAAAAAATGAAAACCCCTAATAATTAATAGCCTTATTAACATAATCGTGAAGCAATTGATATGCCCATCAAAAAAAATCTGGCGATCCTAACTAAATGTACATTGATAATTAAATGAAATCTTCGACTTAGTAGATTACTAATCTTTGACCTGTTTAAGAGAAAAAATGCATTTGTACACATATTGCACTAGTTTATTCTATGCTAGATATTCCCAACCATTTTCTATTTAATCATCAAAGAATTTGGAGGAACAAAACTATTTGACAATGAAAATTGCGAGCAGCAATTTTGCATCCTAATACGATAGGAAGTCATGAATGTAAAAAGAAGAAAATTTACATAGAGAAAAGAACGATGCATTGCTAACTAAAGTCATCACCGCATAGTTTATGTAAATAAACAAAATATCCTTCCTCGATAATTTATGTAAATCAGGTCTCTATCCATTGACACCCTTTATTAGTAACTGCTATTCTTATACCCATTTTAATACTTCACACCTATATATCTTTCAAATATTCAAAACATAATAACATTTTCTAAAAACATCAGATTGACAAACAGTTTTCACCATTAAATCAACATATTTATGATATTTTAAATGATATGTGTTATTCATATGTAAATATTCAATCATTGATTATTATTATTTTTGAAAAACGGTAGCCTTTCATATAAATATTGTATTTATAACTGCATCATCAAAATGCAACTATAATTGCATCATTCAAATCAGCATATACAAATTTAATAAATATGTAGTAAAGTCAATTCATATTTGGTGTGCTTTTAAAATTATAACACATTTTCATAACGCAGTGAAATTACTGTCATTAACATCAAATAAAATCATCTACTACAACCAATTAGTATTGCGACACACAAGTGCAGTTAAAATATTCAAACGCAAAAATAATTGCTTAGTTCTGAAAAAACTGTAAAATAATAACCACTTTTGCTTAATGCATTCAAATTATAACTACAACAGGCTCGAATAAATCATGGAGTACAACTAAAATTATAACTGCATCAAATAAATATATTTGAAATATTCAATTGCTACCATGCATAATTCAAAATTTTCATTAAATTATAACTGCATTTTCTTAATGTCGTTAGATTTTAATTGTATTAAGATTGAATAAATTTATGAAATGTTGCCAAATTTATTACTACATCGGATAAATGTGGTTAAAAATATTCAAATGTATATAAATTAGTCCAAAATTTGCTGGTAAATTATAACTGCATTTTCTTAATTTAATTAATTTATATCTGCTTTAAAATTGAATAAAATTATCAAATATAGTTGAAATCATAACTAGAAAATGCAATTAAAAATATCTAATGTAGCTAAATTAATTCAAAAAATACCTGTAAATTGTTACACCATTTTTTGATGGGGTTAAATTGTAACTGCATTAAGTTGGAATAAACTATCAAATGCAATCAAAATTATTACTTTATTACATAATGCAGTTACAATATCCAAAGGCAACCATAATTGTATAATACAAAAAAAATTCCTTTCAAATATGCTAAAAGATAATAACTGCAGCAGGTAAATAGGCACAAGGAAGAAGTTGCGAAAAAATTAGTCTCAAGGACAACAAGTTTGCTTTGTAGTCTGAAGGTCACTTTTTAGTATAAACTGAAAATGATAGTTACAACTATCATTCTATGATTTACACTAAAAAGTGTCCTTCAGCCTAAAAAGCAAACTTCTTGTCCCTGAAACTAAATTTTTCTATAACTTTTTCCTTGAGCCTAAAAACCCTAACTGCAGTAAATAATACAGTTAAAACTACTGTACAATGGTTATGCTTGTCCATAATAATGCTGTTACAGAAACGCGGTACACGGTGGGGACGCAAAATAATTGGATTATATAAATGAAGTTAAAACTGCTATATAAAACTATGATTTAAAAAAATTATTTTTGGCTATCAACAATGGATATCATTGGAAAGTATATTAAATTTGAGGTTTCATAGTGAAAACGATTCTTAAATCCAATTAATGTAGAAAATGTTATCACATTTTAAAGTTTAGAACTAAATCATTTAGCTAATGCTAATTTTGGTTCGAGTATGTCGGTAAGTAGTAAGGTTCAAATTTATCAAAAAGGACTTATTTATATTTAAAACAATAAATACAGAGTTGAAATTAATATTCTACATTTTATTAACTTCATATACAGATGAAAAATATAAACAAAATAATTTAGTTATAAAAATTATTTTTATAAAAAAGTTGATTAATATATTTAAATCAAATTAATCGATGGTGCTTACTCAGCAAAAAAGGATCAAAAATATAATACTTCAAGCATTCTCATCAAAAAATAGCTAGGTTGTGAAAATAATAAAGCTCATTCAAATTAAAAAAAACCATTATCATAAAGAGATTGAATAACTTTCTTGTAATTAATGAAAAGTGGAAAAGGCGTGAATCAATGAGAGAGCGCACAGAGGTACTCAGTTCTAATTGTATAGTATTGATTTTAACAAATTTATTTTTATCTATCAATAATGGATATCATTGAAATACATATTAAATTTGAGGTTTCATAGTGAAAACGATTCTTAAATTCAATTAATGCAGTAAAGTTATCACATTTTAAAGTTTAAAACTAAATCATTTAGTGGATGTTAATTTTGGTTCGGGTGTGTCGGTAAAGTAGTAGGGACCAAATTTACAAAAGAGGACATGTTTTACATTTAAAACAACAAAAGGGACCTTAAGTTAATATTCTACTCTTTATTAACTTCATATATAGATGAAAAATATAAACAAAATAATTTAGTTATAAATTTTTTATAAAGAAGTTGATTAAATTATTTAAATCAATCTAATCGATGGCGCTAATTTAGGAAAAAATGATCGAAAATATAATACTTTAAGCATTCTCATCAAAATAGCTAGGTTGCGAAAAAAATAAAGGTTATTAAAGGAAAAAAACATTATCATAAAGAGATTGAATATTGTGCTTTTAATTTATGAGAAGTGGAAAAGGCACCAATCAATGAGAGAGCTCATGGAAGCACTCAGCTTTAATAGTATAGTATAGTATAATATAGATATGTGTGTGTATGTGTGGTCGGGCTTGTTCTTGTTTACTTATATATAAAAAGGTAAAATAAAAAACCTATCAATTAGATTAAAGAAGGAAGAAAAAGCTTGAAGAAGGAGATTAAGCAGCAGCGTGTTCATCTGTGTTTAAAAGCTGTAAGTAAAACAACTTTATATTGTTCCTGGTTTACATAATTACTTATATAACTGTGATTTGGATAAATCGTTGAGCATGTATATGTACCTGGCATTTGTATATGCGGATGATTATGTGCTTAGACATGAATAAATCCCACCTGTACCTCAGAGAAATACTGTTCTTCTTCTAGGAAAACTTCTTTGCTCATGTTTATTGTTAAAAATGTTATAGCTTTTCAACTTTAAAAAACAAGAACTCAACAACCATTCAGTTTTAAAACATGATTCCAAAACAAAGTTGTCTTTTAGTGTAGATTATTTTAAAATTGATTTCATGAAATTCATCAAGTGAAGGAAGAGGAAATTCCATTTTACAGTAAGTAGTACAACTAGGGTCGAATTTAAATTTTTGAATTTTGAACCATAGGTCATGTAGTTGTGTTCATCGATGAAGAATATGATTTTTAAAGGTGGTTGGGTAAATTTCTATGGCACACGGAGGTGGAAAAGGGAAGATAAATGGAATTGGGTATAATGTCAAATTACGGTAACGTGGTCGATTTCGTGGCGAGGGGTTGGTCGTGGAGGAGGTGCAGGTGATGGCACACACGAGAAAAATGGCACATTAATTTTAAGGGCTTGTGATGGTTTGACATGGTGGAACTAGGGTTTAGGGTGTTTTTTTTGGGTCTCGGTTTCAAGACAATGGCGACGAGAGGAAGGAAGTGTAGGAATATGCACCAAGGGGAATAGGTTGTGGAGGTTGTGGCAGAGCTCGGGGTAGACTCTGGTGATGGATGGTGGTAGGAGTGGTTGTGGCGAGGTGTTGGAAGAGGCACTGCTTCGTTCCAGGTTTGGGTTGAGAGTTCAAATTTTCGAACTGAAGACTTGTTTGCGTCACCAAGTGGTTAGACGTGGTGTGGTGATCGAGAGCGACAAGTTAGGGAGGTTGGCAGCATGAATAATCGACAAGAGGCAGTGTATGCATGCACACATATGTGCATGTCTTCATCACGTTGGTTTGGTTCAAAGGAATGGAAGAGGGGAGGAAGAAACTAGGGAAATGAAGAAGGAAGTTGTGCCAGAAATAGTTTAGGCCAAGTGGAACATGGGCTAGTGGGTTTGGACTGAGTGATGTTTGGAAAAAAAATTAAGGAAATTATCTTATTTATAAACCTTTAAACTTTAAAACAATATTCTCTTTTATTTTAAAATCAAATCATCGTTCAAATTTTTACGTCGAGAATCTATAGCAGAACATTTTTGTATGAACTAATATCGTCGGGTTTTCGACCTTGAAAAATTAAAATTTTAAACTACTGAAATGAATAAGTGAGTAATGTTTTAATTATATATATTATGTTAATTAATTTATTATTAAACGAATTGTTAAAATTTTAAGAGTAAATTATCTTATGGAATTTCTTGGACTTACAAATAATCTGGATTTAAAATACATAACTCGACTCTGTGAATCAATAACTAATTCAATTTTGAATTGTAAATTGATTAACTTAAATTTTAAATCATTGATTGAGTAAATGATCTATGCTTTGACTGATATTGCTTTTAGATATTGATTTCAATTATCTATTACCTGTGTCATCATGTAGCCAAACAAATTAAAGTAGAATAAAATGCTGACATGTTTATTTGAAGTAAATCGACTCATACTGATCACTATTCCGATTTGGGAAATTTTAATGATTATAAGAAAATATATTCCGATAGACAAGTCATTGTAAAGTAAACATATGGAATGAATTTCCATATGTGAATATTGACACCCTGAATGTGAACTTGTTATTTTAACGAACTGCCCTTTAAAAATTTATCGCTTGGATTCGAAGAGACGGGGGTTGGATATCAGCATTATCCGAAAACCACTTCAGTCCAATAACCATTACGAACCTTTACGGTTTTGATTATTGAACCCAGTATGCTAGAATTTAATTAATGCAACAATTTCGGCTATTTAATAAGTATTTGTACTTAGACACTATTATAATATCATTGTATTTTCTATAAAATGTTTGGTTATCATAAGGGAAAAATCCATCGTGTTAATGTACGACGTGGTCTTACGAGATACCTTTGTTTTCAAAAGATTTTGATAATTCTAATAATTCAAATTGGGTGTGTTTACTCATGTTGGTTTTCCAGACTGACTCGGGTGTTATTTCATTATAATGCTCGGGTCAGACAGAGTATTACAGATTCAGGTTAGGATGCTATGAAACACAAGAGATGAGCTGGATGACAGGGACGTATTACATGTACTTGATTATATTCCATTGTGTATTGTACGCTGTATATTCAGCACTTATGAGGGAAAGTTATTATAACTATCCAGATTTCTATGTTGATGGTTGTACTACGATAATTTGAATATTTGTTAATAGCTACGGATTCTTTTGTATAAAATTTGTTATTATATTTTGTTCCGTTGTGATTGTGAGATTCTATGTTATTGTTTTCTACCCTTTTTCTTCTTAACCCCTAATGATGTAGTATTTCGGCACTCGATTGCTCGGCATTTTATACAGTGAATGTATTAATGTTGATTTTCGAGGGTCCAAAATCTCGAGTCATTACAGCTGGTATCGGAGCTGAAGGTTAAGCGAGAACCTTGGCTTTGGTAGAGATTACTCATTAGAGATAGGGTCAGTAGTACCCTAGAATGAGTCTGAGTGTATATACGTATAAGAGAGCGTATTTGTTAGTGATATAAAAATATTTTGATATTAATAAATGAAATGATTTTAACTTAGATTTTATACAGAATATAAAAAGTGAATTCTATAAACTGATTGTGACTGTTGATGATGATTGGATGTTATCTCTTTGTCGCTTGATTGTTCGATTAATATGGATGTGCATATTGTCGCTTATTGATTGATGAGTCGTGCTCGGTCAGTTTATGAGAATCGACCACTGACTATTGATTTGAGCATTTGACTTTGGTTGGAAAATTTTAGGTGTTTGAAAAATATTTAATCAATTGAGAAACTGCATGTTTAACATGGATTTTGAAGTGAATACATATTTGAATTTCCCCCTGTATCATTTTATAGAGTAATGGATACCATTTGAGAGTGATATATGAAATATGGTTTATCTAGACATGGTTAATAATTTAAAAAAAGTTATTCAAACTGAAACTTTACGAGTTTGGATTCTGGGAATTTTTTATATTTGTTTAAGATTCTAAAAATATAATATTATAATTTGGAATTATTTTCCGAATAGAACTGTTAAATGATTTTAAAATGGGATTTTCAAAAGATTTAAAAGAAATGAAGTCTGGAACTCACTTCTATTGCTGGAAAATAAATTTTGATGATGCTACAGCATCATTGGCATTCATTTTTGAGTTTCAAAGTGGGGAGGCCCCTTTAAGTAGCTTTGCTACTCGATTGTTTAATAAAATTGATTTAATTCAAATCCCTGAAGTATGATTTGATATTCGAAAGAAATATGCACATGTTTATTTCAAATGGTGTTCATTTCTCAAATTTTGGATTGAATTATATTATGAACACATGTATCCTATGCATTAGGATTGATTGATTGTGCATCTTGTTGAGATGATAGATTGTCGATTTCCAATTTCGAATTGGAATTTGATTTTTCAGACTATTCTGAATAGTTGGACACTTCCAAATTGAGAATTAATTTTCAAACCAAAGAAGTTTTGGAAAGTATATAAAGCTTAGTTTTGAAAATTTTAAAATAAAGGTAAATAGAAGTTAGATAAGTTTTAAAATGTTAAATATTTTGATAAGTAAAATAAACAAGATTATTTTATATCATACAAAGAGCAAATTGGTTTTGAACTCCTTTAAATGAAATTGAGTTTTAAGAAATGCTTTGGACTTCATAAATACTTATAAAACATTATTTATTTGTTAAATGGTTTTGAAGGCAAATTTAATTATGTACAAACATGAAATCTAGTTTTGAAAAGTTTTATAATGAATTTGTTTGAGAAATGTTTATGAAGAAAAATAATTTATAATAATAACAAAAAAATAAAAATAAAAATAAAATTTATAAGGTCAGTTATGTACAAAGGATTTTTTTAATTATTTGATTTTAAAAAGAAATTATGGTTTTAAAACATAATTACTTACAAAGTGATTTAGAATGGAAGTTTGATTTTATATAGATATGACTTCATGTAAATATGAAACTGAAGTAAATTTTCAAAACTAATGATTGGAATTTCAAAACATATGAATATTGAATAATATTCAATTTGAAAAATGATTGTTGAAATCATATATGAATTTGAAGCTCAACTGATATTTGAAAGTGATTGGTTTCGAGAACCTTTGACTATATAAAATTATTGAATTGGAAGTTTTCAAACTTAATAAAAATGATTTATATAAGTATGAAATTAATTCGAAAACTATCGATTTGAAAGGTACTTGATTGTGAAAGTGATTCTCTTATATATAATGAAATTTATATAAGCATGATTTTGAAGTGATGATTTGAAAAGGTACTATGTATAGTATGATATACATTTTGAAATTGTAGATAAGGGAAGTACCTTTTGCTTGATTATCCGCTTGTGGCCACATTGTGGATACATTCTATTGATTCTTTGATTTGATCCCAGATGGACTTAGGTGGATCCAACAATAGGTCCTAATCGATATAGGTTGTCCGTACATAAACTCATGAGTTTCCTTCGACTCGGTTGTATGGTGAAATTCGCAGGGCTATGAAGGTTTACAGTTACGGATGTTTCCTGAGGGATCCAGTCGAAACCAATGTGCAACTGCGATCTATGGTCGTTTTCGGTGTAATCCGCCTGGGTAAAGCGATTGCCCGAGGTACGAATGTTTCCTGGGCGAACAAAGCGAAATCATTATGTATCTGCGGTCCATGCTGTAACGCAACATATATAAAATAATTTATTTGAGAAAACAAGCTTTTAAAACCATTTTACAAAATCAATTTTGAAGACGATATTTGAACATTCCCTTATTATAGAGAATAAATAGATTTTATAACTTAAAATAATTTAAAAATATTACATAATAATTATTTTAAATGCCAGATTATTCTAAAAATTATTTCAAAATTGTTTGAAAAAATCTGTGCTCGAAATCAAAGAAATCACTCAAAACCGTCATTTAAATTCAATTCGAACAATGATTGCCTTGAGTCTATGGGTGATAGCGACGTAACCGCCAGTGTTACTATTAAGTAGACTATGATCGATGCGATTGTTTTGCGTAGCGTAATTCATAAAGCAGTGATTGCTCACAAGTACGGATGTTACCTGAGGGACCCATGTGAAACCATTGTGTATCTACGATCTATGGGTGTTTTGGATGTCATGGCGTAAGACGTAGGGCAGTGACTTCCTAAATCACCTGAGGCTGTGTCGCTATGTCCTCTCGACTTAGTGAGAGAGCGACCTTAGGTAATGCGTTCCATGACGATCCCGTTCTTTTCATTTTGGTGATTGGATTGTGCTTTCCATATCTGTTTTTAAAAGTTTTTCAAATATTTTCACTAGGTGTTGAAACGGGTTTCCTAAGTACTTAGAGATTTCTAGTCTTGCGCCTGATCAACGTATTACTAGATTCTGTAAGAACGAGGATAAACTTGTTGAAACAAGAGTTATCAAAAGTATTTTTGAGATAAAAGAACTTTTAACAAAGAATTTTTCAAACATTTAAGAATTGAATATAAAAACCACTTGAATTATCTATTGGTGCAATTAGGAAACAAGTAGAATAAATACCTAAGTTGTATATAGACCATTTTAATTGCATTTATAGTTTTGATCCAGATTTGAATACACGATTTTAAGGTAATTCATACCTATCCGATTTAGGATTGTTCACTCGATTCTCAATGACGAATACTGATATGGATTTTTTGTACGAATCTGAAGTTCTCTATTATAGTTTATTACTATGTAAGGAGGATGGAAGTTTCTCATCAAGAAATCGGATTAGAGTCTGTACTAGAGTTATCGGGTTACCAATACTAGTTCGAAAAATAAAGTTGCGTATTCAAATAAGATTGTAATTGTTATAGGAACGAATGGTATATATCGTACAGATTCTGAAAAAATGATTGTATGCTGTGATTGCTAGCTATGGTTGTTTCTTGCTTAAGATTGCAATGTTGTTTGGTTACATGTAGTTTAACATCATCGCTATTAGTTGCATTACATTTAATAGTTGCACATAGTTGTATTAATGATTCTTATGTTTTATAAGTCGATTATTTTAAGTAAAATATAGCGTATGTTAATTTTTTTTTACTTCGTTCCTTTCCAAGGGCAAAAAGTTTTGAGTGGTGGAGATTGTAACGAACCGTAATTTTAACTATTTTGAATTATTAAATTTAATATAGTTTTGAATTAAAATGGTTAAAACTAAAATTTAATGATTTATTAATGTAATTTATTGATATGAACTTAGATAAAATATTAAATAACAAAATTCGGTATGAAAAAAATGATTAACTAATTTTTAATACTGAAATATTAATTTTTATAAGTCGAATAAATAAAATTTTCTAATAAGTCGAATATTAATTTTGAAAATTATAATAAATTTTAAAATGTGAATATGAGTAATATATATGTATATAAACTCCACAGTTTAAAACTTATGATGACAAAATATATATAAGTGTATATATATATATGTATATGTGTTTATAAATAGATATATCTAAATGTATATATGAATGTGTAAATATGTAAATATATATGTATATATAGATATATATATATATATATATATATATATGTATGTATATGTAGATATGATAATTTATATATATATATAAAGGTAAATAGTGAACAAGTAAATATGTATATAGTAAACATATGATATGAGAATGTGTATATCTATATATATGTGTGTATATACATATGAAGCATCATGATGAAAAACTTCAAAACAAGCACACAATATTTCAAATCAAGCTGATAAAAAAATCAAATCAACCATAAAATATCAAATCACCCAAAAAAATCAAATCAAGCCCATAATTCATCAAATTAACCCACATTCAAAAAAAAAGATGAAATAAGCCTGTAAGCAAAATTATCAGCCACCAAAAGAAAAGAAAATTAAATAAAAATATATGAAAGGTAAAGCCTGTACATGCAACTTCAACCACCCTATGGGTATGCTAGCCACCCTAGCATTTGAACGGTACACCTTTCATTCTTATATATATGTGTAGCCAGGCTTGTTCTTATTCATTCAAATATATAAAATAAAAAACAAAAAAAAAACCTGTCAATTAAATTGAAGAAAGAAGAAAAAGCTTGAAGAAGGAGATTAAGCAGCAGTGTGCTCATCTGTATTTAAAAGCTATGAGTAAAACAACTTTATATTGTTCCTGGTTACATAATTACTTATATAACCGTGGTTTGGATAAATTGTTGAGCTATGTTAATTGTATATGTACCTGGCATACGTATATGTAGATGATTATGTGCTTAGACATGAATAAATCTCACCTGTACCTCAAAGAAATACCGTTCTTCTTCCAGGAAAACTTCTTTGCTCATGTTTATTGTTAAAACAGTTGTAGCTTTTCAACTTTAAAAATCAAGAACTCAACAATTATTTAGTTTTAAAACATGATTCCAAAACAAAAGTTGTCTGTTTTTCAGTATAGATTATTTTAAAATTGATTTCATGAAATTCATCAAGTGAAGGAAGAGGAAATTCCATTTTACAGTAAGTAGATCAACTAGGGTCGAATTTAAATTTTCGAATTTCGAACCATGGATCATGTAGCTGTGTTCATCGATGAAGAATTTTATTTTTAAAGGTGGTTGGGTAAATTTTTATGGCGTGTGGAGATAGCAAAGGGAGGATGAACGGAATTGGGTATAATGTCAAATTACGGTGATATGGTCGATTTCGTGGTGAGGGGTTGGTCGTGGAGGAGGTGTAGGTGATGGATCACACAAGAAAAATGGCACGGCAATTTTTAAGGGCTTCTGGTGGCTTGACGTGGTGGAACTAGGGTTTAGGGTGTGGTTTTTTTTGGTCTCTGTTTCAAGGCAATGGTGACGAGAGAAAGGAGGTGTAGGCGCGCGCACCGGGGGAATAGGTTGCGGAGGTCGTGGCAGAGCTCAGGGGTAGACATTGGTGATGGATGGTGGTAGGAGTGGTCGTGGCGAGGTGTTGGCAAAGGCACTTCTTCGTTCCAGGTTTGGGTTGAGAGTTCGAATTTTCGAACTGAAGATTTGTTTGCGTCACTAGGTGGTTAGGTGTGGTGTGGTGGTCGAGAGCGACCGATGAGGGTGGTCGGCGGCGAGAATAGTCGACCAGAGGCAGTGCGTGCGTGCACACATATGTGCACGTCTTCGTGCACGTTGGTTCGGTTCAAAGGAATGGAAGAGGGGAAGAAGAAACTCGGGAAAGGAAGAGGGAGGCTGGGCTGGAAATGGTTTGGGCCGAATGGAACATGGGCTAGTGGGTTTCGGCTCAGATGTTTGGAATTTTTTTTAAGGAAATTATCTTATTTATAAACCTTAAACTTTAAAACAATATTCGCTTTTATTTTAAAATCAAATCGTCGAGCAAATTTTTATGTTGAGAATCTATCGTAGAATATTTTTGTATGAACTAACATCGTCGGGTTTCTGGCCATGAAAAATTAAATGTTTAAACTATTGAAATGAATAAGTGAGTAATGTCTTAATTATAAATATTATGTTAGTTAATTTATAATTAAACGAGTTGTTAAAATTTTAAGAGTAAATTATTTTATGCAATTTCTTGGACTTACAAATAATCTGGATTTAAAATACATAACTCGACTCTATTGATAACTAATTCAATTCTGAATTGTAAATTGATTAATATAAATCTTAAATCATTGATTGAGTTAACGATCTATGCTTTGACCGATATTGCTGTTAGATATTGATTTCAATTATCTATTGCCCGTGCCATTAAGTAGCCAAACAAATTAAAGTAGAATAAAATGATGACATGTTTATTTGAGGTAAATCGATTCGTACTAATCACTATTCTGAATTCGGAAATTGTAATGATTACAAGCAAATAAATTCCGGTGGACAGGTCATGGTAAAGTAAACATATGGAATGAATTTCCATATGTGAATATTAACACCCTGATTGTGAAATTGTTATTTTAACGACTTGCCCTTTTAAAGATTTATCGCTTGGATTCGAAGAGACTGGGGTCGGATATCGGCATCATTCGAAAACCATTTCAATCCAATAACCACTACGAACCTTTACGGTTTTGATTGTTGAACCCAGTATGCTGGAATTTAATTAATGTAATAATTTAGGCTATTTAATAAGTATTTGTACTTAAACACTATTATAATATCACTGTATTTTCTATCAAATGTTTGGTTACCGTAAGGGAAAAACCCATCGTGTTTATGTATGACGCGGTCTTATAAGATACCTTTGTTTTAAAAATATTTTGATAACTCTAATAATTCAAATTGAGTGTGTTTACTCATGATGATTTTCCAAACTGACTCGGGTGTTATTTCATTATAATGTTCGGGTCAGACCGAGTATTACAGATTCAAGTTAGAATGCTATGGAGCTCAGGAGACGAGCTAGATGATAGGGCATATTACACGTACTTGATTATATTCTGCTATATATTGTAGGCTGTATATTCAGCACTTATGAGAGAAAGTTATTATAACTGTCTGTATTTCTATATTGATGGTTGTACTCTGATAATTTTTTTATGCATGTTAATAACTACAGATTCTTTTGTATAAATTATGTTATTATATTTTGTTCCGCTGCGATTGTAAGATTCTGTATTATTGTTTTCTACCCTTTTTCTTCTTAACCCCTAATGATATGTTATTTTTGACACTCGATTGCTCGTCATTCTATACAGTGAACGTATTAATGTCGATTTTCGAGGGTCGAAAATCCCGGGTCGTTACATTATCGCACCATATATTATTCTATTTAATTTATGTAATTAAATCTTCTAAATAATGCTAAACGAAAAACTAGAGGTGTTACAATTATACCATCACATTCACTAATCTCTTACACATAAATAACCATCTATAATAGAAATATTATAAATAAGTAGAATAGAATACTCTTGTGGATGTGAACCAACTCAACTAATCATCCAAATTATTATTAATCACAATCTATAAAAATATTAAACATTAATAGTCAACGTAGCTAAATATTCTAGTAAACATTATCAAGTAACCAATATTGAATTTTTGTGCTGCAATAGTAAATTACAAGAAGGGAAAACCTGTTTAAAGTAGAAAAATTGCAAAAATTACTATTATCTTCAAGAAAAATTATGGAAATCAAAGTTGGAAAAAGGAAAAAATGAACCCAAATTTAAGTAATTATCGAATAATGTAAAAAGGAAAAAAAGAATCTAGATTTCAATATTAAGGAACTAACCCAAGTTGGAGGATAACGCAGAAGAAATTCAAAACATAGTTATAGATTTTACCTTGTTAATAAGTGTCTGCGAGTGGTAGAGCCCATATCCTTTGTTTGTTGTCTAGCGTTTTCCATGGTCAGTTTATGGCCGTTTTGTGGTGAAAAAATGGTGATTTGATGAAGATTTTAAGAAGTGTATGCTTGGAAAGGAAGAAAAAAAGGTTTAGGTGGAATAGAAGGAGAAGTATATTATAAATTAAAAATGAAAATAGGCAGTAGGATGTAGTATAAGATAGCTAAAGAAGAAAATAAGGAAAACAAAATAACATAAGATTATAAGAAGAAAATGAAGATGGCATAGAGGATCAAAAAGGAAATGGAACCAGGGTCTATTAAATAACACACACGTACATTATTTGTCATCACCCGCTTTATTAAATAACACATACTTGTACACTATGTTCCTCACCTACTCAATAAATACTGATTTGTACTACGG
Organism: Allium cepa; assembly: GCA_030765085.1. Taxonomy (NCBI): domain Eukaryota; kingdom Viridiplantae; phylum Streptophyta; class Magnoliopsida; order Asparagales; family Amaryllidaceae; genus Allium; species Allium cepa. The sequence goes on along the minus strand of CM060944.1, from coordinate 498,199,760 downwards.
TCTTAAACTTATTGACTAAGTTCTAACTCAAGCTAAAGCCTAGTTTATAAATAAACATCATCTATGCTCAAGCTAACCATATCGGCCAGTGCATGTCTGTGCACATGCACACATGCACAACTGATTTTCCCACATGCAAGCAATCTGCAGCTTCATCTCCTAAAGCCATGACAACCTTATCTTCTTCTCCATTATAGACCCCTCTTTTGACCATCTTCGGCCTAGATTCTAGTGAACTGTGACCAGAAAATGAACATGTATGATTCTCTTTATCTTTTAAAGGTGAATAAAATTTCTTAGCCATTACATGGAGACCTTGCCTTAGCAGGAGAAGTGTGTGGAGAAGAAGTTGTATATGAGAGGTTTAGACCATGAAATCTAATAGATATGATAGGGGACATTTTCATTTCCTTACCAGATCTAATTTTAGGGTGTTACTATCTACATAAACTTAAACAATCTTTAACGCCACTTAAATAGGAATTAAAACTAATTCAGAGAAAATACCGTACACACTCACTTCGGTTCGTTATGCAAATTGAGTAAAGAAATAGTCATATGGTTTTGTTATAATCGAAAATTGCGGATATAAAAAACCAAAATCCTAATTGTAAACACAATAATAACTTCTCTTATTTTCAATTAATGGTAGAGCATATTGAAATTAACAATATAAATAAGACCTAACTTTTTGTTTTTGAACAAATCGTTATATGAATTGATTGTTACTTCTATTACTCTTCATAACATGCAAGCTATTTATTTGCGTTGTATTCTCATTAAGTTCAATATTTAATTTTTGCGATATTTATTAGTGTTTTTTAAGATGGTATGTATTATAAATTTATTTTTGGTTGAAACGCTAATTTAATTTTTGTGGAAAAAAGTTTCGGAATTGAGCGGTTGTGCAAAACTATTTTTTGTTTATGTTATGTAGTTTGGAAAACCATTTGCAACATTTAATTTTGAATGAATTTTGATTCGTGGGTAGAAACGTTGTTTTCTTTTGGGAAGTACAAACGGGAAAGAAAAAATGAATATGAAAATTAGTGGGTGTGGGTGTGTGCGTGGAATAATTTAGTGGGTGAGAAGAAAAATGGATGAGAGGTGTATGTTTGATGTGCGTAGACATTAACATCATAATTTTATATTTAAAGTTTCTGGATAAAAAGAGAGGAGTTTTATGTTTATTTTGGATAATTAATCTTTTATTTAATTACCTTTTAATTCATGGGATGGTACATGTTCTATATCCATTGTTTTGGTACCACCATATTCCACTAAAAAATATACAAATGAAAAAAGTATGAGATGTTACAAAATAAAATAAGAACAAGTCATTAAAGAGAGAAGATATTTTATTTACTTCAGATTCGATCTCTTTACAATACAAATGAGCTCTATATTTATAGACTCCAAATCTAAAGAAAATTATAATACTATCCTTGGCCATTTAGCATATTCACACATGTTATAAATATATTATAACACTCCCCCTCGAATATGCGTTTGATAATAATGATAGTTTTATTAAAATCTTATGGAATTATGGGGGTTGATGCTTCTGTATCAATATAGTGCCTCATTAAAACCTTACTAACAAAAACCTAGTGGGAAAAAATATTAGTGAAGGAAAAATAGTACATTATAGCATATATTTGAATGCTCCCCCTGATTTACAACGCATTATTCAGTTATTTTGTGAATGCATCCGACGCATACCAATTTTATACACCATCTTCTGAAACGTTGATTTTGGAAGTGCTTTTGTGAATAGATCAGCCGGATTTTCTTGAGACTGGATTTGTTTCACCTCTATTTTATTGTCCTTCTGTAGTTCGTGTGAAGAAAAATTTAAGAGAAATGTGTTTCGTCCTATCACCCTTAATGTAACCTGCTTGAATTTGAGCTACACAAGCTGCATTGTCTTCATAAATAATGGTTGACTCTTCTGTTACTGGTGGGAGTTGACAGTTTTTTCGAATATGCTCAATTAGTGATCTCAGCCAAATACATTCTTTACTTGCTTCATGTAGTGCTAGTATTTCAGAGTGATTGGTTGATGTTGCTACTAATGTTTGTTTTGTAGATCGTCATGAAATTGTTGCATTGCTGTTATTAAACATATATCTAGTTTGTGATCTTGCTTTATGTGGGTCAGAAAGATAACCTGCATCAGCATAGCCAAATAGATTTGGATTATTGCCTGTGTTTGAATAAAACAAACCCGAATTTGTCGTTGCACAAAGATATATCATGATATGTTTTATACCATTCCAGTGTCTTTTTGTTGGTTCTGAACTGTACCTTGCTAGAAGATTTACTGAAAATGCAATATCTGGTCTTGTGCATTGAGCCAAATATAATAATGCACCAATGGCACTAAGATATGGTACTTCTGGACCAAACACATTTTCATCATCTTCTTTTGGACGGTAAGGGTCCTTTTTAATATCCTAAAATCTGACAACCATAGGCGTACTAAGTGGATATGCTTAAACTATTTGAAAACGTTTTAGAATTTTCTCAATATAGTTTGACTGATGAATTAGTATGTCATTGGTATTACGCTCGATTTGTAGACCGAGGCAATATTTAGTTTTGCCAAGATCTTTCATTTTAAATTCTTTCTTTAAGTAATTTATTGTTTCATTAATCTCTTATGGAGTTCCAATCAAATTTATCTCATCAACATAAACTGCTAAGATAGCAAATCCCTTTACCGATTTCTTTATAAAGACACATGGACAAATGAGATTGTTTTCGTATCCTTCTTTTACCAAATATTTACTAAGACGGTTATACCACATCCTTCCAGATTGTTTCAAGCCATATAGTGATCGTCTTAGTTTTAATGAGTACATGGACTTTGATTTTGCTTCAGGCAATTTATATCCATCTGGAATTTTCATGTAAATATTGGTATCTAATTCACCGTAAAGATAAGCTGTCACAACATCCGTTAATCTTATATCGAGTTTTTCAGAAACTACAAGGCTTATTAAATATCGAAATGTTATGACATCCATAACAGGGGAGTAAGTCTCCTTAAAGTCAAAATCTGGTCTCTGTAGGAAACCTTGTGCGACAAGTCGTGTCTTGTATCTTACGACTTCATTTTTATCATTTCGTTTTCTAACGAATACCCATTTATAACCTACTGGTTTAATATTTTTTGGTGTTTTCTCTATTGGTCCAAATACACCATGTTTTTGAAGTGAATCTAATTCCACTTGGATAATATCTTTCCATTTTGGTCAATCGTGTCTTTTTCGACATTCATTTATGCTATTTGGTTCATTATCGTCATTCTCATTATAGTCATGACTTTCAACTATTTCAGTAGCTACTGCGAATGAGAATATATCATCAATTATTATTTTATTTCGATCCCATATTTCTCCACAGTTTGTATAAAATATTGAGATCTCATTATTATTAGGTATCGTTTTATCGTTGGAGGCTTCTTTTATCTCTTCTGGGATAATAGATCCTTCCGCACTTCTAGGAGAATTGGAATTTTCATTTAAGTGATTCTTTTGATCATTTTTAACCTCTTTAGGAGGTTCCATAGTTGATGATTTTTCATTAGACTTTCTTTTTCTAGGCGCCAAGTCTTTTGAACCAATTGGCCTTCCACGTTTTTGTCTCGCTTTAGATTCATTTGCTGCTATATTTACTTTTGATCCTTCAGGGACATCAATTTTTGCTGGTGCATTTGTTGTTGGAATGTGAGGTTTAGTTATTTTTGCAGTGTCACTAAATGCATCTGGCAGTTGATTTGCAATATTTTGAATATGCAAAATTCTTTGTACCTCATATTGGCATTGTTTGGTACGTGGATCCAAATAAGACATAGATGGATTATTTCATGATATTTCACGCCGTTCTACTGGAACAGTCTTTCCTCCCCCTAACGGCGGGAAGATGGTCTCATCAAATTTACAGTCTGAAAATCTTGCAGTGAAGACATCACCTGTAAGAGGTTCAAGGTAACAAATTATCGATGGGGAATCAAATCTCACGTAAATTCCCAACCGTCGTTGAGGACCCATTTTAGTACGAAGTGGGGGATTAATATGTATATGCACAGCACAACCAAATTTTCGTAAATGTGAAATATTTGGTTGAGATCCAGTTAAAAGCTGTGTTGGTGAAAGCTGATGATAAGCTGTTGGTCTAATTTTAACCAATTTTGATGCATGTAAAATTGCATGTCCCCAAGCTGAAACGGGTAGTTTTGACTGCATAAGCAATGACCTTGCAATAAGTTGCAAGCGCTTAATTAATGACTCTGCTAGACTATTTTGAGTATGAACACGAGCTACTGGATGTTCAATTTCAATTCCCAATAGTAAACAATAATCATCAAATACTTGAGAAGTAAATTCTCCAGCATTATCTAGTCGAATTGATTTAATTTGATGATCAGGGAAGTGTGCTCTCAATTTTATTATTTGAGCAAGCAGCTTGGCGAATGCCAAATTTCTTGTAGAAAGTAAACAGACATGTGACCAACGAGTTGATGCATCAATCAATACCATAAAATATTTAAATGGTCCACGTTCAAAATAAAAGATAAAATGGAAAAGTACTGGGAGATTGGGGATGCAAATGCTAATTAACACTGATCAAAATGTAACCGAAACAAGTATGAAAAGAGGCTATTCAAATTCGCTCTATATACTCTTCCAATTCAACGCCTGCTCTTCTGTCCATCTCAATTTAAAGTCCACCTAATTTAGGCGTTCGATTTCCCTCTTCTATCTTCTTTACAAGGCCAGTTCCCTGTATTTAATTAGGCTAATTTAATATCATCTTTATTTGTCTAACTGTAACGCTGTTTGTATTCTTTAGGACATGGAAATTCCTGCTGATTTTCTGGAATGGTTGGGACCGGACGCGTCGACAAACGTCCTCATGCTTCTCGACGATCCCGCTGATATTGTTCGTTTGAGCGCTGTTTCTCGATCCTGGAGACGATATGGTGAGATTTATTTCAAATTTAAATCAACGTTTTACTGTGATTGTATTTTGTGTTGCGTGTTTGTGGAGCTATCAATTTAGGTGTTTAATCATGGTTGTGGCTTAGCTTTCCATGGATTTGATCCTGATTGCATTTGAATTGTGTATTACTGGATCGAGAAGACTTCTTAGTCATTTGTCTGTTATTAGAGTATGCTAGATCATCCCCATTAGTTCAGACACCAAAGCTACTGAAATTTCATGGTTGTTTTATATTTGCATATGGTTGTGTGTTTGATGGATGATGTCAAACAGTTGTGAGGAGCACTTATGCACTTTGGCAAACTATGCCCCATAAACCTTTGACTGTTCAATATTTTTAGTAAGAAAAGAATGCGCCTATATACAACTAATACTAATACAATCCACCATCTTGGGTAGAAATAATGAACTAATACAAGTCATATTACTAAAAAAATATGGAGACATGCCCATGACTGCTGTTTGTCTTGTTGACGATGTTATCTTGCTAATGGGTGTTTGAAATTCCGTGTCTCACACTGATAAATGACTTTATCAAATGCTACTGCAGTTATCTATAATGGGTTCTGTAAGAAGCTGTGCTTAAGAAGGTGTGGGGCCGTATCATGCTTTTCACAAGTTATTATTGTAGATATCAATGCAAACAAGACTACGGAGGAGGCTGGCTCTAGCAGCGATTCAGAATGGGTAAGCCTTGTGAAAGAACACAGGGTCTATTCTTATCTAGGTCGTTGCATTCTTAAGCCTCTTGAAGATGATGCTGAGTTGATTGGTGAAGCAATTCGTGCTTCAAGCACTGACCATGACCAATACATTGAAACTACACTGTTACAGGGTGACCGAGTGGGTATGCGATCTTCGTTTTGGTCAAGCAAAGGAGAAAGTGATCCTGGAAAGACCGAGACACTAATTTATAGGTTAGGTGCCAGATTTTGTCTTGTGAATGAAATCAAAGTACAACCATTTAAAGGTTAGTGTTTCTTAACACAGTTATCTTGAATTTTAGCCAAATTTATACTCTAAGGTATACCCCATCACTTACACACGCCCTAGGGCATCCTTTGGACATGTGCAAGGAAAAACGTAAGTTAACTTTTTTTTCAATACAGAATAGTATGTGCAAACATGCACAAGACTCGTTATATTCATTAGATGCATAAATCTGCTTATTGTGCAAATGCCGAATGGAAAAAAGGTATTGTGCTCAAAATTCACGAATTGAAATATCTCTCAAGACAATCATGAGAAACACAAACGTCTTACGGAAAGCAATATACTATTTCTTTATCAATTGTTTTCTCTCCTCATTTATCCAAGCTTGAGACTAATACCAATAAATAAAAGGATATAGATAGTGGAGTTAAAAATGTTGTTTGAGGGATATTTTGACGTAACTCGCTGCATTAATGTGACCATTAAACTTTAAAACTATGGTTCAGTATATTCGACGCAAGCATATTTTTCAATTCTGATCCTTGCTTAATACTTGTCAAAAAATAAAGAAATTAAAAGCGGTTTAGGTTTTCGATCCATGGATGAAAATAACAATGAATTTCTTGAACCACATAACTTTATATAGGAATGGCTAATATGGATGGCCTATATATCTCATAAATCAACAAAGTTATGAATAAATTTTCTCTAGCCCCACACATAAACTAATGTGTATCTTCTAGCCTTATCTTTATCCCTTGTGCTCCATATCAATGCAGTTTTACCTCATCTGAATCTTGTTTAATTGTAATACCTTGGGAAAAAAAAGCCTTTGGCCTTTGATTCGGAACTTTGTAGCATGTTGTATATGGTGTAAATGATGAGAAAAAAGAAATTTTATTTTGATTGTATGGTACAAGCTTTGATTTATCTTTTATCATGTTGCAGCATATTACCTACCTGGTAATCCGATATATTCAGCAAAATACGTTAGATTTCGGATGGGTCATTCTTTGTTAGACCCAGATGAAAATGTTCCATATACTCCATCATCGTCCAAAAAAATAGGAACAAACACACTACTGTATGACTCAGATGGAGAGTTTGTGTGGACTTATGTCTCACCTGAATTTCCAATGGCACAGGTTTTTTGTATATTTTAATTCTAGATAATTAAGTTGATATATTTATCATCTTGGCATTCACAAACCGGCTCTAATTGTATACTGTTCTACAGAGAAATGAATTACAGACTTTCAAGCTTCCAAGTCCAGTACTTTGCATTGGTGGATTTGTGCAGGTTGAGCTGATAGGCCGGGTTCAAGTTGAAGCAACTGATAACTTGTACTACATGTGGTGAGTTCTCCATAGTTCTGCTGTACTCATTATCCTGTCCTATATGTCTGATGCCTTTGCACTTTTTAAATATAATACTAGAAAGCCCACGTGCACAATCTGCACACTTCATCCTCATAACTCAAGATTTTCTTTAACAAAAGTGCAATATGATCTTTCTAGTAGTTGAGCCATGGTTGAATTATGTAAATGAGATATCAGTTAGATCAGACCAAATCAGACTGCATGGAGTACTTAATTACCAAGGTGATTCCTAAGCTTTCTAATGCAAGGATTATTTGGTTGACCGAGTTATTAGGATTATTGCCATAACTCCAAGAGTACATTCCAGAACGTTGAAATTTGAATACTAACAATAGATAGGGTTCTGATTTTAGGTCCTTTAATTTGTGATACCGAGAGAAAATGACTTGTGATGTATATACTGTAAATTTAGTATTCAAATATAATAAATTATTAAATTTCGTTACAAATTCGTCATCATCAAAAATATCATAAATCCAATTTTTCTTTTAAACTGAGTGCAGCAATGAAAATTATCACTTTTCAGGTACCTTGACGGTAGTCCAAAAGCAAGGTAGAAGAGTGCTACCAAATCGTGCAAATAGATATTGTTTTGTACATTTAATATTTTATAACATATATATGTGTAGAACATATCCTTTTTGTAATATAATGCAAATCATTTTACCAGAAGTAGTAATTCATATCATCACTTGTATTGCATAACAAATAATGCAAGAAAAAAAAAATCAATCAAATTTGCACTAAACGATAAAGAATACGGATTTTTGATAGTTTATGCCATTTATTTGCATAAAACATGTCACTTAATAAATACACTTTAAAAAACCCAGTGTTTTGCATTGTAGGAACGCAATGTACAATTACAATGTAAGCAATCAAATTAGCACAAAAGACATGATTTTAAACATGCTGATTTAATTACATAATGCAAAACATTTTTGAAAAAATAAACGAGTTTAAATGTTCAAGTGACTTATATTATAACATGATTTTGAATGTGTTCTAAGTGAGAAGAATAATGAAATTTGAAATCATAATATCAAAGAATAATACAGACTCGTTTTATATTTCGAAAAATGGTGGTCTTTTCCGGTAGGAATGACAAATGTAGAGACAAAAACAGTTATGTTACAATTTTTATTTTTTATATAATAATTGTAAAACAACTGTTTAAAACTTCAATTTTAGACACAAGATGCTTCGAGTTGTTGCTGGCAAGATGTACTTTAAAATCCAAGATGTACGCCCGGTATCCACTTGTCTTGTCCGAGATCTTCTTCGATAGGAGATATCTTGTGTGAAAAATCCAAAGACGAAACATGATCAAAATCCAAGATTTGAAACATTACTATTACTAGCCATGCTTGATGCAATTAAAATCCATCAAAATTAAATAAACGACCTCATTATGAATGTATCCCTGAAAAAAATGAGAAATAAAAATTACTTGACGTTGTGACTTCCAAGATAGAAATACAATTTCGTTTTATATTTCGGGTAGCAACGGAAAGAAGTAGGTAGGAAAGCAGGGTTACCTTTAGGTACACAATATACCTTGCGATCAAGGTAAGATTGATTTGTGTTTAGATAGTCACATATCAATGAGTTTCTTCTGAGTTCTGATGTGGTTTTAATTTCCTTATGAAAGCGTATGCAATGTTCAAGTGATTGGACGGCCAATTTCTCCTGCATTCAATGTAGACGTTGACGTCGATTCTGGTAGATCGGTCCTGAAATATATCCCTGATAAGCAATCAGTGTACGAATCCTGTCCTGATACGATGTACGATGCCTTGCAACATAGACTCAGTTTTATTCAACAGGATATCATGCTTGCTCAGATCCTCCAAGATGAAGAAATGCTGCTTATGGCTGCGAATCATGTTATCTTTGATGATGAAGAAGATGGTGAATTCATTGGTGTAGACATTGAAGAAATTTAAAGTCAATATTAGCCAGAATTACTATTATGTAATGTGTGCACGAATATAATTGTTTTTACATGAACAAATACCAGTAGGAAAATTATCTCAATGGTTTATGTTGGTTGTTTTCTTTTAAACCTGTGGATAATAAGTGGAAATTGTGTGTTTTTAATATGAAACATGCATAAAATAGTGGATAATAGGGTGTAAAACTAGGGCCGTTTCAAATTCTACATGACCCATAAGATATATACGAAGAATTTGATAAGGCAGTTGCATTTTAAACGCTAAAGAGTATAACATTTACACATCTAATTTGTCCAATACAGTATGCGATGCAAAATGCGTATTTGTTACTTGAATGCAACATGAAGTCCGTTGAATTTATCACAGTTTCTTTATCACAACATGTACGTACGTACATGTGTGTATACACACACATATATATTTGTTTTGCAAACGTCCACAGCAATATTTTCACTAGAAGCATAAATTACAATTATGTACAATTTTCGTGAAAAACCAAATATTTGCGTTTTTCTTGGATTTTTTGAGCATTGAACTAATATTCTCACAAATTTTATTATGTTTCCACCACTATTCAGCTAAAATTCTATCAAAAATTTCATGTTCGTTGCTGTTGTACCTCGATCTAGAACTGTAGTGGCTTTGTGGTTGAGTTACGGATTAGGTTGCTCCATTTAAGACGTTTTGCCACTGTGCCGGAATTGTGCAAGACAATCTTTGATGCAGCGCCGCCTTCAGTATAAAACAGATATCAATATCAATAGTGTTTTGCACGAAGACCGCTAATTCTATACCATCCAAAAAAAATTAATGCTTACATAAATCTGAATAGAAAATGAGGTTGAGTCATGAAAAAATACTGGATCCGAGTTTATTGTGTCTTGTTACCAAGTCAGGCCAGACTAGGTCGGATCGAGTTGGTTGGCGTGCGCGTGTGATGGTCAGTACACGGTCTTCCTTCTCAATACAAAATAAAACATTGGATGTCCAAACGGCTCATCCTTTCTCTTGCGAATGCTATATATAAATAGAAACACTCTAGAGTTCTCCACGATGTGAGACTATGTAATAAGAGTGCTATTCTATACTATTTTCAATATTTTTAATAATTCATTTTTAAAACCAAAATTTTCAATAGTTGCAAGTGCAAATCAGAGAAAGTGGTGCGTCTTGTTGAACTTGATATGAACAGTTGTAAGGATCTGAGTATTAATCAACTCCGGGTTGCTCTGCAGTAATGTAATGGCTTTGTTGGTTTCAGGTTTGGTTATTATGTATTTTAGTGATATATTTTGTTTACATTTGATATGATGAAGACCGAGTTTTATATAAATTCAAATAAATGAATATAAAGGAACAGAAACATAGGGTGTGAGAAAATATCGTAAAGCATGTTAGCTTGATGTGGTCATTGTACATTGAATTTGTCGAGTTCAACAATTTCTTTGTATACATTAGATTATGTTGAATGATTCCTTTGTACTTGTTGTATTTGCCAAGAGTAGTCGTAGTTGAATGATATTTTTTGTGAGTTTGAACTCCTTTTATCTTAAATATTTCATTACTGTTACAAAATTCTCATTTTTAATAGCTTGCCGTAAGACTATACAAACAACGTTTGTTATCATCAAATAAAATCATTAACTTTCATACTCCACAAGTTCAATTTTCAAAATATGATCAAGTGTATATAAATTTGCATAGAAGTCAAAAAAAGTAACCAAACCACTATTATATGTAACATTCTTCCTTCTACCTTGATACCACTTCTAATACCTTAACATGGTATCAGGGTCATGGCTCTCTTTTCTTTTCATAATCGTTCTCTTTTTCCTCTTTTCACTTATTCAAAACTCCAACCATACTAATCAAATTCGTTATTTTCTTATATTTAATCGAAACGCTTCTCTTTCTTGAACATATATATCCAATAAAAGAAAAGGCGGACACAACACCAATAAATTCTAATAGTTTACTTGCGTCGTAATCAAGCATGCATCATTTAATGACACACCGCTAGAAGATGTCTAATGGTTCAGTTAGTTCCTAATAAACAATTTCGAACTTCCCATCCTCCATACTTTCATGAATGTAGCATCTTCATGGCCCCAATAATCAGAAACAAGAAAAACAAAAACAAAAAAATCACGATAATGCTATCAGTGCCAACATTAAACTTATTAGTTTTTAGTGTTGGACCAAATGCATCGAGAAATGGGGTAAAAAATTTCAAAAACAATCACTTTAATTCATTATGTACTAAATCTTTTATATGTATTATCATGAATGATATAGTTCGCATTAAATCGCATTTAATGTTTTGAATTTGATTTGCATTCAATTTAATTAATCACACACACATATAGTTTGAACCAAAATTGGCATAAACACACAGAAGTTTTGTAACGACCTGCAAATTTATCACTTTGATAAATTATATTTATTTTAATTTTATTTAAATAAAAGGTTAATAATCTCTACTGTTAATAATGAGAATTCGATGAATGAAATTTCAATCGCGTCTTTTTGAAATTTCGAAAATGCCCTATGTCCACCAACGGAATCTTATCATCCGTTTACAACCTCCACCACCACCCTCTTTCCAAGAACTCTTAAACATAATTTTACTATAAATTTGCATCCGATACCATCAAAGTAACTTTTTGAGATAAAAATATTGTAACCACCAAAACTATCAGATGCACGTACGTGCGATTTATACTAGTACAAATAATATTGTTTTGGGTGATAATAAGTAATAATAATTTTATTTTGAATAAATATTTACAAAAATATTTTCCTTGAAATGTAAATCGATAAAATAGCCGAAAACTGTTTTACAAATAACCAGCTCTATAATCGTAAAACGTCATGCACGGAGCTGAATACATTCGCTTATTTTTATAATTAAACAAGACTATGGAAAAAAATCAATTGATCTGTTTTTAAAAATAAAATGTGTTTTGACATTGTTAATAATGCCCTTAAATAGGATAATTGATTTATTAAATTAAATTGAGATTTAACGATTTAATAATTATTTTAATCTCTCAAATAATTATTTTAAATAATGATAATTCATTTTGAATAGTTATAAAGTGATAATAAATCATTTATAATAGTTTTATAAAAATAAATATATTTGATTTGAAAATAAAAGGAAAAATCGATATCGCTTTATTAGTATAATAGCAATTATTGTAAATAATTATTAATATTTATTTATATGGTTTTACAAATGAAATGTGATCATTTTAATTAATTTGAAATGATAAGAAATTTATTTTCAAATTTTGTTTACAAATATATGTACGTTAAAGTATAAGTGAAAATGTGACCGGGAATCGGTTCTTCGATCGGCAATGGTTTAACGAACGAAAGTTGTTCGGAATCAATGCAACGTTGTTTATATGTCATGTATACATATATAACATACAAATGTATCCACTAACATGCACATGAACATATGTGTAGATACATATATGCTTATACACTTAAGAATACATACGTAATACAAAATCAAAGATATTTTAAGTAAAGCTTCATCCTTAAGCTTAAATAAGTCAATTATGCATATACGAGTGGATGGAAGTGATGTGCACATGGGGGAGAGGCTTTGGCCGTGCATTTTGAAGGGGAGATGTGTTGGAGAAGCTTGAAAAAAGTGGTGTATGCATATCTTCCTTTACACTCTTTTTTTTCTATAAATACCCTACCCTCTTCTCTTATTTTTCTTTCTTCTTCCTTCTTCTTAAGCTTCCTAAGACCTTCTTTAATGGCTTCCATGCCTTAGAAAATAAAGAGCAAAAATTATGGTAAAAAAATAGTAAAATTATACACATGTATATAATATCAATCCACTTCAAAAACAAATCAAAACACCTTCGTTCCACCACTCAAACTCAAGGCCACCAATAGATCCACCCTAGGCCGAGCCTTTCCTCCACTCCCACCATGGTCGTGAGCACCTCCTACACTCCCAAGGCTATGCCTAGCCACTGCAAGGCTTCAGACCTCAATTCCGTGAAGTTTAATTCGATTATAGCCGAGCTATAACCGATTTTCTATTAGCTCGAAGGGAAAATAATGGTGAGAACTCCTAAACTTTTATTATTATATTTTTGGATGATGATATGATGGTTACAATGGATGTTTAATATTCTTTGATCATCAAGTTTGGTTGTTTTCATATGAATGTTAAATATATATGCAAGTCACGAATATACACGTCGATAAACCAAAGGAAATCACTTTTCTTGAATTAATGAAATGATATATATGGAAGTGTTAAACCTCTTAAAAATGGTTTAAAATATATTTGAAATGTTTTATAAACATTTATAATTGTTTTGGTAAAGTTTGAAAAGAAACATAAAATTTAGTCAAAAATAAGCGCTTCGCGTAGCGGTAGTTCGCAATTTCGCGCTATAAAAGCTAAATAAGTGTAAAAGTTGGAAAATAGCTTGGAATTATTCAAGATAAGAATTTTTCAAACTATTATATCTATAGTTTTCCAAAAAAGAAGGAAAATCGAGATTCCGATAAGTAGATTTTGGAATATGAATAAAAATAAGTTATTGAAAAATCTCGAATTTCCAGTTCAGAATCCAAAATTGGATTTCTTTGAAAATGATGTTTTAAAATTGTTTAAAAATATGGAATATATCTTATAAATCTTTTAAGATGTTTTAAAAGTGATTTAAGTAATAAAAATGAATTTTCAAATAATAAAAAGTCTTTTTGATTAATATAGCTTAAAAATGCACTTTCCGCAGCACTTTTTCGGAGCACTTTCTATAACTTTTGAACTATAGTTTTAAACGCAACCATTCTTTCTCAAATCTTTTGTAAATATTTTTAAATTATTAATGTAGTATTTTAAAGGCAATTTGATGGATTTATGGAATGATCAAATGTTTTAATGATTTAGAGTCGTTCGAATAACTTGACCGTCTTATGGGTGTTAGAGAGATAGTGTCCAGGCTTGGGTTTGAAAAACCTATTTCCTGGTCTCTCTGGCTATCTGAACTGGCCCAACGGAAGGGATAGTAAATTTGATTTACTCGTATCAGAATGTTCGAAAGGATAAAGAAAGATATTTTCTTAGATTTAAACTATTTGGATTTTATAGAGATGATCTTCATATACTCGATGTAAAATCCCGAAGAGGGAACTCGTACTATTCGTGGAATTTAAAAGGTGATTTTATCGTTATTCCATACATAGTATTTGTTGAATACGGGGATTAATATTGAGTAGAATTAGATGTTTTCTATAGATTCTTCTCATTTAATAGCCACTAGTTTTTGGATTTACATCCTAGATAACATGGTTTTTAACTAAATAGAATTTTGAGTTTTAAATTAAGAAATCTTTTTTAATATTTAAATGAAATGATTTGGGAATATTTTTCTAAGAAAAGATGAAATGATTTGGAATTTAAAAATGGTTTTATGTAATCAAATGATTTAGTAAGAGAGGTTTAGTGATTCCGTATATGTCGGAAAGAATGTTTTAGAAATATATATATCTTTAAGGGAGATTTTTGATAAAAAGAACCTAATCAATTAAAGAATGATTCCTTGTTCACAAAACCTCTTTTTATCGATGATTGGATTGAAGGAACCAAGGTCGGATCTACGGAAATCCCTCTCTGAAAACCACTTCGAACCAATGTACGTGTTCGAAAAAATGAACATTTGATAAAGAAAATGAATGATGAAGACCAGGAAATTTCGGGATGAAAGGACTACTTGTTAATGATTCTGGTTAGCTTCCAAATACTAAAGTAGCAGTGGTCCCTTCATTTTTGAAACTCTTTGGTTTACAAGGACTGCTCGGGTCCATTCCTAAGGATAATTCCCAATATGATGTGGTAGGAGGGTGCCTTCGATTTCGTTCAGTCTCAAAATGAACTTGTATGGACAGATGTATGACATCGCATTCTTGAGATTTCCTTGTTGACTTTTATAAATATACACCTGCTTGGTGGCGGAGAAGACAACTTTTCTTAGCTTAACACTCTTCTTTGAGACGTATGAGCTCGAAAGTTGTATGTTTGTGGAAGTCAATAATGATCGATGGAATGGTAGTGTGGCATTCAAAGAAAGATGATGAGCTATGTGAAAGGTAATCGTTACTTCAAGCCTCACACCCGAAAATGACCGAAATAAGATAGATGCAGTAAGGCATGTGGTTCAAAACCATTAGGGTATGATCATCCCATTCTAGATATATTTCTTCCCGCTATGACGTTCGGGATGTAAGTTATTGTGGATTTATGCTATGAGGTCCCTTGGACAGGTTGGTAACGACGGGGGTGATGACATATCAGTACTATCTAGGAAGAGGTAGGTTGGTCTTGTGTTGGTAGAGGACCATCTGTTGGACCTCGGTTCATTCCTTTAGAGATGTACTATCGGAAAGTAGTCCCTTCACCTGGACATTTGTATGGAAACCCATTCTCCAATAAGAGCCTGACCGATTTTAGATGTAGAAAGCCTTGTATTACAAGGTAGTATGCTAAAATTTAATAATGTAACGATTTCAGTTAAGATCAATAAGTTTACTTGCAAATTTTTTCAAAGGTATGTCATTAAAAATAATATTAAGTATTTTGACGTAGAATGTTTTGGTTATCATAAGGTAAAAACTTATTCCGCGTATATGTGCGGCGTGGTCTTATGAGATACCCTTTTGTTTTCAAAACGCGTATTTTGAACCCTTAAACCGGTCCCATGATTGACCTGGAGTTTATTTTCCTTTTCCTTAAACCCTGGGTGCCCAAATTTTCCTCGGGCAGTCTAGTAGTCAGGTTTAGTTTAGAAGAAATTTAGATGGAGCTCAAAGCATGGAGTCAGAAGATTTACTAAAGATTTGTTGTCTATTTTCACCACACTCTTGTACTATAGTGTTCCACAAATTTGTAAGGATAGGAATTTATAATTGTCCATACGTTAAATTTGGTAAGTTTATTTTAATTTCTGCTATAAGGATTTTATGTTGAAATAACTTACATGAGATTATGTTCTATCTTTATTTTTCTTTCTTACCCTTAATGATCCGCTTCTACGCTACATGGATCTACGGCACGTGAATACCAAGAATGTATTAGCGTCGTTTTCTAAGGGTCGAAGAAACGGGCCGTTACAAGTTTTTATAATAAAGATTAAATGAAGAAAATTAAATGAAAATGAGGAAATAAACAAGGCAAAATCATTTATAGTGGTTTGAAAAAGCAAGGCGTACGTCCCCTTTGAAGTTTTATTGCTTATTTCCGATTTGAAGGAAGAAGTTCTTGGGGATCGTACAACTCCAACACTTAAAATTTCAAAGTTACAAAAATATGAGGTAATGGAACTAGAGCCAAAAGATCTCCAAAAATGAGCACTATCCCCTTATTTAGAGAGGTAGGGGGACTAAAATCTCGTTTAAAATATCTCTAGACTGTTGTGCATGAATCCGACCAATAAAATAATATGTGTTATCTCAATAGAAGTTGGAAGTCGGTACCGATCCCTAAGTGGGAGTCGGTACCAATCCCTAAGTGGGAGTCGGTACCGATTCTCAAGATGTCCATATTTGGCATCTTCAATCCCTCACCTTGAATCATCTTGTAGTTATATTCTTTATTTCATAGTCATTTGCACATGTTTTACCTTGTTTCTTAGCCCAAATGATGGAGTTGAAGGAGAGAAAAGTTGTAACTTTTAAGTGTCCATGGATTTTGATGGAGAAATGCATTTAATCAACAAACCAACTTTGGAAATAGGCTTTTGGCACCGAGATAAGCACATAGGCAGAAGATGGGGTCCATTTAAGTTGTATTTAGGAGTTAGTACCCATTCTCAAGGGGAGTCGGTACCGATTCCCAACTTATGGGGCTCCCATTACCTTGTTGTTTTTGATGGTTTTGGCTTTGGCTTTGTGGCTCTATCTGTGCTTGGTTTCTGGACTCCTGGACTCTTGGGCTACCTTCCCGGACTTTCTGCCTTGATAACTCCAAGTTCTATCCGTCCAGTTTGTTTGGATTCTGCCTGGTCAAAAGGCAGGATAACACTTGCCCCCAAAGTACATCTCATTTCCAACGTAATATGCTTTGAATCGAGACAATTTTGGATTTCCATGAAGGATTCCACTCTGTGCTTTGAATGGTCGCTATCTTTTCATGAATCGATTCCATGAATTGTTATATCCATAATGATCCGTTGCGACGTTCTACTAATATCTGGGACTATAAATTTGGAATGTGATTCCGTGGTCTGCTATTCCAAGTCTGATGATTTTAGACTAATTCTATCCATGAGTCCCTAGTTATAAGTCTAACTTTCCTTCAACTTTAGCCTTCAAGTATTGGGTATACACAAATGGCTTATCACATGTGCATAAGCACTCACATACATACGCATAAACCGCACGTATTCTCGTACATGTTTTTTAGCATTTAGGACTCGGTACCGACCCCTGATTTGGGAGTCGGTACCGACTCCTTGGAATATTTTCCTAGTCTTTGGCTTTGAGAATTTCAGGCTCAAGACATTATATCAATTTCTTCCTTTCCACTCCCTTACTCATTCACTTGCCATTAACTTGAGATCTTTCCTTCTGCCATTAAAACCTTCAATTTTGACACAAGCTTTCACCTTCGCCTAGACTAAAGACTTCCACCACTCATCTTCGCCATTGCTCGACATCGCGCACATCTTCGCTCATCTTCTCGGTCGGATCCACCTTCACCAACCCAAACCCCAGCTCAAGATCTCGCTTTCATTCGAATTGATCCTTAGGCTTAACTCCACATCGAACAAAGTTAGGTAGGATGATGATGACTGGTCACATGTGAATGGACATTGAGTTAGGCATGGACATTGAATGAACTTCCAGCCATAGTTTTGAGGTCGGTAGGGATGGAGGAAGGTGAGATTTGCCTAATTATGGGAGTCCCAGGGATTAGTACCTATCCTCATACTTTGGCAAATTTTTTCCTACTCTAAGCCTTGCGACCAAACTTTGCCTTGGAGTTTGTCGCTGAATTTCCTCTTTCATCTCGAACATTTTCGAAGTATGGATGACAATATTAAGCTAGTAGGGATGGCCAGTGATGACGGTCACATCAAGCAATATCTAGATTTTAAAATGAACTGCTACAATAAGCAGTTAAATAATAATCGAAATCCAAATTGCATCAAACTCTCCATATTGCACTAGAATCCACTTTAGCACGGGGGCACGGTTTATAATTAAACTTCTAATGTTGATTATCTATCAAGATTTTTATATAAATGGACCAAAAACGTTACAAACGTCTGGTTGCTCAGACTATAGGTGCTTCACCTTCAAAATATATCGAATCCAATACAGAATCAAGCTCGGCCTAAACTTCTTAGGTGCAGTAAACTCCTATTCAACAAGAGCAACGATCAAAAATTCTAGATGTTGATCAACAAAATCTAGAGAACCCCAAAAAAGAGCAACATATTCCTGAAAATTCGTTTGAAACGGTAGATGGACCTCAAATAGGTCCAACACCAGATAGTCTTGAGGATGCTGTAATTCTAAATAACCCGGTCGATTCCGTTCCCTCCAAAATCAATAAAGGATCTCTTCGGAGGATATGCAGTAAGCATGGAAGTCCATTTGACAATGTTCTGGCACCACCTCGTGATCATGGAGCTTACGATCCTCTAGAACATATATAGCTTGCAATAGATATATGCGCGTGGTGGGTTGCATCCCACCATTTAATCAATTTATCTGCCAAATCTTGAACTTTATGAGACTAGCTTCCACACAACTGCATCCAAACAACTACGCTTTTCTTCTAAGAACTTATCTAGTTTTCTCTAAGCATTTGAATCGGGTGCCTAGCGATGAAGAAATCTGATACATTTATAGATTTAAAAGCCACAAAGAAAACACATCTCTCATTTACTTAGAGCCGACGAGGGGTTGCAGAGTCATTTCTAAGGCTTGGAACAAGCCGAGTTATTTCACAGCTAAACGGTTCTATGTATGCTACCCATCTGGATTTGCTTTGTAGATGGATATCAAGACATAAGTTTTATTTCAAACTTTATCTGTGCGTTTGCCTTGTAATTGGTATGCTTAATTTATCTTTCACCGTTATACAGATGTTCCGACGAGTTCTAATGGCGAATCACTTTCGAATACCATTAGTACTCTTATGGTAATCCCAACCGATGATAAGTATATAATAACTCTACTGATGGATGATAATCTTCTCGCTCATGGCTTATTAGAGGAAGGCCACAACACCAGCATAGTTCTAGTTGTTGACATTGAGGATGATAATGGTAATGAAGATAGCAATCTGCCTACAGGAGGAAAAGTCGATCTTGAGTTTCTCTAGCCTCAAGTCCTAGGGCCGAAGCCATAGAAAAAATGGAATTAGAACTCAAAGGCGTTAAGGAAGGTGAAATTATTGAAGAAGGTGGTGAGGCTGGCCAAAGTAACATCGAAGTGGGCCATGGATCCCAAACCGAACAACCCAGAAATGACTCACCACCTGCTCCCAAAGAGAGATTGATTGCGATAATTTCAAAGATGTAGACTCCACTCAGTATGCACCAGTCACTAGTGCAGAGAAGACTCCATTTATTCCTTCAAGTGGCATGTTCACCAGTCTAAGGCCTATCCCTAAGGAGTTCGGCTCTTTCGATGTTGGTAACATTAGCTTCGGTGACATTGGTTCTCCGATCCGCTTTGAGAAAGACATCATTCCAACTGGTGCAGGAGAGGTTACTCCCATGAGCAAAGCTCTAGTACATGTTCCATCCTGGGATACTACGACACATACACACATGCACTATACGACACTCACACTTGACCCATGTCCTTACCCGTTTAATCCAACTCATCCTTTTTTTTACAGGTTCAATGGACAAGAGGAAGCATTCATTCCAATCCCTGGAAGAGAAAGCATATCATGTTCAATAACCTCGGTAGAGCTCATACCATCAAGGGATTGGACGATACTATGATTCTAGCTACCGCTCCAGCCGTAACAGAGATGACCCACACATGAGTTAGTTACGATAGGGACCATTCTTCTCATGACTCAGCTCCTAAGCGTCGACCTAGGTCTAGATCACCTCCTTTTAGAGGCCCAAATAGGCAGCCTGCCTGCCGCGATGATATTCCACCAGTTGATTCTTCTCGAGCTCCACCACCTACCTCTGTCCCTTTACAATCCATGACATTATCTCACTCCAGTCGATCTTAAAGGGCAAACATCATGAGAGTAGCTTCGATACTTTTCATCAAAGGCTAGGCTAAGAAAGCGATGTTGCTGCGACCATTACAAAGGAGCAACAAGTAGACACCACGGGGCGGATGGGTGAGTTTAGGAGTGAATTCCCTAACATTTTCTTTGATGGAGTTACGTTCTTTCCATACTTAAAGAGAATTCCTTCTGAAGTCCAACAGAGGACCATCGATCGATGTCCATAATCAATACAACGAATGGATGAAGCTGGCTGAAAAGATTTAAAAATATCAAGAGACAGGTTGCAAGAGATAAAGAACCGAAAACTCATTGAAGTCAAGAACAATAGAATCATAGCCACTATCAACATTAAGCTTGAGAATTTAAGAAACTCTCAAGCCGAAGAGGGGAAGAAGGCCGAGGAGGCCATTAAAGCACTCGAAGTAGAGAGATCCAAGCATTTGAAAGAAATCGAGCAAGTGCATCATTGTAACTACGAGCTTATAATGGAAGGGATGCTGCTAAGAGGAACACAGATTAATTAAAAACCAAGCTTGAGCCTGAGACCAAGGAAAAAGATAAACGTAGAAAATTGCTCAAGATGCTTGCGACAAGTTGGCCGCCATCAAGATAGAGGGACAATGGGCTTGAAATGGTCAAGGATGTTGATACTCTCGTCAAGGGAGAAGCTGATGTTATAGTAAAACAAGCCGAGGAGCGGGTATGAGAGCATATGATGAAGAAGTATGAGCCACTGATCACTCGGTACAACGCTAATGTCCTCAAATTTTGGAATCTGGAGTGGTTTAAGGAAGATTACCCTTTGATGCTTACCCATGCTTGGGAACAGGTTGTCAAGGAAGAGAAATAATTTGTTATAGTGACAATATTGATATAGAGAAGCTGGAAAAAGAAACTTTAAAGAGATATGAGCCCAAAATCCTCCATGGCGACCAGCATCTTATTCATCCGAAACTTGATGTAACCGATCAAAAAACGTTAGGCAAAGGTTCTGGCTTTGCGCATCATGATGCTACAACTGGTTGAACTTGGGACTCAAGACGCTCCCGATTCCCCAGTTAATTCCTTTACCGACACTGGTTCTGACCCAGAGAAGCCACAACTCTAGAAATCCACTGTTTTCTTCCCCATTCCTAAAGGAACTCCCAGTAGCACTCCAGCTCACCAGGAAGTTCAAACTAAAAAAGGTATCTCGTTGACTTCTCCTATTTTTAGAGAGTTGATATATCGTCGGTCAACATCACTAACCTCCCTCTTTGTAATTTTTTACCTATAAGTCAGTCGACAATTGTTCTGCTTCCTCCCAACGATTCTCTACTGGAGCCACTAATATCAGCAGTGGAATCCATGACCATCACGATTTCGATAATAATTCCTAGCATTTCGGTTGAGGAGACCCCAAGCCTTGATAAGCGCATGATAGATTCTTTGTTAAAAGAAGGAAACAATGAGAATAAGGGGACTCAAGTTGATGAGGACATTATTATTACCGGGGTCTCCCAGTCCCTATCAGGTCCTTCCATGTATGAGCTTGAGCAAAAACATGGGGCATTTATCCTCCTTGCTAGTCAAATTAAGCAGGAGCAAATTGAAGTTTTCCTCCTCCGTTGTCGATCACTTTATCCGAGCATTTTCACTCCTGTTTACATTCCTCTTCCCAAGGATGCTCGAAATACATTGATAGTATTTTCGCAAAACATTTTGGCCTCCATTTCTCCACCGAGAAGCAGCCAGAGAGTGCTAGTTGGATCTTCGCAAAGCACTTCCACCTAAGGCCAAGTTGGTAGAGGAAGAGGCAAAAAGAGGCTAGGAGAAAGCTCGAGGGAAGTCTCCTTTGGTTCTAAGAAGAAAAGGAAGTCAAAGAACAAATAGTTGTTAGTTTGTTCTTTCCGTATATAGACTCATTTTGTTTGTTGGGCGGCTTTGTATGGGTTTGGCCCCCATTACTACTTTTTTGCTTTTGGTGTGAACCACTTGTACTTAGTTTTCCTAGTTTGACTTCAATAATAAAGACTTCTTGTTTTGTAAAAATCTTTGCTCAAATTTGTCTAAGTACTTAACAAATACGCTTTCCATTCAATGTACTTAAGATTTATCTCTTTTAATGATCATTTTCAAATCATGTCCTTAATTCATTTTGTAATTTTCTGACTCGCATCGTTCTAGTGAATGTAAAATAATCCTTAGGGTAAACCACTTAAAACAGTGGCTTAAATATCCTTTCCCAGGATAATAAGTCCACACCGCACCAAACTCTGAGCGGGTTTAAGTTAACTAGTTAAATCGTAGTCCGCACATCCTCATCCAGGATATTAGCATTCAATCACGCTTGACTCTGGGCATTAACCAAAGGCTTACAAATTAGTTCTCGCTTTATTTCATTCATGGACCCATCATCCTGCCTACTCCGGGAAAGATGTTAAGGATCAGACGGACTTGTCACGTCTGTTTTTGTTTATACTTCCGCCCCTAGTCCGAGGATGAGAGTTAAGTGAGCGATTGTTCATACCACGCTCATTTTGATTTGTATTCCTACACTCCATCCGAGGGTAAGAGTTGGCATACAGACGGATGTCTCATGCCTAATTCTAAGTTTGTGCTTCAGTTTGCGGATGAATGTGTTTCAACCAGCTTAATTTTATACTTCGGTTCTTGCTCTAAGTTAAGGTACAGAGGCTGTATTGCATTCGGTTTGCGTTTAACTCTTGTCCTCAATCCAAAGGCAAGAGTTGGGATGTAGCAGCCATATCATGTCCGACTTATGTTTACACTTTGATTCCTACTCTTGGAGCGAGAAATGGGATGCTGATAGTTATGTCATGTCCTGCTTATGTTTATACTCCTGCCCCTAATTCAAAGGAAAAAGTTAGTGGATGTAAATCTCCGGACATCAAAAAGGGACTTCATGGAATCGATCATGGACTACAAAAGTTCGACCTGTACCTTTCTTCGGGTACCTACACGCCTACATTAATCATATGCAGATTCATTTGAATTGATTAAGTCATAACTCTTAAGAAAGGGAGAGACAAAATTCCTTGCTTGAAAGGCCATTTTTTATATTAAAGACGGAAAGTAACAAAATTCTATCTTATTACACGGCTCTAGCCAGTTATTTATAAATTTATTCTTTAAGTGAAATAGCATCATAGATGCTCGCTATTCCATGCCCTTGGGAGCGAAATCCCATCCACTGTAGCCAGCTTGAAAGTGCTGTCTCCAAGCTTTTCCTCTATTGCGTACGAATTCCCAAATAAGGGCCAAAGTTCATAGGGCCAGGGTCGTTTGAGGACTAAATCGCCGATTTCAAAAGTTTGACTCTTAACTTTGGTGTTGTAATATCATGCAATTTGTTTTTTGTGCATAATTGCTCTCAACTCAGCTTTGGTTCGTTTCTCATGATGATATCAAGATACTTCAGAAGGAGTTGTTCGTTCATTTGTGGATCATAGCTGGCAACTCGATCAGAAGGTACCTCCAGTTCGATCGAGATCATAGCCTTTGATCCATATGCCAAAGCGAATGGAGAATGGCCAATCGCTATCTTGTGAGTGGTTTGATAAGCCTAGAGTGTTAATAGAAGTTCATCCACCCACTTGCCTTTGGGCATCGCCAATCGTTTCTTAAGAATGGACTTGATAATCTTGTTTACAACTTTAACTTGCCTGTTTGCCTAAGGATGTGCTACCGCTGCATTCTCTTCTCTATGTAGTGTCGACGGTAGAAATCCTTAAATTTCGTGCTATCGAATTATGTCACGTTATCGATAACGATTGCTTATGGAACTCCAAAGTGATAGATGATATTCCGAACAACAAATTTGATTACTTCTTCTTGGTAATCATGGTCAAAGGCTCCGCGTTAGCCCATTTAGTAAAGTAATCAACTGCCACGATGGCATACTTTATGCATAGATAATATCAATCTTCTTAACTACAAACGACCATGGACTAACCATTTGGGTAATTTCTATCGGCAAGGGCGTCAGAAATTTAGCAAATTTCCAGCACTTGTCACACTTCTAGGTATAATCGACTGCGTCTCGATTAACAGTTGGCTAGAAATATCCGTAAGGAAGGATTTTCTTCGCTAGGGTTTGGCCTTCAGTATGGTCGCCACAAGCCCCTTATGAACTTCTCTTATAACTTGTTTGACCTCATCATGAGAGACACACCGAAGCATGGGGATAGAGAAACCCTTCCTGTACAGTAATCCTTCTTTATGATGTATCTCAAAGCTTGACAAAGGTTTTTGCATCGTGCATTCCTTCTTTTTGGAAGGATCTCTCTTTGTAAATAACCCCAAATAGAAGTCATCCATGACTCCCGTTAAGGTTCAGTTTCCAAGATCCAATCGACATCTATCTGGTCGATGCTCGGAGCTGAAAGAACTTCCATTGGAACTAGGACCATAATCTGCTCATCTCCAGAACTAGCTAACTCAGTGAGTCGGCCTTCTCATTTTCTGCTTTGGAAATACGAGTAATCATGTAATTTTTGAATTCATTGGGCAGCTCAAGAACCCACTTCAGATAGGGAGCTAGCCTTGCTCCTTTTACTTAATACTCTTTCTGAACTTGGCATACCACTAGCTGGGAGTCACAAAAAATGTGTAAATTCTTTATTTCTAGCTTCTTAATGATCTTGAGTACTGCAATCAAGGCCTATATTCAACTTCATGTTGCCAAAAAATTGAGTTTCAACGCGTAATTGATCGGGTTTTCTTCAGGAGTGACAAGCATGACTCCAAAATTGGAACATCGATCATTAGATACACCATCTATGTACATCTTTCATCTAACTTCCTTTTCTCCATTGCTCTCCGGAGGATCATCCCATGCAGTGAATTCAGCTATGATATCTGCCAAAGACTGAGCTTGAATTGCTCTCTAAGAGTGATAGGTGATATTGTACTGGCTTAATTTAGTGTTCCATTTTAACAACCTTCCAGAAGTCTTAGGTTGTTGTAAGACTTGTCGTAAAGGCCAGTTGGTAGGGACATTAATCAAATGAACTTCAAAATAGGGATGGAGCTTTGTCGAAGTGATCAATAGACAGTATGCAAGTTTTTCCAACCTCAGGTAGTTTCTTTCTGCTCCTATTATCCGCTTGCTAATGTAGTAGACCGGTCATGGAATGCGAGATTCCTCACGTGAAGTATTGCGCTCAGAGCATGCGCCGACACTACAAGATATAAGAACAAATCCTCATCATCCACCAGTTTTGAGATGATGGGAGGTCTATTCAAGTGTTCTACCAGAGCCTAGAATGCATCTTTGCGGTCTTGATTCCACTTGAAAGTTCTCTTTCCCTTATTGATCATCTCAAAGAAAAGGGATGCATTTGTCAGATTCTCTGGAGATGAATCGACTCATGGCGACGACCTTCCTTTTTGAGCTTCGAACCTCCTTGATTGTCTTTAGGGGTTCGATCACTCTCAAAGCCTTAATTTTTTGTGGATTGGCTTCAATCCCATGAGAGTTGATGATAAACCCAAGAATTTCCATGATGTAGCACCAAAAGAGAATTTCAAGGGATCTAGCTTCATTCCATATTGTCGGAGGACAACAAGCATTTCTACTAGATCATCAATGTGGTTTCTCGAACGTTGTGACTTCATAAGCATGTCATTGATGTAAACCTCCATTGATTATACAACTTGGTTTTTAAACATTTGGTTCATGAGTCTCTGGTAAGTCGCTCCTGCATTCTTTAGTCTGAAGGGCATGACCAGATGACAATATAGTCCTAGGTTGGTGACGAAACTGGTGTGTTCCTAATCTGGGACGTGCATCGGGATTTAATTGTATTCAGAGTACGCATCCATAAATGAAAGTAACTCATGTGCAACAGTCTAGTCCACCAACCGATCTATTCTTGGAAGTGCAAAGTTGTCCTTTAGGAATGCTTTATTCAAGTAGTAATAATTATGCATGTCCTCCACTTCTTGTTTTCTTTCTTCACTAAAACAAGGTTTGATACCCAATCCGGGTATAAGGCATCATAGATGAAGCTATTATCCTTTAGCTTATCCACTTCTTCTTTAAGCATAATGAATCTCTCCAGACTAAGGCTATGGCGGTTCTATTTCTAGAAATGCATTTAGTGCTTATGTTTAATGCATGGCTCACTATCCTGGGCGAGATCCCATACATATCCGAGTGTGTCCAGGAAAACAAATCTAGGTTTTCCTAGAAAAAACCAACCAACTCCCTCATCACACCAGTACCAAGTTGAGATTCGACCTTGAAGACTTTATTTGGGTCATCCCTACAAACTGTAACAATGATTTTCAACTCCGCAGGAGCTGTTCGTCCACCCTCTGGCTCTTTTCATTGGTCCATGACATCATAGAGCCGACTAGTTTGTCTGAGCCGGGGATCAAGCGCTATTTGCTATGCGTCCAATGCCTTTATGCAGAGGACCCCCTCTGCACTCATTCCTTTCTCCTTAGGCTACTTCCTTCAGTTTAGCGACATAGCACTCATGGCAAACCACTTGATCTCCCTGCACGATCCCTACTCCATTGTCTGTATGGAATTTCATAGTTAAACACTAGGAAGCGGTGGACGCTATGAAATCATCTAGGTACGATCGGCTCAAGAATACATTATAAGAAGAATAGATATCAAACAACTAAAAATGACATGACCCGCACTTGCCTATGGTCGCCCTCACCAAGTTCCATCAAAATACGACGAATCCTATGGCTTTAATGGCTATCCCGTCAAACCCCTGTATGCGCGACCTACAAGGCTTCAAATCTCTCTCCTCTAACATCATTTATTCAAAATCTTTTTTGAAAAAACTATTGACTAAACTCCCACATTCAGCAAGCACCTTTTGTACAACATCATGACTAGTGGAGGCTGAGATCATGAGTGGGTCAATCGACAGAGCCTCAACTCTATTAGCATCCCTGTTCTGAAAAATAATGTCGTCCGTCATAGTTCGAGATTGTTTTGCTAGAGCTCCAACCTCGACAGCATAACAACTTTCGTTATTCACATGCTTTATGGCTCTAATATATCTATTCATTTCCCCAAAGCTCATATCAACAAGATGAGGCCATCCGATGATTATGTTTATCACTAACCATTTTTCTGGCTGTCTGAATGCATTAGCACCAGGCTCAGCTTGCTTTTACTGGAAAGACAGTGTAACAACCCGTAAATATATCCCTTTAAATAAATGATCGTTTAACTTTAATCGATAATACAAATAATTTGGTGAATAATTATTTGTATTAATTTATATGATTTTATAGATAAAATGTGATCATTTTAATTAGTTAATAATAATAAGAAATTTTATTTCAAAATTTGTTTACAAAAATATGCATAGAAATTTAAAAGAGAAAATACGACCGAAAATCGAAATCGGGATTTATAACGATACAATGTATGGAAGTTGTGCAACATTGTAAGGAGATGTTACATACACATATACATTTAGATATGCATACATATAACATGTACATAAACGTACATATAAGAAAATAATTAAGTATAAGAAAATAAAATAATAAGATATTTGAACCAAACTTACTCCTTAAACCTTTATAAGTCGACGTAAGTACATATGAGAAGATGGAAGTGATGTGCACATGGAGGGAGGCTTCCAACTATGCCTTGGAGGGAGGATGGTGTGTTGGAGAAGCTTGGAAAAAGTGATGTATACATGTCTTCCTTTACACACTTCCTTTTTCCTATAAATACCCTACCCTCTTCTCTTCTTTTTCATTCATCTTCTTCTTCATATTCTCAAGCTTTTTCTTCCTCTTTAGTGGCTTCCAATCTAAAAGAAACAATGTCAAAAATTATTCCAAAAAGAAACTAAAATCATAAAATATAGTCATATATATTGAAAATCCTCAAAACGGTTCCAAAACTCCTCATTTCTCTTTGTTCTTCACCAACTCCACTTCATTTCATCATAGACCAAGCCCACTCATCACTACACTCTAGGCCGTCCACCCTCTAGCCTCCTTAAGACTTGGTCGCGGTATTTAGGAGCTAAAATCCGAAGAATAGCGTGCTTCGAAACTCAAATAGTGGAGCTATAGCGACTATCGAAGTAAATCATTTAAAATCCAAGGTGAGAACTCCTAAAACTATTATACTATATGTTGGATGATGATATGATGTTCTAAATGGATGTTTATTATGCTTTGATCATCGAGTTTAGTTGTTTTCATATGAATGCTGAAATTATATGCAAGTCACGAATATACACGTCGATAAACACAAAAGGAAATCACATTTTTTGAATTAATGAAATGGTGTATATGGAATCGTTAAACCTCTTAAAAATGGTTTAAAATATATTTGAAATGCTTTACAAATATTTAAAAGTATTGTGGCGAAGTTTGAAAAGAAACAAAAAATTTAGTCAAAAATAAGCGCGTCGCATAACGGTAGTTCGCGATTTTACGCTATAAAAGTTAAACAAGTCTTAAAGTTGGAATATAGCTTGGAATTCTTGGAGATAAGAATTTTTCAAACTATTATATCCATATTTTTTCAATGAAGAAAGAAAATTGAGATTTCGATAAGTAGATTTTGAAATATAAGTAAAATAAATTTTGAAAAAATCCTGAATTTGCAGTTCGGAATTCAAAACTAGATTTCTTCGAAAATGATGTTTAAAATCGTTTAAAAATATGGAATAAATCTTACAAATATTTAAAAATGTTTTAAATGTGATTTAAGTAGTAAAAATGAATTCTCAAACAGTAGGAAGTCGTTTTGATCAATATATCTTGAAAGAGCGCTTTCCCCAAAACTTTTCCGCAACACTTTTTCTATAACTTTTGAATTATAGCTTTGAACTTAACAATTCTTTTACAAATCTTTTGTAAATGTTTTTAAATGATTTGTAAATTGTTGTAAAGATGATGTGAATAATTTTTGGAATGATTAAAGATTTAGCATCGATTAAATAACTTGACCGCCTTATTGGTGTTAGAGAGATAGTGTCTAGGCTTGAGTTTGAAAACGAGTTTCTTGCTCGCCCTAGCTATCCGGAATGGCTCGATAGAGGGAATGGTGAATTTTCTTCACTCGGACCAATATCTTCCTAAATAAAAATGAATGATTTCGAATTAATTCCTAGTAAAAAGAAGTTTAAAAGATTATCAAGGAATTTTATAAGAGAGGTTTAATATTTCTATATATCCCAGAAAGAATGTTTTAAGAAATGTATATCTATAAAAGATATTTTGATAAAAAGAACTAAATCAATTAAATAATGAATATCCTATTCATAAGTACATCTTTTTGTCGATGATTGTTTCGAAGAAACCGAGGCCGGATGTGGCTAATTCCTATTTGAAGACCACTTCGAACCAATTTACGTATTCGAAGCAAAGACATGGATATGATATTGGGATTTTCATAATGAAGGACTGCTTTTTGATCATTTGAGGATAAACTCCCAATATACATATAGTAGCGGTAGTTTCTTCAATATGAAATATCCGATGGAAGGACTAATCGCTACTAGTCCTAGGGTGAACTTCCGACGGGATGTGGTAGAAGACTGCCTTTGGTTTGTCCTATTCCCGGACAATTTGCATGGACGAATGTCTGATATTGCATTCGTAGTTGCACAAGTGATTTTTATAAACGTATCATCTGTTTGGTGGCGGAGAAGGCAACTTCTCTTAGCTTAATACCCTTTCCTAAGACATATGAGCTCAAGAGTTCTACGTTTGTAGAAATCAATTGTGTGACCATGGGATGACAGTGTGGCATTCAAAGAAAGATGATGTGAAATGAGAAAGGTAATCCTTAACTCAAGCCTCACACCCGAAAATGACTGAAATAGAGTAGATGCAATAAGTCTATGTGGTTTGCAACCATTAGGGTATGATCATCCACTTCTAGATATGTTTCTACCCACTATGACGTTCCAATTTAAATTATTGCCGTGTATGCTAAGGGACGTCTTAGATAGGTCGGTAACGACCGGGGTGATGACATATTCAGTACTATCTTGGAAGAGGTAGGCCAGTCTTGTGTTAGTAGAGGACCGTTTGTTGGGCCTCAGTGCATTCCTTTAGAGATGTACCGTCGAAATGTATCCCTTCACTTGGTCATTTGTATGGAAATCCATTCTCCAATAAGTGCTTGCCAGTTTGTTTGTAGAACCTGCATTTGTGGCTAGTATTGCTGGAATTTAATCGGTGTAAATTTTTTGACCAAGATTAGTAAGTTTACTTGCAAATATTTTCAAATATACGTCATTAAAAATAATATCAAGTATTTTGACGTAGAATGTTTTGGTTTTCATAAGGGAAAAACCCATTCCCTGTTTATGTGTGGCGTGGTCTTATGAGATATCGTTTTGTTTTCAAAAAAATTCTCACACCAGTTTCATGACTGACTTGAAGTTTATTTTATTTTCCTAAACTCTGGGTGCCCTATTTTTTCGGACAGCCAAGTAGTTAGGGTTCTATTCAGAGTGTTCTGGAAGGAGCGTGTTAGAAGAGATTTTTGGAGCATGAAGCTGGAGCACCTGATGGGGATATCTATCTATCTATTTTTGTTTTCCACCGTATATAAGTTAGTAATACCAGCAAGTTTGGGAGCAGATAGTTATAACTGTTCCTGGCTGGGTTAGTGCATACAAAACTATGTTGTACCCTAGTGATGGTGATTGTATGTACTATTTAACTATTTAATGTAATGTGAAAATTTGTGTTACTATTTTTTGCTTTACTATACCCCTGAAAATCTGCCTCTTTGGCACTTGGATTTAGTGCATGTGAATACTGTGGATGTATTAGTGTCGATTTTCAGGAGTCGAGGAGACAGGTCTTCACATTTGGTATCAGAGCTAAAGGTTAAGCGAGAACATTGGCTTTGGTGGGGTATAAGTCATTAGAGATAGGTTTAATTATACCCTAGAATGAGTTTAACCTTTGAGAGTGCGCATTTAGAATCCTTATCTGAATAAAAATTGTGTTATACACCTATTCCCAAAGATAATTTCGTCTTTGTATTCAAAAGTTATCTTATTAAATCCAGGTAGTAAGACATGAGCACTGGTAAAGGACAAAGAGGCGAAATAGCAGCACCACAACAACCAACGATCGAGCTTCAACCGCCGCTGTAGAAGAAATAGCTCCTGTACAACCCCAGGTTAATTTTGCCACCTTATGCAAGAATTATACCAGCTCAGGGGGAAGACCATTCAAGGGTACAGAAGCTATTGTTGAAGTACAAGCTTGGATTAAATCATGCGGAATGATCTTTTAAGCGTTGGATATCAGTAATGAGAAAAAGAGGTTCTTGGCCTCGTGGTAGTTATAGGTATGGGGTTTGGCTTGGTGGGAGTCTATTACCCTAAATTAATCGGAGTACACACTCTCTTGGGAAAGATTTAAAGAGGTTTTGGAGGAACAGTACATGCCAACGTCGGGAAAATATCATCTTTATAGAAGCTTTATGGATCTAAAGCAGGAGGAAATAACTATCGAGGAGTATGAAAATAAGTTTAACGAATTATCTTATTTTGGGCCAAGTCTAATTGACACACCTTTGAAGAAAAATGAGAAGTTTATTTCTAGGATGAATAGAAAGTATCAAAGCAGGATGACTTCCCATGTTAAGGGGTCATTTATAAATTTGCTGGATATGAGATTTTGTTATAAGACATTGGGCAAGATAAAGCCGGTAGTAGCACAGTCCAACAACAACAACAATAAAACTAACAATTGGAAGAAGTGGAAGTTTAATCAAAATGGGAAAAAGCTAGGTCAAGGAAAATCTGGAGGAGGAGCCCAAGGTAACTATTTGAAAGAAGCTACATGTTACAATTGTCAACAAAAGGGCTACCTATTGACTCATTGCAAGAATCCCAAGGTTCATAGGCCACCACCGAACTGCTACAATTGTCATCAGCTGGGACACATGATCAAGGATTGTCCGATTATGAGGAAGGGAGAGCAAGCCAGAGTCCACACAGTTAAGGATAAGCCTTCAGCCTCTCAGGATGTGAAGGTCAAGGGAGTTTTAGAATATAATATTTTCTTCGAAGATGTTTTAGTTAGTGTATTGTTTGATACAAGAGCTTCTCATAGTTTTATTGCTAAGAAAACTGTAGAAGAATTAAAACTTGAACCTAAAATAGTTGATACCCCTATTTGCGTTACAAATCCTATATACGGTACTACTAACGTTTGTATGAATTATGAAAAATTCCAAATTTTCCACTCTTCCCATAAGTTTCCTTTTGACCTATTTGCCTAGATTTTATTGGGTTTGAAATTTTGCTTGGTATGGATTGGTTAACTAAACATGAAGCTACTCTAAATTGCGTAAAAAGGATAGTTTTCGTGAAAACGAAGCTGGAGAAGTTTATAGAAATATCTTGCGAAATGCTAGTCTAAGGAGGGGAAGTTTTCTATATGCATTAGATTCATCCCAGGAAGGACTAGGACCCAAACCCGTTGTTAAATAATTCGTAGACGTTTTTGAAGAAGTAAAGAGTTTACCCTCACATTGAGAAATTGAATTTCGTATTTGTTTAAATTTCGGAGCGATGCAAATTAGACAACAAGACCGAATGATGTCTCCGAAGGAGAGGGAGAAGTTAAATAACCAAACTCAAGAGCTACTAAAGAAATGTTTGATAAGGCCAAGTCGTTCAAGTTGGGGATCGGTAGTAGTTTTTGTGGCCAAGTCAGATCGATCTCTAAGGTTGTTGTAGATCACCGAGATCTGAATAAACAAATAATTAAGAATAAGTATCCTCTACCTCGAATAGATGACTTGTTTGATCAATTAAATTGTGCTCGGGTGTTCTCGAAAATGGATCTAGCTACAGGATTCCATCAGTTGAGAATCATAGAAGAATGCATCCATCTAACTACATTCAAAGGTCCAAACACTTTCTTCGAGTGGTTGTTTATGCCTTTCGGGATAACCAATGCACCCACTTATTTCGTAGACCTTATGAATAGAGTATTTAGAGATGTACTCAATAAATCTGTGCTAGTCTTTATCGATGATATCCTTATTTATTCTAAGACCGAAGAAGAACACGAAAGGCATCTAGAAATTGTGTTGGAGATATTGAGGAATAATGTGCTTAAAGTCAAATTCTCAAAATGCCATTTCTGGAAAAGGGAGGTAAGACTCTTTTGACATGTAGTGTCAAAGGAGGGAATTTCGGTAGATCCTGTTAAGGTTATGGCTATTCTAAATTGAAGCAACCACAAACTCCTAAAGAAGTTCGTAGCTTCTTAGGTTTGGTAGGGTATTACAAAAGATTCATTCAAGACTTCTCGAAGATTACCTACCACCTAACGAAGTTGACAATGAAAAGATGCCAAATTTATCTAGACACCTAAATGTGAAGTAACATTCCAGGAACTCAAAAAAAGATTAACAACCAGTCCAGTCCTAGCAATTATAAACAAAAATAATGGATTAACTGTTTACAATAATGCTTGTGGAGAAGAAGTTGGTGTAGTTCTGATGTAGGAAGGGAAGGTGATTGCTTACGTAGGAAGACAACTGAAGGTTCATGAGAAGAATTATGCAATGCATGACTTAGAAATATTAGCTGTGGTGTTCGCATTAAAATATGGAGGCATTATTTGTTGGGTAAGAAGTTTTCATAGTTTGTTTCAATTAAAACTTTGAATTGACCTTAATAAATAAAATTCCTCTTTCTACTAGGTGAAAAGTTGAGCTCTTTATGGATCATAAATTTTTAAAGTATCTTTTCACTTAGTAGGATTTACACACGAGGCAGCAACGTTGGTTGAAATTTCTCGCATCTTACGATCTAAATGTTTTATACACACTCGGAAAAGCCAACGCAGTAGCTGATGCGTTAAGTAGGAAGTATGTTGTTGTTTCTTTTTCGGTAGTAACTCTAAATCTTTTAGAAAGAATTACCAGCAAGCAAAAAGAAGATCAACTCCTAAAGAATATTTTTAACGCTAAAACCATGGGGAGAATTCAAGCTTTAAAATAGATAATCGTGGAGTATTATGATTGAATGGGCGAATTTGTGTTCTAGATATGGAAAATCTTTGGCATGAGTTGTTAGCTGAATGTCACAAATCCAAACTCAACATTCATACAGAAGTTAACAAAATGTATAGAGATATGAAGTGTACATTTTGGTGGAAATTATGAAAAGGGACATATCCATTTATGTTAGCAGATGCACCAATTATCAAGAGGTCAAGAGTGACCAGCAGAAAATTGCAGGGTTACTTCAACCTCTGGAGATTCCAGCTTGGATGTAGGATCAAGTAGCAATGGATTTCATTAATGGTTTACCACGAACGAGGAAAGGGAACGATGACATTTGGGTTATCATAGATCGATTAACTAAAATGCACACTTCATTCCAGTTAGGCTAACAAGGACCACTGCAAGACTGGGGTGTGTGTGTATGAAGAGATTGTATGATTGCATGAAGTTCCGAGCAGTATAGTAAGCGATCAGGATCGAATCTTCACTAGTTAGTTTTGGAAAGCATTACAAATAGCTTTGGGAACAAGGCTGAATATAAGCACTGCTTATCATCCTCAAATTGATGGATAGATGGAAAGAGTCAACCACGTTTTGGAAGATCTTCTCAGGGCATGTACTTTAGACTTTGGAAGCTCTTGGGAAAATCATTTGCCTTTAGTAAAGTTCTCTTAGAACAACAGTTATCAAGCTAGTATCAGCATGGCACCATATGAAGCTCTATATGTTCGTCCGTGCAGGTCATCAGCATGTTGGATCGAAACTGAAGATCGGTTAGTACTTGGTCCTGATATGATACGAAAAGCTTCAAAGAAAGTCGATGTAATTAGAAAGAAGCTAAAGGAATCCCAGAGCTGATGGAAAATTTATGCGGACCAAAGGCGTAGAAATCTAGAATTCTCAGTTGGAGGTTGATTCTTTTTGAAAGTCTCTCCGATGAGAGGAGTAGTGGGTTTGGAAGGATGGGGAAGCTAGCACCTCGATATATTGGAACATTTTCCATTCTCGAACGAATCGAACCACTAGCTTATCGAGTGCAATTGCCAAAAAGGTTGGCAGGAATGCACAATGTTTTTCATGTGTCTCATTTAAGGAAGCATGTGCATGACCTAAAGAAAATTGCAGAAATAGCTACTCATCAGGACTTGGAGGTGGAACCGAATTTAGCAGTTATTAGATGACTTGTTTGAATCGCTGACCATGATGATAAACGATTAAGGATAAAGGTAGTAAGGTTAATCAAAGTTCAATGGAGTGGAGATGTTGAGGATTGCACTTGGAAAGCGGAGGATAAGATGAAAAAGGCATATCCTGAGTTTAAAATTAAAGAATGAACTGTATCATGTTAGTGTACTCACCGCCTGTGGTGCGGTCACTTATTCATACTTTTGTATATGTTCCATCATATCAAATATATTTCCTTTTGAACTATTTTCTCTTATCTTAATGTTGAGGATGAAATTCATTTAAGGAGGGGACTCTGTAACGACCCGTAAATATATCTCCATAAATAAATGATCATTTAGCTTTAATCGATAATACAAATAATTTTATGAATAATTATTTATATTAATTTATTTGATTTTATAAATAAAATGTGATCATTTTAATTAGTTAATAATAATAAGAAAATTTATTTCAAAATTTGTTTATAAAGATATGCATACAAGTTTAAAAAAGAAAATATGACCGAAAATCAAAATTGGGATTCGTAACGATACAACGTGTGGAAGTTATGCAACGTTGTAGGGAGATGTTACATACACATATACATACATATAACATGTACATAAACATACATATATGAAAATAATTAGTATAAGAAAATAACATAAAATATATAATATATTTTAATCAAACATACTCCTTAAGCCTTAATAAGTCAACATAATACACATGAGAAGATGGAAGTGATGTGCACATGGGGGAGGCTTGTAGCCGTGCCTTGGAGGGAGGATGGCGTGTTGGAGAAGCTTGGAAAATGTGATGTATACATGTTTCCTTTACACACTTCTTTTTTCCTGTAAATACCTTACCCGCTTCTCTTCTTTTTCATTCATCTTCTTCTTCATATTCTCAAGCTTTTGCTTCCTCTTTAATGGATTTCAATCTAAAAGAAATAACTTCAAAAATTATTTCAAAAGGAAACTAAAATCTTAAAATATAGTTATATATAGTAAAACTTCTCAAAACGATTCCAAAACTCCTCATTTCTCTTTGTTCTTCACCAACTCCACTTCATTTCATCATAGGCCAAGCCTACTCGTCACTACACCCTAGGCCATGCACCCCTAGCCTCCTCATGACTTGGTCAAGGCATTTAGGAGCTAAAATCCGAAGAACAGCGAGCTTCGGAACTCGAATGGTGGAGCTATAGCGAATTTTTAAGTAAATTCACTTAAAATCTAAGGCGAGAACTCCTAAAAGTATTATACTATATGTTGGATGATTATATGATGTTTCAAATAGATGTTTATTATGCTTTGATAATTAAATTTGGTTGTTTTCATATGAATGTTGAAATTATATGCAAGTCACGGATATATACGTCAATAAACACAAAAGGAAATCACTTTCATTGAACTAATGAAATGGTGTATATGGAATCATTAAACCTCTTAAAAATGGTTTAAAATGTATTTCAAATGTTTTATAAACATTTAAAAGTGTTATGGTGAAGTTTGAAAAGAAATAGAATATTTAGTTAAAAATAAGCGCATCGCGTAGCGGTAGTTCGCGATTTCGCGCTGTAAAAGTTAAACAATTATAAAGGTTAGAATATAGCTCGAAATTCTTCAAGATAGGATTTTCCAAACTATTATGTTCATAGTATTCCAACGAAGAAAGAAAATCGAGATTTCGGTAAGTAGATTTTGAAATATGAGTAAAACAAGTTTTGGAAAAATCTTGAATTTGCAGTTCAAAATCCAAAAATGGATTTCTTCGAAAGTAATGTTATAAAATTGTTTAAAAGTATGGAATAAATCGTGTAAATGTTTTAAAAGAGATTTGAGTAATAAAAATGAATTTTCAAATAGTAAAAAGTCGTTCTGATCAATATAGCTTAAAAGAGCACTTTCCGTAGCACTTTTCCGCAGTACTTTTTCTATAACTTTTGAATTATAGCTTTAAACTTAACAATTCTTTTACAAATCTTTTGTAAATGTTTTTAAATGATTTATAAACTGTTATAAAGATGATTTGAAGATTTTTTGTAATGATAAATATTAATGGTCGATCAAATAACTTGACCGCCTTATGGGTATCAGAGAGATAGTGCCTAGGCTTGAGTTTGGAAAACCAATTTCATACTCTCCCTGGCTATCCGGACTGGCCCAACGGAAGGAATCGTGAATTTTCTTTACTCGGATCAATATCTTCCTAATTAAAATGAAACGATTTTGAATTGATTCCTAGTAAAAAGAAGTTTAAAAGATTATCATGGAATTTTATATGATAGGTTTAATATTTCCGTATATATCGAAAATAATGTTTTAAGAAATGTATGTTTCCAAAAGAGATTTTGATAAAAAGAACTAAATCTATTAAAGAATGATTTCCTATTCACAAGAACATCATTTTATCGATGATTAGTTCGAAGGAACCGAGGTCGGATCTGGGTAATTCCTATCCGAAGACCACTTCGAACCGATTTACGTTTTCGAAGTGAAGATATGGATATGGTATTGGGATTTTCATAATAAAGGACTACTTGTAGATCGTTTGAGGATAAACTCCCAATATACATATAGTACTGGTAGTTTTTTCAATATGAAATATCCGATGCAAGGGATAATCGCTACTAATCCTAGGGTGAACTCTCGACAGGATGTGGTTGGAGAGTGCCTTCGGTTTGTCTTGTTCCTGGACAACTTTTTTGGACAGATGTCTGACATTGCATTCTTAGTTGCATAAGTGATCTTTATGACCATATCATTTGTTTGATGATGGAGAAGGCAATTTCTCTTAGCTTAACACCCTTTCCTGAGATATATGAGCTTAGAAGTTATAAGTTTGTAGAAATCAGTCATTTGACCATAGGATGGCGGTGTGGCTTCAAAGAAAGATGATGTGAAATGAGAAAGGCAATCATTACCTCAAGCCTCACACCCGGAAATGACCGAAATAGGGTAGATGCGGCAAGGCTATGTGGTTCGCAACCATTAAGGTATGATCATCCCATTTTAGATATATTTCTACCTGTTATGATGTTCGGGTCTAAATTATTGTGGTGTATGATAAGATACATGGTCGGTAACGACCAGGGTGATGTCATATTCAGCACTAGCTAGGAAGAGGTAGGCCAGTCTTGTGTTGGTAGAGGACCATCTGTTTAGCCTCGGTACATTCCTCTAGAGATGTATTGCCGGAAGGTAGTCCCTTCACCTGGTCATTTGTTTGGAAATCCATTCTCCAATAAGTGCTTACCAGTTTGTTAGTAGAACCCGCGTTTATGGCTAGCATTGCTGGAATTCAATCAATGTAACAATTTCAGCTAAGATTAATAAGTTTACTTGCAAATGTTTACAAAGATATGTCATTAAAAATAACTTCAATTATTTTGACGTAGAATGTTTTGGTTATCATAAAGGAAAAACCGTTCCATGTTTATGTGTGGCATGGTCTTATGCGATGCCTTTTTCTTTTCCAAACATGTATTTTGAGTTCTTACACCAGTCCCATGACTGGCCCGGAGTTTATTTTTTTCCCTTTAAACTCTAGGTGCCTATTATTCCAGGCAGCCAAGTAGTCTGGATTCTTAGAGTGTTTTGGGAGGAGCATGCTGGAAGAGATTTTTGGAGCACCTAACGGGGATTTCTATCTATGTATTTTTGTTTTGCATTGTATATAAGTTAGTACTAGCAACTGTGGGAACAAACAGTTATAATTGTTCCTGGCTCATTTAGTGCATACAAAACTTTGATGTACCCTAATGATGGTGATTTTATGTACTACTTACCTATTTAACATAATGTGAGAATTTGTGTTTCTATCTTTTACTTTACGTTACCTCTGAAAATCTACCTTCCCGACACTTGGATTTACGGCACGTGAATACCATGGATGGATATATTAGAGTTGATTTTCGAGAGTCAAGGATACAGGTCTTCACAAACAGCCCAGGGGAGCTAGAATTTACTTTCCCTCCATCTTGTAGGGCTTTCACGTATTGTTCTCTATTGAATTATTCAATTCATTGTAATTGTCACACTTAGGACCTCTGAAATGATTCCTATTATCTGGCCTTTCCTTTCTTTGCCCCATCATTGTTTTGTTTTTTCCTCCTTTGTTTTGATTACCAAATTTCACATCAACGTTTCTAAAGCTTCCTCCAGATTGCTTTACAGCAATATTACTCTAAACCGGCTCATTTGAAATTCCTGTGTTAGTTCTACATGGATGCTTACGCACTTCCTCTCGACACAGCTAATCATTAGCTTTCCTATGGAAAGCTTCCATTATCGACGGTTTCTTCCTTTCTATCAATCCCTAAAATCCAAATCGAGATGAACTTCTCTACAAAGCGCCATTAACACCATATCTTCCTTTGGATTCGTTATTTCCGTTACAACCATGTGGAACCAATTTAAATAATCTTGTAGCGACTCTCCTTCAGCTTGATATACATTAGATAATGACATCACTTGCTTTAGACGTAAGTTATGCAAACAGAAGCGCTCCATGAATTTCCATAATAATTCAGCAAAAGATGATATGGACCTCGGTGGAAGCTGAGTGAACCACATTGTAGCCACCCCTTCTAAGAAAATTAGGAAACGATGGCACTCTCACAGCGTCCAAAGCCGTGGCTGAATCTATGTGCCATTCATATCTTAATATATGTTGCATAGAATCTGTTGTTCCTCCGTACAACAACATTGTTGGCATATCGAACCTCTTAGGGTATTTCGCATGAAGGATGTCCTCTATGAATGGGTTTTGACTAGCATAAGTTCCCCGATTGTCATTAGTTCTGAACCTGTTTTCACTAACCAACCTCCTAACCATATTTTCCAAATAATCTGAATCAACAGGTTCAACTAAATAGCGGTGATTGGGTCTTACCCCAAGTGTTAGGCCCGATGAACGCTCTTAGGAAGGTGCTCGATACCTAGGCTTCCCAAACTCGGAGGCAGCTATTCGTTTAGTATCCCCTCTGTTTGATTCCCACGAGCTTCATCATCAATAATATTGTGATTCTCAAAATTCAGACCTTCAATGGCACAACCAAGGATGACATCCACACCGCTTTTCAGAGGATAGGCTCTAGGCCCACCATTCTGGGGATCAGTATTCAGTCCCAAGTAGGGATCGATGCCGATCCTTGAATTCAGGCCTAGGGCTCATCCTCTACCTTGTGAAAAAGTTCCAGCAACATATTAAGCTTTCTTCTATCTTCTTTCCCTCGTCTTTGCTTGGATGAATAAAAACTCTCTGACTTTGAGTTAGTTGGAAGCCCTTCTACTTCGTCCTTAGCTATTTTGAGTCAACTCATCAATGGCCTCAAGCTCTGTTGCATCGTGTTATTCATCTCCTATTGTCTGGCTTGGAATCTATCTTCCGTCTGCTTCATTATCCTATCCATCTCCACTCTGGTCACAACATCAGTTGGACTCTAGATCTTAGGTTGAGTTGGTTAGACAACTCCATCTCTTTGTTGAGGATTCCGATTCTCGATTTTAGAAGTAGCTCTAGGATTGGGAGAATGATCTCTTCTTGATGGGACTATGGAAGAAAGCTTTTGGTAATCCTTTGCAAATATGAGTTGTAGAATCAAAAGATAGAGAGACTGAATCTATCTCTTGGATATAGGAAATCCAATAGTAGATGGTGGATCCAAATGGCCTGAGAATATGGCGCCTTTAGTGAAAGCACCAAAATGTTTGAACCAAAATTGGCGCACCAAGAAGTTTTTTTAGTAGAGATGAAATGAAGAAAAGTAAACTAAAATGAGGAAATAAATAAGACATAATCGTTTATAGTGTTTCGACAAAACAACGCCTATATCCACTTTGAAGTTTTATCGCTTATTTTTTA
The DNA here is from genome assembly GCA_030765085.1 of Allium cepa. Lineage (NCBI taxonomy): Eukaryota > Viridiplantae > Streptophyta > Magnoliopsida > Asparagales > Amaryllidaceae > Allium > Allium cepa. The sequence continues at coordinate 498,158,209 of CM060944.1, read as the reverse complement.
TTAGAGGCAAAGTTCTTGGGGGTCGGTATAACTCTAACATTTAAAAGTATAAAGTTACAAGAATATGAGAAGTAATGGAAATAAAGACAAAAGATCCCCAAAAATTAGCCTCACCCCTTATTTATAGAGGTATGGGCCTAAAATCTCATATAAAACATCTCCAGACTGTTGTGCATGACTTTGACCAATTCTTCCAAAATAATAGGTGCTACCTCAATAGAAGCTGGGAGTCGGTACCGATCCCTAAGTGGGAGTCGGTATCGATCCCTAAGATATCCACATCATCAATCCCTCACCTCGAATACTCTTGCAGTTAGGTTTTTATTCCATTGTCATTTTCACTTATTTTAGCTTGTTTCTGAGCCCAAATGATGGAGTTGAAGGAGAACAAAGTTCTAACTTTGTCCATGGAGTTTGATGAAGAAATTCATTTAATCAACAAAACAACTTTGGAAATAAGCTTTTGGCACCGAGATAAGCATATAGGCAGAAGATGGGGTCAATCCAAGTTGTACTTGGGAGTCTGTAGCTATTCCCAGCAGGAGTCAGTACCGATCCCCAACTTGGGGGGATCTTATTACCTTGTTGTCTTTTATGTTTTTGGCTTTGACTTCGTGGCTCTCTCTATGCTTGATTCATAGACTCCTGGGCTATCTCTTTGAGCTTTTCGCCTTGATAAGTTCGAGTTCTATCTGTCTAGTTTTTCCGGATACTGCTCGGTCAAAAGGCAAGATAACATATATATGTATGTGTGCATATGTGTATATATATTGAAATTGGGTAAGTAAGTGGTAGTGCATAGTTGTACTATAATCTTTGGTTGTATACAACATACTCAAGTCATTGTATGTCCAATGGTTCAGATCACGCAACGTGAGATTCGAATTCATGACCTCACGACCCAAAGTCGAAGCGCCTAGCCATTATGGTAGTGGTGTTGGACTTTTAATGTAATTATATTATCATTGGACAAATAATACTTGTTATCCAGCTTTTAGAAAAAGTGGCTTTCGGATGGATCTAAACGTCGGGATGAAGTTGGAATGGTTCAAGGACTTGGAAGCATGCTTGGAAGGATGATGGAGGGGCCTTCAAGAACTTTTGTTGCAGAATACTGAGGAAACAGGTCAGTACCGACCACTTTTTAGGTTGGTATCCATATGATTTTAAGCATGTGGGCGACTTCTGGAGCTATGGTCAATAAGTAGCTAGCGAGAATGATCGTCTTTGGGCTCATTTCTTAAGAAGTAAGTAAATAACTCCAAAAAGCTCTAAATATAAGGACAAGTATGAGAGATGTTAGAACCTCTCGGCAACGACTTCATTTCTAAGGAAAAAGTGCTCGAAGCTTGATGGATCGAAGTAAGAAGCCCGAGTAACAGAAGATGGACCAGTTGGTGATTGACAATTCAGACTGGCATCAATCACTTTTGATCAGTACCAGTATGATTTTATGACCCTAAGGACTTCATCTCGCCTCCTAATTCTCAGTAATGGAGTTTGAACTATTAGTTCATGATCAGACGACTTCGTTGGGCGATTTTTCTACATATAGAAAGTATATGAAAACATAAGAAGAACTTTTGGCACTTTATTTTCTTTACTCTTTCTACTTAGCCTTGTCACAAATGAAGTTACTTTTTCTATTCTAAGTCGCATAAAACTGTAAAACCCTAGTACTTGTGACAAACAATCTTTATAATAGGATTAAGTGGACATAGGCCTTAGATTTGCCAAACCACTATAAATTTCTCCTATTTCTTGTGTTGTTTTACTATTTATAGCCAGATCTTTCTATTTTAATTCATTTCGGGACGTTGTGCCACTTTTTGGCCTAACAGCTTTGGTATTGTCATTAAGAAAGAGCTTCACAAGCGTTGATCTAGCTATCTGTTGTGGATTAAGGAGTCCATGAGGTAGATCCAGAAGGTTTTCATTAAAAGTTTAGAGGAATTTCATATTGAAAGTAATGACATCAATAAGGAAGCCTTAAAGATCTAAAGCAGCTTCTGGTGGATATAAAGGAGCTTATCGCTAGTATGAGATGACTAACCAATCAGAAGCCGCGTTGCCAAGACTACCTGCCCCTTAGGAGATGGTGACTAAGGTGAAGTTTGGTAAGATAACAATGGAGTTGAATCAAAGGATTTTGTATAATCAGAAGGCTCTCCTTAATGAGATAGATGCCAGCATAGCCTTGCTGACCCAACAGTCTTAAAGACCTAGAAAGCATAGGAGAGAACCATCATCCGCTGGTTCTAAGGAGGAAAATTCATCAGCTTCTGATCAGAACAAAAGGGATGGAAAACAAAAGACGAAGGAATAATCTACTGGAGTCGTGGGAAGGAAAGTTGAAGGAAGTGGATGAGCTCATGCTAAGGGAGTTCATATCTGTACTAATCAGTATTAGGTCGGCACCGATCTGAATTTAAGGACCTAACAAGGGTAGAAGTCCGAGGGCATCCACTTGTCAAATTTCATGGATGATTTGTAGGATGCTGGTAATGAAGTTGAACCGGCTGATGGAGTTCAAGACGATGGTACTCGAACAACCGTTATGGAGCCAACCATGTATCAGCGAAGGACCAAAGGAATGGTTCTCCTAGAGAGTGCAGTACCTAGACGTTAACTAGAAATCCGTTACTGTTTGCAAAGTCAAACATTTCATGCATCTCTTGATAGTCGTCCTTTTGATTACCGGGCTAGTGAGGAATATATTGAGCATATAATTAAGTGATTACTAGAGGAAAAAATGGAGAAAGAATGAAGATTGGGGTTTTACACCTAATAGAACTCAATTCACGAAGAACATATTAAAGAAAGTGCATTCGAAGTAGTTTACGATGATTTCAATGCCATCGTACTACAGGGTGACGTATCCCAAACAATGGTTATTCAAGTATAAATGACACATGGATCGTGTTAAAGAAACGGATGCAGTTTGACATAGGTGTTTCCCTATCTTTTTAGATGGGGTAACGTTGATGTGTTTTACTCAACTAATGCTGAAATTCTTTTTTGCTTTCGATGAGTCAATTAAGAAGTTCTTGCAGCAGCTTAGGCTCCACGCTGCTAGTAACGGCCCTAAGTTTGATTAAAATTATTTAGAATATATAATTAGTTAAATAAAATAAAATAATGTGATGATTAGGGGATTGAGATTTGTGTTAATAGAAAGATTGCCATGCCATATAACAAATGAACTAAAGGGGGACTAAAATAAAATAGGTAAGGCAAATGGATGAGGAGTAAAAACAGGAATAAGTATATTCTTGTACTCTAAACCCTTAGGCCATTCATTCTACATATTCATTTGTAAAAAAAATTAAACATAATAGGTCGGTCTCCATTAAGGAAGAACCCGAAGAAGATAAAGCAATCACAGGAAGGAAGCTTAATCAATTCAAAACCATTCTCAAATCTCAACTTCTTAATCACAAAGCTTAGGTGAATAATGACTACACTTTGTTATTGATTATTTTTGGTTTTAAATTAAATTCGAAATATTTTGCAAGGTTTTTTTATGTTTTTGATTGTTAAAATGGTGTATATATATAAATATGCTTGTTGGTGGTTTATGTTAATTCATATGAATTTTATGATATGTGCTAATGTGAAAACCCTATTAAATGATATTCAAATGCCTTGCGATTTTAGAATAAAGTCAAAAATGATATTTTAGAGATAGATTTCGATTTTATTGATTTTCTGAATTAATGTTGATTTAATATTAATTTTCTAGTGAAGAAAATGGTTATCTTGGTTTAAAATTAATTACAGCTAATATATGTATGTTTTGGGTCAGAAATTAATATATGTTAGAAAACATACTAAAATGATTTATGGGAATTCTTATAGACTTTTCCTATGTGTTTTAATAAGTATATAAAATTATTTAATTTGTGGGACTTAATTGTTTTATATATTTATAAAAGGAGATGGGGCATTTTGTAAATAATTTTATTTGTTTATTTCAGAAATTTCGTCAGTACTTTTAGAAAAGAAATTAGTGACCAATCATGTTTTGAAAAACAAGATAGGTTAGTTCAAAAGAATTGCTTTAAAATTTTAAAATCAGTTTATACATGCTTTTTACATGTTTCACCACTTTCAGCATCTAGCCTTCGACATCTTACTTCCGCCTCTATATCAATCGAAACCAAAGCACATGGTATGAAGGACTTGGTATGTAGTGAATTGGACATAGGTGAAAGGTACTGGGTCAAAACAAGGGGTTCCAAAGAGGTAGAAGCCATGCTTTGTTTTTAAAGGAAAATGTGCCTGCTTTGCTTTCGAAAGAAATGCTCTTGACTCGGTTAGCTTTTGACTAGGTCAAATTGTTTTAAAGGAATGGTTTCGAAAGACATTGTGCCTTTTTGTTTTAAGTAAATGCTTTCAAAGGGGTCAAAACTCCTTGCTGCCGCTTTCCACCTTTCAAAGCAAATGGTTTTGAAAGGGTTACTTTGTTTTTAAAACTTAACCACTTCTTCAATGCTTTCGAAGGGTTGGTTTTGACACCATCACTTCTTTAAGGAATAACTTTTGGAATAATTCTTTTGACTTATTTTTTTATGACCCTTTTATTCTATTGAAAGTTAAACCCAAAAGGTTTTGAAAAGAATAGTTTTTAATTATTTCGAAAGGTTGTTCCACATGTTTTACTTCAACCCAAATACTTTCAAAAGGTTTAACTTTATGAAAAGGATTTAGTGCTTTCGAAAGGTTTAAGATAAAGGTTTAGAAGGGATAGTTCTCTAGTGGTTTCGAAAGGTTTTAAATGGAAGGTTTCAATGTTTTCGAAAGACAATGTTTATAGTGCTTTGACAAGAGGATGTCTAAGGTTTTAAAGCATTCGAAAGAAAGGTCTTTTAATGTTTTTGAAAGGTTTATTAAGAATGGTCTTGAAAGGTATAATTTGGCCTTTCTGCCTGTGGCTATAAAACAAAATAGTTACTTGGTTTCGAAAAGGGTACTTCCAATGGTTTTGGAAGGGTACTTTCAATGGTTTCGAAAGGGGTACTTTCAAAGGTTTAAATGTATTCATCAATAAAGTTTTGTGTAAAGTATATATAAAATGGAAAGGTGATTTGAGTAAAGCATAGAGTATATTTTCCTTGTTTAAAGTACGATTTAATGTTTAAATCGATTTGAGAGGAAATGTTTTCAAGGAAAATTTTATGGGTAGATGACCTTAAGTAAAATGACTCAGATATTAGAATAACAAATAGGACTGGTATGGGGTCGCACCCTACACTTTAGCTAGTAGCCCCTAGCTAATATAGGTCCAAAATTACAGTGCATAGGGCGTTGTAAGAGATAAGACTAAAATGATGTTACACAAAAAAAAAAATCTATAGAGGAGAGTTAGGTTATTGGTGAGCCCACAAAACCATTAGGATCAGTTGACCCTGAGAGAATTAAGTTAGGGACAGACCTTCAAAAAGAGGAGTATCTAACAGAAGTTAGATTATTTGTTTATTTTGTCTAGCAGGCCCGAGTCAGCCAAAGGTTAGTAGTTAGCAAAAAAACTACAGTGTTTGGACATAAAGTCCTTTTGTTACCTTATTTGTATGCATAAATGATATTGCTTTATTGTTTTAACCAGATTTGGTTGTAGTTTTAAGATTTGCAAAAGATATGTTTTAAAAGGATATTAGTAAGGGGAAACTCGTTCGGCTAAGCGGTATGGTCTCACTTAATATCATATAACCAAGATGTGTAGTATTATTCACACCAAGCTTTATATCTAATTCGAAGTTTATGTTTTCCTTCTTAAACTCTTGGGTGCTCAAAATTGATTTGAGTAGGCCGAGGGTTGAGGATTTTCAGGTTTTAGTAGGTGGACGAATAAAGCTTTCGAGACGAGCAGGAGGCTGATGCTAGCTATATTTAGGAGTTGTTTTGTTTTATTTCTGCTGTGTTGTATTAAGTCTGCTATGGCTATTTAGTACTCTAGTCATCCAAGTGGTCATCTTCATATGCCTCTCTTGGCGTATTTATGTAATAACTATATTTGATCTGAACTTGGAAAAAGTTTGGGATTATGTAAGTTGGATATGAAATGTGTTTTGAAATGTAATCAGAAAAATGTTTTAATCTATAATGATTTTATTTCATATTCAAATGCGTTTGATATTATGGATACCACTAACATTACCATATTTAATCAATGGAAGTTAATACTATGGAAGACTACAACATCTATAGTGCTTAGCTTCGGGCATCCAAATAGGGGATGTTACCCTTTGGTATCAGAGCATATGTTAATGAAAAAATTAAACTTAAAATGATTTTTGAAAACATAATCCTAAGGAATTAGAGATAAGATCAGGGTATGGGATAACGCTACAGTAACGTACTTATATTTTCTATATATAAGTATACGCTATATCTCTATTATCATACCTTTCTTAGGCTATTCATTTTTATCTTACAAGGCTTGAATACAGATATGGATGCTAGAAGTGGAAGAGTTAACCTTGAAAGGGGAAGCATCACCATAAATGGAAATGCCAAACCAAATACGAGAAGGAACCAATGTCAGGCACAAGCTGGAAATGTGGGCGCTGAAGTCCCGCAAGTTGACATGGGAGCAATGTATCAGTTCTTTTTGTCAACGTGATGCAAGCGGGAGTTACTGCTGGAGTAGTTGAAGGAAGAAACCAAGAAGCTCCGATGGTGAATAACTATGCTATTCTGAGTAGGGATTACGGTCGGTTGGAAGGAAATCCATTCATCGGAACTTAGATGCCATTGAAGTAGAGAATTGGTTACTGCACTATGAGAAATCTTTATAGATTTAGGGCTTGATGATGAGTAGAAGAGAAGGCTTGCTTCTAAACAGCTTCAGGAAGCAGCGTTGCATTGGTGGAACAGTGTTACTATTAGAGTTAATGAGAAGACAATGACATAGACTGAGTTTAAGAAGAGATTTGAGGAGAGGTTTATGTCTGAGATTGCGAAGTCCACACCGCTCAGAAAGTTTGCTGAGTTGGAGCGTGGGAGATGATTGTGTCGGAGTATGCTACAAGGTTTGAGGAATTAGTGAGGTATGGGTATTCTACTATTGGTACAGTGATTAAGAGGAATGAGAAGCTCATTAGGGGGTTGAAACCTTAATTGGCCAGGGTTACATCAACTCATAGCAGGGATCCTTGTAATGTTGTAGTAGAGATGACTTTAAGACATTAGGAGATGCTTACTTTTCTAGAGATAAATAAGGCAAAGGAAGTCCAGGTGGGGAAGAGTTAGAAAAGAAAGTTTTTCCATAAGAAAGGAGCTCAGAAGGGTGGAGCTGCAAAGAAGGGGAAGTCGGAGGTTGTCTGCTTTAAGCATGACAACAAAGAGCATTTCACAAATGAATGCCGCTCGGTTGATGGAAAGAAGGTGATCGAGAAGAAGAATATCAGGTGCTTCAACTGCGATCGAATTGGACATTATAAAAACCAATGCAAGGAGCCTTATAAGGATGGGAAGAGCAAAGTATATGCATTGGAGCCTGCTACCTCGAGGCCAACAATAGAGGAAAAAGGAAAAGTTGTGTTGGGAGGTAAGCTTCTGATTCATAGTATGTCAGTTAGTGTTCTGTTTGATAATGGTGCATCACGTTCTTTTGTATATCATTGTTTTGTAGATAAGCTTAACCTAGAACTCTCATATCTAATTACTTCCTTAAGGGGTGCAAATCTGATAAAAGGGTATATGATATTTAGGATGAAGTGTGACCACATAGAGTTTGATTTGTTAGGTCATACCTTTGTTTGCAGTTTTCATGTGTTTGATTTCGTAGGGTTTGGAATTATTTTGGGTATGGATTGGTTAAGTAAGTATGATGTTAGGATATTTTTCCACGATAGGAAAATATTGCTTAGACACCCTGACTATAGTGAATATATTGTATATACAGTAGAAAGCCCTAGCTGTGAGATGAATGCTTTGTTAGGTATTGTCTAGGTAGAAGACAAGTTAAATTGAGTTTTTGTGGTTAGAGAATTCATGGATGTTTTTGAACCTGTAGTAGTTTTGCCACCAAAATGAGCCATTGAGTTTCGAATAGATTTGGTGCAGGGAGTAGAACCAGTAAGTAGACCACCAAGCAGAATGACACCTACCGAGATGAGGGAGTTGAAGGTGCAGTTGGTGGATTTGGCAGGCAAGAATTTTATCAGACTAAGTAGTTCACCTTAGGGAGCAGCCGTAGTGTTTGCTAAGAAGCCAGACGGATCATTAATGTTATGTATCGATCATCGTAAGTTGAATGAGAAAACGATACAAAATCGATATCCATTGCCTAGAATTGATGATTTTTTCGATCTATTGAGTGGAGCCAAGGTATTCTCTCAGTTGGATTTAGCAACAGGTTTCCATCTCTTAGAGTAGCAGAGGATAGTATTCCTTTGATGGCATTTAGAACTAGATATGGATCATATGAATGGTTAGTGATGCCGTTCGGACTAACTAATAGTCCAACATTCTTTGTGGATTTGATGAACTGAGTTTTCCAAGAGCACTTGGATAGATTTGTGTTGGTATTCATAGATGATTTTTTATATACTCTAAGAATGAAAGAGAGCATGAAGTTCATCTTATGGCTGTGCTTGAGACGTTGAGGTGGCATGAATTGAAGGTGAAGTTTTTGAAACGTCATTTCTGGAAGAAGGAGGTGAAGTTTCTTGGCCATGTAGTCTTAGAGGAAGGGTTGTCTATAGATCCGACTAAGATTGAAGCGGTGAATAATTAGAGGAGACCCGAGACAGTGACCGGGATAAAGATTTTTCTTAGATTAGCTGGATATTATCGAAGATTCGTTATGGATTTCTCACGAATAGAAGCATAGATGACCAAGCTAATACAAAAAGATGTGAAGTTTGTGTGGACCGATAAGTGTGAGGAAGCATTCCAGGGCTTGAAACACTTATTGACTAATGCCCCTATGTTAGTTGTTCCAGAAGGGAATCAGGACTTAATAGTGTTTACAGATTTGTGGCACAGGATTAGGAGCTGTGTTAATGCAAAAGGATAAAGTGATTGCCTATGCTTCTCGATAGCTTAGACCACATGGCGCGAGATACTCGATGCATGATTTGGAATTAGTTGCGGTGAATTTTGCGGTGAAGATGTGGAGGCATACCTATTGGAAGAAAGATTTGAGTTATATACAGATCATAAGTCATTGAAGTTTTTATTCTCTCAAATGAGCTGATCATGAGACAATAGAGATGGTTGGAATTTATAGCTGCTTATGACTTTGGAATTGAGTACATAATAGGAAAAGGTAACAAGGTTACATATGCACTTAGCAGAAAACATCATAATGCAGTGTTGGCAATGATAGATGAGTGGAGAGATTTGGAAGCATTGACGACATGTAGAGTACAATGGCGATCTGAAGTTGGATCTATTGAAGAAACTATAGTGTTATCATGTTTAGAAGTTCGACCAACGATGATTGAAAATATTGGTTCTAAATAGATTGAGGATCCAATATTAGTTGAATGGATCAGGAAGTTAAAGGATGGAACCAAGAGCGATGACCTAAAAGATTTTAGTCTTGACCAGAATGTGTGGTTAAGAAAGAATGGAAGATTGTGTGTTCCGAATGTCGAAGACATTAGGAAGGAAGTTTTGGAGGAATGGCATCGCTCAAAGTTCACAATTCATCCGGAAGGAGCTAAGATGTATCAGGACATAGATAGGAGTTTCTTTTGGGAAGGAATGAAGAGGGATGCAGGCTTATGGGTGAAGCAGTGTCTGAATTACCAACAGGTAAAGGCCGAACATTAGAAGTCAAGTGGGTTACTTCAACCATTAGATATTCTAGTATGGAAATGAGATTCTATTTCTATGGATTTTATAGATGGCTTGCCAAGATCTGATAGAGGAAATGAAAGTATATGGGTCGTAGTGGATAGGTTAACTAAGAGTGCACATTATATTCCAGTTAAGTCAACTAGGCTAACACCTGTTTTGGCTAAGTTATTTATGAAGAATGTAGTTAGACTGCATAGGATTCCTAGTAGTATAGTAAGTGATAGAGATTCACTATTCATTGGTGAGTTTTAGAGAAGTCTACAAGAAATATTAGGTACCAAGTTTAAGCTGAGTATCGCTTATCATCTGCAGATTGATGGGAAAACGAAAAGAGTTAACAATGTCTTGGAAGATTTGTTACGAGCTTATGTGTTAGGTTTTGGGGGATCATGGCAAAACCATCTGTATTTAGTCGAGTTTTCGTATAACAATAGCTATCAGGCTAGTATAGGGACGACACTGTTTGAAGCTTTGTATGGAAGGCCATGCATATCTCTAGTTTGTTAGTTAGAGACTGGGGATAGGTTGGTTCTTGGTCTGAATTTAGTTAGAGAAGCTGCAGAAAAGATTAAGTTGATTTGGTCTAGGACGAAGGAAGTTCAGTATAGGCAGAAGAGTTATGCTGATAGAAGATGGAATAACTCAGTGTTCTCCATAAAAGATCATGTTTCGTCAAGGTATCACCGATGAAAGGTGTAATTCGATTCGGGAAATCAGGGAAATTGGCATCGAGATTTGTAGGACCATTCCCTATTATAGAAAGTATCGGAAAAATCACATATAGAGAAGAGTTACCAAACAGTTTGGCAGGAGTCCATGATGTTTTTTATATTTCTTATCTAAGAAAGTGTATTAAAGACCCGGGGAGTACTATAGCACCGATTGTGTTAGAGCATCTAGTAGTAGAGCCGAATTTGACTATAGTTAGAAAGCCAATTTGTATAGTTGTAAGAGATGAGAAGAGGCTAAGGAAAAAGACAGTCAAACTAGTTAAAGCCCAGTGGAGCGACGGTGAGAGAGACTGTACTTGGGAGACTAAAAGTAGGATTGGTGACGCTTATCCTGATTTGTTTGATTGTATGTTTTACATTTTTGATTGATTTGTTGAGTACCTTATCGTAATTTCGAGGATGAAATTCTTCAAGGAGGGTAGTCTGTAACGACCCTAATTTTGATTAACATTATTTAGGATATATAATTAGTTAAATTAAAAAATAATCTGATGATTAGGCGATCAAGATTTATGTTAATAGAATGGTAGTCGAGCCATATAACAAATGAACTAGAGGGGGACTAAAATAAAATAGGTAAGGCAAATAGATGAGGGGTAAAACAGGAATAACTCTATTCTTATACCCTAAACCGTTAAGCCACTCATTCTACACGTTCATTTGCAAAAAAATGAAACGTAAAAGGCCGGTCACCATTAAGGAAGAACAAGAAGAAGATAAATCAATCAAAGGAAGGAAGCTTAATTAATTAAAAACATTCTCAAATCTCAACTCCTTAATCACAAAGCTAAGGTGAATAATGACTACATCTCATGTTTTTGATTGTTTTCAGTTTTGGATTAAATTCAAATTATTTTGCAAGGTTTTGCTATGTTGATGCTTGTTGATGATTTATGTTAATTCATATGAATTTTATGATATGTTTTAATGTGAAAACCTAAATAAATGACATCCAAATACCTTGCGATTCTGGAATAAGGTCAAAAATGATATTTTAGAGATAAATTTCAATTTTCATAATTTTCTGAATTAATATGGATTTAATACTGATTTTCTAATGAAGAAAATGGTTATTTGGGTTTAAAATTAATTACGGCTAATATATGTATGTTTTGGGCCAGAAATTAATATATGTTAGAAAACATATTAAAAATGATTTATGAGAATTTTTATATATTTTTCCTAAGTGTTTTAATAAGTATATAAATTTTTTAATGTATGAAACTTAAATATTTTATATGTTTATAAAAGGAGAAGGGGCATTTTCTAAATAATTTAATTTGTTTATTTCAGAAATCATGGCCTTTTTTTTAGAAAAGAAATTAGCAACCAATCATGTTTTGAAAAACAAGGCAGGATAGTTCAAAATAATTGCTTTAAAAATTTAAAATTAGTTTATACATGCTTTTTACATTGTTTCGCCACTTTCGGCACCTAGTCTTCGACATCTTACTTCCACTTCCATCTCCATCAAAACCAAAGCACGGGGTATTAATGACTTGGTACATAGTGAATTGGAAATAGGCGAAAGGTATTGGGTCGAAACAAGGGGTTCCGAAGGGATAGAAGCCATGCTTTGTTTTTAAATGAAAGTGCGCTTGCTGTGTTTTCGAAAGGAATGATTTCGACTTGGTTAGCTTTTGACTAGGTCAAATTGTTTTAAAGGAATGGTTTCGAAAGAAGTTGTGCCTTTTTGTTTTAAGTAAATGCTTTCGAAGGGATCGAAACTCCTTGCTGCCACTTTCCACCTTTCGAAGCAAATGGTTTTGAAAGGGTTACTTTGTTTTTTTAAAACTTAGCCACTTCTCCAATGCTTTCGAAGGGTTGGTTTTGACACCATCACTTCTTTACTTAGGAAATAACTTTTGGAATAGTGCTTTTGACTTAGTTTTTTATGGCCCTTTTGTTCTATTGAAAGTTAAACCCAAAAGGTTTTGAAAGGAATAGTTTCTAATGGTTTTGAAAGGTTATTCCACATGTTTTACTTGAACCCAAATGCTTTCAAAAGGTTTGATTCTATGAAAAGGATTTAGCATTTTCGAAAGGTTTAAGATAAAGGTTTCGAAGGGATGGTTCCTAATGATTTCAAAAGGTTTTAAATGGAAGTTTTCAATGTTTTTGAAAGGCAATATTTATAGAGTTTTGATAGTAGGATGTCCAAGGTTTTAAAGCTTTCAAAAGAAAGGTTTTTCAATGTTTTTGAAAGGTTTATTAAGAAGGGTTTCGAAAGGTATGTTTTGGCCTTTCGATCTAAGGTTATAAAGCAAAATAGTTACTTGGTTTCGAAAGAGGTACTTCAATGCTTTCGAAAGGGGTACTTTCAAAGGCTTAAATTTTTTCATCAATAAAGTTTTGTGAAATATATATATATATATATATATATATAACATGGCAAGGTGATTTGAGTAAAGCATAGAGTATATTTTCCTTGTTTGAAATACGATTTAAGGTTTAAATTAATTTGAGAGAAAATGTTTTCAACTAAAATTTTATAGGTAGACGACCCTAAGTAAAACGACTAAGATATTAGAATACCGAATGGGACTGGTATGGGGTCACACCCTATACTTTGCTAGTACCCCCTAGCTAATATAAATCTAAAATTCCAATGCATAGGGCTTTGTCACATGTAAGAATAAAATGATGTTACACACAGAAAGGAATCTATAGAGGAGAGATAGGTTATTGGTGAGCCCAAAACCATTAGGATCAGTTGGCTCTGGGAGAACTAAGTTAGGGACAGAACGTCCAGAAGAGGAGTATCCAACAGAAGTTAGATTATTTGTTTATTTTGGTTGGTAGTCCTGAATCAGCCAAAGGTTGGTACTTAGCCAAATAAAACTATAATGTTCGGACAAATAGTCCATTTTTTACCTAATTTGTATGCATACATGATATTGCTTTATTGTTTGAACCATTTTTGGTCATCGGATTAAGATTTGCAAAAGATATGTTTTAAAAGGATATTAGTGAGGGGAAAACCATTCCACTAAGCGGTGTGGTCTCACTTAATATCATATAACCGAGATGTACAGTATTATTCACACCAGGCTTTATGTCTGACTTAAAGTTTGTGTTTCCTCCTTAAACTCTCGGATGCTAAAAATTGATTTGAGTAGGCTGAGCGTTGAGGATTTTCAGGTTTTAGTAGGTGGACGAATAAAGCTTCCGAAGACAAGCAGCAGGCTAATGCTAGCTATATTTAGGAGTTGTTTTGTTTTATTTCTGATGTGTTGTATTAAGTATGCTATGACAATTTAGTATTTCGATCATCCATGTGGGCATCTTCATATGTTGCTCTTGGCGTATTTATGTAAAATTATATTTGATCTAAAATTGGAAAATGTTTGGGATTATGTAACTTGGATGTGAAATGTTGTTTTGAAATGTAATTAGAAAAGTGTTTTAATCTGTAATGATTTTATTTCATATTCAAGTGTATTATAGATACCACTAACATTACCATATTTGGTCACTGGATGTTAATACTATGGATGACTACAACATCTGTAGGGCTTAACTTCGAGCCTCTAGATAGGGGATGTTACACTGCTTGTCCCAAGGATGTAATGCCCTTATTGAGCATTTGTCAAGGACCTAACAAATCGTTGAAGGGCTTCCTAATAGGTTTAATGTTATGGCTATTGAGGTTAATAATCCAAATAAAAACATGGTTTTGATGGATTTGGTTTTGGGTATATATTCGAACATGGTTTTCAAAAAATATTTATGGATAAAACATCCAACTACAAGGGAGAAGTTCCATAGAAGCCTAACCAGTTCTTGCATTTGGATGAGGCAAACCAGGTTATCGAGAAGCTTGTGGTAGACAGTCGAAGGAGGCTATTTAGAGTAATGTATCTATTAAACAAACCGGTGAGAGCATTAGATATGTGACTATGAAAGTTAGGAATTATATTAATCAAAGATAAAGGAATCATGACATTGGGAGGAGGCTGAATGATGACAAAACACGTCTAAGGAATTTGAGGCCAGATGAGTGTACACCTTTGAACGATACACTTAAAAACATATACCTTTCCACACAATGCATAGAAAGGTATAAGAAGCTACTTAGAAAAGAGACGATTGAGGAAGAAAAGTGCTTGAGGAAGTTTTGTAGATTCCATGATACTCATGGGCATAACACGACGAGTGATGGTGTATAAGAGATTTTATTGAGGAGTAGATACAAAAAAAGAAATCACAGCAGCATGTTAGAGAGTCGTTGGATGGCAGATCGAATGCTAGACCCCAAGGGCCGAAGGCCCAAGGGAACCAGCCTAGACCCAGTAGAGAGGGACCGTGGCGCTAGATGGAAGGATTGTTATTAACACCATAACTGGAGGACCTCATGTATTAGAGAAAAGCTTGAATTAGTTGGAGCGATATGCGGGTTTGATGAGGCATGTACCACAGGAGAGCTACTTTGCCATTGATGATAAAGCTCCTGCAAAAAAGTAAAAGTTTATAACTGATGGCATCATTTTTTAGAATTGGGATGCTAATGGGGTTGAAGCGTCAACCTTTAATCCCATGGTGATAATAGCTATTGCAAGCCCTGTTATTAAACATAGAGGCTTGGTGGATTATGGACGCTCGGTGAATATTCAGTTCAAAAGGACTTTTGATTAGATAAGGATAAGTTTGAAGAACGTCAAGCTTTGTAAATCTCGAGTTCAAGGATTTACCCATAAGGTGAAGGAAACCCTTAGAACTATTGATTTATCCATGGAGTTTGGGGATTGAGATCTCAAGATTATGCAGGTTCAAAAGTTTGTGATTATGGATGACTATTTGGCATACAATGCTTTTGTGACCAATTGGCCCTTATTGATTTTACAATATCACTAACTCCTTGGTGCTTGATGATGAAGATCCCCATAGAGTATGAGGTGGGATCAATTCAAGGTGACCAAAGCACTTTTCGAGAATGTTACATTGCTAAGATCAAAGAGGAAAAGCGACAAGCAAAAGGAAGGAATGCTGAGAAAGCTTTCTACATTAAGAATGGGATGCTTACAATTAATGACCAAGCCTTGGCTTGGGAACCATAGAAAATCTTAAGTCTATGGATCTTAGAAGAAGTCAAAGGTAGCGTAGGCTGCACCAGTTGAGCTGATGACCAATGTTCCAATCGATATGGATGATCCTATACGAGTCCTTAAGATCGGATCTCAGCTCAACGCTGAATCGAGGAAGGAATTGAACAGTTTTCTCCAAGCAAACCTAGATGTATTTTCTTCGACACAGTCAGATATGTATGGGATATCACCGAAGATAACATGCCAACTGAATGCGGATTTGCAATACCATATTGTGAGACTCAAAAGAGTAGTCTAGTTCCTACCGATCCACTGTATTTAATAACAACTGTTGATGGAGTCACAATCTTATAGGCATGGAATAAGCTATTTCACTTAGATTTATTTAGTTTACCTTTAATAAATAAGCCATGCTAATGAATTGGGGGCAATGTACTAGCGTATGACTTGCCATATCTTTCGTTTATGAATAAAGTTAGCTTCTTGAAATAATGGAACTGCGTTCTTGTAAGAAAAACCCTGTGCTGCATGATTAGCGGTATAATTGGTACCTAGAGATAGGTACCAACTACATTAATCAAGGATCGGGACACAAGCACATAAACACATGGTCGATCGGATAATTTGACCCTAATACTCCGGTATTGACTAATGGCCAAAGATAGGTAAAGTCAATGAGGGATGCCCAGGATAGGGCAACAATATTGTCGGGTTTTAAAGATAGAAACTGGTGCATGGTTGAGATATTAGTGAACATGCTTGCGACTTGGTAGGAGGTGTTAGGTTGAGGATAAGTGAGGAAGGTAAAAGGATACTGTCAGTTAACACTTGAAGATAGATGAGACCGAGAGTGGATACACATTGATAAGCGCCCCAAGCATCGGTTCAAGGATATAAGAACTGGTGTACGACAAGGTTTTTATGACCGTGTTTTGCAGCCCAGTAGGACATGCTCGACTGAGGATAAGCGAGGATGGTTAGTGATTGCTTTCGATCAACATCCGTAGATAGGTGAGGTCAGAAAAGGATGCCTAGAAATTGGTATCATCAGACTCCTTTGGTTCAGAACCAAGATCGATAGAGTATAATCAGACTAGGGGCAATCAGATAATTTGTTCCATATTGTTGAGCTTCGACCGACGCTCGAGGATATGCAAAGTCAAGGATGATGCTTGGATTCTGGCATTTGGAACGCCAAGTTCCAGTGATAGGACTTGGTGTGTAATGAAATTATGAGGAAGTACAACCCCACTCATGGTTTAGTAGGGCACGCTTGGCTGAGGTCGAGTGACGAACGTCAATGGATGATATCGATCATGCCAGGTTATTGGCAAGGTCGAGGGCGTCAGGATATAGACGTCCAAACCACTATTTCTTGGAGATAGGAAACATGCATGAAACTCGATTTATTTAGAACTCATTAATGGTCAAGTGAAACTCGACCAATAGTAAATAGGAATAACCATAGAATCGGTTAGTATTAGTTTTGTTTAGCCAAATGGAAACACTTTAGCAGCATAAAACATAACTAATGGAATGTAGCTAAAGCAGCAGGAATTTTACTTATATGTACAGAGTTGTAGTAAGTAAAAGCAATGCATCGACACAGGCATGTGTAATATGGATGAATTGCAATACTATCAGTTATATTATATATGTAGGCAATTGTACATAGGCAGACATAACATATAAAAATGCAGAAATGTAAATGAGACAGAGATTGAGTAGAAAATCAATCTGTCATTACATTTACTTATATACCATAGTTACGGGTGCTGGTCCCGAACAAGTACGACCTATGTACAACTAAAGAAAAGTAAAAGAAGTACAATCGAAATGAGACAAAAAGAAATCGTCTCTATAAAGGCCAAGTGGAGAGCCTACTTCTTCTTCTTTCCACTACCACCGATGCCATCCGAACCATTGTGGGGTCTCTTTGGTCCCTTGTCTCCCTTGTGTTTTCCCTTGGGTATGCTTCCTTTGGAGGAAGTGATATCTCCTTCGGTTACTGTGATGGTATGATCTTTGGGTTGGTCAATAGGGGGCTCGGACGTCTCAATGGAAGCGCCAGTGCTACTGCCCTTAGGAAGCTTAATGTTAATATGAATAATTCTCGAAGAAGGATTTGGCTCTTCGGTGCCAGTAGATTTTTTAAGCCTATCGGCTCGATTTTTATTTTCACCTTAGACATGTCGATCTTCCACCTCTCTACCATAGACATATGGTCAGTAGGCCCGAGGCACTGGTAATGGTTATGTCTTCCCCAGGGACTGTAAAGTGTCATCCGATCCCTCCAAAGCTGTGATTTTCTCTAAATCGAAACCAAGGATGGAACTGGAGGGAAGAATTAGAGTGACCATTCCCATGTTGATGGAGGTAGACTTCGTAGAGATAGAATGGGACCAAGCCTTGTGTGATTAGCGATGGAGAAGAAGGAAGCAACGGGTGGCCTGTAAGTTTACAAATAGTGAAGTAAAGGTTAGCCACGGTCTCGGGCGAGAACTAAAGCTTCTCAAACACCGTAGAGATAGGAGAAATACCTTCACTTGTTGGAGTTTCCTTAGCAGGAGATACAATGATTTTACCCTTTTCTCTAGTCGACGGGATGGATTGAGAAATAGAGATAGCAATATAGGCTCGTCGGTAGCCATAGGGATGGAAGCCAAAGTTGAAGCATGTGCGGCCTCAGAGATAGCCCTTTCAGATGTTGTAATATCCACTGTAAGCTGTTGACTTTTGGAGATGATGATTATGCATGTCCCGATGCATTAGGACAATCAGGAGCTTCATTGGTAGCTTCAGCAGCAGCGACATCCTGCTAAACCAAGATAGCTTTTCCCTCTTTGAGCCTTTCAATGTCATCGACGTCGAGGTATTTAGCTTTTAATTGATCCTCAATGAGGCCTTTACCGAATGCAATTGCATGATGCACTACCTCTTTCCAAGTGTCAGTTAGAGGACGGAATATGCATTACCAAACCACTTTAATTGAATTGGATGATATTGGTAAAAGGCTACTGGCTTTTGGAATTCAAGTCTTCTTTTCCTTGGCATCTACTCTTTTAACTCCATCAGCTCGCCTACTAATCCAGCATGGTCAACCCGAGCCTCTAGTTTTCCTCCTTTTCCAATTGCAAGGTGGATTCAAGCTTCTCAATATCGACATGGTGTTTCTAGATCTCGGCTTCCTTGTCCTAAAAGCCTTGTCCTTTCTAAGAGGGTCGGGTCCTTGGTTGCCAGCTGTGTCTTAAGACGGGCATTCTCTTTGTGGGCATTCTTAACTTGATCTTTCATCACAGTCATGGCTTGATCTTGAGTATGTTACATCTTTGTGACCAATTCTTTAACGTTCTTTGCCATTGTCCAAGCTGCATCACTATCTTCTATAGCTTTGGCTTACTCCTTCTGTTATTCATCGACAATGCTATCGAAGCTCTTCTTCTCTGACTCAAATGGTTGGATATCGGTTTGGTGGATTTTATTGACGTCGGAGAGGGAGAAAGAGAGTTCCTTTCACTTGAACCCTTAGTCTATTAAATCCTTGATGTCTCCAACCCTGAAATTGGCCTCTTCCTAGGAACATCATTAAAGTCATGATCGAATTTAACCTCGATCAGGCAAAGGTTTGGGAAGACAGCTTGCATTCTGTTTGGCGGAGGTGGGGTGAAGCTAGACAAATATAGACCTGTTTGGATTGATGTGGGTAAAGGAATAGTGATGGCTAGAGAAAGTGATGCTGGAGGTTGATGCAAACAAAGCAGTGGCTTAGATCGAGGTAGGGGAAGGCTAAAAGAAGAACCATAGTGGTCACACGAGTCCCTTTGTCTTTTGCCTCGGTCATAGTATTTTTTTCTCTTCCCCGTGCCACTTCTTGCCTTCTGCCTGGCGGTCTGCTTCGCTTGGTATTCTTCGTCTTTCCTTCGTGCCCTCTCTTCATTTATTTCCCTTTCTCTGTAAGAGCTAGCATGATGTGGGTATGGTTTAGGAGTAAATCTTCTTTGTTCGAAGACACAAGAGCAAAGGTAACTAAATGATCTCTTCCTATTGTACTTGAAACGAAAGAAAGGATCGTATCAGTTTCAGAACATTAAATAAGGACAAATGCAAGGTGTGAGTGTTCATGATCCTAGAAGTGTATGGAGTGCTGGTGTTGCTGTAAGCACTTTATAGACCATGTTCAAAACATTGTACAGATGGAATCTCGCTCCTTTTGGTTAGAATGCCCACTGATGGGAAATAAAATCCACGAGAGCACTCAATAAGAAAATCACCAATAGGAATATCGAGATCACTTAATGAGTCAAATATGTTTTTGGAGTAACTGGCTAAAGGATACACCTTGACTATTGGCATCACACTCGGTTCTGCAGACTTTTGATAGGTTCTAATGACTATTCACTTCAACTGTGACATGACGGGAACTACGGTACCTTCTAAAGACATCTCTTTGTTTAACTCGTCTCCTCCTCGATCGAAGTCCTCATCATCATCCTCTTCGCTGCCTTCTTCTTCTTCTTTCTTACTTCTTTGCTTCCTCCTCCTTCGTGTATTGTTTCCATTTCGATTTTGTGTTCTTCTTCCCCTTATACTTCATTGGTTGTATTTTCTTCGGCTTCTCTTTCTGTAGTTTCATCAACTTTTTTCATCCCCGACGAGCCTCCAACACCTACTTGGATATCTTTACCAGAGTTGCGAATGGGAGCAGAAGACCTAGTAGAAACCTTGGAACCACTTGGTGGAACTTCGGTAGGAATCACGAAGCGTTTAGGGTGCACAAGGTTGAATTGACGGAGGTTCTCGTTTGCCAATAGTGCCAGATCGTCTGTTGACTCTTTTAAGGGTCTAAAGATTCTCAGAGTGCACTAAGCTCCTATCCCGAGTAGGAATATCTATGAAAAGAGTGGAAAAGGAGTTAGATGATTGGACAATAAGAGTCCAAATATGGGAACAACGGAAAGGAAGAAGTCTTACTTTTGAATAGCCAGAGCCAATTGAAGTTGTATAGACATCGAATGAAGAAATACTCATTCTTGAAATATGAGCGCATGTTGAGAAGCGCTTAGATAAATTTACATCGACATCAGGCTTCTATAATCATAAAAGAAGGTGACACTACAACAAATTTGACCTTTTGCTGCGTTTTGTAAACGCTGCAAAAGTTTTTAACAGAGTTTTGAAGAGCGCTGTGTAACAACATGCTATAATTGATTCTAATAATACCACAACACTTGTGAAACGCTGTAGAAAATAAACATATGGCAGTGTTTTATTGAACGGTATTCGTACATTCCGCAGCATATTTTTGTTGTCATGTTATATTTATTGCAGAGTTTAGCTTTCACTGTTTTTCTTCTGTACAAAAAGTGTTGTTTATAATTGCACCATGTTCAAAACGCTATTATTTTCTTATCAAAAACGTTTATGGTTTATCACAGCGGTTTCTTTGATTATCCTTTCATATATTTTGCAGTGTTTTATGAATATACATGGTACCATCTCACAACGTTTTCTTCATTATCATGTTCAACGCCGTTTTCTACATTATCATGTTCAACAACATTTCAAATCTACAACGTTTTCAAATCTCCAGCGTTTTTAATGTTTTAATAATTTTTCCATTCTTCACCGTTTTAAAACATACATTCGTAACATAAAAAACACGTTCAAAATAATCACTAAATTTAAACAGAACAAATAAGCATATAACACATAATATGTTAAACATAACCAAAATTACACTAATTCCATGTACCAAATAGACAAATAGTTAAACAAAACATTTTGTAGTCAATGTTTTAAGAAATGACGCCAGTACTATATGTTTACAAAAGGAGCTTACTAAGAAAATTAAAATACAAATCATTGACAGTCCAAGCTTGTAATCTGCAAAGTCCAATATCCTATATGGGAAAAAATTGAAATTAGAATCTATCTGCATGTAAGAAGCACTTTAGAAATCAATATTAAAGATAAAGAAGTATTTAAAGACTTGTCTGCATGTGCTTAATGTTTTCACATGCTCCGTTCCCCACTAGCTCAAGAATTTGTAAATGCTTTTATGTACATGATGTTGTGGACAATTAAGGTCTGTAATTCAAATTACCCATATGTGGATTCAGGAAACACAACAGAAAAGGTAGAATTCATCACTGCACAGGAAAACATTTGCTTCAATTATTGTAGAGAACATAACTAAAAATAAAAAAGAACTTGATCAATTATATACTCATGTTTTTCCTACGACAATGTTGCTACTTCCTCCCATAAACTAATGGCAGTAGGAATTTCCTGTGATATGGTATATTACCATTATTTGTTTAATAATAAGTTTGATAACTGAAGCATTGGTTCATTTTCCTATATGCTTGAAAAAAGCATCTAAGATCTATATCAATTTAGACATACAAAATTACACTCAAAAACAAGACACCTGGAATCTCCTATAACCAAAAGTAGAGATAATCTTGGCGAGTTACAATCTCATATTAAGTGCTCAGGAACAAATTTCTCAAGGTCAAAATAACTAAGAGTTACTTTTTAAGGTCAGCCCCGCTAAGCATTCAATGCAAAATTTCCATTTCATAACCAATACTTCAGCAAATCATATACAAAAAGATAATAATTCAACTCAATGACCTTGAAACAGAAATTGATTGCAGTGTTGTTTCTAAATTTGATGATCCTGAAACATAAATATTGCTGAGTTTATGAACACTGAAACATGATTTAATTGTTGTGTCCATAAATCCTAAAACAAGATTAAATTGCTATGTTTATGGAATTGGGTTGCTGCTTTATAACTTATGTTAAATAGTGTATAGAGAAATAACTACAACATCAAACAACTCAGTTTGTAATACTTTTCGTTTTCAATTTGTAATGGTAATAACCCTTATAAATTTCAAACGGCTATTTCCGTTACAACCATTTATTACGGTCATAGCAGTTACTAAATTTGTTGGTTTCTTAAATAATTAAGAGTAATATGCATTGGATTGTAAATTTATTTCTATCGCTACTTTATCCTACGCGAACGTTTCATCCCTTCGCGCTTTTTTTTCCTTTCGTTCGTTCTAGGGTTATCGCCCCTTGATTTACCACCACCTCCGCCATCTGCCACTGTCTTTCTTCACCGCCTTTGCCCTTTTTTCTACCAACCTGACGAAGGATGATTTGGGCTGCGTTCTATTTCGGCAATCGACTATAAACTAATTTTCAAATTTAAATCAGGTAATTACTTCAACCTTAATTTATTTTCAATGATGTTATGATATTTTCTTCTTCTTGTTATGTTTGATTTTGGGTAGTTTGTTTATGTTCTTTAATAAGATTTTCAATGATGTTTTTGCTTGATTCTTCTTTCTTAAACTTTCCCTCTTGCCTTTCACAGTTCATGCTTAATCTTTAAGTCTAGCCGTAGGGATATTTAGCTAGTCTGTGGAGGTGGATATATATGCGCTGGGTCTGAAAAGAACTAACTCATGTCATAAGCCAAAGGAGAAGGCTTCCCAATTTTTTTTTCCTATATGTGATGAGAGCTGTAACTTAGACACACCCGCCTTTGAAATCCCTACTAGCTTTTGGTCTTTTATTTCTTATATAACATACCTAGAGTACTGCTATAATTTTCAAAACTATTCTTTAGTTCAATGGGCATTGTGTATGACGATGAAGCCTCAAACAAAGAATCATTCTCAACTTAAATAACCGAAGGTTGTTTCTATTCACAATGCGTTTTTCTTTTGTAAATTGTGTTTAGCTTTCCTTTATGATTTTCTGTTTAAACACACATTTTCAATATTTAGAAATCTTTTTATCCATGGGGATGGTAGACGATGCTACTGTCTACAATGAGATGAACTAAATATTTATTGACTCATGGTGCAAAAGCAATGATGGTTACCCAAAACAAGCTCGCACTAGTTATTGGATTTAATTATATCTGATTAACAGCATGAAGTAAAATAATTATATTCACATGATTGTTAGGAACTAAGGATCTGTACAGAGTCTTTTTTTGCCTGGTTGGAGTTTTTGTTGTGTTCAGTATCACCACTTCATTTATAATGCGATACCATATATCAGTATCAAAGATCATAGACTTTCCGCTCGCAGTGGTAATAACTGAACTTCCATGTTTATAGCCAAGAAGTTGAGACTTGAGATTACGAGCAACTTTAAATTTCTGAACTCTTTTGGTAGCAAACATCATGCTTCGTGTGTGTTTGAAAACTGAATCCAAGCCTTCAGTTAGGATAGTCTTTCAATTTAAATATTGATGATTGTTAGAGGAGATGATATCATATTACAGTAAAGACTTTAAGGTATGACATGCTAAAAAATGTAGAATTTGCATCATATAGGTTATTATAGTCTTAAACATTCCAAACTGGCTCACTTTTTTAATACCACAAAAATCTGGTTATTTTATCATCATCAAACTACGACAATAAAAACACATTGATACTTTCCACAGACAACCACAAAAGAACTAGAGAAGAAAAAAACCAATAGGCATTCCCGTGGTCAAAAATAGCTTTTAAGTCCATTGCACAATCACAGTGTTTGTGGTTAAATCCACAAATATTTATATGTGCTGTTTGGTGTTAAATTTAAAGGACGATTTAAAGGGTAACAGCAATATATTTACTATATTTAGTTAATAAATAAATTGCTACAACATTAAATGGTATCTGACACTACAAGTGTGCGTGTGCAGGTATTTCTTGTACAAAAAGAGTCTTTAATTTTCTTCGTTCTTTTTCTTTTTTTCAAAATAAATAATTGAATGAAGATTCTATATCACAAAATTTTTCAATTATGCAGGTATTTCTCGTACGAACATTTCTATGTTATCTGCAAATTTCGAGAATTGGAGACAGATCATGATTTTTTAATTGATAAAGAGAACATTACAAACCATGCCCTTACATACAGAATAGTCGATCGGATTTTCTCTCAGGTTTGTATCCGTTTTCATTTGCTCATTGGATGTAAGATGAACAGTGTCTGGTGTTCTGAATGATTTTGTAAAGCTTTTGAAAATATATGATGTTCAAATGTAGGTCCCAAGAAAATTTACCCGCAAGGTAGAAGGAAAAATGGGATATGAGGATTTTGTTTACTTTATGCTGGCAGAAGAGGATAAATCATCAGAGCCAACCGTTGAATACTGGTGGTGTTGCAAGAAATTATATGATTTAATGTTTTTAAACATGATTAAACTAGATGCTTTTGACAACTTTCTTAACAACTTGGTAAATAAGATCAGATGGTAGTTGTGAACTTTTGCTAAGCCATAAAGTACGGTCTATTACATACAGCTAGACACCCTTATCACTCATCTGACTCACTTGTCTATCATGTTTAGTGTCTGAAATTGCTTTTGTTTACGTTACATCTGGATGAATCGGTATTTTTTGTGAACTTGTTATCCATGTCAGCATATTGCTTCCTGATTTTCCCCCTTTTTGTTAGCTATTATCTAGTATCATTTATACGTTCTTTTTACATGCAAATAACAAGTCGTTCAACTTTTCCCAGGCTTATATATGCATGATTGATATAATAGTTTATAGGGATCAGTCCATTTTTTTTCCAATGGTGGTTATAATAGTTTGTAGGAATGTCCTGTTTTGGCTAAAAAAAATATTACTCTGCGTGATTTAAAGGGGTGGAAGCTACCTGGAAATATCTTCAATATTCTTTACAATCTAAATAAGTTTATGGCATTTGAAAATCGTGACCCATTTCTTGTTCGTCGGCTAAACTTTAATATCTGGTGATCATTTATAATTACGCCATGCAGTTTTATATATAAAATAGCCCTGCTGATCATCATCTTCATCATCATCACCTAGGGCACAAGGCTCCACTTGAGCGGGGTCTGGGTGAGCAAGATGTATGTTGTCTTACCTCTGTTATTATAGAGACTGTTTCTGAAACCTAATCATCAAACCAAATTCTCACAATGCGTGAATAGAAGTTACATCAGACTGACATATTTGAAGCAAACTGTAATGCATATAACATACTTTTTACTATCTGTCCATTAAGTAAGATATCCAACTAATTAATGGAGATAAGACATCAATCACTAATGCGTAAAATTAGCAACAAAAGTTCGGTTATAGTACCAAATTTTATTTTATTTTGCAGGAGAGGGAAGATCCAACATTGACTGAATGGGACCGCTTTGCAAATAGAGAATACATAAGGCTGTCAATGGAAGAAGATGGTGAGGATATCTCTAATGGTAGTGGAGATGTATGGGATGATTCTCTTGAGGCTCCATTTTGAATTTCTGATCTCAGGTGTGCAGTGCTGTTTTTCTTGATATTTCCTTAGAAATCAAACATCTGTATCATCTAATTTTTCTTCTATATAGACACGCTACAAGCAAGCCTGAGAAATATATGCATTAATTGTTTGCACTCACATTGCTGTTTTCTTTACTTATGGTTTTGCTTTCAAAGCAAGGAAAAGTTTAAATGGTAATAAATTTAATGTTTAACTTAATTAACTTTCAACTTAAAAGACTATGATACTGTGGTTAGTATTTTTTTTATTTTAATTCATATTTGAGTTTTATTTTCGATACTTGTCTTTGTTTCAATTTCTACACCTATATTATGATCTTCGTTGAGATTAATGCACGTAAGAGAACTAGGTGCTGGACTTGAGTTCAAAATGAAAATGTATCAGTCCCTTTAAGCTGAAATGGTGAGTTGATTTAGTTTTTCTACTAGGTTAAGTTTGCATGTAACAGGGTGATAATGACTTAGTTTTTCTTGTGGGTTAAGTTTTTAAGTAATAGGGTGATGATGATGTTAAAATCTTACCACTTTGTAGCCAAGGGTATGATGTGAACAGATCTGTCTCGGATGATAGTTATGTGACCGTTATTTTTTAGTTACATAATTAATTATATTATTAATAGATGCACCCATATTATTTTCCTACTTTGTATGGTTATGAAGCTTTACAACGCTTCACGAGCTAAGAAATCAGCAACGGTGATCTTATTTATTTTCATTTGTTTAGCTAGAATAAAAGAGTGAAAATGTAAAAAAGAAGTTCTTTAGATGTTAAGACTGTCTATACCAGTGCAGCCCACAACTGAAGAAAATCTTAGCAAGAATAAGTCTATCCACTTGTTACGTATATATCCCTTGTGAATAGGTCTGCATGAGTATATACAAAATTGTAGTTGGAATAGTTCTTCAGGCTAACAATTCAAAGTACTATGTAATTCACTCTCTGTATAAATACTGAATAATATAGAAGGTTGTGGTTGTGCAAGCCATTAACAGTTTCTACTTGGTATCAGAGCAGGTCGATCTATCCCAAAACCATCCCTGCAATTCACTTTCTCACCATGGCCAATGAAGACTCCTCCACCACTGCTAATCTCACTCCCACCATTGCAGCGTCCAATCCCACCCTTCCGCCAGTCCAAATTCACCACCTTATCTCTGTTAAGTTGGACAATTCCAACTATTTACTTTGGCGCACTCAATTCCTGCCTTTATTAAAAGGCTATGAACTTGAAGGTTTTGTTGACGGGAGTAATAAATGCCCCGCTGAAACCCTGACGAACAACACAATCAATCCAGAATACATTGCTTGGAACAAACAGGACCAGATCCTATTAGGATGGCTCCTTTCCTCCCTCACTGAATCAGCACTCGCCCATGTTGTCGGCCTCCAAACCTCACAAGCAGTATGGGAAGCTTTATCCAAGCACTTTGCCTCCAAAGCTCAATCGCGAATCCTGTATCTCAAACGAGAACTACAGAATGTAAAAAGAAGGATCCAAAACCATAGCTGAATATTATCGCCATGCCAAGCACCTAGCTGACAATCTTGCTGCAGCAGGTAGCCCTGTCTCGACCACTGACCTCCAACACATAATTCTTGGAGGCCTTGACTCAACTTATGATGCCATTGTCACTGTCCTAACGACCACTGCCACTGATCTCCATATGGACGACTTTTACTCCAACTTACTTTCTTTTGAACTGCGTTTGGAGGCACAGCTTGCCAATTTGCCCCAACCCACTGCCAATGTTGCCCATCAAGCATCTCCGTCTCGCTCATCTACACCATATCAGAACAACAGAGGTAAGCCAAATAACTATAGACATAGAGGACCTCGTCGCTCCCAAAATCAGTCTCATTCAAACTCATCTTAAGGTGGACCCTGTCAGCTTTGTGGGCGTAAAAGCCATGTTGTAAGTGATTGCTGGTATAGGTTTGATAAGACTTACAAACCACCCTCCACTACTCCTCCAACTGCTTATGTTGCTGCTCCCGGTTCTCTGATTGATGCAAACTGGTGCCCGGATAGTGGTGCTACTCATCATCTCACAAACGATCTCTCTAACCTCCATATCCAATCAGACTATCATGGCCCTGATCAAATCCGAGTTGGTAATGGTACTTCTCTTCCCATTCATCATACTGGTAAATCATCTTTTAAAATTGGTAATCGCTTATTTCGTTTAAATAATATTTATCATGTACCATCTATCTCTACAAATCTTTTATCAGTTTCACAATTCTCTAAAGATAATCATGTCTTTTTTGAATTTCATCCTTCTCATTTTATGTAAAGGACCAGGACACAGGGACAGTATTGCTCCAAGGCAAGAATAAGAGGGGATTGTATCACTTTAGTCATCCGCCAGCAGTCGGATTTGTTTCTCAGTCAGTTTCACTTTGGCATCATCGATTAGGTCACCCAATGCTAAAAGCAGTTAATAAAGTAGCGTCATCTAATGATCTACCTGTTGATCATGAGTCGTTGTCTTTTTGTCATGCTTGCAATATAAGCAAGAGTCATAAATTGCCTTTTTCTTCTAGTAAAACAAAATATGATGCTCCATTACAATTAATTGTCTCTGATTTATGGGGTCCAGCACCCGTTCTTGCTAAAAATGGTTATCGCTATTATCTACTTTTAATGGATGTGTTTAGTCGTTATACTTGGCTTTATCCTCTTTGCCATAAGTCTGATGCATTACACATTCTTATTCAATTCAAGTTACAAATTGAAAATGTTACTGGAAAGAAAATTAAAGTTTTTCAAACAGACAATGGGACTGAATACAAAAAGTTCACAAACTTTCTAAACAATCACGGTGTTATTCATCGTTTTACTTGCCCACATACTTCCCCACAAAATGGTTTAGCTGAACGCCGACACAGACACATTGTTGAGTCCGGTTTGTCTCTACTTAATCATGCTAGTATGCCTTTATCATTTTGGGCTGATGCTTTCATGACTAGCTGTTATTTAATTAATCGCCTTCTCTCACCAACAATATCCGGCTCCACGCCCCTTGAGTTAATGTTTGGCACAAAGCCTGATTATACACAACTAAAATCCTTTGGATGTCTTTGCTATCCGTATCTTCGTCCTTATGCACCTAACAAACTTGTTCATAGGTCTCTTCCATGTGTTTTTCTTGGATATTGCAGTTCACAAAAGGGATATATGTGCTATAACATTGACTCCCAGCGTCTCTACATCTCTCGTCATGTCCGTTTCGAAGAAACAATCTTCCCTTATTCTAGTCAAAGAGACAATACTGCAACTGTAAGTGCTTCTGTTTCTCAATTCTTCCCAACCACTTCATTAATTCTCTCTAATCTCTCACCAGCCCCCACCATTCAGTCTCCTTTATCATTACCTACCGGTAACATATCTCCTTCACCATTACCTACCGGTTCACAACCAGCACCAGCAGCACCTTCTCCTAGTGTGCTAGAACCCACCTTCCCACAAGCTGAACCAACACAGTCCTCCCCTACTACAGTAACGCCCAACAACCCACCAACCCATCCAATGGTTACACGAGGCAAGGCTGGGATTATAAAGCCGGTAAAACGTATGTGTCTATTGACCACTCACCATCCTTTACAAATCTCAGATGAAGACGAACCTACTTGCTATTTCCAAGCCAAAATACATACTCATTGGCGCAATGCCATGGATGATGAAATAAACGCTTTACTGCAAAATGGAACTTGGATTCTTACACCTTCAAAACAAAACCAGAATGTAATTGGTTGTAAATGGGTCTTTCGAACAAAACGAAAATCCGATGGCACTTTTGAGAGACATAAGGCTGGATTAGTTGCGAAAGGGTTTAACCAACAAGCAGGCATTAATTATGGTGAAACATTTAGTCCTGTCATTAAGCCATGTACCATTCGAATTGTCCTTACAATTGCTCTAGTCAACAAATGGCCATTGCGTCAAATTGATGTTCAAAATGCCTTTCTTCATGGTCATCTTACCGAGGAGGTTTATATGAAACAACCACCAGGGTACATTGATCCTAAATTTCCAAATTATGTATGCAAACTTCGAAAATCTCTATACGGACTCAAACAAGCCCCTAGAGCATGGTTTTTCAAACTTACTAGTTTCCTTATCAGTCTTGGCTTTGTTGGTTCAAAAGCAGATATGTCTTTATTCATGCGCCATACGAAGATGTCTACTCTCTTCATCCTTATATATGTTGATGATATTATAGTTACAGGAACTCCAGGAGATCACATTAATACACTTCTACAACAACTACAGTCCTCCTTTGCCATCAAAGATCTAGGTCTCCTGCATTACTTCCTTGGCATTGAAGCAATTCCACATTCAAATGGCCTTTTTCTCTCCCAACGTAAATACATCATGGAACTGCTGCAAACCGGCAAATTTGATGGTGCCAAGCCCATCACCACACCTCTAGCCACCAACATACAGCTGTCAAAGTTCGACAGTCCCAAATTTTCTGATCCCTCTCAGTATCGAAGCATAGTGGGATCTCTCCAATACCTTTCATTTACCAGGCCTGATATAGCTGTCGCAGTGAACAAGGTATGTCAACACATGCATGATCCACGAGATTTCCATTGGGCAGCTGTCAAACGTATACTTCGCTACTTGAAACATACAATCAATTTCGGTCTAAAGCTCTCTATTCCAACCAACTTATCTCTTCATGCATTTTCTGATTCGGATTGGGCTGGTTGTCCGGATGATCGTCGTTCCACAAGTGGTTACTGCATATACTTTGGAGGAAACTTAGTCTCATGGAGTGCACGCAAACAGAAGACTGTTTCTAGATCAAGCACAGAAGCAGAATATAGAGGAATTGCCATTACTGCAGCTGAAATAATGTGGATACAATCATTGCTTAAAGAACTCAAATTACCCATGCAGTCACCTCCTACACTATGGTGTGATAACTTGAGTGCCACTTATCTCACAATCAATCCTGTTTTCCATGCTCGGACAAAACACATTGAGATAGACTATCATTTTGTTCGCGAACAAGTTGCAGCCAAGAAGTTGTCAGTCCGCTTTATTTCAACCGAAGACCAGATTGCAGATATTTTCACAAAGGGCTTGAGCACTCAACGATTTGAAGTGTTAAGGAACAAGTTGTCCATCCAGAATCGGCCGTTCAACTTGCAGGGAAGTGTTAAGACTGTCTATACCAGTGCAGCCCACAACTGCAGAAAATCTTAGCAAGAATAAGTCTATCCACTTGTTACGTATATATCTCTTGAGAATAGGTCTGCATGAGTATATACAAAATTGTAGTTGGAATAGTTTTTCAGGCTAACAATTCAAAGTACTATGTAATTCACTCTCTGTATAAATACTGAATAATATAGAAGGTTGTGGTTGTGCAAGCCATTAACAGTTTCTACTTTAGATCATAAGGTCGTATTTGTTCTGCAGTTTTGGAGGTAAGTTTCTGGTTTAATTTACAGATTTGTGATTCAATTGTGACATTTCTGAGGTAATATAACCCATTTATTGTTGGTTTTTAAGTTATATTTATTCCAAGTAAATTGAGATTTCAAACTTGGTTTTTATGTTGGAGAAGCATCTTTTGAAACTGGTTTAGTAATTAAAATTGAAGTTTGATCATAATGTTCACATCTCATGTCTTCTATTAGATTTTATTAATAGTGCAGAGTTTATTTATGCATAAAACATGTTGGAGAGAGGCAGCACTAATTTTGTCCAAATTGTTTTAGTTCCTTAAGTTGCCCAAAAATTGCAAAATTGACATACATGCCTGACCCTTAATTCTTACAGCTGTCTGATGCCTTAGATTTATGTCCCTTTCGTTTTCTTAAGAATGAAAGACTATTAAGCTCCTTATGTAACCTTTCGCTTTTTTCCTAAACAGTAACATATTTGGACAATATAAAAGCTGTGGATTGGATCACTTGTCTCTTGGAACCTTGTGATATTAAATATCTTAGTGCACTTTTCGTTGCAAGGTAGGACAAAATACACTTGCACATGAGTTTTAGAAGCTAAAGCAAAATTTGTTGTAGAATATTAGACTGAGAACAAATACTTACCCTTTCAGACGATAAAAGTCCTTCCAGTTATACAGTGTGTTCATGTTCTGCTCATGATAGTAATAAGTAATACATTAGCTTGGTGGAGAAAACTAATGCAAGTAGTTTTATTTAGTAAAGTAGTTTTAGATAAAAGAACAGTATACATGATCGTTTTAACCGTCACTCCACAATTTACTATCACACAATGGAAAATTCATCCATGAGAACATTTTGCTCAGAGATACATGAAAACTGTGCATGGCTATTATATTAAGTGTTGAGGCATTATGGGTTCATCAAAGTTCATCCTTTTTTTCAACAACACAAATATGACGTAAGTTTAGTCTAATTTGTGCAGGCAACCAGGGGTCAATAAAGAGCCATCCTTCAGATTGTATAGAATGAACAAGATCGGAGTCTCGGTATATGTAACTTGTAACAGTTCCTTCAAATGGAACTATTGCATGCCAACATGATACTACACAATAGCGAGCTATTTTTACTTATATCGATTTTATCCATCTATAAAAATAGTAAAATTTAATATAAAATGGGTCCACATTCATGCAAGCACAAACACCACTTTCATATCAAATAATGCTCCAGTATTTTTATAGACTCACTATGCTTCTCTTTAAATGCTTTGAACATTGCCATTGAGAAATTTGCCATAGCATCACTGGCCAGAGAGTTCCTAAGTTTGTTCAGAGAAATAGAAATCCAAGGAAGCCATTTTTAAGAAATGTCACCATTTTTCTGTAAGAATGTTACTTGTATGATATCTATTGATGTCGTGGTAAAATAATAATAATTATGTGTCCAGAAAGTCAGCGTAATAGATGGTATGATGTTCATTGTCTTTTGATCGTTATTGCAGGTTTAATGGAAGGGCTCCTGGAGGCTGGAGTTGGCTGTATTTGTGGAGAATATATGTGATGAAAGTGGAAGTTAATGAAGAGAAATGCAACCATCAAAGTAATTTTTAGCATTTTTTTTATTTGTTTCTAACGGTTGACAAATTTTGCAAAATAATTAATGATTGTTATTTATGAGGAATGGTTGTATGACGAATTTTGATGTTTGTTGAATTAAATTTTCTTCAGAAAATGAATTGTTATATTTTGCTATATGTGCTTCAGAAAATGAAATTGTTACCTGTTATATTGGATTCATGAAATGATCTGTGATGTGCTGTATATTTTGGTTGTTTTATGCTTGAGAAAATTAGTAAAGGTTGTAAGTGTTACAAGTTTTTATTTTGCAACAACTAAGTGTTATAAACATTTTACTAGCAACGTTAATAAACGTTACAAATTTTATATTCCGCATGGTAATAAACGTCTGTAAAGTTTAATTTGCAACGGTTATAAGCGTTTATACAATATGTCGTTTGTCATGGTTATAACCGTTACAATATCTATAATAAAAATTGTCACGCACCCTGTAACCATAGTTATAATTGTTAGGAAATTAATTTGTCACGCTTAAAAGTGTTACAAATACTCTTTTCTGGTGTTGTTAATTAACAATCTGCACACAATTCCTAAAAGAACAGGTGTACAATACGGAAAACGGAATGTAACAAATTTGAATGTGACAATACATTGCATGCCTGTTCTTTTAGGAAAACAAGAATTTTTTTAATGGTGCACCAGTTTCAGTTCCACTATACATTTTCAGGTTTCTATAAGATTGGAAACTGGATGGCTTTTGTATGATACTTGACGGTTATTGGTTTTTGATGGTTTTCAGGATTCTGTAAGATTTAAAATACAAATTAAAAGGCCCAGCTGATCAAATTTAAACAAATATATATGTGTTTAAACCCACTTTAGTAATAGTTTTGTTAATTTGTTGCAGATGGTACACAGGTAAGGTGCATAACAATGAAAGCTTATAAATTTGATGCCTGTAGCATACATTCTAACCTAGATTACAAGTATTAGTTTCAAATATAATAATCGTAGTTATGAACTAAATCATGATAATTGGAAACAACTGCTTATGTCTAAATAGGTGCGAGGTCAACATAGAAAACTAGAGATGAATAACTACTAATTGTAGGTGCATCCATTCTTGTCACCATTCAAGGACGAAATAAAAAAGAACAAAAAATATAGAAAGGTAGTTAAATTATTATTCAAGATTACCAGAGATTAAAATCCATTCTCGGCACACATAGGATACTGGTTTTAACAGGTACTATATTGCACTCTACTTTAAGTTGTTATATATGTTCTCTTGTTTAAGTAATATTCATATGCTTTTATGATCCATGTTTCTATCGAAATTAAAGTCATGGTGGCTTAAATGTTAACGCACTGGTGTTTTTGACATTTTCTTTTCTCCATGTTTTGTTTTTTCACCACTCGGCACTCAGATGTTTAAACTTTAACTAAGAAATTAAAAACTTGATTTAAAAGATAGACCCCAAAGCTCAACATGTACAAAAGTTGTTATACTCTCAAAATCCATATATTCAAAACTGCAAACATTTGAAAACTTACCCAAATAAAACACTGCCAAAAACCACTGCCGAACATCTGATATAAGCCACTGCTCAACATGAATTCCAAGCCACTGCCAAAAACCACTGCCGAATAACAAAGTAAAATTAATGTGTGGCAAACATTGGCAGTCTTTTTTATATTAAAATTAGAGAATTGTGAAATTACCTAAATAGAAGAAAACCATCATTTCTGATATGTTGCATGTAGGTTTTCAATTACCCATGTGAGAAAAAAGTACAACAATAAATAGAAGGGTAAATAGGCACATGGAAGAAGTTGCAAAAAAATTTAGTCTCAAGGACAACAAGTTTGCTTTTTAGTCTGAAGGACACTTTTTAGTGTAAACTGGAAATGACAGTTACAACTATCATTCTGTGCTTTACACTAAAATTGTCTTTCAGCCTAAAAAACAAACTTTTTGTCTCTGAGACTAATTTTTTCTGCAACTTCTTTCTTGTACCTAAAAATCCCTAAATAGAAAAGAAAAGTGCACATTTAATTATTCTTATTGTGTTCGATTAAATGTTGAAAAGAAATAATTTTAATATGATTCTTAGTCATAAACATAAGTATAATAAATTATTTCTTGAAAAAAGATAAATCATACTTACTTGAAGTTGATTCTATGATAACATTTACGGAAAGCCAAGCTATAGTAGAACTAACTGCATCTTCAATAAACTCAAACTTAGATGTAGGTCTCCATAAATGGGCATTTGGAATTTTTATAATATCAACCCAAACTTTAACTGCATCTTCTCCTAATGGACAAAATAGACCATCTCATTTGAATTAGTCGAAGACACGCATCCTTCAGCAATAACTTCTTTCGCTCCATGAACACTAATCAACTTGCATTTAATTTTTGACATGAACTTTGTACTCTGTCATTCAAAATATGAAACCTTTTAAATATATTTTCTAAAAACAAAAGTGATTCTAAGAATAAAACAGTGTCAACACATATGTTTTTATAAATTAAATACATAAACTATATACATTACCGTTGGAGGTGATACAATATTTGCTGTATGAGAAGATGTTGTAGCATTAATATTCTCGACAACTATATTTTTTTGCGGCCAAGCTACTTTGCTACCAACAGCTTCTCCAACATATGTCATACCAACGGTGGTCTCCATAAGAACGCATTTGGTTTTTTTGGCTCATCAATCAAAACAAGTAGATTGTCCAAGAGGAATATTATCCATAGGCTGGCTTGGATCACCAGAGCGCAACCACTCTTCAGCAACTAATTCTTTACTTTCGACCCAATCATACGGTTTGCATTTCTTATTTGTGCCGCTGGTAGTAGTCCAGAATTTTTTATATAAGATTTTGTATATTAAATCATAAAGCTACTGAGTGCATAAAGAATTAAGTATACCATACTGTCCTCTTTTTCAAAGTCTATCATAATATGGAGAACAACTCTATCAGCTAGCCATGCTATTATCTCATCCTTAGCTTCTCCAATACGTGAGATCATCTTAGGTGTACGTCTCCATAACAAAGCATCAATTTCTTTGGAAATTCCATCAAAATTTTCATGGCATTCGATCCAAAAGGAATATTGTATAAAAGCTCTTTCGGGTCATTTGAAAGAAATCTTCCTTCAGCAACTATTTTATCCATCCCGGTCCAATCCAATAAATTACATTTGATGTTTGGTTGATCATGCTTATTCTACAATTAGTCAAAAGCAACTATATATATTATACAGTAAATCAAAAACAAAAATTCAAATAATAGCACAACAATCATATAAGTATTACCACTTGAGATGGACTCTCGTCTCTACAACTTCCTTTGGCCTGATAAACAATTATAGGTAAGTAATTTTTAGTATACGATATTATATGTATGTTACATTGGTGTACTTGCAGCTCAGGCATCATACCCATGAAATGATTTAAACTATCTATGTTCTCAACATGCCAGTCATAGATTAATGGATTCATTTCAAAACTGACGACAAAATAAGAGCAAAAAAATTCTAAACCCATTCAAATCAAAATACTGGAACGTTGGATGAAAAAGAAACTTATCATCATTTCCATGTTGAACTCAGAAGTTGGAAAATATATGTTGAACGAATTTTGTATTAAATTGGAAAATGTATGTTGACAAAAAACCCATGTGCGCAAGTGCATAGTTAATTAACTGCATGTATACATATCCCCATCAAAATAAAGCTGTTAATCATTCATCAAAGTTCAAAATATATACACAAGCTATACAATACAAAAACGGCTGACATTGCAATGTAGGTGTTTGAAGAATTTGAAAGAAGAGAGCATGGAAATTACGATGCAATTAGGAAGGAGATTAAAGATTTAACAGAAATGTTATGTCTATCATTAGTAGAAAAGTTGAAAAGGAGATTACCTCGTTAAAAGATGTGGTACAAAAGAGATTGATTGAGCCAAAAATGACCAAGGGAGCAGTAGTGAAAACAAAAATGATACACACGTCAAGGAGAAACAAAACTAGATAAGACTTTGGGTAGAAAATTACAAGAACTGAGAAGTCATATATATGATTCTATCATTAGGGGAAAAACATGAATGAGAATGGTGATAAAAAAATGTGCTAAAAAAGAACTGTTACTAAACTGTATTAATAAATATTTGCACAATGGACAAAACAACAAAATTATATTACAATATGATATGATACTGTACATTGAAATCTTAGTTTAAAAAGGATTTGCAAAATTACAGACGTACTTGTACAAGCAGTATTGTGGACAGTGGCACTCTTGGTTGGTTATTAAACATAAACGCTAACTAGGCACTTAGTTTAACAAGTTCAATTGGGGTATATTAATATATAAAAAAATGAAACTAATCGCGGTTTGAGAGTATTATATTATTCAGTTGTAAAATTGATCATACCATAGGCGGTACAGTACACAACAACCTCAAGTTGCATCTAAAACAGATTATTTTTCCAACCATTTGAGTCATTAACGCTTAATTAATTTATAGACATTGCAAATTATATTTGTCAATTTCCATTTGCAGTTACAGATGGAATTACTTAAGATTGGTATAAGAACTCTATTGTATAACAATTTATACAGCTTTCATACATTTATTCGACACGAGCATTAAAGAAATGGTTTGATAATTAAATGAGCAACGACTAGCGGTACATAGTACTAACTAAAATCAAGCACGTATTGAATATATATACCATGGGCGGTGTTAGATTTTGGTCAAAAGATTGTTGGAAAAAAATGCAATCCTTATACGAATTTGCATTATTTTCTCCCTTTCTCAATTATTTCTATCTATTATAGTCAACTTCTAGAACAAATATATATTTTTTCCTATGAAAAGTAATAACACCATTATAAATAAAACCAAAAGAATTCCAGAACATGATATCCGTCCATGTTTTATTATGTAAATACTTTTAATACCAGTTAATTAAATTTTTTGGTATCTGCACATTGGAAAAAAAATCAACTATAAAAGCTATACATGCAGACTACAGCTTTCAAAATTCACTTCTTTGACGACTTTGATCTGTTAATTTATTATTAGCGAGGATGGAGCTTAAGCCTAGCATGTCCGCCCTTGTCACTGGAGGCGCTAATGGAATAGGTATATAAATATTTTATCATTATTATTATCCCATTTTTACTAGAATTCAGGCATGTGCTTTTTTTGTGTCCGATTATGACTTTATGACAGGGAAAACATATAGACATCAATTTAAGATCATCTAACAATATACACTTGTAAACATCTATAATAAACTACTACTTAACTGTTGTTCGATAGAAACTGAAGTTTCATTATAGGCTATGTAGAAGGGAAATTAAGAATTTTAAACCAGGTTCATGGTAATATGCACTTATGTTTATGTGCATATATTATAAACATAGGCAACTGGTTTATGCACGGTGGTAAACTATTTACTGATTGCTCATGAATCATGATTTGATAACAAAAGTATTAACTAATTGTTTCTGTTTATGATTTAGGTAAAACAATTTGCATGGCTCTTGTCCAAAATGGTATATTTGCTACTATTGTCGACATTTATGAAGAGAAGGGAAATGAAACAACTTCTCTACTAGAAAAAAAAAGTATGAAAGTCAACTCAGCTCAGAAATTTCCTTCTACAATGTTCATCAATTGTGATGTTACAAACACAAGTAATATATTCGCTTTTGAGGTCATCTGACTTTGTAGCTCTTAATTGCGATATGTTGAGTTTGATGTCTAGCAAGAGTTTTGTGGAGAAGAAGAGAGAATTGGATGGTGAAAATTCTATGCAGCTGAGGTCTTTGAAGTCTTCTGGGACAAGGTGTATGTTTGAAATTTCTGATATGTCAAGGTTTCAACGTGGAAAATGTTCGAATTTGAATTCGAATTCAAATAGGGAGGAGGAGACAAGGAGAGTTTGGTTGCCTATAGCAAGGAAGATAGTGCGGTTGTTTTCTGGGAAAGAAGGAAAAATAGAGTTTGATCATCCGTAGAATAATGGGGGGAGTTATTCAAATGTGTGAAGAGAAGACTGATATGTTATGTATATACAATTTACATGATTTACTAGATAGCAATGATCTAATGTAAAAGGTGCATTTATTTTAAATGATTTATACTTATTTTTACTCATAGAGATGAACCAATGTTTCTCTCAAAATTTTCAACTTGGCAGACATTGATGTTTTATTGTGGGTGGTTAAAATGTAAAAATTGCTTATTTGTAGAAAAATTTAATTATCTTATTGATTTTATCATCATTATGTTGAATTTCTATAAGCTTACATTTTAAAATTATTTTCTCTTGATAGTGAAAAAGGTTGGATTAAAATATAATCTGCAGTCCCTTTCATGTGGATCATAATCTTTGTTTTTCAAAGTTTTGTATAGGATTCTTGTACTCTTTTCTTGTATGGCCTATTTATTTTCGTGGTCGCTATGCCTAACTTTAATCATGTAAAATATAATTGATAATACACCCTTAATTGACAGTACAAATTGCATTTTTTTGCCATTTTTCTTCAATTCTTTAGAAAGAAATCCAACAGTGATTTGCATATAGCCTCATGGTAGTATTTGAAAATATTTCAATGGACACAGTGCCATATATTGCCAATATTTGCACTCAACAAATGACCTATTATTTTATACTTCTTTATGTTTAATATATATTAAGAGCGAAACATACCTGGTTTTGTGATACCAACATTTGAACTATCTTCTCCAAATCGGCAATTCTATTTTGAAGTTGCATTTTTTGTTTTTGGTTAGCTTGTGACAACACAAACTTGGTGTAGGCCATACCTCTTCGCATTCCTCTTAATCGTCCTAATCTATCTTGTCCCAGCACTGCAAAAAGAGCATCTTCTCTCACATTAGTTATCGAGGTCGATTGTGATTCATTGTTAAACTTTTTAAACTTCTCCTGTAAAATTCAACATACATTATAATCTACAAAATTATCACATTATAAAGTCATTTGTAATATGTCAATTTGAAACAAAATCACACACAATAGTTTCTTCAACAGAGAAGCTCACTGGCTAACCATTTTTCCAAGTGTGTGATCTAACCCAAACATCATCTCTA
This sequence comes from Allium cepa, assembly GCA_030765085.1. Classification (NCBI taxonomy): domain Eukaryota; kingdom Viridiplantae; phylum Streptophyta; class Magnoliopsida; order Asparagales; family Amaryllidaceae; genus Allium; species Allium cepa. The sequence continues at coordinate 498,118,157 of CM060944.1, read as the reverse complement.
GAAACAGAAGAGGGATTGGTACTCTCTTTTTTCTACATTAACAAAAATTAAATAAAACAATTGATCATAATTTTATAAATGACATAAGTACACAATATTAAAAAACTTTACTCACCGTATCTACAGCTAATCGAGCCATTTCTTTACGGCTGCATATGTGTGGCATCTGTTTGCATCGGCTTTAAATATTCCACTTTGTTTCTGAATAAGAAATTAGAATACATTGAATAGTTAATTCATGCACACGAAGAATGACCGTTTAGGCATAATTTACCTTACATTTTGAACTGGTTTGCAAGTTGACAAAATCATTCCACTCCTTCATACTTTGGATATTATCTGGTTTGAATCAAAGTCTTTCCTTCTTTGACTTTGCTTTGATTATTTTATTAACTAATTTACATTTTGAACACCTAAAAATACACCACATTTGCTGAAATATGGAAACCTTTTGTCATTCTTCATTCAACCTAAATCTAGCCTATATAAACAAAAAAAGCATTTAATATAAGTTCATCTTCCGTACATTTATGCACATTCACATATACAACACTACCTACACTGGCATACACATGAACACAAAACACGGTAATAAATTTATGCTCACACACCAAACATAGCCATGCTCAACACATGAGAAATGTGTTGAGTATATTACCTTGTGAATTAAATAAATGTTTAAACTAGGGTCAGCAAACTAAAGATATACACAAAGGAGGCAACCAAAATCAGTTCAATGTAGTAAAATGATGAGCAAAGCAAAACTAAGACAAATTTTTGTTATAATGGTAGTGGCAGTCGGGTTCAATATATATTTACTGCCAACCTCTAAAGTAATAAAAAGATATGTGTCAGCTGACAAGTTCTCAACTAAATGAATTTAAAAGCAACCATATGTTATATGACACCAACCATGCATTTAAGTTCCCTGTTTTTAACACGTAACAACTTCACCATGCTTTTCTTTTCTTAATTAATATGGTTTAAGCAAACCTTTGCAACATCTTAAATAAAATTATTAGTCCGACCATACATTTTGTAATATGTTTGTACAACGTTAATTTATTTTTTCACCATTGGTTTGTATTTTTGTTGGGATCCCTCCTTAATGTAGAGTTTCTAGAAAATTATAGATCTTTCTAGAGAAGTATAGAATTTTCTAGAACGTTTCAGAGAACTCTCTAAAGGCTTGTGGAAGAGTGTGGAACCCTCTGGAATATTCTGGAGATGTGTGGAACCTTACGGAAGAGTATGAAAGGATGTAGAAGGGAATGAAAGAGTGTAGAGATTCTTAGAGAGTGTGGAGCATTATAGAAAATCAATCTCCACCGTTGGATACAAGTAATCTCTAGCATTCATTATGGAGGTTGAATAGTATAAACAGGGTTAGGAGCCTTTATTCTTAACCATCAATTAATCAAGAAAAAAAATCCAAGAATTATAAAAGAGAGCCGCTTTGAGAGAAAAAGAAAGATAGCTTGGAAAGTCTCTATCCTCAGGCTTGAGTGAGCCACTGAGTGTGAGTTGCTTTTGTAATCATATTCTTGTAATCCTACTATTATTTGGTATAGTGGAAGAATCTCCATATTAGAGAAGTATAAACTCTTGTGCTTCCGTTACTACTTTCAATCTTAAAATTCCTATCTCAACTTCACGAAGCGAGAAAGCCCGAGATTTTCCAATAGTGCTATTAGAGCCAGGTTCATCCATAGGCATAATCAAGCTTATGAATTATGGACAAAACTTGAGTCCATGATTCAGAAGAAAACGCCTCGTAATAAGGCTACTTTAGTTCGATGGTTGGTGAAGTTGGAATATAAGGATGGTCATAGTATGATTGAGCATTTGAATAATTTCAAGGGGCTTGTAAATCAACTAACAAAATTGATATGCAGATTGATGATGAGTTACAAGCATATTTACTCCTTAGTTCCTTACTGGAAAGTTGGGACACACTCGTAGTTACACTTAGTAACTCAGCTCCGGAAGGAAAGCTAACCATGGATACCGTCAGTGAAATTCTTCTTGGTGAAGAAGCAAGGAGAATGGAACGAGGTGATTCTACCCATCCCGAAGTAAATGTTGTTGAGAATCAGGGTAGGAATAAAACTCGTTGACGTAGTAAGAGTTGAGATCCACATCAATCTCAAGGTAGATCCAAGACACGCTCGAAGATTGCATGCTATTACTATGGAAGGATGGGTCACGAGAAAATGGAACGTTGATCCTTCAAGAAAGACCAAAAGGCCGGTAATGTTAAGACAAACCAAATAAGCCCAAAGAAGCAAGAAGAGAAGAGTACTACTACCATAGTATTAAAGAAGATCTGCTATATCTCGTTGGTGAAGGTAACATTCTAAACATTGCTTATGATGAGAGTTCTTGGATCGTTGATTCTAGTGCTTCCTTTCATGTTACTCCATATAAAAGCTTCTTCTCATCCTACCAAAGAGGTGACTTTGATACAGTACAAATGGGAAATCAAGATAGAAGCAAGATCATTGGGATAGTAGACATCATTCTAACAACAAGCACCGGGTGCAAGCTTGTTTTTAAAGATGTGAGGCATGTCCTGGCCATGCGCCTCAATCTTATCTCCATCGGAAAGCTAGATGATGATGATCTGACGAATTACTTTGTTGAAGGAAAATGGAAGCTCACCAAAGGAAGTTTAATAATGGCTCGAGGAAAGACGGTAGGATCATTGTACATAATGCAACTAAGCTCTGCAAAGGAGAGGTAAACATCAACACTGATGATATGGACACAGGGCATAAATGACTTGGGCATATCAGTGAGAAGGGTCTTCACATACTCGCTCGGAAAGAACTCCTCCCTGGTGTGAAAGGTAAACTACTCAATTGTTGTGCTCATTATTTAGCTGGGAAAAAACACAGATTTGCTTTCCAAAGATCTTCTCAGCCCACAAGGAGAAATAACATTCTAGATCTCGTGCACACTGTTGTGTGTTCGATGTCTGAGAGAACTATTGGTGGTGCTTTACATTTTGTCACCTTCATTGATCATCATTTGAAGGAAAGTGTAGTTGCACATGTTAAATCAAAGGATCAAGTGCTTGATGCCTTCAAAGCATTCCATGCTCCAGTGGAGCGTGAGACCGGACGAAAGATCAAGTGTGTACGATCAGATAACGGGGGTGAGTATATAGGTCCTTTTAAAGCCTATTGCAAGAAACATGGAATTAGGATAGAGAGGACTCCACTCAAGACACCATAATTGAATGGGCTAGCTGAGATAATGAACCGTACCATTGAAGAAAGAGTTCGTTGTATGCTCTCTCATGCTAAGTTACCCAAATCATTTTGGGGAGAAGCTATAATGACCGTGGTTGATATTGTCGACCTCACACTATCAGTTCCTTTGGATGAGGCCATCCCAGAAGAAGTTTGGAAAGGCAAGAGGGATTTATACAATCATCTCAAGGTGTTCAGGGTGTAGGGAATTTGTTCACATCCCCAAAATTGAGAGAGCTAAGCTTGACGCAAAAATAAAGGAGTGTATCTACCTTCGTTCACCCAAGGATTAATTTGGGTATCGGCTCTGGGATCCAACTAACAAGAAGATTGTTCACAATAGAGACGTTGAATTCTTCGAAGATAAAACAATTGAAGATATCAAGAATTTAGAGAGGTCAAGATTGAGAAGCACTTAGGAAGAACCTCAATCTAGCACTCCAACCGCACTAGAGCCGAGACGATCCTCGAGGGATAGAAGACCATCCACTCGATACAACACAAAGGAGTATGTTATGCTCACTAATGAGGGGGAGCCTCAAGGCTATAAAGAAGCAATGAGTGATTGTCATAAAGAAGAATGGAGAATAGCCATGCAAGAAGAAATGCAATCCTTGCATGAGAATAACACATATAAACTAGTGGAGCCGCCAAAAGGGAGAAGAGCTTTGAAGAATAAGAGGGTGTATAGAATCAAGACCGGAGAGAACTGTTCAAAGCTTCGCTACAAAGCTCGGTTAGTCTTCAAAGGATTCAGACAAGAAAAAGGTATCGACTTTGAAGAGATATTCTCTCCCGTGGTAAAGATGTCTGTGGAATATGCGAGTATATGATTTTTGTTTGATGATAATAAACATATATATATATATATATATATTCATTTAAATGTATTTGTTAATGTACTTTTTTATTTTTCATAGATTAAATAAATATTTGTTGAATAAAATAAATTACACAGAATTTGAATTCAAACAGAAATTTTATTCAAACAAATATTTATTACAATCTTGAAAAGTACAAATTCAAGCTCTCACTATACATATACATTTTTGATTACATCACAATTATATAACAATTGTTTTTACATTAATAACCTCACTACATATCACTCACACTCGTATTTTGTCTTCAACTGCATTCCAGTTTGAATCCAACATCTGAGCAATCTGCAAAAATATTCACTAACGCAGTAAAATTGAAAAAGATATATTTTTGCAATATAAAATTAAATATGATTTTTGAAAATATGATTTGCCTCAGTTATTTGGGTTGTTCGTCATCATTCACATTTGAATTCATCACACACGAACAATGTGACATGCACAGTGTATCACTGTACATGCCACAAGGCCGTGCACATCAATATACACTTGAAAATGCTACAGGGACAGGTGAGCACAGGTCAAACCCAAATGAAAAACCGGGCTCAACTCACGTGCAATATACTGAAAATCACGACACGAGCACAAGGTCAAACCCGAGTTTTTAAAACTGGGTTCAACACAAGGCACAATAAACTGAATGCAAAGGTCAAGTCATTGTTTTCATGACTCAACACAAATGCAAAGCTTCGACAAATCAAAACTGCATCAGATCAAAAATGAAAGACCAAAGTGCAATAGAACAACTCCAAATGCATCAGTGCATGAAGACTGAAACAACATCAAAGCATGAACTCACATGTACAACTATGAAAACTGATATGAAACAATACATGGTGAAATTGGATCAACATGGTCAGACACACCTCAAATGAACACTACAGACTCAAGAAAAGTTCAAGACATATCAATGGAAATGAGACAGGAAGCAAGTCAGTGACATGCACATCAACCAAACAACAATGGGTCAAGATACAAAACCAAATAAACACCATGATATTCAGCTCAGTTCAACACAATGAAAACTACAGTGATCTCAATATAGCAATGACAGTGTACGTGAATACTGCACCAACCAGAATGGATGCAGTGACACAAAGGCATAGCAACTACAACAAAGACCAAGTCAAAGTCCAGTGATGTAAACAGTGAAGAACATGGATGTCAAAGGCAATACACAAGTGACAGTGCACTAATAACCAGAAACTCAAGATCACACAAGCAAATGTCCAAACAACAACTCAACGACACATGACTGCAACATAAAGCATGTCGAGCTCAATACAATCTAGTATGCAAAATGGAGAATATACAAGTGCAGACCAAACAGAAGACAAGTGCATAACAAACCCAAATAACCAGACTCAAGTAAAGTACACAAGTACAAGATCAACACGGCAATATGTTAAAAACATATGATCCAGCAAAGGCCAAAGTTTAACAAAGGCAAACACACCAGTATGTAGTGATACAAATGCAACAACCAAAGTCAAGAGCCGAGCAACAGAATCAATTATGCAACAGTGAATAAAAATGAAACATACAAAATGCTCAAATGAAGTTCATGTTAAACCGACCAAAGAAGATGGCCAAAGACGAAGACTACAAGATGAACGAAGTTCAACAAGTACAGAGAAATTCACAGTGAAGACGAAATCATGGAAGGGCCAGATAATTCGAATTCATGACAGTGTACAATAAAAAAAAAAATCAAAAACGTATCTTTGAAATAGTCAAAGAAAATTAAAAAGGGAAAGTTTTTGCCGTAAGGATCGAACGCTCTCAAGTTAAAGCCGTGAGCATCAAGGTTGAAAATATATCAGGAAAGTCGTGCGCATCAGGAAAGAAGAAATTTGGAAAGTATCGAATTGATACGAACAAAATCAAGTGTCACGAATTCATATAAATACCACACCCAAAAGATCATCATAGGCATCGAGTTCAATTGAAGCAATCATTAAACCAGCAACGAAAAAAATTACATACCGAATCAACAACGAACTCGATCATCAGAGAACGAGCGAGCCAAGCAACGAGAATCGATCAACAGAGGAGCAACGCAAACCAGAATCAATTATCAGAGAAAGCGTGAGCAAACCAGAGAATTGATTTGGAAAAAGTCCCAATTTGGATCGCAAGAGACGAAGCCCTAATTTCAGATAGTAGATCGGCCGCAACTTTCTTCACATAGCAAAAGAAAGAAGATCGAGTGAAAGAAAACAATTGGGCCGGCCTTTATTCTTATTAAAGAGGCTTTAGTTATTTTATTTAGGGTTTTAGTAAAGGGGTTTTTTTATTTATTTTTTATTCGAGCAAAAATCATGGATTCAAGTTTGTATTTTAATTTTTGCTCCTGCTTTTATTTTTCAAGTCTGTCTTTTTTCCTAGTCAAAGAATTGGTAAATCACCACCTAGGTTGTAGGTAGTGTCAGATTGTCTGGTTAGAATTAGTTCAGTGAGCGGGGTGTGCGAGTTTGCAAAACTCTATAGGCGGGAGCAGAGTTTGCGAGTTTGCAAAACTCTATAGGCGAAGCAGGGGGTGCGAGTCTAGTAGAGTGTTTGTGAGCGGGAGCAAGGGTTTGCGAGTCTGTTAGAGTGTTTGTAAGCGGGATACTGTTTAATCCTAATAGAAATCTGGGAATGCAGCAGTAGGCAGGGGTTGGAGAAGCTGGGTAAATTTTGTGTGTGATTTACTTTTCAGCATATTTATTTCTCTAGTTTGTTTCTGTGTTTAATTCGAGAAAATTTGCTATAACCCTATTCACCCCCCCTCTAGGGTTAATCTAGATCCTACAAGTGGTATCAGAGCATGGTATTTTTCTTTAACTCTAGAGTCATGAATCCACCAAATAATGCTTTTTCTGAGGGGCAATCTATTGCTAGGCCACCCATGTTTAATGGGAATGATTATGCTTATTGGAAAGTTAGGATGAGTATTTATCTTAGTTCTGTTGATTATGATGTTTGGGACATTATTGAAACAGGCTATAAATCTCCCACTATAACCGTTGGTGATACTGAGATTCCTAAACCTAAGGATAGGTGGGATGCTAACGATAAGAAATTAAAAACTACAAATGCTAAAGCCATGAATGCTTTGATTTGTGCTCTTGATAGGAATGAATTTAATAGAATTTCTCATTGTAAAACTGTACAGGAAATTTGGCATACCTTGGAGGTGACACATGAAGGAACTTCTCAAGTCAAGGAGTCTCGTCTAGCCATATTCAGCAATGAATACGAGAACTTTGTGATGGACAAAGGCGAGAGCATAAAGGACATGTTTGGACGCTTTTCAACTTTGGTGTGCAACGCTAGAGCGCTTGGGAAGGTATTCACCGAGGTAGAGCTTGTGAGGAAGGTGCTACGAATCTTACCGATAAACTTTGAGACAAAAGTCACGGCAATCCAAGAATCGAAAGATTTGAGTAAACTAAGCATGGAGGAGTTGATTGGTAACTTGATGACATATGAGCTTGAGCTAAAAGTAAAGGAGGAACACAATAACTCCGGACCAAAGAAGAAGACGATTGCCCTAAAGAGCAAAGAAGAGAGCTATGAAGAAGAAGAAGATCCGATTGAAGAGCTTGCAATGGCTGTCAATAAACTTCGAAAATGGTCAAGATTCAAGCCACGCAAGAAGAAAACAAATGGTAATAGGTCAAAAGATTCTGACAATTCCGATAATGAATCGACGTGCTTTAACTGCAATAAGCCTGGCCACTTCAAACAACAATGCCCACTTCTCAAAAAAAAACAAAGGAAAGAAAAAGAAGAAGAAGGCATTTGCAGCGACTTAGGATGATGAAGAAGGAGAGGAAGTTTCGAATAATAGCTCAGAGGAGGCTAACTTGTGTCTTGTGGCAAAATCAGATTCAGAAGCAAGCTCAGAGGAATCTAGTGAGATAGGTGACTATTCTTATAAAGATCTTGTTTTTATTTATCTTGATCTTACTAAAGTAGTTGATACTCTTGAATCTGAAATTGAAAAACTGAAATCTGATAGGAGAGAACTTGCTCGTGAAAATTTTAGGTTAGAAACTGAACTTGAAAACATTCAAAATCTAGACTGTGAAAAATGTAAAATTTTAGATTTAGAATTATCAAGAATTAAGAATAGCTTTGAGAATCTTGAAAAAGAAAACTTGAGTCTTAAGGAAACCATTGACACTAGGAAAAAGGATTTTATAAATAGATGCACCTCACTTGTCACTGAAAACACAACACTAAAAACCAAAGTCCAAAATCTTGAGAAATCTCTGAATAACTTTTCAAGAGGATAAAAATCATTCAACATGTTATTGGGAAATCAAATTTTTGCTAACATCAGAAAAGGACTAGGTTTTGTAAAAACACAAGATGATGACGATGAAATAGGTAAGAGTGTCTCTGCTAGATGTGAAATAATTGAACATCATGTTGAAAACTATAGTCATAGGAACAAGAACACAAAATTTATACAAGTTTGGGTTCCTAAGAATTATACAAACAAATTTCATGTCTATTGGAACAAGAATAAAAGGACAAAACAAGTTTGGGTTCCAAAGGGACTATTTATTCACAATGCTTCAGTCACTAATATCATTGGACCTAAGAGTTTTTCTAGGTCATTCTCCTCTCTCTCTATGTAGGTCTGTTGGCGGGCTAAGGAACAACAAGAATGGTTTCTAGATTCAGGTTGTTCTAGACATATGACAGGTGACAAATCGAAGTTCCTTAGCCTAGAGAATTTTAAAGGTGGAAATGTGATCATGGGGGACAATAGCAAGTGTAAGATTATTGGTAAAGATGAAGTAGGTAATGGTATTTTTTCCTTGACTAATGTTTTATACGTTGATAATTTGCGCCACAATCTCATTTCTATTAGCCAGCTATGTGACAAAGGTATGAATGTGGTTTTTGATAGTGATACTTGCAAAATCATTGATAAAATCTCTAATAACATTGTTTTTATGGGCAAAAGAAAAGGAAATGTTTACTCACTTTCATTTGATAATCTAAATCTTTCTAGATGTTTGGTAGCCACTGACGTAGAGGCATTTTTATGGCATAGAAGACTTGGACATGCTAGCATGAGCCTCTTAGAAAAACTTGAAACGAAAGAATTAGTCAGAGGGTTACCACATCAGAAATTTAAAAATAATAAAGTGTGTAAAGCATGTTCCTTGGGCAAGCTTAGTCGATCATCATTTCGCCCTAAAAACATTGTTAGCACATCAAGGGTCCTTGAATTAATTCACATGGACTTATTTGGACCAAATGAAATTGCAAGCTTGAATGGAAAACGTTATTGTTATGTATTGGTTGATGATTATTCTAGATTTACATGGGTTTATTTCTTAGCCAAAAAGTCTGAATCTTTTGAGTGTTTTTCAAAATTTGCAAAACTTGTTCAAATTGAAAAAGGAGTTTCTATTAAAATCTTGAGAAGTGATCATGGAAGCGAATTTGAAAACTTGGAATTTGAAAGCTTTTGTGAAGAAAATGGTTTAAAACATGAATTTTCTGCTCCATGAACACCTCAACAAAATGGGGTGGTTGAAAGGAAAAATCGTAGATTACAGGAGTTGGCTAGATCCATGTTAAGTGAGTATAAACTGCCACTAACCATTTGGGCAGAGGCAGTGAATACTTCGTGCTATGTAATAAATAGAGTAATGATCAGGCCAATACTTGGCAAAACGTCTTATGAATTGTGGCATGAAAGGAAACCTAACATTTCTTATTTTCGTGTATTTGGATGTCCTTGTTTCATTCTTAACACAGGTGATCAACTTGGAAAATTTGAATCAAAAATCGATGAGGGAATTCTCATGGGTTATTCAACAAGGAGCAAGGCTTACAGAATATACAACAAACGAACAAAGACAATTGTTGAATCAATCAATGAATCTGACCTGGAAAGGACGACTGAAAAGACGATTGATGATGGGGTAGATCATGAAGTCATTGAAGAAGGGACATCTAGTAAGAAAGCTGAAAATAGGGCTGTTGATGCTGATAGATTGAAGTTCAAATCCAATCACCCTCCTGAATTGGTTATAGGTGATCCTACGGAAGGTATACGCACTTGCTCTTCGTTTGATAAAAATTTGTGTGCATTTTGTTGTCACAGTGGTTTTATTTCTGAAATTGAACCTGATTCTGTTTAAGTGGCTCTCAGTGATGAAAGTTGGATTTTAGCAATGCAGGATGAACTTAATCAATTTGAAAGAAATAAAGTTTGGAAATTAGTTCCTAGGCCTAATGACTATCCAATTGTTGGAACTAAATGGGTGTTCAAAAACAAACTTGATGAATCAGGAAATGTAATTAGAAACAAAGCTAGGTTGGTCGCTAAAGGATATAACCAAATGGAAGGCATAGATTTTGATGAAACATTTGCTCCAGTAGCTAGGTTAGAAGCCATTAGGATTTTGCTAAGTTTTGCATGTTATAAGGGTTTCAAACTTAAAAAAATGGATGTAAAAAGTGCCTTTCTAAATGATGATTTGAAAGAAGAAGTTTTTGTGGAACAACCCCCCGGTTTTGAAAATCATGATTTTTCAAATCATGTGTATAAACTAGAAAAAGCATTATATGGTCTTAAGCAAGCTCCTAGAGCTTGGTATGACTGCCTCTGTACATATCTTTTGGAAAATGGTTTTAAAAAGGGGAGTGCTGACACAACACTGTTTCTATTACATAATGGAAGTGAATTTTTGATTGTTCAGATTTATGTGGATGATATTATTTATGGTGCTACTAATGAACTCTTGTGCGAGAAATTTGAACAAGTCATACAGGCTAAATTCGAGATGAGCTTGGTTGGAGAATTGAAATATTTTCTTGGATTCCAAATCAAGCAAAGCAGTGATGGTATTTTTATCTCACAATCCAAGTATGTATTGGAACTGTTGAAGAAATTTGGAGTTGAGAACTCCAAACCATTGAGAACTCCTATGAGTCCATCAACGAAGTTGGACAAAGACGAGAAAGGAATTGCTGTTGATCAGAAAAAATATCGAGGGATAATTGGTTCACTTCTCTATCTTACTGCTTCTAGACCTGATATCATGTTTTCTGTGTGTTTGTGTGCACGTTTTCAATCTAATCCTAAAGAATCTCATTTGAAAGCCACTAAACGAATTTTGAGGTATCTTTCACACACACACAAATTTGGATTATGGTACCCTTCTTGTGAAAATTTTGATTTAGTTGGTTATTCTGATGCTGATTACGCTGGTTTATTGGCTGACAGGAAAAGCACTAGTGGGACATGTTTCATGTTAGGACATTCATTAGTTTCATGGTCAAGTCGAAAACAGAATTGTGTTGCATTATCCACCGCTGAAGCAGAATATATTGCTTTAGGTAGTTGTTGTGCTCAAATTTTATGGATGATGCAAACTCTTTCTGATTTTGGCTTAGTTTATAAACAAGTTCCATTAAAATGTGATAGTAAAAGTGCAATAGACTTGTCAAATAATCCTGTTCATCATTCACGCACAAAACACATTGATATGAGACACCACTTTCTTAGAGATCACATTGCTAAGGAAGACATTTGCATTGAATATATTTCAACTGAGGCTCAACTTGCTGATATTTTCACAAAACCCCTCCTCGAAGACAGATTTTCTAGATTACGTTTGGATTTGGGGATTATAGAAATTGACTGATCATTTTCAATTTTTAGTTGAAATATTCTTGGATATATACTTTCAACTTCAATTTCTAGGATTCAAACCAGTTTTGGATATTATCCAAAGATTAACAACGTTCTTTGAATTACTTCATACATATTTGTTTGAATTAAACATTGTGTTTTGTTGGATACATTTGGTCATAATTCGGCTAACTCTATATTCTCAGTTTCTGATTATTTACATGGCTTCAATTCAAATTCAAAGAATGTCATTTAAATTGTTGCTAAAATTGGGTTTGAAATTTTTGATGCACACTTCATTGTCTGGTTTATCAATTTTAGTTAGTGATATTTTGGATTGAAAGAGAAACTCAGATGCAGATTACACTGGTAATCTAGTTGATAGAAAAATTACTAGTTGAATGTGATTTTTGAGACATTTAGTAACTGCATCGTTTTTCATAGAAAATATCTGCATATTGTTCATTTTAAATAAATTTTCATTTAGCAGGATTTTTTTTCTCATATAACCTCTTCGAGAAAATAATTGTTTGATCATATTTTCAGATTAGTCATTTTATTTGATTTTAAATGACAAATTTTGACTACTCCGACTCCCGACTAATTATCAAAAAGATAAATAGTGATTGAAAAGGTGATAAGTGTTGATATTTAACATACATTAGTCAAGAGAGTATATTTGGAAAATTTCTTTAGGAATTCAAACAAGAATTATAAGACTTCTTGTTGGGTAAAGATTCCATGACCATTTCTATATCTATCATTATTTCTATCGACCATGGTTTATCAAATATTCAATATAGTTTGTCGATATGTGGTACTATATTCAGGGATCATTTGTTTTTCATTTCATATTTTTGTTGTAAAAATAAATAAATATCCAAAGTATTCACTTTCATTTAAAAGTCCTCACGATTATGCATGGGTGAATTACTTGGATTTTTGATTATGTGCTTCCATGCTCATTTAAAAGTCCTCACGGTTACGCATGTATGGAATGCATATCAAAATTAATTGATTTAATAGACAAGTTGATTCTAATCCCATTTAAAGGTCCTCACGGTTATGCGTGGTTAGAAGATACTTGAATTCATTTTTAAAATTAAATGGGGATACTACTAATCTCATTAAAAAGTCCTAACGGTTATGCATGATTAGTAGATATTCAAATTCCTGATATAAATGTACCACAAGAAGATACAACTGTATGATTTTATATGAGAACATCATCTTCATCATTTCTAAAAATGGAATATGCGCCTAACAAGGGTAGTTATGATTTTTGTTTGGTTTTTATTGAAGTTTAATATTTGTATTCAATTTGAGTTTAATGTTGGATTAATATTGATCACTTTATCTCTATTTTCTCTAACACTATTATTCTTTTGCTGATAACAAAAAGGGGAGAGAAAAGTTAAGATTTTGTCAAATAGAATCAAGCAAAGGTCAAATAATTTTCCATTTGCATCTAGGCTCATTTATATATTTCTATTTGTATGCATATATGTAGGAGGAGCATCGTGTAGAGAGGAAGCATTTAAATAGGGGGAGCAATTAGTGTATATCATTGGTCAAATACATTTAACGCAGTCAAAATCTTAAATATATGTTTGTTATCATCAAAAGGGGGAGATTGTGGAATATGCGAGTATATGATTTTTGTTTGATGATAATAAACATATATATATATATATATTCATTTAAATGTATTTGTTAATGTACTATTTTATTTTTCATAGATTAAATAAATATTTGTTGAATAAAATAAATTACACAGAATTTGAATTCAAACAGAAATTTTATTCAAACAAATATTTATTACAATCTTCAAAAGTACAAATTCAAGCTCTCACTATACATATACATTTTTGATTACATCACAATTACATAACAATTGTTTTTACATTAATAACCTCACTACATATCACTCACACTCGCATTTTGTCTTCAAATGCATTCCAATTTGAATCCAGCATCTAAGCAATCTGCAAAAATATTCACTAACGCAGTAAAATTGAAAAAAAAATATTTTTGCAATATAAAATTAAATATGATTTTTGAAAATATGATTTGCCTCAGTTATTTGGGTTGTTCGTCATCATTCACATTTGAATTCATCACACATGAACAGTGTGACATGCACAGTGTATCACTGTACATGCCACAAGGCCGTGCACATCAATATACACTTGAAAATGCTACAGGGACAGGTGAGCACATGTCAAACCCAAATGAAAAACCGGGTTCAACTCACGTGCAATATATTGAAAATCACGACACGAGCACAATGTCAAACCCGAGTTTTTAAAACTGGGTTCAACACAAGGCACAATAAACTGAATGCAAAGGTCAAGTCATTGTTGTCATGACTCAACACAAATGCAAAGCTTCGACAAATCAAAACTGCATCAGATCACAAATGCAAGACCAAAGTGCAACAGACCAACTCCAAATGCATCAGTGCATGAAGACTGAAACAACATCAAAGCATGAACTCATATGTACAACTATGAAAACTGATGTTAAACAATGCATGGTGAAATTGGATCAACATGGTCAGACACACCTCAAATGAACACTACAGACTCAAGAAAAGTTCAAGACATATCAATGGGAATGAGACAGGAAGCAAGTCAGTGACATGCACATCATCCAAACAACAAAGGGTCAATATACAAAACCAAATAAACACCATGATATTCAGCTCAGTTCAACACAATGAAAACTACAGTGATCTCAATATAGCAATGACAGTGTACAAGAATACTGCAACAACCAGAATGGATGCAGTGACACAAAGGCATAGCAACTACAACAAAGACCAAGTCAAAGTCCAGTGATGTAAACAGTGAAGATGTAACATCCCGGAATTTTTAACACGGGATTTGTGAACATTTAATGCATTTTAAATGTTTACTATAGGTTTAAGATTTAGTTTGAACTAAAGGAATTAGTTTAAATTATAATAACAAGTTATAATTGCTAAGGCCGGAATTTAATTTGAAATGGAATAATAATAATTGAATATTGGACTGAGAGAATTTGAGAAATTGGATGGGAATGGTTATAAAAAAAATGATGTTTAAATGAGTTTTTAAGTTCAATTGGACATAATTGATATTATTGTTTTTTTGGAAGAATTTAAAAGTTGATAAGTTATTATTTGGAATTTTATAATAATTTAAAAATGAATTTAATATTATTAAAATGCAATAAATCAGATTTTATTCGGAATGAGCCAGAATGATTTTTAATGTGATTATAAATTTTATATGAATTATTATTAAGTTAATAAAATTTTAAAAGTGGAAATTTTAAGAGTTTCCGTTAATTTCGGAAATCGCTCGATTTAATAGACGAGTTAAAATAGCCTTTCGGGGCACAGTCTCGGAATTCGACAAAACTAGTTTCATTGGATCCGTAATAGTTAGTTATTACCGAATTTCAATTTTCGTAGCAATCGGAGTTGTCGTTTGACCGTGGCAGCTCGAAACGCGTCGAAATTGTTTTAATCGGTTTAATTTGAAATTGATTGTTTAATTCTGTATCTCGCGCATACGACCGAATTAGCTTACGAAACCCGTTCCATTGTGTCCGGAACGCGGGAAAACCCCAGGATCGCCTGGCGGAACGTGAGATTTGGAGTTCGTTTGTAATAGTTGCTTTATAAAGGATTTAATATTAAAATAACATTAATAAACGTTTATATATATATTAATAAATTTGGCCGAAAACCCTAGTTATTTGCAGCAGCCGCCCCCATTTCGTTTAATGGCCAGAAACGATTATCATTCTTCCTCCAAGATCTCCAAATCCATGCATCAATTCGCAATTCCTTCAACTGGAGAATGGAAGGAGACTTCGAGATCTTCGAAGTGAACGGGTGTGATGGATTAAGGAGGAGTGGATGTGCGGTTAGGGGAGTTAGAACGCGGCCGTTCGCATGCGTGTATCTCGGCCTGGGGACGTGCGAGTTCGACGTGGCGCTGGTGTTTGGTGGAGCTGGCCGTGGTCTCCGTGAGGGCGGGTTCTGATCGTCATGAAGTTGAACGATTTTGGTGCGATTTCGAACTCTAGGTGGTGGAAGTTGGGTTCTTGTACGCGTTTGGCTCCTGAAGTTTGCGCACGCGTTGGGGAAGATGGGTATAGCCGTGTTTGCATTGGTAAAAAAAAAGAATGAAATTTTGTTTTAAATTTATATACAAACTTTATAATTCTATAACTTAAGCATACGTTTTCAGATTCAAGCGAAACTTGAAACGCCGGGATCGCAGAGACGAACATTACGGGATGGTACAGATCCGGATCCATTCCGGGCAAGTAGGAATTTGAGTTAAATCGGACACCGTCCGGTTTAATTTAAATTTCGAACGCTCGCCGAAACTCAAGGTGAGATATTGTCACTCACATCTGGATATTGGCTGATTTAAATGATAAATATTTAAATATCTGTGTGATTGGTTGCATATTATTGTTATTATCAGTCTGGATTGATATATATAGTTGTGCTAATATTTGTGGATGCAGGGAAAACAGGTTGGACGGATCCAACTGGATTCCTCACAATATAGTGTTTATTTTTATAATTGATGTTGATGCCTGTTTATATATTGTGATGGATAAATTTGGAATTAAATTGTATTGAGATATTATGGGATAAACTACAAACCCAGAATGTTAATTATAGAGAAATTTAGAGTTTTAATTATAAAGAAATTAAATTGGGTTTCAAAAGGAATTAAGAAATCAATAAATAAGGAATTTAAGGGAATACAAACATTGAAATCTGTTTGGATGGAAAACTGAAATAAAATTGTATTGGAATGTTGCTGAATAAAATTATAAATCCAAAATCTAATTTAAGTGGATAAATTGAATTTTAGAGAAATAAGTGATATTGTTAAATAATGAATTTAAAAGAATTAAAATTTGAAATCTATTTAGAATGGAATTGAAAAATTGTAAATCTGGAATGATTAATAAAGAGAAAGGTTATTAGTTGATAAATGGGAAAATAAAATTTATGTTATTAAAATATAAAACTAAATTAAATAGTTTGACAGAAATCGTGAGAAGGATTTCTGTGATGTTTATGTGGAAAAGAGATTTCCTGGGAAAAACCAAGTTCGAGTTTAAACCGATTTTATAAAAAGAAAGTTTTAAAATTTTAAAACTTGTTTAAATGAGAGTGTTTTGGAAGTTATTATTTTATAGTGATAATTTATGAATTAGCAATAGGAATTTTATAAATACCTTAATAATTATTTTTATAAATGGATTTGTTTAAAAGACTAGTTTTGGATTTAGGTCATTTGAAATTAGTATTTATCTTATTAAAAACACTACTTTTAAATTTAGTTTATTAAAAACCTTATTTAAAATCAAAGTTTATATCTTAATAAATAGTTTTACTGTACATATTTTGGAATTATATTTTGAGTAAGTAACTAGAAGTGAATTTACGTATTTTAGAGTATATTCCAATATAAAATGTTTTTAACTGTTTTCAAACTAATTTGTTTTGAACCTGGTTATTTCCAATGGGAATATATGGTAAAGGATTTACCTTGTAAAGGAAATAATTTCGGGGATTGATTTCAAATGAGCTTTGAAACTTTGAAAATATATCCTTTAAAGATATTGAGGTAAATAAATAATATGGGAATTATTTATTGTGTGATGGATGCTTATGGATGTTTATGAATATAAATTGATAGTTAAATCACCGACTATCAATATTGGACAATGCGTGATCGTTTCGAAGAGACCGGGATCGAGATTTATTTCTCGAAAACCACTTCGATCCGGTTTGTACGTTTCATGCGAAAAACGTGTTCGGAGTCAAAGATGGAGCAGTGAAGTGCAAGGGCTAGTCGCTACTAATCCTGAGGATATTTCCAAAATGGATGTAGTAGGAGTAGTGCCTTCGGTTCCCTTCGAACCCGGGACGGACTTGTATGGATGAATGCTTGCGAAACATCGTCAGGTGGGCGATGGGCATTCTAAGTGAAAACGTTCTAAAGGTAACGCATAGCCTCAAGCCTCATCAACCGAGAATGACTGAAAATCAAGGGATATGCAGCAAGGTTAGGTGGGTCATGCCCAAGCAGGACAAGATATGTCCCCTGTCTAGATGTCCCTTTATATATATTTCGGCTTAGTGGGTGGTTGGTCGCGCTAACCACGGGGTTTATCTTGTTCGGGACTGTTCAGTAAGGGATGGTTCCGGCCTTGTGTTGCAGGGGATGAAGGAAGTAGTCCTCGGTATGGTGATCTAGGCCCCGTACTGTGATAGGTGGTACCCCAGTGCCTAGTCATTGTTGGAAATCCATTCTCCCTACGAGCCTTGTACGAGTTTTGTTTGTATTACCCACTTTTGTGGCTAGTAGCTGGAATTTAATCATGTAACAATTTCGGCTATTTTATAAGTATTTGTAAATAGACCCTATTATAATATCAGAGGATTTCTATAAAAAGTGTTTAGCTATCGTAAGGTAAAAACCCGACATGTTTATTTGTGGCGTGGTCTTACGAGATGCTTTTGTTTTTCAAAGGATTTTACTTTAATAATCAATTTGGATGCATTATTATCAGCTGGTATTCCAGACTGACTCGGGTGTTATTTTATTATAATGCTCGGGTCAGACCGAGTATTATATGTTCAGGACAGGTTGCTATGGAGCAGGAGAGGAGCTGGAGTCCGAGACGTATTATATGTACCTATATATATATCCACTGCTATGATTGCATGGTATGTCTGATTGGTGATTGTTGATGTATGTGACACTCTGATGATATGATTGTATAAAACAGTTATAGATTCCATTTTGTGTAAAGATCTATATTTACTATTATATTTTATTCCGCTGCGATTGTGAGATTCTGATATTGTTTAGTTTCTTCTTCTTCTATCTCTTCTTCTTTAACCCTCAATGGTTCGTATTTCTGTGCCACTGGAGTCAATTTGTATATGATAGTGTTGATTCAAGGGGTACGGATTTGCGGGCTGTCACACTTGGTATCAGAGCTTAGGTTGGCGACAACCTAGGCTTTGGTGGGGTAATTACTCATTAAATAGAGTCAATAATATTCTATAATGAGCTGAGCGTATTTATAGATATGAGAGCGTACTTGTTAGTGGATATAAAATTGTTTTTATACTGTGTTAACTTATCGGTTAAGTGTTTATGAATTCTGGTCGGTGCGGGAAGTACAACCGTATCGATAGGGGTTTCTAAACTCTTAAACAAGATAAACCGACATGATATTGTTTTAAAAGTGGGTAAATGAAATAATTTTACCCAAAAGTTTATTTTGATATAAAAGAAATGATTTTCTAGCTTATTATATATTGGGTGTTTATTGGATGTTAATACCAAATCAAATAAGAATCTAACAATTGATCTAAAATTCAAAATGATAAGCTAATAAGAATAAAGATATTAAAATGGTCTATAACCAAATAGAATTAATTAGATATGTTGTAAATAATAAGTGAAATTAAAATTTGAATTAAACCAGAATTTAAATCCCGGAAGTTTTGAAAAGATTTTAAATGTATTAAAAACAAAAGTTTGGAAATTTAAAATCCTGGAAAAGTTTAAAATGTTGGTTAGGTGTTTGAAGCCAATGATGGAATGTTAATTTGGGAAGTATTTTTGAATGGCAACTGTTTTGAAATGAATTTGGGAAGGTAAAGAAGCGTTGAACTCACTTCAGTCGCTGGAAAATAATCCTGATGATGCTGGCCACATCATTAGAATTCATTTTCGAGTTTCTAAAGTGATGGATTGCTTCCCTAATACTTGGTTAAAGTATTGTTTGGATTTGTTGGGTATATTAGTTATTTGGCAATTTCAAAGGAGGAAAATTTGTTTTGAAGTATAAACAAATTGTTTTGGGAAGTCTGGAGATTTGATTAATATACCAAATAGGTATATATTTGATTATTATTTCAAAAGGGTTTTGAAATAAAACCGGGTAAATCGAATTCTGGGAAAATTCTATTCAAATAATGTGTAAAATTTAAATTGAATTAACTATTGAATTTATTAAGTAAAGTGATATTAATAAGAAGGAAGAAATGAAAATTGTAAATCTTGGGATTAAAATTTAATTGGAGTAATAGAAAGTGAATAAAATATATTGAAGTAAATAGAAAATTTGAATTTAACTTGGACAAGTGAAATAAATTGGACTTAAAATAAAAATGATTTGAATTAAGTTAAAAATGTAAGTTGACTTTGAAATTGTGGGTCATTGAGTAATGGATTGTACCCATAAGCTATTAAGTATTATACTTATAATTTGAGGTTGTGGATTTGAAGTGTCAAAGAATTAAATTAAGGAAATTTGTATCCTTAAGAATTCAGATGTATATACATATGCATATGGAATTTGGAATGGTGATTAGAAAATGTAGATGGAGTAAAATGGGCTATATAAGCTTTTAAAATAAATAAGTTGGTGAACTTATATAAATAAAAAGGGAATTATAATGAGGAAATAGTGGAATGGTATGGTGAATTCAAATCTAATATCAAATGATATGTGAATCGAGATAAGGTAAAGTGGGATATAAAGAAGTGAATGAACTTCACTTAGTAAACAAGTTTTGAACTTGTATTTGGAGAATTAAAATTGTGAATTTGAAATGGAAGTAAATCTAAATGAAATGTAAATTTTAAAATTGGGAAAGATGAAATCTGTTTTGATAATGGACTGGAATTAAATTTCAGGGTTGTAGTACATAATATTGAAAGAAATTTAGATTCTATTTAAAGGAGTGAAGGGGAAAGGTAGAAATCTAAATTTGCTAAATGAAATAATTGGAAAATGGTGATATTATATATGAATTCAGAGTGAATTAAGAAAGTGTATTAAAAACCTAATATGGATTAGGTTAGTGGCTAAGTTGAATTACAATTAAATGGGAATTGTATTGAAATGAATAGAATTTTGATAATTGATCAAAATTTGGAAAGTAAATAAAAATCCAATTGTGGCATGGGATTTAAATTTGTGGTAACAAATATTTATTGTGTGGATGGAAATGGACTTAGCTTATATTGGAATAGTTGAAATTGAAAATAAATTCAACAGAAGGATATAATTTAAAGTGGGTTCTTTGCTAATAAAATAAATCTAAAATGGATTGAATAAATAAGCAAAGTGCATTAAAATTTGTAATTGGATTAGAATTGATTTGGATGAGAATAAAATGACAATATAATTTGCTAAATAAGAAGATAATGAAAATATTGTGAAAGAGCTTAAGCATGCTGAATGTTAATTGTGATTAAGCTTTATAATTTTGTTTGGGATAAATTTTGTTTGGGTAATAAATTTGAATTGCAAGTGAAATGGTATTAATTAATTTCTGAGATAAATTAAAGATGTATGGGTTGTAAATAAATCCAGGATGGAATGATAAAAGGAAACTTAAGTTGAATAATGGATTTGAAATATGAAATTCAAGACTTGGTTTTAAAATAATAATAAAAATAAAAATAATGATAAGAAGAATAATAATAAATGATAAAAACAAACTTAAGATACGTAATAAATTTGAAAGGTGAGAATAAGGATTTGATTTAAAAATTGCAAGGAAATAAGAATATTGGGTTGTGAATAATTGAAATGGAATAAGAATGCTTGGATTGTGAACCATGCAGAATTTGATAAATTAATATGAATCTAAGTGGAAGTTAATTCTAAAACGACTATAAGCTTAAGTGATGAGTTATTACATGAATAACTTGTAAATTTGTCGATTTGTGGTAAATGAAGGTAAATAATTTAAAGTGAGCAAGTAATTGGTTTTGAATAAATCGATATGGATTGGAATCTAATTTAAGAGTTGTATATAAATGCAATCTAATTAAGTGATTTTGCATATGAATGGACATAGGCATAAAAGAAATGTGAGTGCTTCAAATTGGAAATAAGAATTTGATTGTAAATCAAATTAAATAGTGTTGCATATAAATGGATAGATTCACAAAGGAAATGGAGATATATCAAACTGATAAGAAAATTTGATTGTGAATCAACTAGAAATTTAAATTAAGCAAATCGATGGAAGTAATGCATACCTTACTCATTTGGGAATGAATATGAGTTAAAATAGCAGAATTTGTATGTAAATCATTTCTGTGATATAACTTGGAATTTGGCATTTAAAAAAAAAAAGAAGAGAACTTTGTATATGCTTTAAAATATGATTTGCTTATGAAATTATGCAAAGTGTTGTATGAGATGTAAATGGATATGCTTGGCTTACATTTATATTGGAAATGTTGATTAAAATGTTCATAATATTGGAAACTGATGAGTTTGTTGAGTATAGCACAGGTGCGGGAGGCGTTCGAGAGAGTTGGAGCGCGTATATGCGGTATATTAGCTGCTTGCTATTAAAAATTTGCTAAAAAGATACGCCTACGCAAATATAATTGGGAAATGATATATATATTGTGAAATATTTTGGTTTCCGACCGTGTGGGTCGATGTTTATATATTTCTTTGTATCGCGATATCGCGAAAGCTCCTCCGTGCAGGGGAGACTCTGCCAAAATTTTCCGAAAATTTTGGGAGTTAGAAATTTTTTGGAAATTTTGGAAATTTATAATTAACTTGGAAAGTTATAAGTTAAAATTAAAGCTTTAGAATAAGGAAAGCAAATGAGTTTGGGAATTGAGCAAAAGGATTTTGGGAAGTGTATATAAGCTTTTAACCAAGCAAATGGGGTAAGTAAATGGGTTTGAGAGTATGTTCTACCTTATACAAATTTCGGGGACGAAATTTTTATAAGGGGGGAGGAATGTAACATCCCGGAATTTTTAACACGGGATTTGTGAACATTTAATGCATTTTAAATGTTTACTATGGGTTTAAGATTTAGTTTGAACTAAAGGAATTAGTTTAAATTATAATAACAAGTTATAATTGCTAACGCCGGAATTTAATTTGAAATGGAATAATAATAATTGAATATTGGACTGAAAGAATTTAAGAAATTGGATGGGAATGGTTATAAAAAAAAATGATGTTTAAATGAGTTTTTAAGTTCAATTGGACATAATTGATATTATTGTTTTTTTGGAAGAATTTAAAAGTTGATAAGTTATTATTTGGAATTTTATAATAATTTAAAAATGAATTTAATATTATTAAAATAAAAATAAATGAGATTTTAGTCCGGAATGAGCCAGAATGATTTTTAATGTGATTATAAATTTTATATGAATTATTATTAAGTTAATAAAATTTTAAAAGTGGAAATTTTAAGCGTTTCCGTAAATTTCGGAAATCGCTCGATTTAATAGACGAGTTAAAATAGCCTTCCGGGGCACAGTCTCGGAATTCGACGAAACTAGTTTCATTGGATCCATAATAGTTAGTTATTACCGGATTTCAATTTTCGTAGCAATCGGAGTTGTCGTTTGACCGTGGCAGCTCGAAACGCATCGAAATCGTTTTAATCGGTTTAATTTGAAATTGATCGTTTAATTCTGTATCTCACGCATACGATCGAATTAGCCTACGAAACCTATTCCATTGTGTCCGGAATGCAGAAAAACCCCAAGATCGCCTGGCGGAATGTGAGATTTGGAGTTCGTTTGTAATAGTTGCTTTATAAAGGATTTAATATTAAAATAACATTAATAAACGTTTATATATATATTAATAAATTTGGCCGAAAACCCTAGTTATTTGCAGCAGCCGCCTCCATTTCGTTTAATGGCCAGAAAAGATTATCATTCTTCCTCCAAGATCTCCAAATCCACGCATCAATTCGCAATTCCTTCAACTGGAGAATGGAAGGAGACTTCGAGATCTTCGAAGTGAACGGGTGTGATGGATTAAGGAGGAGTGGATGTGCGGTTAGGGGAGTTAGAACGCGGCCGTTCGCATGCATGTATCTCGGCCTGGGGACGTGCGAGTTCGACGTGGCGCTGGGATTTGGTGGAGCTGGCCGTGGTCTCCGTGAGGGCGGGTTCTGATCGTCGTGAAGTTGAACGATTTTGGTGCGATTTCGAACCCTAGGTGGTGGAAGTTGGGTTCTTGTACGCGTTTGGCTCCTGAAGTTTGCGCACGCGTTGGGGAAGATGGGTATAGCCATGTTTTGCGTTGGTAAAAAAAAAGGAAATTTTGTTTTAAATTTATATACAAACTTTATAATTCTATAACTTGAGCATACGTTGTCAGATTCAAGCGAAACTGGAAACACCGGGATCGCAGAGACGAACACTACGGGATGGTACAGATCCGGATCCATTCCGGGCAAGTAGGAATTTGAGTTAAATCGGACACCGTCCGGTTTAATTTAAATTTCGAACGCTCGCCGAAACTCAAGGTGAGATATTCTCACTCACATCTGGATATTGGCTGATTTAAATGATAAATATTTAAATATCTGTGTGATTGGTTGCATATTATTGTTATTATCAGTCTGGATTGATATATATAGTTGTGCTAATATTTGTGGATGCAGGGAAAACAGGTTGGAGGGATCCAACTGGATTCCTCACAATAAAGTGTTTATTTTTATAATTGATGTTGATGCCTGTTTATATATTGTGATGGATAAATTTGAAATTAAATTGTATTGAGATATTGTGGGATAAACTACAAACCCAGAATGTTAATTATAGAGAAATTTAGAGTTTTAATTATAAAGAAATTAAATTGGGTTTCAAAAGGAATTAAGAAATTAATAAATAAGGAATTTAAGGGAATACAAACATTGGAATCTGTTTGGATGGAAAACTGAAATAAAATTGTATTGGAATGTTGCTGAATAAAATTATAAATCCAAAATCTAATTTAAATGGATAAATTGAATTTTAGAGAAATAAGTGATATTGTTAAATAATGAATTTAAAAGAATTAAAATTTGAAATCTATTTAGAATGGAATTGAAAAATTGTAAATCTGGAATGATTAATAAAGAGAAAGGTTATTAGTTGATAAATGGGAAAATAAAATTTATGTTATTAAAATATAAAACTAAATTAAAATAGTTTGACAGAAATCGTGAGAAGGATTTCTGTGATGTTTATGTGGAAAAGAGATTTCCTGGGAAAAACCAAGTTCGAGTTTAAACCGATTTTATAAAAAGAAAGTTTTAAAAATTTAAAACTTGTTTAAATGAGAGTATTTTGGAAGTTATTATTTTATAGTGATAATTTATGAATTAGCAATAGGAAATTTTATAAATACCTTAATAATTATTTTTATAAATGGATTTGTTTAAAAGACTAGTTTTGGATTTAAGTCATTTGAAATTAGTATTTATCTTATTAAAAACACTACTTTTAAATTTAGTTTATTAAAAACCTTATTTAAAATCAAAGTTTATATCTTAATAAATAGTTTTACTGTACATATTTTGGAATTATATTTTGAGTAAGTAACTAGAAGTGAATTTACGTATTTTAGAGTATATTCCAATATAAAATGTTTTTAACTATTTTCAAACTAATTTGTTTTGAACCTGGTTATTTCCAATGGGAATATATGGTAAAGGATTTACCTTGTAAAGGAAATAATTTCGAGGATTGATTTCAAATGAGCTTTGAAACTTTGAAAATATATCCTTTAAAGATATTGAGGTAAATAAATAATATGGGAATTATTTATTGTGTGATGGATGCTTATGGATGTTTATGAATATAAATTGATAGTTAAATTACCGACTATCAATATTGGACAATGCGTGATCGTTTCGAAGAGACCGGGATCGAGATTTATTTCTCGAAAACCACTTCGATCCGGTTTGTATGTTTCGTGCGAAAAACATGTTCGGAGTCGAAGATGGAGCAGTGAAGTGCAAGGGCTAGTCGCTACTAATCCTGAGGATATTTCCAAAATGGATGTAGTAGGAGTAGTGCCTTCGGTTCCGTTCGAACCCGGGACGGACTTGTATGGATGAATGCTTGCGAAACATCGTCAGGTGGGCGATGGGCATTCTAAGTGAAAACGTTCTAAAGGTAACGCTTAGCCTCAAGCCTCATCAACCGGGAATGACTGAAAATCAGGGGATATGCAGCAAGGTTAGGTGGGTCATGCCCAAGCAGGACAAGATATTTCCCCTGTCTAGATATCCCTTTATATATATTTCGGCTTAGTGGGTGGTTGGTCGCGCCAACCACGGGGTTTATCTTATTCGGGACTGTTCAGTAAGGAATGGTTCCGGCCTTGTGTTGCAGTGGATGAAGGGAGTAGTCCTCGGTACGGTGATCTAGGCCCCGTACTGTGATAGGTGGTACCCCAGTGCCTAGTCATTGTTGGAAATCCATTCTCCCTATGAGCCTTGTACGAGTTTTGTTTGTATTACCCACTTTTGTGGCTAGTAGCTGGAATTTAATCATGTAACAATTTCAACTATTTTATAAGTATTTGTAAATAGACCCTATTATAATATCAGAGGATTTCTATAAAAAGTGTTTAGCTATCGTAAGGTAAAAACCCGACATGTTTATTTGTGGCGTGGTCTTACGAGATGCTTTTTTTTTTCAAAGGATTTTTTAAACTTTAATAATCAATTTGGATGCATTATTATCAGCTGGTATTCCAGACTGACTCGGGGGTTATTTTATTATAATGCTCGGGTCAGACGGAGTATTATATGTTCAGGACAGGTTGCTATGGAGCAGGAGAGGAGCTGGAGTCCGAGACGTATTATATGTACCTATATATATCCGCTGCTATGATTGCATGGTATGTCTGATTGGTGATTGTTGATGTATGAGACACTCTGATGATATGATTGTATAAAACAGTTATAGATTCCATTTTGTGTAAAGATCTATATTTACTATTATATTTTATTCCGCTGCGATTGTGAGATTCTGATATTGTTTAATTTCTTCTTCTTCTATCTCTTCTTCTTTAACCCTCAATGGTTCACTGGAGTCAATTTGTATAGGATAGTGTTGATTCAAGGGGTACAGATTTGCGGGCTGTCACAGAAGAACATGGAAGTCAAAGGCAATACACAAGTGACAGTGCACTAATAACCAGAAACTCAAGATCACACAAGCAAATGTCCAAACAACAACTCAACAACACATGACTGCAACATAAAGCATGTCGAGCTCAATACAACCTAGTATGCAAAATGGAGAATATACAAGTGCAGACCAAACAGAAGACAAGTGCACAACAAACCCAAATGACCAGACTCAAGTAAAGTACACAAGTACAAGATCAACACAACAATATGTTAAAAACATATGATCCAGCAAAGGCCAAAGTTTAACAAAGGCAAACACACCATTATGTAGTGATACAAATGCAACAACCAAAGTCAAATGCCGAG
Source organism: Allium cepa (assembly GCA_030765085.1). Lineage (NCBI taxonomy): Eukaryota > Viridiplantae > Streptophyta > Magnoliopsida > Asparagales > Amaryllidaceae > Allium > Allium cepa. The sequence continues at coordinate 498,091,052 of CM060944.1, read as the reverse complement.
CAACAGAATCAATTATGCAACAGTGAATAAAAATGAAACATACAAAATGCTCAAATGAAGTTCATGTTAAACCGACCAAAGAAGATGGCCAGAGATGAAGACTACAAGATGAACGAAGTTCAACAAGTACAGAGAAATTCACAGTGAAGACGAAATCATGGAAGGGCCAGAGAATTCGAATTCATGACAGCGTACAATAAAAAAAAATCAAAAACGTATCTTTGAAATAGTCAAAGAAAATTAAAAAGGGAAAGTTTTTGCTGTAAGGATCGAACGCTCTCAAGTTAAAGCCGTGAGCATCAAGGTTGAAAATATATCAGGAAAGTCGTGCGCATCAGGAAAGCAGAAATTTGGAAAGTATCGATTCGATACGAACAAAATCAAGTGTCACGAATTCATATAAATACCACACCCAAAAGATCATCATAGGCATCAAGTTCAATTGAAGCAATCATTAAACCAGCAACGAAAAAAATTACATACCAAATCAACAACGAACTCGATCATCAGAGAACGAGCGAGCCAAGCAACGAGAATCGATCAACAGAGGAGCAACGCAAACCAGAATCAATTATCAGAGAATGAGCGCGAGCAAACCAGAGAATTGATTTGGAAAATGTACCAGTTTGGATCGCAAGAGCCGAAGCCCTAATTTCAGATAGTAGATCGGCCGCAACTTTCTTCATATAGCAAAAGAAAGAAGATCGGGTGAAAGAAAACAATTGGGCCGGCCTGTATTCTTATTAAAGAGGCTTTAGTTATTTTATTTAGGGTTTTATTAAAGGTTTTTTGTTTTGTTTTTTATTCGAGCAAAAATCATGGATTCAACTTTATATTTTAATTTTTGCTCCTGCTTTTATTTTTGAAGTCTGTCTTTTTTCCGAGTCAAAGAATTTGTAAATCACCACCTAGGTTGTAGGTAGTGTCAGATTGTCTACTTAGAATTAGTTCAGTGAGTAGGGTGTGCGAGTTTGCAAAACTCTATAGGCGGGAGAAGAGTTTGCGAGTTTGCAAAACTCTATAGGCAGAGTAGGGGGTGCGAGTCTAGTAGAGTGTTTGTGAGCGGAAGCAAGGGTTTGCGAGTCTGTTAGAGTGTTTGTAAGCGGGATACTGTTTAATCCTAATAGAAATCTGAGAATGCAGCAGTAGGCAGGGGTTGCCGAAGCTGGGTAAATTTTGTGTGTGATTTACTTTTCAGCATATTTATTTCTGTAGTTTGTTTCTGTGTTTAATTCGAGAAAATTTTCTATAACCCTATTCACCCCCCTCTAGGGTTAATCTAGATCCTACAATGTCATCCATCCGAGTTGTCTTTGGCCTAGTAGCCATGTAAGATTTAAAGATTGAACAGCTCAATGTCAAGATGGAATTTCTTCATGGTGACCTAGAGGAAGAGATCTACATGGAGCAACCTGAGGGATTCAAAGTTCCAGGCAAAGAAAATTTAGTATGCCGCCTCACGAAGAGTCTATATAGGCTTAAACAAGCTCCAATGCAATGGTATAAGAAGTTCGACGCATTCATGAAAGAACATGATTTCAAAAAGACGAAAAGCGATCATTGTGTCTTCACAAAGATGTATGTAAGTGGTGACTTTCTCATACTTCTGCTCTATATTGATGATATGTTAATTATTGGTCAAGATCGCATAAAGATAGCTGCTTTAAAGAAAGACCTAAGAAAGAGCTTCACTATGAAAGTTTTGGGACCGGCTAAACAAATCCGTGGGATGAGAATAACTTGTGATATATCAAAAAGACTGTTATGGTTATCCTAAGAAAGGTACATTGAGAAAGTGTTGGAAAGGTTCAACATGCACAAATCAAAGCCGGTTAACACTCCACTTGCCGGACACTTCAAGCTAAGTTCGAAGCAGAGTCCAATAAGTGAAAAAGACATGGAGGAAATGAAGAAGATAACATACTCATCTGTAGTAGGCAGTCTCATGTATGCAATGGTATTCACTAGACCAGATATCGCCTATGCAGTTGGTGTTGTCAGTCGCTTCTTGGCTAACTCAGGGAATGAACATGAGGTTGCAGTCAAATGGATCCTTCGATATCTACGTGGAACTTCCAAAAGATTTTATTGCTTTGGAAAAGGAAAAGCTGTATTAGAAGGATATGCAGATGCAGACTTGGCCAGTGACATTGATTCAAGGAAATCAACATCGGGATACTTAACTACTTTTGTAGGGGGAGCTATTTCATAGCAATCAAAGCTGCAAAAGTGTATTGCATTATCCACTACAGAGGCAGAGTATATTGCAGCTACCAAAGCTTGCAAGGAGATGTTGTGGATAAATAACTATTACATGAGTTGGGAATAGATCAAGAAAAGTATGTCATGAAGTGTGACAATCAAAGTGCAATTTACTTGGCAAAGAATTCAACATTTCATTCCTTCACAAAGCACATTGATACAAGATATCATTGGATCCGAGAAGTCCTCAAGGAAAAGCAAATACATCTTGATAAGGTTCACACAGATGACTCGTATGACATGATGACTAAGGTAATACCAACAAAGGAGTTTGAAGATTGATGTCAAGGTGTCAGTTTGCTACTACCCCCAATTACGTCGGGAGGGGGAGATTTGTTGGGATCCCTCCTTAATTGGAGAGTTTCTAGAAAATTATAAATCTTTCTAGAGAAGTATAGAATTTTCTAGAACATTCCAAAGAACTCTCTAGAAGCTTGTGGAAGAGCGTGGAACCCTCTGGAATATTCTGGATATGTGTGGAACCTTTCGGAACCTTATGGAAGAGTATGGAAGGATGTAAAAGGGAATGAAAGAGTGTAGAGATTCCTAGAGAGTTTGGAGCATTTCAGAGAATCAATATTCACCCTTGGGTATAAGTAATCTCCACCATTCATTATGGAGGTTGAGTAGTATAAATAGGGGTAGGAGCCTTCTTTCTTAAGCATCAATCAATCAAGAAAAATATATATCCAAGACTTATAGAAGAGAGCCTCTTTAAGAGAAAAAGAGAGACAGCTTGGGAAGTCTCTATCCTCAAGCTTGAGTGAGCCACCGAGTGTGAGTTGCTTTTGTAATCATATTCTTGTAATCCTACTATTCTTTGGTATAGTAAAAGAATCTCCATATCGAAGAATTATAAACTCTTGTGCTCTCATTACTACTTTCAATCTTAAAGTGTCTATCTTAACTTCACGAAGCGGGAAAGCCCAAGATTTCCAATTTTTTTTTAATATATTAGTAGATTAAAAAAATTATGTGCAACCTACTTCATTTTCTAATTATGAGTTTGATCGGTTGTAAAAAGTTCATACTCCAAAGGATTAATGCTTCATCAACATTGCTTCCTTCTTCCATTTATATATATAAACTTAATTTTGTAATGCGCAACATGCAAGCACCATGTCTGTACAGTTTAAGTGAGATATCATGCCGTATTTTTTCTTCAAAATGGTTACATAAGTATAAGATGGTATTCAGTTGTAGAAACATTAATATACTACTCTATGCAAGTAGGTTGATATAAAACAATATACATGTAGAAACAATCTGCGGTACTAGAAATATATAAAGAGGTAAAGGCAATGATGTTTGGCTAAATGCTTAAATTTATTTCATATTTATGTGTATGCGTGAAAACAAACATATATATTTATTTCATATTCATATGTAAATATATGTACATGATCCAATGAGTTAAAAAAACATAGATAAATGATTCCAAACTTATAACCACCCAACCAAACCTCTTTCTGTTAAAACTGTTAGTGTATGCTTTGTTTATGTAAAAATTACATTCAAAATCATCTCAGTAAGTCGCACTAAAAAGAAATCCATAATTATATAAAAATATACCTTAATGCAATCGTATAAAATGGCTTTCAAATCATCACCAAGGGGTCTCCAATTTGTAAGTGTAGCTGGAACATGCTCTCGTACAAGCGGCCCTAGATAAGAAGATAAATGGATTGACCCTTCACCTATAGGCTCGACATGCTCATGAAATTCAACTTCAATACGATTTGCGAAATTTGAAGGAAGTCTCTTCATTTTTGTAGGACGTCTAGTATTTCTTTTCTTTGGTGGTTTTTCATTTACATCTTGAATAGGTCCCTCGGTTTCCATCATGGCTTCCAAATGTTTTTTTTTGCATCGTATGGTTTTCAAATGCACAAGGATCATCTTCTACTACTTGTGGTGGATTACCTTCCACTATTTGTGGATTGCCCTCGCTTTGAACGTTGTTGTCTTCAATTTTCTTAAGTCGCTCATTAGGCTCCATGAGTACAATTTTGGCTTCTTTGTTTTTTTTTGTTGCCGGTAATTCTCTTCATTTCCTATTAATAAACCATAAGAAAGAACCAGATTAAAATTATTTTTGAGTGACATAATAAATGCTTCTGAACCATAATAAATGCTTGATTTCCAAACTGTATATAGTGACAATTTACTGGAAAATCAATAGTGGTATAGTGTTACAGATGGTAAACAAGGAAGTGGTAGAGGTGCATGTCGAATATGTACAATCAGGTGTACAAATCAAACTCCAAAATGAATGACACAATTACTGATGGTTGATGAAATAATACAACCAAATCTCAATTAACATGTATAGTAGTTTAAACAAAAATAGAAGTAAAGTAATAAACACAAATCACTATATCCACAAGCTATTTGAGGCAGCCAATTAAATTAATGGCCAAACGCATAAACTAACAACCACTATGCCCACATGGAGGAAACTAATTAATTAGAAAAATCAGGTAATAGTCCAATAATTGTTAAGGGTGAAAATCGCATGCCCGCAGTTGCAACCGGGATAAGCTTGCAGACCCTCTAGTTGCATCATTAGCCCATACTACTTTTTTCTAAATAGGTGTATTGATACCAAGAAAGTAATTTGTTAGAATATGAACTACTATATTTAGTTTATATAGGAGTCATTTTATAAGATTTTTCCCTTCAATAATCTATTTATTTTGAAAACTATTACAATCCGAAGTCTAAGGACTATAAATCTACAGTAAACACGGATGAAGATAATTACAAGTAGAACAAGGAATATACTGCTTGTATAAAAAAATTCAAATTATATAAAAACATGTATAGATTAGGATTTACTCCTTAATCAAAATCAGCATGAAATATAAGCATGTACCTCAAAGTCACAGGCTTATTCATGTGTCTATACAGTTGGATCTAACAATATATTTGATATACATATATGACTGTAGATATAATGCCTTGTATTATTTAGTTCATCGTTATAAAAAATACAAAGGTAGATAGATTTTGAAATCAAACACCTATGTAAACTTAGTTATAATATAGGCGATTAAGATTGCATATATAAACTGTATAGAGTTGTAAACCTGGTTTGAAATAGAAAATATAATATGGTGCTAAATTTTTTAGATTATATAAAAACATGTATAGATTGGGATTTACTCCTTAATCAAAATCAGCATGAAAAATAAGGATGTACCTCAAAGTCACGGGGTCATTCATGTGTCTATATAGTTAGTTCTAACAAATATATTTGATATACATAATAACATATACACCTATTATTCCATTTTAAATCGAAGAGGTTAAACAAATTACAGTGCCAACTATTTTGTAAAGACAACCCTTTTAGATTAGTATATCTATGTGTTTTTATTTACAAAGTAATCTTTTGATCATCCTAAGCATCAAATAAAACTCCTGTTGCAAACTGCTAGCATGTCATAACCTGTAGGAGAACATTTACAGTACATCAAATCAACGGAAAAAACCAATAAAATAAAAATAAAAACATTTAAAGCTTATGAAAATGATTACTGCATATCAATTCAATAGTGTACAAAAGTATGGAGAGTCTTAAGGTAGACAGTGACATCCAGTACAACGAAAATAGATAATAAAATTAGTAAACTACTCGAGTATTCCTTTACAATTTTCTATAACATAGCCAATATCCTCAATGAAATCATCAACCTCCATATTGACTTCTTCAAAATTCTCAGTAGCCAAGCTAAATTCCTCAAACAAATCATCTATATCTGTTTCATGAAAACTTCTTTATGGTGCCTTCATCACAACATGCCGGTTAGTAGAATCATCTTCTCTTGAATAAAAAATTTATTTCGCTTGAGATGCAAGGATGTATGGATCTTTTGAAAATGAAGCTTGATTTTGAAGTAAGTTGACAAGAGTAAATCCATCTTTTACCTTCACACCGTTTCTTAGGTTTTACCAATGTCACTTAAGGACAGGAATATAAAAAACATGATAGTATAACAAAATTATGTCGGTCAATATCCCATAATAAGTGATCACATCAACCACTTGAGAAATATCTTTTGCGCTAGCCCTGTACATGGTAGTTGCATCATAAGTGACTCCACTATTTTGAGTTTCTCTCTCAACATCTTTTATGTGAAAACGTTGTCCATTGATGATATATCCTGTACAAGATAATGCATTACTCCTTGGACCATAGGCAATCCATTTTAACATTGTGACATCGAATCAAAAGGCATCTATAAATAAAAAATTTATTTAAGTTGGATCTTGGTAATAATATATCTAAAATTAATGAGATGGTATTTCAAAATTCAACCCACCTTTTTCTTAATCCAACCAGCAAAGTTATTTGTGTGGGTTTTCCAAAGCAAGGTCGCATTTTTTTCTATGCGCTTGCTTGAGTGTTGCAACTCCTCCAAATGCAAACTATTATAAAAGAAAGAAAATGCTAAGTTGCACTTACAATTACAATTTTTTAGAAAAATAGAACAAATTGTAATAATTACGTACTCTAAAAATGGTTCCACCACGGCCATATTCATTAGCACAGTCATATGAGCAATTTGATTCTCATTGTCAGACAACGTATTTATTTTGCAAGTTGAAATTGGTCGTCCTTCAAGTATGGCATCATTTTCGTAATCTTCATTTCAGACTACCTTCTCTTTTATTTTCATTGATTTCTTTAAAAATTCACTAAAAAATTTCATGCACTCTTCTACAAGACAGGATTCTACAATACACCCCTTAGGACGTGCATGGTTTCTTACATAATGTTTTAGTGTCTTCATATATCTTTCAAATGGATACATCCAACGAAAATGTACTGGTCGAGACAAATGGGAATCTTTTACAAGATGAACTGTCAGGTGTATCATTATATCAAAGAACGAAGGTGGAAAGTACCTTTCAAGTTCGCATAAAATTACAATAATTCCATCATCAAGTTGTTTCAGTTTTTCTCTGTCAAGAACACGTTGGCATAATTTATTGAAGAAAGAACATGAAAAAATTATTGCCTTCCTTGGCTTCTTCGGTAACAATCCTCTTATTGCAACCTGCAACAATTGCTGCATTAGAAAATGATAATTGTGTGACTTCAGACCACTAATTTTACAATCCTCCAATGATACAGAGCTTTTGAAATTCAAGCAATAATTATCAGGTTCCTTGAAATCATATAACCTTTTACAAAATATATTCTTTTAAGAATTGGACAATGTATGGAGCTGGTGGAAAATATGTTTTTCCTCGGTATTCTGCATAAAGGCCATGTCGAATTCCCCAATCTTCCAAATATCTTCTAGCATTAATTCCATCTTTCGATTTTTTATCGTGCATCATCATGCCTATTACGCTTTCACAAACATTTTTTTTTCTATATACATTACGTTTAAATTATGATGCGTTGGAAGCTCCTATAAAAATCAACAACATTATACTTCAATAATAAAAAAGTTGTATTATCATTCCATTAAAAGAAACTAAGCTCCCAATATGGTAAATAAAAGAAAATTAATCGTTTTTTCCACCTTGATAGCTCTATATCCATAGGATCACAATCGTCATCTCCTTTAGTATTAATTTTTTTTCTCTTCTTACTCTGCCGCCAAATTTGTTTCTTTTTACTCTTTCCCTTCTTGCTTTTATTATTTTCATTTTTGATTTTTTTTCCCAAAATTATTCGAAAAGTTTTTCAGAATATTAGAAATATTTCTTCCAGTCAAAACTTTGGGTCTACGACCATTTTCTATAGTGTTATCAAACTAGGTTTTTTTTCTCAACGAATCTGAAAGAGGTAAAAATCTCCTGAGACCCATATAAGCAACCTTCCGACTATGATTCAACCATCGATGGTGAGTATCTACCTTACATAATGGACAAGCTTTTTTGCCTTTCACACAACGTCCAACAAGATTTTCATATGCCGGAATATCATTTATTGTCCATAGCAAAACTGCTCTCATGTTAAAAAGTGATTTATTAAATGCATCATAAGTCTTAACTCCATTATTCCACAAGTGTTGCAAGTCTTCTACTAGTGGCGCCAAATCTATGTCAATATCATTTCCTAGTTGCTTTGGACTAGGAATCAACAATTTTAGCATGATATTTTCTTTTTTCATGCATAACATTGGCGAGAGACTGTATGTCACAAGTACCGTAGGCCAACAACTATATTTGGAAATCAATGTCAAAAAAGGATTAAAACCATCGGTAGCAAGCCCAAGTTTTAGATTATGTGGATCAGCTGCAAACGATTCATATTTCTCATCCACCAAATTCCATGTTATTGAATCCAAGGATGACGCACTTTTCCATCATTGCTTTTGTTACTAAAATTCCACCTTAAATCTTTTACCGTCTTTTGAGACCTAAACATTCTTTTAAATCTTGAAATGATTGGAAAATATCTCAAAACTTTAACCGAATCCCATGCATAATTTCATTCGTACATTCGTACATTCGTTGTTCTTCCATCTTGAAAACCTACAATTTGGACGACATTCCAAATCTTTGTACTCTCTTCTAAAAAGGCAACAACCATTCCGACAAGCATGAATTTTTTTGAAACCCATATCAAATATTTTAAAAAAAAATTTAACCTTGTATAATGTCTTGGGAAGTACGTTATTCTTTGGCAACAATAATTGTCGCACAATTAGAAGTTTATCGAAGACAGTATCAGACAACCCAGTCTCACATTTAAGATTATACAAGACAATAATGGTAGATAATTTTGTTTGATCAATACAATCAGGATACAATGGGTTTATGCTTCTTCCAAGTTTCTTAATAAATCCTCCTCCCATCTTTGTGCATTATCTTCATCTTTATCATCATCGAAAAAAGGATGATTGATGAAATCTTCATCTTCATAATGGATAGCCTTAAATAAATCATAAGTGTCATCAGGCTTAATATCTTTGCTTGTATCTATTTGCTCGCCGTGAATATACCACCTACTTCTATTGTATACAGGATCCATTCCTTTTATAATTAAATGCTCAACCACAACCTTCTTATATTGGTGATTAAGATTTTGACAATCTGAGCAAAAACATAAAAAAAATTCTGCATTTCCATAATTTCTCATGGCAGTGTGCACAAACTTCCAAGATCCTTGCTCATACTCATTGCTAGCTCTTTATAAAAAATAACTATAAGCTTTTAACATCAAAATATGATTTGATTCACATACTGCGTTTATGTTGAGTATTATATAGTTACCTGTGTAGGAGCAGCCAACTTTTATCCATCGTCAATTAATACGTAAGCAAGCAAATTTCTAAATTTGAAGCAACAATCAATTGCTGAATACAAGAAAAATAACTTGGACACATATTATGACACATTGATACTCAATGTAAATGGAAGGTTTAACATTGATTATGAAAAAGGGCAGACAATCGGAAGGTTTAGCATTAGCAGGACAATTGGAGATATTGTCTCTGCTAAGCTAGGCATAAAATCACCACCACCATCTCAATCATTGTCGATGAGCGATGATACAATACTTAAAGGTGTTATGCATCTAGTGGCACATACATTCTTAATGAAACCGGTGTAATTTATGTAGAAAGAGAAAAGCAAGTTGTACATATATATTAAAATTTATCGGCATACTTATCTTTTCTTTGCATTGAATAACTAATTGTTTAGTGAGAAAACCATTTTATTCTTAATCATCATATGACAACCATTTTAGGTTCCACCTTCGAGCCTTTTAGCTCCGTAATTACTAAAACAATTCTTAACCACCTAAATAGTCATATGAACATAATTACCAAACTAAAAGGATTTTGTGTTTGGTCCCATTCAACTGTATGAATTCTCATTAAAGTAAAGATTGTTATGGATGACTTTAAGATTTTCATTAAAGTGTTTGATCCCATTCAACTAGTAATATTATTACAGGTAGCTACTTTTATTAGTATGGATGAGTTGAGATTGTCCCAAAAATACTAACAATTTAATGCTTCTGAAATGTATCAAACAGTGTTTGGTCCAATTCAACTATAAAGATTGTTATGGATGAGTTAAGACTGTCATTAAAGTGTTTGGTCTCATTCAAATAGTAATATTATTTTTTATCAGTAAAGAATTCATACAGTAATGATTGTCATTAAACTAGCTGACTATATAAATTCATATCGTAAAGAATTCTTTACTATATTTGGTCCCTAGAAAGTGTTGAATGGAAATTTTTGGAACCAAACACTATCCCAATCAACTAGTTGAATGGGAAATCTTTATTATATGAATGAGACAGTAAAGAATTCATACAATAAATAATTCTTTACTTTAATGAGTCAAGATTGTCATTAAAGTGTTTGGTCCCATTCAAATAGCTGACTGTATTTTTAGGACCCAAATACTGTATGAATCATACTGCGGTTTATACCTATTCAACTGTATGAATTCTTTACTTCAATGAGAATTAACTTTCTCTACCACGCTACGTTACGAATATCTTTATACCATTTTTGGTACGTATCCTATTGATTTTTGTTACATATGCATTTGTATTTGAATAAGTTACCTAGTAATACTGATAGACAAATTGAGTTGTGTATGCCGCCCAACCATACAAATCAGTGGCATTGAAATATAATCACAATTTTTCTTTTGCCTATGGAATAAGATGCATATACATTTGTATATCACCACTTGAACAAGCAATGCCCATATAAACCCTTCTTTCATGTGACATACAATAAAAATTCACTTGCCAATTACAACTCAATACCAAAATTTTCATATGACAACCGTTTTATGCGATAAAGTGTTTTATGTGATTAAGTAAAAGGCATCGCGAACAACCGTTTTATGTGATTAGAGAGGGGAACAATTGTTTAATGAGCAAAATAATATAACAATTTTAGGTTCAAATTTATTAGCATGAACACTTTACATATAACAACCGACCAAACAAAATAAATAGCCTGTGATTGTATTTATACACCAAACTCTTATACAGTAAAAGTTAAAAACTTTTCAACATGCACAATTCAAAGAGCAACAGACCACAAATTCAAATTAAAACCAATCAAGATGCTAAAGGGATAAACTGACTCTAAAAGTGCTGAAATGCCACATGATTATATATAGTAAGTTTAACAGTGAAAAAAATGATACTGTTATTATGCTGAAATATACGAATGAGTATCAACGAGCTATATATATATATATAACATAGTTCACATATATAAGCGAAACTATAAACTATATACTACAATAATTTACAATCTGAAACTAACTTTTATATTTATAAATTGCTTATATAGACATTAAGCATGGGACAAGATTCCATAACTCTTTCAAAAACTAAATAATATCATAAGGTATAAACATGAACGAATCGTTTTGTGTACTTATTGGTTACATTTTAATGAATTTACTCATGGTGATATTGTAACGACTGGATGTTTTGTGTTATTCGTACTCGCACATGTCGGACTTGAATTGCTCAAAATGTCAGATTGTTAATTTATTATTTGGCAAAATTTAGCATATACAGTAAACAAATCAATCATAGAATCACTGACACAGAGTATTATAATAACAAGTAGTGGAATATAATAAATAGTAGTTCATGAAGCTATTATATAAACATCAGAGTTAGAAATAAAATACAATAGGATATCTCAAATACAATGTAGTCTCGAAAACAAAAGATGACAAGTGTAAACAAAACCACTGGATAGCTGAAAGCTGAATAGAAACAGATGGATCTCCAAGTGAAGCTCCAACTCCAAAGGTGAGTCTCAAATACTGTGACAATTAATCCGACCCGAGTGTAAAGCAAAACACAAAACACTTGATTCGGGATTAACATTCTTATATTTACAAATTCAAGTGAAATGTCAACATAAATAAGTAACTTAAAGGATGGTTGGGATCTACATCCTCTATGGATCCTTGGAACTATCTACTATGTAGTAATATACGTTATTATAATATATCTATAGTAAAGTAAAAGTATTAAAATAGCGTTAAGGCGTTACCCATATCCCCCTTAACACATTTTATATATTCCCGTAGTCTATACAATGTCGTACGCTCCTCTGTAAACTGGAGGTTTACCCAGAGGACATCACATAGGTATGGTACAAAACAAACACATAAAAGGCGCGATAGGGCATGCGACAAGGCACTCGAGGCAATGCCAGGATAGATATATCATTTACATATCCGGACTGGTGGTAACGCATAGCAGCTATTACCGCCCACCTCATGACACACTACCAAATCAAAGGGTGCACCCAATCAAATCACAAAAGCAAAAAAATGGTATCGAAGAAATGTGCCCAATCAGAGGAATGACCTCACTTGGCCCGGCATGACTCCTGTTTTAGCCGCATCAAGCTGACCCACGGGAGTTAGGGTCACGTAAATACCATATAGAATCGTCACCAGACCATCCTACTTCATTCTGGGATCTCCACTACGTACACAGTTGTTAAAGTGGTTTTCAGTATTGGCAGAGAGTATGACAATATCCGATCCCGGTCTCTTTAACAACCAAACGCTTATTTCACGCCATGGTCATTTCAATTAAAATAGTTCATACTTCATATCAAAATATCATATTCATTTCAAAAACCATATCAGTTTGATATCATCATTCACTTAAAATAATATTCATTTCCAAAATCGTAACACTTTCAAAATTATAGCACTTTCGAAATCATAACACTTTTGAAATCATAACACTTTAGAAATCATAATACTTTAGAAATCATAACATTTGAAATCAATAACACTTCCGTAATCATAACAATTTCCATCTACACAGTTTAGATATTGAAAATAGTATATATAATAAATAGTATAAACTAAAATAGTTTATATATTAAAATAAATTATAGATTAAAATAGTTTATATATAATAAAATACTTTGTATAATAAAATTAGTTTCCTCTAATTTCATAAATTGATTCAAATCATCTCAAATTTCAAAAATTTCAATTTAAATCAATTCCAGTTTGACCATTTCAATTTAAAGTTTCAATAATTCAAGTTTAAATATTCAAACATTCATAATATAAATTTCATTTATATTTCAACATTCAACTTTACCATTATCCAAATTGGAAAGTATTAACTTAATCATTTAATAACAATTTATTAAAATCCCAATTTATAAATTTAAATCAATATTAAATATTCAATCTCAATTTATTTAAAAATATTGAATATTCATTTAATCACCTTTTTATAAATCATATTTCCAACATCTAAGAATCAATAAGTTCAATAAATTCTTATTTAAATTTGCTTATTAACCAATTTAAATTCCAAGTCAACATTAATTCATCTTCCCAACTTTATTATTAAAGTTATAAAAATATATTATTAAATAAATACTTAAGCATATTATATACTAATTAAATTACCTTTTTATTAATGAAATCTTGTTATCAAATGTATATTTTACATTAAATATTATTCTATATATTTTTAAGATAATAAAATAATAAGAAAAATCTTAAAATCTATATTTTTTTCAAAAACTAACTTATAAAATGAAATTTCCAAAACATATTATTTTAAAAATCTATAATTTAAACATATATAAAAACAACATTTATATATTATATTCCAAAAGATCAATATCTGTTAAAAACCATATATTTCATTTCAAAACTTTAGGAAATCATTTTCAAAAATATAGACCAACGGTGTCCATATATAATTTTCTATCCTATGGTTAAGTGATATAGATATTTATAATTTCAATCCGTAATTTAATTATTTACGGGTATATATCATATCGACCCGCGATCCCAAATTTAAAGTCAATGAAAATCACTTGGGTTTATCATTTCAACCCATAACAATTTTTCTCCTATTTTACAACATCGTTCGGGTGTGTATCATTTCAACCTATAGGAAATTTTAAATTAACAGGGAACTTGCAGAGTGAGAACAATTATGATAAAAATATAACATATCAACAACAAACATATATCATCAGTGATAAATAAAATATAAACAACAAGATATGGTGTCATATCTCACAGGTGAACAATTACATATAATAGCATATCATCTGCAGCAATTATATTATTAATAGTTAAATTTAGCAGCATATATCAATTGTCGTTTCGAATGGAATCAAATTTAATATATATACGAATGTTAATCATGAGTGGCTCACCTTTCGAGGCTAGAGATATTTGAAAATGAAATGAATTATGAATCCAAGCGTGAATTCCAAAGCAAATCAAGATTCACACGAATTTGACGAACAAAGCTGATAATAAGGAATCGATGAAACAATCAGAATCATCTTGATATGAATTGAACTAAATATATGTATATATATAGGTGCTAGCACAAAAAAGTCACTAACACCCTTGAGCAAGATTGTGTAGAAAGATTAATGACAAAGGTAAATTAAAACTAAGGTACATCACAATTGAATGCAGCTAGAACAATAAAAAATGAGAACACGAGAATTATAGTGGTTCGGCGTAACTGCCTATGTCCATTGTTAATGTAATCTTTATTACTAAGTAATTGAATATAGATACAATCCGTACACCAACCACTTGAATACCAGTTTTAACAGAAAAGAAATGAGTCTTGAAAATGGCATAGTCTCCCCATTGTTCTCAAAAAGATCCCTTTACACTGCGCCCCTGCCCCTCTATTTATGACAAAGATAGGCCGGATTCCTGCACAGGCCTAAGGACAAGATACCACGGCCTATAATAGACAACTTCTGTATGCCGAACCAGGCATATCGAACGGTGCTTGCCGAGCGAGGCCTTACTGAACGATTCTTGCTGTACGACTCTTGTCGATGGATGCTTACCGAGCCGAAATGACCAAGGCATCCACGCGAACGCCCTGCGACCGAGCATCTTAATCTTCCCTTCAATGTTGATCGAGGGGTCACCGAGCCACGTATCCTTCCTCACCGTGCCACATAACCGTCCCTTCATGGCCGAGCGACATGTGACTAAGGCATCCAACCCAAATGCCACAATGCCGAGACACCCTTGCCGAGCGATGTTGGTCGAACGAAGGTTGCCGAGAGATCTTCACTGGGTTCCCAACAACACCTTTCTTTAAGCTGGGAGACACATTCCATCCTTCCTATGCTGAACCATATGTTGAGGCCGAACGATGTATCAGGCCAAATGAAATTTATACGTCAAACGATGTATTCAGGCCGAACGAAACTTATAGGCCGAATGGTGTATTCAGGCCGAACAATGCATCCAAGCCAAACGATGTATCCAGGCCGAACGGTGTATCCAGGCCGAACGGTGTATCCAGGCCGAACGGTGTATCCAGGCCGAACGATGTATTCAGGCCGAATGGTGTATCTAGGCTTAACGGTGTATCCAGGCCGAACGATGCTTATATGCCGAGCTTCTCAATTCAAGTCAGTCTTTCACTGGCTCAAGTTTCACTTAGATTCAACCAAGAAACTCAATAATTAGCATCTCATAGCCGGGCCAAGCAACCGTGTAACATTTAATTTCCCCCCCCAATGGGTGTCATGTGATGCAACACGACATGCTTTGAATCAGTAATCAGTTTTTAGTTCCAAAGTCCAAATGTGTATGATTTCATAAAGGTCGAAACATGATGGACCTTCCTAGTGCCTTGCACAGTTTGGATTTATTATCTTGCTTCCTTCTTGTTCTTATCCTCTTCTCTTTCTTTTTTTTTTATAGACAAGTGGCCATTCGGCATACAGAGACTGACCCATACGATTGGTTTATTTGAACTGGGTCGTGCATATCTAACAACCGACTTCTCCAACCAAATCGACCGGTTCAATAGGAGATAGCCTGTTCACCTCCCCTCTCCCATATATGAGAGCTCTCTCTTTCTTCTTCTCTCTACCTTCACTTTATTCCTTCGAGATCTACTAACTTACCTTCCCCCGAACCTCAACTATTTTTCCAACTTCCCTTCCTTCTCCTGACTTCAAAACATTTATTTCGTAATTCCTTCAGTCAATGAACCTAAATGAGTTTTGACCCCAAATTCGCAACCCCTACAATCTTCAATTCATTCCTATAGGTATGAATCTCTTATTCGACCCATTTTTCCAAATCAGGGGTTTTGCATGAAGCTCGAGTTCGCAAGCATTTTTCAGTAGGAGTTGTTGTAGACGAGGAAGGTCGAACTAGAAATAAGAACATGCATTAGTCTAGGAGATTGTTAAGGCTTTAACAGACGTGATATAGGGACAGAAAAGAGAAAAGAGATATCGATGGTCACTTGGATATAGGCTCTTGTTAAGCCATCAAGTGAGGGTGAGTGGTTGCTGGTTTGTGAGATAGGGCTAAATTTGTGATCGAAGTCGTTCGATAATCGGGGAGCGAGAGAGAAGAGAGTGTGAATGGGTCGGTATTTGTATTTTGGGTGGAAGTCTGTTGTTTTATAGTCCTCTTGTGGGAGTAATGCTAGGGAGGTAGAGGGATGGGGTGTCGTTCGGTCTAGGGAGAGAGAGTGCCGTTCGGTCTTGAGAGAGGGAATGAGTGTCGTTTGGTGATGTTGCGCGTCGCTGTGGGTCGGTCAAAGTCTGGTGGACTGGATCGGTATTTTGAATGAGAGAGTCGCTCGGTGCTGAGGGAGTGAATGTCGTCGAGGAAAGTGAGTGGGTCGGTGCATCGGTTTAGGAATCTGCTCGATAGCTTATAGATGAGTCATTCGGTATGTAGGCTTAGAGATATGATCGGCCTTAGGCCTTGCATTAGACCATCTCCGCTTGAACAAAACATATGCCAGGATCGCATACTCCCACGTCTAACCGTTGAGCAACAAACAATGACAAGAACTTAAGCACATGAGCATATATAGCCGATTTGGACTAACAACTCCACAGTCTTAATAAAATGTAAACATGCATTCAACTTAGCCAAAGTAAATAACAGCCTTCAACGTATGATGTCAATGCCCAATTCCAGGATCCGTACTACTGATCATAGGACATGCTCTCGGGGACGGTCAACGATGACGGTCTTTGAAGATGATAGTTTAAGGCTTAATCACACTTCACAACTCTTTCACACTTATGCTCGAATGATTTCACTAGTGCACACCACACAGAGGGAATATTTCTATCATTATATCTTATATCGATTTTCTTTCAAGTATAGTTCAAATAGGTGTTTACCCAAATTGACGCTCGTTGAGGATGTCTAAAAAGTCAAGCTCCGCCACAGTCTTAGATAAACCTGAGCTAAGTTCTCAGCAGGAAGTAGTGGGAACTTCGAATCCATCGACAACTCCTATACATGATATCCCAAACCCATCGGCGGCAACTATTGATCTGGCTCCTAATGTGATAGACAGAGCTGCTATTCTAGATAATCCAATTGATTCCCAAGCTTCAAAAATCAATGAAACCGCTCTTCGTCGACTATGTTCGATTCACGGAATCCCTTTCAATGACGTATTAGTTCCATCGGGATGAGATCATCCTCACCTAACCCCAGTTGGATATATGGCTTGTAACATCTTGTGCTAGGTCGGTAGCATGCCACCATTCAACTCTTTTCTCCGTGAAGTGCTACAGTGTATTGAGATCGCCACGACACAGCTACATACTAATAATCATGTGTTCATCTATGGCATTTGTATTCTCTTTATGAACATTTTATTTAGGCTCTCTACTCTCAATGACGTCCGCTACATCTATCGCTTCAAAAGATGATCAGATAGT
This sequence comes from Allium cepa, assembly GCA_030765085.1. Classification (NCBI taxonomy): domain Eukaryota; kingdom Viridiplantae; phylum Streptophyta; class Magnoliopsida; order Asparagales; family Amaryllidaceae; genus Allium; species Allium cepa. The sequence goes on along the minus strand of CM060944.1, from coordinate 498,073,089 downwards.
CCATCTTTCATATTCCTCGAGCCGCACTCCAAGTGTCAGATACTAACGGGGGCGTAGAGCAAATTCACCCAATATAAGCAAGAATGGTTTTACGTGCGCTGCCCCTCGGGCTTTACGATAAGATGGTTGGAAGGAAGTAAACTTCATTTCCAGACTCGTTATTTACCTAAGGCATGAAGTGTATTTTTTTTCAAACTTCTTTCGGTCTGTTTGCAGGCATTAGCCCACGTCCCGAAGATGCTGGGTATTCTGAGGTCGTCGAGGTCATTCATGCTACTCCTGTGGAAAACTTGGAGATCAGACTTGTTTTTTCCAACGAGTCACTTTCAAAGTTTGGGCTATTAGCGGAAGTGCGTCGAACAAATCTCGCATCCGATGCCAGTACAACCAGATCCATGTCGAAGAAGGGTAAAGAACAGGCCGGACCTTCAGTGCGTCCTACATGTGGTGCCCCCGACACATCCAAGGAGGGTGAGATTAGGGAAACTGGGGAGCCATAAGTGCCGGTGAGAATATAAGTCATGTTCTGGACATGGTGGTTGAGGCACCTGGCATTGATGAACCACCTCCTCCTTTAAAGGGGAAAAAGAAACTAGCTTACAAACCGAGGAAGAAGATATTGGGCGGAACCTCGAAAGTGACAATTACCATGGTTGAGAAATAGTCCACTCACCAACATCTAAAGGGTTCACTTTAAGGTCTTTCATACCTGACCATCCTCGATGGCTTGCTTAATTAATTTAAAGAAATTTGTTTTGAATTAAAAACCAAAGGTGGTTTAAAATTTAAGGATAACTTGTGTGTAAAGGAAATAAATATGTATAAATGAGGAATATACATAATATCAAAGATGATTTGAAATAAACTCTATAGGATGAGTTTTGAGTTTCCTTGGAATGTGATGTGAAAAATCCTAATTAATATAAATTTTGAACTTATAAGTGGGAATATTATTAATGTGAAGTTAAATAAGTTTGAATGAACAACCTGATTTGGAAATTCAAGATGAAAATTGAGATTTAACTCGGGAAGTTAAATTGTTGATTTGAATGGGGAGTTTGCGTGATGTCAAAATGGGTTTGAGATCTAGAAATTGGAGATGGATGGATGTTTAAAATAATTTGGATGATATCATCCTATTGTTATTAATAATCTTTAAGCTGAAATTGAATTTGTTTAAATAAATAAAGAAATGGGTGTGGTAATATATCCATTATTAAGATAAAATGGATTCATTTTGGACTTAAGATTTGAAAGTTTAAGATAAAAATTCAAAGGTTTGGTTTCACAATTGAAATCTGATGATAAATTGAATTTCAAAGATGTAATTGTTTAAAAGGGATTTGAATTATTTGAACTTTGAAGTAAGTTAAAAATGGAATTTTAATTCAGAATTAAATGATTTAAAGATATAAGTTGATTTGATTTAAAATATTAAATCAACATTTAAAAAAAATTAACTCGAATTTATATAATTCGGGATGATTTAAATTTGGAATTTGAATTAGTTTAAATTGAATTTGATTTGAATTAATTGGAATTGTGAATGAAGATGGATAAGTTTAAAAATTCAAATGGAAAATTTGAATTGGATTAATTTAAAATGAAATTGAAGTTGAATGAGTTCAAATTCAAATGGGAATTGGGATTAATTCAAACCGAAATTGATATGAATTGAAATTGGTTCAATTTGAAATTTATTTTAATTAATTGAAATTGTGATTAAAGTTGAATAAGTAAATTCAAATGGAATTTGATTTAAATTTAGGAAAGAAATTGAGGATTAATTCAACTTGAATTGGGGTTTAATTAATTTCAATGGAAATTGAAGTTATTTAAATTAGAATTGAGTCAATTTAAATGGAAGTGAAAATTTAAATTGAATTGATGGGAATGGAGATAGGGAACTATTTAACTATTTTACAACTGTTTTATAAACCATTTACTGTTTTTCAACTATTTTACAAATTAATTACTATTTTACAACTGTTTTGCAATTATTTAAAATTACTATAACTATTTAACTATTTTTCCTACTATTTTACAATTACTTAACTATTTTTCAGATATTTTACAAACTAATAATTATTTTTCAAATACTTACCTATTTTAAAAAAATTCAGGCTATTTTCTAAATTTAAACTGGACAGAGTTCGAACTGTTTATGATTTAAACATCCATTTGAAATAAGAATTGCGGTGATAATCCAAATGAGGATTTAAACAAATATGAGTAAGTGGATAGAAATTAAAGTGAATGTGAATAGAAAGGAGAATTGATTTGGCTAATAACCAATAAAGATAAATACGTAGGATGTATGTATATTATTCTATTCGCATAATGATTTGATCCAGATTCGAGCACAGAATTTCGAGATAGTTATATCGATCCGAGTTGGGATCTTTCACTCGATTTTCGACGGCGAACCTGGATATGGATTGTTGATTGGTTCTGGATATTCTCTATCATAGTTATGACTATGCAAGGAGAATGACGGTTTCTGATCAAGAAACCAGATCTGAGTCCGCACTAGAAAGTCGGGTGGACAATAATAGTTCGAAAGTGAAATTATGTGATCGAGTGAGCGATCAGATTGGTATAGCGTACGGATGATATATGTACATCGTATGAGTTTGAATGAAATTGTTACTGGAATTTATGGATAATAATTGTGAAATGGTTTTTGAAATGAAAGTATATTTTGAGAAATATACAATGAAGTAAAATGGAAATCAGATATTTCTATGATTAAAGGTTCACTTTATAAGGAAAAGAAACGAGAAATCAAATTTGAATATTTGATTTGGAATAAACAAAGTTATGTATCTTTGCTATATAAGGTAAATCTCCCCTTGTTGAATCTAAAGCCAAAAGAAAGGGTTTTGAAAATATTTGATGTATAAAAGGAGTTTTATACAAGTTTGAAATGATCCATAGTTTTTAAAAATTATATATACCTATATATATATATATATATATATATATAAAGGATCTTATGAGGATTTTGGGAAAAGGTTTTTGGAACCTTTGGATTTGGAAAGTGTGATGACCCAGAATTTTAAAGCAACATCAATTTACTAAACTGAAATAAAAATTAAATTGATTTGATAATCTTTGTAATGAGATTTGAATTGATTTAATAATTCAATAAAATAAATAGTTAATTGATAGAACTTTTTTTTAAATCCAATAAATTGTTTTATATTTATAATATATATAGGATATTGTATATATTGTAAAAAGATATTGTTTTAAATTTAATTAATAAATAAATCTTGTTTCCTAAAAATATATATATTTAGTAAAAATTGTGAATTATGATTTTATTTAAAAGTTAAACTTTTAAAAGGTTATTTAATAAATAAATATGGTTTTAAATACATAAGGTAAATTATTTGAATGATTTAAAATATGTTTAACTCAAGTTTAAATTTAAATAAAATAACAATAAGGTTATTTTGATTTCCTTTTAAATATAATTGGATAGATAAATAATTTATTTATAAGAAGTTGATTTCTTTTATAAATTATTTATGGTTATTAAATGTTGTTATTTTTATATAATAATACATTGTTTTAACAAATAATTTTTTAATAAATAACTGTTTTCAAAATTTAAATTGTAGTTATATTTGTAAATAAACTGGATTTCAAAATTAAATTTGAACTTGAATTCAAAGCTTTGAAATTTAAAGTATAAATGTTTTTAATTTGTTTTGACTTTGAATTATTTGTATAAGTTTCATTTTATAAGTCAAATTTGATTTATTCATTTTAAAAATTTATATACATGTAAATAAATACATGTTAACTAATTTATTTAAACATGGATTTTCATATATCTTATACTAAACATCTAATCAAAATACAAGTTAACATAATTATAACAAATTAACATTAAATACAAATGTAAACACTTTACTAATTAACTTTTAAATTAAATACAAATTACTTTTATAAAACAAGTGTAAACTTTTTAGAAACTTAAATTAACATGTGTTAAGGTAATAATCTAGATGCATGACAAATGTAATATTAGGTACATGTGGCATTTTTGTTTTTTTGTTTCTTTTTATTTTTTCATTTCAGTTTTTATAAGCATATTCGCTTCCATTTTGTTTCTTTTCAAATCTAAAGCTATGAAGACAAACAAATAAAAAATATAAATCCTCTTCCATTCAAAAACATAAATCTGAAACATCTTCAACAAAATTTTGAAAATCATCTTCAAATCCACTTCTCAAACCAAAATCAAAGCAAGGATCTTTGCATTTCTTATTCAATTAATTCTGCATGCAAATTCTTCTTACAAATCAAATCAAAATCATCTTCAAAAGCCTCAGTTCAACATGCAATCAAACCTGCATCAAAGCAATCCTGCATATTTTTTTTTCAAATGTAAAAGCAACTGCGTCTCTGGAATTCAAGCCTGCCTACATTGTTTTTCAAAAAAAAAAATCTGGAGTTTCATAAAGTATGCATGCAAGAACTCAGTGATAAGCCTTTCAGTTTTTTTTTACTCAAGCAATCCAAACAACTCAAAGTTTTTAAAAGCACAAGTTTTTCAAATGCATTGCTCTGCCCATTAGGTTAAGGTGAGTAACATTCTCTTTAATGAAATTAATGTATTTAAAAATGTTGCTTGTTGATTTCCATGTTTAAGTATGAATGATATATATGTTTATATCAGTTGTTTTTTTCTGTATAAATGAATGTGTAATTTGAACATGCAATGTCCACTGTAGTTTATTTCCAGGATCAAAAATCTGTTCAACCTCCATCATCTTATAATATAATATATGTTAGTGTTTTAGATTCATACAAATGGGTTTGTTGAATCAGGGATTAAAGTTTAAACTTTTTTTCAAGTTAAATAAAAAAAAATTGAATTTTCTCTGCAACTCAGATAACAGGACCAAATTGTATATATATGAAATACCAAACATATTGATTCATTGTTTCAGGAATAAAATCAAAAAAATTATTCAAAATTATGATTTTTAAAACTAAATTCACAGTTTTTAAAATACAGTTTAACATGCAGTCCTAGATTGAACTTCAAAGGGGGATTTTGGGTTAATGGGTGATCTAGGCAATTTGGGGTGACGAGGTTCTTCTGGTAGGTGGAGAAGCGTCACTGATGATTGGAAAAATAATGGTTGTTGATGCAAATCAACATTGGGACGATGGTGGTGATTTTCTTCCTGAAGCCCTAGTTTAAGATAGGTAGATTGCTTTGGTCAGTTCTTCATGAAGAAGTGATCGAGTTGATTGAGATTCTGGGGGATGATAGTAGGTTGGTGGATGAACTCGTGGGTGGAGCCGCTGCCATTCCGGTGGTCAGAAGGAGGAGAAGAAGGCGAGTTATAGGTTTGGGGTTAAAACCTGTATCTTCTGTTCCAGGTTTATGATTTTGAACTCGAGTTCAAATTCGAGTTGGATAGGAGTGGGTTGATGATCGTATGGGACTATGAGGATGGTCGATGATGATTGGAGGGTGCCGAAGGTGGGTGATGATGGCCGGAGGCACGGTGCACGTGCACCGTGCATTTTGGTCTGTGTTTTCTTTTCTAGGTACTGCAGTGTTTTGAACTCAAGTAACACTCTAGTGTTTGCTATGTTTTGCTCGAAGAATTTTGCCTGATGACTCGAAGCAGTTATAAGGTTGGCTCGGGCAATTTGAATATTACAGTTTTTTGAAAAACTGTCTGTCGGCTTTGAATTTAAATCAAAATTTAAATAAATTTCAAAGTAGTTATGATAAGATTTAAATAAGTTTAAATCTGCAGTATGAGTTATAGTTTCAAATAGTTTGAAATCTTATAAGTTTTTTTTAAAAAATTTTGAAAGGAGATTCCAGTTTTTTAAAAAAAAGAAAACCTGGCAGTTTTCTCAAATTTAAATTTTATTTTAAATCTGAAGCTAATTTTAAACTAGCAGTTTGAATTTAAATTTAAGTCTAGTTTTCTTAAGGGTTTTGGAATCTTCGGTTTCTTTTCAAAATGGAATTTGAATTTTGAATAAAGAGTTTTAGAATCATGGTTTAAATCAAAAGTTTATTGCAAGTTTAAATTCAAATAATTTTAAATAAGGAATGGTTCAAATGTTTTGAATTTAAAAATCTGGATATTTGAATAAGTTTTAAAATTTGAATGTTTTCAAACAAGTTTAAATTTAAATTGTTTAGTAGAAGTAAATTTGTTTTCAAACAAATATTTTAAATTTGATTTACCTTTTTGAATGAAGTCATTTATAAAGGTTTATAAAAGAAGTCAAATGATTTGTTAACTTGAATTTATAATTTAAATAGTAATGTATATAAAACTTAATTTTTTAAATTAAATTAAGTAAATTAAGGCTCATCTTATATAAGTTTTAATTATAAGTAATAAATGTTATTTACATTTATTCTAAAAAGGAATATAAATGAATTTAAATTGGATAATGCTTTAATAAATATTATTTTGAATTTTAGATTCGAAATGAAATTCGAATTTTAAAATGAAATGTTCTAAGCACACTTTTATATTAATGAAATTATTAATAAGCAATGAAGTATCTTAGAAATGATCAAATTATTAAAATAATTAAATAAATAAGATAATTAAGGAGTGACCTATTTATTTAATTTATAATTAATAATTTGGATTAATTTAATTTGAGATTGATTAAGAAGTAATTAAAGAAAAGTAATTAACGAATTAATAATAGTTAATGATGGTCATTAACTAAGAATTATTTAGTAATTAATTAATATGGTTAATTTTTAAAAATTAATTAGATTAACTAATTAATGATAATAAATTGTGAAATTTATTTAAGTTTAATTACTTAAATAAAAGTAATTAATACAATAATTACTTAATGTAATTAATTGAGTTTGGTTTAAATTAATTAATTAAGTTTAATTAATTTTAAACATTGGATTTGATAAAAATTACCTGATGTAATTAATAAAGTAGAATCACTCAATGAAGTAATTAAAGATAATTACTGGATGTAATTAGTGGATGATATTAGGATTGTGAAAATAATTTGGATTAAATTATTTTGTATAATTAATCAAGGGACTAATTAAAGAAAATTAATTAAGGAATAATTAATTTGATAAGTAATTAAGATAGTTAATTACAGAATAAGATTAATCAAAGGTAATTAATAATTTTGGTTTAAGTGAGATTAATTACTGAAAGTAATTAATCTAATTGAGTAATTGATAAAATATAATTAAGGATCATTAATTAATATAATTAATGAAGTAATTAAGATTGATTAATCAGGATTAATTAATCAATAATAAGTGATTAAGTGTAATTAATTAAGGATTAATGTAATTAATTATAGTTAATTAATTAATGAAGTAATTAAAGGTTAAATACTGTATTTGGTTTAGAGTAATTAATTTTTTGAAATTAATTAAAGTATAATTAATCAGGATTTATTAATTAAGATGATAAATTAGAGGTTAACTAATTAATTAATTTGTAATTAATTAATGATGATGTAAGCAAGATTTATATTGTGTAAGTAATTAATTTAATTCATTTTAAATTAATTAGAGATGATATAATTAATTTAATTCATTTTAGATTATTTATAGATACTATGATTATAGGTCATTGCTTATAGATGGTTGATATTGGTTACCTTGAATGGTTTGAATCTCAGTTATGAGATTAGAATGTTGAGTGATATGGATGCATTGGTTGCATTGTGATGATGATATGGATATCTTTTGATAGTGATAATGTGAATTATCTGTGGTGATGATTATCTGTTGTGGATCTTTGAATTATCTATCTGTGTGTATATAGATAATATAATTGAATTGTTTTAAACTCTAAAACAACTTGGACCTAAAAGACACGCTTTGGATGTCGATGAGACCGGGATCGGGTTTCCATATTTGGATATCCGAAAACCACATCGATCCAAATTAACGATAGGTCGTGAATCTTATGTGAAGAGTGAAGACTCAAGGTGTAAGGACTATTAGTCAGTGTAACTCTAGGGGTGATTCCGTGATGAGTTTGATGGAAATAGTACTTATAGGATCGAGATGGAGATTCAGAGTGCAAGGGTTATCGTCGTTAACTCTGAGGGTGATTTCAAAATGAGTATAACGAGATAATGCCTTCGGTTTCGTTCGAACCCGGAACGAACTTGTATGGATTGAATGCTTTCAACACATCGTCAGGTGGACGATGAGCATTCTAAGAGATGTGTTCTCTAAAGGTAATCGCAGCCTCAAGCCTCATCAACCGGGAATGGCTAAAACAGGGGAGGTGCAGCAAGGCTTCGTGGGTAGCTCCCACTAGAGAGAAAGATTTTCCCCTGTCTAGATGTCCCTTTTTATTCGGCTTAGTGGGCAGTTGGATATGCGTACCAACTGCAGGGTTGTCTTGTTTGGAACTGTTCAGTAAGGAATGGGTCCGGCCTTGTGTTGCAGGGGAGCGGGCGTACTCCTCGGTACGTTGATCTAGGCCACGTGCTGTGACGGGCGGTACCCCAATAGCCCGGCCATTGTATGGAATCCAAAATCCAATAAGTGCCAACGGCTTTGATTGTATTACCCACTTTTGTGGCTAGTAGCTGGAATTTAATGAATGTAACAATTTCGGCTATTTCATATTTACTTGAAAACCCTAGACCTATTATAATATCGCTGGATTTCCTATCAAATGTTTTGGTTAGCGTAAGGTAAATTTTTTTCCATGTTTATGTGTGGAAAGTCTTACGTGATACCTTTCTTTTCAAAAGGTTTTTGAAAGTTAAGCAACTTTAACCTGTTACTCACACCAGACCCATGTCTGACCCGGATTTTATCTTTTGTTTTCATAAACTCTTGGGTACTCAAATTTTTACGAGTAACCAAGGGATTCAGGTTAGCTTTGACGAATATTGGAGGAGCAATGAAGCAGGAGCCTTCTACGTTAGATATATAGTATTCCGCTGTGTGTTCTGTGTTTTTTCTGAATTGTATTATGTTGTAAATACTAGACATGTGTATATAACTGTCTAGTATGTGTTGTATTATCTGTATACTCCGATAGTGATTGTAAACTATGTAATATTTTATGTTATTAATATAATTTATTCGTTCCGCTGTTTCTTCTTCTTCTTCTCTTTCTTTCTCTTTTTCTATCCCTTTCTTTCTTATTAGCAATGCGACTTCCTGGTATTTTGGAAGTTGGGTCGTCACAAGTGGTATCAGAGCATTAGGTTGAGTGAATACCTAGGCTCTGGAGTGGTGTCTATCTTGAGAGAGCGTATTTGTAATTTTATATATATTTATATATATTTATCTATTTCTACCTATCTGTTGGGTTACCTGTTCAGGTTTTCCAATATAGGCTATAAAGGTAGATGAGGTAGTAGTGTTTGTAACACGATTACTACCATTGGTTGGAGTCTGATGTTTAAGGTTGGAACTGTATCTGTCGAGACTGTAGACCTAATACCATCTCGAGTAAGTTTTGTTGTGTTGAAGTATTTCATCGATCTCCGAAGGAAACCCGTTAAGGTTCGGAGACATCTTTGAAGTACAGAGTTTGGTGAGTTGAGTTTGATTTGTTCTGTTGAGCTGGAGCAAGTGATGGTATTTTGATACCTCAGGAATTTGTAACTGCATGATGAGATGCAGTGACTATGGATTGTTTCCGAAGATGTTTTCTTTGGAACAAGTTTTGGAAAGTGTGACTGTTTCGATGTTGTGGCTAAAGTCAGCAGGATGTTATGGTGTTTCTGTCTGCTTTGAAGTCCGAGTTTCTCGAAGAACTTTGGATTAGGAAGTTTGGCTTTGGTGTCAGCAGTGCAGCTCGGAGTGTTCTGTGAGCCGACAGAGAGGTCTTAGCTGAGAAGTTTTTTTGAAGATGGAGTTCAGAAGCTGCCGAGTGAATCCGTTTCTTCAATGGATTGACTAGATCAGTGTAAGCTATTCTGTTTGGTAAAGAGAGAACAGTTTTCTTTGGAAATTTATCTGGGTTGATCGCAAAAGTGACTTGCGATTGTTTGAGTGTTCTCTTGGATTGTTGAAGATTTTTCTGAATGTCTTGTGGGAAAGACAGAGGTTCGTCAGCATATGGAGATTGAGTTTTCTTATCGACTAGTATTCCAGGAATGGAATCGGTGGTTCTGTTTAGTTGGAGAATGGTTCCTAGAGATGGATTTTGATGAAGTGACTCGGTGTTCGGAGGAATTTCTAAGTTTGGAAGTGTTTCTGATTGTCTTTTCCGGATTAGGGGAAGTTTGTAGTTTTCTTTTATTTATGGAGTATAATTGTGTCTTGGTTTTGGACTGATCTTGAGGAGATCATTGGGTTGGGTTGTTTTTGGTTCTGATTGTTTTTAGAGGAATCAGCAAGGGTTGAGCTGATCAGTTTGGAATGTTGGCAGCCCAGGATCGTCTGAAGACTTTTGTGGATAAGGGACGGAGAAATTTGGAATTCGGAATTGGAGACTTCGTTGTTGTTGGAGTTTTCTCTGATTCATGAGCTATAAGTTTTGGTAAGACTGGAAAAGCTAGCTCCGAGATGTTTTGGGTCTTTTCTCTGCTTTGGTTGGATCAGTGTTGGTTTTCAGGATTGAGTTGCCAGTTTGGATAACTGGGATTCAATGAGTTTCACGTATCTCTGAGGGAGTACGTATATGGTCTATCTCTGGTTTTGGAACCAGCGGTTATAGAGGTTGGTTGTTGAATTAGACTCTTCTATAGTCTGATATGCTGTCTAGTTATGTAGATCTAGTTGAATAGAAGCTCCGTACCTTAGTAGTATTGATTGTTTGGAATCTATAGAGCGAGTATCACGATATTTATACCGGGGAAACTCGTGGAAGTTCTATCTAGAATTTTTCTGGATAATTAAATTTGTTTGATTGGGTGAATTGGTTGCTATGGTTGTTAGTGTTGATACACGAAGATTTTTGATCAATGACAATGTATAAAGGAAGAGATATATGCACGATAGAGGAAGATCAATAAAATATAAACTTGAGTATGATTTTTATATATATAGGTTTATTTGTTAAAATCTATCCTCAAGAGTTGCACAAACACAAGAACACATTCATTATACTTCAATTTTTCACTGAGCATACTTCAACTCTTCATAATGCATAAATTCATATGTCAGTCGACTGAACTGAATTTACCAGTCGACTGAACTGGCAAACATGTACAAATATGCACAGTTTCAGTCGACTAAATTTTCTGCACAGTCGATTGAAAATTTTCCAGAAAGATTCTTACTATAATTTCAGTCGACTGAAATTCCTGTACAGTCGACTGAACTTGAACCTGCGAATTTTGCATGAAAGGACACCTTCTTCTTCCCAAGAGTTGCGACCATTCCTCAATAGAAATGGAAGCTTCTCTTATCTACAACCCTTGGCAATACATGCATCCTTTTTACAACTATAAATATATGATTCAAACATCATTCAAATCATCGAATTCTCTTACTCTAATCTATCTATTTCTTGATCATATTTTCTAAACATTATCAAAGCAATCACTACTCTCTTTGCTTGAATCACTATTTATATTTAACATATTTGATTCATAGCAAATTCATAATTCCTTAATCTTCACAAACATATTTCATATTCTTGAGGATAAGATTATAGGAACATTGTACTACAATAGACTCATTCGTGTTATAAAGAACACAACTAGTCAAAACTTGTTTAGCATTGAGGTTTGAAGTCCTCTTAGGTAGTTTGAGGCAAAGAAATCCCGTTCGGTTGTTCGGGTAAGTTGTAAACCTATTCCTCCGGGTGAAGTGAGGGTGTTAGTTAGTGAAATTCCTAAGTGAAGCTTAGGGACTGGACGCAGGACGAGAGGTCCGAACCAGTATAAAATCCTGGTGTCTCTTTGCATTTACCTACTTTATCTACCTAGACTTTTTCCATATTACACGATCCTACCGCATAGCCTCTTACAATTGGTATCAGAGCTTGGCCGTCCTATAACCATAACACCGTTATTAGACATATTGATAATATGGAAAATAACGCAAGTACAAGTACAACTTCTGCCTATAACTCTACATTTGCCGAAGGACAATCTACTCAAAGACCCCCTCTTTTCAATGGACTTAACTATAACTATTGGGCTACAAGGATGAGGATTTATATGCAAGCAACTAGCTTCGAAGCATGGAACGCCACTCAAGTAGAGTTCGTTGTACCCACAACCGACTATCCTACATGGACACAAACTCAGAAGAATGAAGCTAGTGCAAATGCCAAAGCAATGAATATGCTATTTTGCGCCTTGGATAGAAATGTATTCAACCGAGTTAGCATATGTACTACTGCACATCAGATATGGGATACACTTAAAGTCATACATGAAGGAACAAACAAGGTTAAACAAACAAAGATATCCATGCTGAAGAATCAATTCCAAAATTTTAGAATGCGACAAAATGAATCCATCAATGACATGTACTCAAGATTTCAAGACATTCATCATGCTCTAATCGGACTAGGAGAAAGATACACGGACTTTGACATTGTGTCTAAAGTTCTAAATTCACTCACTGATGAATGGGAGAGAAAAGTACTAGCAATCGAGGAAGCAAATGATTTATCTACAATGAAACCAGAAGAATTGATTGGAAATCTTATGTCGTATGAAGTAAATATGCAAGCTAAAAAGGATCAAGCTCAAGAAAGAAAGAATATTGCTTTTCATGCGGAAAAAGAAGAATCAGAGTCTGAAGATGAGGATCTAGCTTTTATAGCCAAAAATTTCAAGAAATTCCTAAAGTATAGAAAAGGAAACAAAAACGGATTCAAAAAGAATTTCTTGAACAAACCATCATCCTCAAATATAGAATGCTTCAATTGTCATAAGAAAGGACATATGCAAAAAGATTGTCAAGAACAAATGAAGGAAAATCAGAAAAACTTCAACAACAAAAACAAGAAGGATAAATTCAAAAAGAAGGCATTTTCTGTAACATGGGACGATTCAGATTCATCTTCATCTGAAAGTGATAGTGATAGCGACAATGAACAAGCAAATGTATGCTTCATGGCTCAAGAGTCTGAGGTAAGCAATTTAACTTTCGATGATTTAATTGAAGTAAACACTGAACTTTTAAGCACAATAAAAAGTCTTAAAAAGAAAATTAAGGAAATTCATGAAAATCAAAACAAAGTTGAGTTTGAAAGAGATATGTTACATGATGAAAAGAAAATTCTTGAAGAAGAACTTGAAAAAGTTCAAGAATCTTATTCAAACTCAGAAACTCAATTATCACTTTTAAGTCAAGAAATTGAAACTCAAAAGACTAAAAATGATATAATTGCTTCTGAAAATCATGAGTTAAAAACAAAAATTAGACAAGTTGAGTTAGAAAACAATGGTCTTCAAGCTAGATTAGATAACATTACTAAAAATGTTTCTAACTTTAATAAAGGAAGAGAAAATTTATCTAAAATTTTAGAAAATTCTCAATCCTCTTCAAACAAACATGGATTAGGATATAAAAAGGAAGTAAAAATTTCTAAAAATAAAAATTTTAAAAATTCAAAACAACAAATATTACTTCAAGAACCTATTCAAACAAAAGTAGAAACCAAGATAGTCAAAATTTGGATTCCAAAGACTAACAATATTTTAATTAGGAATAAATATATTAAAACATTTATAGATAATGTTCACCATAATAAAAACTATATTTATAAAAAGGATACTAAACCAAATTGGGTTTGGTTTCCTAAACTCTAATTTTTCTTTAGGACCCTATTAAAAGGTGGGTACCAATAATTTCATATCTATTTTCAGGTCCCACTCAAAAAGAAAAAATGGATATTAGATAGTGGTTGTTCAAAACACATGACCGAAGACAAAGATATGCTTACAAACATAACATACTTTGATGGTGGCTCGGTTACCTTCGGAGACAATTCAAAAGGCTATATCATTGGCAAAGGAGATGTGAACAATTACGGTACATCAAAATTACCTTTTATAACAAATTTTTCATTAGTTAAAATTTTAAAACATAATCTACTTAGCATAAGTCAACTATGTGACAAAGGCTTTAAAATAATTTTTTCGAATAATAAATGTAGTATTTTTGATCAAAACCAAAATCTTATTTTTGAAGGAAATAGAGATAGAAATATTTACGTTTTAAATATGAATATTAATCATAATACAAGTATGTGTCTACTTGCCAAAGACAATGATCCTTGGTTATGGCACAAAAGATTTTGTCATATAAATTTTAAAACTATTAGAAAACTTTCTAAAAATGATTTAGTAAGAGGTCTACCCAAGATAAACTTTAAAATAAATAATCTTTGTGATGATTGCCAAAAAGGTAAATTAACAAAATCATCTTCCAAATCTAAGAAAATTATTTCGACTTCACAACTATTAGAATTACTACATATGGATTTATTTGGACCAACACAAGTTCAATCCATTAATCATAATCGATACGTATTTGTAATGGTTGATGATTTCTCAAGATATACATGGACTATTTTTATGAAAAATAAAAGTGATACTTTTGAAAATTTTAAAACATTTGTCAAAAGAATTCAAAATGCTAAAGACTAAAAAATTAAAAATATTCGAAGCGATCAGGGAGGAGAATTCGAAAACGAGGATTTTGAAACTTTTTGTAAAAAGAAAGGAATAAATCATAATTTTTCATTTCCTAGAACTCCTCAACAAAATGGAGTTGTAGAAAGAAAGAATAGAACATTACAAGAATGCGCAAGAACATTATTAAATGGATGTTCCTTAGCAAAACATTTTTGGGCAGAAGCCGTTGCTACTGCATGTTACGTATTAAATAGAATATCAATTAGACCACTAACTAAAAATACTTCTTATGAACTATTTAATAACAAAAAGCCAAACATATCGTATTTTAAAGTATTTGGATCAAAATGTTTCATTGTAAATACAAAAGATCAATTAGGAAAATTCGATCCAAAAGCTAACGAAGGAGTTTTCGTAGGATACTCAGAACGAAGTAAAGCATATCGAGTATTTAACAAACATACAAACATAATTGAAGAAACTTTACATATATCTTTTGATGAAAATTTTAATAGAAATTTAAGTATAAAAGATGATGAAGAATTAATAAATATAGAAGAAACAAATCTTGAAAATAATAATTTAAGATCCCCTCCTAGAATATTACGAGATCATCCAACTCAAAATATTATAGGAGAAATAAATTCTCAAGTTAGAACAAGAAATCAACTAAATCAAATAGGTCATGTAGCTTTCATTTCATCAACAGAACCTAAAAATCCTAAAGAAGCATCAACAGATGATTATTGTATTATTGCTATGCAAGAAGAATTAAATCAATTTGAACGTAACGACGTTTGGAAATTAGTTCCCCGTCCAAATAATCAATCAGTAATAGGAACAAAATGGATTTACAAAAATAAAGTAGATGAATTAGGTAATATAACAAGAAATAAAGCTAGACTAGTAGCACAAGGATATAATCAAGAAGAAGGTATTGATTTTGAAGAAACATTTGCTCCCGTCGCAAGACTTGAAGCAATTCGTATACTTTTAGCTTTTGCATGTCTTCACAATTTCAAACTCTATCAGATGGATGTGAAAAGTGCATTTTTAAATGGTTTTATTAAAGAAAATGTATATGTAGAACAACCTCCTTTATTTATACACGAAAAACATCCAGATCATGTCTATAAATTAAAGAAAGCACTATATGGTCTTAAACAAGCACCTCGTGCTTGGTATGAAAAACTTAAAAGTTATTTATTAATTTCGGGATTTAAAATTGGAAAAGTCGATCAAACACTCTTTATTAAAGATACTTCAAAAGACATTTTAATAATTCAAATATATGTAGATGATATTATATTTGGATCAACAAATGAAAATTTATGCAAAGAATTTTCAAATATAATGACTAAAGAGTTTGAGATGTCTCATATGGGAGAATTATCATACTTTCTTGGACTTCAAATAAAACAATTATCAAATGGAATTTTTATAAACCAAGAGAAATATTGTACAAACTTAATTAAACGTTTCGGAATGGAAAACACTTCAGCTAAACCTACTCCTATGAGTACTACTACTCATCTCGATCGAGATGACAATGGCAAAAGTGTAGATCAAAAATTATATAGAAGTATGATAGGCTCCTTACTTTACTTAACCGCAAGTAGACCAGACATAATGATGAGTGTATGCTTATGTGCACGTTTTCAATCTAATCCTAAAGAATCACATTTAAGAGCAGTTAAACGAATTATACGATATCTTAACTACACTAAAGACTTTGGACTTTTTTATCCAAAAGAGTGTACATTTGAATTAGTATCATTCAGTGATGCTGATTTTGATGGATCTCGAACAGATAGAAAAAGTACAAGTGGTACATGTCATTTTATTGGAAAATCACTTGTATCATGGTTTAGTAAGAAACAAAATTGCGTCTCACTTTCCACCTGCGAAGCAGAATATATATCAGCCGCATTAGCTTGTACTCAAGTTATATACATGCAACAAACACTCAAAGATTTTAATATAAATTTAACAAATTCTACAATATATTATGATAACACTAGTACAATAAACTTATCTAAAAATCCAGTTAATCACTCTCGTACAAAACATATAGATATTCGTCACCATTTTTTACGTGACAATATCAAAAAAGGTATCATTAATCTAGAACATATTTCTACCGAAAATCAAATTGCCGATATATTTACTAAACCCTTATTAGAAAATTCCTTCATAAAACTTCGACGAGAATTAGGGATAATATCCTTTAAAGATATCAATTAAATTTACAGTAGATATATACATATTCCAGTCGACTAAATTTTTTTTTCAGTCGACTGAATACAAATCAAGAGTTATTCTCAGCTATATTATAAACCTCACATTTTTTAACTGATTTATTAATAACATCCTTACATTTTTAACAAATTTTTCCTTAATCATTGAATATTTATGTGGTTACAAATCTTAGCTAAACAATAACCATTAATTGTTTAGTCAAATTCTATTATAAATTCGTAAAAAAATTAGTTTTTTAAAACATCTAAATTTTACAATTAAAAACTTAACAAACTCAAAATGTCGTCTAACAACTCCTACTCTCCAATCAACATCACATCGTCAAGCAAAAACTCTCCAACATCACCAAAACTTCCCACACCAACACCACCACATGAGCCGATGTATAATTGGAAAAATTATCGTACTGATTACACTCCAGAAACCAAGAAGGCTAAGCGCAGACTTTTTATTTCTCCGGACACGAAAAGAAAGATTGATGAGATTCATCACTTTCAACAACAACAGATTGACCTTCAACGAGAACTATACTTCGAGCAAAAGATTACAGCTAGACGTTTGAACTTCCTAGAGCAAATTGGCTTACGTTTCTGTGGATCAAAGAAGAACGAAGTGGCTGAGCCCCTACCTCGACCCGTCAGTTCATTTGATCCATCTTCACTTATCGTACACCAAACGATCCCGTCAATCCATGGATGTCTCCTAAGACACCGCAATATAGTCCAAATTCATGGGATAGAAATTACATGAAGAATGAAGGAAAGAAGAATCCAAGTCCTTCTCAAAAGAAATAATTCAATTTTGAAATATATTATTTGTAACTATTTTTCTTAAAATAAATTGTTTAAATTCAAAAAGAACCTGAAACAACAAAAGTACATGATTCAGTCGACTGAACTTATAAGCCCAGTCGACTGAATGTAAACAGAAAACATTTTTTTCATATTTTCAGTCGACTAAATATTTCTGCACAGTCGACTGAAACTTAACAGAAACTCTCGGAAAAATATTCAGTCGACTAAAATCTCTGTTCAGTCGACTGAATTCAAACCTACAAAGTTTCGGTCTACCATTCAGTCGACTGAACAAACATTTTCAGTCGACTGAACGACCTTTTCCAGGTAAAATTCCCTTTATTTACATCAGTTTTTCACTTCCAAAATCACTTTTTACATCTTCTTCCCCAAATTTTCCCAAAACCCTAGATCTCAAATACTTTCGATCTCCCTCAAATCAAAAGCAAATGGCACCAAAACGATCTAGAGCTTCATCCTCTTCATCCTCCAAGCCCATTGATGCTCAAATTGCTCAATGGCTATATGATGAAGTCGCGATAACCCGATGGAACAAGATGAAGAACTCAAGAATATTCGAGCATTCCTTTGTAGATTTCCAAAGTCTTCACACCTACAATTTCCAAGAGCTCACTGATCGAGCAGGCTTAACTCCTCTTCTTGATTTGAAACGGAATGACATTGCCATAAATCATATTATGGTCAAATTGTTCTACGCAAATCTCAATCTTGGACACCAAACTCCAAGGAATCCAAACGATAGTGTTTGGAGCATGGTCCGCGGAAAGAAGGTTTGGTTTTCTTTGGATCGAATAGCTCACATTTTAGGGTCAACTAATATCGGAAGGAAACTAGAAGAAATAGAGTTCAATCCACAAATTTGTGATAACATAAATCACCAATTTATGGATGATAATATAAATTTCCGAGATTTCAAACCTACTTCTCTTCGTCCTCGAGCAAGAATTCTACATAAAACTCTAATGAGAACGATCACTCCTCGCACGGGCTCATATGAAATCGTTTACCCAATTAACTATCAAGCTTTATATGCCATCTTTGGCAATATTAAAGTTAATTGGGTACAACTAATCCTTGATGAGTTTCTCTCGTTTCATAATGGTAAAATGCGCACAATTTACTTTGGAGAATATATCATGCGACTTCTCCTCAATGTTGATACACCATTACCGGATTCAGAAAACACAATGGTCCATCAAATAAACCATCGGACCATAAGCCTTATGCAACTCCCTACTCGACCTCATCGATTTCTATCACTTGCCGAATGGGAAGCTAGGCATCAAGAGCAACAACAACAACCTCCGCCACCTCAACATGAAGAACATTTCGAACAAGAAGATGAAATTCGTCTTGTTGACCTGACCTACTCTACCAACCAATCCTTAGGAATATTATCAAGAAATCAACAAATTCTTGATAATCGTCTTAAAAAGGTGGATAAGAAGCTTGACAAAATCAAAGGATTTTTTAATAAGCTTTGGGACGCTATCTCGTGCTCAAGCACTATTACCGCTTCAACATCTCGTGGCAAGCGTCCTGCACCAACATTTACATGGACGTCATCCGAGGAGCATACCAGTAGCAGCACAAGCGGAGCTAGTGGTGGACAAGGAGGAAGACCTTATAGACCATCAACAGGAGGACCAGTCATTAGAGAACCAGGAGACAGAGAAGGTTCTTACGATTGGGATAAGGATCAATAATTTATTTGAGTATTGTTCTATTATGTTTCTTGCAACTATGACATTTGAACTATTATATTTTATGCATTTTTTATGAAATTCTAAGATTCATTCTTCTTGGTTTAAAGTGATTGTTTTAATTCCATGCAACTACGGTTATTACTTCCTTTTTGTCGATGACAAAGGGGGAGAAAATCTATGGTACTAACTTTGTTTTTGTAGGAAAGATAGGTGTACACATTCAGGGGGAGAAAGTTTAAATATCTTTAGAAAATCAAGTATTGTCATCAATCAAAAAGGGGGAGAACGTTGATACACGAAGATTTTTGATCAATGACAATGTATAAAGGAAGAGATATATGCACGATAGAGGAAGATCAATAAAATATAAACTTGAGTATGATTTTTATATATATAGGTTTATTTGTTGAAATCTATCCTCAAGAGTTGCACAAACACAAGAACACATTCATTATACTTCAATTTTTCACCGAGCATACTTCAACTCTTCATAATGCATAAATTCATATGTCAGTCGACTGAACTGAATTTACCAGTCGACTGAACTGGCAAACATGTACAAATATGCACAGTTTCAGTCGACTAAATTTTCTGCACAGTCGATTGAAAATTTTCCAGAAAGATTCTTACTATAATTTCAGTCGACTGAAATTCCTGTACAGTCGACTGAACTTGAACCTGCGAATTTTGCATGAAAGGACACCTTCTTCTTCCCAAGAGTTGCGACCATTCCTCAATAGAAATGGAAGCTTCTCTTATCTACAACCCTTGGCAATACATGCATCCTTTTTACAACTATGAATATATGATTCAAACATCATTCAAATCATCGAATTCTCTTACTCTAATCTATCTATTTCTTGATCATATTTTCTAAACATTATCAAAGCAATCACTACTCTCTTTGCTTGAATCACTATTTATATTTAACATATTTGATTCATAGCAAATTCATAATTCCTTAATCTTCACAAACATATTTCATATTCTTGAGGATAAGATTATAGGAACATTGTACTACAATAGACTCATTCGTGTTATAAAGAACACAACTAGTCAAAACTTGTTTAGCATTGAGGTTTGAAGTCCTCTTAGGTAGTTTGAGGCAAAGAAATCCCGTTCGGTTGTTCGGGTAAGTTGTAAACCTATTCCTCCGGGTGAAGTGAGGGTGTTAGTTAGTGAAATTCCTAAGTGAAGCTTAGGGACTGGACGCAGGACGAGAGGTCCGAACCAGTATAAAATCCTGGTGTCTCTTTGCATTTACCTACTTTATCTACCTAGACTTTTTCCATATTACACGATCCTACCGCATAGCCTCTTACAGTTAGCATATCATTGGTATATGCTTGTGTTTTAAAAAAATTTAATCTTTTAAATAGATTATTAAATTACCTTTGTTTTAAATTTCGGGGACAAAATTCTTTTAAAGGGGGAGGAATGTGATGACCCGGAATTTTAAAGCAATATCAATTTAATAATCTGAAATAAAAATTAAATTGATTTAATAATCTTTGTAATGAGATTTGAATTAATTTAATAATTCAATAAAATAAATAGTTAATTGATAGAATTTTTTTTAAATCCAATAAATTGTTTTATATTTATAATATATATAGGATATTGTATATATTGTAAAAAGATATTGTTTTAAATTTAATTAATAAATAAATCTTGTTTCCTAAAAATATATATATTTAGTAAAAATTGTGAATTATGATTTTATTTAAAAGTTAAACTTTTAAAAGGTTATTTAATAAATAAATATGGTTTTAAATACATAAGGTAATTTATTTGAATGATTTAAAATATGTTTAACTCAAGTTTAAATTTAAATAAAATAACAATAAGGTTATTTTGATTTTCTTTCAAATATAGTTAGATAGATAAATAATTTATTTATAAGAAGATGATTTCTTTTATAAATTATTTATGGTTATTAAATGTTGTTATTTTAATATAATAATACATTGTTTTAACAAATAAATTTTTAATAAATAACTGTTTCAAAATTTAAATTGTGTAGTTATATTTGCAAATAAACTGGATTTCAAAATTAATTTGAACTTGAATTCAAAGCTTTGAAATTTAAAGTATAAATGTTTTTAATTTGTTTTGATTTTGAATTATTTGTATAAGTTTCATTTTATGAGTCAAATTTGATTTATTCATTTTAAAAATTTATATACATGTAAATAAATACATGTTAACTAATTTATTTAAACATGGATTTTCATATATCTTATATTAAACATCTAATTAAAATATAAGTTAACATAATTATAACAAATTAACATTAAATACAAACGTAAACACTTTACTAATTAACTTTTAAATTAAATACAAATTACTTTTATAAAACAAGTGTAAACTTTTTAGAAACTTAAATTAACATGTATTAAGGTAATAATCTAGACGCATGACAAATGTAATATTAGGGACATGTGGCATTTTTGCTTTTTTTGTTTCTTTTTATTTTTTCATTTCAGTTTTTATAAGCATATTCTCTTCCATTTTGTTTCTTTTCAAATCTAAAGCTATGGAGACAAACAAATAAAAAATATAAATCCTCTTCCATTCAAAAACATAAATCTGAAACATCTTCAACAAAATTTTGAAAATCATCTTCAAATCCACTTCTCAAACCAAAATCAATGCAAGGAACTTTGCATTTCTTACTCAATTAAGTCTGCACTCAAATTCTTCTTACAAATCAAAACAAAATCATCTTCAAAAGCCTCAGTTCAACATGCAATCAAACCTGCATCAAAGCAATCCTGCATATATTTTTTTTCAAATGTAAAAGAACCTGCATCTTTGGAATTCAAGCCTTCCTGCATTGTTTTTCAAAAAAAAATCTGGAGTTTCATAAAGTATGCATGCAAGAACTCAGTGATAAGCCTTCCAGTTTTTTTTACTCAAGCAATCCAAACAATTCAAAGTTTTTAAAAGCACAAGTTTTTCAAATGCATTGCTCTGCCCATCAGGTTAAGGTGAGTAACATTCTCTTTAATGAAATTTATGTATTTAAAAATGTTGCTTGTTGATTTCCATGTTTAAGTATGAATGATATATATGTTTAAATCAGTTGTTTTTTTCTTCTGTATAAATAAATGTGTAATTTGAACATGCAATGTCCTCTGTAGTTTATTTCCAGGATCAAAAATCTATTCAACCTCCATCATCTCATAATATAATATATGTTAGTGTTTTAGATTCATACAAATGGGTTTGTTGAGTCAGGGATTAAAGTTTAAAAAAAATTTCAAGTTAAATAAAAAAATTGAATTTTCTCTAGAACTCAGATAATAGGACCAAATTGTATATATATGAAATACCAAACATATCGATTCATTGTTTCAGGAATAAAATCAAAAACATTATTCAAAATTATGATTTTTAAAACTAAATTCACAGTTTTTAAAATACAGTTTAACATGCTGTCCTAGATTGAACTTAAAAGGGGGATTTTGGGTTAATGGGTGATCTAGGCAATTTGGGGGTGATGAGGTTCTTCTGGTAGGTGGAGAAGCAGTCACTGATGATTGGAAAAATAATGGTTGTTGATGCAAATCAACATTGGGACGATGGTGGTGATTTTCTTCCTGAAGCCCTAGTTTAAGATAGGTAGATTGCTTTGGTCAGTTCTTCATGAAGAAGTGATCGAGTTGATTGAGATTCTGGGGTATGATAGTAGGTTGGTGGATGAACTCGTGGCCGGAGCCGCTGCCATTCCGGTGGTCATAAGGAGGAGAAGAAGGCGAGTTACAGGTTTGGGGTTAAAACCTGTACC
The DNA here is from genome assembly GCA_030765085.1 of Allium cepa. Taxonomy (NCBI): domain Eukaryota; kingdom Viridiplantae; phylum Streptophyta; class Magnoliopsida; order Asparagales; family Amaryllidaceae; genus Allium; species Allium cepa. The sequence goes on along the minus strand of CM060944.1, from coordinate 498,049,954 downwards.
TTCTGTTCCAGGTTTATGATTTTGAACTCGAGTTCAAATTCGAGTTGTATAGGAGTGGGTTGATGATCGTATGGAACTGTGAGGATGGTCGTTGATGATTGGAGGTCGCCGGAGGTGGGTGATGATGGCCGGAGGCACGGTGCATGTGCACCGTGCATTTTGGTCTGTGTTTTCTTTTCTGGGTACTGCAGCGTTTTGAACTCGAGTAACACTCGAGTGTTTGCTATGTTTTGCTCGAAGAATTTGGCCTGATGACTCGAAGCAGTTATAAGGTTGGCTCGGGTAATTTGAATATTACAGTTTTTGAAAAACTGTCTATAGGCTTTGAATTTAAATCAAAATTTAAATAAATTTTAAAGTAGTTATGATAAGATTTAAATAAGTTTAAATCTGCAGTATGAGTTATAGTTTCAAATAGTTTGAAATCTTATAAGTTTTTTTTTAAAAAATTTTGAAAGGAGATTCCAGTTTTTTTAAAAAAAGAAAACCCGGCAGTTTTCTGAAATTTAAATTTTATTTTAAATCTGAAGCTAATTTTAAACTAGCAGTTTGAATTTAAATTTAAGTCTAGTTTTCTTAAGGGTTTTGGAATCTTCGGTTTCTTTTCAAAATGGAATTTGAATTTTGAATAAAGAGTTTTAGAATCATGGTTTAAATCAAAAGTTTATTGCAAGTTTAAATTCAAATAATTTTAAATAAGGAATGGTTCAAATGTTTTGAATTTAAAAATCTGGATATTTGAATAAGTTTTAAAATTTGAATGTTTTCAAACAAGTTTAAATTTAAATTGTTTAGTAGAAGTAAATTTGTTTTCAAACAAATATTTTAAATTTGATTTACCTTTTTGAATGAAGTCATTTATAAAGGTTTATAAAAGAAGTCAAATGATTTGTTAACTTGAATTTATAATTTAAATAGTAATGTATTTAAAACTTAATTTTTTAAATTAAGTTAAGTAAATTAAGGCTCATCTTATATAAGTTTTAATTATAAGTAATAAATGTTATTTACATTTATTCTAAAAAGGAATACAAATGAATTTAAATTGGATAATGCTTTAATAAATATTATTTTGAATTTTAGATTCGAAATGAAATTCAAATTTTAAAATGAAATGTTCTAAGCACACTTTTATAGTAATGAAATTATTAATAAGCAATGGAGTATCTTAGAAATGATCAAATTATTAAAATAATTAAATAAATAAGATAATTAAGGAGTGACCTATTTATTTAATTTGTAATTAATAATTTGGATTAATTTAATTTGAGATTAATTAAGAAGTAATTAAAGAAAAGTAATTAACGAATTAATAATAGTTAATGATGGTCATTAACTAAGAATTATTTAGTAATTAATTAATATGGTTAATTTTTAAAAATTAATTAGATTAATTAATTAATTATAATAAATTGTGAAATTTATTTAAGTTTAATTACTTAAATAAAAGTAATTAATACATTAATTACTTAATGTAATTAGTTGAGTTTGGTTTAAATCAATTAATTAAGTTTAATTAATTTTAAACATTGGATTTGATAATAATTACCTGATGTAATTAATAAAGTAGAATTACTCAATGAAGTAATTAAAGATAATTACTGGATGTAATTAGTGGATGATATTAGGATTGTGAAAATAATTTGGATTAAATTATTTTGTATAATTAATCAAGGGATTAATTAAAGAAAATTAATTAAGGAATAATTAATTTGATAAGTAATTAAGATAGTTAATTACAGAATAAGACTAATCAAAGGTAATTAATAATTTTGGTTTAAGTGAGATTAATTACTGAAAGTAATTAATTTAATTGAGTAATTAATAAAATATAATTAAGGATCATTAATTAATATAATTAATGAAGTAATTAAGATTGATTAATCAAGATTAACTAATCAATAATAAGTGATTAAGTGTAATTAATTAATTGTAATTAATTAAGGATTTATGTAATTAATTATAGTTAATTAATTAATGAAGTAATTAAAGGTTAATTACTGTATTTGGTTTAGAGTAATTAATTTTGTGAAATTAATTAATGTATAATTAATCAGGATTGATTAATTAAGATGATAAATTAAAGGTTAACTAATTAATTAATTTGTAATTAATTAATGATGATGTAAGCAAGATTTATATTGTGTAAGTAATTAATTTAATTCATTTTAAATTAATTAGAGATGATATAATTAATTTAATTCATTTTAAATTCTTTATAGATAGTATGATTATAAGTCATTGCTTATAGATGGTTGATATTGGTTACCTTGAATGGTTTGAATCTCAGTTATGAGATTAGAATGTTGAGTGATATGGATGCATTGGTTGCATTGTGATGATGATATGGATTTCTTTTGATAGTGATAATGTGAATTATTTGTGGTGATGATTATATGTTGTGGATCTTTGAATTATCTATTGTGTGTATATAGATAATATAATTGAATTGTTTTAAACTCTAAAACAACTTGGACCTAAAAGACACGCTTTGAATGTCGATGAGACCGGGATCGGGTTTCCATATTTGGATATCCGAAAACCACATCGATCCAAATTAACGATAGGTCGTGAATCTTATATGAAGAGTGAAGACTCGAGGTGTAAGGACTATTAGTCAGTGTAACTCTGGGGTTGATTCTATGATGAGTATGACGGAAATAGTGCTTATAGGCTCGAGATGGAGATTCAAAGTGCAAGGGTTATCGTCGTTAACTCTGAGGGTGATTCCAAAATGAGTATAATGTGATAATGCCTTCGGTTTCGTTCGAACCTGAAACGAACTTGTATGGATTGAATGCTTTCAGCACATCGTCAGGTGGACGATGAGAATTCTAAGAGATGTGTTCTCTAAAGGTAATCGCAGCCTCAAGCCTCATCAACCGGGAATGGCTAAAACAGGGGAGGTGCAGCAAGGCTTCGTGGGTAGCTCCCACTAGAGAGCAAGATTTTCCCCTTTCTAGAGGTCCCTTTTTATTCGGCTTAGTGGGCAGTTGGATATGCGCACCAACTGCGGGGTTGTCATGTTTGGAACTGTTCAGTAAGGAATGGGTCCGGCCTTGTATTGCAGGGGAGCGAGCGTACTCCTCGGTACGTTGATCTAGGCCACGTACTGTGACGGGCGGTACCCCAGTAGCCCAGCCATTGTATGGAATCCAAAATCCAATAAGTGCCAACGGTTTTGATTGTATTACCCACTTTTGTGGCAAGTAGCTGGAATTTAATGAATGTAACAATTTCGGCTATTTCATATTTACTTGAAAACCCTAGACCTATTATAATATCACTGGATTTCCTATCAAATGTTTTGGTTAGTGTAAGGTAAAAACTTTTCCATGTTTATGTGTGGAAAGTCTTACGTGATACCTTTCTTTTCAAAAGGTTTTTGAAAGTTAAGCAACTTTAACCTGTTGCTCACACCAGACCCATGTCTGACCCGGAGTTTTCTTTTGTTCTCATAAACTCTTGGGTACTCATATTTTTACGAGTAGCCAAGGGATTCAGGTTAGCTTTGACGAATATTAGAGGAGCAATGAGCAGGAGGCTTCTGCGTTAGATATATAGTATTCCGCTGTGTGTTCTGCGTTGTCTCTGAATTGTATTATGTTGTAAATACTAGACAGGTGTATATAGCTGTCTAGTATGTGTTGTATTATATGTATACTCCGATAGTGATTGTAAACTATGTAATATTTTACGTTATTAATATAATTTGTTCATTCCCCTGTTTCTTCTTCTTCTCTTTCTTTCTCTTTTTCTATCCCTTTCTTTCTTATTAGCGATGCGACTTCCAGGTGTTTGGAAGTTGGGTCGTCACAGAAAGGCTTTCGATTTTTGGGTAAAATCAATATTGGATTTGGAAAGCCTAGCTTGAGAATTATCGATTTTGGGATAATCGATTTTGAGAAAGGAGTTTTATATGGGATTCATACTAGGTGTATGATTTGGAAAATACTATATGTGTATAGTATAAAGTGTTTTGAAAATGGCTTTGGAGAAGAAGGCGCTCCCTTGAAATGAACTTCTCAGGAGTGCCACATGGTGATACTGCATTGAACCCTAAAGGGGGGTTCTAAAGTTGATCATGTGAGGAGTCCGGACAAAACTAGTTCCTGAGGATTTTATGTAGTGTGTAGCGAAAGTCGAGGGCGCTGATGCCTACAAAGGCATTTGGGTTATGCTATGATGACATTGTAACTCGATGTCACTGCGATTTACCGCAGACAATAGTGGAAGTCGTGTGTGCCGCTGAGAGCTAACAGTCTACATTTGATTTTATATCGGTAGACTGCGACCTATGGTAACATAGCGAAAGTCGTGTGTGATGCTGACAACAGTATGCATTTGATTTTACATCGGTAGACCGCGACCTATGTAGGAGTGGAGGAGTTTCATTTTTGACAACGGAAGTCGTGGACGCTGATGCCTACAGTTACATGGACTTTTGCTGTGATGGAAACGTAACCCTGAAATGTAACTGCGATCTGTTGTGGGTTCCATGGCGTAATCGAGGGGCGTAGAGTGCCTATAGTTACATGGACTTTTGCTGCGATGGCAACGTAACCCAGGATGTAACTGCGACCATGGATAGGGTTGATGATTTCCAGAGCAGTATCACCAAAGATATTTCCTCTATTTTCAAAAATGTTTTCTATATTTTCAATAAAATTATTTTCCAAGTATTTTTGCTGGGTGTTGAAATGGGTCTGCTAAGTACTTATAGATTTTCAGTTCTACGCTTGATCAACGTATGACCGAATTTCTATGGGAACGAGGACGAACCTGTTGAAACATCGAGTTATAAATGATATTTTTATAAAACTATTTTGGAAATATTATATAGATTTTAAAATGTTTAAAAACTGATTTAACTAATATTAAGTATTTTAATAAATTCTGGTTTCGTTCCTTTTCGAGGACGAAAAGATTCAAAGAGGGGAGGAATGTGATATCCCGGAATTTCCAGGAATTTAAAATGTGATAATCTCCTTAATTAATTAATTAAAATTGGCAAAATTTGATATTTTCAAACAATTTAATAATGAGTTGTTTTTAAATATAGTTATAAATAGATTTTTAAAAGGAATAATTAGTTATAAGTTTAATTTGTGTTATTTTATAAATCTAGATTTTTAAATAAGCTTATTATTTTCAAAATTTAATAATGTGTTTGTCTAAAATTGATATATATATATATATATATAATTGAATTGATTTTAAATTTGGGTTTTAAATTGACTTTGAATTTGAATTTAAAAACTGAATTTAAAGGAACTTATATCTTAAAATTAAAATAATAATATAGTTTGGATTTAAAATATATGGATAAGATTTTTATTTAAAAATAAGATTGTTTATATTATTTTCTTATAAAAGAAATTTATTTATAGAAATTTGGAAAAATATTTATTTAACAGGAATAAATACAAAAGTTTTTTTTGAATTAGCATTTAAAAATGAGTTTATAATATTATATATGATTTTATTTAAAAGATAATTGGTTTTTATTTTATTTTCTTTTAAAAGTTTTATTTATTTAAAATTAGAAAAGCATTAATAAATTAAGAAACTTACTAATTAATTAGGAAATTTAAAAGGGCTTTTAAAATCTTTTTCAAAGTAAATACAAATGATGTAAATACAAGTGTAATTAAACTAAGTAATATAAGTAACATGTGTAAACAAATAGACAATAGTAGAAACAAGTGTCACTAGGTTGTTTTATTTTTCTTTCATTTTAATTTAATTCTAATTTAATCTTTATAAACTTAAATCTTCCCATTTTCATCTCTTTCCTATCTTTATTTCTAAGAGAATTCAAATCTGAAAACTTTCTAAAACCAGAAACAACTTAGTTCAAAATCAAAAACCTTAAATTCATTTCTCAAACCAAAACTATGCAAGCATTTTCAAACCTGTAATTCATCTTCTCTAAAACAGGAAATCCTTCTCTAAAACAGGAAATCCTTATAATCAAACCCTGTAACCTTCCTCAAAGTATTTTCCAAACTTTGTAATTCATTTCCAAATCAAGAACAGTCAAATCAGTAAAATTCTCAAGATCAAATGCCTGAAACCATCATCTTGAAGCCTGTAAACAAATCATTACCTGAATCAAAGCCTGTCATTCAATGCCTGGACATTTTCAAAACTGCAACCAGAAAAGTATTTTTCAAAAAAAGCCTGTAACAATTCAAATCAACAAGCAAGCAACCAGTAATCAAAGGTCTCAAAGGTCATCTCTGCAAATCCAAAGCTTTTCAAGCTTCAAGCATTCAAAGTTCCTGTTTCAAAAATACAACCCTCTGCTTTTTCATAGGCGAATAAATTTTTAATTTAAAAATAGTTTAAATCTGAGACTTGAATTTTGATGCATGGATGAAATCTTGAAGTAAAATAGTTTGAAATGATTTGCATGTACGCTTTGACTTGAATGTATGTGTATACATTATGTGAAATGTCTGATGATCATCTTTGTTGTTTTACAGTATTCCTTTTTCAATAAAGGATTCATATCTTCATATGTATTTGATTATAGGCTAGGATCTGAAAATAGAAATTGTTTGTAAGCATATAAATTTGATTTTAAAAGTAGATTTAAATAAATATATGATGTATTTATTTAAAAATTGAAATCTACAGGTCCGATCATATAATAGGCTAAAAATCAAATGTCCAGAATTCTTGAATCAATTCTATAACATGATTCTAGGTTGCAAATGATGAATTTAGAAACCAAAATCATAATTTTTAGTTTAGTATTCTCTGTGAAAACCAAAATTGTAAGATTTTGGGGTTTTCACCGATATCTGGCGATCGGCATGGTGGAATTCATCGGGGTTGTGGTCGAAGCTGTCTAGAGGTCTGATGACTTCGGCAAAAATGAGTTCGTATTTTATTTTGGGTCATGGTAGCAGGAGTAAGGCTAAATAGGGTTTTGGGAGGTGGTTCTGTTGAGTGTAGAGGCGAAGTGTTTTCGTCCGTATCGAGGTATCGAGTTCGATTGCATGGCCAGGGATCAAGGCGAGGAGGCGTGGTGATGCTCTGGAAGGATGGCCGGTGTTTCCAGCTATTGGATTGTCGTTGCGAGCTTCCTTTTGGATGAGGTATTTGGCTCTGGGTTGTTCGAATGGGTCGATTTCGTATAGCGATGGAATCATGGCGTATGGGTTGCCATGGTGGATGATGTGGTCATCGGTGATGTGCTGAGGCGAGTTATGAGGGTCAGAGTGCCACCGTTCATCGGTGTACGTGCACCGTGCACGTTGTGTACCAGGCGATCGTTTTGTGTTTGGGAAGAAGCTTTTCCTCGAGTTTGAATTCGCGTGTTCCTATGTTTGGCTTGAAGCAGTGTGGACGAGAGTTGCTCATGAGTGATTAGCTTCAGGTTTTAATTATTTTTAAAACTTAAACTAAGATTTGAAAAGGATTAAAGTGGGATTTTCTCGGGTAAGTATTCGAGTGGCTTGCGGGTTGAATCCGAAGCAACTCTATAAAACAGTTTTTTTATAAAAATAGTTTTTAAAATAAAATCAAGATTTTAAATTTTGAAATAAATTTTGGTTTAAAAACTTTCATCAATCTCTTTAAAAAAAGTATTCTTTAACATTTGATTCGAAAGGGTTGTAAATTGATTTAAATTTTGTTAAAGTTAAATGTGTTAATTATCTTTAAATCTTAAATTTAAAATGAAATTTTAAATGCAAATTTAAAAGATAAGATTTCAAAGACTTTGTAAATGATAATTAAAATCATATATAAGGATAATACTTTGTCTTAAAGATAATTAAGATTTAAATGATTGAAGTTTGATTAAGTTAAAGAGTAATTAATCTATTTAATAAATTAAGAATTTTTAAATAAGTAATTAAGGGATATTAGTTAATTAATTGGAGGTTAATTAATGTGCAATTAAGCATCTTTAATTAGATAAGTTAATTTTATAAAGTAATGTTTAGAAATTACTTAATCAAGTAATTAAAGTTTAATTAGTTTCAATTAAGCACTTAATTAATTAAGTAATTAAAAATAAATTAATTTTTGATTAATAATAAATTAATTTGTAATTAACAATGGTTAATTAAAGTATAATTACTCAAGGAAGTAATTAAGTATTGTTAAAAGTTAATGAAGATCATTAACTAAGGATTATTACATAATTAATTAATGTGATTAATTTTAATAATTAATTAGATTAATTAATTAAAGATAATCATTAGTGGGATTGTTTAAGTATATTTACTTAATGAAAGTAATTAAAGGGATTAATTACTTAATGTAATTAATTAAATTAATGTGATTAGTTTAAGTTAATTAATTGGTTTAATTAATTTATATAATCATTGGATGATGGGTTTAGTATAATTACTTGGTGTAATTTATTAAGTATAATTACTTAGTGAAGTAATTAGTGGATAATTACAGGATGTAATTTATTAAAGATTGAAAATAATTTGGGTTTAATTACTTAGTGTAATTAATAAAGAAGGATAATTACTTAGTGAAAGTAATTAATAATTAATTACTTAATGTAATTAATTTAAGAATTGATTAAAGTTATTTGAAGATAATTAAGTAATGTAATTAATTAAGGATAATTAATTACTGATTGTGTTAAATCAAGGTTGATTAATGAATAAAGATTAATCATTCAATAATTAATTGGTTTGCAATTAATTAATGTTAAGTAAAGGTAATCTAAGTGATTAAAGATTAGAAATTAATTTAATTAGAGATAAATTAAATTAATTTTGGAAATGATCCATCTTGCTTATGAATGATGTAAATGCCTTGATTTGGTTGATATCTCTGATATGAATATTTTTGTGATAATGTAGTTATTTATCGATGATAAATTGCTGAGTAAAGTGACATCATGTATTTAAAGTTGAATTGTATTTCACTTGAATAACTTGGGTTAGGATGGTATTGAACTCGAAGAGACCGGGGTCGGGTATCAGCAAATACCCGAACCCACTTTGATTTGTAGCCTACAATGATTCTTATAAATTGATATGTGAAATCAATAGGCTGAAATGTAATAATTTAAATGACCGGGCCATTTAAAAACTAAGTAAAGGTACTTAGGGATTGATTGTGAATATATGTGTTGACTATAGCAAGTTATGAACTTAAAGTGATGAACGAGTTACCCAGGTTTTATTTAACTTTTATGATGTTGCGTTCCATGTTAGATGAGTTTATTCACGCTGGTTTCCAGCCTGACCTGGGTGTTACTTTGATGTAATGCTCGGGTCGGATCGAGTATTATAGATTTTTAGGTAAGGACGTTTTGGAGCTCAGGAGGCGAGCTGGATGGTAGGTACATATGGAGCATATCCCACTGTATATATTATAGTTTATCTAGGATATGCCGTTTTAAACTGTCCAGTGTTGTGTAATGGTGAGCAACTCTGATGTATAAAAATATAAGTGTAATTATACAGTTCTTCTTTGTAAAACTGTTATTTATGTGATATTATATTTTATCCGCTGCGAATGTGAGATTTCTGAGTTTGAGTTTTCTGTTTCTTCTTCTTTCACTTTCTTCTTTTCACTAACTATCTGGAATTTTCGAGATCGAAATTTCCGGGTCGTTACAGCGACTAATCGGGCTTTATTTCTAACTACATCTCCTTGTTCATTCATTTTATTTTTATAAACCCATTTAGTTCCAATTATAGTTTTATTCTCAGGTCTAGGAACAAGTTCCCAAACATCATTTCTAGTGAATTGATTTAATTCTTCTTGCATAGCCAAAATCCATGAATCATCAGTTGATGCTTCTTTTGGATTCTTGGGTTCAATAGTTGATATAAAAGCTACATTACTCATTTGACTTAGTTGATTTCTAGTTTTAACAACAGATTACATATCACCTAGTATATTTTCAATAGGGTGATCTTTTAAAAGTTTAGTCCTTTCATTAGGATGATTAGTTTCGTTATAAGTTTCAGTTGACTCTTGATTTTGAGTGATTAAATCCTCTTCATCATTTGTATCTTCAAAATTTTTGATATTTTCATCGAACGAAACATGCATTGTTTCTTCGATGTTGTTACTTCTTAAGTTAAATACTCTATACGCTTTACTTTTATTAGAATATCCGATAAAGATACCTTTGTCGGATTTAGGATCAAATTTATCTAAGTTATCTTTAGTATTTAAAATAAAACAATTACTTCCAAAAATTCTAAATTAAGATACTTTAGGTTTCTTTCTATGAATAAGTTCATAAGATGTCTTATCAGTTAAAGGTCTAATTAAAATTTTATTTAAAATATAACAAGCAGTAGCAACTGCTTCTGCCCAAATATACTTTGGTAATTTACTATCTGAAAGCATGGTTCTCGCACACTCTTGAATCATCATATTTTTACGTTCTACTACTCCGTTTTGTTGTGAAGTTCTTGGAAATGAAAAAATGTGAGTTATTCCCTTTTTATTGCAGAATTCCTCAAACTTTTCATTTTCAAATTCACCACCATGATCACTACGAATGGTTATAATTTTTAGAGAAAGTTGATTTTGAATCCTTTTTGTAAAGTTCTTAAAACATTCAAAAGTATCACTTTTATGTTTCAAAAATAGTGTCCATGTAAATCTAGAATAATCATCTACAATTACAAAAATATATTTACCATGATTTATTGACAGAATTTGAGATGGACCAAATAAATCAAGGTCAAGTAATTCAAGAGGTTTTGAAGTTGAAATCATATCTTTTAATTTAGAAGAACTTTTTCTAAGTTTTTCTAATTGACATGCATCACATGGACTATCTACTTTAAAATTCATTTTAGGGAGACCTCTTATTAGATCATGTTTTGACAGTCTAGATAAGAGTTCGAAATTCAAATGCCCAAATCTCTTATGCCAAATCCAAGGGCCACTTATATTTTCCAAAAGACATAAGTTATCATTTGAAACTTTCATACTAAGAATATAAATATTCTTTTTCCTAATTCCCTCAAATGGTTGAATTATTGTCTTCAATGTGACACTTATATTTTTCAAATTTAATTTTATATCCTTTATTGCAGAGTTGACTTATACTTAGCAGATTATGTTTCAGATTCTTAACTAGCAAAATATTAGTAATAATAGGAGTTTCAGAGTTACCGACTTTGCCGATGCCAATCACATATCCTTTTGAATTGACTCCAAAGTTAACCAGTCCTCCGTCTTCGTATATTATATCATTCAACATATCTGGATTGCCAGTCATGTGTCAAGAACATCCACTATCGAGTATCCATTTGTTCTTTTTGATCTGCACAATTTGTCCATTGTAGATTGATTCCTCAATTCCCATAAAGCATGTTTCCTACACATCAAACAATTTTGGTAGACAACTTGAGTTTGAACATTGATTATATGCAGACTCATGAGACAATGATGATCTGAATATTTCTAAACTAGTATTAACAAACATAGCCATTTTATAACTTTTTCAAAAACTAGATTATGAAAACTTTGAAAACCTTACTCTGTTACCAATGTGAGAAATGCAGATTAAGGATCTTAAGGCTAGGATAACATTAGAGGGGGTGTGAATAGTGTTTTAGAGAATCGTTAAATCTTTTTGAGTATTTGTTAATTTGAACACAAATGTTTGTAATATTCAGACACAGATATGATCACAGAATCAAACACAGATGCAAATATAAAGTAAAAGCAGTAAAGGAAAGAACGCACCGGATTTTATACTGGTTCGGAGTTACCCTACATCCACTCCCATACACAAGTACATATTTCATTTCAAAAACAATCTTTACAATTACACCCTTGATTTCAAGGCAATGAGGTACACCCTCCAGATTCACAATCCTCTGGGTAGAGATACTTGATTTTCTGGGCAATAAGTTCACCCAATTGATTTCCAAGGCTACAATCACACCTTATCTCGCTTGATTGATTTCCAAGGCCACAATCACACCTTTTCTCGTTTAATTGATTACAAAGAAGCCTATAACTTTGAATAACACTGAGGATCTTGTTGATGGTGATAGAGGATCAAACCAGAGATAACCTAGTTAGATTCAATGTTGATTTCGACAGAGTAATGGCAGGAATGTGTATAAAGAAATGTGGAAGAAGAGGAGTGAAAAACCTTGAAAATCTGTATTCAAATTCGTTGAAAACATCCCGTATTTATAGAAGAACAACAGCAATGTCCATTCGTGAAGAGATATGACGAATAGACACTTCTTTTGAAATTTAAATTTTGAAACCAACTGACACTATGTCGACATGGGTAGGTTAAGCATGTCGACATCCCAAAGGAATTTTTGGTGGTTTTTTTCTTTGAAAATAACTTTTATCTTATATTAAAACTATTTTAAACTTTATAAATATACTTGTCTATAGTTAAAATACATAAGTAAATATATAGAATAATATTTACAAAATTTTACTGTAATTTTATATTTAAATCTAAGTATAAACATTTAAAAATTAAATATATTATTATTAAAGATAGTTAAAACCACAGATAATTTGATTTTGAAATTAAAGATTATTTTGAGGCTAAAAGTATTTGAAATCAGGATAGATGTTTTTGATGCTTTTAAAAGGAAGGTTTTGAAAACATTTTGAAAACAAGATATAATTTTGTAAAAATCATTTTGAATAAAAATTAGCGGATACAAAACAATATTCTACTAGATTTTTCATCGGTTCCATCCTACTTAGGGTTCCATCCCTTTAACAGGCTCGAAGTGGATTCCATTCCACGAATAAATTGGATTTTAAGCTGCCAGTGCTTTTCTACGAGTTTTAACAAAATTCCAAATAAATTAAAAGATAAATTACTTGAACTCTTGAAATCTTGATATTCTTGATAATCTTGATACTCATGAGTCTTCAATCTTGATATCTTGAATCTCTATACTGTACAGTCTCCATTCTTGGTACCTGCATGGTTAAATCCTACATATACATATATTTTTAAACTATAATGTTAGTATTTATATTTTATGATCTATTCTAAGGTTGTTTTCATCAAAACCATCATCTCAAGGACTAACATCAACATGCATATCAATCTTGCAAATGTGTGTGATAAACACATAATAGAAAAACTAACATATCCTACTAGCTAAAAGTCTATATGAAATATATAGAGCATACCATCAAAACAACTTAGGATAACTATCTCTAATCATGCCTTATGTCTCCTAAGTTCATTCTTTCTCATTGTCAATCCACTGGACTTTCACTAACTTGACTGTCTTGTTTCTAAATCTCTTTTCATCTGCTGCCATAACACGAACTAGTTGTCCAGCAAAAGTCATATCCAATTCCACTACTAAATCTTCTAATACAGTCAGTGTAGTTGTAGTCTCTAGATCATGCACACACTTTCTAAGATGAGAAACATGAAAACATTATGGACTTCTGCCAAATTATTCGGTAACTCTATTTGATAAGCGAGTTTCCTAATTCTTTCTACGATTGGAAACAGACCAACATATCTCGGTACCAATTTTCAAGACTTCCTAAACCATACCACATCCTTCGTCGGTGATACTTTAACAAAAACATAGTCTCAAAATGAGAACTTTAATTCCTTACGCCTCTTATCTACATAACCTTTTTGCTTAGACTGAGCTTCCTTCATCCTTGCTTGTATTTACTCAATCTTTTCTGTAGCTTCCCTTACTATATCTGGACCAAGAATCAGTCTGTCTCCAGTCTCTAACAATCATGTTGGTGACTTGCATATCCTTCCATAAAGAGCTTCGAAAGGAGCCATTCCTGTACTATTTTGATAACTATTGTTTTAGGTAAACTCGACTAAATGCAAATGGTCTTTCCATGACCCTCTAAAGTCTAGTATTAAGAAATTTTCAAGAACTTTGTTAACACTTTCCGTTTGCGGATGGTAAGCGGTACTCATCTTCAACCGGTACCCGATACTTCTTGCAAACTCTTTCAGAATTCACTAGTGAATAAAGTATCTGCGTCACTAACTATACTACTAGGAATTCCATGCAGTCTTACAATATTCTTCATAAACATCTTTGCCAAAGTATGTGTCGTCCTTGTCGGCTTAACGAGAATAAAGTGTGCATTCTTGGTCAGTCTATCTATCAAGATCCAAATATTTTCATTTCCCTATTCAACCTTGACAACCTATCAATAAAATCCGTGGGTATAGAATCCTATTTCCAAATGGCACTTTTAAAGGTTGTTGCAATTCACTGGTTTCTGATGCTTGGCTTTCACTTGTTCGAAATTCATACATTGTTTCACCCATAAGCCTATATCTCATTTCACTCCTTCCCAAAAAACTCCTCTTCATATCCTAAAATAGTTTAGTTCCTCCTAGATGAATAGTAAACTTTGGTCGATGACACTCCCTAAGAACTTACTTTCTTAGGTTACAAACATCTAAAATGCACAACCATCCCTTCTTCCTCAACCATCCATTCTGACCAAGACTAAAATCTTTAAAGCATCAATATTAGTTCGCACTTCAAGTCTTCTAATCCGTTCAGATAGTAATGGATCATCTCTCTATTCAGAAGCAAGTTTTTCGATTATTACTGGTCGAACTTCCAAACTAGATAACATTGAGGTATTCCAACTAGAACTAGTCGTTGACCTTAACCGCGCACCATAAGTAGTCTTCTATCATAGCTAACACCATACTCCAATGTTTCCTACTAAGTGCATCTACAACTTTATTTCCTTTCACCAATGTGTACTCAATATCTAACTCATAAGCCATCAAAAATTGTAGCCACCTGACTATCTAATATTCAATTCCTTTTGATATAATAAATATTTCAATGACTTATGATCCGTAAATAACTCAAATCATTCTCCCAAAAGATAGTGTCTTCACACTTTCAAAGAAAAGATCATTGTTGTTAACTCTAAATCATGAGTTAGATTTACAACTTCATGTGGTCGAAGCTGTAGAAAAGTAAAGACAATCACTTTACCTCTTTGCATTAACACCGCTTTTAACCCTATCTCGGATGCATCACTATACACCACTAAATCTTGATTTCTATCTGGAATAACTAACACGGACACATTAGTCAATAATTATTTCATCTTTCTTCACATTTACCGACCCAAAACAACTTTACATCATTCATCATTAGTTTAGTCATAGGTCCCATGATACGAGAGAAATCCTAAATGAATCTTCGATAATAGCCAGCTGACCTCAGAAAACATATTATCTCGGCCACAACCTCGATTCATTTCCAATTATTAACATCTTTAATCTTAGCTGGATCTACTAATAACTCTTTTGTTAAACTACGTGACCAAGGAATTTCACTTCTTTCTTCCAAAAATGACATAGTTGATTCTGCCTCAACATTTCCAGCGCTATTCTAAGATAAATCTCATGATCTTGTTCATTCTTAGAATATATCAGAATGTTATGTATAAACACTAACACGAATCTATAAAATGCTCATGGAAGATTCAGTTCATCAAATGCACAAAGTAAGCAGGCACATTGGTCAGTCCAAAGGGCAAGGCTAACCATTCAAATGAACCATATCTTGTTTGAAACACCATTAACAGAATGTTATCCTCCGCCACTCACAATCTGTGCAACCCTTTTGGTATATCCAATTGGAAAATTACGTAGCTTCACTCAACTAATTAAACAAATCATCTATCCTCGGTAAAGGATACCGATTCTTTATCGTCTTGTCATTCAACTTATTATAATCAACGCATATCCACAAAGATCCATCCGGTTTTTTAACAAACACCATGGCCGCTCCCTAAGGTGAACTGCTTGGTATAATAATATTCTTTCCTTCTATTTCCACCAGTTGCACCTTTAACTCTTTCCTCTCAGTAGGCGTAATTCAATTAGGCAGTCTACTTTTGGGTTCAGCTCTAAGTACAAGATATATTCGAAACTCAGTAGCTCATATCGGTGGTAGTTCGTTAACTGGCTTAAAGACATCTGCATACTCTCCTACAACGAAAACCCAACTCATCTCGTCTTCCACATTCATTGCACCCAATAAAGCATATACATCAAAACTCAAATTCTACATCATGTATAAAATTCGATCACGGTTATTAGGGTGTCTTAATGATATTTCCCTATCTAGGAAAAATATCTTAGCATCATATTTGCCTAACCAATCCATACCCAAAATAATCCAAAAACCCACAGAATCAAACACATATAAATTTCAATTAAATGCATGATCTAACAGCTCAATTTCTAGATGATCACATATCTCATCCCAAGAGTTGCATAGCCTCCTATCAGATTCGTGACCTTTAAGGAAGTAATAAGGTAACATGGTTCTAGATTTAACTATCTACCAACGATTGTGGAATAAAAGAATGTGATGAGCCAATATAAAATAATATTTTAATAGGAATGCCATGAAACAAAATAATACCTCCCATCATAGACTTTCCATTCTCTTCTATAGTTGGTCCAAAAGCTAGTGATTCAAGAGCAAAAACTTTCCCTTTATCGGCCTTGCTTGGTTCTGGACATTCTTTTTTGTAATGCCCCATCTGGTTAAACTTGTAACACTTCACACCCTTCTTTTCCACAACCTTCTTTCCATCGCAGATCGACACTAATTAGTCAAATTTCCTTTGTTATCGCACTTAAAGAAAACATCCCTTTCTTGGCAGCTCAGCCCTTATGAGCTCCAATTTTATTAAAAAACTTCCTCTTCTTTCTTTGAAAACCTTTTGTCTATACAGGATTATCACTTCCAAATTTTGAAAGCATTTACTCAATCCTTAACTCCGTCTCCACCACCACATCACATGGATCTCTAAGATGTGACATAGTTGCTTTAGGAATCTCAAGCTTCAATCCATAGATGAACTTCTCATTACTTTTGATCACAATATCAATTGTAGCATATCCGTATTTGGCCAACTTGTGACGAACCGGATTTTCGACCCTCAAAAATCGACACTAATACGTCCACTGTATTATATGCCAAACATTCAAGTGCCGGAAATACCGATTTGTTAGGGTGAAAGAAGAAGGTAGAAGATAGAAGAAAACTACACAGCACGGAATTTCATAACGCAGCGAATAATATATAATACAACAATGATCTTTACAAAAAGGAAGGCATCTTTATTCATATATGCAACATCAGAGTACACTAGACTTATCCTAAATTTGGATAGTTATAGAAACCCATCCTTACGTTGACAAACATACAAACTCTATAATATAGTGGAAGAAAAATATACCTGAATACGCCTTGACCATCCAGCTCCTCTCTGACTCCAATGTATCTAGCTAACCTGGGAAAAACATGCTTGGTCTGACCCGAGCATTACATGGAATAACGACAGGGTCAGTCTGGTAAACCAACATGAGTAAAACACGATAAAAAGCAACAACCATACTGATTGCTATATTTGAAAACTTTTCACAAAGAGTATCTCGTAAGAGCACAATGCACATAAAAATGGATGGTTTTTTACCATACGATAATCAAAACATTTTATGTCAAAATCCGGTGATATTATCATAGTGTCTAGGTTTAAAGTAAATAGATAAAATAGCCGAAATGCTTGTCTTACATTCCAACATAGTAGGCTCAATAATAAAAAACATAAGGCATGTATGGGAAATTGGACTCCAACAATGGCAAGGTAAGGGACTACCTTCCAATGATACACTCTAAAAAATGCACTGATGCTAACATCAAGTCGGCTTCCCCTTTAACAAGGGAGACCTGATTACATGACCCACTATAGCGACCTAACTTTCTAACACCAGAAAGTCGCATCACTAATTAAGAAAGAAAGGGATAGAAGAAGAAAAGATATGAAAAGAAGAAACACAACAACATCAGATACTCACAGCGGAACGAATGAAATATAATATATCACATAAAATATTACATAATATCATATTACATTAGAGTACACAACTTATACAACACATATTAGACAGTTATAAACATATGTCTAACTATACAACTCAAGATACACAAGATACAGATACAATATCAAACACAGCGGAAACATAATATATCTACACATGGAAGCCTCCTGCTCCAAATCTCCTCCAGAATTCGTCAAACAAACCTGAATCTCTCGACTACTCATACATAATATGAGTACCCAAGAGTTTAATAAAACAGAAAATAAACACTCGGGTCAGACAGGGGTCTGGTGTGAGTAAGCAGGTTAAATTTTCTTAACTTTAGAAAAACCTTTGAAAAGAAAAGGTATCACGTAAGACTTCCCACACATAAACATGGAAAAGTTTTTACCTTACGCTAACCAAAACATTTGATAGGAAATCTAGTGATATTATAATAGTGTCTAGGGTTTTCAAGTAAATAAGAAATAGCCGAAATTGTTACATTATTAAATTCCAGCTACTAGCCACAAAAGTGGGTAATACAAACAAAACCGTAGGGTCTCGTAGGAGACATGGCTACCGGGGTACCGCCCGTCATAGTACGTGGCCTAGATCACAGTACCGAGGATTACGCCCAATCCCCTGCATCACAAAGCCGGGACCATTCCTTACTGAATAGTCCCGAGTAAGATCACCCCGTGGTTGGCGCGACCAACCACCCACAAAGTCGAAATAAAGGGACATCTAGAAAGGAATGACCTCACCCTGAAATGGGTGCTACCCACCTAGCCTTGCTGCACCTCCCCTGTTTTAGCCATTCCCGGTTGATGAGGCTTGAGGCTGCGATTACCTTTATAGAACACATCTATCTTAGAATGCCCATCGTCCACCTGACGATGTTCTGAAAGCATTCAATCCATACAAATTCGTTCCGGGTTCGAACAAAACCGAAGGCACTATCTTGTTGCACTCATTTTGGAATCACCCTCAGAGTCAACGACCATAGCCCTTGCTCTCTAAATCACCATCTCGAACCTATAAGTACTATCTCCGTCAAACTCATCATGGAATCACCCCCAGAGTTATACTGATGAATAGTTCTTACACTTCGAGTCTTCACTAAGCTCCACTTGGATTCATGACCTAACTTTTAATTTGGATCGATGTGGTTTTCAGATATCCAAATTTGGAAACCCGATCCCGGTCTCACCGAAATCCAAACACCATTTTAATGTCCAAGTTGTTTAAGGGTTTAAAACATTTAAACTTATGTTCAGGATTATATAAACAGATAGATGAATCACATTATCACAATAGATAATTCATATCAATCATTCATCTCACAAAGCAGCATATCACACATCATAGATATCCAAATCATCCAACATCATTCAACATCCAATATCAATCAATCACCTATAAGCGGAATTGATTAACTCTAAATCAATTGGATTACTTAAATCCTTCTTCATTAATTTATTCTAAATAAATAAATTAATCATCTCTTAATGATCTTAATTAATCTTCCTTGATTAATTATCCTTTAATTACATTCAAGTATCCTTAACCATATACAGTAATTAACCTTTAATTACTGTATATAATTACAATAATTAATGATCCTTCATTTACTTCCATTAATTAATTAACTATGGTTAATTGCATTAAACCTTAATTGATTACAATTAATTAATCACACTTAAATTAATTACTTTATTAATCAACCTTGATTAATTCATTAATTATATTAACTAATGATCCTTATTAATTAATAATTTCTTTAATTAATTAAATCATTAACTTGTAATTAATCATCTCATAAATCATAAACAGTAATTAACAATTTGTAATTACTTACCTTAATTAATTAACTTCTTAATTAATTATATTAACCCTTTGATTAATTATTCTAATTAATTAATCTTTAATTACTTCATTAAGTAATTATTAATCAATTTAAAATAATTAATAAATCCTTAATTAATTGCTTTATTAATTAATTTCATTTTAATTAATTACATTTAGTAATTAATCTTAAATTAATCTCATTCATTAATTAATTAATCACATTGATTAATTAACTAAATTAACTAAGTAATTAACTCTTAATTACTTACATAAGTAATTATCTTCTAATTACTTCCATTAGATGATTACTCTATTAATTAATTACCTTAACAAGCAATTAATTCCATCATTAAATAATCCTTAATTCTTAAATTAATTAATTACTTCATAATTAATTAACTTCCAAACAATTATATTAATCAATTCCTTAATCAAGTGATTAACCATTAATCACTTCCACTTAATTACTCCCATGAGTAATTTCCATTAATTACTTCCATAAGTAATTTCCATTCTTAATTACTTCCAATAATTAACCATTAATTACTTCATTAAATGACTACACTTAATTAATTCATAATTAAGTGATTATTTAAAATTAAATAAACAATTAACCAATCATTTAAAATTAATTAAATAATTAATTAATTAACTTCTTATAATTAAAGAAAATCCTTAATTAATTAATAAATCACTTATCTTAATTAAACTCTTTACTTATTAACAAATTATAATAATTAAATATTTTTAAGTTCAAAACAAAAATAATTTAATCTTATTTATCTTCATAAATAAATTATTTGAAATTAATCAAATTTCAATAACTTAAAGACAAATTATTCAATTTAGTTTACAAAATTATAACTTAAACTTTATATGAAAATAAAACATTTAGAAATCAATTTCAAATTCAAAACACTTTAAATTATCTAATTCAAACTTATTCATTTTCAATAAAATTTGAAACTTAAGTTATTGAAACATTACTTTAAAATTTACTTAAACTTTGATTAAATATACAAATTCAAAGCATTCTTTTAAATTGAAATTCAAAATTTAATTAAGATAATTAATTTCAAAAACAAACTTCTTAACAATTTAAATTTAAAATAAATTCAATTAATACTTTTTAAAGTTTGATTAACTCTTACTTACAAAGAACAAGTTTTAACTTGTAAACTTATTATTACACAGTACAAACCAGAAAGCCCTCAACCTAAAACTCGAGTTCGAAACCCAAATAACACGAGTTAATCACTCAAACTACCTGTGCCTTCCCCCAAGCAAATCCAGCACCATCTACTTCGAGACGATCACGATGGAAACGCGATCACCACTTCGAGTAGTAACTCGTCTTCCGCAAAACAAAAATTCCCAGTGCACATAAACGTGCACGTGCACCTACCCAAACGCCTCCGGCCACCATAGGTCGTCGCGACCATTGTCGACGATCACACAAACGCGTGCGAACCTCCTCAAACTCTCAGATTACTCAACCATTACGCGAAGCAAAATTCGACCCTTCGCATCGAAAACTGCAGAACTCACTTGCCCAAAACCACCCACGGCCGATCACCACGATGTCGTTGAACTTCGCCGTCCCCACCACAGAACTATCTCGACCCCGAGCTTCATCCTCCCCAAAAGAGAACATCTCCGGTCCAACCTTCATGTCGCAAATGCTTCAGCAGTCTAGCTGAGCCAAAATCAAAATAAAACCCTAGTTTAAACAAATCCAAACAAACTGGCCATAGGAAAAATTCAATTGTATTTTTCCCATTATCCTTGATACAAAAGCATGCTTCGCCCAAGATTTCAACCCAAATCATGGAGTTTATCATCAGCAATTTAACAAAATTGCCGAAACTCTTCATCCCTAAATTCCCAACAGATTATCAACTTAAAATTAAGAATTTCATGTTAAAATTCATCATTTCTAACTATTAATCCAACTATACAACCGAAAGCAAGAATTAAGGATATATATTTTTGACATACAACAGTTACTTACTGAAATTTCTATTTTAACAATTATTTGTAAATTTAAATTTACAGAAACTATTTTTAAAATTACCAACGAACAATAACAAATAACTTTTATTCATATATCAAGATCTAATATAGTTTAGATTAAAAGATTTTTATTTTTCTTTTGAAATTTCCTTAAGAAAACAGTTTTTGTAAAAGAACAGAGATGAACATAAACAGTTTCCTATTCTCAGGCATTTCCTATCTACAACATACACACATGACAATACAAACATTCATTAAAAAGCCAAATTCATCGCATGCAAGAATAAATTCAACTGCACTATGATTAAAACTGTTTTTAAGAGGTTTACTCACCAATTATATAAGCAGAGCAGGTTTTTGAATCTTTAGGCTTTGAATCTTAAATCTGGATAATGCTTTGATGATGAAACCTTTGCATGCCTTCAATTTGATGATTTAAAAGTTGAAACTGTTGATCTTCATTTGAATTGCAGGAGATTTGATGTTGCAGTAAAACTTGTTTGTAAATTGATGTGAAGAACTTTGCTTTGTAAATTGCAGATTTCAATTTTTACTTCAGATTTGATTTGTGGTTTTTGCTTTTGATTCAAATTTTAGGTTTACTTATTTTTTTCTTTCTTCTCTGTTCAGCTGAGAAATAATGGAAGAAGAGATGAAAAAGTTTATTTTAAATTGAATTATGTTATGTGTATTAAAAATTAAAGAAAGTAAATTTCAAAATAAAGACACTTGCCACTTTAGTACTTAATTTCCTTACATGTGTTATTAAGATATCTAATATGGTTACACATGTCTTTGTATTTTTAATAAATTTTTATTTAATTTAAATATAAATAGAAAGCTTACTTACTTAAATCTCTTAATTAGTAAATATTTACATATGCATATATAAATTTACTTTTTAAAGAAAATATTCTAAAAATAATTATAATACAAATAAATATTTATACATGGATTTAAAAATCTAAAACATTTATATATATATATACACACACATTTATAACCATTTTAAATTTAAGCACTTTAAAAGAAAACAAAAATAAAACTTTGATTAAATCCTTTTTAAACTATCAAATTTAAAAATAAATAATTATCTTATATTTTGCAAACAAATTGAATTAATCTTAAATTAACTTTTGAAAAATATTAATTTTAAAACAAAGCTTTAAATTACAATATATTCATACATATATAAATTATCAACAGAAAACAATTCCAAATTATAACATATATATACATATATATTACAATTTGAAAATTCATCTTTAATTTAAAACAAAAGATTTTTCTATTCGCAATATATATCAAATATATATATTATAAATAGAATAAAATTTATTAGCTTCGAAAAATAAATCTTATCAATATTGCCAGATTAAAATTTATTAACCTTTAAAAGATTAAATTTATCAATTTAAATTAAAATTATAAAGAAAAATTATCAAATTAATTAAATTATTAATACAGATTATTAAATTGATATTGCCTAAAATTCTGGGTCGTTACATTCCTCCCCCCTTAAAAGAATTTCGTCCCCGGAATTTAAAAGCAAAGATAAATTAATAACCCAGCAATTCAATTTCAAACAGCAAAGCTTACCTATCATCCAGTAACTAATAACCATAGTAATCAATCAAACGAACATACCTAACTAATTATCCCGACACAAATCAGAATAAATCTCAAATACTATCTAGAGTTTCCCAAGTAAAAATCACCGGGAGACTCGCTCTACAAAAGCTAAACTAACTACACCACCAAAATCTAGAGCTCCTCTCATCACTAGATCCACCAATCTGAATAGAACACCAGACTATACTCAAGTCTAGCACAACTTCCAAATCCAACTGGACTGTAGATTCAACAACAAATAATGAATCATACGCGTACTCCCTCAGAGATACGTGAAATACAATGAATCCCAGTTATCCAAACTGGCAATTCAATCTTATTCTATCAAAACACAGATAAGAAATCCCAAATGCCTCAGAACTAGCCATCCAATCTTATCCAATTACTGTTCTCTTAACCAGAGAAATCTTAACAACAATGAAGTCTTCAACTTCGAATTCCAAACTCCTTACCTCATATCAGCATAACTCAACAGACAATCCTGGCCTGCCCATCTTCTTCCTGATCAGCTCAACTTATGTTGATGCTTCCAGAATCAACTAAACCAAAGCTAACCAGTTTTGGATCCTATCCAACAGAAAAGTTCTCCAAGATCCATCGAAATCCTGAGCACAAGCTCTACTTCTCAAGCAATAGCAAACTAAACTCGCTTCCTTCCTTGCACAGCTGCTACCTCGCTTCCGCTGCACAACTCTGATTCAGAAATAGATGAGAGTACTGTTGATGAACATGAGTACAAACTTATCCAATATATCCCGAAAACTTTGTTCATCAAATCCATAAAATCTTAGCGACCCATCTGACTCGGTCACAACCTTACAGCAGAAATCCAACTCAAAAACTAGATCTAACCAATCCAAATTCCAAAAATTTCTGAGCTGCTACACCAACTCTACTACTAGGCTAACCACCAAAATCACTTCTGGAACCAAAACAATATGGAACTCAACTCCAGATGCAGACAAACTTCTGATTACATCAGTAGCTCCTACTTCCACATGAGAATTCTCAGTCTCAAACAAAAGATTGCCTAAGAAAAATTCCCTAACTGATCGCAAGTCACTTTTGCGATCCTACCTAGTTCGGATTCCAAAGAAACTGTCCTCTCTTTACCAATTAGAACAGCTTTAATCTTTTCCAAACAAGGTTAACCCTTCAAGAAAACTTCACCATCTGCCTGGACTGCTGATAGAAGAACCACTGAGATTCCTGAACCATCGGAGAAACGAGCCACACTGCTGCTTCCAAACTCTACCATGATGATACTGTAAAACTATGATGCCCCACCTCTATACCCATGCTAGCCAAGGACACTACGGAGTAATGTCGTCAACTAGCGCGGAGAATAAGGCTGTTGAGGAGAGACCATCCGTGTAATGGCTTTGTGCGAGCACCGATATGTCAGATAGTATAACATGCAGTTTCTTTTCAAGAGGGAATCCGACATGCCGACGCAAACTCAAAGCTATTACACAGTGGCTATAATATCTTCGGAAATAAATATAGAAATATCATAACACAAATCAGTCACAGATAATTCATATCACAAAGGCGGAAAAAGATATGAATATAACACATGAAAGTGTACATCAGAGTAGTGGTCAAACAAGATCCACAATATCATAAAAGATAGTTACAAGAGCTTCACAAAAGAATAACTATACATCAATGAGTCTTTATCTCAAATGTATACAACCAAAAACTACTAATCTAAGTAGTTAGCCAAAAGTCAGGATAATAATCCCAGATGAGAAGTCAAGCAGAGGCACCTGTAACATCTCGGTCTGACCCAAGTATTATTTAATAAGAAAATAATAAACGGACCAGTCTCACTATAAATATCAGATGAAATGAAATAGAATAAGAGATATGACAAAATTGTATAATAACCAAAATTCCATACTATGATAAGTACGTAATTGAAAATCAACAAGAGATTAATCAATATCACAAGAATCTTCTCAAAGATCAAAGAATGTCATACTCTTTATTTTTATTCACCAAACCATAAATATTGACAATAACATCAATGTCAATCACAAAAGTTAATGACACACAAAGTCACCAGTGCACAAATATTGATAAGACTTATCAATGTAAATCACGAAAATTGGTGAAACACAAATTCTAGAAATCATCAATGGAAGTCCAGAAATCACAAAAAGGGGGAGGCCTATCACAAAACGGGAGCATGAAAACTCACCAACACGTGTATCATAAAATGGAACGCTATTCCATGGTTGCTAACCATTAATTTTTGAGCCGAGGCTCCACAAAACGGTCCGAAGACCATGGGTCGCTACAACACCAAATTGAGCCGAAGCTCCACAGAAATAGGTTTTAGTCTCCCTCATAGACAAAGAGACATCGCACATTTGCTAGTCTAAATCACAAAAATGATCATCAACGATCATCAAGAAGTGTCAATTACAGTAAGCTAGTAAATATATGATCTTAGCTTCATGTCCCATAACCACTCGCTTAACTTAAATATTTACGAACAAATTGTAAGTTTCCACTAGATAGTTGTCATCAGAGATTCAGTCGAACAAGTCCAAGAATTAACCAACTAAGTAAACGCAAGCGTTTCATACCACTTGTTTTACTAAGTAGTTTAATTAGATTTCTCATACGAGTGAGGTAAAGGTTTGTATATACTAATAGGTTGGAAAACGGTTTAAGAAACGAGCTTTACTTCTAGTATTGAAACCTTTATATTTTTAAAATGACAAATCACAAAAATGATTGTAGAAATAATAAGTCACAAAAATTCACATTCGAAGACGTGAATAAAATCCAAAGAATTCGATTCCAAATCCATCAAAGTGGAAATACCCTTGCGACTTAACAGCCACGACTTACGACTTAACATAATTCAACACAAGAAATCAGCGGCTCAACACATTCGACTCCACGGCATACGACCTAACAAAAAAACTTAACATGGCGCGACCTATAGCATGGCGCGACCTAAGTTGGTGCGAGATATAGCAGCAGGCCGAGCGACCTAAATGGTTGCGACCTAAACCATGACGCGACCCATAGCAGCAGGCCGAGCGACCTAAGTGATGCGACCTAAGTGGCGCGAGCAAGCCGAGCGACCTAAGTGATGCAAGCAGGCCGAGCGACTTAAGGAGGTGAGGCTGAGCGACCTAAGTGGTTGCGAGCTAGCCGAGCGACCTAAGGAGGTGAGGCTGAGCGACCTAAGTGGTTGCGAGCTAGCCGAGCGACCTAAGTGGTTGCGAGCTAGCCGAGCGACCTAAGTGATTGCGAGCTAGCCGAGCGACCTAAGGAGGTGAGGCTGAGCGACCTAAGTGGTTGCGAACTAAGGCAGGCCGACACATAGCAAGGCGTGACTTAAAGCAAATGCACATGAATAAGTGTTAGGAGTTCATACCCAACATTCAAAGATAGATATAAGCATAGATGTGAGATAAAAGTCTTACCTTTTCACAAAATCAATGAAGAAGAAGCTTTAAAGCATAGGAAGAATCAACCGCACTTCAATCACAACACAAGTAGCTTGAATCAATGGCTTCTCTTTGGATTTGGAGTTAGAAGATGGATTTGCAAATGAACTAGGGCTTGAAGTTTTAATTTCCCATTCCTCTCTCCATTTTTGATGAAGCTTGAGTGTTAGGAAATGAAAGTGAGGTAATGAAGGGAAGAGGGGGCTGATCTAGAGTTAATAGTTTAGGCTAATGGGCTAAACCAAACCTAAAGCCCAAAGTGAAAAAGTGGCAAAATTTCACTAACTCCAAACATATATATTTATACTCAAAAAGATCGCAAACGGCGTTTTGGACCCAATGGAAGTGGTCCCGAGTCCTAATTCGACTGTATGCAAAAGTAACTTTTCGGACTAAAATCCGACTAACGATAAAACATTTAAATATTCAATCGTAAAATATGCGGGTTGTTACAGACTCCCCTCCTTAAAGAAATTGCGTCCACGCAATATTTAAGAATAAAATATAAGGTAACAACCATGAAAGCACATCAACACAAAAGAAATTCGAAATAAGAAATTCACCTCAAAGAGCACGGAAAAGTAAGTCCGGATGTGTTCGCTCGATGAACTCTCTAGACTCCCAAGAGCAATCCTTAGGTTTTGAGGACCATTGAACTTTAACAAGCGGAACATCTTTATTTCGAAGGCGTTTGACCTCCAAAGCAATAATACGAATAGGATGTTGCTCATAAGTTAAATTAGGCAAAACTTCAATTTCTTCCACAACACCGGGCACAAGAATAGAATCGGAATCTCGAAGGCATTTCCGTAATTGAGAAACGTGAAACACGTCATGAATGGCAGAAAACTGAGCCGGTAATAAGAGGCGATAAGCCACGGAACCAATACGTTCGGTGATAGGAAATGGCCCAATATATCGAGGCGCTAATTTTCCCGATCGACTGAAACGTACAACACCCTTCATAGGTGAAACACGAATAAACACAAGATCTCTCATAGAAAATTCTAATTTCCTTCTCCGGTTATCGGCATAGGATTTTTATCTACTCAGGCTTCTTTCATCCTATGATGAATAAGGTAAATCTTCTCTGTGGAATCACGAATAAAATCTGCACTTAAAACCAGCTTCTCACCGGCCTCAAGCCAACAAGAAGGAGATCGGCATGGCCTTCCATAGAGTGCCTCGAAAGGTGCCATACCAATACTAGATTGGAAGCTATTATTTAAGAAAACTCAACAAGAGAAATATGATCTTCCCAACTTCCACCAAAACCAAGAACACATGCACGAAGAAGATCTTCAAGAGTTTGATTCACACGCTCAGTCTGTCCATCGGACTGGGGATGATAAGCGGTGCTAAAATTAAGCTTCGTTCCCAAAGCTTTTTGAAGACTCTTCCAAAATCCACTAGTAAACAATGGATCACGATCACTAACAATAGAAGTAGGAACTCCATGCAATTTAACAATTTATTTGATAAAAAGTTTGGCCAAAAGAGGTACGGTTCGATTGGACCGAACAGAAACAAAATGGGCGGATTTAGTAAGTCTATCAACTATCACCCATAAGCTATCATGACCTGAACGAGAACGGGGAAGGCCATCTATAAAATCCTTGGAAATTTGGTCCCACTTCCAAATTGGAATTTCTAAAGGTTGCAATAACCCACCGAGCCTTTGATGCTCGGCCTTAATAAGTTGGCAAGTCATGCAACACTTAACAAAGTTAGCAATATCAGATGTCACTCCCTCCCACTAATAAAGTCGCTTCATGTCCGCGTACATTTTACTACTACCGGGATGAATGGTAAATTTAGAACGATGAGAATCTTCTAAAATGTCTTTACGAAGATTACTAATATTTGGCACGATAAGTCTACCAAATTTTCGAATACCGCCACGAGAATAAATACCAAAGTCTTTCAAACCTTCAATATAAATTTTATCCCTAAAATTTTGGCCAAGAAGAGCCAATTCGTGATCTAGCTTTTGAGCTTCAAGAATGCGGTCTATAAGAGAAGGATGAGCCTCAAGGCTACATAAAACAAGAGATGAACATAAATCGAAAACACGATCTCGAATCTCACAAGTGGATAAAACCCCGAGATCATTCCATTCGGATATCATCATAGAAACAACCGCTTGTTGCTTGCGACTAAGTGCATCGGCAACGTGATTTCCTTTTCCGGGAGTATAAAGAATGTCAAGATCATAAGGTGTAAGGAACTCGAGCCAACGTTGTTGACGTAGATTAAGTTCCTTTTGGGAAAATAGATACTTCAAAGATTTATGATCGGTATAGAGAACAAATTTCTCTCCCAAAAGATAATGACGCCAAATACGAAGGGCGAAAACAATAGCTGCGAGCTCTAAATCATGAGTGGCATATCTAGTCTCGGCTGGCTTTAATTGCCTAGAAGCATAAGCAATAACACGTTCTCTTTGCATAAGAACGGCACCCAAACCTATGCGACTAGCATCGGTATAAACAATAAAATCTTGATTCCCCTTGGGAATAATAAGAATAGGAGCATCAGAAAGGAGTTCTTTTAATTTCTGAAAAGAAACTTCACATTTGTCTGACCAAATGTATTTAACTCCCTTCTTTGTCAAACTAGTAAGAGGCACGGAAATTTTGGAAAAGCCTTTTATGAAATGGCGGTAATAACCTGCCAATCCAAGAAAACTACGAATTTCCGTCACACTCTCCGGTCTCTTCCAATTTTGAATCGCTTCAATCTTTGAAGGATTCACGGAAATTCCGGATTCGAAAATAATATGACCATGAAATTTTACACGAGATTGCCAAAAATGGCATTTAGAAAATTTTGCTTTCAATTGATTGCTCCTAAGAGTTTCCAACACAATCCGAAGATGCTTTTCATGCTCCTCCTCGGTTTTAGAATACACAAGAATATCATCAATAAAGATGAGAACAAATTGATCGAGGAAGTCTTTGAAAACTCTATTCATAAGGTCAACGAAATAAGCCGGAGCATTCGTTAAACCAAATGGCATAACAAGCCATTCATAAGATCCATAACGAGTACGGAACGATGTCAAAGGAATACTATCCTCTACAATACGAAGCTGATGAAAACCTGTTGCTAAGTCCAATTGTGAAAAGACTTTAGCACCACAAAGTTGATCGAATAGATCATCAATCCGAGGTAAAGGATATTTATTTTTGATAGTAAGATCATTAAGCTTGCGGTAGTCAGCGCAAAGCCTAAGTGTACCATCAGATTTCTTCACAAAAATAGCCGAAGCTCCCCAAAGCGAGGAACTAGAGCGAATAAATTGCTTCGTCTCCAATTAGGATAATTGTTTGCGCATCTCCTCATTTTCCTTATTGGACATGCGATAAGGAGGATGAGTGATAGGTTGAGCTCCAGGAATGAGATTTATTCTGAACTCAATTGCTCGCTTAGGTGGTAATCCTAAAACGGACTCAAATATGTCGGAAAATTCACGAACAACGTGAATAAGAGAAATAATATCTTCCTCATCGTCATTATCATCATCGTGAGGATTTAAAGAATATAAAGATGCAGCCAAGCTGGAATCCGAATCTTTAAGGTCAATAGAAATCTATTTAACAGATTGAGGATGTCGAAGATGAACAGTCTGCTCGGGACATAGGATTTGGGCTTCATAACAGTTAATCCAATCCATTCCCAAAATCATTCCGAAGCCAAGGTAACGCATAACATGCAAATCGGCATGAAAAGAGTAATCACACAAAATAATTTTGACATCTTTACACAATAAACTGATTGTTGCGGATCCACCAACCGGATTCGCAATTCTCAAAGAAGTCATTAAACACAAAACATGCAAAGAAAAATTATCAACAAGTTCTTTTGAAATAAAAGAGTGGGACACACCCGTATCAAAAAAAACTCGAATAGGATGATTACGAAATAAAATAATGCCATCAAGGATAGAATGAGAAATACCTTGACCACGAGAAGTGTTACTAGGAGTTTGCACCACATTAAGCTTTCCCTCCTTCCTGCCTTGAAGTTTGGGACACGAAGATATATAACGGTCCGGGCTTTTGCAATGGCGACAAGCACGGGGCTTTGGACACTTATTCGCATAATGGTCCTTGGAACCACAGTCGTAGCATTGCACACCACTTGACGTGGAAGTCTTGGTTGCCGGAGAGGCTTGCTTCCCTTTCTTATTGTTGGGATAAGGACCTTTGAACTTATTAGGCCTTTTCTTGTTGGTGAAGTTCGGTTTAGCACTCCCAACCTCAACATCACTTATTCTATCAGCCTCTTCAAGTCGAAGAGCGATATCAATGAGCTGGTCAAAAGAAACTTCTAATTTTAGAAGTAATGGCTTCTTGAGATTTTTATTCAAGCCATAGACAAATCTTTGGTTTTTCTTCAATGTGGTGTTTATGTACTCGACCCCGTATTTAGAAAGTGACTCGAATGATGCGACATAGTCTGCCACGAAAGATTCACCTTGAACAAGGTCTATGAAACGACGAGCCAAAGTCACCTTCTCAGCTTCTGGCACAAATTTTAACTCGAAGAGTTCCCGGAATTTCTCCCAAGTAAGATCCGCTTCATTTATTTCAGAAATCAGAAGCTCATACCAATCTAATGCTATTTCTTGGAGCATACTAGAGGCCACCTGTACACGGTGAAGATCAATAAGATTCATGCAAGAAAAGATTCGATCGCATGATCTCAGCCAAGCCTGGACTTCTATAATAGTTTCAGAACCTTTGAATGGCTTCCCACCCAAATTGGTATAATCGTTGCACAAACATGCAGATCCAGACTTAGGGTGAGTAGACTCCGGATTCGAACCGGCTGCCTGAGCATTCTTTATGAGATCAAGAAGCTACTGGGCAGACATAAATACTCCATCTTGGTGAGTAGCTCTAGATTGACCGGCGCTGGGACGACCTGGTCTAACCATTTCTCTTCCTTAAGAAGGAAGAAGGAAGAAGAAAAAGGTTATTCACAAATTGAATATCAAACGTTAATGATTGTTAAAACAAGGAATCACAAAAGAAAATATGATAGAACGGTTCAAAGACCCGAATAAAATCCTAAGGCACGACTCCTAAGATGGACTTAGGACGATGATCCTTGTTAAATTATTCTACATTGTTCCGAAGTATGGCTTTGATACCAAGTTGTGACGCCCCACCTCTATACCCATGCTAGCCAAGGACACTATGGAGTAATGTCATCAACTAGCACGGATAATAAGGCTGTTGAGGAGAGACCATCCGTGTAATGGCTTTGTGCGAGCACCGATATGTCAGATAGTATAACATGCATTTTCTTTTCAAGAGGGAATCCGACATGCCGACGCAAACTCAAAGCTACTACACAGTGGCTATAATATCTTCGGAAACAAATATAGAAATATCATAACACAAATCAATCACAGATAATTCATATCACAAAGGCGGGAAAAGATATGAATATAACACATGAAAGTGTACATCAGAGTAGTGGTCAAACAAGATCCACAATATCACAAAAGAATAAGTATACATCAATGAGTCTATATCTCAAATGTATACAACCAAAAACTACGAATCTAAGTAGTTAGCCAAAAGTCAGGATAATAATCCCAGATGAGAAGTCAAGCAGAAGCACCTGTAACATCTCGGCCTGACCCGAGTATTATTTAATAAGAAAATAATAAACAGACCAGTTTCACTATAAATATCAAATGAAATGATATAGAATAAGAGATATGACAAAATCGTATAATAACCAAAATGCCATACTATGATAAGTATGTAATTGAAAATCAACAAGAGATTAATCAATATCACAAAAATCTTCTCAAAGATCAAAGAATGTCATACTCTTTATTTTTATTCACTAAACCATAAATATTGACAATAACATCAATGCCAATCACAAAAGTTAATGACACACAAATTCACCAGTGCATAAATATTGATAAGACTCATCAATGTAAATCACGAAAATTGGTAAAACACAAATTCTAGAAATCATTAATGGAAGTCCATAAATCACAAAAAGGGGGAGGCCTATCACAAAACGGGAGCATGAAAACTCACCAACAGGTGTATCACAAAATGGAACGCTATTCCATGGTTGCTAACCATTAATTTTTGAGCCGAGGCTCCACAAAATGGTCTGAATACCATGGGTCGCTACCCCACCAAATTGAGCCGAAGCTCCACAGAAAGGGGGTTTAGTCTCCCTCGTAGACAAAGAGACATAGCACATTTTCTAGTCTAAATCACAAAAATAATCATCAACGATCATCAAGAAGTGTCAACTACAGTAAGCTAGGTAATATATGAGCTTAGCTTCATGTCCCATAACCACTCGCTTAACTTAAATATTTACGAACAAATTGTAGGTTTCCACTAGAAAGTTGTCACCAGAGATTCAATCGAACAAGTCTAAGAATTAAACAACTAAGTAAATGCAAGCGTTTCATACCATTTGTTTTACTGAGCCGTTTAATTAGATTTCTCATACGAGTGAGGTAAAGGTTTGTATGTACTAATATATTGGAAAACGGTTTAAGAAACAACCTTTACTTCTAGTATTGAAACCTTTATATTTTTAAAATGAAAAATCACAAAAATGATTGTAGAAACAATAAGTCACAAAAATTCACATTCGAAGACGTGAATAAAATCCAAAGAATTTGATTCCAAATCCATCAAAGTGGAAATACCCTTGCAACTTAATAGCCATGACTTACGACTTAACAAAATTCAACGCAAGAAATCAGCGGCTCAACACATGCGACTACACGGTATATGCCCTAAGAGATCAGCGACTTAATAGATAACATACGGCCTAACAAAACAACTTAACATGGCACGACCTATAGCATGGCGCGACCTAAGTTGGTGCGAGATATAGCATCAGGCCGAGCGACCTAAACCATGACGCGACCCATAGCAGCAGGCCGAGCGACCTAAGTGATGCGACCTAAGTGGCCCGAGCAAGCCGAGCGACCTAAGTGATGCAAGCAGGCCGAGCGACTTAAGGAGGTGAGGCTGAGCGACCTAAGTGGTTGCGAGCTAGCCGAGTGACCTAAGGAGGTGAGGCTGAGCGACCTAAGTGGTTGTGAGTTAGCCGAGCGACCTAAGTGGTTGCGAGATAGCCGAGCGACCTAAGGAGATGAGGTTGAGCGACCTAAGTGGTTGTGAGCTAGCCGAGCGACCTAAGGAGGTGAGGCTGAGCGACCTAAGAGGTTGCGAGCTAAGGCAGGCCGACCCATAGCAAGGCGTGACTTAAAGCAAATGCACATGAATAAGTGTTAGGAATTCATACCCAACATTCAAAGATAGATATAAGCATAGATGTGAGATAAAAATCTCACCTTTTCACAAAAGCAATGAAGAAGAAGCTTAAAAGCAAAGGAAGAATCAACCACACTTCAATCACAACACAAGAAGCTTGAATCAATGGCTTCTCGTTGGATTTGGAGTTAGATGATGGATTTGCAAATGAACTAGGGCTTGGAGTTTTAATTTCCCATTCCTCTCTCCATTTTTGATGAAGCTTGAGTGTTAGAAAATAAAATTGAAGTAATAAAGGAAAGAGGGGGTTGAGCTAGAGTTAATAGTTTAGGCTAATGGGTTAAACCAAACCCAAAGCCCAAAGTTAAAAAGTGGCAAAATTCCACTAACTCCAAACATATCTAAGTTTATACTCAAAAAGATCGCAAACGGCGTTTTGGACCCAATGGAAGTGGTCCCGAGTCCTAATTCGACTATATGCAAAAAGTAACATTTCGGACTAAAATCTGACTAACGATAAAATATTTAAATATTCAATCGTAAAATATGCGGGTTGTTACAAAAGCTAAAAGACCTTGTCAACTAACCAAAGACTTCTAATCCAAAGGCTTCTCGAAAACCAAAACCATCAACAAACCACACAAAATACCTTCAAGATGTCAAATATCCTCTCAAGAAATTCGGGCTCCAAACCAAGCATCAACGTCTCGCTCTCCTTAAGGAATGACAAAATAGACCATGCCGAAGCGAAGCAACTTATAGACCTTAGTCTCATATTCCAAATCAGACAACCTCCTTGCTAAAGATCCAGACAACTTCTACACAGACGACTCTTCCCTGCGGCAGGTAAAGACTACTCCTCAACTACTTCTAAAACTGCTTCATGAGAAAACATCTTTGGAAATAACCATGGATACTGCATCTCATCACGCAGTTATCAAGATACCATCACTTACTTCTGCACTTTCGACAGATCCAAACTTACACTTCAAAGATAAACTCCGAATCTTTAAAAGATTTCCTTCGGAGATCAGAGAAATCCTTACTCCAAGCTACAAATCTTACTCGAGACGGTATTAGGTCTACAGTCTCGACAGAAATACATCCAACCTCAAACATATGGACCTCTTCCATCAGTGGTAGTCGTGTTACACACACACCACTACTCCATCTACCTCTAAAACTTATATTGAAAAATCCGAACAGATAACCCAACAGATTAGGTAGATATAAACATATATAGATATATAGTTATATATAAAACTACAAGTACACTCTCTCAAGAAAGACACCACTCCAGAGCCTAGGTATTCACTCAACCTAATGCTCTGATACCAACTGTAGCGACCCAACTTTCTAACACCATAAATTCGCATCACTAATTAAGAAAGAAAGGATAGAAGAAGAAAAGATAAGAAAAGAAGAAACACAACAACATCAGATACTCAGAGCGGAACGAATAAAATATAATATACCACATAAAATATTACATAGTATCATATTACATCAGAGTACAAAACTTATACAACACATATTAGACAGTTATAAACATCTGTCTAACTATACAACTCAAGATACACAAGATACAGATACAATATCAAACAAAGCGGAACCATAATATATCTACACGTGGAAGCCTCCTGCTCCAAATCTCCTCCAGAATTCATCAAAAAAAAACTGAATCCCTCGACTACTCATACATAATATGAGTACCCAAGAGTTTAATAAAACAGAAAATAAACACTCGGGTCAAACAGGGGTCTGGTGTGAGTAAACGGGTTAAAATTACTTAACTTTAGAAAAACCTTTGAGAAGAAAAGGTATCACGTAAGACTTCCCACACATAAACATGGAAAAGTTTTTACCTTACGCTAACCAAAACATTTGATAGGAAATCCAGTGATATTATAATAGTGTCTAGGGTTTTCAAGTAAATAAGAAATAGCCGAAATTGTTACATTATTAAATTCCAGCTACTAGCCACAAAAGTGGGTAATACAAACAAAACTGTAGGTCTCGTAGGAAGAACGAGTTTCCATCAATGGCAGGGCTATCGGGGTACCGCCCGTCACAATACGTGGCCTAGATCACAGTATCGAGGATTACGCCCAATCCCCTGCATCACAATGCCAGGACCATTCCTTACTGAACAGTCCTGAGTAAGATCACCCCGTGGTTGGCGTGACCAACCACCCACAAAGCCGATATAAAGGGACATCTAGACAGGAATGACCTCACCCTGAAATGGGTGCTACCTACCTAGCCTTGGTGCACCTCCCCTGTTTTAGCCATTCCCGGTTGATGAGGCTTGAGGCTGCGATTACCTTTATAGAACACATCTATCTTAGAATGCTCATCGTCCACCTAACGATGTTCTGAAAGCATTCAATCCATACAAGTTTATTCCGGGTTCAAACGAAACCGAAGGCACTATTTCGTTTCACTCATTTTGGAATCACCCTCAGAGTCAACGACCATAGCCCTTGCACTCTAAATCACCATCTCGAACCTATAAGTATTATCTCCGTCAAACTCATCACGGAATCACCTCCACAGTTATACTGACGAATAGTTCTTACACTTCGAGTCTTCACTAAGCTCCACTTGGATTCACGACCTAACGTTTAATTTGGATCGATGCGGTTTTAGGATATCCAAATTTGGAAATTCGATCTCGGTCTCACCGAAATCCAAACGCCATTTTAATGTCCAAGTTGTTTAAGGGTTTAAAACAGTTAAACTTATGTTCAGGATGATATAAACAGATAGATGAATCACACTATCACAATAGATAATTCATATCAACCATTCATCTCACAAAGCAGCATATCACACATCATAGATATCCAAATCATCCAACATCATTCAACATCCAATATCAATCATCCAATATCAATCAATCACCCATAAGCAGAATTGATTAACTCTAAATCAATCGGATTACTTAAATCCTTCTTCATTAATTTATTCTAAATAAATAAATTAATCATCTCTTAACGATCTTCCTTAATTAATCTTCCTTGATTAATTATCCTTTAGTTACATTCAAGTAATTATCCTTAACCATATGCAGTAAATAACCTTTAATTACTATCATTAATTACAATAATTAATGATCCTTCATTTACTTCCATTAATTAATTAACTATGATTAATTGCATTAAACCTTAATTAATTACAATTAATTAATCACACTTAAATTAATTACATTATTAATCAACCTTGATTAATTCATTAATTATATTAACTAATGATCCTTATTAATTAATAATTTCTTTAATTAATTAAATCATTAACTTGTAAATAATCATCTCATAAATCATAAACAGTAATTAACAATTTGTAATTACTTACCTTAATTAATTAACTTCTTAATTAATTATATTAACCCTTTGATTAATTATTCTAATAATTAATCTTTAATTACTTCATTAAGTAATTATTAATCAATTTAAAAAATTAATAAATCCTTAATTAATTGCTTTATTAATTAATTTCATTTTAATTAATTACATTTAGTAATTAATCTTAAACTAATCTCATTCATTAATTAATTAATCACATTAATTAATTAACTAAATTAACTAAGTAATTAACTCTTAATTACTTACATAAGTAATTATCTTCTAATTACTTCCATTAGATGATTACTCTATTAATTAATTACCTTAACAAGTAATTAATTCTATCAATAAATAATCCTTAATTCTTAAATTAATTAATTACTCCATAATTAATTAACTTCCAAACGATTATATTAATCAATTCCTTAATCAAATGATTAACCATTAATCACTTCCACTTAATTACTCCCATGAGTAATTTCCATTAATTACTTCCATAAGTAATTTCCATTCTTAATTACTTTCAATAATTAACCATTAATTACTTCATTAAATGATTACACCTAATTAATTCATAATTAATGATTATTTAAAATTAAATAAACAATTAACTAATCATTTAAAATTAATTAAATAATTAATTAATTAACTTCTTATAATTAAAGAAAATCCTTAATTAATTAAGAAAAGCATTTATCTTAATTAAACTCTTTACTTATTAATAAATTATAATAATTAAATATTTTTAAGTTCAAAATAAAAATAATTTAATCTTATTTATCTTTACAAATAAATTATTTGAAATTAATCAAATTTCAATAACTTAAAAACAAGTTATTCAATTTGGTTTACAAAATTATAACTTAAACTTTATTTGAAAATAAAACATTTAGAAATCAATTTCAAATTTAAAACACTTTAAATTATCTAATTTAAACTTATTCATTTTCAATAAAATTTGAAACTTAAGTTATTGAAACATTACTTTAAAATTTACTTAAACTTTAATTAAATATTCAAATTCAAAACATTCTTTTAAATTGAAATTCAAAATTTAATTAAGATAATTACTTTCAAAAACAAACTTATTAACAATTAAAATAAATTCAATTTATACTTTTTAAAGTTTGATTAACTCTTACTTACAAAGAACAAGTTTTAACTTGTAAACTTATTATTACACAGTACAAACCAGAAAGCCCTCAACCTAAAACTCGAGTTCGAACCCAAATAACACGAGTTAATCACTCAAACTACCCGTGCCTTCCCCCAAGCAAATCCAGCACCATCTACTTCGAGACGATCACGATGGAAACGCGATCACCACTTCGAGCAGTAACTCGTCTTCCCCAAAACAAAAATTCCCAGTGCACATAAACGTGCACATGCACCTACCCAAACGCCTCCGGCCACCATAGGTCGTCGTGACCATCGCCGACGATCACACAAACGCGTGCGAACCATCTCAAACTCCCAGATCACTCAACCATTACGCGAAGCAAAATTTGACCCTTCGCATCGAAAACTGCAGAACTCACTTGCCCAAAACCACCCACGGCCGATCACCACGACGCCTTTGAACTTCGCCGTCCCCACCATAGAGTTATCTCGACCCCGAGCTTCATCCTCCCCAAAAGCGAACACCTCCGGTCCAACCTTCACATAGCAAATGCTTCGAAAGTCAAGCCGAGCCAAAATCAAAATAAAACCCTAGTTTAAACAAATCCAAACAAACTGGCCATAGGAAAAATTTCATTGTATTTTTCCCATTATCCTTGATACAAAAGCATGCTTCGCCCAAGATTTCCACCCAAATCATGGAGTTTATCATCGGCAATCTATCAAATTGCCGAAACTCTTCATCCCCAAATTCCCAATAGATTATCAACTTAAAAATTATGAATTTCATGTTAAAATTCATCATTTCTAAATATTAATCCAACTATACAACCGAAAGCAAGAATTATGGATATAAATTTTTGACATGCAACAGTTACTTACTGAAATTTCTATTTTAAAAATTATTTGTAAATTTTAATTTACAGAAACTATTTTTAAAATTACCAACGAACAATAACAAACAACTTTTATTCATATATCAGGATCTAATATAGTTTAGATTAAAAGATTTTTATTTTTCTTTTGAAATTTCCTGAAGAAAATAGTTTTTGTAAAAGAATAGAGATGAACATAAACAGTTTCCTATTCTCAGGCATTTCCTATCTACAACATACACACATGACAGTACAAATATTCGTTAACAAAGCCAAATTCATCGCATGCAAGAATAAATTCAACTACACTATGATTAAAACTGTTTTTAAGAGGTTTACTCACCAATTATATAAGCAGAGCAGGTTTTTGAATCTTTAGGCTTTGAATCTTAAATCTGGATAATGCTTTGATGATGAAACCTTTGTATGCCTTCAATTTGATGATTTAAAAGCTGAAACTGTTGATCTTCATTTGAATTGCAGGAGATTTGATGTTGCAGTAAAACTTGTTTGTAAATTGATGTGAAGAACTTTGCTTTGTAAATTGCAGATTTCAATTTTTACTTCAGATTTGATTTGTGGTTTTTGCTTTTGATTCAAATTTCAAGTTTACTTATTTTTTTCTTTCTTTTTTTGTTTAGCTGAGAAATAATGGAAGAAGTGATGAAAAAGTTTATTTTAAATTGAATTATGTTATGTTTATTAAAAATTAAAGAAAGTAAATTTCAAAATAAAGACACTTGTCACTTTAGTACTTAATTTCCTTACATGTGTTATTAAGATATCTAATATGGTTACACATGTCTTTGTATTTTTAATAAATTTTTATTTAATTTAAATATAAATAGAAAGCTTACTTACTTAAATCTCTTAATTAATAAATATTTACATATGCATATATAAATTTACTTTTTAAAGAAAATATTCTAAAACTAATTATAATACAAATAAATCTTTATACATGGATTTAAAAATCTAAAACATTATATATATATATATATATATATATATATATATATATATATATATATTTATAACCATTTTAAATTTAAGCACTTTAAAAGAAAACAAAAATAAAACTTTGATTAAATCCTTTTTAAACTATCAAATTTAAAAATAAATAATTATCTTATATTTTGCAAACAAATTGAATTAATCTTAAATTAAATTTTGAAAGATATTAATTTTAAAACAAAGCTTTAAATTACAATATATTCATACATATATAAATTATCAACAGAAAACAATTCCAAATTATAACATATACATACATATATATTACAATTTGAAAATTCATCTTTAATTTAAAACAAAAGATTTTTCTATTCACAATGTATATCAAATATATATATTATAAATAGAATAAAATTTATTAGCTTTGAAAAATAAATCTTATCAATATTTCCAGATTAAAATTTATTAACCTTTAAAAGATTAAATTTATCAATTTAAATTAAAATTATAAAGAAAAATTATCAAATCAATTAAATTATTAATACAAATTATTAAATTGATATTGCCTAAAATTCCGGGTCGTTACACCCGCCGACACTGAGGCCTTATACTACCACGGTGTTTGTGCGCAAACCAATTATGAAAGGGACAACTAGAATTGGATGACCGCTCCTAATGGTAGTTAACCACACAGCTCTGCTGCGTGCCTTGTTTTTGCCATTCCTCCTAGTTGTGAGGCTTGGGGCTACACTTTACCTGTCTAAATAGCAATCCATCTTGGAATGCTAACATTGCCCTCCCAGCATCAATGCAATGCTAGTATCCATCCATATAAGTTCGTTCTAGGTCTGAAAGAAACCGAAGGCACTAACTCTACTACATCCATTTTGGAATCACCCTCAGGATTAGTAGCAGTAGCCCTTGACTACAAATAGCACCGTCTTCAATCATCATCAAGATGTCTTCCATTCGAACGCACATGTTTGTTTAGAGTGGTTTTCAGATATATAAATCTGATCTAGTTCTCTCCATACCAACAATCGATAATTTCTAGAAAACTCAACCCCGGTTCTTTAGGAAATAAACAGACAAATGACAAGAGTGGAGTTCACCTCCTAACCATTTATGGATGAATTTCCTTATCATTCATCCTAGAAGAACAAAATGATATTTATACGCACATTAGAACATCATCGGAGATGACTGTGCCATATAACTCACATGTTTCTCCTAGATATTTTCAAAGTTACTTTTTTCCAGATTTGATAGTTGGTTATTTAGCTATCAAATAAACAAACATCCACTCACGATTTAATTTCCATATGGGATCCATTAAGCCTTTATTTTCTCTTTAATTAATAAAACCACTTTATAAAACCTGATCACAAGATCTTTTCAAAACACTATTCCCAAACCCCTTACATTTCCTTTTATACTTAGGAAACATTTATATATTTATCTCAGTGTTATAAGTTTATTACCAAAACATTTTACTTTTCATGCCTTGAAACAAAATCATATACTTTTCTTATCCATATAAGTATATTTACAAACTTTTCAAACTTTTCTACTTTTTAAATCCCATATTAAATAACCATATATTTTTTCCAAATAAAACATTCTGCTTATCCTTTATCAAAAATTCCCCTTTTAAAACCTC
Organism: Allium cepa; assembly: GCA_030765085.1. NCBI lineage: Eukaryota > Viridiplantae > Streptophyta > Magnoliopsida > Asparagales > Amaryllidaceae > Allium > Allium cepa. The sequence continues at coordinate 498,007,923 of CM060944.1, read as the reverse complement.
ATCTCATATTTCAATTAACTTATAACCTTCAAAATAAATTTACAACCCACTTTTATACACCTTTAACTTCATTTATAAATCTCTTTCCAAATCTTTGAAATGATTTATAAACATTTTTCCAATTTTTAAAACTCTTTAAATAAACCTTTCTATACTCCTCTATAAATATCATTTACAAAATATCATTTGTAAAACACCTTAATAAACCTTTCCGGTAGTAAAACCTCTTTCTATACACAAGTTATCATTTATAAAAACCTTTATAAGAATTATATAACTTGAAAAACCGTTTATAAACCTTTAGTCTCAAATTGATTAAAGAATTTAAGTAAATTCAAAACCATGCTTTATAAATACCAAATGAGGCTTAGCAGTACCAATGGTACTGACTTAAGTTACCATTTTATTTCAATTTAATTCTAAGACACTTATCAATTATTTACATAGACCAACATATATGTAAATCCAACCAATTATTAAACCATGGAATAACATGTCAATACATTTCATTAAGCATATACATGTTTAAACAACATAATAGCAAGATGGTGATTTATCCTGCTACATAGATGTCTCAAACAATTAAATCAATTAATAGCAAAATGGGGATTTATTCTTCTAAACATATGTCCAAACAATCCAAACAATTACCCTATAGTAGAACAGTGTTTTATTCTGCTAATAAATGTCCATACAACACAAACATCACATCCTAACTTATTCATAGTTGTCTGTCTAATTAATATCATGAAGAAGGGATCCTTTGGTTAAAATCAAACCACTTAGAAAAGAAGCCAACTTAAAACATAACTGATAAAGTTTAAACTAACTTTTAATAATTAAATCATAATTTAATATAAATTAAAGCTTAATTAAATCTTAAATAATCAGAATCAAATCATAATGAAGTCTTATTTAATTAAAAGTAAATTAATAAATAAACTTTAAACAAATAAACATTTACTTAAAATTAATCCCTAATTAAGTAATATTAATTGAATAATTAACCTTTAATTAAGTAATAAATAATTAAATAATTCAACTTTAATTAAATAATAATTAAAATAATTAAGCTTGATTAAATAAAAATAATTACCCTTTTTAACTTAATTAATCATTAGTTAAAACTTCTTAATAACTTACTTAACTATCACTAATTAGTCGCTAATTACTTAACATAATTACCGATTAATTATAAATAATTATCCTTAATTAATAAATGAATTAATTATTAAACATACTTAATCAAGTTATAATTACTTATATGTTGCTAATTACGTTTGAAAATAGGTTTTCAAATCATTTTTAAAAGAAAACTTTAAAGTTAGAAATCAAACTTCTCATAACTACATCCATAGCGACTATCACTATGGACGCAATAACCAAGAATTTGCTTCTCTAATTACCATCTAAAACTTTAACCTTCCGCTTTGGATTGAAAACCTTAACTCGAGTTAGAATTTCGACAAAAACATTTACTAACTCAAAACTAGTAATTGATTGGATTTCCAAATGGAACTCAACTCCTTTAAACATTCCAAACTACTAATCTTTCCATAACCATTCGACCAAAATCCAAGATCTCACATACATAAGCATATCATTCGAATAACATATCAAGTTCACAACTTTATATCCAAACATAGCACTTAAATCATTGTTTTCATATCTAATGCTAACCACATATTAGCACATATATGTCTATCAAAACCAAGTCATAATCCATACTACAAATATCATCAGTTTAGCAATAATGACAAACATATAAGTAGATAAAATCTTTCCCAAAAAGATTAAAATTTACTCACCATAAATCTTTCCTAGTCTTGAAATGTTTTAGAACTTGAAAAGCTTCACAACTTCAAAAAGTAACCCAAAAATGGGTCATCTTGCTCTCGGCTTTTCACCATTTTACCCTTATAATTTCAAAAAGTAATCAGTATAAAAGGTTTAGGAAATTCTTTTCTATATCATTTCAAAAAATTATTTACTTGATTTGGATCATTTTTGAGAAATTTATGGTCAAAAAAAGAGGTGGTATTTTCGGCCTTCAAAACATAGGTCCGAAAATGGGTCTTAAAGACAAGCATTTTTGACATATCTAGTCTAAAAATTTGAGGAAGTGGTCAACATAAAAGTTGTAGCCACTAGAATTATATACGGTATGAAAAAAGGAAACCATGATTTGGAGCAGAAAGTTGGAAGTTATGGCCCAAGGAATTAGGATGAAAATGGAGAAGATTTTGAGTGGATTTTGAATAAGTTTTCTAAGGATTTCTTTTTTCTTCTTTATTTCTTCTCTCAACTCTAAAAGAAGAAGCCATGAAAAACTTTAAGAAGGAAGAAGAAGAAGGAAATGGAAGCAAGGAGAAAAGAAAACGAATAGGTGGGTATATATAGGAAAAATGAATTAAATACTATAACTTGTCATAATTATATATAGCCACATCACAAATCTTTTATAATATACATATATAATCATAATGTTTAGTCACATCACTTTCTTATATATATATATATAATTATTATGTATAGTCACATCACTTTCTTATATATATATAATTATTATGTTTAGTCACATCATTTTTTTATATATATAATTATTATGTTTAGTCACATCACTTTCTTTATATATATAAGTTACATTATTAATTAAAGCTAAGATGTGACAAGGAATAATGATAGTTAATGATTACAATCTAAGATGTGTCAATACTTAATACACACACACATATATATAACCTAAGATTTGACAATACTTATATATATAAGTTTATTATTTTTAAAACTATGTCTTGTCACATAACTTACTAATCCAAATTAACGTAATATAGTTTATTTCGAAGTGTATTATTATTTAGTTAATGTACTCTTATATATATGTGTATATGGTGCGCAAAGAAAAACAACATTACCGACAACTTTTCGGTGTCCAAAGGTCGAAATTTCGAAAATGTTCTTCAGTCACATTTTCTATTTTTTTACAAACTGTTTAATTTGGTAAACAAATTTTGAAAACGATTTTATCATCATTACTATTTATTAAAATGAGTTTTTCATTGTAAAACCTACATATTGAATTTTAAAATTTAATAGATATTTACTAATCAAAGCAGTGAATTCCAGGTCGTTACATTCTTCCTCCCTTAAAAGAATTTCATCCCTGAAATTACACCTTGACCTATCCTAGAAAACACTTAACACTATACATCAGCTCGTATGATGTACATAGATCATTCTTGTGAAAAATCTCATTTGATCTCAACTCGAATACATGACTTTCCCTCCCAACTAGTATCGCTCATCCGATTCTCTAGTGCGGACTCCTATTAGGCTTCTTTATTTGGAACCTCTATTCTCCTTACATAGTTACAACTATGATAGAAAACCTTGGTCCCACACCAAGAACCTTGATCAAGTACTCGCCATCAAAGGTCGAGTAATAGATCCTTATTCGAAATAGTGCAACACCTCAAAGCCATGTACTCGAATCTTGGATAGCTCTATATGGAAAGCGAAATGATCTACGTCCAAATTACGCACTTACTTGATTAGTTCTCCCGAATACCAATTCTATTTCCACCAAATTATTTATCAAAACATTTCATAAACTATTCTTAGGTTCAACTTATATGCTATTCCACAACATCCTAAGATCATATATCCCTATCTGATTCCATTATTCCATTTTGCTTTTATTTTCCTAAGAAAATTCAAGATCCAAATACCCGGCTTTTATTTTCAAAAACTTTTTGAAATGGAACTCTATACTTTAAATCATACAAATATATAGACATAGCCCGAGTAACACCAAAATGATACTAAGAAGCTGCGTATCGCCAAATAGTATCATTCCCTTACTAAGAAGGGTAATACTCAAGAGAAGTATTTACAATCTTAACACATCTCTTTTCCAATTTTAAGTTATTTTCGAGCCACTCAAACTAGTTAACTTAAAAGTATACTTTTATTTTAAAATTATCATTTTTGGAACAATACTTTACATACCCAACAACATATATCACTAACCCACTTTGGATTTGTTCAGGGTTAACTTGTTTCGATAGTATAATGATAAAGAGAATAATTAACTAAGTACCCCACAACGTTCACCTAGGAAAACATCTGACTGTCACTTAGAAGATTATTTTGACATCATAAAACAACCAAGACTTGTTCCCCTTACCAATCCAGAGATAACACTCCTTACTTACACTTTTATTCCTAAAAAATTATAGTTGAACCGGATTGGTTTCAATTATTATTATTATTATTATTATTATTATTATTATTATTATTATTACCCCAAAACCTTGAAAATCATTTTTCGAAAGCACCTGGATTTAGATTCTCAAGTTTTCAACCTAAATTTCCTCCAACTTAACTGATACATTATTATAAACCCATTTTATAAATCACTTCTATTAAACCATTTTTAAATATTTATCCTAAAATATTCTAACTTTGAAATCAAATTCTACCTCAATATTAACATCGAACGCCTTTTAAACAAACTGCGAAACTTAATTCACAAGGTGCTCATTTACATATTTTTCCTAATCGGTATTTACCCAACCAATATCTTAAAAAGGGAACATACTAACAATAGCCAATGCTCAACTAGACGAGCATAATTAAACAAACCCTCAGTGATAACAATAACATATTATTATCTCCTAATACCTCAACCAACTATACTACACTATTTGTGAAAATCATTCTTTTATATATAAAATATACCCTTGGTAAAATTATTTAATTTACCCAATTCCAAAACAATACAGTGTCGATTTACCTAGTTTAAGTGTTTAGAAACCCTTATTGGTACAGTTGTACGCCCTGTATCGTTTAGAGTTGATAAGCCATAAACTGATAAATCAACGCAATATAAAACATTTAATAATCACTAACAAATACACGCTTATATATACACACACTCAAACTCATTATAGAGTGTCACTTACTCTATCTCTAGTGAGTTAACCTTACCAAAGCCAAGGTTCTCACTTAACCTTCAGCTTTGATACCAAATGTAACGAACCATATTTTCATCCCTAAAAAATTGACACTAATACGTCCACTGTATTATATGTCGAACATTAAAGTGCCAGAAATATCGATTCTTTAGGGTGAAAGAAGAACGTAGAAGATAGAAGAAAACTACACAACCCATAGTCTCACAACACAGTGAAAAATATATAATACAACAATGATCTTTACAAAAAGAAAAACATCTTTATTCATATATACAACATCAAAGTATACTAGAATTATCCTAAATTTGGACAGTTATATAAACCTGGCCTTACATTGACAAACATACAAACTCTATAATATAGTGGAAGAAAAATATACATGATGTAAGGACTCGAAATTTCACTGCTTTGTTTATTGAATATTTAATTAATTTTAAATATTCAATATATAAGTTTTATAATGAAAATAAACTCATTTTTATTAACTATAATGATGATGAAATTGTTTTCAAAATTTGTTTACTAAATTAAATAGTTCATAGAAAAAAAAGAAAATGTGACAGAAGAACGTTTTCCGTAATTTCGACCTTTCGACACCATAAAGTTGTTGGGAATGTTTTTCGCCTTTGTGCACTATATATACATATATATAAGAGTTAATTAACTAGATAACAATACACATAGTAATAAATTATCTTATATTAATTTGGAAAGGAAATTGATGTGACTAAACATAATAATTATTTATATAAAAAAGTGGCGTGACTAAACAAATAATTATATATATATATATAAGAGAGTGATGTGACTAAACATAATTATAGATATATATAATAAAAGATTTGTGATGTGACTAGATAAAATTATGACAAATTATATAATTTAATTCATTTTGCGCTTATAAATACCATCCCTCTCCTCTTCCATTTCATAAGTTTTCTTCTTCACTTTCTCAAGGTTTCTCCTTCTCTTTAATGGCCTCTCATCATAGAAAAATTATGGAAAAATTTATAGAAGATAATATTTAAATATATATAGTATATGCATATATACATAAACACTTCAAAAATCTACTCATTCTCCTCCTCCACCCCTTAGAAGCTCATGGCCACCCTATCTCCACCTCAAAGTCGGGAGCACCACCACCTAAGAAACATGGTCGAGCACTCCTAGGCCTTGGCCGAACAAATATAGGAAGAAGGTAGGAGTTCAAAAAGCTCTGAAGCAAGTAAAAGAGGAAGAAGTGCCACCGGAGTCGAAAGAGAAGTCTACAAAAAGTTTGGTGTAGTGGAAATAATTGTGAGTACTCAACGTTTTAATTTACTGACTAATCTTTCAAGTTAATGATATGAAAGTTTAATACATTGGATGATTAAGTGTTTGATTACTTGGATAATTATTTAGTTGATTAAATGATTTTTAAGATGGTTGATAACTTGGTTGGTGAATGATGAAAAGAAAACCATAATTGAAATTGTTAAGTAACTAACCATAGTTATTTCATGAAACATAAATCCATATGGATGTGTATATGAAGTTATTTAGCCTCTTAACGATTTTAAGAATATAAGAAGATTGAATGTGAATATTATAATAATAGAATATTATGAAATGATTTAAAAGTGAAAAAGAGATTTAATATGGAAAATATTGGTTTAAATGTTTGAAAATGGTTTATGAATGTTTTATAAACATAAAAATTCAAATTGGAAAAGTTTTGTCAAATAATGAATTTGGAGTCAAAAATAGGCACGTCGCATAACGGTAGTTCGCGATTTCACACCGTAAAGTTTAAATCCTTCTGTAAGATGGAATCCGAGTCGGATTTCTTTGCAACAAGAATTTTCCGAACTCTTTTGACTATTATTTTCAAATAAAAGAAAAGGATCAAGATTTCATGTAAAAGACTTTGAAATATGAGTAAAACAATTTTTTGGAAAAGTCGTGGTTTTTGCAGTTCAAAATCCGTAGCTGGATTTTTTTTGAAAATAATGTTTAATATTGTATAAAAATATGAAATAAATCTTATAAAATGTTTTAAATTGATTTGGGTTATAAAAATGAATTTCCAAATGATAAAAGTCGTTTTGATTAATATAGCTTAAAAAAGCATTTTCTATAGCACTTTTCTGCAGCACTTTTCTTTAACTTTTGAAATACAATTTTAAACGCAGCCGTTCTTTTCGAAATCTTTTGTAAATGTTTTCAAATGATTAATAAAGTATTTTAAAGGTAATTTTAAAGTATTTATGGAATGATTAAAGGTTTAATAATTTGGAGTCGATCAAATAATTTGACCACCTTATGGTCGTCAAAGAGATAGTGTCTAAGCTTGAGTTTGGAAAACCAGTTTCCTACTCTTCCTGGCTATCCGGACTGGCCCGATGGAGGGGATAGTAAATTTGGTTTACTCAGATCAAACTTTTCAAAGTATAAAGATATAATTTTCTAAATATAAATAACTTGGATTTTATGGAGACGGTCTTCTTGTGCTCGGTGTTAAAGCCTATAGAGGGAACTCGTACTATTCGTGGAATTTAAAAGGTGATTTCACCGTTATTCCGCCCATAGTATTTGTTGAATACGGGAATTGATATTGAATAGAATTAGATGATTTGTATGAGATTTTTATCACTTAATATTTATTGGGTTTGGATTAACATCCTAGATAACATGGTTTTAACTCAATAAAAATTTGAGTTTTGAATAAAAAAATTATGTTAAAGTTTAAAGAAAATGATTTGGAAATATTTTCCCAAGTGAAGAATGAAATGATTTCGAATTAATCCTAGTTTTAAAAAGGTTTGCAACTTAACCGAATGATTTGATAAATGAGGCTTAATGATTCCATATACTCTAAAAAGCTAAAGGAATGATTCAATAATTATATCTCTAAGAGATATCTATGAATGAATAAAAAGATGAATTAAATTGATTGATGATTGATAATCATATACGAACTTAACATCCTTTTAATCGATGGTGGTTTGAAGGAATCAGGATCGGATTAGGGTAACTCTTATCCGAAAACCACTTCGAACCAATGTATACGTTCGATAGTGAAGACATGTTGAAGATGATGATTTTTAAAGACCGAAGATCTTCATAGCGAAAAGACTGCTTGTTGACATTCTCTGGATCGCTCCCAATATAGAGACATTTATTATAGCAGTGGTCCTATTATGCTTTGAAATCTTGGTATTGCAAGGACCACTTGCTACTAATGGTAGTTGGAGGAGTGCCTTCGGTTTCGTTCAGTCCCATAACAAACTTGTATGGATGAGGGTCTGATATTGCATTTCTAAATCACGAACGTTGATTTTTACAAACATACATCTATGGTTGGCATAGGAGGCAACTCCTATTACCTTAACACCCTTCTCTGAGACATGCAAGCTCAAAGGTTGTATTTTTTAGAAGTCAATTAGTTATAAACGGCAATGGCAGTGTGGCATTCAAAGTGGAACCTGTTGATTAGTTAGAGCATAGCTTCACGAGCCTCATATCCCAGGAATGATATGGGATACTATATGGTCTAAAGAACACACATTTGAGCTATTGGTTGATGTATATGGTGGTGTCTAGTAGGGAACCCATTGGGGGAAGGCATCCCTTAAGGTATTTATTGCCCTATTTATTTGAATATAGTAGCTAGCTCGTGAAAAGTGATAAGGCTACCGAATATTGGTAGTGTAGCAAGTGCAGTTCCAAGTGACTTGCTTGAGAAGTGCAATTAAGGCACCATGGGAACTACATTTGCTATGTGTGGATCGAAGGAAAATGCCACTAGTTCCCTGTCATGTTGGAAATCCATTTCCAATATGAGCTTTACGGTTTTGATTGTATTCAAAAATAGTTGTAATGCTTTGCAAACATTTTAGGTACCCCTTTGGTATCATATTCCATCCTGGTATATTCCTTTTGACCTAGTCTGGAGATATTACCATAGACTTAGTCCGGGTATTGATATTAGTTTTATATATATTTACTTGAAAAAGTTTTTTGAAACCCATGTCATTAAAGATAATATCAAAGTATTTTTCAGTATAAAGTATTTTGGTTATCGTAAGGTATAAACCCATCCGTATTTATGCATGGTGTGGTCTTACGAGATACTATTCTTTTCAAAGGTTTTGTTTAGTACCCACCTATGACTCTGTCATATGCTTATGGTTCGAGTACTGCACGCTGGTTTATCAAGCTTGATCTGGGTATTTTTAATAGTCGGATCCGTGTAATTTCAGGTTTAGCTGAAGATGCTTGGAGTATCCAGAGGAGAGCTGGAGATCTTCATCTATGTATGGATATATTCTATTATCCGCTGCATCTATTGCATTTGTTTTTATTTTCAGCAATTGTAAGGACAGAGGATTTATAACTGCCTAGGCTGAATCTAGGTTAGACCCTGATATTGTATTCAAAAAATTTCGCTGTAAAGATTTTATGCTGAAATTATATATGTTATTCCATTCGTGTGAGATTCTTTTCTATCTTTATTTTATTTTTTCCTAACAATTGGGCTCTTTGGCACTTGGATTTGCAGCACATGAATACCGAGGATGTATCAGTGTCGATTTTCAAGGGTCGAAAATCTTGGTTGTTACACATGAATACGTCTTGACCATCCAGCTACTTTCAAACTCCAAAGTATCTGGCTAACTTGGGAAAAACATGCTCGGTTTGACCCGAGCATTACATGGAATAACTCCTGGGTCAGTCTGGTAAACTAGCGTGAGTAAAACTCGATAACAAGTAACAACCAAACTGATTTCTATAAAACTTTTCACAAAGGGTATCTCATAAGTCCACACCGCATATAAAATCGGATGGGTACTTACCTTAAGATAACCGAAACATTTTGTATCAAAATCCAGTGATATTATCATAGTGTCTAGGTTTAATGTAAATAGATAAAGTAGCAAAAATGCTTGCATCTCACATTCCAACATAGTAGGCTCTACAATAAAAAACGTAAGGCATGTATTAGAGATTGGATTCCAACAATGGAAAAGTAAAGGACTACATTCCAATGATATACCTTTAGAAAATGCACTGAGGCTAACAAAGAACCGACTGCCTCTTTAACATGGCAGACCGGATTACCACACCCCTTTGACACCATGGCCTTATACTACCATGGTGTTTGCATGCAAATCAACTCTGAAAGGGACATGAAGAATAGGGTGACTACTCCTAATGGTAGCTAACCACATAGCTCTGTTGCATGCCCTATTTTTGCCATTCCTCCCGGTTATGAGACTTAAGGCTATGCTTTACCCGTCTAAATAGAAATCCATCTTGGAATGTTGACACTTCCCTCCAAGCATCAATGCAATGCTAGTATTCATCCATAAAAGTATGTTCTGGGTCTAAACGAAATCGAAGGTACTAACTCTACTACGTCCATTTTGGAATCATCCCTAGGATTAGTAGCTGTAGCTCTTGCACTTCAAAGAGCACCATCTTCAATCATCATCAAGATTTCTTCCACTCAAATGTACATGTAAGTTCAGAGTAGTTTACGAATATGTAAATTTGGTCTCAGTCTCTCCATACAAATAACCGATAATTTTCGGTAAACTCAACCCCAGTTCTTTAGGAAATAAACAAACAAATGATAGGAGCGGAGTTCACCTCCTAAAAATTTGTGGATGGATTTTCTTATCATTCATCCTAGAAGAATGAAACAAGATTTATACGCACAGTACAGCATCATCGGAGATGACTATGCCATATAACTCACGTATTTCTCCTAGATATTTCCAAAGTTACGTTTTGTCCAGATTGTTGGTTTTTTAACCATCAATAAATAAACATCCAATCATGGTTTAATTTCGATATGGGATCCACTAAGCCTTTAGTAATTCCCTTTAATTAATAAAACCACTTTATAAAACCTAATCAAAAGATCTTTTCAAAACACTATTCTTAAACCCCTTACATTTCCGTTTATACTTGGAAACATTTATATACTTATCTCAATGTTATAAGTATATTACCAAAACATTTTACTTTTCATGCCTTGTGTCAACCATAAAATATTGTCCAAGGCTATCTTTCAAAGTCCATAGGTACGAGTTCCGACGAAGTCCAAGACCCTTCGGCAGCGTTCAAGGATCCATGATGACATGTGAAAGAAAAACCTTTCATTGAAGCCAAAATGTTAGCAATTGTATATAAGAAGGGAACCTTTTGATCCATCCGAAAGCACAGGACGGAAGCATGGCCACCGCCATCTATAAATAAGACCCAGGAGTCCTATTCAGGAGGTCGATTTTTCCTCTCACTTCATACTACTAATATTCAAAGAAATGCATTGTAACCCTAGTTGAGAGCCAATTTCGGGATTTGTAAAAGAGCTATTATGAATAAAAACGGAAGTATAATGTTCAGTTAAATCACTCGTTATTTTGTTTGAATCCTTGTTAGATTAATTCTTACTTTTAGGATCAATTCCATCAGAAGGTTCTTCCAGGCTAGGAAAGAAACTTAACTAGCCGAGCTATGACTTTAAGTTGCTAACTCTCCACTTTAACCTTCCAGTACGATCGTCGACCAACTCGGGTTAACTTAAGCAGTAGCCTTTCGAAATCATTGGCTTTATGATTAGAATTCTTCACCTAAGTTGATAGTATCTTGCACTTTCACAGTACCTAAACCTTCCCTAACCTTCATTTGAGCAATATAACCTTTCATCAAACCTTTTAGGATAAGACTGATGAATAATCATTCAGAAAACTTCACAAGATACCTTACAAGATTTACTAAGGTAAAGGGTTCTCTACTTAGAAGACCAGACTTTTCAACCATGCCGAAAGGTCCAGAATCATAAACCAGCAACTATCGGGGTTCATCGTAAAAGTAAATCTTAAGGGTAGTAATTTAGGGAATTTAACAAAAGTGAAGACTTTTCTTGGATAAAGAGGGAAGTCATAGGTCTCGTGAATTTACTTCACAATTTACCTTAATTTTTGCTCGTTTAATATCAATTTTCAGGTACAGTTCTCCAAAAGGTCCTTGTTAACAAAGATATTATATTTTTTTAGACAATCTTTATAACCCTTCGGAGACCTATATCCTACAGCCTAAACTCTTCGGCCACATGGGAAGCTTGCTTGAATAAACATTCGTAAAACCTTTCAGAGCCATAAAAAATATGTGGATAAAACCTTTCGATAAGGTTCATAACCTGTCACATCCTGAAAACCATAGCAACCCATTAAAATCTCAAACAACTATTTGCTTAACCTTCTGCAATGATCTAGGTCAACCCTCTGTATAAGGCAAATTAATGAAATTCTATCTTGATCAAGGAGATTACTTTCGTGGGAAATCATATAAAAGCTCAACAATGCCGGAAGGTCATTTAACTCAAGTTCTAAACCTTTCGACGTCAACGAAAGATCTGATATAGGACAAATCAACTAAATAGGTTAAATTGAAAGACAATCTTAAAAGGAATCATGGCCTTTATTCTCCAAAAATGGAGATCCATCCTTCTAAACATATTTTTGGGGTGTTGACAAGAAATCTTGTTAACAACTTGAAACAAAATCATATAGTTATCTTATCCGTATAAGTATATTTACAAACTTTTCAAACTTTTCTTCTTTCCAAATCCCATATTAAATAACCAAACATTTCTTCCAAATATAACATTTCACTCCCCCTTTTAAAATCTCATCTCATATTTCAATTAACTTATAACTTTCAAAATAAAGTTATAACCCACTTTTATATACCATTAAGTTAATCCATAAACCTCTTTCCAAATCTTTGAAACGATTTATAAACCTTTTTCCTATTTTTAAAAGTCTTTATATAAACCTTTCTATAACCCTTTATAAATATCATTTACAAAACATCATTTGTAAAACACCTTAATAACCCTTCCCGATAGTAAAACCCCTTTTGCTAGTTCCCGAGATGATGGTTTTGACGACAACAACCTTAGGACTCATTATAAAGTATATATAATAATATTCTAATCTAGATATATATATGTATATGCAGGATATATATATATATATAGGTATTAAGAATAAAGACTGCACAATATAAAGATTCAAGGCCGAGTATAGAGATTCAAGACTGACGAATTCAAGATTGAAGAAATAATGACTGAAGACTCATGAGTATCAAGAGTTCAAGATATCAAGAGTTCAAGATATCAAGACAAGTAATAGATTCTAGATCTATGTTAAAACTTCGTATTAGCACTAAAATATTTATTCTGATTTTAATTGTGGAATGGAGTCCACCTTCTCGCTTTAGTAGTAGGATGGCACCCACGACCTCTTTAGTGGGATGGAACCCATGACCTTCTCTAGTGAAATGGAATCCATGAAATTTTCAAAATGATTTATTTTAAATATTTTTCCAAAAACTCTTTAAAAGTCATCTCTTCCGGTTTAAAATTTTTAGCCTTAAACTATTTTTATTATCTTTTATATTTGATTTCAAAATCATCTCTTATTTTTAACTATCTCCTGGTTATGATATTATAAGCTTTAAATCTCAAAAGTATATTCTATACTTAGTTTCTAATATTACTTTTATATTATAGATTATATATTTTTAAGATTACTTTTTAAATCTCTCTTATAAGTTTAAACTATATTCAAAATGGTTTACAAAGTTTAGAAAATGTTTTGACAAGTTTTAGAATAGAAATCATTTTAAAGAAAAATTAATTTTCAAAATATACATAGGCATGTCGACATAGTGACCGTAGAAATTCAAATTTCAAATTTTCAAAAGAAGTGTCTATTTGTCATAACCTTTCACGAATGGACATGACTATTGTCTTCTATAAATACTAGTTGTTTTCAACGAATTTTAAGTTAGGTTTTCTTCATTTCTTCACCTTCTTCTCCACTCAAATATTCTCTTATATTTTAACAAAACTCTATCGAAATTCTAAGTGAATCAAACCCGATTGTCTTTAGTTTGATTCTCTGTCACTCTCTCAAAGATCTCGATTCTATTCAGAGTTATAGGATCATTTGTAATCAAAGAAGAGTATCGTGCCTCTCTATCTATCAAAGTGATATTGGAAATGGTGTGATTATAGCCTATAAATCAATTGGGAGTGATTGTAGCCCTTAAATCAATTAGGTGATCTTATAGCCTGGTTAGATTAAGAGAGTTTGGCCTAGACTCAAAGATAGGAGGATGTATCTCGTGGCCTTGATATCGAGGTTGTAATATCGACATTATATTTGAAAAGTAATTTGCACAAGAAATTGTGTGTTATTGGATGCAAGGTAACTTCGAACTAATATATAATTACGGTGTGTTCTTTCCTTTTACTGCTTTTATTTACTATTTGCATCTATGTCCGATTCTGTGATTGTCTCTATGTTTGTGAACTGCATCCGATTGTGTTTAATTTCAAAATATTTCAAAAATTCCATAAAATCCATTAAACACTATTCACTCTCCCCCCTCTAGTGTTAATCCAGCCTTAAGATCCGTAATCCGCATTTCCTACATTTGGTATCAGAGCATTGTGTAACGACCCAGAATTTATATTAATTAAAATATGAATATTTAATTAATTTTAATTATTAATAAGTGGAATTTATAAGTCGAATAATTTTATTTCGAATAATTGGATTTAATTGAATAATTAAATCGATAATTTAATAGTTGAAAATACAAAAATAATTGAAAACAGGGTTAAATATGATTAAAATTGATATGTAAAATTTTATTATATCATATTGAAGTTATAATGATGTTATAGAACTTTTAAAATCGAATTAAAAGATAATTTGTGAAAATTGAATATTTTAATATTTAATCTACTAGTGAAATTAGCCATTTTTCGAACAATCTCAGAATTGGACGAAACTAGTTCCATTGGATCCGTAATAGTTAGTTATAATCGGATTTCAATTTTCGTAGCAATCGGAGTTTTCGTTTGATCGTGGAATCTCGAAACGCATCGAAATTGTTTTAATATTTATTTAGCGAGTTAAAATAGCCATTTTTCAAACAGTCTCGGATTTCGACGAAACCAGTTTTATCGGATTCATAATGTGATATTATTGTATGGTTTCAAATTTCGTGTCAATCGGATTTATCGTTTGTCCGGTGCAAGCTAAAACGCATAGAAAATAGTTTAAATCAGTTTAATTTAAATCGAACGTTTATTGCCATAACTCGCATAGATGATCGAATTAGCTCCCGAAACACGTTTCATTATGTCCGGAACGTGGGATAAACCCTAGAAACACCGGTTACCGCGTGTAAATCGGAGTTTGAAAAATCCGAAATGAATAGTGTTTTGAATATTTTCTATAAAAAGGTCATAACCCATTCATTTTTCACAAAATAAAAACCTAACCCTAGTTTCTTCAGTAGCCGCCACCAATGGAATATATGGCCGAAAATTTCCATCCTTTCTCCTTTGATTTCTTCAAATCCAAGCAACGATTCGCGAAACTTTCTAAACGAAAGTCGTAGAGGGTAATGAGATAGACAAGTTCAACGGTCATGATCGTGTTTGGAGCTTTTGATCAACGGAAATTTGGGCTCAAAGGCCATGCGTTCGGCACGTTTTTCTAAGCAAATGGGGTGGCCGAGTGCCACGTGGTTCCGGCCGAGGGTGGTGTTCGTGGAGGCGCACGACGTGAAGGTGGTTGATCAACTTATCGATGCTCGTGGAGGTCGCGATTTTTAACCCTAAAATTCGAGCTAACGGGTTTGTGCGCGTGTGTGTTACTGGGGATGAACGCATGAGGAAGATGAAGTTGTGGGCGGTTTGGATTCTGCAGGAGGTTGGATCGTGCGGCCCAAAATTTTTAGGTTTAGAAAAATATATAAAATATGTTGTAATTTTATAATTAAAAATTCGTGTAACTTTAAAATATCGTATCTTTTTCATACGAGGTCGAAAACGCACGAAACCAGTTGCGTTGGAATCGTATCGAGGAGCACTATGCTATGGAAATGGATTGGAGTCGTTTGGAGCTAGTGAGAATTTCGGGTAAAATTAAACGCGCGTTTAATTTTATTCGAAATAAAAGCTGAAAACGAAATTGAAATCAAGGTGAGAACTTCTCACTCAATCGAATCGGTTTCGATTTTATTTTAAATAGTTAGATTTGAAATTGTTGATTGTATGTTTGAATGATGATTGTTATCTATTGATTGTTAAAATAGACATTATGCATCGTTAGTAAGCGGATGTTATTTATTAAAAACATATACCGCGAATATTTCACAGTACAGTGAAATTGGTATTATATATATACTTGGAGTTGATTTTCCCGCATTATATAGCGGATGAGACCCTATTGCGCCGCATAATAGCGGATAATATTTTATAAATCCCATATACCGCGATAATTCCGTACTGGAACGGAATTGGTATTGTGCTAACATCTTTGGATGCATGGAAACAGGTTGGAGGGATCCAACTGGATTCCTCAACTGTATTGATTTATTTACAGATATTGTGATATTTGTTGATTATCATATCGATATATGATATTTGGATGTCGTGATTGACTATTTGGTGCTGCTGCATCATCGGATCCATTTCTGAAGTTTTAAAATAATGATTTTGGTTTTAAAAGGAATTTTAAAGTGATTTTCGAAAGTATACGTTTTATTAAATTTTGAATTGTTAAAATAAATAAACATTATAATTTTATTTTCGTAAAAGTTATGATTTTTGGAAAATAATACTTAAGTATGATTTTGAAGTATATAAGCTTTAAATAACGATTTTTAAATTATTAAAAGAATAAATTTAGTTAAATTGGAATTTTTGAATTATTATAAACAATTTATATAAAAGTTGTATAAAATTGATATTTATAAATTAAAATATAGAAATTATAAAACGAGCTTTTTATAAGTGTTAAAATAAAGTTTGAACCTAGATTCATAAGTAAATAAGAATTTTTGATTTATAAATTAGTGTTGATATAAAAGAATGGATTTGTGAATAAATGAATTATAAGTAATTTACTTATAAACCGGATTTCGACATGTAAATGGAATATAAATAGAATTGGTTAATAAAGGAGATTTCTAAAATGAAGTAGTTATAAAATATAGAAATGGAATTTATAGACATTGTTTATAAATTCGAAATCAATGGAATTTGATAAATTGAATGTTGAAATTGGTTAAGGAAGTATATTCACGATTTTGGACAGTGAATATATTATCAAATAAAATGTATATGCTTGGGAAAATGAATATTTTAAATTGAAGTTAATCGTTTTAATGATGTTTTAAAAGGTGTAAACATCGAAAACATATATTTCAACATTCATTGTTGAAATAGACGTTTTCGAGAAATAGAAGGAAATGGTGGACTATAACACTGTTGTTATAGTAAATTGTAACGACCCTAGATTTTAATTTAATTTAAATTGATAATTTATCGAATTTTTGAATTAAAATTTGTAAAATTGATTATAAATGATGCGAGTTTCCTCGATTCAAATAGAAAATATGTAAAGTCATATGGATTTGAAAATTTGTATATATGTGAATATATATGTATATATTGGATTTTTAATAAATTCTTATATTAGTGGTTTGAAAAATATATATTAAAGTATATACATTGACACAAGTACGAAATGAATAAATAAGTGAATTGTTAATTTATTATTGATGGTTAAAATATATATAATAAATACAAGACAATAAATAGGAAGTAAATAAAATATAAGATATAACAATATAAAGTAAATATATATATATATATATATATCTTAATCTCATATTAATAAATCAATACAAAAGTAATAAGAGTAAAATAAATAATATACTTTGGACACAAGTATAAAAATAAATAAATAAATTGATTTAAAAATTTATAAATGATGATAATTTGAGTTATATAAAATATATGTGTACATAGAGAAATGTAAAACAATAATTTTTAAAATAAAATTTATGATAAATATTTAAACTAACAATAGAAACACAAAAGAAATAGAAATATATGTGAGATAAACTATAAACTATAAAGTCAACAAAATAAAGTAAACATATTCAAATAAATACGTATGGTTAAAAATTCAAAACAACACATTAACTAAAATATAGAGTAAACACACAACTAAATTTAAAATGACATATTAAAATAGAAATTTTTTTGTAATACAAAGTAAACTAAACAAAATAACAAAACAAAACAAAAGATAAAAACAAAAGAAAAAGTAACAAATCAAATACAAGAGCTTGTAAATTAAATCAAGCAAGTTATGTTATATAAAATAGAAATTTATTTAAGTTATTAAAAGCAAAGTAAAAGAAAAGAAAATACAAGATACATTCAAGTGAACAAACAAAAGAAACAGTACAAGCATATTTACATCTATATTACATAAGTCAAAGCAAGCAAATTAACAAAGTAAAATAAATAAAATAAAGTACATAATATATATACTCAGCTGAAAATAAGAAGTAAGTAAAAACATTAACTAATAACTTAACAACATAATTAAAATAGAAACTTATTTACATTATAAAGTGCTAATTTATAACCAATATATGAAGTGTGGTATTAACAATTGTATACAACAAGACAGTAAAACATGTTTATGCAGGCAAGTAAAAATAAAAGATCCATCTACATACACAAATAAAAAAAAATAAGCAGCCTATGTCTTCAAGTACTGAAGCAAAGGACAGCAAGTATATGTTTGAGTATATAAACATAAAGTAAAAGCAAACAAGTACATAATGTTATATCTCTAGCCCATGACTGAAATCATCAGCCTCCATACCCAAAGAGATCTCTGCCTGCTTTGTACAAAAGGAAGAAAAATATTATCACTGTCTTGTACTAAATATATCAACCTGTAGACATGTTCCCCTATATCATCTTCATGTAAATTCGTCCATCTTCCAAACTGAGAAAGATCAAGAAAAAAAAAAAGAAGAGAAAAACAAACATCACTTTATACACAAGCTGGAAAATAATTTGCTGAGAAAAAAAAAAGGAAAAAAGAAAAGAAGATCAAAACTGCAATTATTCTCAAAACCAGACTCTCTGTTAATTAATTCAAGGTGAGTAACTTTATTTTTTTTATGCTTAAGTGTATTGCTATATGGTTGCTTGATTTAAGTCTGAAAATAAATTGTAAATATGTTTGTAAGAATATCTGGCATTATCTGAGTATATATGCAAGTGTGTGTATACTATGTAATTCCTGTTGTGTTCCCAGACTCAGATTCATTCAAAATCTATGTTCTATAAATCTAGGTGTTAATAGAACTTAGGATTTGAACAAATCATGTTTTTTTAGGAACAAAGTAAGGTTCAAAAATTTAATTAAGTTAAATAGGTCTGTATGTTGCTCTGGAAAACCAAACCACTGAGCAAGTTCAAATTTATTGAAAATTCAATCATCCTGTTTTCATGATTCAGGAACATAGATGGCATACTAAAATCAAAACATGATTTTTAAAACTAAAATTATAATTTTTAGTAAAGGGGTTATGGTGAAATTTTGGGTTCATCAAAATAGGGGCTTTTGATGGTCTCTGGTGATCCAAGGATTAGGAGAGAACGGGATTTTGGGAAATGATGGAGGAGGCTACAGGGATGCCTGGAAAAATGGGCGGAGGTGGTGAAGTTGGTCATGGCGTCGGCGGCGTGGGGTTTTTTCTCCTAAACCTAGTTTTTGTGAGGTCGAGAATTTCATCTCGTTCGACGTCTGTAGAGCATCGAGTTCGACGCAGATTCGAGGGATGGTGGATGGGTCGTAGACGATGCTATGGCCAGAGTTTGATGGGCCACGGCGGTCGGTGCATCGAGAAATTGGTGATGACAGGTTGAGGTCATATGGGTTTGAGTGTTCCAGGATTCGAATGTTTATTCGAATTTCAATCTCAAGGTGGTGGTGTGGATTTGATGGTTGGAGTTGGATCTGGGGAGGATTCTCGATGTGTTCGACAATGTGACGGGGTCGGAAGATCGCCAGAGGCGACGTGCACGTGCACCGTGCATTTGTTTTGAAGTCTGGAAATTTTGGGAAGTGGGGAAGAACCAGGGTGAACTCGCGTGTGTTGACTCGAGGCTTTACTCGAGATAGTTAGGGGTAGAACTCGAAGCAGAAGAGCGTTGCTTCGGGTTGATGGTTTGGTTACAGGTTTTACAGGAAACCTGTTATCCTGTTTTACAAATTCCAGATTTTGAAATTAAATAGTTTTATAACTTTAAATGTTTACATAAGTTAAGATTTTAAAGTAAATCTCTAAAAATGTTAAATTTAAAAAGGGATTTGATTTTAAACTGTTTTAAAATTCTTTCATAACCAAATATTACTTTAACATGTGAATTTAAAATGGATAATTTAATCATTTAAATTAATTAATGACTTGTAATTTAATAAGTAATTAAAGGTTCAAATCACTAATTAAAGTAATTAATTTGAGAAGAATTTATTCACTAAAGGTTAATTAATAAATGAAAGTGATTAAGAAATGATTTTAAGGATTAATCACTTATTGAAATTAATGTTGGATATTTTGATTTAGTAAGGTTAATGAATTATGAA
The DNA here is from genome assembly GCA_030765085.1 of Allium cepa. Lineage (NCBI taxonomy): Eukaryota > Viridiplantae > Streptophyta > Magnoliopsida > Asparagales > Amaryllidaceae > Allium > Allium cepa. Next base: position 497,987,411 of record CM060944.1, on the reverse strand, counting down.
ATTGGTTTAAAGGTTAATTTAATTTAATTTCTTAAAGTTATATAATAAATAATAGTTAACTAATTAAGGGATAATTAAGGTAAGAAAATGATTTAATTAATAAGTAATTAAAGAATGATTCATTTAATTTATAAATAAATAATTAGATTAAATTTTAGTTAGAAATGATTAATAATGAATTTATCTAAGATAATTTCTTAAGAAAGTAATTAAGAAATATTATTAGTTAATAAGATAATTAACTAAGGATTATTAAGTATTAATTAAGGCGATTAATTTTAATAATAAAGTGGATTGATTAGTTTAGATAATCAATTATAAATGGTGTAAGTATAATTACTTTATGGTAAGTAATTAAAGGTTAAATTTCTTTAACTAATTAATTAGAGTTAATTAATTAGGAAATTGGTTTAAGAGTTGATTTAATTAATGTGATAAATTAAGAATAATTTAATAAATTAAAGTGTCTGATAAATTAATTTATATCAAATGATTTGGAATTAATAAATCAGAATTGGATAATAAATTCACAAGTAATTAATTTAATTGGAGATAAATTGAATTAATTAGGATTAAACAATCCTGTTTATAAATGATTATTGAATGCTTGACCTTACTTATGAATGATTATATTGTATGAAATGCCTTGAATTGATTGTCCTATCTGATATGTGATGCTTTGTTTTGAGCTGTGTATATTTATTTGCATCTATATATTATCTGTGATCTGTGAATGAAGATAAGCGTTATAATTTATATCGCTTATCAGATATATTGTTGTATTTGATCTGTCATGATTGAATGATGTGCACTACTGTGTATAACCCCTGGACTACACCATACACACACAAATATGGATTTCACGAGGAAATCGATTAAGTCACAGATTTAAAAATGATTTTTAAAATTGAATATTTGAAATCAAATGTTTTGGAAATGGAATCGGAATAAATGTGAAAAGCTTTTGGAATGGAATTTCAAAATAAAATTTATTATTTTTAAATTACTTGATTAAGTTTTGGAATTTAAATAATTTGATTTAAATTTAAATTCAAGACTTGAAATTGAATTCTATGATTTGAAATTAGGGATTAAAGATGTTATATTGGTTATATAAGGATTAAACCATTTTAAAGGTATGGTTTTGGGAATTTGAATTTAACCCAAGAACCTTAACTCGTATAAATGAATCAGATTTCCAAAATGAAAACTGTTGTTTTCAAATGATAAATACTTTTAGATAAGAACTGAAATTCCAGTTAATTAGGGGAATTTCAAGATTGAATAGAGAAATGATTTTCCTAAGTTATGAATGAATTCTTTTTGAAAGCTATGAATTAAATCTGTTTATTTTTAACAGATTTAAAATGATGATTTATTTAAACCATTCGAAATAAAATTGTTTTGAAAGCTATAAGTTAAATCTTTGATTTAAAGATTTAACGAGTTAAATCAAATTGAAATGAAAATTGATTTGGAAAATCTGTGAATGAATCTTTTATTTAAAAGATTAAAATATGAAAATTGTTTAAACCGTTAAAGGTTGTGAAAATGAATCTTTTTGTTTAAAGATTGAAAATGGTAATTTGTTAAACCATTTAAAGAAAAGTTTTGGGAAATAAGTTGTGACTTAATTGAAATCCCATTATCCATTTATTTTTGAAATATCGTGCTCACTATTCGGTTTAACCGGGAAAGGACCTTTGTGTCGTATAACCCATTCCGAATATGTGATTCGACGTTATGGATAGCATTTGAAGACCGGTGTTGAAGACCGGGTATTTGCGAGAGCGATAGGATGACCTGTCGATTGACTCTGCATCGAGTTGCTCCGGTATTGAGTTCTCCATATGTGATGGTGAATCCGATCAGGATTGTGAATATCTGGATTGCAAGGACTTCTTTGTAAGTGCCTTCGGTTCTGTTCGAACCCAGAACAGACTTGCATGGATTGTATGTCTGACATTACAAATTGAGATATAAAGCCGATTTCTTTCAAATATATTTCTGTTGGTGGCGGAGAATTTATTCTTTTAGCTTAACACCCTTCTCTGAGACGTACGAACTCAGAGGTTATATAGTTGAAGTTATCAGCGATATATTCCCAATTTGGTAATGTGACATGCTGAGTGTTGCTGTAAATGATCATTGTGTTGATTATTTGTGATAGGATCATTTGTTTGATCGTCTATCCTGGTGATCATTTCTATGATCATTTGTTGACCCAAAGCATGGCTTTTGTATAAAGTATGTTTTTGTGGACGAGACTTCGTCGAGCCTCACACCCCGGAAATGGTCAAAACAGGAAAGATGCGGCAAGGTTATGAGGGGTAGCTCCCTTTAGGGTATGTGCATTTCCTTCTGGATAGAGGTGGTATCATGGTATGGAGCCCAGATATTTAACCTATGTGGTTACTACCAATTTATTACTTTGTGGTTGTTGGTTATCAGGATCCCGTGAGAAAGGTCGTTTACGACCGGGGAATGGCGTGCTCGTGTCAGTAGTTACCCAGTTAGGGGTAACCCGACCTTGTGTTGGCAGAGTTCCGGTTTGGTTCTCGGGGATGTCCTTCCAGAGGCATTCTCATGTGGCAATGGGAAGTTCATTGGCCTGACCATTTGTTGGAAATCCAAAGAAACAATACGATCTTGTACGGTTTTAGTTGTAGAACCTGCTTCCTCAGGAGGTAGCTATAGTAGGCATAATATAATGGTACCTATGCTGGCTAAGATTTATATCTTTACTTTCGAAATGATTTGTTCTACACTATGCACTAGTAATAATATCAAATGTTTCTTTCTAATACGTATCAAGCATCTTTGACTAACATAAGAAGAAATCTCCTCCAAGTCTGCGTTTTCATTGTGTGTGTGGCGGGAGGTCTTATGGTAGTCTCATTTTTAAAAAGCATTGCGAATTGACTTTGAAAATCTTTTGTTGAATGTTTTAAAGGATAAACTGTTTTTGTTGCTCACACCAGTCCCACGACTGATCCGGAGTTTATTGTTTCTTTCCTAAACTCTGGGTGCTCAAAATTTTTCTACATGAGCAGTCTAGAGTTGGGTTTTACAGATAGTTAGATATAGTGGATTATCTGGAGTTAGTTCAGTCTTTGGATCGCACCAGTCTTGCTTATCTTTGTGCATCGTTATTGGGAGTTCGAGCTATTGCTGGATTGATTCTTGGAAATGGAGTTGCAGTTATTTTTGGAGTTCTTCCTTGAAGACTGTTTTAGAGTTATTTGTTCCACTGCTAGATGTTATCGTTTTCTTTTCCGCTGCTATTTTATTGTATCATATCTCTGATGTATATTGATATCTATTGGATCATCTGTTGTATCAGATATTGTATCAAAGCTGTATATCAATGTATTATTCTTTTATTCCGCTGTGTTATTTACTTAATGATTGTTATAAGCTCCGGCGAATCGGATTTGAACGGTCGAATCTATGGCATTCGAATACGATATGAAGTATGGATGTCGATTTTTGAGCGGGCAAAATCCGCGTCGTTACATTTGGTATCAGAGCTAAGGGTTGAACTTTAGCTCAGGAGTATAACACATTAAGTAACTCATTAGAGATAGGGTGAAGTAAATCCTAGAATGAGTAATCCTTAAGATATCCGTTTGAATGCCTCAGTAAATTCTCTTACTATCCACTGATAGTAAGTATGAGTGCAAGAAGAGAACGAGATAGGGGACAGGGATATACGACTATAATTGGTCAATACTCTGTAACAACAGTGGAAACAATCTTTCTTATCAATTTTCTTTGATTCGTTTTCTCAATTCTTTTGATTGATTCGTGACAGCTACAAGAAGAAGTTTCGGTGCAGTGATGCTCTACGAATCATTGTAGGGAATTTTTACTTCGTACTTCATCGATTTCTTATCGGCTTTTCGATTTAAACTCTAATAAATGAATTAGAAATTGGAAATTTTAAATAAATTGGAAATTTTAATTGAATTAAATTGATTAATAGAATATGAAGAATGATTAGAATTGTATCGATAAAATGATTTTGTTTAAAACCAAAATTTGAAATTTTATTATAATTTCTTGTATCTATTATTGATATTCTGATTTGGTGAGCCAAATGCAGAACTGATATCTAGCTTGATTTGAAAAGATATTTCTCTATCTAGCTATCTCTGTGTTGTTTTCGTGCCTGCGAATTTCGAGGACGAAATCCTTTTAAGGGGGAAAGTTTGTAACGACCCTAGATTTTAATTTAATTTAAATTGATAATTTATCGAATTTTTGAATTAAAATTTGTAAAATTGATTATAAATGATGCGAGTTTCCTCGATTCAAATAGAAAATATGTAAAGTCATATGGATTTGAAAATTTGTATATATGTGAATATATATGTATATATTGGATTTTTAATAAATTCTTATATTAGTGGTTTGAAAAATATATATTAAAGTATATACATTGACACAAGTACGAAATGAATAAATAAGTGAATTGTTAATTTATTATTGATGGTTAAAATATATATAATAAATACAAGACAATAAATAGGAAGTAAATAAAATATAAGATATAACAATATAAAGTAAATATATATATATATATATATATATATCTTAATCTCATATTAATAAATCAATACAAAAGTAATAAGAGTAAAATAAATAATATACTTTGGACACAAGTATAAAAATAAATAAATAAATTGATTTAAAAATTTATAAATGATGATAATTTGAGTTATATAAAATATATGTGTACATAGAGAAATGTAAAACAATAATTTTTAAAATAAAATTTATGATAAATATTTAAACTAACAATAGAAACACAAAAGAAATAGAAATATATGTGAGATAAACTATAAACTATAAAGTCAACAAAATAAAGTAAACATATTCAAATAAATACGTATGGTTAAAAATTCAAAACAACACATTAACTAAAATATAGAGTAAACACACAACTAAATTTAAAATGACATATTAAAATAGAAATTTTTTTGTAATACAAAGTAAACTAAACAAAATAACAAAACAAAACAAAAGATAAAAACAAAAGAAAAAGTAACAAATCAAATACAAGAGCTTGTAAATTAAATCAAGCAAGTTATGTTATATAAAATAGAAATTTATTTAAGTTATTAAAAGCAAAGTAAAAGAAAAGAAAATACAAGATACATTCAAGTGAACAAACAAAAGAAACAGTACAAGCATATTTACATCTATATTACATAAGTCAAAGCAAGCAAATTAACAAAGTAAAATAAATAAAATAAAGTACATAATATATATACTCAGCTGAAAATAAGAAGTAAGTAAAAACATTAACTAATAACTTAACAACATAATTAAAATAGAAACTTATTTACATTATAAAGTGCTAATTTATAACCAATATATGAAGTGTGGTATTAACAATTGTATACAACAAGACAGTAAAACATGTTTATGCAGGCAAGTAAAAATAAAAGATCCATCTACATACACAAATAAAAAAAAATAAGCAGCCTATATCTTCAAGTACTGAAGCAAAGGACAGCAAGTATATGTTTGAGTATATAAACATAAAGTAAAAGCAAACAAGTACATAATGTTATATCTCTAGCCCATGACTGAAATCATCAGCCTCCATACCCAAAGAGATCTCTGCCTGCTTTGTACAAAAGGAAGAAAAATATTATCACTGTCTTGTACTAAATATATCAACCTGTAGACATGTTCCCCTATATCATCTTCATGTAAATTCGTCCATCTTCCAAACTGAGAAAGATCAAGAAAAAAAAAAGAAGAGAAAAACAAACATCACTTTATACACAAGCTGGAAAATAATTTGCTGAGAAAAAAAAAAGGAAAAAAGAAAAGAAGATCAAAACTGCAATTATTCTCAAAACCAGACTCTCTGTTAATTAATTCAAGGTGAGTAACTTTATTTTTTTTATGCTTAAGTGTATTGCTATATGGTTGCTTGATTTAAGTCTGAAAATAAATTGTAAATATGTTTGTAAGAATATCTGGCATTATCTGAGTATATATGCAAGTGTGTGTATACTATGTAATTCCTGTTGTGTTCCCAGACTCAGATTCATTCAAAATCTATGTTCTATAAATCTAGGTGTTAATAGAACTTAGGATTTGAACAAATCATGTTTTTTTAGGAACAAAGTAAGGTTCAAAAATTTAATTAAGTTAAATAGGTCTGTATGTTGCTCTGGAAAACCAAACCACTGAGCAAGTTCAAATTTATTGAAAATTCAATCATCCTGTTTTCATGATTCAGGAACATAGATGGCATACTAAAATCAAAACATGATTTTTAAAACTAAAATTATAATTTTTAGTAAAGGGGTTATGGTGAAATTTTGGGTTCATCAAAATAGGGGCTTTTGATGGTCTCTGGTGATCCAAGGATTAGGAGAGAACGGGATTTTGGGAAATGATGGAGGAGGCTACAGGGATGCCTGGAAAAATGGGCGGAGGTGGTGAAGTTGGTCATGGCGTCGGCGGCGTGGGGTTTTTTCTCCTAAACCTAGTTTTTGTGAGGTCGAGAATTTCATCTCGTTCGACGTCTGTAGAGCATCGAGTTCGACGCAGATTCGAGGGATGGTGGATGGGTCGTAGACGATGCTATGGCCAGAGTTTGATGGGCCACGGCGGTCGGTGCATCGAGAAATTGGTGATGACAGGTTGAGGTCATATGGGTTTGAGTGTTCCAGGATTCGAATGTTTATTCGAATTTCAATCTCAAGGTGGTGGTGTGGATTTGATGGTTGGAGTTGGATCTGGGGAGGATTCTCGACGTGTTCGACAATGTGACGGGGTCGGAAGATCGCCAGAGGCGACGTGCACGTGCACCGTGCATTTGTTTTGAAGTCTGGAAATTTTGGGAAGTGGGGAAGAACCAGGGTGAACTCGCGTGTGTTGACTCGAGGCTTTACTCGAGATAGTTAGGGGTAGAACTCGAAGCAGAAGAGCGTTGCTTCGGGTTGATGGTTTGGTTACAGGTTTTACAGGAAACCTGTTATCCTGTTTTACAAATTCCAGATTTTGAAATTAAATAGTTTTATAACTTTAAATGTTTACATAAGTTAAGATTTTAAAGTAAATCTCTAAAAATGTTAAATTTAAAAAGGGATTTGATTTTAAACTGTTTTAAAATTCTTTCATAACCAAATATTACTTTAACATGTGAATTTAAAATGGATAATTTAATCATTTAAATTAATTAATGACTTATAATTTAATAAGTAATTAAAGGTTCAAATCACTAATTAAAGTAATTAATTTGAGAAGAATTTATTCACTAAAGGTTAATTAATAAATGAAAGTGATTAAGAAATGATTTTAAGGATTAATCACTTATTGAAATTAATGTTGGATATTTTGATTTAGTAAGGTTAATGAATTATGAAATTGGTTTAAAGGTTAATTTAATTTAATTTCTTAAAGTTATATAATAAATAATAGTTAACTAATTAAGGGATAATTAAGGTAATAAAATGATTTAATTAATAAGTAATTAAAGAATGATTCATTTAATTTATAAATAAATAATTAGATTAAATTTTAGTTAGAAATGATTAATAATGAATTTATCTAAGATAATTTCTTAAGAAAGTAATTAAGAAATATTATTAGTTAATAAGATAATTAACTAAGGATTATTAAGTATTAATTAAGGCGATTAATTTTAATAATAAAGTGGATTGATTAGTTTAGATAATCAATTATAAATGGTGTAAGTATAATTACTTTATGGTAAGTAATTAAAGGTTAAATTTCTTTAACTAATTAATTAGAGTTAATTAATTAGGAAATTGGTTTAAGAGTTGATTTAATTAATGTGATAAATTAAGAATAATTTAATAAATTAAAGTGTCTGATAAATTAATTTATATCAAATGATTTGGAATTAATAAATCAGAATTGGATAATAAATTCACAAGTAATTAATTTAATTGGAGATAAATTGAATTAATTAGGATTAAACAATCCTGTTTATAAATGATTATTGAATGCTTGACCTTACTTATGAATGATTATATTGTATGAAATGCCTTGAATTGATTGTCCTATCTGATATGTGATGCTTTGTTTTGAGCTGTGTATATTTATTTGCATCTATATATTACCTGTGATCTGTGAATGAAGATAAGCGTTATAATTTATATCGCTTATCAGATATATTGTTGTATTTGATCTGTCATGATTGAATGATGTGCACTACTGTGTATAACCCCTGGACTACACCATACACACAAAAATATGGATTTCACGAGGAAATCGATTAAGTCACAGATTTAAAAATGATTTTTAAAATTGAATATTTGAAATCAAATGTTTTGGAAATGGAATCGGAATAAATGTGAAAAGCTTTTGGAATGGAATTTCAAAATAAAATTTATTATTTTTAAATTACTTGATTAAGTTTTGGAATTTAAATAATTTGATTTAAATTTAAATTCAAGACTTGAAATTGAATTCTATGATTTGAAATTAGGGATTAAAGATGTTATATTGGTTATATAAGGATTAAACCATTTTAAAGGTATGGTTTTGGGAATTTGAATTTAACCCAAGAACCTTAACTCGTATAAATGAATCAGATTTCCAAAATGAAAACTGTTGTTTTCAAATGATAAATACTTTTAGATAAGAACTGAAATTCCAGTTAATTAGGGGAATTTCAAGATTGAATAGAGAAATGATTTTCCTAAGTTATGAATGAATTCTTTTTGAAAGCTATGAATTAAATCTGTTTATTTTTAACAGATTTAAAATGATGATTTATTTAAACCATTCGAAATAAAATTGTTTTGAAAGTTATAAGTTAAATCTTTAATTTAAAGATTTAACGAGTTAAATCAAATTGAAATGAAAATTGATTTGGAAAATCTGTGAATGAATCTTTTATTTAAAAGATTAAAATATGAAAATTGTTTAAACCGTTAAAGGTTGTGAAAATGAATCTTTTTGTTTAAAGATTGAAAATGGTAATTTGTTAAACCATTTAAAGAAAAGTTTTGGGAAATAAGTTGTGACTTAATTGAAATCCCATTATCCATTTATTTTTGAAATATCGTGCTCACTATTCGGTTTAACTGGGAAAGGACCTTTGTGTCGTATAACCCATTCCGAATATGTGATTCGACGTTATGGATAGCATTTGAAGACCGGTGTTGAAGACCGGGTATTTGCGAGAGCGATAGGATGACCTGTCGATTGACTCTGCACCGAGTTGCTCCGGTATTGAGTTCTCCATATGTGATGGTGAATCCGATCAGGATTGTGAATATCCGGATTGCAAGGACTTCTTTGTAAGTGCCTTCGGTTCTGTTCGAACCCAGAACAGACTTGCATGGATTGTATGTTTGACATTACAAATTGAGATATAAAGCCGATTTCTTTCAAATATATTTCTGTTGGTGGCGGAGAATTTATTCTTTTAGCTTAACACCCTTCTCTGAGACGTACGAACTCAGAGGTTATATAGTTGAAGTTATCAGCGATATATTCCCAATTTGGTAATGTGACATGCTGAGTGTTGCTGTAAATGATCATTGTGTTGATTATTTGTGATAGGATCATTTGTTTGATCGTCTATCCTGGTGATCATTTCTATGATCATTTGTTGACCCAAAGCATGGATTTTGTATAAAGTATGTTTTTGTGGACGAGACTTCGTCGAGCCTCACACCCCGGAAATGGTCAAAACAGGAAAGATGCGGCAAGGTTATGAGGGGTAGCTCCCTTTAGGGTATGTGCATTTCCTTCTGGATAGAGGTGGTATCATGGTATGGAGCCCAGATATTTAACCTATGTGGTTACTACCAATTTATTACTTTGTGGTTGTTGGTTATCGAGATCCCGTGAGAAAGGTCGTTTACGATCGAGGAATGGCGTGCTCGTGTCAGTAGTTACCCAGTTAGGGGTAACCCGACCTTGTGTTGGCAGAGTTCCGGTTTGGTTCTCGGGGATGTCCTTCCAGAGGCATTCTCATGTGGCAATGGGAAGTTCCTTGGCCTGACCATTTGTTGGAAATCCAAAGAAACAATACGATCTTGTACGGTTTTAGTTGTAGAACCTGCTTCCTCAGGAGGTAGCTATAGTAGGCATAATATAATGGTACCTATGCTGGCTAAGATTTATATCTTTACTTTCGAAATAATTTGTTCTACACTATGCACTAGTAATAATATCAAATGTTTCTTTTTAATACGTATCAAGCATCTTTGACTAACATAAGAAGAAATCTCCTCCAAGTCTGCGTTTGCATTGTGTGTGTGGCGGGAGGTCTTATGGTAGTCTCATTTTTAAAAAGCATTGCGAATTGACTTTGAAAATCTTTTGTTGAATGTTTTAAAGGATAAACTGTTTTTGTTGCTCACACCAGTCCCACGACTGATCCGGAGTTTATTGTTTCTTTCCTAAACTCTGGGTGCTCAAAATTTTTCTATACGAGCAGTCTAGAGTTGGGTTTTACAGATAGTTAGATATAGTGGATTATCTGGAGTTAGTTCAGTCTTTGGATCGCACCAGTCTTGCTTATCTTTGTGCATCGTTATTGGGAGTTCGAGCTATTGTTGGATTGATTCTTGGAAATGGATTTGCAGTTATTTTTGGAGTTCTTCCTTGAAGACTGTTTTAGAGTTATTTGTTCCACTGCTAGATGTTATCGTTTTCTTTTCCGCTGCTATTTTATTGTATCATATCTCTGATGTATATTGATATCTATTGGATCATCTGTTGTATCAGATATTGTATCAAAGCTGTATATCAATGTATTATTCTTTTATTCCGCTGTGTTATTTACTTAATGATTGTTATAAGCTCCGGCGAATCAGATTTGAACGGTCGAATCTATGGCATTCGAATACGATATGAAGTATGGATGTCGATTTTTGAGCGGGCAAAATCCGCGTCGTTACATAAATGATTTCCGAAAGGAAATGTTTTTGTATAGTATTGGGATCTATATATCTATCTAAATTTCGAATCCCTATACTAGTGATTTTGGGTTGTCGTAACGATTGCGCAACATTCGTTTTGGCCCAAATAAATATGTTTAAGAGAATGATTTCCTTAAAGAATGAAATATATACTTAATTTCAGTTTAAGTATATTGAATATTGTCCAAGTGTTGAAAATAAATGGATTTGTGAATTACTTATTAATAAATAAGTATGGAAATGTTTTTTCAATCTGAAATGAAACGTTTTGAGAATTTATCTTTTTGAAGACAAATTGAAAATGAATATTAGAAATCAATTTGGGAATCATATATTCATAAATATTTTGGAATGTAAATTCACTATGGAATTTATAAATAAAAAGGGGAATTTGTTTAAAAATAAACGTTGATTTATTTTTGAAGTGTGGGAATTAATTTACGAATTTGGAACTTAAATATAAAGTAAATCGGTAAGGATTTTATTTAATTGGTTTAAATGAACCATGTTGAAATGAAAGTATTTCGCATAAGGAAAATGATTGAAATTTGTTTTCAAAAGTAGTAAAGGTGAAAAGTGATTTGAAAATTTGTTTTCAAATGTTGAAGTGTGAAAAATATATATCTTGTAAAGATATTTTGGAAAGTAAATAATTTGGAAAATTATTTGGAATCTGGTGATGTTGAACACGCCTATTGATAGTTAAATAACCGACTATCAATATTTACCTTTAAATAGGTATTTGTTGTGATTGCTTGAATTTGAATGCCACACTTATTTTTGAATAAGCGCTCACTATTCGGGTTAGCCGAGAAAGGACCTTGGGGTCGTATAACCCATTCCGAATATGTGATACGTCGTTATGGATTGCATTTGATAACCGGTGTTGAAGACCGGATATTTGTGAAAACGGAAGGATTACCGTCGAGTTACTCTACATCGGCTGATCTCCTATATAGAGGTTTTATCACCCTTAGTGACGGGAAGTCCGGTTGTGATTAGTGAATATCCGGAATGCAAGGACTTCTTTGTAAGTGCCTTCGGTTCTGTTCGATCCCGGAACAGACTTGTATGGATTGTATGTCTGACATTACAAATTGAGATATAAAGTTGATTTCTTTCAAATATATTTCTGTTGGTGGCGGAGAATTTATTCTCTTAGCTTAACCCCCTTCTTTGAGACATACGAGCTCAGAGGTTATATAGTTGAAGTTATTAGTGATATACTGCCAATTTGGTAGTGTGGCATGCTGAGTGTTGCTGTGATCATTGATTGATCATTTGTGACATGATCATTTGTTTGATCATTTATCTTGGTGATCATTATTTTGATCATTTGTTGACCCGAAGCACAACTTTTGTATAAAGCGTGGCTTTGTGGGCGAAACTTCGTCGGACCTCACACCCCGGAAATGGTCAAAACAGGAAGGATGCGACAAGGTTATTAGGGGGTAGCGCCCCTTTAGCGTATGTCATTCCTTCTGGATAGAGGTGGTATCATGGTATGGACCCCAGATATTTAACCTATGTTGTTGCTGCAAATTTTGTGGTTGTTGGAAATCGAGGATCCTCGGATAGATCGGTTACGATCGGGGGATGACATATTCGTGTCAGTAGTTATCTAGTTTGAAAGGTAACCCGGCCTTGTGTTGGCAGAGATCCGGTTTGGTTCTCGGGACGTCATTCCAGAGGCGTTTACATGTGGCAATGGGAAGCTCCTTGGCCTGACCATTTGTTGGAAATTCAAAGAAACAATACGAGACTTGTACGGTTTTAGTTGTAGAACCTCCCATTCACTTATGGTGGCGCCCCACTGTTTGGATGGTAGCTATAATAGGCATACGATAATGGTCGTATGTTGGCTAAGATTTATATCTTTACTTTCGAAATAAATTTTTCCAACACTATGCACTAGTAATAATATCCAATGTTTCTTTTTAATGCGTATCAAGCATCTTTGACTATCACAAGCAGAAATCTCCTCCGATTCTGCGTTTGCATTGTGTGTGTGTGCGGGAGGCCTTATGGTAGTCTCATTTTTAAAAGCATTGTGAATTGACTTTAAAAATATTCCTCTATTTTGATTTTAAAGAAAAATAAACTGTTTTAGTTCTCACACCAGTCACATGACTGACTCGGAGTCTATTGTTTTCCTTCCTAAACTCTGGGTGCCCACCAATTTCCACACGGGCAGTTAAGAGTAAGGTTTATCAGGATATTCTGAAATTCAGGAGTTGCTGGAGGCAAGCTGGATGGCATGGCGTATCACTAGTATATAGTATTTCTTTTCCGCTATTGATGTTGTTTGTTGTTGTACACTCTGATGTAATGAAATGAAATGTAATGTAATAACTGATATAGTTCTTTGTTTAAAGATTATTCATTTATTTATTATATGTTGTTCCGCTGCGATTGTGAGATTCTGTTATTGTTCTGTTGTTTTCTTTCTGTCCCGTTCTATCTTTTCTATCTTCTTCTATCTTTTTCTTCTTCTTTAACCATTACGGTACGGTTTTCCAGCCTTCGATTGCTCGACAGTTGATACAGTGGACGTATTGATGTCGGCATTCGTGGACGAAAAATCGCAAACATTACACATTTGTTTTGAAAGTTTTTGTAATCTTTGAAAAAAGTTTTAAAATGGCTGCCAACACTGGTAAAGTCAGCACTATCACTAGTTCATTTGTAGAGGGTCCATCTACCATCGGACCACCACTTTTTAATTGCAGTAACTATGTATATTGGGTATGTAGGATGAAAATCTATCTGCAATCAATAGGATTAGACACTTGGAATATCACATAAATCGAGTACATTGAACCCACAACAAATTTTTCACAATGGACCACTGAGCAAAAAACTTGCATAAAACAATTCCAAAGCCATGAATATTCTATTCTGTTCACTTGATAAAATGAGTAGAGTGTCAGTCTATAAGTCTGCATATGAGATCTGAAAAACTTTGCAAGTTACTCATGAAGGAACAAGCAAAGTTAAACAGACCAAAATATCCATTTTGACCAATCTGTTTCAATTATTCAAGATGAATCTAAATGTTTCCATTTCAAACATGTATAGTCGGTTTCAAGACATTATGTGCTCACTAATTGCATTAGGAAAGAACTTCTCCGAAGAAGATCAAGTTAGAACAATTCTGAATTAACTCACTTTATAACGGGATCAGAAGACTTTAGCAATTGAAGAGGCTAATGATATCAGTACACTGAAAATTGAAGAATTAATTGGGAATTTGATGTCGTTTGAAGTACAAATGCAAGGAGAAGGGAAAGAAAGGCCTTAGAAAAGAAGTCAATAGAGTTCAATGCAATAACATATGGTTCAGACTCAAACAGTGGCGACAAAGAAGAAATAGCCTTAATGACGAGAAATTTTAGAAAGTTTCTGAAATACAGAAAGATGAATAAGTACAAGAGAAATGATCACAAGAAATCTGGAAATAATAAACAAGACTCACAACAATGTCAGATGCTACAATTGTGATGAGCTAGCCACTTAAAAAGAGATTGTCCGCATCTGGACAAGCAGAAATTTCCTCCAGGCAATGATTCATCAAAGTAAAGGAAGAGAGCATATACTGCTACACTAGATGATTCAGACTCATCCTCCAGTGATGAAGATTAGAAGATGGAAAATTCAAATATGCGCTTTACAGCTACTCAAGAATCTGATGACCTTAGAAATATGTATCTAAAAATTGGTACGCATTTAAATTATTTTGGTTGAAATTGCTTGTTTGAATGTTTGATTGTTAGCAGGTTTTGAAATTGCTTTTTGTTTGAATTTAAAATTTTAGTTTTCCAAATAATATTATTTTAATATTAAAAATATTAATATTAAAGCGTTATTATATTTAATATTATTCAGATAAAATATAAATTAGATTATAGGATAGATAGATATTAAACAAAATAGGAAAAATAAGTCATATGAATTAAAGGACCCATGTCGACATGACCCAATCCCCCATATCGACATCCCTACCAGAATTTTGAAATTCAAATTTGAATTCAAAACTTTGAATTTACCTCTACCTTTTCACCAACTCCAAAGCCCTTAAAAGGCGTCTCTTGACCAGAGAACATGACTCTTAGATATCTATTTATCTCCTTATTTTTATCCTATCTTTTCACTTTCATTTCAAAATTCAAACTCTCTTTCAAACTTTCAAGCTCTTTACTCTCTTCAAAGGCTTCCTCAATCACTCTCTTCACCATTAGGTTGTCCAAAGACATTAATGAATTCCTTTTCAATGACCCGGAAACTATCAAAGCTTACAAATGCTATGTAAACTTTGGAAAAGTCCATACAGGAAAATTTGCAACCTTTAATGATTTTCCTTCTTATGAACTCAATATTCTTTTCAAAGAGAATCAAATTCTTAGTTTAATTGATGATTCTCAAAATGATTTTGTTTGTTATCCAAATCTTGTTAAAATGTTTATGCAAATTAGAATCGTGGTTTTTATGATGGTAATGAAGGGGAAACTTGGAGTATTGTTAAAGGAACATAAATTGTTTTAAATAGTGAGATTTTGGAAAATACTCATGATTGCAAGTATATGGGAATGAATCTTTTGGATTTTCAAATTGATGAGCATGATCGTGAGACATTTCATCACATTTTTGAAGGAGATGATAACTTTGAATTTATAAATCGAAATTTCCGTCCAAAAGCAAGAATTGTAAACCTTCTTTTGCAACATTTCACAACTCCAAGATGGGGAAATTTCAATCACCTGACCTTAAAGGTTTGTAAGGCTCTTTTGCTACTTATGGGTACTATGACTTTAATTGGACGCAAGTAATTTTGGATGAACTTCATCCCAAAAAATTTACTTTAGGAGAAAACACTTTGTATCATGGGATTTATCTTACTCGTATTTTTAACCTTTTGGTGTTAATTATCAGAGAGAGGAATTCGTTTCTCGAAAAGTATTTAACCATTCAAATATCTCTCTTATGAAAATTCTGCTTATGTTTCAAACATATGAAACACTTACCGAAAAGGATGAAAGGTTGGCTCACGAAGAAATGGAAGAAGAAGAAAAGGAGAAGGAAGAAGGGGAAGAAATGGAGATTGAAGAAGAAGGAGAGGAGGAGGAAGAGACATCATTGGAAAGTATCAAATACCCTATCACTCCCAACAAGCCATCCAACAAGACACTTCTCAAAAACCAACAGATAATAGTGGAAAATCAAATGATTCTCAAAAGATCCTTTAGTAAAAAATTAGATAAAATTTCCACCAAAATGAACAATTTCTTTGGGAAAGTGAGTGGAAAACTTGGATTATCATCATCTTCATCATCCTCTATTGAATTCTAGTTTTCATTTCAAGTTGTATTAATTTGTATCTTTTGATTAGTTAATGTTATGTATTGTTTATGTAATGTTAACTAAAATTTATCAGTGAAAATCGTTTATTTCTATTCATTAGCTCTCAAATATCTCTGGAATGCTTGTTATTATATTATATAAGTTTATATGTATAGACTTGTACATAATATAAAGAAACAAAGCATATTATCGAAATCGACAGGGGCATGTCAACACCCCCTGCCCCCATGTCGACATGTAACGGCCAGAAAGTAATTTTTGTTTTGAATTTGAAATTGACATAACTACCTTGTGTCTTTTCATTTCAAATGACTTTCTATCTATTTAAGTAGCCATTTCTTCCATAAAAATTCACATTTTCAATTCTCCTTATTTTCTATTGAATTTCTTCATATTTTATCAAAATGGCCTCTCCAATTCATAATTTAAGTGAGAATCTTGAAGAAACTCTCAAATCTTTCAAGAACATACTTACTTTTATCCTTCGCAATCAATAACACTTAGAATTAAGCCAAATGCAGATGATAAAGGAACAAGAAAGGCACTTCGATCCCATTCGATGGATGATTTCAGCCCACAACAAAGAAGAACTCGAAGCAAATCAAGAAGGAATTCTGAACAAGGATAATGAAAAATGGGACGCTATAATGTCAGATCCTATCTTTGGTAAAAAGGATGGGTTGAAGTTCCAAGAAATGTTTGATTTAACATATGTGGTTTGATTTACTTTGATTTGGTTTGAATTGTTTGATTTGATTTGATTTGGTTTGATTTGATTTAGTATGGTTTTGGATTGATTTGAATATTGTGTGGTGTGGTTTGATAAAAATATGATGTATATAATGATTGGTTGTGTTTAAAATTCTCATATCTCTCACATTTACCTTACTATATTTTACTCATATTATTATCTGTCTCATTTACATTCTACTATGCTATGTTAGTATATGATGCTATAGTATAAGATTTAGGGGGATTTTTGTAGTTTAGGCTTAATTTTTGTTGATGAGAAAGGGGAAGAATTATAATATAGGTTAGATAGGCTTAGATTAAGAGGGAGTTAGTAGATTAAGGGGGAGTTTTTAGAATAAGGGGGAGTCAGAGTAGAATCAAAGTTTGTGGAGAAGATTTCATAAACAAAGGTTGTCATCATCAAAAATGGGGAGATTGTTAGTTTCTGAGATGATGGTTTTGGTGAAAATAACCTTAGGACTTGTTATAAAATATATATACTAATATTCTTGTTTAGATATATATATGTATATACAGGATATATATATATATATATATATATATATATATATATATATACACGGGTACTAAGAATGAATACTGTACTGTATAAAGATTTAAGACCGAGTATAGAGATTTAAGACCGACGAATTCAAGATTGAAGAAACCAAGACTGAGGATTCATGAGTATCAAGAGTTCAAGATATCAAGAGTTCAAGAGTTCTAGATATCAAGATAAGGAATAGAGTCTAGATTTATGTTAAAACTTCGTACTTGCACTAAAATCTTTATTCTGTTTTTAATTGTGTAATGGAATCCACCTTCTCTCTTTAATAGTGGGACAGAACCCACGGTTTCTTTAGTGGGATGGAACACACAACCTTCTCTAGTGGAGTGGAATCCACGAAATTTTCAAAATGATTTATTTTAAATATTTTTCCAAAAACTCTTTAAAAGTCATCTCTCTCAGTTTAAATATTTTAGCCATAAACTATTTTTATTATCTTTTATATTTTGATTTCAAAATCAACTTTTGTTTTAAACTATCTCCTGGTTTTGATATTATAAGCCGTAATCTCAAAAGTATATTCTATACTTAGTTTTTAATGTTACTTTTATATTATAGATTATATATTTTAAGATTACTTTTTAAATCTCTTTTATAAGTTTAAACTATATTCAAAATGATTTACCAAGTTTAGAAATTGTTTTGACAACTTTTAGAATAGAAATCATTTTAAAACAAAATTAATTTCTAAAATATACATAGGCATGTCGACATAATCCATCCACCCATGTCGACATGGTGAACATAGAAATTCAATTTTCAAATTTTCAAAAGAAGTGTCTATTCGTCGTAACCTTTCATGAATGGACATGATGTTGTTCTTCTATAAATACCAGTTGTTTTCAACGAATTTTAAGTTAGTTTTTATTCATTTCTTCACTCCTTCTTCTTCACTCAAATATTCTCTTATATTTTAACAAAACTCTGTCAAAATTCTAAGTGAATCAAACTCGATTGTCTCTAGTTTGATTCTCTGTCGCTCTCTCTCAAAAATCTCAGTGTTATTCAGAGTTATATGACCATTTGTAATCAATGAAGTGTATCGAGTCTCTTTATCTATCAAAGTGATATCAGAAATGGTATGATTATGGCCCGTAAATTAATTGGGTGTAATTGTAGCCCGTAAATCAATTAGGTGATCTTGTAGCCTGGTTAAATCAAGAGAGTTTACCCTGGACTCGAAGATAGGAGGGTGTATCTCATGGCCTCAAATCGAGGTTGTAATATCGACATTATATTTGAAAAGAAATCTGCATAAGAAATTGTATGGAACTAGATGTAGGGTAACTCCGAACCAGTATAAAATTCCAGTGTATTCTTTCCTTTTGCTGCTTTTATTTACTATTTGCATCTATGTCTGATTTTGTGATTGTCTCTGTGTTTGTGAATTGCATCTGTCTGTGTTTAATTTCTAAAGATTTAAAAATTTCCATAAAATCCATTAAACACTATTCACCCCCTCCCTTTAGTGTTAATCCAGCCTTAAGATCCGTAATCCGCGTTTCTTACGCCTTTCTATACACAAATTGTGATTTACAAATACCTTTATAAGAATTATCCAGCTTAAAAAACCATTTATAAACCCTTGGTCTCAAATTGATTAAGAATTTAAGTAAATTCAAAAACATACTTTATAAATTCCAAATAAGGCTTAGCAGTCCCAGTGGTACCGATTTAAGTTGCCATTTTATTTCAATTTATTTCCAAGACACTTATCAATTATTTACGTAGGCAAACATATATGTAAATCCAACCAATTATCAAACCATGGAATAACATGTCAATACAACTCAACTAGCATATACATGTTTAAACAACATAATAGCAGGATGGTGATTTGTCCTGTTAAATAGACGTCCAAAACAATTTAATCAATTAATAGCAGAATATGGATTTATTCTGCTAAACACATGTCCAAAGTGTAACGATCCAGAATTTCCGTCATTTGAAATTCGTATATTTAATTGATTTTAAATATTAACAAGTAAAATTTTTAAGTCAAATAATTTTTTTTCGAATATCTAAATTTAATTGGATAATTAAATCGATAATTAATATTTGAAATTACAGAAATAATTGGAAATTGGGTTTAATGTGATTAAATTTGATTTGTAAAGTTGTATTAAATCATATTGGAGTTAGAATGATGTTATAGAACTTTTAAAATTTAATTAAAAGTTAATTTGTGGAAATTGAATATTTTAATATTTAATTGACGAGTAAAAATAGTCATTTTTCAAACAGTCTCGGATTTCGACGAAACTAGTTTTATCGGATCCATAATGTTAAATTATTGCATGATTTCAAATCTCGTGTCAATCGGCTTTACGGTTTTTCCGGGGCAAGCTAAAACGCATTGAAATCGTTTGAGTGAATTTTAAATGTAAAATAGTCGATTTGAAAACCTATCTTTCAAATACTTTCGAATTGGCTCTCGATATATATTCCATTGCGTTCGGAATGGGGTTAAAACATTATAAACGCCAGGCAGCACGCTTCGTTTGGAGTTCGGAAAAATTTCGGGTGAATAGTGTCACGTAATTTTCTATATAAGGCCCCCTATTTTCACAATTTTCAACCAAAACCCTAGTTTCTAACCTAGCCGCCAGTTCTGAGTTTAATGGACAAAAGTTCATCTTCTTCCTCCCTCATTTTCTTCAAATCCACAAATCAATTCACGAAACTTCCTAAATGAAAGTTGTAGACAACGACGAGAGCTAGATATTCAACGGTCATGATCAATTAAAACGAAGCCGATCAATGACAAATCGAGTTCAAGTTGCCACCGTTCGTATGTGTTTCTTGAGAAGGAGGCATGACCAAGTATAACCGGTTCTTGGTTGTGGGTAGCTCTCGTGGTGGCCGTTCATTTGGCGGCCCCTGATCATCGTCACGATCGAAGATGATGACGCGACAATTAGGGCATAAGGTGGCGGCTTGGGTTCAAGTTGCATGCGTGATTACCTGGGTGTTTACGATGGGAAGAAGAAAGGAACGAGTGGCCGGATCTGGAATTTGAAATAAACGTGCGGCCAGATGATTATAGGGTTAGAAATAAAAGAATTAAATTGTGAATTAATTATATTATAAATCGTGTAATGTTTAAAATAGCGTAACGTTTCGATACGAGGTCGAAAATTGACGAAACGAATTTCGTTGGGTTCGTTTCGACGAACACTACACGATAGAGCTGGATTGGAATCGTTTGGAGATAGTGAGAATTTTGGGTAAAATTAAACGCGCGTTTAATTTTATTCGAAATAAAACACTGCAACTGTATTTGAAGCAAGGTGAGAACTTCCCACTCAATCGAATTGTGTTTCGATTTTAAATTTTAGATAGTTAGATTTAAAATCGCTTGATTATGTTGATTGTATACTTGGATGATAAATTTCTATCTGTTGTATTGAAATAGGCCCTATACGCCGTATATTAAGCGGATGTTATTTATTAAACACATATACCGCGATATTCCACCTTAAAGTGGAATTGGTATTATATATGTACTTGGAGTTGATTTCCCGCATTATATAGCGGATGAGACCCTATTGCGCCGCATAATAGAAGATAATATTTTATATAAACCCATATACCACGATATTCCGTCTTGAAACGGGATTGGTATTGTGCTAACATCTGTGGATGCAGGGAAACAGGTTGGAGGGATCCAACTGGATTCCTTAACAGTATTGATTTATTTGCAGATATTTCATATATATTCTGTTATCATATTGATATATGATGTTTGGATGCCGTGATTGTTATATTTAGTGTTGTTGCAGCATTGGGCCTATTTTGGAAAATTAAAAGTGTTAAAGTGACGATTTCGAATTTAAAAGGATTTTTCAAGTGATTTTTGAAAGTATACATTTTTTTTGAATTTTGGAATTGATTCATTTTAAATAAATAAACGTTATAATTTTTATGTTATAGAAATTATGATTTTTTTGAAATATAACCGAAATGTGATTTTTGAAATAAGTAGTTGATTAATTTGTAAATTGGTTTAAATTGGGGTTTTTGAATTATTATAAACGGTTTATAAAAAAAGTTTATAAAATAGATATTTATAAACTAAAATATTGGAATTATAAACCGAGTTTTTATAAGTGTTAGAATGAAGTATGAATGGATTTCATAGGTGAATGAAATTTATAGATTTATAAACCGTGAAGTTATAAAATGAATAGATTCTGTAAAATAAAAGATTTATGAGAAATTAACTTATAAATTGGATTTTGGCATTTAAATGAGATATAAATAGAATTTGTTAATTAAGGGATTTTATAAGTTGAAGTTTTTATAAAATATATAAATGTGAATTTATAAACGTTGTTTTATAAATCCGAAATCGACTTATTTTGATAAGTTAATTATTATAGCTTATTAAATGAGACATATCCACGATTTTGGACAGTGGATAATCCTTTAAAATAAAATGTGTAAAAATGTTGAATTTGGTTAACGAAGTTTATTCACGATTTTGGACAATGAATAATATATTAAAGAAATGTTTTGGGGAAGTGATATTTTAAATAGAATTAAAAGGAGTTTTAAAGATGTTTTAAAATGTATTAAGTATCGAAACCATAGATTTCAACATTCATTGTTGAAATAGACGTTTTCGAGAAATAAGGAAATGGTGGACTATAACACTGTTGTTATAGTAAATGATTTTCGAAAGGAAATGTTTTATATAGTATTAGGATTTATATATCTATCTTAATTTCGAATCCCTATACTAGTGATTTTAGGTTGTCGTAACGATGTTTTACGCAACATTCGTTTTTAATCAAATGAATGTGTTTAAGATAATGTTTTCCTTAAAGAATAAAATATATACTTAATCGTGTTTTAAGTACATTGAATATTTTCTAAGCATGGAAAATAAATAGATTTGTGAACTACTTATTATTAAATAAGTATGGAAATGTTTTCCAATATGAAGTGAAATGTTTTGAGATTATATCTTTTAAAGATAAATTGAAAATGAATAAATATTTGGAAGTGTTTCCGCGTAAGGAAAATGATTTGAAATTTGATTTCAAAAGTTGTAAAGGTGAAATGTGATTTGAAATTTGTTTTCACATGGTTGAAGTGTGGAAAAATATATCTTGTAAAGATATTTTTGGAGAATATAAATAATTTGGAAAATTATTTGGGATTTGGTGATGTTGTGCATATGAATTGATAGTTAAATAATCGACTATCAATATTTACCTTTAAATGGGTATTTGTTGTGATTTGCTTGAATTTGAATGCCACATTTATTTTAAAATAAGCGCTCGTTATTCGGTTTAGCCGGGAGTGGACCTTTGGGTCATGAATTCCATTCCGAATAGTGATACGTCGTAATGGATAGCATTTGAAGACCGGTGTTGAAGACTGGATATTTTCGAAAATGAAAGGATTACCGTCGAATGTCTCTGCATCGGCTGATCTCCGATATAGATATTTTACCACCCTTTGTGATGGGAAGTTCGGTCATGATTACTGAATATCCGGATTGCAAGGGCTTCTTTGAAAGTGCCTTTGGTTCCGTTCGATCCCGGAATGGACTTGTATGGATGTGTGTCTAATGTTACAATTTGATATGTAAAGCCGGTTTCTATCAAATACATTTATGTTGGTGGCGGAGAATTTATTCTCTTAGCTTAACACCCTTCTCTAAGACGTACGAGCTCAGAGGTTATGTAGTTGATGGTTACTAGTGATACATTCCCAACTTCGTAATGTGATATACGAAGTGCTGCTGATCATTTGTTGATCAAAGCATAGTTTTTGTGAAAAGCGTAGCTTTGTGGATGAGACTTCGTCGGACCTCACATCCCGGAAATGGTCAAAACAGGAAAGATGCAGCAAGGTTTTAGGGAGTAGCGCCCCTTAGTGTATATGCAATTCCTTCTGGATAGAAGTGGTATCATGGTATGGAGCCCAGATACTTGCTTATGTGGATGTCGCAAATATATATGACTTTGTGATTGATGTTGGTTGAGGATCCTCGGATAAAGGTGTTTACAACCGGGGGATGGCATACTCGTGTCAGTAGTTACCTACTTTTGCAGAGGTAACCCGGCCTTGTGTTGGCAGAGATCCGGTTAGGTTCTCGGGGCGTCTCTCCAGAGGCGTACCCATGTGGCAATGGGAAGTTCCTTGGCTTGACCATTTGTTGGAAAATCCAAAGAAAAAATACGAGCCATGTACGGTTTTAGTTGTATAACCTGCCATGGAATGTGGTGGTAACCTGCTATTGAACATGGTAGCTATAGTAGGCATACGATAATGGTCGTATGTTGGCTAAGATTTATATTATACTTTCGAAATGTTTTCCTACACTTTGCACTTATAGTAATAATATCAAAGAAATTTTCGTATCAAGCATGTTTGACTATCATAAGGAGAAATCTCCTCTGATTCTGCGTTTGCATTGTGTGTGTGCGGGAGGCCTTATGGTAGTTACATTTTCCCAATGCATTGCGGATCTATTTTAAAATGTTTCTTTGTTTGTTTTTAAAAGATAAACTGTTTAAGTTCTCACACCAGTCCCATGACTGACCTGGAGTTTATTGTTTCTTTCCTAAACTCTAGGTGCCCATCATTTTCCATACGGGCAGTCTAGAATTAGGTTATCAGGTCATTCTGGGATTTAGGAGATGCTGTGGAGCTCAAGGAGCAAGCTGGATGGCATGGCGTATCAACTAATATATAGTATTTCTTTTCCGCTGTTTGTTGTTGTAAACTCTGATAATGTAATGTAATGTGATGTAATGTAATGTGATGTAATGTAATAACTGATACAATTCTTTTGATTTAAACATTATTCATTTATCTATTATATGTTGTTCCGCTGCGATTGTGAGATTCTGATATTGTTTTTGTTTTCTTCTTTTTCCTTTCTTACTTCTTCTATCTTTTTCTTCTTCTTTAACCCTAAGGGTTTGGTTTTCCGGCCTTCGATTGTTTGGCAGTTGATACAGTGGACGTATTAATATCCACTTTTGTGAGTCGAAAATCATGTTCCTCACATTTGGTATTAGAGCATTTGGTTAAGCGACAACCTTGGCTCTGTTGGGTGTTACTCATTAGAGATAGAGTCAGCAGTACTCTAGAATGAGTGTGAGTGTAATCATAGATATGAGTTCGTATTTGTTAGTGAATATAAATTGTTTTATATTGTGATGATTGGTTTGTTGAGTGGTATATGGATTCTGGTCAATACGAGTAATTAACGTTATTGATAGGAATCTCTAAACACTTGTACAGAACAAATTCGACACGATATCGTTTTAAAATGGGGTAAATGAAATAATTTTACCTAAATTATTTTGTATATAAAAGAAAAATAAATTCTGTGAATTATTATAGTATATGATTGCTTGGTTGGTAGAAAGTGATGATATTAAACTATTATCATTAAAATTGAAAAGAAATTGAAATCGTAACTCAAAAGTTTAGAAATAAAATTCACATACAAATAGAATTGGAGAATGTAAATTGTAAATGAGATTTGTAATTTGATGTAAAATTCCAGAGGAATATTTGGAAATGTTTTGCAAGGGTTTGCAATTTGGAAAAGATTAAATTCCTTTTTGAGTTATAAAATGGTTTTCAAGGGTTTGGAAAAATGTTTTTGGAGGGATAAAAGCTCTAAACTCTTTTCGGTCGCTGGAAAATAATTCCGATGATGATTGCGACATCATCGGTGTTCATTTTCGGGTTTTCAAAAAAGGGATTGCTGCCAAGTTGTTTTAAATGGAAGTTGTTTGGAAAATTTGGGTTTGGGTTTTGAAATTCAAAGGATAATTTGAATTGGTTTCAAAAATGGTTTTGAAATGTTGGAAAGACTCTGGAATCTGATAAAAATAGTTATGGAATAAAATTTATTGAGTTGAAAATAAATTTGGGGCAGAAACAAATGAATTGAAATTGAGTTTGAATTATGGAAATAAATTAAAATGAAATTGGAAATGAAATGTTGAAATTCATCTTGAAATTGCAAGTAAATTGAAAATTTGTCAAGTTGAATCAAATGAAGCTAAGTATTAAAATAAAATTAGTAAGTAATACTAATTGAAGAAATGACAAATTTAATATGGGTTAAAATGAATTAAATTCAATAATTGATAAGATTCAATATTCAGAAGGTAAATTGAATCCAAATAGAATTGAAATTGTAAATTGAAATCACTTTCTTATATATACAGTTATTATGTTTAGTCACATCATTTTTTATATACATAATTATTATGTTTAGTCACATCACTTTCTTTATATATATGTTAAATTATCAATTAAAGCTAAGACGTGGCAAGGGATAATGATGGTTAATGATTACAATCTAAGATGTGACAATACTATATATATTTATGACTAACTTAAATATTCAATTCATTATTTTAAATGATAAATTAATACATTTTAATTATTATGTAATAAGTGATTTATAATGGTTTTATAATATATAAACTTTTTTTATAAAGATATATAAACTTCGTCGCATTTTGATAGTTCGACATCGTCTTTTTATAAATGGATTTTAATGTTATTTAATATGGTATTATAGCTTAAATAATCTTTTTTTAATTATTTAAAGATGATAAGAAATTTATTTTCAAGTTCTGTTTACATAAATAAATAATTTGATTAAAAACTGAAAATGTGACCGGGATTTATCTTTCGGATTTTCGATCTTTCGTCGAACGAAAGTTATTTCAAATCTTTGCAAAGTTATTTGATACACATACACACAGCATGTACATACATATACATAGATATACATATACCTTGATAATGAGTCAAATTAAAGCTAAAGAAAAAATCTAAACATAAAGTATTGTATTTATATATAAACTCCTTATATGTATATGAATGTAAACTTCACTCTTAAGTCTTAAAATGCAACTTTCACATCAACTTTCCATCACCTACACATCATGAAAAGAGGGAAAAAAGTGCACATAGGGGACAAGAGGTGGCGGGACATGTATGACATGGTGATGGAGGGGTATTTTAGTCCATTTGCAAGCTTAAGGGCTTAGGCTTCTAACCCTATAAATACACATCCATATTTTCACTAATTCATTCCTTCCTTCCTCATCTTCTTCTTCTCTAGAAAAATAATGTTAAAAATATAAGAAAGGAAGAAATAAAATATATATAAAAACTTTCATTATCATTCCACTTTCAAAATAGTGCCAAACCACTCCCTTCCTCCTCTATAATGCACGACCACACCCTCACTTCCACCATGGCCGAGCATTCACCTCCTCAAGAGCCAAGGCCAAGCATCCTAAGGAAGGGGGAGTGAGTTCAAAATGCTTCGGAGTGGAGAAATTAGAGAGAAGTGCTATTGGAGTACCGTTAGAATAATTTTAAAGGAGTTCGTAAGGGAAAGTTATAATAGTGAGAACGCTACTTCCATCTTATGTAAAATTATCATAAAATTATCAATGATTTGTGCTATGCAAGTATACTTGGTTTATTAGAATAGTTAGGATGCTAAAGTGATTGATTATTGGTTGATTGGTTGCTCATGTTAATCATATAATGATTCGCCGAGTTAAGTAGAATTATTTTGATAATGATGTGAAAATCATAACCATCAAATTTGAAATGATCACTTTAAATAACCATGGTAAATTCATGAGAAATAATCCCTGTTATATTTTGAAATAATGTTGTGCAAGGTGCATTAAGCCTCTTTTGAATTTTAAATAAAAAAGATTTCATTTTTGGAAAAAGGAAATGGTTTTAGAAAAATAAAGAGGATTATTTAATTTATATGGAAAATATAAATCAAATTATTTGATGTTGAAAATAATAGTTTAAAATGTAGAAAATACATGGAAAAATATCATATGATTTAATGTAAAAGAATTTTGAATTAAAAAGATGGAAAGTGAATATTATAATAATATAATATTTAAGATATGGAACAAAATGAAAAATGAGATTTTTAATAAATTAAAATAGTGAAAATTTGGTTTAGTATGGTATTAAAATGATTTAAAAGTGTTTCGGACAAGTTTTGAAAATTTTGACTAAAAGGTGAAAAATAAGCCGTCGCATTTCGACAGTTCCCGATTTTGTGAATTAAAAGTTAAATAGATGTGTAGGATAAATACGCGTTAAAATTCTTTGAAATAAAAATTTTTCGGACCTTTATGGTCGTTGCTTTCAAATGAAAAAGAAAAATCAAGATTCCATTTAGTAAAATTTGAGATATGTCCAAATCAAGTTTTCAAAATTGTCGTGTTGTGGCAGTTCATAAAATATTGTTCTCAACTCTTTAAAAATTGATGTTTTTAATCTTTAAAAATATGAAATAAAATCCATAAATACGTTAAGATGTTCTAAAAGGGATTTGAGTGGTAAAAGTGGGGATATATATATATATACACACACACACATATATATATATATATATATATATATAATGAAATTTATGTTTTGATCTATAAAGCTTTAAAGTTACTATTTATCGGCAATTTAGCAAAGGAATTTGACAACTTTGGAATAAATGATTTAAACTTGGATTTTTCTTCCCGAATCCTTTTGAAATGTTATCCAAATAATTATACCAGTAATGGTTTAGAGTCGATCAAAAAACTTGACCATCTTATAGGTGACAGAGAGGTAGTCTCTAAGCTGGAGTTTGGAAAACCAATTGCCTGCTCCTCCTAGCTATCTGGACTGGCCTGATGGAGGGGATAGTTAATTTGATTTACTCAGATCACAATTTCTTCAAATAAAAGCAATGATATTTTGAGTTTTCCAAAAAATGTTAAACAAGGTTTAAAATAAGATTTTGATGGTAAAGAGAACATTCTAGTTAAACTCTATATTAATTCTGAGGGAACTTGTACTATCCGCGTGAATTTAAAAGGTGATTTCACCGTTATTCGATGAATAGCATTGGTTAAATATGGAAATTAGTATTGAGTATAATTAATCTAAAATCAATGAAACCTTTTTACTCAATACTAAGTGATTTGGGTTTACAGTAAACAATGTCCTAAATAACATTGTTTTTGACCATTTAAAACATGTTTCAAAAAATTAAAACTTTATTAATTATGCTAGTAATAGAATATGAAAATATTTTCCCTAAGTAATAAAAAGGAAATTTTTGGTATATCCAAAGTTAAAAAGAAGTTTAATAATTCTATATATCTTGAAACAGAAATGGTTTAAAGATATATATCCCTAAAGGATATTTTATTGGATAAAAAGATATCTTCAAAGTTAAGTAATATTTTGAATAAAAGAAGAAAAGAGGATTTAATGAAAGGGCTTAACATTTTTGAATACACATATTTAACATTTTTTCTATCTATAATTTCTTTAGAGAGACTTCGATTAGATTTGGGTGATTCCTATCCGTAAACCACTTTGAACCAATATACACGTTCGAAAGTAAAGACATGTTGAAGACAGAGAACTTCATAATGTAGGGCTGCTTGCCACTAACCTTGTGATTCCTATATTATATACCTATGGTGGCAATAGTACCTTCATTTTGAAATCTTCAATGCAAGGACTGCTCGCTATTAATCTTAGGGGTGATTCCCAAACAGGATGTAGTAGGAGTACCCTTGGTTTGTCTTGTTCCTGGACAACTTGTATGGACGAGTGTATGGCATTGCATGTCTAAAACCATATACATAGATTTTTACAAACGTACTTCTGTTTGGTGGTGTAGGAGGTAACCCCACTTATACTTTAACACCCTTCTCTGAGGCATATGAACTTAGGGGTTGTACTTTCATGGAAACACATTAGTGTGTCGTCAAAAATGGAAATGTGGCATTCAAAGTGGGATTTGTTGTTTTGAGAAAGTGAAAATAATACCTCGAGCCTCACACATCGATAGTGGCAAAAACAGGGTAGATGCGGAAGGGCTATGTGGGTCGCACCCACTAGGAGATGTTCATTACCTTTCTAGATTGTCCTTTATATATCGAGTTTGCTGTGTATGTTATGGCCACGGATAGATCGAGAACGGCCGGGTTGATAACGTATTTGGTACTATCTATGGTAAAGGTAGCCGATTCTGTGTTGGTATAGGGCAGGGGGTTGTGCCTCAGTACATTGCTCTAGAGATGTAATGTATGGAAGGTAGTCCCTTACCTTGTCATTGTTGGAAATCCATTCTCCAATACCTACATTTACGGACTTGATTGTATAACCAAATATGTTGTTTAATTTAATAAATGTAATAATTTCGACTATTTTAATATGTCTTTTGAAAGGATTTTCTAAGCAATGTCATTTGAAATAATAACAAATGATTTGATAAAAATGTTTTAGTTATCATAAGGTAAGAACCCGTCCGTGCATATGTGCGGTGTGGTCTTACGAGATACTCTTCTTTCCAAAGGTTTTGTTTGACATCAAAGCCGATCTATGACACTGTCATATATATATTTATAATTCATGCCTCATGTTGGTTTGCCAAGCCTGATTCGAGTATTTTTAATACTCGGATCAAATCCGAGTAGTTTTAGGATTAGCTGAAGGCGTTCTGAGTTTTTAGAGGAGAGTTGGAGATCTCCATCAATGTAAGGACGTATTTTAATTTTCCATTGTGTTTGTTATTTTATAGCATTTGTAAGGATGGGTATTTATAACTATCCAGGCTGATTTTAAGATAGACTTTGACATATGTATTTAAAAGTTTTTTCAGTATAAAGATTATTGGAATAATTTATGTTATTCCATTCACGTGAGATTATGTTTTGTCTTCTTTTTCTTTTCACCCTTAACCATCCACCCTTTCATTCAATATGGGTTGGACATATGCGGTTTATTATTAACCTAAATTGTATGGAAGTGTAGGTCGTTACGTACATACAGTCATGAAGTTCACCTTTTGTTTACTATTAACACAAAGCCATCAGTTCACCTAGAGGAATATGTTTACAAAACTGCCTGGAGACTCCCTCTAGAGAACTTCACTTTGTCAGTTTCTCAGACTTTTTTCAACAAAGTAGAATATAAATTTATTTGAAAATATTTTATGTCTCGATACATGACTTGTTACACCATAGTATAAACTTTTGTAACCCTTAAAATAATGCATAGTGTGTGCAGAGGTTAGAAAGTGAATTAGGACCAGACTCAAATGTTGTGGAGTAAAAGAGCGCTAATCTAAGTTTCCATTTCAAACGAATATGGAGTTTTAGGCTTTAGGAAGAAATACGAGAATAATTTAAGAGCATGGGTTTAAGTAATTGCTTTTGGGAAGGCGGAGTTTCATATCGAAGCGATAGGAAGCCATTAAATAGGGGTAGTGCATCATAAATTTAGATTGGAAAAGAAGGATCCATTAATAGTTTGCGACACTTCAAAAAGATGTTTGAATGGACACTTGAACTGTTCTTTTTGCAATGGTAATATGTTGTCCCTGGTGGCCTTTAAACTAAATTGTTGTATAGTGTGGTTGGTAAGTAAACCGCATCTCTTCTTGGTAGCCAGAGAATAAATCCCGCCTCATGCATTTTTTTCACCAATTTAATTTTCCATTTTCACTAGATAATATAAGATGCTATTTGCTTATTGCATAAAAGTGCTTGTGGTTTGTTGGCCGAGAGGCGTATTCATTTATAGCCACCTGCGTTTGATTACCACTACTAGCATATTTTTACATCACTGGTTTTCTTTGCTCAACATATAACTATGAAGTCAACTTTTGGACATGTGTGTTTGTAGTGCAGATGGTTAAATGAAATCTTTTTATTTGTTAATACAAGTTCAAGTCTTGGTTTTCACACTTCTTTAACAAGTTATTTTTCCACCTTTTCATTCACCCATTTTATAATTCAAGTTTTGTATAGATCTCTCTCCTTGCATCATTTTTTTCTTTTGTATTATTAATTATAGCTTGTTAAAATTTTATCATTCGTCTTATAGCTAATTAACCTGAAATTACTCAATAAAGCACATTAATAGTATTGTCATATGGTTGTTGTCATCAAAACACTAAAAATCATGTTTTCAACATTCTCTTTCTTTTACTGATGGCAACTATATGCCTTTCTAAATAACATTATATTACTTCTCCTTAATCTTTGCTCCCTATTGATATTTTCTCCTAACAATCTTTTCAATTTTCTCCCCTTTATCATGACCAAAAAAGTTGAAAATCATCATAAGTTTTGGGTCTTATATTAATTTAGTCACAAATAATTTTCTTGACATACTCATAATTGACTTCAATAACCCTTGTATTTTTCTTGTTAATTTTTAAATGTTTGGCACAAGGAAAGAATAATCTTAAATGTGTATTATTTTATATTTTAGCACTATCTTATATAGGATATTTTAAATATAAATTCTACCTTTTGAGGTTTTTCAAAAATCTGTAATTATTAGCCAACTTCGAAAATACTTAAACAAAATGGACATGATATTGGTTGATGTTATGTATGAAAATGATTTATACAATATTAAGCATAGTTATATCTTTTAAAAATATTTGTTGCTTTCAAAAAATAGGTTTATTTTCCACGGAATAAGTTTTTATAATTATTTAGCATCAAGGAATATGATATATATATATATATATCCAGCTCTTTTGAAATCAATATCATACATATACAGTATATAGTTATTTATCAAAAATATTATTTCATGATACTCTTAAAATTAAAAATACTAACTCCAAAATATTTTTAAAAAGAAAAAAATGATTTAGATATACCGAATTTGCAGAAGTTCCATTAACCATAAATGCTCGTTCTCCGTCAGGCGTATGGAACATTTGCTATTTGAAATCCATTTCATCCTTTTGTTTTTCTTGGTTACTTGCAAAAATTAAATTCTAAATTTTGATAACCACTTCCTACGGTAGGGACCAAGTGGTTAGGTCAAAGGTAATCATACCCCAGAGGTTTTGGTGGAACCATTGGAAATAAAATTTTCATTATTAATTACTGTATCAAAATAATTATCAATGTATATATCTCTATTTTTCAAATTAACAGAAATCAAATACTTAGATAATTTTTAATCATGGTTTTTTTTCAATGGTTTTGTACTTCTAGAAGTATTAGAAACATTATTGGTCATAGAAGAACTTGAATTTCTATAAAAATTAGATTTAGATTTTACTCGAAAACTAGTGCTAGCATTAACATTTTTACTATACATTAAAGCGTATCTAGAACTATTTCTACACTTAGTTTTATCATATCTAAAGCACTTTTATTATTAAAAGATCTAGAATTAGATAAAACTGAATTTAAATCATTTTGATGTTATTGAAATTTGTGACTTTTTCGTTAATTTTATCAATTTTTCCTTTAGAGCCACCAATCTTTTTTTCATAAATTCCAATTTTATTTCACAAAATATCAATTTCTTTGATTAATTTAAAATTCTCATTCTTTAATGCATAATTCTCATTTTCAAGAGTCAAAATTAAGACATTAAATTATTCAAAGAAATTTCAAAACCATTTTTCAAATGATCGATTTTTTTTTGAAATTTTTTCAATTTTCATTTTTAAGGAGTTATTTAATTTTTCAAGGTAATATAGTTTAGAAACAGAATTTTCCAAAGTGATTTTTAAGGATCAATTTTTATTTTCTAAAATATATTTTCCATTTTCTAACGTATTAATTTCTAGGTCATATTCATTTATTCTATCCAAACGTTTTTATTCTATCCAAACGATCTCTACTAGTAGTGCTTCGACTGGATCCCATAGTTCTAGGATGTTGTTTCGATAAGTAGAGTAGCACTAACTCTATACCTATATTATCAAAGAGTATTACTAGGTAATACTTTCAGATAATAAGGAGAATGAGGCTATATAGGGTACACACACATGGATATTCCCTCGGGCTAACACTAGTACGTATTTAAACAACAAATAACTAACACACTTGTTCGGGCGTAGTATTGGCATAAAGAAATAAACACTTATGCTTCTAGGATAGAACAATGCACAATATATATATATATATATAATAAATATCGAAAAACACAAATTCAATATCACAGCTGCAAAATAATATGAAATATATATGAGTATATGAAACAATGTGAATACAAAATGTAATATGGCCAATATCTCAATGTGAAATACAATGAATAATCAATATACACTCAGTATCATACATATATAATAAATCATGGTCACCCAAATCATGCAACAGTTCTAACACAAGCCTCCACTAAGCCTACTGCACACATGTTGCTCACATCGTCCATGTTCCCGTAATGTCTTGGAGACCCAAGTGTTACGTAAATAACGCATGGGTCGGACTATTTCTAAATCAATGGTCAATATACACATATAACTCAATATGGGCAGGGCATAGCAATAATAACACTATTAGAATGATTCCATACAACAACCATAATGTCAATCTGTATGTAGTGATGTACGCATGATGTATTATTAAAATATCATAAATAATTCCAAAATATCGCATGGCATTAAATATCCAAAATTGTAATTAAAGATTTCATCGCCCATATAAAGTTATGCCAACCAATAAATCAAAAATCAATATCAATTGGATGAATCGTCCATATTCAAAAATAATTATCAAAGTTCAGAAATCATCAATAAATGAGATATTGTAACGAACCACCACAATACTCATATTATTAAAGAACATTACAAGTAATGTCGTCTAATAACAAGAGAATACGGCTGGTTAAGGGAGATTGAATATGAATATATCTTTGTACTAACACTGGCTCGTCTTTATTACCTTCTTAGGATCTGAACTGAATATTTTGACGTCTGCAGTATTAATACAAAGTGATAACCACCAAGTAAAAATATTCAAAAAAGTATATAACATAGATAAATCAACCACATCGGTATAATATATATCACATAACATAATAAGATGCGAGTCTACAAAATATCAGCACTAGACCCACATATATATACACACACACACATCACATCAAAAATATTGTATTTGGTACACGGTGACTACTAAATAATATGCATGGAATATCCTCCTAAATGTCAATGCATACAATAATAAAGTAAACTAAAAAGTCAAAATAGTCTACTCCAGTGCTAGCACAAAATCTAAAGGTCAACGAGTCTCTGTACCAGTAGAGTCTCGGCCTGACCCAAGTATTATAAAAATAAAAGGGTCAGACTATATCTAATAAAAAGGTGATATACTGATATTATAATACATATGAATTACAATAAAATAAGCCATATAGAAGTATTCTTGAAACCATATACCATGTATCAATCAAAATCATCATTTCATAAATCCAAAATCATAAATAAATGACTTAACAATAAAATAAGTCAAACTATAAATATTCCCAAATCTAAATAATCAAAATAAGGCATATTAATCAAACTCACCAATTCATAAACTCATATCAACTCTCCAATGGACTAACATCATAAATATGGTGATCATAATTCAAAAAATTTCCAGAGCCAAAAGATACTAAATATCCATCCAAAAATCTCTAAAGAAACAATCATCACTAATAAACAATCATAATCTTGGATTTGAAAAAGATTATGATAGCCCTAACAAGGTCACTAACTCCACCTCAAGCAGTTTTGTCGGACCTAACAAGGTCGCTAACACCTCGTCAAGCAGTTTCACTCTGAATGGCAAGGTCGCTAAAACCTCTAAGCTGTTTCGTCGGCTATGGCAAGGTCGCCAACGCCTTACTAAGCAGTTTTTCCCTGAATGACAAGGTCGCTAACACCTCTCTAAGCATTTTGTCCCCGAATGACAAGGTCGCTAACACCTCTCTAAGTAGAAGCGCTACTCAAATATCGACTGTCACGTCGAAAAAATGAGTCATTTCCTCTCAAGGATCTATGGATCTGAAATCTAAACACCCTAAGATAATACGATTCTAAAGTGTAGATCACTTTCACTTTAGTAATCAGTAGAATTTAACTAACCATACCATACCGGAAAGTAAATTTAAATATTTACTAAATGCTATAATTTCTACTCAAACTCTATTTAGAAATTATAATAATAAGCAAAAGAATTGTACAAAATGTCCCATACCAATCCGACAATTCAATAGTTTATTAAAATTCTCTGCTTCATAGAAAAGCACTAAATCAATAGAAATTGAAATCAAAGCTTACTTATTTTTATTTAAAAAGAAAAAATTAAAAGATGTTATTTTACAAATAGAATTTGCTTACTAAATTTTTGAATCAAAGCTATATTTTCATAAATAATAACTTACTTTATTTTGAAAATCTATTTAATATATATATATATATATATATATATAAAGATATAGTTTTCCAAAGGCTTTCAAACTCTTTCTAAATCATTTAAAGAGTTTTTTATAACTAAAATCATTTAAAATTGAATTTATTTCTTTCATAATCATTTTTCTAAAATAATATCATATCTTATCTTTTGCTTCTGAAAAAATATACTCATAAATTATAAATTTAAAAAGGATTTATAAATAAATATTATTCATTTTTAAAGGTGTTGATTAGAAATTTTGAAATAAGAAATAAGTTAAGATTACAATATAATTTAATTATATTTTATGAACTAAATACCAATCAAGATCAAAAAATATATAAATCTCATTTTAAGAATCTTTTTCAAAAATATTTAAATAATTCAAATAATAAATCGATCAAACGCATCTTTTAGAGCCAATGTTGCTTTATAAATTATCATTCCATAATATAAAATTTCTTAGAAATTTGAATTTCTTTTTGATGACTCCAATCAGATGATAATATACAAATATCGACATATTAAAAAATTTAATTCACAAGCGGAAGGAGTGATGTTTTTAAATTCACACTATCAATCCATGCAACAGTTTCCATAGCACCAAAAATTAATTATCAATCCAATTATTCGATAAACTAAATAATTATCGAATGCATCCATATTACAATCGATTCATTCACACACGACATATATTCATTGAAAACAAATCTAGGGAAAGACATGCAATGCAAGCAAAATTCAAGTATTAGGGATAATAGCGTGAGTTAAACAAATTCACTAATATGTCGAGCGAATTTCATGTACTATCACGATGTTGCTCCCAACAAGACCTTGTTCATCACAACCAAACCTAGGTCATAACTCTCTATCAACGCCTGCAATACCATCCTTGTCTTCTTCTTGAACTCGCATGCATCATCTACTACGTCATCATTTACAGCCTACTATCATCATGGTCATCATCTGAAACTACCTAGCCCAACCATGTCGACTGTAACATCCCCTATTTAGAGGCCCAAAGCTAAGCATTACATATGCTTCAGTCATCTATAGTATTAACTTTCGGTGACTAAATATGGCTATGTTAATGGTATCTATAATATAAGAAGCACTTGACATTTTTCCATTACATTTCAAAAGAGATGTTCCATATTCAGATTACATGATCCCAAACATTTTCCAGGCAATGATAATATATACTTATTACAAAATATGCCAAGAGCGACATATGAAGATGCCCCCTTGGATGATCAGAATCATATAGTCATAATTGACTTAATACATACACAGAAAAATAAATAACAAACCAAAGAATAACAACTCCTAAATAGCAATCCTTTAGCTTTATGCTCACCTCCGGTAGCTTTATTCATTATCCTACTAAAAACCTGAAAAGCCTCAACCCTCAGCCAATGCAAATCAATTTTGAGCACCAGAAAGTTTAAGGGGAAAACATAAGCTTCGAGTCCGACATAAAGCTAAGTGTGAATAATACTCTACATCCCTGTTATTAAGGTTAAGTGAGACCATGCTGCTTAGCGGAATGGGTTTTCCCTCACTAACATTCTTTTAAAACATTTATTTTGCAAATCTTTTCCTATAACCAAAACTGGATAAGTACTGTAAAGTATCATTTCGTAAGCATACATATCAGTTAATAAAAGAACTATCTGTTCAAAACTTTAGATTTGTTTAGCTAACTATTAACCTTTGGCTGACTCGGGCCTACTAGACAATAAAACAAAATAATCTAACATCTGTTTGGATGGTCTGTATGTAACATCCCACACCCCTTAGTATACCCAAAAAGGACACGCAAGAAGGCGTGGTGCGTTGTAGGTATTAACTAAAACTAGTAGAGACTAAGATTCACAAGACAGAAATAGGTAAAAATAGCGGAAACAATTTAAATAGCAACTTATTTAGAACAAAACTTCATGACTGTTTAAAAACAAAATAAGTCACCAAATACCAAATACGTCACGTGTCAAAATACCTTACATATATGTCTTATGAGATCAAATAAAAACCTAGTCTCAAAAATCATAGTACAACTATTTCCCAACATGTGCCAGTACAAATAAAGAACAAAAGGCCAAAATAAAAGAAGTGGAAGTACATAGTGGAATCTCCTTCAAAGAAACCTCCAAGCAACTACAACCTACTGTCCTCTTCCTTGATTTCCTATGGGGGAAAAGGAGAAAATGGAGGAGTGGGTTAGACTAAAAGTCTGGTGAATGATAGTAATTACTAGAATCTTTAAGCAAAGTAAAAGTAATAGATTTTACAATAGTTCTAGTATATAAAAGGAAACAAAGGAAACATAGAGAAGGAATAAGCTAGAAATAAATATGAATTAACTTTATCAACATAATTAATTAACTTTGATTGTTTGCACTTATTTTTTAATAGCTACTTAGATTAGGCTGAATTCCTAATACTACCCCTTGATTGGCCTGCTACTCCATAGAATATAATGTGGATTAGACGCTAAAGCTCCTTGCGTAGTAGACATTGGTACCTACGAAAGGCACACACTAAGCGCTTGGAACTCATAACGATTACTGAGCACCCGAATAGAAGTCGCACGCGTAACCGCCACCATGATCATATTACCTGTTGTTCCACCTATTGGGTCTTCTTATTACCTCAAGCTCGAGCATAAGCGTGCTCCTCATCTCACTTCAGGATTATGTGAGACACCTCGTCTCACTTCAGGGTTATATGAGACACCTCGTTTCGCTTCAGGGTTATATGAAACAACATGTCCTTAGAAATAATAGGGGAAATGCTGTTGGTATTGGTCCATCATCCAAACAATATCTAGTTGCGCCCCTTGCTTAAATACTCATGATTTGGACTTCTACTTATCGACCATTTACTACCGTTATTAACATAAGTGTGCCCCTCTTATCACTTCAGGAATATGTGAAACACCTTGTCCATAGAAATAGGGGAATGTTATTTGGTACAGGCCCCACTTTAATTCTTTGCTTATTAACTTAGATAAATTATTTAAATAAGCCTTTACTTTTGTTCTTACTATCTGTGCTTATTAATTTATCCTAAGTCTTAAAATAAGCCTCACTCTATACTATTTCTTTTTATAACCTACATTATAATCATGCTTATTGCTTAACCCAAGGTCTTAGTCTAAAAATAAGCTTCTTTCATCTTATACTCTTTTTAGTTATAATTCTAAGTTATAACTAGGCCAATTATCTTTAATTAGTCATTCTAATATCAATATCATAATTAGGCTCAATTTAAGTCTTAATTTTACTTTTATTACAGTCTTTACAATTTACATTTTATCTTTCGTTCTGTCAGTATTGTTATAATTTTAATCCATATTCGTGCTTTATCTGTTCTAATCCATACACGAAGAAGAAGGAGAAATAAAAGAAAACTGAAAGTAGAAGAAAATCCAAAGCGTAGGAAAAAGATGTAAATAACGCATAAATAACAGTAAATAAATGAAAATAAATGGAAATGCTATAATTAACAGAAATAAACTAAAATTAACTGAAAAGAATAGCTAAAAGAAATAGACTGAAAATAATTCTAAAAACCGTAAATAAACTACTAACAAGGTTATTCCAAAAATCGTAGTAAAACTACAACTATTGGAAGCCCTATTATTTTAAATTACTTAAAGAAATCTAAAATAATCGCAATCACTCACTTGTGGTCCTAAGCTCTTCCCTTTTGGTCTTCCTAGATTCACTTAAAGGTATTAAAATATTTTTATTAAAAAGATTCTCTCATTGGAAAATTATTCCTTTTAGAGTCCTTCTTGAAGAGGTGAACCCAAGCGGAGAAAATTTAGAATGAGAAAAAGTGTTAGGCCTAGGGTCTTATTTACAGGGGTAGAAGTGGATCTTAGACCGTCGGATTTGAGATTGAATAGGATGCAACCACATCATAGGCTAAATAGGAGCCATCGGATGGAAGCAAGGAAGGACCAAATGGAGCCAAAGATCAAAAAAATCATGTACAAAACTTGCGGGAACGAACAAAAAGTTCGTTCGCTCACCACGTAGGTCGGGTCGATCGTAAGGTCGACCTTCCCTCCCCCTAGGTCGACTGGCCGGTCGACCTAGGGTGTGGTTGGGTCGACCTCCTGGTCGACCTGACCCATGTAATATTTTTTTTTTCCGTTGATACTTGTTTCATGCGTAACTTCTTCAAATTTACTTGGTTTTTGAAGTTCTATATATGGAAATTGACCAGAAAATTACCACGGACACAATGGTGCAACTCCCATGGCTCAATTTTGATAATTTCACATAGTCATTTTTTTCATCTCATTAATTGATGAATTAATTATTGCGGGTTAAATTTCGGGTTGTTACATTCTTCCCTCCTTAAGGGATTTCATCCCCGAAATCTCTAAGGATAAAAGAATGTACTAAACATTTTCATCCAAGTTCTACAACCAACTACTCAAACCTCATCCGTTCATCCATCGTCCTTAAGTTTTTCTAATGCAATTTATGATACTTATGCGATTAGTGTAGTGTTAATGTCCCTAACTAATGTAAAAGATTAAGCGGTCCACTAATTCAGTTGACCTCCTTTTATGCAATCATGTCGGTGCTATGTATCCAAATGAATGCAAAAATTCCTAATGATAACTGATAGTTCTATATGCGTGCTTCAATCATTGTCCAAATGCAACAACCATGTGATAAACATCCACTTTTAGCAACCATGAAAATAAAAATGCAAATGCGCACACATCCATATGCATATGCTCTAGTGTCATAGTTAGGCCGATCCCTAAGAGATAATAGTGCCTAGTGTAAGTATATGCGTCCATTAGCATCCACAAACACTTGCAACCACTTGCATACATCATCCATAACATGTTCTAATAACATGTTTACATCATATCCTACCATCCATAGGTTGACTCCTAAGTTCTACCCTCTCAAAGGATAATAAAGGAAAGAACCTATTCAAAACTAAAGATGGAAAACTGGAAATTCGAAAAATTAATATCAAAGAAATGCGGATATGAGATATGAATTTTCTATAAATCAATTTAGTCTTCTCCAAAATCTTTTTAACCTCTATAGACTCTATCCAACACGAAATTGACTTGCCAGTCTTCCATAAAGAGCTTTGTAAGGTGTCACTCTAATGCTAGCTAGAAAACTACTATCATGTGAGAATTCCACTAAAGGAAGATGCTTTTTCCAAGTTTCTTCAAAGTAAAAAATACACATCCTCAATCATGTGTGCCTTATAATCTTACCAATTTCACTTTACTGTTCTTTTTTAGCCTTCTCACATGAATCAAAATTCCTAGGTTCTCACTAGTGCCCTATATGCTTTACGTGAAACTCTATTATTACTTCTAAAAGTAATTGCTGCTATAGCCTTGCACTTTTTCCGTTACATCTAGGAAATGATTCCTATCTACTCCATATTTAAGGGCTTGGTTTGGTATTTACCACTTTATTTTTAAAAAATCCGAGGTTTCTAAATTTTTAAAACATCAAATCCCAAAATCTTTGTCTTTAAAATTGTTATCTTTAAGTTCCTATTAAATTCAAAAATACTTGGTTACTTAACATTATTCCCCAAACCTAGAGGGGAAAACTTTCAAAAATTTAAGTCTAAAATTCACTCCTCCTTTTCTTTTAAAGTCTTTCATAGCTTTCTATAAAAATTTGGATTTTAAAATTTTACTTCTTTTAAGTTTTTCGTTTCCAAAAACTTATTTACTATTTCACCAAACCATTGTCCTTTAAAATATCTTTAAAATGTCCTTATGTGTCGTTATTTTAAACATCTTCTTATCACACCTAACGATCTCATACCTTATTGTATTGGAACTACTTTCTCCTATGAGAAATTATTAACGCTAAAATCTTCTATGAACCTTTTAAAAGAGGATTTCATGTTTATGTGAAATTACAAGGAACTTATTTTATATATTTCGAAATAGGCTATACAAAATATGGTGCTTCTCATACCTTGTATATCTCTTTCACATATTCTTTATAATTTCACAAAAAAAATTTGTTGGTTCCATAGAAAATCATACCATTATCCTTTTCATTCTAATAGATTAAAGTATGCTGAATTTATATTCTCTTATGATAGACATTTTCTAATATCTAACTTACACACAAATTTTTTTCTTTAGAAAAACTCATCTTTAAAACTGTCTTAATATATCCATAACTAGAAAAAAATTTCTTATACTTATTAAAATAATAAGTGTACTTTACAAATCACTTTATTCTTAGAAATTATCTTTTTTTAAATACATTTGTATTTGGGTTAAAATAGATGTTGCGTAAAACACTGTTACTACAACCCAAAAATACTAGTGTATGGATTTAAATAAATACTAGTAAATCTCATATGCTATGTAAAAATATGTACTTTAGGAGTCATCTACTATAACAATTGTGTTATAGTCTATGCTCCCTTTATTTTCCATGAAAACATCTATTTAAATGTAGTAACCTATGTTTTCGATACTTAATACACAATAGGTTTTTATATTTAAAATCTTTGTTTATCCACAAAGAAACTAGCAATTTATAATTCTACGAAAAGAATCCCAATTTTAACAAAATTTATATCATATAAAAAACCAATTTAAATTTCATGAAAATTTCCAAAAAACCCATATTTATTTTCTAAAAGAAAATATTTCAATTCTAACAATTATATTTTATTGAGCTAGACATAAAGAGTATTTTTGTATTTACAACCCTAGGAGTATCCTCCCTAAACCTTGGAAATGAGATTTCCTTACTAAAGTCTTTTATTCCTATTCCTCTTCTATGCTTATATTTATCCTAAGGCATTTCTGTTAATTCCACTCATCTGAAGTAATTATAACTTCTGAAATTATCTATACAAGGGCTTTCTTCTTTTCTTATCAACTGCATCTATTGTACATCTCCAATCTTTGCCTACAACTCTTTGGATTTCCAAATCTGAAACTAGATATACAAAACCGTTTATCAAACTCTTTCCATGCGTTGACTTACTCCAAAAGTGACACTTCAAGATCTTTGCTCTCAACTGATGAATGCGAAGTGTACGAAGAACATCCTCCAGATGAATAACATGCTCTTCCATACTCTTGAAAAAATGTCGTCTACGAATACCACCATGAAATTATTTAGGACACCTCTAAAAACAAGGCTAATCAAATCTAAAAAATGGGCTGGGGCATTGGTTAGGCCAAAAGGCATAACCAACCACTCAAAGAATCCATTGAGTGTCCTAAATGTGGTCTTATCAATGTTATCATCAGCGACCCTATGCTGATGAAATCCAGTGGCTAAATCAAGCCGAGAGAATACTACAGAGCCAACTAAATGGTCAAAAAGGTCATCTATCCTAGGGAGTGGATAACGATTCTTCTTCATGAGCTTATTCAACTCCCTATAGTCTACGCAAATTCTAAGAGAACCATCCGCCTTAGTAGCGAAGATGACTGGTGCTCCCTACTTCGATATGCGTCTTCTTATGAAACCTTTCTCCAAAAGCTCACGGATCTTGTTTTCTCAATTCCTTCCTCTCCCTAGATGTCATGGGTAATGCTACTAGCTTAGCATATTGGTCAAATAAAACTTGAAGTCAATCTCTCTCTTAGGGGATAATCCCCTAACCTCCTCAAAGAAGTCTGGAAATGTCTAACGACATGAACCGAATCTAAGTCTGATGATGATGAATCGAGGGAATAAAGGAAGCTCAACATAACTGACCCTTGTAGGTCACAAGAAACCTCGAGAGTCCTACCGCCGCGTGTCTCTAGTCTAACGACTCTCGTCTCGTAGTCTAATATAGCTCCATATGTGGATAGCCAATCCATCCCCAAAATCATCCCTTACCCCGAAAATCCCAAAACATAGGCATTGCAATCAAATTCTATGCTTAGGATAAAAAATTTCGAACCCCTCCAAACCATAGATAAGTGTGTTGATCCTCCTATGGGTTTGAAACAACAATGGGGTCTACTACTATAGAAATGTCTAAGTGTAAACAATCCACAAGAGAACTAAAGATAAAAGTGTGTGATGCTCCAGAATCGAATAGAGTTCGAATGGAAAAACATGAATAGAAATCAAACCTTCAACTGTGACTTTCCTACCTCTATCCGGAATGTTGCCTGAAGATGTTGTGTCTAACGCCTGAATCTGCACGACCGGTATACTAGCTCCCTGTCCCGTCTTCTGGGGACAATTCCTACTCAAGTGACCGGGTTTCCCGCAATTAAAGCACTTTCCCTACATCTTCCCCCTCTTGCAATCCTTGGCGATATGTCCTATAATTCCACAGCTACCGCACTTCAATCCTATCTTAGTCTGCTTCTGAGGACCATCGGCTTTCTTCTTCTCTTTATTATTATTCCACCATTTCTTCTTCGAACCGTCCGACTTACCAACTTCCCTTGACTCTCCTTCCTTTACTGCATCAGACACAAGCGCCTTCTCCACCAAAGACTCATAAGTAGCTCCCATCGGCACGTGAGTCAACAACAATCCCTGAAGAGGCAAATTCAATCCCTTCACAAACATCAT
This sequence comes from Allium cepa, assembly GCA_030765085.1. NCBI lineage: Eukaryota > Viridiplantae > Streptophyta > Magnoliopsida > Asparagales > Amaryllidaceae > Allium > Allium cepa. Next base: position 497,943,046 of record CM060944.1, on the reverse strand, counting down.
AGCTTTCTTGTGCAGCGTATTCACCTACTCCACTCCGAACTGCGATGATTCATTGAATTGATTGATGTACTCCTTCATCGACAAACTTCCTTGATTTAAATAGATAAACCGCTCTAACTGATCACTCTCCTCTTGTTGAGACAAAAACTTCCTATCATATCGCTCTAGGAATCTAGTCCAAGTCACCTCTCTTCTTTCTTACTCAATGACCTTGCACCAATACGAAGCCTCCTCTTTCAGCTGCCAAGATGCTAGCTGGACTCGCTGCCGATCATCCAATCTCAATAGTCTGAATATTCTCTTTGTGTCTCTGAGTCAAGCTCTCGCCTCCACAAAAGTCTCCTTACCAGAAAGTCTTTCCATCTAAACTCGTAAAATCCTTACAATGCTTAGAGAAATTAACGGCGGTAAGTGGGTTGATGGGATTCCCCCTGCTGGTGCTGGCTTGGGCGCTTTCCCGTGCCCCTCTGGAGTTGTGGCTTATAGATACCTATGAAAATAGGCTGGGAGTGGAATGCCCTTGGGAAGGTTCAGGGCATCCGCCATTCTACGAAAAGAAAACGATAGTTTAGGAAAGAGTCGAAGGGAGACTGAACTGGACTTTTGAGGGGAATTTTTTTTTTTTAAAAAAACTCTTTTATCCTTAAAAAATAATTCTAAGAGTTCTTTTCTGAAAACTATTTTTAGAACAAGTTATTATTATTTTTGAAAAATACTTTACTTAAAAATAAATTTCTAGAAATCCTGTAACCTAAGGCTCTGATACCAAATGTAACACCCCACACCACTTAATATACCCAAAAGGACATGCTAGTAGACGTGGTGTGTTGTAAGTTTAAACTAAAACTAGCAGAGACTAAGATTCACAAGACATAAATATGTAAAAACAATGGAAATAATTTAAATAATAACTTAATTAGAACAGAACTTCATAATTACTTTAAAAACCAAATAATTCACCAAATACATCACGTGTCAAAATACCATACATATATGTCTTATGAAATTAAAGAAAACCATAGTCTCAAAAATCAGAGTACAACTATTCCCCAACATGTGCCAGTACAAATATTTTATTGAATAGCTCCTCTCCTTGGAAAATTATTCCTTTTAGGGTCCTTCCTGAAGAGGTGAACCCAAGCGGAGAAAATCTAGAACGAGAAAAAGTATTAGGCCTAGGGTCTTATTTATAGGGGTAGAAGTGAAACTCAAACCGTTGGATTTGGAGATTGAATAGGGTGCAACCACGTCACAGGCTGAATAAGAGTCGTTGGATGGAAGCACGAAAGGATAGATGGAGCCAAATATTGAAAAATTCATGTAGAAAACTTACTGGAATGAACAGAAAGTTCGTTCGCTCACCAGGTAGGGCAGGTTGACCGCCTGGTTGACCTTCCCTCCCATAGGGTGTGGTTGGGTTGACCTGACCCATGTAATTTTTTTTCGTTGACTCTTGTTTCATGCTTAACTTCTACATATTGACTCGGATTCTGACGTTCTATATAGGAAAATTGACCGTAAAATTACCATGGACACAGTGGTGCAACTCCCGTGGCTCAATTCTAATAATTTCACAAAGTTATTCTATAATTTCATTAATTAACCAATTAATTATTATGGGTTAAATTTTGAATTGTTACACTATCCTTAACTATCTGTTAAACACTTCTCTTCTGGATGGTCTGTCCATAACTTAATCATCTTCCAGGGTCACCTGATCCTAATGGTTTTGCGGTCTCACCAATAACCTATCTATTTACAAATATATATTCCCTTCTTCATACATGATTTTAGTCTTACCTATGACAATGCACTACGCACTGGAATTTTAGACCAAATTAGATAGGGCCAATAGTTAATGTATAGGGCACGACTCTATACTAGTCCCATCTGGTATTCTAATATTTGAGTCATTTTACTTAAGGGATCTCTTCCCATAATTATCCTTGAAAACCTTTTTTAAATGATTTAAGACCTCTAAATCAACTCACACAAGGAAAATACATATACTCTATGCTTTACTCAAAATCACCTTGCCATGTTATATATATATATACACATATATATATATATACATATATATATACATATATATATACATATATATATATATATACATATATACATACATATATATATATATATACATATATATATAGACACACACACAAAGTTTAATCGAACCTGACCTCTAAATCAACTCACACAAGGAAAATACATATACTCTATGCTTTACTCAAAATCACCTTGCCATGTTATATATATATATACACACACATATATATATATACATATATATATATACATATATATATACATATATATATATACATATATATACATATATATATATATACATATATACATACATATATATATCTATACATATATATATAGACACACACACAAAGTTTAATCGAACCTTAGTTGATGAAAACATTTTAACACTTGAAAGTACCCCTTTCTGAACCATTGAAAGCATCTCTTTAGAAACCAAGTAAAAACCCTTTATTTATCTAGGACGAAAGGCCAAAACTTCCCTTTCAAAACCATTCTTAAAGCCCTTCCAAAACCTTTGAAAACCTTCCTTTCGAAAGCTTTAAAACCTTAGACACCATATCTTAAAACCTTTAAAATATCGCCTGTAGAAAACCTTGGAAAAAACTTTCCATTTCAACCCTTTCGAAACCATCAGAAAACACTACATTTCAACTCCTTCGAAACCCTTTGGGGAACCACTCCTTCGAAACCATTTTAAATACCTTTGGAAAGCATCAAACCTTTAGAAACTCAAACCTTTTGAAAGCACTTGGGTTCAAATCAAAACATGTGGAAAAACATCTTTCGAAACCATTTATGCTAACTCTTTCAAAACCTTTGGGTTATACTTCAATCAGAACAAAAGGAGTCATTTAAAACATCTAAGTTGAAAGCCTCCCTTTCGAAACCTATTCCTAAGTAAACAAGTGATGGTGTTGAAACCATCTCTTCGAAAGCATTGGACAAGTAGTTAATTTTTAAAACAAAGTATACCTTTCGAAATCATTGACTTCGAAAGGTAGAAAGGCGACAGCTAGGGCTTTCGACCCCTTCGAAAGCATTACTTAAAATAAAAGAGCGCAACACATTTGAAACCTTTTCTTTAAATCAACTGACCTAGTCGGAAGCCAACTAAGTTGAACGCTACTTAGTCGAAAGCAAGTAGGCGCTTTTCTCATTAAAACGAAAGGGCGCTTCGACTCTTTCGGAACCCCTTGGTTTCGACTCTTACCTTCCGCCTTTTCCCAATTCACTGTGTACCGAGATGCTGATACTCTGTGCGTTGGTTTGTGGGAGGAGACAGAGGGTCTAAGCTGAAAGCTACCTGGGCGAAACCAAAATGGCGAAACACGCTTTTGGCCTGAATTTTTGATTTTAAAACTTTTTAAATAAACTTTTTAACAAAAATGCGTTGTTTGTCAAACACTTATTGGTTACTAATTTTCCTTTTCTAAAAGTGCTGCCATAATTTCAGAATTAGTTAATTTAATTTTTTTGCAAAACACCCCTTCTCCTTAATTAAATATACAAAACATTTAAGTCCCGTTCCTTTAGTAATTTTATATGTTCATCAAAACACTTAGGAATATCCTATAAAAATTTCCGAAAATCCTTTTCAATATGTTTTCTAACAGATATAAATTTTAGACCCAAATAATTGTCTATTTTGCCATAAATAATTTACAACCTAATAAATCATTTTCTTTACTAGAAAATTAAGATAAAATCCACATTAATTTAGAAGATTATGAAGTTGAAACCACCCTTAAAATATCATTTATGATCTACATTTACATTTGCAAGTCATTTGGATGTCATTTAATAGGGTGTTCGTATCAAAACTTATCATAAAAATCAATATGAACATGCTAAATCATCATCAAGTATATATAAACATTAAATCATCCAAAACATGGCATTATTATGCAAAAATACTTCGGATTATCACTAAAACCGAAAATCATAAGAAAAGTGAGATGTAGTAATTATTCATCTTAGCTATGTTGTAACGACCCGTAAATTTTAATGATTTAAATTTGTTAATTTGATAAAATTTTGGTAATTTAATACTGAAAGAATGAAAAATTTGTTAGTTAATAAGGAGATAATAACTTAAATGAAAAGTAACAAGGTTAACCAAAGTTAATTATTAACTATTTGAATGAAATTGCAATAAATGAAATAATGTAAAATAGTCTAACTTGGTTATAAGGTGAATGTAAGTAACAAATGTAAATGTTGATTTATTAATATAAATCTACGTAATAAATGGGAATTGAATAGGATTAGTGTGATACGAGTTGGTATAATCATTGGTGACCAATAATGAACATTTCTTTAATGGCAATTAATATAATAACGGAAAGTGTGAAAGTATAAATTTCATAGAAACGTAATGTATGTGTAAAGTAATAAATTGGTACTAGAATGGAATTCAAATTAATTGAAATAGTGGGAATAATATAATTTGTTATAAATGAAACATAGGTAAACAAATGTAAGCATTGAATTAATATATGTTAGTTATTTAGGGGTTTGAATAAAATTAGTAATCAATTTGCAATTAAAGGTAATAATGTTGATGTAAGCTAATAAATAAAAATTTCAATGCAATACCAATTAATTGAAAACAATTGTAAGGTTACAATTGATTGAAATTAGTAAATAGGAAAATAAATTCAAAAGTTATATTAATTAATGAAATAATATGTAATAAATTGCAGTTTGATAGAATCAATGCTATATAAGTGATTATAATAATTGTTAGTTAATAATTAAGTATGAATGTGAGAAAATTTAGCAATAGTGCAAAACTTTAATCATTTACCCATTCATTTAATGCATTGAATTAGATCTAAATCAATTGCAACATTTGTTTGTTAATAATAGCTTATAAGGGAAGTTTAACGTTAATGGTAACGATTAGTATAGGTTAACCATTTATTTAGTATATTTTATATAAACCGGTAATCAATTGCAATAGATCCAAATTAAAAGTGATGTTAGTATAAATTAAGGAAATAATTTGAAATAATGTCAATTCTACTTATAATATGACTATTGGTTGAATAAAAGGGATGGAAATAAAGTTTTATCAATATATTGGAATTTAATATACGATTATTGGATTAATTGCAAATGAATGAAATTAAATATTTAATTATTTCGTCAATTGAAATTAAGTTGAAATTAGAGAATATTAATGTTATAGATCTTGAGTCCGATGTTAATTTCATCCATTTGACATCAATGAATTGATTAATATAATGAAAAGTAAATTAATTGGAATTATTGTAAATTAAATTTATAATTTTTGAATATAAGAAAAATGAAATTTAACGCTGAAATTGATGAATAAATCTACGTTAAATTGAAATTTAATTTTTTTTAAATCATTGTAAATGATTAAAAAATTAAAAATGTTGAAATTGGTCAATTAAAGAATTGAAATTGAAAATTTGATATAATTTGTTAATTTATTAATATAATTAATTTATGTAAAAATAGCCATTTTGGCCACTGACTCGGATTTCGACGAAACCAGTTTCATCGGATCCGTAACGGTGAATTATTATAGGATTTCAAGTTTCGTAACGATCGGACTTGTCGTTTGATAGTATGGACTCAAAACGCCTTGAAATAAATGAAATTGAAATCAATTGAAATCAACTTGAAATAATTTGATTTTAGCATAACTTCTCCATACGATGGAATTTGGACTTGAAACCTTTTTCATTGCATTTAAAATATTTTAAAACACCTATTTTGATATATGAGTTGACCCAATTTCGTTCTAGAGTCGAAACGGGCTTTTCGGGCCATTTGTCGTTCAACGCGTTTATAAATCGATCCGATCCATTCTTTTTCAACTCTGTCTATATAAACCTTGTTATAAACCCAAGCCTACCTTATTTTCTCATTTGTCTGTGCGTACAATTCCTCTTCACCTCCTAATTTCAATGGCAGACAATTTCAAATCCAATTGCAATTTAAAAATCAAATTGAAATTTCAAACGCCTCAAAAAAATTCAGAAAAATTATATATCGAAGCTCTCGAAGAGCGCAAGTCAGATCTGCAGTCCGTTTCTCAATCTGAGTTTTTGGGTGGCCAGAAATTGAGGTTTAATTCACGGCCGTTCATCGCGCATCGATGAACGTTGTCGGATCGTCAAATCATTTCTTGGTATTGTAGAGTGGACGATAGGGAGTGCATCGGTGGTGTTTGTTCTGCGATTCAATGGTTAGATCGGCGGCTAAATTTGACTAGGGTTAACAAATTGAAAAGGCGGTTGCGGTTATTTTGGTCATGGTCGTCATCGTGGGGGGCCGAGCACGTGAGGGTCGCGACGTCGCAAGGTCGGCGAGTTGATCTGGCTTGGTCACGATCCAGATCTGTAGTTGAAGCGGCGACCGTAGAGAGGCTTCGTGGTCGCGACGTCTATCTCGTGCAAATTAGGGTTTCACTGGATGGAGATAAGGGGCATGACATGGTCGTGTGCTGTGAGTCATTGGTTCTTCTTTTATTATTATTTTTATTTAAAATTCAGTTTCAAATGTTCTAACTCGTATAAATTTTACATACGATGTCCGTTTCACGCGCGGTTTTCTCCGCTAGGTTTGTATTGGAATTCTGGACATTTTGGCGCTTGTTTGGATGATTTCTGAGGCTGTTCAAATTTTGGGTTTAAATTGGATTTAAATTCAAAAGGTGAGTGCTTTAACCCACTCACAATTTCTAAAATTTCTTATGTTCGTTAAATTTATTTTTGATGTGATTAGAAATTTATTTATTGATGTTTGGTATATTTTATCATTATTCCGGTTAAATTTAATTTATTGAATTAAATTGTTATTCAATTTATTATTGCAAATAAACTGCCAGTAATTACCTGTTATTTATTATATGTTATATATTAATGTTATTGTTTGAATTGGATGATGATTGTGATAATGTTTGATGATTGATATTGGATGAATGGACGTTTTACTTATATTGTTATAAACTGCAAGTTGTTATCAAATGTTTATTTCATTCGGGATTGCGGTTTGAAATGATATAATCGTAATTTTTATTTTGAATTGCGGATTGAAATGATAAATATCTGTATCACTTGACCATAGGATAGAAAATTATATACAAACACCATGGTCTATATATAAAAATATTTTAAAAGGATTTCTATAGTTTTGCAAAGAAATATATGGTTTTATGAGATATTGATTCGGATATTGTATAAATGTTATTTTATATATAGTTAAATTCTTTGTTTTAATCTATGTATAAAAATGGTTTTAAGTATAAAATAAGTTTAATAATAAAGTTTGTTTTTTATTTATATATAATATGGTTAAAGTATTTATTTAAATTATATTATATGTAGAGTTTATATTGACTTAAATACAATTAAGATTGGAAGATAAATATGAAATTGATTTGAATCAAATTATTTAAGAATTTTACTCAAATAATTTGATTTGGAAATGAGATAAATTTGAGATTATTTGACATTATTTGAAATTGAATTTATTTGTGAATTAAACTCAAAAAGGGTTGATGTGAAATTTATTAAATTGGGAATTTTAAAAGGTATAATTAATATGACTTGATTTTGGGGTCTAGGTGGAAGGCAAGATTTAGTTATTCGTAAATTGAGTTTATTTAAACGATAATGGCTTTATTATGTAAAATATTTCAAAACTAAATAATAGAACATTGAAATGTTGAATCGTAATTTTCAACCTTAGTTTTAAAATTGTTTAATAATCAAAGTTTGAATAATATTGAATTTGAAATGTTTTATCGAAAATGAAGTGGTTCGAAGTTCTGAATTTCAGTTATTATGTTTTAATGGTATTAAAATTTCAATGTTTGGTTTCGAAGCATATAAATTTGAAAGTTTTTTTGGAAAGAATATATTTGATATAAAAATGATATTATATTGATTTGGATTTTATAAAAATTTGATATCATATTGATTTGGGTTTTATAAAAATTTGATATCATATTGATTTTGGTTTTTAAAAACGGAAATGATATCATATTTATATGATTTTGAAATGGATATTATATTTTGGTTTTGAAATATAATTATTTTTAAATGACCGCGGTGTTATAATAACGTTTGGTTGTTAAAGAGACCAGGATCGGAAGTTGTCATACTCTCTGCCAACTCCGAAAACCACTTTAACAACCGTGTATGCGGTGGAGATTCCAGAATGAAGTAGGATGGTGGCAGCGTTTCCTTTGAGGTAAATACGTGGACCCGTCTCCCGTGAGTTGGCATAAGGTGGCTAAAACAGGAGCAATCGACGGGCTAATGAGGTCATTCCTCTGATCGGACACACTCCTTCGATATTATATTCTGACTTTAAGATTTATTCGGTGGCCACTTTTGATTCTTTTGATTTGGGGGTGTGGCTCGAGGTTGGCGGTGGTAGCTGCTACGCGTTACCACCGGCTCGGAAGTGTAATTGGTATATCTACCCTGGCATTGCCTAGTTGTTCTGTGTCACCTACCCTATCGCGCCCTGTACGAGTTTGGTTTTCTCCCGTAGCCCGTGTGGTATCCTCTGGTGGCTTCCTGATCAGGAGGGACCATGATATTGGATGGACTACTGGGACTATTACGTGTTAAGGGCTATATGGGTAACCCCTTAATGCTATGAAAAAAGTAAGTTTATTTCACTATTAGACACTATTATAATAGCAAAATATTACTACATAGTAGATAGTTTAACGGATCCTTAGGAGATATGAATCCCGAGCATCTCTTGAGTTACTGCGCTCACGTTAGACACTGTATAGGAGATGTCAAACCCCGTAAGCATCTCTGACGCCGTTCCACTCATATTATTTACTGTTGATTTAACTTACATAAGATCTTTTAGTTCCGACTCGAGTGTTTTGTTTTCAATTCACTCGGGTCAGCCTGAGCATTTCAGGATTTGAAAGACCGTACTCAGGAGGACGAAGACGAAGATTTATTATTATCTATTATATTATTTCACTACACCATTGTATTCAGTTGCATTGTTATTGATTATTCTCTGGTATGTGTAACTCTGATATGTATTGTATAAGTATAATCAAATGTTTTTGTAAAACAGCTTCATAAACTGTATACTTGATTATTATTTTTATCGTTCTGCTGCAAGATTCTATTTTGTTTTTTTCTTTCTCCGCTGTTTCTTATTTATCCCATAACAATCCGCCCTTCTATATGCTTTAAGTCTGACGTGTGTGGTTTATTGTCGATTTAAAGCATACGGAAGGGAGGGGCGTTACATTTGTGATTAAAGATGTGAGATTTGAATTAAACTTGATGTTGATTAAGCTTCTTCTTTTACTTTCTTCTCCTTACTCTTGAAAATGGTGATCGGCCACTCCTTACTTTTAATTTTTGTAAATGAATGCAAGTAAGCACTCACGGCTAAGGGTTTAGGGTATTAGAGAACCCTTCTTCCTATTTTACCCTTTACTTATTTCCTAACATGTTTTATTCATGCCATTTCATTTTGATTTACATATTAACAAGGCACGACTATACTCGTAATGATATTCAAATCTCAATCTACTAATCATCTTACATTATTTTATTTTATTTACTAATTAAATATCCTAAATAATATTACTAAAAATATAGGGTGTTACAATCTCCTCTTCTTAAATAATTTTGTCCTCGAAATTACGATAAGGTACACATCAAAATAATCAAAGGTAAAACATACCATCAGAACAAATCAGGATAAGCGTCTATAGTCTTGCTCTCAGTCTTCCAAGTATAGTCTTTCCCATCGTTGCCCCACTGAACTTTCACCAGTCCGACGGACTTATTCCTTAGCCTCTTCTCATCTCTTACCACAATCTGAATCGGCTTTCTAACTATGGTCAAGTCCGGTTCTACTACTAGATCTTCTAACACTGTCTGTGCTATAGCAGTCTCCGGGTCTTTAACACACTTTCTAAGATGAGAAACATGGAAAACATCGTGGAATCCTGCCAAACTACTTGGTAACTCCACTCTATATAGGAGTTTCCCGATCTACTCAGTAATACAAAAAGGGCCAATGAATCTCGGTGCTAACTTCCCCATCTTCCCGAACCTGGTAACACCTTTTATCGGTGATACTTTAATGAAAACATGATCTCCAACAGAGAATTACAATTCTTTCTGTCTTCTATCTGCATAGCTCTTCTGCCTAGACTAAGCTTCCTTCATTCTCGCCCTTATCAGCTAAATCTTTGCTGGTTCTTCTCTTACCAAATTAGGGCCAAGGACTATTCTATCTCCGGTATCTAACTAACATGCAGGAAATTTTCCAGTCTTCCATACAAAGCCTCAAACGGTGCCATCCCAATACTAGTCTGATAACTGTTGTTATATGAAAACTCGACTAAATGTAGATGGCCTTCCCATGACCCCCAAAATTCCAATGCACAAGCTCTTAACAAGTCTTCCAAGATCTTGTTAACTCTTTTCGTTTACCCATCTGTCTGTGGATGGTAAACAGTACTCATCTTGAGCTTGATTCCTAAAACATCCTGTAGACTCCTCCAGAACTCACTAATGAATAAGGAATCTCTATCACTAACAATACTACTAGGAATTCTGTGCAGTCATTCTTCATGAAGAACTTCGCCAAAACAGGTGTCGTCCTAGTTTGCTTGACTAGAATGAAATTGCAATCTTGGTCAATCCATCCACTATGACCCATATGCTTTCATTTCCTCCACTATATCTTGGCAAACCGTCAATAAAGTCCATTGAAATAGAATCCCTCTTCCATACCAGAATATCCAATGGCTGAAGCAACCCACTCGGCTTCTGATGCTCAGCTTTTACCTGCTCATAGTTCAAACACTATTTTAACCATAAGCCAACATCCCTCTTCATATCCCGATACATCTTCGTTCCTCCTGGATGTATAGTGAACTTCGAACGATGGTATTCCTCCAAGACTTACTTCCTTATGTCTCCCACATTTGGAACACATAATCCACCCTTCTTTCTCAACCACCCATTCTGGTCAAGACTAAAGTTTTCAAGTCATCGCTCTTTGTTCCCTCTCTTAACTTCCTGATCCTTTCAGCTAACACTGGATCCTCCTCCTATTTAGAAGCAATCTTCTCAATCATTACTGGTTGGACTTGTAAACAAGAAAACATAGCAGGTTCTCCATTAGACCCAGCCTTGGATCTCCATTGAACTCTACAAGCTGACAATGCTTCCAGATCTTTCCATTCTTCCATCATAGCTAACACTACATTTTGATACTTCCTACTAAGCGCATCTGCAACTTTGTTGCCTTTTCCTAGTGTGTACTCTATTCCAAAATCATAAGTGGCTAAAAAATCTAACTACCTTTGTTGTCTCATGTTCAGTTCCTTTTGAGAGAACAAGTACTTCAACGACTTATGGTCGGTATAAAGCTCGAACCGTTCTCTCAAAAGGTAATGTCTCCACACCTTCAAAGAAAAAATAACTGCAGCTAACTCCAAGTCATGCATTAGATATCTAACCTCATGCGGTCTAAGCTGTCTAGAAGGATAAGAAATTACTTTACCTCTCTGCATCAACACTGCTCCAAACTAAGTTCCATACGCATCAGTATAAATAACTAAATCTTGATTCCCCTTCGTAACAATCAACACCGATGCATGGGTCAATAAGTATTTCAACCTCTAGAATGCTTCCTCACGCTTATCGGTCCATACAAACTTCACGTCCTTTTGCGTTAGCTTAGTCATCGGTGCAGCTATCCGTGAAAAATCCTTTATAAACCTTCGATAGTATCCGGCCAAACTAAGGAAACTCTTTATCTCGATCACCACCTTGGTTCTCTTCTAGTTATTTACCACTACAATATTTGTCAGATCTACAGACAACCCTTTTTCTGAGACTATATGACCAAGTAACTTCACTTCCTTCTTCCAAAAATGACACTTTGAAAACTTCGCCTTAAGCTGATGATGCCTTAACATCTCAAGAACGACTCTAACTTCATGCTCCTTCTCATCCTTAGAGTATATCAGAATATCATCTATGAAGACTAAAACGAATCTGTCCAAGTACTCTCAAAAAATCTGATTCATCATATCCATAAAGAATGACGGCGCATTAGATAGTTTGAACGGCATAACTAAACATTTGTACGATCCATATCTTGTCCTAAACACCGTCAACCGTATACTATCCTCTGCTACTCTAAGCTGATGAAATCTTGTCCCAAAATCCAACTAAGAAAATACCTTGGTTCCACTCAGCTGATCGAACAAATCATCAATTCATGGCAATGGATACCAATTCTTTATTGTCTTCTCATTCAACTTACGATAATCGATACATAGCCTTAACGATCCATCCGGTTTCTTAGCAAATACTATGGCTTCTCCCCAAGGCGAACTACTTGTCTAATAAAATTCTTGCTTTCCAAATCCACCAACTTCATCTTCAGTTCCTTCATCTCTGTGGGTGTCATCCTGCTTGGCGGCCTACTCACTAGTTCTGTTCCAAGCACCAAATCAATCTGAAACTCAACGTTTCGGCGATAATCCAACTACAGGTTCAAACGCATCCATGAATTCTCTAACTACGAAAACTCGACTCGGCTAGTCTTCTAGATCCAAAACACCCAATAAAGCATTTTCACCTCACAAGTAGGGTGTTCTATGGTATAAGCTATTCGATCACTACAAGGCATGAAAGCGATATTTTCCTATCATGGAAAAATATCCTAGCATCATACTCACTTAACGAGTCCATACCCAATATTATTTCGAACCCAACAAAGTCAAACACATGCAAACATCAAACAAACGTATGACCTAACAAATCAAATCCTAAATGATCACACTTCATCTCAAGTGTCGCATACCCTCCTATCAAATTTGCAACTCTTAATGATATAACAAAATATGTGGGTTATAGGTTTAGCTTATTTATCAAACATTTAGATATAAAAGAATGCGATGCACCAATATCAAATAAAATGATAATGGACATACCGTGAATCTGAAGTGTACCTTCTAACACTGCCTTTCCCATCTCTTGCACGACTGGCCTTGAAGCAGCGGGTTCCAATGCATACACTTGGCCCTTTCCATCCTTTGCAGATTCATTGCGCCGAGTCTTGTAGTGGCCGATCTGATCACAATTAAAGCACCTATTGTTCTTCTTTCCAATAACCTCCTTTTCCTTTTCTAGTATGACACTTGTGAGCATAATGTCCTTTCTTGTCACACCTATAGCAGACCACCTCAGACTTTCCTTTCTTTGTTGCTCCTTCTTTCTGAGCAATCTTCTAGTGTAAAAACTTCCTCTTTTGGCCTTGTCCTACATGGACCTCCTTTTCCTTCTTCTTCTCCAAACAAGTTAACATCTCCACATGTCTCAACGGCTTTTCCACACCTACATCACATGGGTCTCTAATGTGCGACAAAGTAGCTCTCGCCAATTCTGGCTTCAAACCTTTGATAAACTTTTCATTCCTTTTCATCACCGTGTCAACAGTGGCATACCCATATCGGGCTAACTCTTCGAACTTTCCAACATACTTTAGAACAAACATTTCTCCTTGTTCAGATTCGGCAAACTTCCTAACTAACACAGACTACACCATTACTAACATGAACCTTTCTTGAAACCTCCTCCTAAACTCTGCCCACGTCGTGGTCTCTTTATCCACACCAGCAGCTAAAATATTCCATCAAAACAAAGCAGCTCCTTGAAGCTATCTTGAAGCAAGTCTTCTTTTCTGCTCGTTATTGAGCCCTAAGTTAGCAAAAATCCTTTCATAGTGTAGAAGCCAGTTTTCCACCTTGATAGCATCCTTAGTTCCAATAAACGGCTTTACCCCAAGCCTAGCATAGTCTCGGCTCAAATTAGCATACCGATTAGCTACCGAAGCTTCCTGAACTCTTCCTCCAGCAGCATTCTCTCTAACAGCTCCAAAAGTGATTCTAGCTTGCATCATGTTCATGAAAAACTGATACATGGCTCCCATGTCCACTTGGGAAATCCCAACACCAACATTCTCAACTTGAGCCTGACTTTGACTTCTTCTAGCATTCGGTCGGGAATTTCCATTTGTGGTGGTGCTATCTCCTCCTAGGTTAACTCTACCTCTTCTTTCGTCCATATTTGTATTTAAGCTTTGTGAGATACAGAAGAATAGCATAACAAAGATAGGAGTTTAGAGATAAAAGGTATACTTTCATATATAGCAAATACAAGTACGTTACTATAGCGTTATCCTATACCTATATCTTAACCTTAATTCCTAAGGATTATGTTTTCAAAAATCATTTTTAGTTAAAGTATTTCATTAACCTATGCTCTGATACCAAGTTGTAACATCCCCTATCTAGAGTCCTAAAGCTAAGTGCTACAAATGCTGCAGTCGTCTATAGTATTAACTTCGGACGAAAAAATACGGCTATGTTAATGGTACCTATAATATTAGAAGCATTTGAATATGAAACAAATCACAGACTACAAAACAACAATTTTCCATTACATTTCAAAACAAATATTCCATATTCAACATACATATTCCCAAACGTTTCCCAAGCAATGATAAAATATACTTATTATAAAATACACCAAGAGCGACATATGAAGATTCCCCTTGGATTATCAGAGTCATATAGTCATAATTGACTTAATACATACATAGCGGAAATAAATAACAAAACAAAGACCAGCAACTCCTAAATAGCTATCTGTTAGTGTCCTGCTTGCCTTCGGTAGCTTTATTCATCATCCTACTAAAAACCCAAAAAGTCTCAACACTTAACCTACTCAAATCAATTTTGAGCACCTGAGAGTTTAAGGAGAAAACATAAACTTCGAGTCCGACATAAAGCCTAATGTGAATAATACCATACATCCCGGTTATTTATGTTAAGTGACCATGCCGCTTAGAGGAATGAGTTTCCCCTTACTAAAATTCTTTTAAAACATATCTTTTGCAAATCTTTTCCTCTAACCAAAACTGGTTAAGTACCGTAAAGCATCATTATGTAAATATACATATCAGGTAATAAAAGAACTATTTGTTCAAACACTTTAGTTTTGTTTGGCGGACTATTAACCTTTGGCTGACTCGAGACTACCAGACAACACAACAAAAATAATCTAACATCACTACTACAAAACAGGCCATTTGCATTGCCTTATTTGAATCGGTTTAAGTAAAAACTGATGCAAATAAAACTATTTGCATCAGTTCTGTCTTAATAACCGATGCAATTGATATGTGGAAAGCAATAGGTAACAAAAAATCAAATTTGCATCAGTTGTCACCAACAACTGATGCAAATACGTCGATGCAAATAGATTTAGTCGCATTGGTTTTAAAGTCAACCGACCCAACAAACAAACTAGTCTTTACAAAATAACATTTATCAAACTCAGAAACAAATCACTTTACTCAACCCAGATATCATCTAACCCTAAATTCATTTCCACATCCTCGTGAATTTTCAAATCAGGATTAAAATTTAAAGTTCCAAATTAAAATTCACAATTAAAATCGAATTCGAAGAATGAAGTTGCAGATTGATTTCGATTATCGAGCGAAGGATGTTTGAGGTTGGAGGAGTTCGTTGAGAGGTTTGGGTTTCGAGTTGCTTGCGGCGGTTGAAGTTGATGTTGAAGGTGCTGCGGTTTTTCTTTAATGGTTGATTGATGCGGTGAGCATGTGTTTGTTGAAGTCGCAGGTTGAAGGAGTGTCAGGTGAATTTATACAGTTTCTTTTACTTTGGTGTGAATGTGGATGAGTAAGCTCAGCTGTGTACTTGATGATGACAGAGAGTATGCTCGGTTGTAGTTGACTGGAGAGTTTTGACTGGAAGGGGTACTGGTATTTTACTATTGCGGTGATGGCAGAGAGGATGCTTGTGATGACAGGGTGATGATGTTGCTATGGTTAGGGGACAAGTGGTAGAGTGAAACAAGGTAATGTTTTGAACTGTTTTATAGTGAATGGTGATGTTTCAAGGTAAGAAGTGGTTAAGTGTGTTGAGTTGCTGTGATGCTTGGGTTGTGAATTTCTGTTTGAAGTTGAAGGCGACAGCGTTGATGATGGATATTAAGGGGTATTTGATGTTAAGTGGTGGAGGAGTTTGGGTGTAAGTGATGTCAGAGAATGGGTGAAGTGGAAGTGAAGTTGTAATGTGATGTTGCTGCAGTGTGAATACAAGGCAGGGGTGTAATATGAATGACAGAGGATGGTCAAGCAAGAAGGTAATGCATAGTTTTGTAGTGTTTCACAAGATAAGAAAGAGATGGATGAATGTATGTTTGGAGTTTATAGTTGAAGAGCGGTGGAGGTTGAAGTGTGGGTGACAGAAGTTTAGTTTGGTGATGTCTTGATGCTCTGTTTTGGTTCGAAAGCAGCAGTTAGGTGAATGTAGAACTGTGATGTTGAAATGGGAGAGGAACGTTTGATAAATGTTATTTGCATCATGTGAGTATTATGTATGTGCCTAACGAAATATCAGCTATAAATATCAGCCATCATACCCTATTTGTACGATCTCTTAAATCGTAACACGCAGAGCAAACAGAAATAGATTAATCCTACCACCTTTTATAGACTATTTATTTATTTTCTCCTTATATCATCACTTTTCCCTTGCTATATATTTTTAGTTTATAATTTTTTAGATTGTAATAAGGTTATTGTTTTATCAACAAAGAAGATAAATATATCATTTACCTCAGCTTCCAATGACTATATTTCAAAATAATAACCACCCAGTGGAGCTGACAATAGACGTACATATTCAAATCAGACCTGCCATATATAGCATGTGTTCTGCTATATGTGCTCATAAATTGATATGTTCATCTAATTAGTATAGGTTAGTATTACGTACCAACTTGCCACTTGCACAAACTCATATTCAAAAACACCTGAAAATGGCCCAAATGAAAATGGACAGATGTTAGAGTTCTATCCCATTAAAATAAGAGCAGCGCTAAATGAACTCCAAAAATCCCTCATTTTACTCCACTGAAGACTGCTGCTTCTTCCAGCAAACCTCCACCGATATCATGCTCAAAAACAGCAATTTCGGTGCTGCCGTGGGCTATGGAGGTGATCGGCCAGTTCTACCGGCCGCAGATTGGTAAGGGTGGATAAAATGAAGTGGACTTTGGGATTCATATTGCAGCATTCAATGTTGCGCTCGTTTCTGCTAAAAAACTTTAATAAAACATTATTTATTTTCTTATGATCTTTCGTTAGGCATATTCTACAAATGAAACCTGCCTAGGGAAGAAAGCTTAAAAATCAGATGACTGTTTATTGATATCTTATTTGCCTTCTGATATCTTTTTTGCTTGATGCAAGTGAATATGTGCGTTGTATTTAAATTTTTATTTTATTTCTAGGGCCTTTAAAACTTATAAGGCATATGGTGGAAAATCACGAGGAACTTACTTGAAATGGAAGACTGTTAAGGTGATTTACTTTGTACAAAATAAAAATAAACTTCTATGTTGGATATAAATTCAAATTATCCTATCTATTAAATTATTGTGTAATATTGTTGTAGTGTCCTCAACAATCTAGAACGACGGATTATGTATATTATGTGATGAGGTATATGTATGATATAGTAAAAAACCACGATCAAAGCATCGAAATACTTGAGGTACCACTTTAATTTTTTTCCTTCATAATTTTTGTTAAGTAGTTATTTGATTAATGTTTCGAAACAATCTTGTAATTGCAGTACTTTGTACAGGATGGTTCTTATAGCCAGCAAGAGATAGATGAGGTTCATGATAATTTAGCTAGTTATATCATGCATAATTGGATGTAGTCTTCTTATATGCTACTATATGGTGAGTTTATTCTTGTCTCTCTCATACTTTCAGCATTACATGATTTAAATTGACCTTGTTTATATCATTGTTTGCACCTGAAAAACATCACAATATATCTATCAGCGTATCGTCTGGTTGAATATGATAAATATGATAAATAATTTTGGAAGCGTTCTCGTTAGAAGTCTAGAAACGTTTAGTTTCAGTGACGGTGTCGTATTCTCGTTTCAGTGATTGATCTGTTAGCAGGTTCGCGGGTGATTGGGATTGCGATGTCCCTTGGTTGATGTTCAGAGAAGGAAGTTGTAGGTGATATGCTCTTGAACTAGAGTGTAGGATAGGGGAGTACGCAATGGTGAGTGACTGATAGTTTGTAGTGAGGAGTTTGATATTTTGTTCTGTGAAGTGATGGCATATGGACTTGTAGAGGGATGGTGCAGCAATGGTCAGATGATTGATAATGGTGTGTTTGGTATTGTAGAGGAGTGTGTTGACTGGAATTGGATGCTGAGGCAGTCTGTTAATATATAGTGGAGCGAGTAGTTGATTGCAGTAGAGGGTTGTGGCTGGGGTATGGAGATAACCAAAAGTTTGTATGCAGGTTGTGATGGTGGGTAGGATGGCAGTTGATGGTTTGGTGATAGTTGTCATCGAAGTTGAATGTTTGTAGTGATGGAGGTGAAGTGATATGGTCAGTAGTGAGGAACATAAGTAATAGATGGTGAAAGAAGAGCAGTGGTGAAGTTTGATGGTTAGGAGTTGTTATTGAGCAGGCAGGGGAAATTTGTTGTTGACAATGGTTACAACAGTGTGCAGAGAATTGATGGACTGAGGTTTGTAAAGGGAGTTGATGAATGTGGCAGTGGTTCTTGATGATGTATATTGTGCATAGTGGAGGGGAGTCTGCAGAAGTGTGGGAGAATTGTATGTTGGAAGAGGAGAGTATGGTTGGAGTTAAGAGTGTCACGAATGATTTTCAGGTTGTGGATTGTGGATTTTTGTTGGAATGGTGAAGGAGATTGAAGGCGGTATGGAAGTTGATATGTAGTGTTTGGTTGAGGCAGTGGCTATGACAGTAGTGGGTAAGTTTGTATAGTTTGATCTGCTGAAGGAAGTAGATTGAAGGTTGTGGATGGTGAATGGTGCCAGATATGCAAATAGTTGGTGGTGGAGTTTATGGGGAAGTGGGTGGTTTGGTTATAGTTGTTGTTGGTTGTGGAATGAAGTAAGTTGTATTGTGCAGTGGTGAATGTGATATATGGTTTTAATGAATGATAGTGTATGTCAGTGAATTGAGTAGGTAGTTGTTGTGATGTAGGTTGTATGACAGTATTGTTGTTATTGGTTGGTGGGTATGCGGATATGATGGTGGGCAGGAAGGAGGTTGTGCAGGCGATGTTGTTGGGGATGGGGCACTGCTGTTGGCTGTAAAGGTTGTAATGTAATAAAAAATGAGGAGAGTGTTTGACATAATGTAATGTAATGGTTGATGGAGGAATGTTGCTGTAGTTTTGGGTGGTGAACTAGCGGTAGTAGGAGAAGTTACCGGTAGAAGGAAGTGTGCAATTAGCAGGAATGGTTATATGCATAAGGAGGATGTGCACAGAGGAGGGACGATATGCAGAGGATGTTGTATGTGGAAGTGGAGGTTGGGTTGTAAGGGAAGGTGGAAATAGACAGTGGTAAGGCTGTGGAGTCTGTATGATTGGAGTAGTGTTTGCAATAGGTCAGGGTGGTAATATTTGCAAGCCAAGTTATATTAAATTTAAGTGTTTTCCATAATTCCTCATAAATCACTAAACATCACTTTTATAAACAAATTAGAATGACCCTGGCTAACCACAGTTTTGTATTCTGCAGGATCATATGCATATGCAGATTGCACAGCTCAACTTCAGGTAGCTCAAGTACAAAATAGGATGAAGGTTTGTGCATTTGAAGACCATCTTCTAGTTAATTTATCCACTGTCAACGATACATTCTCTTCTTTGTATATATGTATTTTTCTGCGTCTACATATAACAGACTTCATTTATTTTTTACTACCGACTGTCTGATTATTTACCGTGGAATTTATTTATGTTTTTCATTCTTTTGTCGAATTATTAAATCTGATTATGTATTTGCCATCAAATTTTATTTTGAATGATTGAAATATTGCATGCAATAATTGTTTGTCATAATCGATAATATATATACAGTCTATTTGAATACTGTAATAATGGTTTCTGAGAATGGCGTTTTTGCATCAGGTATAAATAGCTGATGCAATAGAGGGATTAGTTTGCATCGGTTGTTATAAAAAACCGATGCAACAAGTTACTTTGTTGCATCGGTTTTCATTACAACCGATGCAACATGGGGGCTGTGTTCAAGCAACCAAGCATGATATTTTGCATCAGTTGTTAGTAACAACCAATGCAAAAAGGACCTTTTTGCATCGGTTTCAGAACTGACGCAAAAGTGTTAAGCCTGTTGCATCGGTTGCATATGCATCGGTTGTTGAACTGATGCAAAAGGAGGGTAAACAACCGATGCAAAAGGCATGTTTTGTAGTAGTGCATTTGTTAGACACTCTTCTTCTGGACGGTTTATCCTTAACTATCTATTAAATACTTCTCTTCTAGACGGTCCGACCCTAACTTAATCATCTCCCAAGGTCACCTGATCCTAATGGTTTTACGGGCTCACCAATAACCTATCCGTATACAAATATATATTCCCTTTTAAGTGTAATCATGATTTTAGTCTTACATGTGACAAAGCCTTACCCACTGGAATTTTGGACTAAATTTGCTGGGGCCAATAGCTAATGTATAGGGTGTGACCCTATACCAGTCCCATCTGGTATTCTAATATCCGAGTCATTTTACTTAGGGTCTCTTCCCATAATTTTCCTGGAAAACCATTTTCAAAATGATTTAAGACCTTTAAATCAACTCACACAACAAAAATACATGTACTCTATGATTTACTCAGAATCACCTTGCTATGTTATGTACATACATATACACTTTGCTCAAAACCTTAGTTGATGAAAACATTTAAAAACTTGAAATTACCCCTTTCGATTCTATTGAAAATACTCTTTTCTCAGAAAGCATCTCTTTCGAAACCAAATAAAGTACTTTATTTATCTAGGCCGAAAGGCAAACACTTCCCTTTCAAAACCATCCTTAAACCCCGTTTGAAACTTTTAAAAACTTAGACATCATATCTTAAAACACTTCAAAATATCGCCTTTAGAAAACCATGGAAAAAACCTTCCCTTTCAACCCTTTCGAAACCATCAGAAAGCACTACCTTTCGACTCCTTCAAAACCCTTTTCGGAACAACCCCTTTGAAACCATTTTAAATACCTTTCAAAAGCATCAAGCTTATCGAAAGCACTTGGGTTCAATTCAAAACATGTGGAAAAACACCTTTCGAAACCATTTAAGCCAACTCTTTCGAAACTTTTGCACTATACTTCAACCATAAAGAAAAAGGTCATTTAAAACGTCTAAGTTGGAAGCCTCCCTTTCGAAGCCTATCCTTAGTAAAGAAGCGATGGTGTCAAAACCATCCCTTCAAAAGCATTGGAGAAGTGGTTAATTTTTCAAACAAAGTATACCTTTTGAAACCATTGACTTCGAAAGGTAGAAACACGACAGCTAAGGGTTTTGATCCCTTCGAAAGAATTGCTTAAAATAAAAGAGGGCGACCCATTCAAAACCTTTTCTTTAAATCAATTGACCTAGTTCGAAGCTAACTAAGTCGAAGGCTACTTAATCGAAAGCAAGCAGGCGCTTTTCTCATTTAAAACAAAATGGCGCTTTGACCCTTACAGAACCCCTTGGTTTCGACTCTTACCTTCTGCCTTTGCCCAATTCACTAGTACCGAGATGTTGGTACTATATGCATTTGTTTTTGGAAGGAGGCGGAGGGTCTAAGTCGAAAACTACTTGGGTGAAGCCAAAATGGGCGAAACATGCTTTTGGCATAAATTTCTGATTTAAACTTTTTTAAGTAAACTTTTTAACTAACCTGCCCATTTTATCAAACACTTATTGATTGCTAATTTTACTTTTCTCAAATTTCTTCCATAATTTTATAATTAACTAATTTAAATTATTTGCAAAACAACCCTCCTTAATTAAATATATAAAACATTTAAGTCCCATACTCTAAATAATTTTATATATTCATCAAAACACTTAGAAAAATTCTGTAAAAATTATATAAAATTCATTTCAATGTGCTTTCTAACATATATAAATTTAGACCCAAATAATTATTTATTTCACCATAAATAATATATAACCCAATAAATCATTTTCTTCACTAGAAAATTAATATAAAATCCATATTAATTCAGAAAATTATGAAAATTGAAACCCATTCTTATAATATCATTTCTGATCTACAATTAAATTTGCAACGTGATTAGATATCATCTAATAGGGTTTCTATATCAAAACATATCATAAACATCAATATGAACATGCATGAATCATCAATGAGTACATATATAAACATTTAATCATCCAAAACATGGCATTATCATGCAAAAATACTTCAGATTATCACTAAAACCGAAAATCATAAGAAAAGTGAGATGTGGTAATTATTCACCTTAGCTTTGTGATTAAAGATGTGAGATTTGAATTAAACTTGATGTTGATAAAGCTTGCTCTTTTACTTTCTTCTCCTTACCCTTGAAAATGGTGGCCGACCTCTCCTTACTTTTAAAATTTGTAAATGAATGAGAGTAAGCACTCATGGCTAAGGGTTTAAGGTGTAAGAGAGACCTTCTTCCTATTTTACCCTTTACTTATTTCCTAACATGTTTTATTCATGCTATCTCATTTTGATTTACATATTAACAAGGCACGAATACCCTTATTGATATTCAAATCTCAATCTACTAATCATCTTGCATTATTTTATTTTATTTTTCAATTAAATATCCTAAATAATGTAACTAAAAATATGGGGTGTTACATCGACCCCAGCACCTAGCGACATGTTTCCAGGTCATTCTCCTTTTAGTCGATGACTTCCCCCTTAACCAAAGAAAAGTCGTGCGCGAGATCCATCGCATTGTCGCCATGTGGTGCTCCACCCCATGCGAAATTGTCTAATTCGCGTTTAATCATTTGTTTTTTTTGATTTTTGAAATTGGGGCTAAGGCAATGTAAAATAAGGATGGGTTTGGCAAAAGTAAGGGACAAGTGTCAAATAAGAGAGAATGGGAGTGTGGGCTAGCTAATGGGGGGATTGGGTCTTTAAGTTTCTATTTACTATGTACATTTTCCCTTTTTATTTCAACACATAAAAAGAAACTCTTCATATTTATTTAAAATATATTTCCATTTAATTGAAATTGACTTTCACTTCATTCGACACAATAAAATTTGATAACTACACAATTCAATTCAATTCAATTATTTCGTTGTATTTAATTATCCATTGAACTGATATAAACATATTTGTTCATCTTCGTTGATTTATTAATTTTATTGAATATCAAATAAAACTTCTCATCATTTATTTCAAGTATATAAAATTATTTACACTTTAAAATATTTTATATTTATTAAAACATTTCATTTAAATTTCAATATATTGTCTAAAAAGAAATTTATTAACTAATTCAAACTTATTATAAAAAAATCATTTGTTAAACAGATTTTAATTGAATAATAATTTAATTTAAAAATAATAAATGTCGGAATCGAATCCAAACACTTTTATTGTAATTAAATTAGTTCAATATTATAGCTTCAAAACAGGGTTGCTATAGACATCCTTAAGAATAATCAGGATACCACATAGCAATGCCCAAATATATCTCTCAATCTCAATTATAAAAGCATCATCATCAACATAAGATAGGGTAGGCTGCCTGTCAGTATAACAAAAGGTATGTGAATCCACTACTCTAGACCCCTATCTAGCTATGATCTCATCTTCTTATACATAAATAATCAGAATATATCATGACGGGGAATGACTATATGACAGACACGAAGCCCAAATAAAGCCACAAATATATATATGTGTGTGTGTGTGTGTATGTGTGTGTGTAGGGGGTCGCCTAACCCATATCTATACATAAGTGAGGTGGATCAATAATATATGCCAATCTACCGCACCGTTAGAACCAGAATTGAGATTGATGGCAAGGAGCTACCTCTAGAGTCATGGAGACTCTATAGTCTTTAGTTACCTCTATGGGACTGTGACATGTATCCACCGATGTGATCAACAATGCGAGTATATAAAGTCACAATCCGACTCATGCCCCTATAGGTAATAGACTGTTTACCTATGTGACACAGAGGAGAACGCATGAAGCGAAAGCACAAAGCTATATAAATATAAAGTGTCATAGATCTAGGGCACGACCCCATGGTCAGCCCGCTAGGGTGGATTCAAGCTATCAAGCCTCTCCAACATCAATAAAAGAACATCATGATAGTAACACATAGTACCAATAAGCATAGACACGAAGCCTTGCTCATCGTTAGACACAATGCCCTAATCACTGAACATAGGCACGAAGCCTTACTCTTTACTACGTCTATCACCTCACATCCATATCACTATTCCCATCACATGAGTGTCATCTACTTACAATGAATAACCAACTAAATACCACAACAGTGTCCCATACCACTTCGTGGTACATAAATTTTTATTCACTGCTCATAACCTACATTTTATCTCCACAATATTATATAACGAGTCCAAAGAATAACCGAAGAAATATAATCGAAACTCGCATACCAGTCGGTATTATAACTCCATTTATTCAGATAACTCATCACAAAGAATGAAAATATCATGAAATCATATTGAAAGATGTCATCACTGTATCACATCAAAAGCACTGATCAAATCAATATAAATGGTGAACCATTCATATCAAAATCAATATATGAAAATGAGAAATCAGACTAGTATAAATAATTGTGTTAATAAAATATATATATATATATATATATATCATATTCTTATTTAAACTTATTAATTATAAAATGTATTTTAAAAATTCTTAAATTATTAATTAAATAATATTTCATACCATTTCAAAATTCAAATAGATAACTAATAATTTATTGTAATCCACATAAAGAGTTCCTTTTAATAAATTAATAAATTTTGAATTTTATGTATATAAATACTAAATTTAAATAAACATTTCTTTATAAAATCACATACCTAATTCTCCATTTATATTTTCAAAAATATATATTTTATTTATCATATTTTTTTAATGTTATTTTGATTATAAACACTTTATTTTTATTTTTTTTTATAACTCAACACTGGGAGTACACCAATCTCCACCACAGACCGATTGCTAAATATCAAATCGGTAAGTGGTCGACCAGTGTAATCCACCCCTATGCGATTTCTAAAGCAATGTTTATCAAATTCTGATCAAGTTTGTAACAACACGCATATTTATCGATTGTATATTTAAATATTTTATTTAAATATAGCATCGTTCGTCGAATTTTAGTCCGAAAAGCTACTTTTTGCAAACAGTCGAATTTGGACTCGAGACCACTTCCATCGAGTTCAAAATGTCGTTTCAACCTTTTTGAGTATAAATTTCGATATGTTTGGAGTTAGTAGAATTTTTCTAATTTATCACTTAGGGCTTTGGGTTGGGTTTTAGCCCATTAACCCCACTTATCAACCTAGCTCCAACCCTCTTCTCTTCATTCCTTCATAATTTCCTAATACATTCAAGCTTCATCAAAAATGGGGGAAGAGAAAAAGAATTAGGAAATCCTAAGCCCTAGTTTCCATTTGCAAATTCAAGTTCTAGCTCCATAATTCAAGAGAAGCTATTGGTAAGCAACTCCTTCTTCTTCTCCAACTCATTCTTTTTTCAATTTCAGAAAATTCCTAAAACTAACTTAGGAAATGTTCTTCTTTTGAGCTTAGATTCAAGCTCCTTGGGTTGTGTTGAAGAGTGGTTGTTCTTCCTTTTGTTTTCAAGCTTCTCCTTCTTTGTTTTCGGGTTTAAAGGTGAGATTTTTATCTCACATCTTAGTCTATAACTATCTTTGATTGCTAGATATGAATTCCTAACACTTATTCATATGCATTTGATTTTGATTTGGATTGATTTGGTGAGTATTCCAATTTTTGGTGTTTTAGTCTAATTTTATGAAATCCTATTATGGATATTTGGACATTGATATTCGAGGCGTATCGAAGAGCCTTTAAGGCTGGGTTGTCGCTTGGCATAAATCCTTAGTCGTCGTTGCTCGTTCGATCGCTCCCAATAATCGTTTGGCCATCTTTGGCCTAGGTTCAGGGAATGCCTGAAATTCAATTTTCAAACGTCTGAATTTGTATTTCCATACATCTGAATATTATACTGGGAATTTTTATTCCCCAGTATTCAGACGTCTGAATCATATCTTCCAAACGTCTGAATTGGTTCGAATTGAACCAGAAAGGAAATAGGCCAAAAATGCATATTTCAGACGTCTGAAATATAGGGTTCAGACGTCTGAATCGTGTTCTGAAAAACTTTTATTTTTTCAGATTCAGACGTCGGAATCCATGATTTCAGACGTCTGAATCTGCTGTCTGGGCTCTATTTGCCTCTTTGCTTGAGAATTCCAATTTTATCGATTCGTGATTATCCAATTTATTGATTATCACTTATTATCGACTTTGATGACTTCTTTTATATCGGGATTTTTGGGAATATCCATTTCGATGGATTCCGTAATCGATTTCTTTGGATTTTTTTCACGTCTTCGAATGTGAATTTTGATGATTGATTGTTTCTACAATCATTTCTATGATTTGTCACTTTTAAAATACAAAGGTTTCAGTACTAGTAGTAAATATCAAAACTCTTTCATCAAAACGATTTCAACACTATTTTATTACAAAGCTCGTTTCTTAAAACCGATTTCCAATCTATTAGTATATACAAACCTTTACCTCACCCATATGAGAAATCTAATTAAACGACTTAGAAAAACAAGTGGTATGAAACGCTTGCGTTTACTTCGTCGGTTAATTCTTGGACTTGTTCGATTGAATCTCTTGCGATAAATTTTCTAGTGGAGATCTACAATTTGTTCGTAAATATTTAAGTCAAGCTAGTGTTTATGGGACATGAAGCTAAACTCGTATATTTACTAGCTTAGTGTAATTGACACTTCTTGATGATCCATGATGTTCATTTTATGGTTTAGACTAGCAATGTGCGATGTCTCTTTGTCCACGTGGAGGACTGTACCTATTTAGGTGCGTCGATGTTTGTTTATGCATGGGTCGTACCTATTTAGGTGCGTAGATGTTTGTTTATGCATGGGTCGTACCTATTTAGGTGCGTCGATGTTTTTTTAAGCATGGGTCGTACCTATTTAAGTGCGTCGATGTTTTTTTTATGCATGGATCGTACCTATTTAGGTGCGTCGATGTTTGTTTATGCATGGGTCGTACCTATTTTGGTGCGTCGATGTTTGACTGTGCATGGGGCGTATCTCTTTAGGTGCGTC
Source organism: Allium cepa (assembly GCA_030765085.1). Lineage (NCBI taxonomy): Eukaryota > Viridiplantae > Streptophyta > Magnoliopsida > Asparagales > Amaryllidaceae > Allium > Allium cepa. The sequence goes on along the minus strand of CM060944.1, from coordinate 497,915,648 downwards.
GATGTCCGGTTTATGGAATAGCATTCCGTTTGGGATTGGCCATCCCCTTGTGATTTTTGGATTTCTAATTGATGATTTCTGGAATTTATGTTTCATCAACTTTTACAATCGGCATTGATATGCATGTCATTTTTTGTGGCTTGGTGAATTAAATAAAGAATATGACATTCTTTTTGATGCTATGAGATTCCTTAGATATTGTACGACTTTTGTGGATTTTCTAATGTATACTTGTCTTAGTATGACATTTTTGGTTATCATACGTTTTATTATTATATCTCTTCTTATATCTCATTTTATCTGATAATTATAGCTAGATTGATCCGTTTATTATTTTCTTTTTAAATAATACTCAGGTCAGAATGAGATTTTCAGGTGCTTCTGCTTGACTCCTCATCTGGGATTATTATTCTGACTTTTGGCTAACTACTTAGATTAGTAGTTTATTTTGTTGTATACATTTGAGATATAGACTCCATGATGTATAATTATTCTTTTGTGTAGCACTTGTAACCATTCCTTTGTGATATTGTGGATCTTGTTAGATCACTACTCTGATATACACTTTTATGTGTAATATTCATATCTGTTTCTGCCTTTGAGATATGAACTTCTGTGACTGATTTGTGTTATGATATTTCTATATTTGTTTCCGAAGACTACATATAGCCACTGTGTAGTAGCTTTGAGTTTGTGTCGATATGTCGGATTTCCTTTTTGATGAAAAGTTATATTTTTTATCTGGCATATCGGTGCTCGTACAAAGCCATTACACGGATGGTCGCTCCTCAACAGCCTTATTCTCCATGCTAGTTGACGGCATTACCCCTTAGTGTCCTTGGCTAGCGTGTGTATAGAGGTGGTGCATCACAGCTTGGTATCAAAGCCAAACTTCGGAACAATGTAGAATAATCTAGCAAGGATCATGTCCTAAGTCTTTCTTAGGAATTGTGTCTTAGGATTTATCCGAGTCTTAGGACCAGTTGTATCCTATTTTCTTTTATGATTACTTGTTTTATTAATCAAGTTTGATTGAAATTTATTTTGAGAATAACTTTTTCCTCTTCTTTCTTTCTTTCTTAAAGAAGAGCAATGGTTAGACCTGGTCATCCCAGCGCCGGTCAATCTAGTGCTACTCCTCCAGATGGAGTATTCATGTCTGCCCAACAACTTTTGGATCTTGTAAAGAATCAAAGATTTATCCGTGCTTTGGGTAAGAACCCCGAAAGGATTTTACCTTTGAAACTTGAAGTTCCTTTCAATCAGCTAGTGGATATCACTCTTCAAAATAAAGAGGTTTTTAAAGGAAGTGATAGTGATATTGGGATTTCCAAGAAGAGGCATATTAAGTTCAAAAGCCCTAATCCCAATAAGAAAGTGAAGCAAACTACTTTGGTGGCAAAGACTCCAATCCCTAATCGCAGAGGATGCTACAATTGTAATTCTAAGGAACACTATGTAATTAAGTGTCCGAAACTTCTTACTTGCCGTTATTGCAAAAGTTCGGGTCATCTTTTATCTTCATGTCCCAAACTTCCATGCAAGAGAGAGGGAAAGCTGAATGTTATGCAAGCCCCTAGCAATACTTCTCTTAGTCAAGGTATTTCACATTCAATCCTTGATTACATTTGTTCTGTGATTATCCTTTTCGAGTTCTTGTTGATATGGGTTCATCTCATTATTTTATATCAAAAGAACTTGTTGATTCTTTTTCTTTAAAACATTTTGGGCTTGGTGACTTCTTTGAGAATTGCGAATCCTGTTGGTGGATCCGCAACACTCACTTTGTTTCTTTGTTTTGATGCCGAGATTATTTTATGTGATTTTTTTCTTTTCCGAGCCGATTTGCATATTATGCATTACTTAGGCTTCGGAATTGATTTTTGTGAAAGGATTGATTTAGTCATTGTGAAGTCCATATCCTATGTCCCGTGTGGACTATCCATCTTCAACATTTCAATCTGTTAAGCAGATTTCTATTTGTATTTGTGATTTCGATTCCAATTTGGTGACATCATTTTATTCTTTAAGCCAACATGTTGAGTCAAGTGTTATTTCTTTCATTTGGGTAGTTGTGAATTTTCCGGTATTTTTGAGCTTGTCTTAGGATTATCTCCTAAGCAATCTTTTGAGTGGTGTTAAGGTCTTTTCAACTCGACCTTGCCACCAGTTTTCATTTGCTACGAGTCGCGGAAGTTAGCATTCCACTTACCGCATTTCGCACTCGTTATGATTCTTATGAATGACTTATTATGTCATTCAGTTTGTCCAGCTTATTTCATCCATTTTATAAATCGAGTATTCTATGATTATTTCGATGAGACCATTCTTGTATTTATTGATTTTGGATGAAAATAAAAATTTAAAAATTTTACAAATCTTTTTCATAAGATTTATTTATAAGTATAGTTGGATTTTGTTCTTAAACAAGCAAAGAATATTCTTAAAACTTTTTAAGAGACATTTTTGTCGTGTAGAAGATGATTTTGTGATTGTATCGTCCATTTAGTGTTTTAAGAATTCTGGTCGATGCGCTTGAACAACGTTATCGATAGGAATCTCCTAAACTCTTTGATGAGGCAGTCCGACACGATATATTGACTTGTAAAAATGTAAATTTTTCTAGAAAGATAATTACATAAAGATAACTGTGATTTTGAAAGTTTTAGCTTTTTGGGAAAGAGGATTATTTAAAAGAACTCTTTTCTGATACTCTTATTCTTGTGATTCCCGAAGGGAACCAAGGCTTTATCTTTTGTATCAATGCTAGTCGTATTGGTTTGGGTGCCGTCCTCTTGCGAAAGAGAATGTTCTACCACTTGTGCTTCTAAATCATAAAAGCCGATCGAGACTAGGTATGCCACTCATGATCTAGTGCTCGCGGCTATTGTTTTTGCTTTTAGAGTTTGGCATCATCCTTTTTGGGGGAGAAATTTGTTCTCCACCTCGATCATAAATCTTTGGAATATTTATTTTCTCACAAGAAACTTAATTTGCGTCAACCACGTTGGCTCGAGTTCCTTGCATCTTATGATCTTGATATTCCTTATATACTCCCGGGAAAGGAGAATCGTGTTTCCAATGCACTTAGTTGTAAGCAACGAGTGGATGTTTCTTCGATGATATCCAAATGGAATGATCTTTTTACCAAGTTCATCGGACGTTTCAATGTATCTCGTTTTATTGAGCTTCGTCTCATTTCTTTCATGGACTAGCGTCCGATGTTCTTTTATGGTGTTCGGTTCATCGGATGTACCGTTATTGTACTACATTGATGTCCCGGCTTTTCGGTTCATTTGATATACCGTTTGTACTGCGTCGGTGTTTTGAATTGTTTGTGCTTTGGTTCATCTGGCGTACCATTATTGTACTACGCCGTTGTTCCAAATCATTTGAGTTTCTAGTTTCTCGGGCGTACCATTATTGTACTCGTCGTTGCGCCGACTCAATTTTCTGCTATTCATGACGTTTCCCACATCTGTCAACAATGGAAATGTCTTAGGGATTTCGATTTTTTTATTCTTGAGGCCGGTGTTATTGAAGAAATTAATGTTTCACCAGATTTAACTTATGAGCAACATCTTATTCATATCATTGCTTCGAAGGTTAAACACCTTTGAAATAAAGATTTCCCTTTTTGTGAGAATTCAATGGTTCTCAAATCCTAAGGATTTCTCTTGGGAATCCAGAGAATTCATCGAGCAAACACGTTAGGGCTTACTCTTTCGTGCTCTTTATGGTGAACTTCTTATTTCAAATTTCTTTTGTATTCGTATGCTTTTATATTTGTTACTATTTATTTTCTTCTTAAGTATTGCGAGGACGCAATTTCTTTAAGGAGGGGAGTCTGCACAACCCGCATATTAATCGATTGTATATTTAAATATTTTATTTAAACATAGCATCGTTTCTCGGATTTTAGTCCGAAAATCTACTTTTTGCGAACAATTGAATTAGGATTCGAGACCACTTCCATCGAGTTCAAAATGCCGTTTGTGACCTTTTTGAGTATAAACTTCGATATGTTTGGAGTTAGTAGAATTTGCTACTTTATCACTTAGGGCTTTGGGATGGGTTTTAGCCCATTAACCCCACTTATCAACCTAGCTCCAACCCTCTTCTCTTCATTCCTTCATAATTTCCTAATACATTCAAGCTTCATCAAAAATGGGGAAAGAGAAAAAGAATTAGGAAATCCTAAGCCCTAGTTTCCATTTGCAAATTCAAGTTCTAGCTCCATAATTAATGAGAAGCTATTGGTAAGCAACTCCTTCTTCTTCTCCAACTCATTCTTTTTTCAATTTCAGAAAATTCCTAAAACTAACTTAGGAAATGTTCTTCTTTTGAGCTTAGATTCAAGCTCCTTGGGTTGTGTTGAAGAGTGGTTGTTCTTCCTTTTGTTTTCAAGCTTCTCCTTCTTTGTTTTCGGGTTTAAAGGTGAGATTTTTATCTCACATCTTAGTCTATAACTATCTTTGATTGCTAGATATGAATTCCTAACACTTATTCATATGCATTTGATTTTGATTTGGATTGATTTGGTGAGTATTCCAATTTTTGGTGTTTTAGTCTAATTTTATGAAATCCTATTATGGATATTTGGACATTGATATTCGAGGCGTATCGAAGAGCCTTTAAGGCTGGGTTGTCGCTTGGCATAAATCCTTAGTCGTCGTTGCTCGTTCGATCGCTCCCAATAATCGTTTGGCCATCTTTGGCCTAGGTTCAGGGAATGCCTGAAATTCAATTTTCAAACGTCTGAATTTGTATTTCCATACATCTGAATATTATACTGGGAATTTTTATTCCCCAGTATTCAGACGTCTGAATCATATCTTCCAAACGTCTGAATTGGTTCGAATTGAACCAGAAAGGAAATAGGCCAAAAATGCATATTTCAGACGTCTGAAATATAGGGTTCAGACGTCTGAATCGTGTTCTGAAAAACTTTTATTTTTTCAGATTCAGACGTCGGAATCCATGATTTCAGACGTCTGAATCTGCTGTCTGGGCTCTATTTGCCTCTTTGCTTGAGAATTCCAATTTTATCGATTCGTGATTATCCAATTTATTGATTATCACTTATTATCGACTTTGATGACTTCTTTTATATCGGGATTTTTGGGAATATCCATTTCGATGGATTCCGTAATCGATTTCTTTGGATTTTTTTCACGTCTTCGAATGTGAATTTTGATGATTGATTGTTTCTACAATCATTTCTATGATTTGTCACTTTTAAAATAAAAAGGTTTCAGTACTAGTAGTAAATATCAAAACTCTTTCATCAAAATGATTTCAACACTATTTTATTACAAAGCTCGTTTCTTAAAACCGATTTCCAATCTATTAGTATATACAAACCTTTACCTCACTCATATGAGAAATCTAATTAAACGACTTAGAAAAACAAGTGGTATGAAACGCTTGCGTTTACTTCGTCGGTTAATTCTTGGACTTGTTCGATTGAATATCTTGCGACAAATTTTCTAGTGGAGATCTACAATTTGTTCTTAAATATTTAAGTCAAGCTAGTGGTTATGGGACATGAAGCTAAACTCGTATATTTACTAGCTTAGTGTAATTGACACTTCTTGATGATCCATGATGTTCATTTTATGGTTTAGACTAGCAATGTGCGATGTCTCTTTGTCCACGTGGAGGACTGTACCTATTTAGGTGCGTCGATGTTTGTTTATGCATGGGTCGTACCTATTTAGGTGCGTCGATGTTTGTTTATGCATGGTCGTACCTATTTAGGTGCGTCGATGTTTTTTTAAGCATGGGTCGTACCTATTTAGGTGCGTCGATGTTTGTTTATGCATGGGTCGTACCTATTTAGGTGCGTCGATGTTTGGTTATGCATGGGTCGTACCTATTTTGGTGCGTCGATGTTTGTTTATGCATGGGTCGTACCTATTTAGGTGCGTCGATGTTTGTTTATGCATGGGTCGTACCTATTTAGGTGCCTCTATGTTTGTTTATGCATGGGTCGTACCTATTTAGGTGCGTCGATGTTTGTTTATGCATGGGTCTTACCTATTTAGGTGCTCGATGTTTGACTGTGCATGGGGCGTATCTATTTAGGTGCGTCGATGTCCGGTTTATGGAATAGCATTCCGTTTGGGATTGGCCATCCCCTTGTGATTTTTGGATTTCTAATTGATGACTTCTGGAATTTATGTTTCACCAACTTTTACAATTGGCATTGATATGTATGTCATTTTTTGTGGCTTGGTGAATTAAATAAAGATCATGACATTCTTTTTGATGCTATGAGATTTTTGAGATATTGTATGAATTTTGTGGATTTTCTAATGTATACTTGTCGTAGTATGACATTTTTGGTTATCATACGTTTTATTATTATATCTCTTCTTATATCTCATTTTATCTGATAATTATAGCTAGACTGATTCGTTTATTATTTTCTTCTTAAATAGTACTCGGGTCAGACTGAGATTTTACAGGTGCTTCTGCTTGACTCCTCATCTGGGATTATTATTCTGACTTCGGCTAACTACTTAGATTAGTAGTTTATTTTGTTGTATATATTTGAGATATAGACTCCATGATGTATACTTATTCTTTTGTGTAGCACTTGTAACTATTCCTTTGTGATACTGTGGATCTTGTTAGACCACTACTCTGATATACACTTTTATGTGTAATATTCATATCTGTTTCCGCCTTTGAGATATGAACTTCTATGACTGATTTGTGTTATGATATTTTTATATTTGTTTTCGAAGACTGCATATAGCCACTGTGTAGTAGCTTTGAGTTTGTGTCGATATGTCGGATTTTCTCTTATGATAAAAAGTTATATTTTTTATCTGGCACATCGATGCTTGCACAAAGCCGTTACACGGATGGTCGCTCCTTAATAGCCTTATTCTCCACGTTAGTTGACGGCATTACCCCGTAGTGTCCTTGGCTAGCGTAGGTATGGAGGTGGGGCGTCACAAAGTTCCTGCCTAATATCTACCTATTTCTGTTCCAATCCAATGCACAAGATCATACGTATATACACACATCCAAACAAATATATATATATATATATAGAATTATCTAATTTATACATAGATGCATGTGTAGAACACTCACCAGTAAAGCTTCCTGTTTCTTCTTTTGCACTTTCCAGATCACACATGCATAATTACTTTACAATTTTCCTATGTATAGTAGTATAATGAGGTGTTGAGATACACATGTACTAATTTGGGAATTTAATGGGTTTTATTTAATATAGAGTAAAGGTGATAAGGTTTAATAATGTTCCTAAAGCTAAGAAGATTCTCAAAAGGATGGAAGTACACATGAATGACTAAACCGAGAGAATTCCAGATAAGAGAAGTCTGAATATTGAGTTGCTGGACCTAGCCATGTGAACTTTAAATTAGTTCTGTGTATATTTTACTCTTATTTCTTTATTTTCCATTTAATTCATTTATTAAATAAATAATAAATTCCTTTTAATATATACACATATAAATATATATAACCTCATTTACCATTAGTATTAAACTTATATAAAATTATTTATTCAATTTTTAACATATGTAAAATTGTTTAAAACTTAATGTAATTAATATTATTCCAAGATATTTAAATTCATCATTTATTAATAATTTATAGTTCCCAAAATATTTAATCCCAATATGTTGATGCCAAGAATGGCACCAACACCTAAATATCAGATGAAAGCACCAAGAATTTAGGGACCCAAATCAAATAAGCAAAGGCAAGAAGAAAAACAAGAACACGCAAGCACTTTTTATAGTGGTTCGGCATATTCTCCAGCCTACGTCCACTTTAAACTTTTTTGTTATTCGTTTTTTCTTCGAGTTACAACTACTTTCATCAGATCTGAACATAATCTAGTGAATCTTGCATTACAATGGAGTTTCTAGAGTATATTTAGGGAAGGAGATAAGAATGAAGAAGATGTAGATTTTTCATCCCTTCTTCAGTTGCTAAGGGCTGATATTTATAGAGAAACTCACCGGTAGAACTAGAAGCCTACATTGAATAAAGTCTAAATACAAGTCCAAGTGTACAGAAGGGAACATGTTGGCCTAATCCCCAACAAAAACTACCCAGTACCGAGTGTTTCCTCTCGTTACCAGGTGGTTTTTTCGAGGTGAAAGTCCTTTATCTTATTTTTCTTGCCTTTGCCTCTAATTTGATGCATCTCAAACCCTTTTCACTTGAAGATCAATTTCTTTTTGAGGACTCACCTGATATCATCTGTCTTCTCCATCTTTCTTCTCCGAAATCCTTAGTGTTTCTTGTTTATCTTATGGAAAAAGAGCTTCTTCATGATTATTTGAAGAAGTGGTTGGAGTATAAGGAGATTGGGAGGTGCCAACTAGAAGAAAAACCTCTCGATATCGAGTGGTCCACTTAGCTCAATTTTTCCTTAAACTTTTTGCGTGTGATTCTTCTATTCTTCTAAGCATGTTTCCAAGTTCATGAATCGTTTCATCTTTTTGGCCTTCTAAATCCAGTTGAAATCTGCTAGGTCAAAAAGCGGGTTAACACTTACCCCCCAAAGTACACCTTTCGAATGTAATGTGTACTTTGCTCAAGAACAATTCAACGGTGGTCAATCTTCGACGGTTGAGCTCTCTGGCTATTCATTGACCTTGACCTTGATGAATTGTCCAGTTCCTTCAGATTCTCTTACAAGCTCAAGATATCATATTGTATATCAAAATAATCCTGTGTTCACTTAGAATTTATCTATTTTATTCTGATTATAAGGCGTTCAAATTCTTATCTTAGGTTAATATCTATTCCAAAGTTCGATCTCACTGAATCATATATCGTCCAATCTATTATTTGATGTCTCCATATTGTTTAATCATCCAATCTAGGGTTCGATCTCTTTGAATCGTTTAATCATCCAATCTAGGGTTCGATTAATCATCCAACATTGGGTTCAATCTCTTCATATCCTTGCTGATCCCAATCCACTCGCTCTCCTGCAAAGGGACTTAATGACAAGCAAGTTCATCCGCTTACTCTCCAGTAAGGGGACTTTCTTTTGATCCCTCTGGCCCCTTGTTGAGCCCAATCTACTCGCTCTTCGACGAGGGGACTCAATGACAAGCAAGTCCATCCACTTACTCTCCGTATGGGAACTTACTTCTTGTGATCACCGCCCCATCTCTCTGGACGAGACTACCATGATCAATATCAGTCATCACATTCAAGTAGATTTCAGATATCAATTATTCAAATCAGAGAAAGAAAGAAAACATCATAAATACTCATCTTAAACATCCGACTCAGAGCGCTCCTAGACACTAATCGAGGTCTCATACATGTGTAAGCAATTTGAGGTTATTATCGCCTAAACAAAAGGCAAAGTGCAAGAAATGAACCCGACTCCTATCCATCCAGATCATGGGATTACCATCCTCGACCCAGATCCTGGGTCGTTCCTTGATGCATTCGCTATAAATAGTGGCTGCTCCAGCTATGATATCGTAGTTCGGTTCCTTACTGTTAATGCAAAAAATGGATCAACACCCAAGAATAGGCTGTGGGGAAACTCTGAGACCTAAATCTAGTAGATAGTAGTAATAATAAAAGAAATATATAGCAATAAGAAAATAAGACACAAGGCTTTATAGTAGTTCGATAATCTTTTGCCTACATCCACTTTATAGCTTTGTTTCTTATAGATTTGATTGAGATTACAAAGGATTTGAGTGGGAGTAAGTCACAAGTACAGGGGTTAGACTAATTCTAAGTCTTAGAATTGCCTAGAGTAGCTGTCTTGGTGACTATTGTATGGAGGGAGAAGATGAAGAAGAGGCAGAGCTTCCACGTAATGAAGGTAGAAACCAAATCCCTTCTTGGTTGTTCTATGGTTTGTATTTATAGGAGTAACATCCATATTGAATTAGAAGCCTGCTGCCAGAGAGGTGTAGTCTTCGACCCAAGATAGTATGGAAAAAATTGAAAGTGGTACGAGTTAACATGACAAATCGGTACCGAGTTATAGCTATAACTCGGTACCGATTTGTCCCCTTAGTGGGAAACTCGATGCTTCCTCATGTACTACGCTTCTGACTTCATTTTGTAGTGTGTTTTCATAGCTTGATGACTCATTTTGATGATCTTTCCTTCATAACCTGGCTTATTCTGCTATTTACTCGAGTCAACTCATCAGTTCTTGAGATAAGTCATCTAGAACTTTACGAAATCGCTTGGGCTTGCTTATAATAGATAGAGAATGGGTAATGAAAGTTGGAGCTTTCAACCATGGAGCGTCATAACTCGATACTGAGTTATGGCCATGACTTGGTGCCAAGTTATGGAGTTAGCTCCATAGTGGCCTAAATTTCCTCATCCTAGTTCTCTTGCTTAAATGAGCCGACATTCCAAGTTTCAAGTCATCCGGTCTCCTTTCTTGATGTTCTATCTTCTAAGGACTTCTGCTTAATCAAAAACCCAGTAAACATTTGCCCCTTGGATTATGCTTTTGTTGGAAACAAAGCATGCTTTGGAATGAGGTAAGTCTTGATCTATTATCCTATGAATTATAGTTGAGTATTGGATTCCATCTCGAGATATTTTCATTTAGCTAGTTTCCACTTAGCTATTGGCTTTGATTTGAATTCGAATTCCAATTTTTGCACCGTCGATGCAATCTTCATTATAAAAATTGCATAATGCTTTAACTCGGCATGTTGGATCCATGAGTGGTTTGGAGATGACTCGAGCGAGAAACGATAACTCGGTACTGAGTTCTGACTTAGCAGAATTTTCAACAAAAAATCTTCCCTACTTAAACAATTTCCCTAAGTTATCCTTTCACTTGTCTCTGTACACTTTGAGCTAAGCAATCCTCCTACCCAAGCTTCCATTGTCTCCAACCAACCCAAACTAGGGTTTCTATGCCTCCAACATGACTCTGCCTGCACCTCGACCCCATCCTACCGTCGACACCTTGCTTTGCTGCCGCCTGGACAACTCCCCATTATCTTGCCTGTCCATCATCGCATAAGTCGCCATTCATCAACTCAAACCCAAGCTTTGCCACAAAACCCTAGTCTTTTCCCTAGATCTTAGGTGAACTTGAAGGTGGTGATGGGAGAGGCGGCTATCCAGACTTGGTCGATTTCAATTTGGGTGAAAATAATTGATCTTTGGGCATGCCTAACCGGACGTGGATTTGAAATTTTTCCCTAGGTGAACACGCCGAATTATGGAGTTGAACTACGCTTTTCTTCTAAGAAATTAACAAAGTCCTGATCGTCGAATAGATTCTGATTTGACGATCTACCCTGGATTTGCTCACATTAGATTGATTTCATCACATCGCCTTTCTATTTCTGCATTTCCAGTGATCCTAAAAAGGAAAGCTTTCCGCGTCGCTCTGAACAATGAATTCGTTATCGACCGATCAATAGCGGGTAAGTGCAGAAAAATGATTTCAAAGGATGATGTGGAACATTTTTTCAATACGAGTGAGCTATCTACACCGGATGGTCTGTTCGTAGTGTTCGGGACGCAAGACTCATTTCATATAGACAAAAAACTGCATTTTCCTTGGTCAATGCTTAGAATTAGATTGTTCAGAACACACCGACTCCCTTTGGATTCCAAGTGTTAACCACATGGGAAGACATATTGAAAATAAAGCATTATGACTATGATCAATGTGTTTTATTCTCTAGGATGACGCACCAGTCATCTCGCCGCAAGTCTAGTGAAGAGGTATCCACACCTTCAAAAGCAAATCATCAACTTCCCCAGTTCCTAATCTATATCTACGTGTTCAAGTCAACCTATTTCTACCAACTTCTATGGACCGCTTGTTCCCGTTGGACTTATGATCAGTTGGCTACCTCCCGGGATAAGAACCCTGACCAACCCTCCAGAATAAGTGCCTTCAATCCTAATGGCCAAGAAGCTAAGGAACATATGTGCGCATCATGGAATTCCAGAGAAAGATATTCGATTTCCTATTCGAGGTGAATTGCCAAACAATCCTCCAGAAAATTTTACTGCATGCAACCAGTACAAGTGTCTAAGCTATGTTGTGCCGCCGTTTAGTCGATTCCTATCGGTAGTGCACTAGGAATTAGGGCTTGTGCTATTCCAAATCCATCCTAACGGCTATGCACTCCTAAGTTCAGTATACATTCTGTTCATAATCAAGCCTGCATGGCTACCAAGGATGAACAAGCTGATATTCCTTCTACAGTTTGAGAGACGTCAAGATTACCCTCTTTTATAATCGTAGAAGCGTGGAGAGGTTGCAAGCTGATCGAAGATCTCCATAACAAATGATCATCTTTTAAGAATGAATATTTCTTTATTCGGTGTCCAGAGGGTTTCAACCTTCTCTAGATATCAGGAAATAAGTCTATGTTCCTTAGTTCTTACACGACTAGAACGATTCACGTTCCTAACTATCTTTATCCTTTTCTGTAGTTGTCCCAAGGCAGGAAAGCAACGACAAGATCAAAGCAATTTTTGAATCTCTGAAAGCTGTAAGGGCTTTCGAGCACACAATAGAGTTCCTTCTAATGAATGAGAACCTTCGACGGTTCGGCTTGCTTCATCCTAAGATATTTTCCATGAATGAAGAGCCCTGAACTTCCAATGGCTCTAGGAGGCACACTCATTCTTTTACCCGTACCCATAACTCTGATGAGGTGGCCCGAGGGGACTAGCTGGCCCATTGAGTGACATTTAGGCTGATGAAGTTCTTGAAGCTGACGCGAACTTACCTTCCGGAGAGACATTATGAGAGATAAGATGAGATGCAGAGAATTTCCCTGATCCCTGGGCAAGAAGATGAACTGTTCTGAAGGAGAGACAGGAAACAATGATAGTAAAAGGAGGGGAAGAAGGTTAAGATGATGATGATAGTGACTTTCACATCTCCGAAGAAAGAGATGAGTCTTTTGGCAAGTCGCTAGATATGAGCTCTGATCTCCCCAACTTACCTTCTCCGGATCTGCTAATCATTAAGGTATTGAGTCCTGAGCTCCCGGTCTCCATTCCTCTAGAACAACCCATTATTAAAACTGCATAATCTATTAGGACCAACCTGCTACAACTACCATCAGAGATAGATCGACTTCTGATTTTCTATAAAATATCTTCACTCATGTGAATGAATTCGGGTATATCTCGATTAACGAGATGATAGGTAAGATCGACTCGCAAATCGACATCTCTTTTAGCGCTTTTATGAGCGAAGGTGGAAAGATTCTAACCCTTAAACCATGTCGACATGGTTGGTAGAGTACATAGGGGGTCAACGAAACTACACACTTCACTTTAGGGATACAGATACACATTTCTACATCGAGTCAACTTTCCTATTCAAAGTGATAACTCCACTTTCTTTTTTGTTTCACATTCCATGGGTCATGGGATGTACGACCGACTTCGTCAAAAATATGGCTCCTATAACGATCAAACTTTGGATCCATCCCACCACTCTTATTATGAAATAGACGAGGAGAGGAGGAAGAGAAGGAGGTAAAGCCCCGCCACTTGGAGAGAGAGCACGAGAGGGGAGATAAAAAAAGGGATGATGAGAGTAGTGCTTCTGGCAATGTACACATGTGCCACAAAGATTTTCATGAATGCCACGAGGCTTCATAATCCATTGCTCCCCCTCACACCGAAGCTCAAATAGTTGCAATGAGGAAGTCCCTTCGTCCTGAGCCATAACTACTGTAGCTGCTCCCGATTCTTATAGCCAAAGGGAAAATTCGTACTCCCGCCTGGTCCACCCATGCTCCAAGCTGCCTCCCCACATTTATTCTTAAAGGGTGTTAAGTTTGACAAAAACATTAAGCCCGCCAATAGAGCTACTTCTTTATTTAATCTTGAGATAGTCCGCGAGGACTCAAAAGCTGGGTTTGATTGGCAACATCTCGTGAATGCCCTTTTGGACAAGAATGGAATAAATTATTAAAAAATTCTCTCATTCGAGGCTAAGGGCAGACCATGATAAAGCGATCTAGGATTTTGATACTGAAATGGGAAAGCTGAAAAGGATGCAGCCCTAAAGGGAAAGGCTGCCAACGACAAGTTGTTAACCAAGGCAAATTGGGCTCATGATAGAGCGCTTATCATGATTAAAGATCAGATCAAGGACACTCATTGAGAATCCAGCAAAATGATAGAGTAGATCAGCATTGTAGATTACTATCAAATCCCGATATCCAACCAATGATGGTTAAGCTACCGCCATCGTCGAACAAGCTGCTGAACTTACCTGATTCTACGAGAATGCACAATTGGTTAAGGAGAAAGAAAAAGTTAAAGGTGGTACTAGCAGAAGAGATCGATCATTTAGTCATGCGATCAGAGCTTTTGGAGCTTCAAAAAGAGTATGATGAGGCAATAGGCCAAATGGATGTCAACGTACTTCACCTATACACTTGCAATGTGATGAACAAGGCCAACTTGAAATGGCTTGGCAATGATTATCGTTGGACTCTCACCATGGTTTGGGAGGAAGTGCTGGTGAGAAGGATCAGGCTAGGGATATGTGCTTCGAGGAGGAATTAATGGCTTACCTCAGCTCTGAAGACATAGACTTTTTGGTAGTCGGTAGACAGATAGACAGATACTTTGAGAAAAGAAAGAGAAGGATGCCGCCGCCAAGGCTTTTGCTGGCCCGAGCTCTTTGCGTCAGCATGAAACACTTGTTCCTACTTCACAAGAGAAAATGGTTATTGTTCCAACATCCACAACTACTGTTTCCAAAGCTGCTCATGTTCATCTATCTTCTGAAGCCTTAAGTTAGCCACATCTTTCTTCAACTATAGTGTGACCCTCTGAGATGGGGACTGGTGGAGGAGACTTCCAAGTTGTAGTTCATGACCAAACTCAAAAATCCATATCAGCTATTTCCCTCGTCTCTCCAGTCATGCGCTTCGATTCTATAACTGTGTTTCCTAAATTATAAATCAACCAACTCTTCCTTCGCTGCCTCCAGCTTCTCAGAGCTTAGGTGCCACTGCTCTACTTGCTGCTTCTGCCACCATCTTTGTAGTTACTTTTGGCATGATTCTTGTCTTTAGCTTTGGTCCTAAATCCAATTTTAAGCAGATAGAAGCGCAGCAATATCTAGAGGACATATCCTTATCTATGGACAAAGAGGCAGTAGTTACTAGAGTCGGTGCCAATAAACAAGACAATGATGGCAGAGAGGTTGGAAGAGGAAGAGAAAAGGCTTCAACTGAAGAAGGAAAAGGAGGAGGTGAAGTGCAAGACTCCGACCACTATCAAGCTACGGATGTCAAAGGTGGAAAGCATGGCTATCGGAGAATCTGAGGGGTCTGGTCCAAACGTAGAAGGAGAGATTGATAAAGATAATAGGAGGAAGGTCCAAATATGCCTAGCCAGAGGCAGCAAAGGCGAGAAGAAGTGATGGTGCACTCGAGCTCTAACGGAGTGGAGTTTCGATGGTCCTTTCGTATGTGTCTTTTGAGTCCATACTTGGTATTTTTCCTTGTTGCATTAGTGGAGTCTGTATTTTGCATTTGTTATGTCCAAATAGGGCGATATTGTGCGGGTACAGCCCCCACTATCTGAATTGTTCAAAGAATGATACTACTAAATAAAAGGTTAGCATTTTTGTTGCAATCTTTCTTATGTACTTTCCATACACTTTACATACTATTCCTGTTTATATACCATTATGTGTGTACATAATGAGATTGCATATCTTGCAATTTCCATATTATATACTATTGTACTGTCTGATGTGTGTATTTACCACAACTCTATGCATGTAAGTAGTGTGAGTAGTGCTCTATGAAGATTCATTTCAGGATGAGATCTCCCACTTTGAAAGTGCGATTGCGAACCTTGGTGTTGAAGTGTCATGCTTCTCTTTTCTGGTGAGCGGTGGTCCTTAGTTCAGCTTCCTTCCGCTTCTTATCGATCTGGTCAAGCGAATCAAACATGATCTGCTTATTTTCTTTTTGATTTAAGTGTTGCCTCTGATGAGAAGGGACTTCCAGTTCCATTGGGATCATCGCTTCTGAACCATATGCCAAGGTGAATGGTGAGTGCCCAATCCTAGATTTGTGTTGTTTTGGGAGCCCATAATGGAAACGGAAGCTCATAAACCCAGCTTTCATTAGCCGCTTCTTGATGGTGGATTTGATGATTTTTTTTTACTGCTTCCACTTGCCCATTTGCCTGCAAGTGCACAACCGTGGAAAAGCTCATCTCGATCTCATAACGCTTGCAGAAGCCCTTGAATTCAACACTCTCAAGCTGAGTTCCATTGTCTGTGATGATTTTCTATGGTACTCCAAACATGCAAATAATGTTTTTTTTACAAAGTTAATCACTTTTTTAGTGGTAATGGTAGGAAGCGGTTTCGCTTTAGCCCATTTGGTAAGGTAATCAATTGCAACGATAGCATATTTGGCTCCTTCTTTTTCTATTAGTAACATGCCTACTAGATCAATTCCTCAGATTACAAACGGCCAAAGGATGACCATTTGTGCATGTTCCAAGGATAGAGTTCTCGATATCTTTGAAATCTCTAGCATAAAATCATAATGCTTGGTGTAGTCTGCTGCATCTCGGTTGATTATGGGCCAGAAATATCCATAACGTAGAACCTTCATTGCCAGTATCTCCCCGGTGTGGTTGCTGCAGCTACCTCAGTGGACTTCCATCAAAATCTTCTTGGCTTCATCTTTGGTTACATAACTAAGCATGAGGCGGAGAAGCCTCTCCTATATAGCATTCTATCTTGTAACACAAATCATAATGCCTTTCGAAATAGCTTCTTTGATTAATTCCAGTCTCTGAGGAGTATCCCCCTAGTCAGGTAGTCCTTGATTAGCGCTATCCATGATTCTCCCTCTTCGATGGTCTCTAGAACCCAATCGACATCCATTTGGTCTATATTGGGAACTATCAACACTTCCCCTAGAACCAATCCCATGGCCTGCTTATCTCCAGAGCTGGCTAATTTGATCAAGTAGTCGGCCTTCATGTTTTTCTCTCTGGGAATATGGGCTATGGTGTAGTGTTCGATGTCATTGACCAATTCCCATGCTTCTGACAAGTAGGAAGCATGATTTTTTTCATTTAGCTTTATATTCCCTCTTTACCTGACAAACGACTAGCTGAGAGTCGTTGTAGACATGCGTAGGTTTTATTCTTAGTTCCTTCACAATTTTCAATCCTGCTACCAATGCCTCATACTCTACCTCGTTGTTTTAGGGAACTCTAGTCTTAAGGCATAGCAGATTGATTGTCCTTTGGGAGTCTCAAGCACAAAACATGGTCCTGAGCATAATTCGTTTTTATTACCCTATTGACAAATAGCTTCCATTGTGATGCCACTTCTATTGTCTCCTACTCTTCGTCATCTCGAGTGGTGAGTTCATCGATGAAATCGACCAATACCTATCTA
The DNA here is from genome assembly GCA_030765085.1 of Allium cepa. Lineage (NCBI taxonomy): Eukaryota > Viridiplantae > Streptophyta > Magnoliopsida > Asparagales > Amaryllidaceae > Allium > Allium cepa. The sequence goes on along the minus strand of CM060944.1, from coordinate 497,898,220 downwards.
TTAATTGCATTTCAAGGATGATAATTCACGTTATACTGGATCAATTCAATATTCCACTTTAGAAGTCACCCTGAAGTTCAGATCAATAGAGTACCTGTTTCAAAGGTTGATCCGTCCACACTTTAATTGGATGAGCTTGAAAGTATGGTTGCAACTTCCTTGACGCTATCGGTAAGCAATATGCTAATTTTCCAACTTTGAATAGTTCCATTCATCTCCAATGAAGCGTTTGCTGATGTAGTAGATGGGTTATTGAATTCTGGCTTCCACATGTACAAGCGATGCACTTAGAGCATGGAGGACACTGCCAAGTAGATGACCAATCCTTCTCCTTCCATCAGCTTAGATAGGACCGGTGGAGTCTCTACGTTTTTTGAAAGCTGTCCGGCAATTCTGGTTCCACTAGAAGTTCTTCTTACCTTTCTTCAGTGCATCAAAGAATGGTATACACTTATTCATCACTTTAGAAATGAATCGACTTGATGCTGTGATTTCTCAATTTAAGCTCTATAATTCCTTCTTTGTTGAGGGTGCTATGACATTTCGTAAGGCAACTATCTGCATTGGATTAGCTTCGATGCACCGAGCACAATAATTCTAAGGAATTTTTAGAACGCTATGTCGAAAGAACACTTCAGTGGATTCAGTTTCATCCTATATTTCCAAAGGATTTCAAACACTCCGAGAGATCTTCTAGATGATTTCCAAATACTCATGACTTTACAAGAATATCATCTACATAAACTTCCATTGTCCGTCCGATCTAGTTATTGAACATTATGTATACTTGTCTCTAGAATGTAGCTCCAATGTTCTTCAGACCAAATGGCATTATTCGATAACAATACAATCCCAAGTCAGTAATGAAACTGATGTTCTTTTAATTGGGTTCATGAATCATGATTTGGCTGTATTGTGAGTAGGCATCTATAAATGAGAGTAGTTCATGCCCTATTATTCCATTGACAAGCTGATCAATCCTAGGTAATGGGAAGCTATCTTTTGGGCAAGCTTTGTTAAGGTCCAAGTAATTGACAAAAGACTGCCACTTCCCATTCGATTTCTTGACTAGTTCATGGTCTGATATTCATTCAAGATAAGTTGCATCACGGATAAGGCCGTTGGCCGATAGCTTATCCACTTCTTTGTTCAATGCAGTGGATCGCTCCGACCTAGACTGCGCCTCTTCTGCCTTACTGGTGTGAATTTGGGGTCAATATTAAGTGTGACATGCTATCTCTGACATTATATCACACATATTGAAATGCGTCAAAGTGAACACATCCAGATTAGCTCAAAGAAATTTTATCAGTTCGTTTTGCATCTTGACTCCAAGTTGTGAACCTATTTTCAAGACCCAAGTTAGGTCATCTATGTCGACAGGGACAGCAACCTTAAACTCTGTCAACACCGCCTATTCGTCCCCTACACTCTTCTTCCTAGGGTACATAGTCTTGTTGAAGTGACTATGGTCTACGAGCCAGGGGCCTTTATGTAATTGATATGCTTGCGAGTCACGAATGTGGAGAGTCTTCCCTACATTCTTCCCCCTCTCACATCGTTTGGCTTCGCGCAACTTGGCGATGTAACATTCTCTTGCCGCACTTTGTTCTCCTCTTAGCAATCCAACCTCATTTTCTGTCGCGAACTTCATTGTAAGATACCATCGAGTAAAGCTATTCTAAAAATAGCGAGGGCTGGTCAGTCCAAGGAGGCGAGAATTCGTCGAGACGAAGATTTAAATAAGAACTACCTTTTGTTCTCCTTCTTCGAGTTCTACATGTAAGTCAATCATCCCAACTAGCTGTTTTGGCTCGCTAGTAAATCCCTAAATCTTCGTCCTACAAGCAGTCACATATTTCATGTTGATCTTCATTTGATCGAACATTTGTCGAAAAAGGATGTTAACTAAGCTTCCATAGTCAACCAATACCCTGTGCACAACTACTAGCCTGATTCTAATTGTTACCACCATTGGGTTGAAAGTTGGGGCCTCTATACCTTCAGTATCCCAATTTTGAAATATGATATCACCAGTTATCAACTTCTATTGTTTGGCAGGGGCTTCATCTTTAATGACATAACAGGTTTCCTTAGGAGCATGATTCAAAGCACTAGCATATCGCTCCATCTCACCCCAACTCTTCTACACTGGATGAGGTCCTCCAGTGATGGTGCTTATGATAAGTCTCTGATTGGTTCGATGAGTTCTTTCTCCGCTGGGCCTGGTTTGGTATCCTTGATTGCTCGAAACTTGGGGCCCAGTAAGTTGTTCAGAATTATGTGGTTTCTTCACGTACTGTTGGACCCAATTGTTCCTTATCAGTTTCGCGATTAAGTCCTTCAGATGACGACGTTCATTTTTGTTAAACTCGTGAGTCTCGTGAAAGCAACAAAACTTCGCTGATTTCTTTTATTGTTCAGATGCCTTCCGCTTGGGCGGTTTGTTGTATCGCTCAATTGAAAAAGGTAGATGTTCTCCATGCTATCATTCAACGGTGTATAATCCTTAAGTCTGAGATTCCTTAGACATTTTCCATTCCCATTGCGCCTGCCAAAGTTCTAGTTCCTGAGACGACCCGACTTTTTCTCCTCAAAAGTCGTCTCATCTTTAAGAAAGAAAGGGATAGAAAAGAGAAAAGAAAGAAGAGAAGAAGAAACAACACAAGAATCTCAATAGCGGAACGAATAAATTATATTAATAACATAAATATTACATAGTATACAACAATTATCAGAGTATACAGACAATACAACACATACTAGACAGTTATAAACACCTGTCTAGTTATTACAACTCAATACACAATACAGAAACACTCAGAGATACCAACACAGCGGAAAACTATATATCTATACACGGAAGCCTCCTGCTCCATTGCTCCTCCACAATTCGTCAAAGCTAACCTGAATCCCTTGGCTACTCGTAAAAAATTTGAGTACCCAAGAGTTTAAAGAAAACACAAATAAACTCCGGGTCAGACATGGGTCTGGTGTGAGTAACAGGTTAAAGTTGCTTAACTTTTGAAAAACCTTTTGAAAAGAAAAGGTATCACGTAAGACTTCCCACACATAAACATGGAAAAGTTTTTACCTTACGCTAATCAAAACGTTTGATAGGAAATCCAGTGATATTATAATAGTGTCTAGGGTTTTCAAGTAAATATGAAATAGCCGAAATTGTTACATCTATTAAATTCCAGCTACTAGCCACAAAAGTGGGTAATACAATCAAAACCGATGGCACTTATTGGATTTTGGATTCCATACAATGGCAGGGCTACTGAAGTACCGCCCGTCACAGTACGTGGCCTAGATCACCGTACCGAGGAGTACGCCCGCTCCCCTGCAACACAAAGCCGAACCATTCCTTACTGAACAGTTTCGAACAAGATCACCCGGCAGTTGTGATCAGCAACCGCACCACTAATCCGGAATAAAGGGACATCTAGACAGGGGTAAATCTTGTCCTACTTGGGCATGACCCACTTAGCCTTGCTGCACCTGCCTTGTTTTAGCCCTTCCCGGTTGATGAGGCTTGAGGCTACGATTACCTTTATAGGACATATCACTTAGAATGCTCATCGTCCACCTGACGATGTTCTGAAAGCATTCAATCCATACAAGTTCATTCCGGGTTCGAACGAAACCGAAGGCATTATCTCGTTACACTCATTTTGGAATCACCCTAGTTAATGACGATAACCCTTGCACTCTGAATGTTCATCTTCACTTCAGATTCACGACCTAAAGTTACTTTGGATCGATGTGGTTTTCGGATATCCCAATATGGAAACTCGATCCCGGTCTCATCGAAATCCAAAACGTGTCTTTTAAGGCCAAGTTGTTTTAAAGTTTAAAACAATTCAATTCATTATCTATATACACACAGATAGATAATTCACAATATAACAATGGATAATTAACATTATCATTCATAGATAATCCATATCATTATAAGCAGATAATCCACATCTTCATCACAATGCATCCATATCATACAACAATACTCATCTCATTATTGAGATTACAAACCATACATGGCAACCAATACCAATCATCAACATAAGCAATGATCTAGTGATCACACTATCTGTAATTAATTTAAAATAAATTAAATTCATTACTTAATCTCTAATCAATTTAAAATGAATTAAAGTAATTACTTCATTATTAAAATGCTGCTTAACTTAACCATTAATTGATTACAAATTAATTAAATAATCACCATCTCAATATTCCTTCCATTTAATCATTACTGATTAATAATTCCCTAATTACAATAAGTAATTAGCCTTTAATATTAATTACACAAGTTAATTATACTTAACTCTTTGCAAATAATTAACTTGTAATTACTTAATTAATTAATTTACTAAAGTTAATTACATTAATCCTTTATTAATTTATTACTTCATTTATTGATTATTCCTTAATTAATCAATTCTAAATTACATCATAAATTTTATTAATTAATGATTTCTAATTACAATTTAATTAAATCTCTTTATATAAATTAATTACATAAGTAATTAATCCGCAATTAAACCACATATATATTAATCACCCTTGATTAATAACCATCCAGTAATTAACTACCCTTAATTACTCATTCCATAAATTGAATACTCTTAATTAATTATCCCAATTAATCCCTTGATTAATTACGAAGTAATTTAATCTCCATAAATAAACATCTTTAATTACATCCAGTAATTATCAATTAATTACTTCCCTAAGTAATTACAACCCCATTAATTACATAAAGTAATTATTCATCAATCCCCAAGTGTTTAAATTAATTAAACTTAATTAATTAATATAAACTAATCACATTAAACCAATTAATTACATTATGTAATTAACTCATTAATCACTTCCATAAAGTAAATTAAACTTTAAACAATTTCAAAATTGTTTATTACTAATTAATTAATCTAATTAATTATCTAAATTAATCACATTAATTAATTATTGAATAATCTTAAGTTAGTGACCTTCATTAACATTTCTTAATTACTTAATTAGGAAATTAATTTAGATTAAACATTTTTAATTACAAATTAATTAATTTTTAATTACAATTTAATTAATCTCCAATTATAAATTAATTAAGCGTTAATTACAATCTTAATTAATCTTTAATCACTTGATTAAATAATCTTAATCATTAATTAAAATTTAATTAACAATCCTTAATTTTAGATTAATTAACCTTAATTAATTAACCTCAAATCTTAATTAATCAATTTTAAAAATTATTAATTACTTAATTAATCATCCATATTATTAATTAATTAAATAATTAATTATTCATTTTAAATTATCTTGATAATTTAATGAATCCAATCATTAAATTTTATTTATCTTTCAAAATAACATTTTTACTTGATTAAGCATTTAAAAACAAATTGTTTTTAAATTTACTTTAAATTCCATTTAGACTTCATTTTAAAATTTAAGAATTTAAAATGAATACAAATTTTGACTTAAACAAGATTTTAAAAACAATTCAAACCCTTTATTTCATATGTTAAAAGAAACATCTACCTTCTAAATAAGTATAAAAGAATTAAATCCCAATTTAATTTAAATTCAAATCAATTTTTAAAAATTACTTTTAAATTTCAAAACTGAAATACAGCCTGAACCTTAATTATAGATTTAAACTTAAATCCTTGAAAACTTACTTACATAAATCTTCAAATCATTTAAACTTCCAATGTAATTAAATGTTTTAAATTTAAACTTATTTTATTTTAAAAACTGAAGTTCAAATTTAATTATAGATTTTAAAAACCGAGATTTAATCTCATTTTTAATTTCTAATTTAAAATTTTAAACTTCCAATTCAAACCCAAAGCACACATATGCTTTTACACTTATGAGTTTTGAAATCAAATTTAAATTTAAAAACACAAATGATTTTAAATCTCAGACAATCTAAATTGAATTCATGTTTAAATTTCAGATTTTAAAAACCCAGTTTAAACTTCAACTTGCAATTTAAACTTTACCTTTAAATTTAAAAACAAAAAACAGTTTCTGTTTTATTTGAAATCAAACTAGAATTTAAAATTCAAATTATTTCAAAGACCCAAATTTAAACTAATTGAATTCATATCTAAATTCAGTTTAAATTTTAAACTTAGTTCAGGTTTAAGTTTACATTTTAAGGTCCTACTTTTAAATTTTAAAACAGGAAAAAGGTTTCTGCTAATTCCTAAAACCTGAAACAATCAGGTATACTCGAGCCTCCTTATTTTTACTTCGAGTCATAACTCATACATCTTTGAGTTGAAACCCAATTTCCCCGAGACTATCACGAGGCACCAAATCCTGAAACCCAACATCACCATCATGTACACCACTGCACTGTGCACCTATACATCCTCTCCGACCACCTCGGACCAACATCAACGGCTATGTCCCATCGGCCAGCAACCCCCCCATCTCCCCTTAAACATCAGATTTTCCCAAATCAACTCGAATTTGTATTCGAGTTCAAACAACAAACTTGGAACAGGAAGCTCCAACTCAAACAATACCTGTCAAGAACCACATCCTCATGATTCCAGCCACCGGAAAGACGGAAACTCCGGCCACGTCTTCCTCAAACCACCATTTATCAATACCCCAGAAATGGTTGAACTCGATCACCGAGGAGATCAAATTCAAGCAAAAACAGTGATCCAGTGAAAACTAGGGTTCATGACTGTAAAACCCAATTCACAACCTCAAAAACGAATTGCAACCTGATTTAAGATTTTTCTCATTATCCCAGATTACTTCACCATCTCTAGGAACAGATTCAACTCAAACTAACATAAAAATCAACGGTGTTATTCCAAAATGTATAATACAACGAATTTAAAACTGCACTTTGGTTTAAGCACTATAAATTGTAATATTTGATTTAAAATTCATGAATTTGCTTGATGTTTTTATTTATAAACCTGAAACATAAATTCCTATAGTTTGAATTTCCATCTTATACCAATTGTTGTTCTGTTTTATTCACTTGTAGGTAATATAAGATTTTAATTATCATATGTAAAAATTTTAAAACTTACTTCATCTTATAATATACAAGTTTCATTCAAAAATTAAATCCTAACAACAAACAAATCAAAAGAAAAAGAATTTAGAATCAAACAGAAGTCAGGAATTTGGAGAACAGAAATGCACAGTTAACAATATGCATACATAAACATATTCACATGTAAAAATGTTCACAGCAAATTCATATTTATGTTTATTTCTAATTTAAACGCATGAAACAACTTTTACCTGTTTAATTTATTTTTAAAAATTGAATTACTCACCTGAAAGCAGAAGATAAACAGAGCATAGATTTTCGAAAAACCCCTTTTGCTTTTTAAAACCTTTGACTAGAATGCTTGCTTGAAAACTTGAAATGCTAATGTCTTTAACTTGCATGTAGGCTTTCTTGCTTGTATCCAGATTTTGAAAGATGAATGCATGCTTTTCTTGATTTCCAGAAAAATGCAGCCCTTTGTTTGCATTATTTCCATATTGCAAAAAACAAAATGCAGGGAACAATTCAGGATTTATGCTATGCATTTTTGGAGATGAACTATATGGGGATGTTCAGGTTTGCTTTAATTTGTAAATGCAGGCTTCAGGGTTTTGAAACAGGTGATGCATGATTGAAAATGTTACAGAGATTATAAGTTTTTAAGAGTGATTTGCAAGCTTGGTTCAGGTTGATGAAACTGGTTTGAGAGGAAGTGATTGTAGATTTGTATTTTGAAATGAGGATTTGTTTTAGAGTTTATGAGTTTTTAGCTGAGAATATTTTCTTTGTTTAGAATGAAAATGAGAAAGAATAAAGGAGTGAGTAAATGCAAGTTTATATAACAATATTTTTGATTTAAATTAAAATTAAAGAAAAATTAAAACTAAAATTTGACATATGGCTTGGATTTAACACTTGTTAATTTACTTATTAAATCACTCAACACATGTTAACTTATGTGTCTAAAATACTTACACATGTCTTTTAAGTGATTTGTTATTTTAATTAAGTGTTAAAGAAAGTTTAAACTTAATTAATTAGTTTCTTTAATACTTAGTTATAGAGATAAATAATTTTAAAAGAATAAAACAAAGTATTATTATAAGTAAAACATTATACAAATAAATCATTTGACAAAGATACTTTTTAAACATTTAAAATAAATTTATAAAAGAGGTTGTAACTTAAATGAATACATGTTTCATATTTTAAATTGTATTTTAAATTCTCATATTTAATTTACAAATCATAATTATTAATCACTATTTTAGAAAAAAATAAAACAAACATTTTTATAACTTGTTTTAATATATAACTTAATTCAAAATATAATTTAAACAAATACAACATTTATCTCATATATTAAAAATCATATAGTTATTTTATTCAATAGTTTTTGAAAAGGTTAAATAAAAAATAAATCAAAATTTCCCAATTCAAAATATTAAAATTAGAAAATTTGCTTTATCAATTTAATTTAAAACCAAATTTATTTATTTACAATATATGTAAATACATATATACATTATAAATAGAAAACAAATTTATTAGCTTGTTAAAATAAATTCTCTAATTAATTATCTAAATAAAGAATATTATAGAAGCAATTCAATTTATTAACAAAAATTATCAAATTAATTTAAATTTTAAACACAGATTGTTAAATTTATATTGCCATAAATTTCGGGATATTACAATCCTTCCCCCTTAAAAGAATTTTGTCCCCGAAATTTTAAAAAAAGGTAATTTAATAATCTATTAAAAGATTTTATTTTAAAACACAGCATATATTAATCATATGCTAACAACCATAGTAATCAATTCACACAATCAGAACAAATCTAATTATCCAAAAGAATTTTGGATAGAACTTTCACGAGTTTCCTCGGTAAAAATATCGAGATACTCGCTCTATAGAATCCAAACAATCAATACTACTAGGCTATAGAGCTCCTATCTCATCTATATCTACAGCTCAAACAAGATATCAGACTATAGACGAGTCTGACTCAACAACCAAACCTCCCGACTGCTGGTTCTACAACCAGAAATATCAAACACGTTCTTCCTCAAAGATACGTGAAACCTCTGAATCCCGGTTATCCAAACTGGCAATTCAACTCTGAAGACCAAAGCATTTATCTTACCAATCACAGAAGAAACCCAAAACACCTCGGAGCTAGCTTCACAGACTACCAAACTTATAGCTCCATGGATCAGAGAAAAACTTAACCAAAACCCAATCTCCGACTCCAAAATCCAGATTTCTTTGTCTTTTATCCATAAAATCTCTTCGGACGATCCTGGACTACCAACTTCCTTCTTGATCAGCTCAACTCTTGCTGATTCCACTAGAAACAAACTGGATCAAAACAACCCAACACCATGATCTCCTCAAGGTCAATCCAAAACCAGGAACACAACTCTACGCCACAACAACAGAAGACAGAACAAACCTCTCCTTGTCCGGGAAAGGACAAACAGAAATACTCTCAAACTGCTTCTGCTGCACAACTCTGATCTGAAGTAGAAGAAAATGATGATGAAGAACACAAGAACAGACTGGACAACACATCCCAGAAATATGGTTCCACATATCCATAAAAAAAATCAGAAGTTTCTCCGAAACCTGAGTTGCTTCACCCACTTCTATCTCAAGGAACCATTCATCTACTAACTGAACCACCAGTTCCATTCCTGGAAAGAAAACTCGATCTCCAGATGCGGGCAAACTTCTGACTTCTCTGAAGACATCCAGACAATCTCCAACAGCCCAAGAGAACACTCAACTATCGCAAGCCACTTTTGCGATCAACTCAGCATATTTCCAAAGAAACTGCTCTCTCTTTACTAATCAGAACAGCTTATGCTGGTCTATCCAATCCATCGAAGAAAAGGATTCACTCTGCTGCTTCTGAACTCCACTCCAGAAAAATTACTCAACCAGAAGACTTCCTGCCAACACAGAACACTCCGAGTTGCACTGCTAACACCAAAGCCAAAGAATTCTCAATCCAAAGCTCTTCGAGAAACTCGGACTTCAAAGCAAATAGAACACCCTGCTGGACCCAGCCACAACATCAAGCAAAGTCACTTCCTTACTCTTGTCCCAAAGAGTGGAAATAATCCACAGTCACTGCATCTCATCACGCAGCTACTACTTCCTGAGGTATCAAGATACCATCACTTGCTTGCTTTTTCCCTACCTATAGATCCAAACTCTACTCATCCAACTCTGCACTTCAAAGATGAACTCCGAACCTTAACAGGTTTCCTTCATAAATCGATGAAGTACTTACACCAAGCAAAACTCACTCGAGACGGTATTCGGTCTACAGTCACGACAAATCCACTTTCCACCTCATCACTCAAACTCCAACCAATGGTAGTTGTGTTACACATTCCACTACCTCATCTACCTTTATAACTTATATTGGAAAAACCCGAATAGGTATCCCAATCAGATAGGTAGAAATAATATATATATATATATATATATATATAAATACAAATACACTCTCCCAAGATAGACACCACTCCAGAGACTAGGTATTCGCTCAACCTAGTGCTCTGATACTAAATGAGACGACCCGACTTTTTCTCCACAAAAGTCGTATCATCTTTAAGAAAGAAAGGGATAGAAAAGAGAAAAGAAAGAAGAGAAGAAGAAACAACACAAGAATCTCAACAGCAGAACGAATAAATTATATTAATAATATAAATATTACATAGTATACAACAATTATCAGAGTATACAGACAATAACACATACTAGACAGTTATAAACACCTGCCTAGTTATTACAACACAATACAGAAGCACTCAGAGATACCAACACAGCGGAAAACTATATATCTATACGCGGAAGCCTCCTGCTCCATTGCTCCTCCACAATTCGTCAAAGCTAACCTGAATCCCTTGGCTACTCGTAAAAAATTTGAGTACCCAAGAGTTTAAAGAAAACACAAATAAACTCCAGGTCAAACATGGGTCTGGTGCGAATAACAGGTTAAAGTTGCTTAACTTTTGAAAAACCTTTTGAAAAGAAAAGGTATCACATAAGACTTCCCACACATAAACATGGAAAAGTTTTTACCTTACGCTAACTAAAACATTTGATAGGAAATCCAGTGATATTATAATAGTGTCTAGGGTTTTCAAGTAAATATGAAATAGCTGAAATTGTTACATCTACTAAATTCCAGCTACTAGCCACAAAAGTGGGTAATACAATCAAAACCGTTGGCACTTATTGGATTTTGGATTCCATACAATAGCAAGGCTGCTGGGGTACCGCCCGTCACAGTACGTGGTCTAGATCACCGTACCGAGGAGTACGCCCGCTCCCCTGCAACACAAAGCCGGAACCATTCCTTACTGAACAGTTCCGAACAAGATCACCCTGCAGTTGTGATCAGCAACCGCACCACTAAGCCGAAATAAAGGGACATCTAGACAGGGGTAAATCTCGTCCTACTTGGGCATGACCCACTTAGCCTTGCTGCACCTCCTCTATTTTAGCCATTCCCGGTTGATGAGGCTTGAGGCTACGATTACCTTTATAGGACATATCACTTAGAATGCTCATCGTCCACCTGACGATGTTCTGAAAGCGTTCAATCCATACAAGTTCGTTCCGGGTTCGAACGAAACCGAAGGCATTATCTCGTTACACTCATTTTGGAATCACCCTCAGAGTTAATGACAATAACCCTTGCACTCTGAATCTTCATCTTCACTTCAGATTCACGACCTAACGTTACTTTGGATCGATGTGATTTTCGGATATCCCAATATGGAAACCCGATCCCGGTGTCATCGAAATCCAAAACGTGTCTTTTAAGGCCAAGTTGTTTTAAAGTTTAAAACAATTCAATTCATTATCTATAAACAATCAGATAGATAATTCACAATATAACAATGGATAATTAACATTATCATTCACAAATAATCCATATCATTATAAACAGATAATCCATATCTTCATCACAATGCAACCAATGCATCCATATCATACAACATTACTCATCTCATTACTGAGATTACAAACCATACATGGCAACCAATACCAATCATCAACATAAGCAATGATCTAATGATCACATTATCTATAATTAATTTAAAATAAATTAAATTAATTACTTAATCTCTAATCAATTTAAAATGAATTAAATTAATTACTTCATCATTAAAATCCTGCTTAACTTAACCATTAATTGATTACAAATTAATTAAATAATCACCATCTCAATATTCCTTCCATTTAATCATTACTGATTAATAATGCCCCAATTACAATAAGTAATTAGCCTTTAATATTAATTACACAAGTTAATTATACTTAACTCTTTGCAAATAATTAACTTGTAATTACTTAATTAATTAATTAACTAAAGTTAATTACATTAATCCTTTATTAATTTATTACTTCATTTATTGATTATTCCTTAATTAATTAATTCTAAATTACATCATAAATTTTATTAATTAATGATTTCTAAATTACAATTTAATTAAATCTCTTTATATAAATTAATTACATAAGTAATTAATCTGCAATTAAACCACATATATATTAATCACCCTTGATTAATAACCATCCAGTAATTAACTACCCTTAATTACTCATTCCATAAATTAATTACTCTTAATTAATTATCCTAATTAATCCATTGATTAATTACAAAGTAATTTAATCTAAATTACTTCTATAAATAAACATCTTTAATTACATCCAGTAATTATCAATTAATTACTTCTCTAAGTAATTACAATCCCATTGATTACATAAAGTAATTATTCATCAATCCTCAAGTCTTTAAATTAATTAAACTTAATTAATTAATATAAACTAATCACATTAAACCAATTAATTACATTAAGTAATTAACTCATTAATTACTTCCATAAAGTAATTAAACTTTAAACAATTTCAAAATTGTTTATTATTAATTAATTAATCTATTAATTATCTAAATTAATCACATTAATTAATTGTTAAATAATCTTAAGTTAATGACCTTCGTTAACATTTCTTAATTACTTAATTAAGAAATTAATTCAGATTAACCATTATTAATTACAAATTAATTAATATTTAATTACAATTTAATTAATCTCCAATTATAAATTAATTAAGTGTTAATTGCAATCTTAATTAATCATTAATCACTTGATTAAATAATCTTAATCATTAATTAAAATTTAATTAACAATCCTTAATTTTAGATTAATTAACCTTAATTATTTAATCTCAAATCTTAATTAATCAATTTTAAAAATTATTAATTACTTAATTAATCATCCTCATTATTAATTAATTAAATAATTAATTATTCATTTTAGATTATCTTAATAATTTAATGAATCCAATCATTAAATTTTATTTATGTTTCAAAATAACATTTTTACTTGATTAAGCACTTAAAAACAAATTGTTTTTAAATTTACTTTAAATTCCATTTAGACTTCATTTTAAAATTAAAGAATTTAAAATGAATACAAATTTTAACTTAAACAAGATTTTAAAAACAATTCAAAACCATTATTTCATATGTTAAAAGAAACATCTACCTTATAAATAAGTTTAAAAGAATTTAAATCCCAATTTAATTTAAGTTCAAATCAATTTTAAAAATTACTTTTAAATTTCAAAACTGAAATACAGCCTGAACCTTAATTACAGATTTAAACTTAAATCCTTGAAAACTTACTTGCATAAATCTTCAAATTATTTAAACTTCCAATGTAATTAACTGTTTTAAATTTAAACTTATTTTATTTTAAAAACTGAAGTTCAAATTTAATTACAGATTTTAAAGACCGAGATTTAATCTCATTTTTAATTTCTAATTTAAAATTTTAAACCTCCAATTCAAACCCAAAGCACACATATGCTTTTACACTTATGAGTTTTGAAATCAAATTTAAATTTAAAAACACAAATGATTTTAAATCTCAGATAATCTAATTTGAATTCATATTCAAATTTCAGATTTTAAAAACCCGGTTTAAACTTCAACTTGCAATTTAAACTTTACCTTTAAATTTAAAAACAGAAAACAGTTCCTGTTTTATTTGAAATCAAACTAGAATTTAAAAATTCAAATTATTTCAAAGACCCAAATTTAAACTAATTGAATTCATATCTAAATTCAGTTTAAATTTTAAACTTAGTTCATGCTTAAGTTTATATTTAAAGTCCTACTTTTAAATTTTAAAACATGAAAAAGGTTTCTGCTAATTCCTAAAACCTGAAACAATCAGGTATACTCGAGCCTCCTTATTTTTACTTCGAGTCATAACTCATACAGCTTCGAGTTGAAACCCAATTTCCCTGAGACTATCACGAGGCACCAAATCCTGAAACCCAACATCACCATCATGTACACCACTGCCTTGTGCACCCATACATCCTCTCCAGCCACCTCTGACCAACATCAACGGCCATGTCCCATCGGCCAGCAACATCCTATCTCCCCTTAAACATAAGATTTTCCCAAATCAACTCGAATTTGTATTCGAGTTCAAACAACAAACCTGGAACAGGAAGCTCCAACTCAAACAACACCTGTCAACAACCACATCCTCATGATTCCGGCCACCGGAAAGACAGAAACTCCGGCTACGCCTTCCTCAAACCACAATCTATCAATACCCCAGAAATGGTTGAACTCGATCAACCGAGGAGATCAAATTCAAGCAAAAATAGTGACCCAGTGAAAATTAGGGTTCAAGACTGTAAAACCCAATTCACAACCTCAAAAATGAATTGCAACCTGATTTAAGATTTTTCTCATCATCCCAGATTACTTCACCATCTCTAGGAACAGATACAACTCAAATTAACACAAAAATCAACAGTGTTATTCCAAAATGTATAATACAATGAATTTAAAACTGCACTTTGGTTTAAGAACTATAAATTGTAATATTTGATTTAAAATTCATGAATTTGCTTGATGTTTTTATTTATAAACCTAAAACATAAATTCCTATAGTTTGAATTTCCATCTTATACCAATTGTTGTTCTGTTGATTCACTTCCAGGTAATATAAGATTTTATTTATCATATGTAAAAATTTTAAAACTTACTTCATCTTATAATATACAAGTTTCATTCAAAAATTAAATCCTAATAACAAACAAATCAAAAGAAAAAGAATTTAGAATCAAACAGAAGTCAGGAATTTGGAGAACAGAAATGCACAGTTAACAATATGCACAAATAAATATATTCACATGTAAAAATGTTCGCAGCAAATTCATATTTATGTTTATTTCTAATTTAAAAGCATGAAACAACTTTTACCTATTTA
Source organism: Allium cepa (assembly GCA_030765085.1). Taxonomy (NCBI): domain Eukaryota; kingdom Viridiplantae; phylum Streptophyta; class Magnoliopsida; order Asparagales; family Amaryllidaceae; genus Allium; species Allium cepa. The sequence continues at coordinate 497,882,862 of CM060944.1, read as the reverse complement.
ATTTATTTTTAAGAATTGAGTTACTCACCTGAAAGCAGAAGATAAACAGAGCATAGATTTTTGAAAAATCCCTTTTGCTTTTTAAAACCTTTGACTAGAATGCTTGCTTGAAAACTTAAAATGCTAATGTCTTTAACTTGCATGTAGGCTTTCTTGCTTGTATCCAGATTTTGGAAGATGAATGCATGCTTTTCTTGATTTCCAAAAAAATGCATCCCTTTGTTTGCATTATTCCCAGATTGCAGAAAACAAAATGCAGGGAACAATTCAGGATATATGCTATGCATTTTTGGAGATGAACTATAGGGTGATGTTCAGGTTTGCTTTAATTTGTAAATGCAGGCTTCAGGGTTTTGAAACAGATGATGCATGATTGAAAATGTTACAGAGATTATAAGTTTTGAAGAGTGATTTGCAAGCTTGGTTCAGGTTGATGAAACTGGTTTGAGAGGAAGTGATTGTAGATTTGTATTTTGAAATGAGGATTTGTTTTAGAGTTTATGAGTTTTTAGCTGAGAATATTTTCTTTGTTTAGAATGAAAATGAGAAAGAAGAAAGGAATGATTAAATGCTAGTTTATATAAAAAATATTTTTGATTTAAATTAAAATTAAAGAAAAATTAAAACTAAAATTTGACACATGGCTTGGATTTAACACTTGTTAATTTACTTATTAAATCACTCAACACATGTTAACTTATGTGTCTAAAATACTCACACATGTCTTTTAAGTGATTTGTTGTTTTAATTAAGTGTTAAAGAAATTTTAAACTTAATTAATTAGTTTCTTTAATACTTTGTTATAGAGATAAATAATTTTAAAAGAATAAAACAAAGTATTATTATAAGTAAAACATTATACAAATAAATCATTTGACAAAGATACTTTTTAAACATTTAAAATAAATTTATAAAAGAGGTTGTAACTTAAATGAATACATGTTTCATATTTTAAATTCTCATATTTAATTTACAAGTCATAATTATTAATCACTATTTTTTTTAAAAACAAACATTTTTATAACTTGTTTTAATATATAACTTAAGTCAAACTATAATTTAAATAAATAAAACATTTATCTCATATATTAAAAATCATATAGTTATTTTGTTGAATAGTTTTTGAAATGCTTAAATAAAAAAAATCAAAATTTCCCAATTCAAAATATTAAAATTAGAAAATTTGCTTTATCGATTTAATTTAAAACCAAACTTATTTATTTACAATATATATAAATACGTGTACACATTATAAATAGAAAACAGATTTATTAGCTTATTAAAATAAATTCTCTAATTGCCAACAGGGTTGGCGCAGTTGGTTGATGGTCCGGACTGCGTGATCGAAGGTCACGAGTTCGAGCCCCGAAACTAACAACCCTGTAACAAGTACCCGAAGTATGTGTTTGGCAGGCACATACTTCCCTCGAGTTTACAAGCGAAGCTTGGTTCTCTAGGTAATTCAAAAAAAAAAATTCTCTAATTAATTATCTAAATAAAGAAGATTATAGAATCAATTCAATTTATTAACAAAAATTATCAAATTAACTTAAATTTTAAACACGGATTATTAAATTTATATTGCCATAAATTCCGGGATATTACAGTTCCTCTTCTTATGATTCAAATTCTTTCATGTTGTAGTTCCAAAACTGTTTCCATCCTATTTAACCATGACCATTTCCTTTGATTGCTCACCGAAAGATTTGCATTTGACCATGCTTGCCTCTTCCCGTCTTAGAAACTGGTTTGCCTTTCGATTGAATTCCTCCATGGTTGTGGGTTGCTTTATTTTAATTAATTAATAAAAATTCATATCCGGGTGAGTGGCACGGACCAAAGCCAGAAAAATCGTATCCTCCATTGAATTGCTTACCTTAGTAACTGCAACGTTGAACCAGCTTAGGAATGATTTCAGTAACTCATTGGGTCTCTGGAGAAAGCCAGATAAGGACATCACGTCATTTGGTCATGCAATATAGAGTCTAAATTATTCTAGGAACCTTTTGTTAAATCGTTGAAGGTGGAAATAGATCTCGGTGAAAGTCAAGTAAACCATATGGAAGCAACTCCTTTCAAAAAGATAGGGAAACATCTACAATGGATGTAACACCCTGTAATTTGGAATTAGTTATTTAATTAGTTCGTTAGTTAATTTAGGCTTCAAAAATGGAGTTTATCCAAAAGATGGAATTTTATCAAGAAACTTGCACCGCTGCGTTCGTAGTGAAATTCTGAGAAACTTTCATATTTGGAGTTTTGCGTTTGGAGTCCAAAAGAAGAAGTTACGAACGAAAAACGAATTCGGAACGAAAATAAATAAATAAGAAAAATTAACTAATTTAACCCGGGCCTATAGGTCGACCCACCAACATGGACGGTCGACCAAAGGTGGTTGACCCCTAGGTAAAGGGCCGTCGACCGTTCCCCGTGTGGCGGCTAGGGTTAGCCTAGGCCCAACGGCCCAAATTTAATATATTTTGATCTAACAGTTGAGGTTGATTCTTATGCCTATAACTAATAAAAAGAAGAAGAGAAGAGAATCAACTATACATGTATTTGAGGTAATTTATGTATAGTTGTATCTATTTTCTCTCCCAATCCCAAATCTCTTCTTAGATTTGTAATTCTAATATATGTATATACCCTTCTTATACATATTTCTTGGATTAAAAAGGATGAGATGAATCAAAGGTTATACTTCAGATATAGAGATTTGAATTACTTTTAAAAGGTAAGTGGAAAATTTTATAGATTGTTATATTATGAAAATTATCCCGTTGGTGTTTATTTGATTATCATGCCTAACTAGATAATTGTATATGAGTTGTAGGCAACAAATTGAATATAATCTGAATATAATAGATGTCGCCTACATATACTTGTTTATGAATTGTTTTACAATTGTTTACAGCCTGATATGGAAATCAGTCCTAAAAGTATGAAATTAGAATATTGATTCGAATGAAATTTATTCTAGATTAGGTTGTATATTATGTTATGAATTTGGATTACTACCCCAATCTTGTTAGAATGTAAACTTTTATATGTTTGAAGTTGTTTGAATTTAGATCCGTTTAATATTTGTAAATTAATTTGATTTCTTTCCCTTTTTGAAAGAAAATACAATGTTTGATCTAGCAAGGAATAGTTGCAAATAAAAAGAGAAAGAGATGTGTAAAGTATGAATTCATTGTGGCTTACGCTGCCTATTTCAGTAATAAAAAGAAATGATTATTCCTTGTAATTTCAAACGATGTAATCTTTTATAATTTAGAGTGAAGTCTTCGGTTTTGGATTAATTTATGCTAATTATAGCAGATAATTTTCTCAGATATGATTCCAACAATTAAACATGGAAAAGAATATTTTAGTGAAGATATATGAATAGAATATAAATTTGATAAAAGCAGATATTTGAACGTAATTTACCGTGCTTATAATAATTTAATAAAATTTAGCTAACAACGACGATTACATATAATATTCATGTTTAAGATAGTTAATTAATGGAAAAGGAAATTTTTTAGTTTGTAACTACAATAAATGGGAAATAAATGGTAATAAATATGAGAGTTGCAATAATTTGATACGATAAATGGACTAACGAGACTAATAAATAAAGAAGCTAAATTAATAACTATGGATTAGTTAAAAAGGTTACTAATTTGAAATTAGTAATCATACATAAATGTCTTAGAAAATGCCCGTTAGGATTTAGGGACAAACTGACGTTTATGAGCATTAAAAGGGGATTTATGGGTAGATAAGCATTTAAAATAAACCTTATGCCTTAAATAAAATGGGAATTAGTAAGCTAAGTCCAATGTCTACCTAAGATAATATAAGTAAAGACATAGGATAGTTAATTGGACTTAGCGGGTTAGTGATGCAAGGTCAGTAGAGTCACTCAATGGAAGTCTGCCCTTCACTTTGAGGCTATTAGCAGTCGGGTGCACTTATTACTGATGTGAGATATCACTAATCCTAGGACCTATGACAGTGTGAGAGATTAGGCCTGCTTTCTTAATTGAAAAGTATTAAATGGTCCAAATTCGGAAATAAGAGTGGTGAGGAATATCTCCATAGGGGTTCTCTTCTGGTTTGAAGTATTAGGTGGCTGTAGGGTCTGCCTCTCTCCTAAAAGGAAGTATTAAGTAACCTAGTGAGATTCCAAATAAATAAGGATGTCTCTAAAAGGGTTTACTCTAGTGTTTAGGTATTAAGTGGCTACTTTAGGGCCCTCTTCCTACAGAAAGAAGTAACTTAATGAGATTCCATATTATAATTATGAGTGATAGTGGATATCTCGAGAAGGGTTCGCTTCGGGTTTGAGGTATTAAGAGATTGATCTAAGGCTTCGCCTCTCTCCTAAAAAGAAGTATTAAGTAACCTAGTAAGAATCCAAGCAGTGTCAACTAGATAGTACCAGTGAGGGGTCTAGCTTGGGATTAGGTATTAAATGGCAAAGGCCTACCTATAAATTGGTGTTAAATGGTTAAGGGTCTGCCTAGTCCTTATTAATGAGGTATAAAGTGGCTTGGATACAGCCTCTCACATTGCTAAGGCCGTAATAACGATAGTACTAGTGAGGAGTCCGCTTGAGGTTAGGTATTAAGTGACTAGGAGCTACCTAGAATATAGGTATTAAATGGTTAGAAGTCTGCGTGATCCTTTTAAAGGTGTTAAGTGGCTTAGGTACTGTCTCTTATATGGTTATGATTTTATTGGCGATAGACACGATAATAGTTGGACATTAAATGTTTAAAGCCTTAAGTAGTGGTTAGAGGTCTTTGTAGATAGGACCTACCGACCATTGATAACACTGTTAGGAAACCACCTTGGGAATAGATCTTAAATGATGGGGTCTACCATGACTGAGGTCTTAAATGGCAGAGTCTGCCTATTTCTCTTTTAAAAGTATCTTATGGTGATTATAGAAGCCTGCTTCATATTTAGAAGTATTAAGTGGCAAATTGGTTTGGAAGCATTGGGTGGTTGATAGGGCTTTATCGGTATCTTGTACTTTGGGAATGGGTAAGTAAGTAATCGTGTGTGCAATCCAGAGCTAGATTAGAATTGCTAATCTTAATAGACAAAACAATTAAATGGAAACCAATAGGTATATATTTATGTTATGGACAGTGCATAGATTTTCCGGTCATCAGAGCATTGTTCTGAAACCCTTCTCATTATAACCTACATGATATATCTTAGAGGAACAGGTCACTAGAGCTAGATGTGTTTAGTTGTTAGAGAAGTCTTCTTTTCTCTTATGCTCAATGTTGAAGTGACAACTTGTTATCCAAGGAATACCATTCATTCCAAGATTGTAGTCATAATCAGTATTCTTATCGTATTATTGGTTCCGCTATGAGTTTAGATTTCTATCAATCTCCGATAATGCTCATGCTTATTTGCATGTACCAAATCAAACAATCTGTGCTTTAGTGGACTTGGATTTTGATTTTTGTCAAAATTTAGGCCTAATAAGGTATGAGTTGTTACAACGGACAACATCTGTGACCCTAGCTCCATCTATATACCACTCATGTTTGTACAAGTGTTGTTTAGGGATCGTTGTTCCTTTATACAATGTCATAGTCGACATAGTGAATTTCTTAGGATATTCTTCCCTTATAACGTTTTCACTGAATAGAGTTCAGCTTGGTGCAGAACAACGGTCTTTATTCTTTTTTCCCCTACTTTCCTAATCATTAACCATTTGACTATGTCAGCGATGTACTCTTTGCTGGCACGGTGGTGTACATGTCAGTTGTTAGGGGCCACGCCGACTGTTTGACTCTGTAAATGGTATTGGTTCGCCAGTTGAAGCCTACGTTCTCCATTACTATGGAGAATCACTCCTCTTGGATCTCGTTGGTGCACAGTGGGTCTTAGTGGGGCAGTTTGAACTTCATTTTTGATGTTTTTCATGTTTACATCAGTGTTAACTTCCAACCCATCGTCATCAAGTTGCATGTCATCTTCAGAGTCAGAAACAAGCATTGCGTTGTTCACTTGATGAGTGTTTACTCCAAGATTTGGATATAGGAGGAGTACTTCCACTACCTTCCATTACGATTTCTGTAGCTCCACCAATAATCTCCCTCTACGTTTGTTTATAGTCTCTCTTGTTCAAGCCCAAAACAAGGGAATTCTCTTGTTCCACAACAGTTGAAGTTTCTTGTCTAGCTCTCGGAGCACTCGATGGTTGCAGTGCTAGCAAAGCATCGATCTTATCTATGAAAGCCTTTTGGCTATCATCCATTTTCTGCTTAAGTTCGTTAACTATCTGGTTAAGCTCTCCTTTTGTCACAACATCCCATTGAGCGGAAGCACCTGGTGCTAGATTACAACATTAACCTCTTTTCAATAATTGTTTACTTCAATTTGTTGGGGGTTTGCGTCATCACCACCTATTGTTGCTCTGTGGATCTTTCAGAAGTGGTTTTATGTTTTCTAGGCGTGAATGATCTCCGACGTCAAGCCTACGAATCTTTGAAGCAAATTACCTAGATCTAACCACGGGATCTCTTCTTACCCATAATAGCAAGCTATCTAAGTCTGGGTTCATATGTTCTCGGTAAAAGCACCACTGTTAATGAAAAATGGATCAACACGCTAGAAGAGGTTGTAGGGAACCTATGAGACCTAGATCTAGCAGAAAGTAGTAATAATAAAAGAAAATAGATAGCAATAAGAAAATGTGACACAAGATTTTATGGTGGTTCGGCAATATTTGGCCTACGTCCACTTTATAACTTTGTTGCTTATAGACTTGATTGAAATTACAAAGGATTTGAGAGAGAGTAAGTCATAAGTACAGAGTTTAGACTGATTAAGTCCTAGAATTGCCTAGAGTAGCTGCCTTGGTGACTATTGTGTAGAGTGAGAAGATAAAGAAGAGACAGAGCTACGGTGTAATGATGGCAGAAACCAGATCCCTTCTTAGTTGCTCTATGGTTTGTGTTTATAGTGGTAGCAGTCGTATTGATTTAGAAGCCCATTGCTAGAGAATTCCAGTCTTTGGCCTAAGATAGTATGGAAAAACTGGAGGTACCATGAGTTAACATGACAACTCAGTACCGAGTTAAAACTATAACTCTATACCGAGTTATCCCCTTAGTGGGAAACTCAGTGCTTCCACTCGGATCGTGCTTATGACTATATTTTGTGGTAACTCTTGTGTTTTTGTAGATTGATCACTCATTTTGATGATCGCTCCTTCATAACCTGGCTTATTCTGTAATTTTTTGGAGTCAACTCTTCAATTCTTGAGATTAGTCACCTAAAACTTTACGAAATCGCTTGACTTGCTTATAATAGATAGAGAATGGGTTGTGGAAAGCTGGAGCTTCCAACTATGAAGCGCCATAACTCGATACCAAGTTATGTCCATAACTCGGTGCCGAGTTATGGATTAGCTTATAGTGGCCCAAATTTCCTTAATTTATTTCTCTTGCTTATTTGAGCCCACACTACAAGTTTCAAGTCGTTCTGTCTTCATTTCATATTTCTATCTTCCATAGACTTCTGCTTGATCCAAAACCTAGTAAACACTTTCGTATGTTGTAGTTGGTTGCTCTGAACAATTTCTTCTATCAAATCGTGAAGCTGTTTGCACTCGTTCGTTTCGTGTCCATCTAGCTCATGGAATAGACAAAACTTTCCAGACCTTCTCTCCCGATCTGAAGGTACCCTCTTAGCTGCCCTTTGATAAGGGATATACCACCAAATATCTAGGTATATCCTCTCCAAGATTTCCAATAGGTCAGTTTAAGAAGAGAACTTCAATTTCCTCCTCTGTCGCTTCAGTCCTTCGAAGTCACTATTGCCTTTTCGCTTCCCCTTGCCATTTCCATATCCTACTTCAGACAATCCTCTGTCATCCATAGCGTTAATATTAGCATTATCAACTTCAGTATCTTCTTGACACAAATATCTCTCGGCTTCATGGTAAAATTCTGCGAGATCCATCAGTGGATCCCATTCTAATGCAATTTTGAAGTCGGTCTTGCTTGGAGCTCTAGACACTACCGCCATTAGGATTATCAATGGGTCTGGCTTATCCACTGTGGCGATTGGCACATTGAATCTCATCAGATAGCTTCTTTAGGTCTCTCCAGCCCTTTACTTTACACTTGATAGCATCATTCTTGGATCGAGAAATATGAACCCTAAACCGTCTCAAGAACCTTTTCACCAACTCGGTCCATATGCTTATGGAACTATTCCCTAGCTGCCTAAACAACATCGCTATTAAATCTATCAGATATAATAGGAAGCACCGTCCCATAACCTCTCAGAAGCACCCAACACCTCTATGTGTTAGATGTATCTCATTAAATGAACTGTTGGATCCATCTTACCATCGTACATTTCCAAAGTCGAAAGCTTGAAATCGGTAGGATTCCTTGCATTCTGGATGTTCGAGGTGAATGAATTCCTGTTTACGTCCACCAAACTCTGGTCTGGTGGTCCATGCCTCACTATACTTCTGACCAACTCAGTTATTTGGTTGTTTCCATCCGACAAAGGTCTATGATCAACAGTTACATTTTACCCAATGCTCCTTAGTGGAACTTAAGTACATACTCCTCTTGCAGTGAACTTGCATTCTGATCCGCACCTCCGGTTTCATTCTTCCTCCCATTCCTATGAGGAAACTCTACTACAAACACCTTCGGTCATTGTGCATATGCATTCTGACTTGCGTTTCTGGCCCCAACTTTGTCCGTTCTTGGAAATCTAGATTGCCCTAAGCTCAATCCAACATTGCCCTCGAGCATATTCCTCTTGGTGCCAAGAGGATTGGGGTCAGCGCCGAGTGGATTTGGTTGTTGAGGCACTGTCCCAGTTTGCTCCGCTCCAATTCTAGATGTTCCTGCATTTGTTCCTAGTCTTTGGTTCTGAATTCCAGTAGCTCCTACTGTCCGTTGTTATCTTAACTGATGTGCACGTAAATGTGCACATTTTTATCGCCATATTTAATCTATTTAAATTAAATAAATGATCATATTGGGTATTTTAACTTGTTTTAACCAAAATTCATATTAATTCAAAATTGCCACACATTCATCTTCATACAAGGGTGAAATGGTCATTTTTGTGCATTTATTAAATTGTGAAAATTTACTTAGAATTTTCTATGTTTTTTGTAGGAAATTTGGTGACATTTACAAGTGGTTTCATGAAGATATGCATGCACAAAATCAATACAAAGGAATGAAGATGAAAATAATTCAAAGTGAAGATCATGGAGGACCCCACCTACCCACCTACCTTAATGTACAAATTAAAGGCTAAAGCACATGCTTATGGATTTAATGGCTTCATGTACATTTAAGTGGGGATTAAAACATGCTAATGATAACTTGGCCTCCACACTTTCTCATGGGCATTTTGGGCATTCCCCAAAAATAGGAATTAGGGTTTTAAACTTGTATATATACCCCTTATGTTTCATGTAACATAATCTCTTACTTAGTCTCTCTTAGGCCTCCTTCTCTTTAGTTAGTTTAGATCAAATAAAAGAAAGCTCTCTTTCTTTTTTAATGGCTACTTAGCCAATTTTTATTTTATGTAATTTTCTTTTCTTTTTATGCAATTCAATATATGCTCTTTACATTTACATGCTCTCTTTCTTATGTTGTAGTGTAGATTTACTTTCATGCAAGTAGAATAGTTTTGTTTCTTTGCTTTACTCTCTTTTTCCTCTTCTTTTTCATTCATGTTGCAAGCTATATTTGTTCACATGATAACAAATATGAGAGGCTAAACCCCTTCAATTTAGGGGTAATGAAGCTCTCTAATCATGTAGCTTCAACTTAATTTGATGTTTATGCTCTCTTTTTGTGCTTAATGAGAAAGATTAAAGTGGTTTAATGATGTTGTTTAGCTTTGAATTTGATAGTCTATGTTGTTCATAACAAATAGGCTATGCTTAAATAAACAAAACACAAATTGCTTTTTCATCTACATATGATTATGGCAAAGAAGTGATTGTTGAAATTGAAATTTGATGGCTTATATTTCTAATTAATAGTTAATAGGCCATGCTTAAAATAGATTTTGCTTTCTACTTTGTTGTCATATTTTATGAGATTTAAAAGTGTATTAGTGGTTGTGTTAAAGTTTGATGGTTTATGTTGAGCTAATTAATAGCACAAATATACCATACTTATGATAAGCACATCAACTAATTCACTAATGACAATAAAAGAGAGATCATAACTTCATTTTGTTGATTTATGTGATCTAGAGAGTGAAAATTGCCTCTAAATTGTCTCAACACTTTCATATTTTTATCTATTTTTCTTTTGCTAGTTTTTGTTAGTTAGTTCATTTTCTCATTTTCTAGCTAAACACACTCTCGACTTCGGTATAATTTGATTGAGTAGAATTTTAAAATCAACAATTCCCTGCGGATCGACCCGTATTCGCCGCGTGCTACATTCGTACACCGTGCGCTTGCGGTTATTTTTAAATTTAAATTCATTCGACGGTTTTCTAAACCGATAGAATTTCCGTCGACGACCAAGTTTTTGGCGCCGTTGTCGGGGAATTGCTTTGATTTTGATTTTCTTTTCTTCGGATTATTTTCTTTTGACTTTTGTGTGTTTTTATTTTGTGTTTGTTTGAATTAAAAAAAAAAGTTTGTTGTGTGTGTTCGATTTGTGCTTGCATTTGTTTGTGTATTTGTAGTTTTTCAATTTGCATTTGCAATTCCGTTTCTATTATTTAAAAAAAAAGCATACACAATTAGAAAAGAAAAAAAAATCGTTTTCATTCTCGTTTACAACCTTTGTTTTGATTTACACTGCATTCATCTTTGTTTACATCTCATTTACAACTTTGCATTTCAATACATCTTTGCTCTCTGCCTTTCTCTGCCTGCAACAGTGTATATTTGTGCACTGTAATTCAACAAATTCACCTTCCTCGTCAACTTCTTCAAACTGAAACCACCTTCCACAGCAATACCTTTCATCTCCATTTACACCCATACAACCTGACCTCAGCACCATCCCCTGCTGTCAACTCTCTTGATTCATCTCCTTGCATTTGCCACTCCACATTTCTGCCTTCATCACTGCACTTCAAAACCTCCTCACAGTGCAAAACATCCATCTCCTACTCGAAACAACCCACTTCGAAACTGCGTAAACCAACCATCAGTGTCACATTGCCATTGATCAACTCTTCCATTCCATACAAGCCTCTCAACATCCATCGCAACTAAACCTACCTTCTTCAACTCCATACATCCATTTCAACTAGAATAACCCCCTGCTTCAAACTTCATAACCCCATACCCTTCTGCCCCTTCAACATTGCTTCATTTAACAACTTCCAACAACAACAGCAGAAACCACCTTCCTCTGCCACCACTTCATACACCTTTCAGTTGTTCACTGCCACCCTTCTGTCATCACAACCCAGACTTCCCCCTGCATATTGAACCACCATCAACACTAACATCACCGTACAATACCAAACCACCCACTACTTCTTCCATCTTCACACAAACAACTGAACACCACAACTCCACACACCAATATTCCACTGACATCACCAAAAACGCTTCAACAACCAAACCATCTGACAGCAAGCATACCCATCACACACCCAAACTCCAACAAAATTCTCACTTGCCTGATACATTCACCATCGCATTGCCCTCGGCTACAACTGTTGCATCGTCTGCGACAGCTGCCTTCACAATTGAACTCCAACAACCCATCCCCTACCCCGAATTCAAGCCACTGCCTGCAGTTCATCTCTCTCCGCAATTCAAACCACTCCAAAAAATAAAATAAAAGAAAAATTGCTACCAGTGCAGCGACCTGCTGCTGATCGCATCCTCCAACTTCATCGTGATTCGCCCCTGAACAACTCGCGACAGCCACTCAATCGAACTCGACTACAATCGAACATCCATAGAAAAAAAAACACAATCGCCAGCATTCACCAACCACTTTGATCATCGAATGGCCTCTCGAGTCGAATTTTGATTGTGAATTGAGATTGGAGAACTGCGTTTAAGCGAAGATCGATTTTTTTTTTTTGGTATCAGTGAATTGAGATTGAATTTTATTTTTAGTTTGCGTTTAAATTGCGTTTCAGTGCTTTGAGAATTCATTTTGGGTACCAGGAATAATTGCGGGTTTGGGTCGTATTTGATTTGTGGGCTTTGGTTTGATTTTGAGTTTTTTTTTTAATAAGAGAAAATTGATTTGTCTTTGTTTCTTTTGGAAAAGGTTTTGAAAAAAAAAGGGTTTCTTTTGTTTAAATTTCCATTCCATCTTTCATTTTAAAACTTCCATTTGTTTTTGATTTTTTTTTCTTTTTTTTTTCTTTCTTTTGTTTAACTTGTTTTGTTTAGTTTGTTTTTTTTTGTTTTTTTTTTGTTTCATCCTTGTTAAAAAAAAAGTGTTCGATTTTTTTTTAAGTAAAACCGTACTTTTAAGTTTCCTTTCAAAAAACAAAAAAAAACAAAAAACAAAAAAATTGTACATATTCTTGTTTTATATTTCAGGTTGCCGAAGCAGAATTTCAGAAGGAAGACTGCTGCCAAAAAAAAATTGCTGGCTTGCTAATAAATTTTTTTTTTGCTGCTTTCATCTCTACTTTTATTTGAATTGCATTGTTGATTGCTTGCATTTGAAAAAAAAACAAAACTCGTTCGTAGTTGCATTGTTAATACACGTTTAATTTCTGTTTTGCATTTCATCTTAGATTTTGTTTAGTAATAACGGTTAGACATTGATAACACTTAATTGTATATTGACAATTTGTCTTCTTTGAACAATTTATTTTCTTGGTGTCTAGGCTACGGCAGAGTAATAACCATTTATAAATATTACGGTGATCCGTAAATATTATAGTGGTTGTTCCTCTGAAGGTACTTAAACCTTCGGCTGCATTGCTACGGTGATTCGTGGTGCACCGATAAATCCTGTCCGTTACCTGGTTGAGAACTATCTTGTTTATTTAAGACAATGTGTGATTATACAATTTTGGGTTAACTTAGGATAAATCATTTGCAATTAACCCTTGCATTCATTTAGGTGCATTAGTCCATGCATATTTAAAAAAAAAACAAAAAAAAATTCAAAATCCAAAACTAAAAAAAATTGTAAATATTTCTTAGCTTAGTTTTTTTTCCTTTCCTTTGAATTTTTCTTTTTAAATCAAAATTCCAAAAAAAATATTACTTAATTTTTTTTAGAGAATCAAAAATCCAAAAAAGTAATATAAAATCTTTTCAAAAAAACAAAAAAAATTTAGAAAAATCAAAACGAAACAAGAATCAATTTTTCATTTTGAAAAATAAATTCTATCTGTGAATATTTTTCTTTATAAAAAAAACATTCTTGAAAATGTCTGAGTTTCCCCACATACATGAGTTTTACAACAGTTGTGAAAATCAATATAATCCATATAATTTCACTTCAAATTCTTATGGATATTTCAACAACAACTATTGTTTAAACGATTCGAATTTTGAACCTCAAAATTTTCAAAATGATGACCAACCTTCAAATCTTGAAAATAACATTTCATCTTTACTTGAAATCGCTACACAACAAAATCAAATGATAAATAAGTTGTGTAATTCATATTTGTGCGATAACTCGAATCAAAGTTTTCAAAATAATCAAAATTTGGATTCACTTCAAAATTCAAACGATTTCGAGTATAACCCATGCCAATTCAATTTTGAACTCCAAAATGAATTTCAAAATCAAAACGAAAATGTGATCCAATTTTCAAATAATTTTGGCAATGGGAATAGTTTCAATAATGATACAATTGAAAACCTTGGTTATCAACAAATTCAAAATGAAAGTTTTCAAATTAATAATCATGAATTTGATTTTGTTGACCAAATAGAAAAAGATAACGGGGATTTATTACTTGAAAAATACAAAAAAATTCATGAAAATCATAATCAAATCTCAACTTGCGAAGAATCAAATAATAATCTACCGTTTATCGAAATTGACAATTCTTGTTCTCAACAAGTCCAAATCGAAAATTTTCGAGTTAATAACTATAAATTGGATTTTGTTGAGCAAATGAACGAAATTTACGATAATCACACGAATTCGTTGTTTGAAACATATATGAAACAACATGAAAAACAAAATCAAATTCCAATGTGTGACGAGTCAAGTAATAATCCATCTTTTACCCAAATCGACGATTTTCAAATAACAACTTTTGAAATTGAAAATAACAATCTTAATGAAGTTTTTGAAAACACGGTAATTGAGCTGGATTTCAATTCTTTTAAGGGTGTGGAACCAAATTTAAAATTCGATCTTCCTTTCCTCGATTTCGAAAATTTGAATACAACAACTTTGAGTTTTGAACTTGAGACATGCAATAAAGTTGTTGATAATCCAACGAAGGAAGACGAATTCAATGAACACAAATTTTTTGGACTCTTGGATGACGAGTTGTTAAATTCTGACGGGGAAGATGAAAATCACCATTTCGATTTTGAAATCAATAACTCTGAAAATGTTATCAATGATAAGCTTGAATTTCAAATTGGTGAAAATAAATATGAACTTCAATCAATTGTTTTATCGACCCCAAAAATCATCGAAAATAAAACAACTCGTACGATTTTTAATAAAATGACATTCGTTTTTCCAAATCAACGTTCAACTTCGAAATCTTTTACAGTTTGGTTTTCTGCGCTTGAGCTGTGTCTCGTATACTTGACGAGACAAATGAATCGGTCTTTGGAAGACCGTTTCATTTACTTTTTGGCGATATACTTTCTGATCTCGTGTAAATACCGTTCGTTTTCATAATAATAAACATCCCTTTCACTTCGGTTGACTGTGGGGACACAGTCAAAATCAAGTGTGGGGGGAGACTCATCTTCATTTTTTTTTCATGGTTTATTTTTGCTTTAAAATCATAAAAAAAATTTTAAAAAAAAAATCCCAAAAACAAATTTTCTTTTGATTTATTTTTAAAAGAAACACTATTAGATAAATATATGGCTTTGGTTTATTAAATTGAAATTTTTGAAAATTTATTGGTCTTAACAAAAATAAAAATGAAGTTTGATTACAAATAATAATGGTTTAACTAGTATATAGGAAGATTCATACGTGTTAATTATGAAGTACATCCTAATTGAAAATCTTTGTTTTAAAAAGTGGTTGATTTAAAGTAAAGGATATAACATTTTTTTTTTTGTCTTCTAAGTTAAATGGTGTTAAGATGATTTTACGAAACTCCCTCTCAAAAATATATATAAAAAAATACAAAAAAATAATATCCAAGTATTCACTCTCATTTAAAAGTCCTCACGGTTATGCATGGGTGAATTACTTAGAATCTTTGATTATGTGCTTTCATACTCATTTAAAAGTCCTCACGGTTATGCATGTATGGAGCACATGTAAAAAAAAGACTTAATAAAAACAACCTACGGTCGATAGTGTATGCATGAAAGTGTGTGCACTCGCCATGCTCTGTACTCCCCTCACATAAGCCCGAAAGGCAGTGCATGGGTGGTATATCTGGCCTCAGTTTATCTGAGCTAGGTGTGTAATTTTTCTTGCAAATAATGAGAGAGCAAGCAATTGAAATCCTAGCACTATTTTTACTTATTTGATTTGATTTGTTATTGAAAAGAAATGAAAATACCACTTTGATAAACTTTGATAATCAACTAAGGATCCATTTTATAATTACACTTTGTTATCAACCGAAACAACAAGTTATACTATTGTCTATTTGTTATGATAACTTGATTTTTGTTGGAAATTTTGACGAGTAAATGACATAAATTTTCAAGATAATAAACAAAACATATATTTAACTTATTCGTGTCAATTTAAAAATAAATCCTTCATTTGTAAATATTTTCAAAAATTTGCATCATCTCTTTGTAAATAAATCTTGCAATTTGCAAATATTTTCATCCTGCATTTGGATTTTGTGGGTAGTATCCGCTGAAAACCCTCACGAGACAAAACTCGTCCTACTGGGGACACCCAGAGGTTTAACGGCTTGTTGCATACGCTCAATGCAATCGTGCTTCCTACGAAAATGGATTTATCTTAGTTTCCCTTTATTCGAGGACGAATAAAAAGATAAGTATGGGGGTATTTGATGTGCACGTAAATGTGCACATTTTTATCGCCATATTTAATCTATTTAAATTAAATAAATGATCATATTGGGTATTTTAACTTGTTTTAACCAAAATTCATATTAATTCAAAATTGCCACACATTCATCTTCATACAAGGGTGAAATGGTCATTTTTGTGCATTTATTAAATTGTGAAAATTTACTTAGAATTTTCTATGTTTTTTGTAGGAAATTTGGTGACATTTACAAGTGGTTTCATGAAGATATGCATGCACAAAATCAATACAAAGGAATGAAGATGAAAATAATTCAAAGTGAAGATCATGGAGGACCCCACCTACCCACCTACCTTAATGTACAAATTAAAGGCTAAAGCACATGCTTATGGATTTAATGGCTTCATGTACATTTAAGTGGGGATTAAAACATGCTAATGATAACTTGGCCTCCACACTTTCTCATGGGCATTTTGGGCATTCCCCAAAAATAGGAATTAGGGTTTTAAACTTGTATATATACCCCTTATGTTTCATGTAACATAATCTCTTACTTAGTCTCTCTTAGGCCTCCTTCTCTTTAGTTAGTTTAGATCAAATAAAAGAAAACTCTCTTTCTTTTTTAATGGCTACTTAGCCAATTTTTATTTTATGTAATTTTCTTTTCTTTTTATGCAATTCAATATATGCTCTTTACATTTACATGCTCTCTTTCTTATGTTGTAGTGTATATTTACTTTCATGCAAGTAGAATAGTTTTGTTTCTTTGCTTTACTCTCTTTTTCCTCTTCTTTTTCATTCATGTTGCAAGCTATATTTGTTCACATGATAACAAATATGAGAGGCTAAACCCCTTCAATTTAGGGGTAATGAAGCTCTCTAATCATGTAGCTTCAACTTAATTTGATGTTTATGCTCTCTTTTTGTGCTTAATGAGAAAGATTAAAGTGGTTTAATGATGTTGTTTAGCTTTGAATTTGATAGTCTATGTTGTTCATAACAAATAGGCTATGCTTAAACAAACAAAACACAAATTGCCTCTTCATCTACATATGATTATGACAAAGAAGTGATTGTTGAAATTGAAATTTGATGGCTTATATTTCTAATTAATAGTTACTAGGCCATGCTTAAAATAGATTTTGCTTTCAACTTTGTTGTCATATTTTATGAGATTTAAAAGTGTATTAGTGGTTGTGTTAAAGTTTGATGGTTTATGTTGAGCTAATTAATAGCACAAATATACCATACTTATGATAAGCACATCAACTAATTCACTAATGACAATAAAAGAGAGATCATAACTTCATTTTGTTGATTTATGTGATCTAGAGAGTGAAAATTGCCTCTAAATTGTCTCAACACTTTCATATTTTTATCTATTTTTCTTTTGCTAGTTTTTGTTAGTTAGTTCATTTTCTCATTTTCTAGCTAAACACACTCTCGACTTCGGTATAATTTGATTGAGTAGAATTTTAAAATCAACAATTCCCTGCGGATCGACCCGTATTCGCCGCGTGCTACATTCGTACACCGTGCGCTTGCGGTTATTTTTAAATTTAAATTCATTCGACGGTTTTCTAAACCGATAGAATTTCCGTCGACGAACATTAACCTTTGAAAAATCCATCAAGCATCTTCTATTGTCAAGCCATTATTTCGTCTTGCATTTCTTTCATCATTCTTCCCATCTCCTCTCTTGTAACGAACATGGATTGATTAGAATTTGAGGACACCTCCTGATTGTCTCCATGCTCGTAGATTTCCTCTACTCCTAGATCTGGTGTGAAGCCTCTTCATCTTTTCCAGACTTCATATTCAAGCTTTAGATTGTGAAATCTACACCTTTCTCAGTGAATGAACTAAAATGTTAACATCAAAAATGGCACAAACACCCAAATATTAGATGAAAGCATCGAGAATGTAGGGATCCAAATCAAACAAGCAAAGGTAAGAAGAAAAATAAGAACATGCAAGCACTTTCGTAATGGTTCGGCGAATTCTCTAGTCTACATGCAATTTAAACTTTGTTGTTAGTTGTTTTCTCTCTAAATTACAACTACCTTTAGGTCTGACCAAATTTTAGTGGATCTCATATTTACAATGGAGTTTCTCGAGTATGTTTAGGGAATGAGATAAGAGCGAAGAAGATACGAAGTTCCAATCTCTTCTTTAGTTGTAATAGGGCTGGTACTTATAGAGAAAATCGTCAACAGTCACGTGAGCCCACTTTGAATAGAGTCCAGATGCAAGTCCAGTGTATAAGAGGGAATATACCGGCCCAATCTCCAACATAAACCTCTCGGTACCAAGAGTTTCCTCTAGTACCAAGTGGTTTTTTTGAGATGAAAGTCCTTTATCTTATTTGTCTTCCTTTTTATCTCTAATTTGATGCATTTCAAACCTTTTTTTCTTGAAGATCAAGTTCTTCTTGAGGCCTCACCTAATGTTTGTAACGACCCGTAAATTAATCGCTTTGTATTTAACCATCTAAATAATTTTTAAATATTTAAAGCATGGATTTTAATAACTTAATAAACATATTTTCGATATTAATTAATGATATTAAAATCATTTTCAAATTTTGTTTACCAAAATAATTAGTTCAAATAAAAATAGAAAATGTGACCAAAAAACATTTTTCTAAATTTCGACTTTATGGCCTCGGAAAGTCATCGAAAAAATTATGCATGTTTTTGTGTCACTTATACACACATGCACACATATGTACATGTGATAAGATAATAAATGTATTAAAGTTAATAATCAAGCTTAGTTTAAATATAAAACTTGATTTGACATAAAATGCACAAAATATATTGAATAACCTTAGGAAATTAATTAAATAACCTAACCATCACCTAAATCACCTAGGTTAAGACCTAAAGCATGTTGTAGCTAGAGCTAAGGGTAATGTATGTACTAAGGGTGGTGGAGAGGCATGGTGTCCATGTTATAAGATAATATTTATATTATTTAAATGTTTAAGTTAATTTAATACTCCATTTCTTTGCCTATAAATACTCACCATCTCCATACATTTTACACTTTGCATATTCATTTCCATCTTCATTTCTTATCTCTTCATGTAAACGAACACTTCCATGGCTTCTAAAATTATTTCCAAAGTCAAAATCTAGTGAATACACTTCTAAAAATCAAGCTAAACTCCTTACTTCACTTCCAAAAACCATTCTCTACTAAACAAGACACTATAACTCCACATATCCATCATGAACGAAGCCCATATACTTTATTCCAAGCCTAAAAGCCTATAAAACATCCACTAAATCAAGCCATTTGCATAGTAGAGCTTTGATCTTGTCGCATTGGAGAAGTTAGTGAATGTTCGGTAAAGTTAGTAAGCGTTTTGGTGAGTGAAGCTTCCACCTTTGAACCATAAAGTTTAAACTATGTTCATGCTCATATTTGTAGCTATTAAATGATTATTGTATAGTTGTGATAATGTTTGGGTTGATGGATTGGTTTGTTGCTTGAAAGTTAGTCGCTTCGGGAAGTTAGTAAGCGAATCTTAAGTTATATGAAAATCTAGTAGTTAAATCAATCCCGTTGTAGATAAATGCTTGATATATGTTGTATTATTGTAAATCATCATGTATATATGCGCATTCCCTTACTATGTGATGTTTGGTTGAATTGTAAATGATATAAGCTTGAATTCTGAACTGCCTGTATAACGATAGTCATTATATCGACACTTTCAGAAAATCACCTTTTATCGAAACCGTTCGGTTTCATTATCGTGCTTGGAATTATTTTACAAGTTAAGTAAGTTATGAATTAATGCTATTTTTCAAAAATAATTAATTATTTTAATAATTATTATTTAATTTAATTAATGAGGATTAAGGTTAACTAATTAACTTACTCATGGTGTGTTTTAAATTTAACTGATTACTTAGTTAATGAAGTTTTAAATTTAATTAATTAATTTATCTAGTGATGTTTAAGGCTAGTTAATATTTTGATAATGATGGATTAATATTTATTAATTTACTAATTAATGATGTTTTTAAAATTAGTTAACCCTTTTTAATTAAAGACCTTTAAAGGTTAATAAATCTGTTTAACCTTAATTAATCTTTCCTTAAATAAAGTTTTAAATTAATCAATCACTTTTAAAAATGATATTTAATTTATTCAATTAATTATAATATTATTTAATTGAATTAATGATGTCCCAAGGAGATTTACCCTTTTTAATTAAAGGTTATTAAAGTAAATTAATTAACTAGTTAACAAAGTTTTAAAGTTAATTTATGAATGTAATAAGTATGTTTTAAGTTATTAAATCCTTTTTAATGATGTTTAAAAGTTATTAAACTCTTATAACAAAGTTTTTTATAGCTAATACTTGCAATGTGATGTCAGGTACGAATTTGGGTTTTTAAAAGAAAACGTTTGAATTGTTTATGGAATTGAATTAATTTTCTTAAAGAGATTCACTTGTATGGAAATGATTTATTTGTATAATTAGCACTAAACATCAAAGAAGTAGACTTGTCACTATTTTAAAAGTTAATAATAATCGCAGGACATGACTAAACCCAAAGTGCAAAAGGACGTCTAGTTATGTAGGGTTCCTCCCATTAGGGATTTTCACATCTCATCTAGATCGGATTCATTTACGCATTTAGATATGGAATATTTAGATTCTTGGTAAGGTTTGGCGAGGTCCGGCTAGTACATTTTTGAGAAGTATCACAGAGTCTATGAGCTTCTCATAAGTATATTGCTGGTGTTATACTTCAAGGGTGGTGCACCTTTCTAGTCATTTGTTGGAGATTTACCTTATCTTATTTGATTAGAACCTTCAAAATTATTTCCTTATTTGCATCGGCAAGAGTCGACCAATGTTCGTGGTGTTTAATTATTTATCCATTTTTTATGTTTGGATGTTGATTTATATGGGAGTAAACCTGTTCCGTGTTTAGCGGCGTGGTCTCACATGTTTGTGTTCAATTTCACACCCATTGTTTTTACTGTTTTACTCATACCAGACATATCGTCTAACCCGAGTTCTTTGTTTTCCTAAACTCTCGGGTACTCATTTTATTTGAGTAGTTCGAGAGAAGCAGGTCTTTGTTGGGCTCTTTTGAAGACGACGTCCAAGCAGGTGAATTTTATCTACTTAGCTATCTATTCCACTGTTTATCTAGTTTGTGTAAGTGTATTTTTTTGAGCATTTGTAAAGGCGGGATGTTATTAATGCTTTAGCTGATTTGTAGTACTTTTGTGTAACTCTAATAACTCCTATTAAGGAGTAACCTGATGTACTATTGACTGTTATTTTTTATTTAGCAGTTTCGTTGTGAGGTATTCTATTTTTTTTCTTTATTTCACCCCACTATTATTCATCTTTCTGATTCTTGGCAACAACACACGAATACCGAGGACGTGTTAAGTGTCATTCCTAGGGGTCGAAAAGGTGGGTCATCATAGTTGGTATCAGAGATTCAGTTGGGCGAATACCTTAGCCTAATTGGGGTACAACTCATTAGAGATTGGGCGAGTTGAGCCCTAGAATAAGTTAATCTTGAGAGAGCATTTTCTTTTCTCCCCAAAAAGTCTAGTTTTAGATCCATTGTTGCAATTTCCCTTTTATCATTTTTGACCCTTTCTTTGTATTCTAATAATACCTGTCACTTATCCAGGTTATTGAAAAAGAGTACAAAAGGAAGAAATGGGAGAGGATCTAAAACTAGCATGGCTACAAATGGAAAAGCTCCTAGAAATGATCTAGTTGTAGAGCTTGTAGTGGAAGCAGTGATGCAAGTTCAGCTGCTTCAAAACTTTGCGACCTTGTGCAAGAATTACACTGCTTTAGGTGGTAAGCCTTTCTATGGAACTGAAGATATTTTTGGAGTTCAGACATGGCTTTGCTCTTGTGAAAGGATATTCGAGGATCTTCAGTTGGTAGATGCTAAAAAGAGATTGTTGGCATCACGTCAACTTCAGAAAGTAGTAGTGGATTGGTGGGAATCAGTCACCATGAATACACCAGAAGAAGATTTCTCTTTAGCACAGTTTAAAGAGGTTTTCGAAGTTCAATTTATCCCAGAGGCAGGAAGGAATCAGTTGTTCATAAGTTTTATGAATTTGAAACAAGGTGAGATGACAATGGCACAGTATGAGCATAGATTCAATGCATTGTTCCGCTTTGGACCACGATTGATTGATACACCACTCAAAAAGAATGAAATTTTCATGAAAGGAATGCGACCAGAGTTCCATCGGGAAATGACCAATCATCTCAACAATACCTTTAGCAATATGATTAGTATGGCTTTGAGATTTGAAGCTCTTTATATTAAGCAAGGAGTGTAGAAGGGGATAGTGGCAGCAGTCAATGCCTAACTTTTATCAGTTATACCAGTTGCTAGTAAGTCATTTTTCAAGCGAAAAGGGAAGAAGAAGTGGATCACTTTGAAAATCAGTGCTCGAACCCGGCTAGTGGATCACTCTACTACAATTGCAACAAACATGGACATATGAAGAACCGGTGCCCTTTTCCAAAGAAGGGATCATAGGGATGAGCTTTTACTATTGAGGAAATACCATCTACCTCTAGGAATCCAAAAGGAAAGCAGGTGTTGCAAGGTACACTATCCATTTTCGATACTCTTGTTAGAGTACTATTCGATGCTGGTGCATCCCATAGTTTCATTTCAGTGGATCTTGTTGATAAGTTTAACATCAAACCCATTCTTTTAGACAATTCTCTTTGTGTGTCGAACCCAATTGGAGGTTCGACCAATCTTGGTACTATGTGTCTGAAAGTTCCTATTTTTATCGAGATTGGTGCTTTTTGTTCGACTCATTCATTCTTGGCTTCATGGGTTTTGGTTACTTTTGGGGATGGATTGGTTATCTAAGTTCAATGTCATCCTAGATTATTGTAGATGAATCATTGTGATAAAAGATGCAGTAGATAGAAGCATTGATATCTGTTGTGAAGAGCCTAAGAAGTTGATGTGCAGTTTCCTTTATTCCCTCAAAGTACCGAAAGAGGAGATAAGAAATATACCAATTGTTGGGAACTTCAAGGATATTTTTGAAGAAGTGCAAGGTTTACCTCCTCATCAAGAAGTAGAGTTCTGAATTGATTTTATTCCAAGAACCAGACCGATTATACGACATCTTCAAAGGTTGGCACTAAAGAAAAGAGGAGATTAGAGAAGCAAATGTTTGATTTAATGCAAAAGGATTTGATTAGACGCAACACATCGAGTTAGAGATCGCCAGTAGTTTTCGCAAATGGTTCTCTTAGATTTTATGTAGATCATCGAGAGTTGAATAAGCGGACTATCAAGAATAAGTATCCTTTACCTAAGATTGAAGACATATTTGACCTACTCTATGGAGCTCGGATATTTTCTCAATTGGATATTTTCATTGCTTTCACCAATTAAGGGTGGTAGAGGAGAGTGTACCCTTAACAGCTTTTCAAACCCTTGATAAATTTTGTGAGGTTAGTAATCCCGTTTGGATTGACTAACGCACCCACTTACTTCATGGATTTGATGAATAGAGTGTTTCGGGATTTTCTTAACAAGTTTGTCCTAGTCTTTATTGCTGACATTCTCGTTTATTCTAAAACGAAGGAAGAGCATAAGCATCATCTTCATGTTATTATAAGTACTTTAAGAAGCCATGTTTTAAAGGCAAAGTTTTCTACGTGCCATTTCGGGAAATCCAAAGTTGGATTTCTGGGCACATAGTTTTAGGAGAAGGATTATCAGTGGACCCAGCTAAAGTAGTTACGGTTCAAGATTGGAAGAAACCTGAAAGTGCGACTAAGGTTGGAAGTTTCTTAGGATTGGCGGGTTGCTATAAAAGGTTTATTAAATATTTCTTCAAGATTGCTTCTCACCTAACAAACTTGACAAAGAAAGATGCTAAGTTTGTTTGGACATCTAAGTGCGATCAAACATTCAATATCGTTTAACTATTTCAGATGGAAGCGAAGGATTGATAATTTACATAGATGCTTGTAGGACTATATTGGGAGCAGTTTTGATATAGAATGGAAAAGTAATAGCATATGCGAGTCGATAATTGAAACCTCATGAGAAGAATTACGACATGCACGATTTGGAGTTGTTGGCAGTTGTCTTCGCATTAAAGGTATAGAGGCACTATCTTTTGGGTGCAAAGTTTGTGTTATATGCGGATTAAAAGTTATTAAATTATCTTTTTACCCAAAAAATTTAAACTTAAGGCAGCAAATATGGTTGGAATTTCTCCTGTCTTATGACCTGGATATTCTTTATACCCTAGGGAAAGCAAACGCTGTTACAGATGCATTAAGTAGGAATGTGGTGGTAATTGCAAATTGGGAAGTTAAGCTAGCAATTAATGGTAAGAATTGCATATTTTTTAGAAGAAGACCATATTCTAGCTTGACTTAAGAGGAGTGTTGAAGAGGGAGTTGTTTCTAGTTTTCAAATTGACTCCCGAGGCATTTTAAGAATGAATGGATGAATTTGCATGCCGGATGTTAATGAAATTAGACAAGACGTGCTGAGAGAGTGCCATCGATCTATCCACCCTAGAGTAATTAAAATGTTTCAAAATATGAAGAAGACCTTTTGGTGGACAGGGATGAGGAGAGACATTGCGATCTTCATGAGCCGGTGTGCAACTTGTCAACGGGTCAAGAGTGAACAGCAAAAGACTGTTGGGTTACTCCAACCATTGGAGATATTGAATTAGAAGTGGGAGCAGGTATCCATGGACTTTATCGATGGGTTGTCCAGAATGAGAAGAAGCAATAAAGGCACTTGGGTAATCTTAGATCGATTAACAAAGAGCGCCTACTTTATTCTGGTAAAGTCTAGAAGAACCGCAGTTTCATTGGCAGAAATTTATTTGAAGGAGATCGTTTGATTGCATGAAATTCCAATAGGATCGTCAGTGATAGAGATCCCATCTTCACTAGTCGATTTTGGGGAGCATTGCAAGCCACTTTAGGGACAGAGTTGAATTTGAGCACAGCTTATTACCATAGATAGACAGATAAACCGAAAGGGTGAACCGGATTTTGGAGGATCTCTTGAGAGCATGTTTTGGATTTTGGAGGTTCTTAGGAAGATTGTTACATTTAATAGAGTTCTCTTATAACAATAGTTACCAAGCTAGTATTTCCATGGCCTCCTACAAGGTTTTGTATGGATAGCCATGTAAATCACCTTCATGTTGGATTGAGACTGAAAACCATAGTTCTTGGACCAAAGATGATTCAAGAAGCATTAGAGAAAGTGGCCATGATCAAGGAAAGGATGAAAGAAGCCCAGGATCGATAGAAAAGTTATGCCGATCAGAGGAGAAGGGACTTAGAGTTTGCATTCGAGGAGTTGGTATTTGTGAAATTTTCCCCTATGAAAAGAGTTGTAAGATTCAGATGGGCAGAAAAGATAGTACCCAGATTCACTGGACCATTTCGAATCCATGAGAGAATTGGATCATTGGCCTATAGAGTAGAATTTCCTGAAAGATTGTCAGAAGTTCATAATTTTTTCAGGTATCTCATCTAAGAAAGCATGTTCATGATCCATCTTTGATTGTTGAGACGTCTGTTTAGGAAGACTTAGAGATGGTATCAAATTTGACGGTAGTCCGACACCCATTTCATATTGTAGATCGAGATGTAAGGAGCTTGAGGAGCAAGGTGGTTAAGTTTGTGAAGATTCAGTGGAGTGATGATGTAATGGACTGGTATTTTCGACCCAAAAAATCGAGATTAATACGTCCACTGTATAAAATGCCAAGCAGTCGAGTGCTGGAAATACCAGTTCATTGAGGGTGAAGAAGAAAAAGGTAGAAGAAAGGAAAACAGAACAACATAGAATCTCACAATCGCAGCGGAACAAAATATAATATATAATAACTGATTAAAAATACAAGAACTATACTGCTAATATACATACCACTATCAGAGTACAACAATTTAATACATTAATGGAAAATTTATAATAACTTGTCCTTACACAGTGGAAATAACCAAGTACGTGATAAACGTCTGAACTCTTCTATCTCGTCTTCGGAGCTCCATAGCTTTTTAACCTAAATCTGTAATACTCGGTTTGACCCGAGCATTATAATAAAATAACACCCGAGTCAGTCTGGAAGACCTGCATGAGGAAAACACACTCAATTTGAATTATTAAAGCTATCAAAATCCTTTTAAAATATCAGTGGTATCTCGTAAGACCTCGTCACCCATAAACATGACAGGTTTTCATCTTACGATAACCAAAACAATTTTATAGACAATCCTCTGATATTGTAATAGTGTCTAAATACAAATACTAATTCAAATAGCTGAAATTATTACATTAATTAAATTGCAGCATACTATGTTCTACAAATAAAACCGCAAGCTCGTACTGGAGAATGAATTCCAACGAATGACTGGGCCACTAGCGTACTGTCCATCACAGTACACCTCTAGAACAATGTTCCGACGACCACGCCGGGATCCCCTGCTACACAAGACCGGCCTACCTCTACTTGGATAGATTGAATATGTTATCACACCAGGTGTTCCTACCCTTACCATCGAGCGCTCCTTCCATGCAAAATCACATCCATAAATAATAAGAGTCCGAGGACATCTAGAAAGGTGGTAACATATCCTACTTGGGTGGGACCCACTTGGCCTTACTGCATCTCCCCTGTTTTAGTCATTCTCGGTGGATTAGGCTCGAGGCTAAGCGTTACCTTTCAAGAACAAAATTTTACTTAGAATGCTTATCGTCCTCCAATTACGATGCTCTGATAGCATTCATCCATACAAGTTGCCCTGGGTCTAGACAAATTGAATCACTGTCTTCATTATCTTCATGGTATTCATTCGTAACATTCAAACCAGATCGAAGTGGTTTTTGGATTATTAAATCTGATCTCGGTCTCTTCGAAACGATTAACGAAATTGGCCAAAATTGATAGTTGGTTATTTAACTATCAATAAACATCCAAAAGCAATCATCATGCCTTATTATAAATTTCCCAAAATTTATTTCAAAACATCTTCGTAAGATATTCCTTTCAGTTCTTCCACATTTGAAAACAGTTTTCAAATACTTATATTTCTAATGGAACATTTCCAACCCTTCCCAATACTCAGAACATTTTCCCCCTCTATTTTGTATCCAACACTTAGAAAATATTCCTTTTATTTCCTATTACTTTTCCTAAAATTATTTACAATTTTATTTTTAAACTCCTTGACTAGTTTATAACGAATTCTATAAATTTTGAAACTCTTTGAGTAATTCCCTTTAATATTTCCAAAGCCAATTTATACTCGTCTATAATTTCAACTTCCCTTTGTACTCTTTTATGAAATGTATTTCATCTTTCCGAAGTTCACTTTTACTTAACTACTCCAGAAATTTCCCTACTTTTCTTTCCAATTCTATTCCAAGAATTTTCTTGTAATCTCATCTACTGAATAAACTCATTTACCAGACTTTCGAGAAGGTTTATAAATAAATTTAACGTTTTAAATCCGCACACATATATACAAAAATAACTATTTCAAAGATAATAATTATAGTTTATTTCTAAAACATATATTCAATAATTATTTTAAATATTGAAATACTTTTTATAACATCACTTCCAAAGTAGGTTTAAAATTTTAAGATTTTATCAAAATAAATATTAAGTATTTAAAATTTCACTTCTGAAATATTTCAATACTAACTAACTTTAAATTTCATAGTTTGATAAATAAAAATTTTCTTTTTGAAACTTAAAACTTAACTTATTTATAAAAATAAATTTTTAAGTCTGGATAACCAAATTTCCAATTTATACCCCTCTCAGTTTTAATCACATTTCACCCATTTCGGTCTCCTTAACCATCTTCATTTTAAAAATAGTATCTACTATTTTTCTCATCCTATTCCCATATTCCAATATAATTTTTTCCCGTAAATTTATATCCCAAATTTATCATCCGATTTCACTTGCGTTCATTTATAAACTTCGTTTATAAATTTTTATAACTCCTTTGAGTTATCTAAAAATATTCTCATTTATAAAATTTCATTTTATAGATTAAATCTCTTTAAAAATCCATTTATTTGCCAATCTATTTTTAATATCGATTTCAACTTCTTTCTATATCTTTTCGAATATCATTTTGAAATCTCATCTTTAAAAATTCCTTTATATGATTTATTTTAAATTCTCTATTTAAAAATATTTTCCCACATTATTTAATATGATCAAAATTTCACCATTTCTTATTTAAACCAACATCTTTTAAATAATCCAAATTTTTATATTAAAAATCTCTTTTCCATTCCTGAAAATTTAAAGTAATACTTATGGTATTTAATATTCCCAAAATTAATTTTCATGCCATTATATCATTTAAAAATTTACAACATACAATAATCCAACATTTTACATATATATGAAAAATAATAATATATTTGAGGAATCCAGTTGGATCCCTCCAACCTGTTTTCCCTGCATCCGCAGAAGTTAGATAACAATAAATATACCAATCCCACTTCGAGGGAATACCGCGCCATATTGGGTCATCCGCTATTATGCGGGGCGCATGGGGTTTGATCTGCTATAAAGTGCAGGAGTATCACTCCAATACTAATATATATACTACTATATATATAAATAGTCATGCAACAGATAATTATAAATTTATAAATCCAATCAACATCCAATAATTTAAATTTAAACATTCAAAGTTAGATACGGTAATCCAAATGAGTGAAAAATTCTCACCTTGATTTTCCCGATTTCCAATCATTCCAAATCCAATTTGTAGTATTTCCCATAACGATTTCATCACACTCGACTTGTTTGCATGATTTTTTCGAACCTTGTATGAAATTATTATTAAATTCCATTAGCGATCTCGATTTAATTTGTTAATTAAATAACTAATGTATAATTAAATTACAAAATTATACATCCACCATCTCTTACGTTCCATGCAAGAAAACGAATAGCGACTCAAGCCTAAACAATCGACATCCAACCGTAGACATGCACACTCCTCCTAGACGAATAGACTTTGAACTGACCCCACCTTCAAGTGTCTCTTCCAATCACCAACTTTCGGACATCACCACCTAAATGAGTATCACCTGATATGGATGGCATCTCAGATACACCATCCCCCAAACAAAGCAGTCGATGCTTCATGCCGTACGCCCCCATCGGTTGACGAATACCTCCAAGTACTCGCACCCCCTTCAACCTCGTCTCCCTCGAATGAACTGCGACTTGTCGAAACCCTAAAACAATGCTGCGAGTTTCACGTTCACGCGCTCCCTCATCACCGATGTCGTCGCCTATCGTTCAGGTTCACGTGACCCTGGTGCCGCCGCGACCACGTGCTCAACCTCCCATCACACCCGCATGCGATCCAAACCTGACCCATTCCCATGTCTCGCAAGCAGCTCAAACATTTTTTTAGGAACAAAGAGATGTTCGATTGTGCTCTTTTTCATTTGAACTGGATTTTTGATTTGTTTTTCTCTGAATTGAAGAAAAGGGGAAAAGAATGACTTTCATTTTATCTTTTTTTTTTCTTCAGTTGTTTTTTTTCATCTCACTTGGGTAGCCATTTTAAAGAGAATGATGGAAAAGATAGAAGGGAGAGGTAACATGTAAGAGTAGATGTACAATGTTTTTGAAAAGGAAGGAATCTGGCTGATGTGAATTAAAAGGTCAAATCAATTTTGTTTTATATATACATATATATATTTAATTTTTCAAATCGTCTCATTTACGTAACTTAAAATCTCGACCTCCTATCAAGGCGTGCTGCTAGGCATTCATAATGTTATACCACTATTTCGAACGTAATGGAAAAGGTTTCGAGTTCAAATTCGACCGTATGGAGAAGATATCTTTTTGAACCTAATTATTTTATTAAATTTCAATATAAATCTCAACGCGTTTATATCCCGTACGACCAAACGATAAATCCAAACACCATGAAATTTCAAACTCGATAATAATATACTATTACGGATCCAATAGATCTAGTTTCGTCAAATTCCGAGACTGTGTCCCGGTTGGCTATTTTAACATCAATTTGAATAAATTACTTTTAAAATTGAACAGATCATTTTTAAATTCAATTTAAAAACGTTTATTATCTTCACTATTATCAATATAAATTTTATAAGCCTTTAAATAATTTTTTTATTGGGCTCAAACTCAAGATACAAAATTTTAACCAATATTCGATTATTAAATTCAATAATTAAATTATCCAATAAATCGCTATATCTAAATTATGTATTTATTTTATAAATAAAAATCCAAGTTTCCATATTCAAAATCAATCCATAATTCAAATTCAATATTTAAAAGCATTTAAATATTCCATATCAAACGTCGAAAAATCCTGGTCGTTACAGATGATCCCTGTGATTGTACTTAGAAGACCTAGGATCATATTAGGGAAACTTATACTAATGTAATGTTAGGTTAGTTGTTTGAATGCATTATGAATGTTCTATTATGGCATAGTTGATTTGCATTATTATATGAATTTCTAGGTATAATTCATACCTTTTGGATTGTCTTTTGTGTATTAATATCGAGGACGAATTTTCCTAAGTGGAGGAGAGTGTAACGACCCGTAAATTAATCACTTTGTATTTGAATATTTAAAAAAAAATTTAAATAATGGATTTCAATAACCGAACAAACATATTTTAAATATTAATTAACGATATTAAAGTCGTTTTCAATTTTTTTTTACTTAAAAAATTAGTTCAAATAAAAATAGAAAATGTGATCGAAAAACGTTTTCAAAATTTCGACTTTTCGGCCTGGGAAAGTCGTCGAAAACATTGTGCACATTTTTGTATCACCCATATACACATGCACACACATGTACTAATGACATGCGATAAGATAATCAAAGTATTAAAGTTAATAATCAAGCTTAGGTTAATATAAAACTTGATTTGACACGAAATACACAAAATATTTTAAATAACCTTAGGAAATTAATTAAATAACCTAACCATCGCCTAAAACACCTAGGATGGGTCCTCAAGCAGGGTGTAGATGGACCTAAGGGGGGTAACGTGTGTACTAAGGGTGGTGGAGAGGCATGGCTTCCTTGTTACATAATAACATTTATATTATTTAAACTAGTATGGGCCCGTGCTTCGCACACGGGCTGTTTGTGTTATTGTATACGTTGATATATTTTTTTAGCGCAAATATGTAAATGGAAAGCAAGGGCATTTTTGGAATTTCAAAAGGACACCAAGTAAATTAGTTCAATGAATTTTCTTTATTAGTAGTAGAGATTTTTATATTAATTTAAATAATACTCCATTTCTTTGCCTATAAATACCCACCATCTTCACACATTTTCCACTTTACATGTTCATTTCTTATCTCTTCATGTACATTAACAATTTGGTGGCTTCTAAAATTATTTCCAAAGTCAAAAACTAGTGAATACACTTCCAAAAATCAAATTATACTTCTTACTTCACTTCCAAAAACCATTTTATACTAAACAAGACCCTATCCCCACATATCCATCATGTTCGAGCCTCATATGCTCTAGGTCGAGCCCAAAAGCCCACAAAACATCTACTAAATCGAGCCATTTGCATAGTAGAGTTTATATCTTGTCGCATTTGAGAAGTTAGTGAAGGTTCGGTAAAGTTAGTAAGCGTTTTAGAGAGTGAAGCATCAACCTATGAACCATAAAGTTCAAACTATGTTCATGCACATATTTGTAGCTATTAAATGCTTATTGTATAGTTGTGATAATGGTTTGGTCGATGGATTGGTTTATTTCTTGAAAGTTAGTCGCTTTAGAAAGTTAGTAAGCGAGTCTTAAGTTATATGAAAATCTAGTAGTTAAATCAATCTCGTTGTAGATAAATGCTTAATATATGTTGTATTATTATAAATCATAATGTATATATGCTCATTCCCTTTTTATGTGATGTTTGGTTGTATTGCAAATGACATAAGCTTGAATTCTGAACTGCCTATATAGCGAAAGTCGTTATATGACACTTTCGAAAAATCATCTTTTGTCGAAACCTTTTGGTTTCATTATCGTGCATGGAATTATTTCACAAGTTAAGCTAGTTATTAATTAATGATGTTTTCAAAAATAATTAATTATTTTAATAACGATTATTTAATTTAATTAATTATTTAATTAATGAGGATTAAAGTTAACTTATTAATGAAGTGTTTTAAATTTAATTAATTACTTAATTAATGATGTTTTAAATTTAATTAATCATTTTATTTAATGATGTTTCAAATTTAATTAACCCTTTTTAATTATGCACCTTTAAAGGTTGATAAATCTGTTTAACCTTAATTAATCTTTTCTAAATAAAATTTTAAATTAATTAATCACTTTAAATAAGGATATTTAATTAATTTATTTAATTATATTATTAATTAATTGAATTAATGATGTCTAAAGGAGACTTACCCTTTTTAATTAAAAGTTATTAAAGTAAATTAATTAACTAGTTAACAAAGTTTTAAAGTTAATTTATCAACAAATTAAGGATGTTTTAAGTTATTAAATCCTTTTTAATGATGTTTCAAAGTTAGTAAACTCTTATAACAAAGTGTTTTAAAGTTAATACTTGTAATGTGAAGCCAAGTACGAATTTGGGCTTCTAAAAGAAAAGGTTTAAATTGTTTATGTAATGAATTAATTTTTGTAAAGCGATTCACTTGTATGAAAATGATTTATTTGTATAATTAGCATTAACATTAAAGAAGTAGACTTGTCACTATTTCGAAAGTTAAGAATAATCATGGGAGATGACTTTAAGGAAACTACCTTGACTTGTCCAGTATTATTGGTAACCAAGAAATAGTACAAGTTTGAATTCAATGAGTGGTGGTAGGTATACAAGACTTAATTTCCATATACGATCGTTTTACATCCTTAATAGTTGGTTCCTCAACTATCAGTTACTTCAGCTTCTATATTATTGTCATTCTAAGATGATTTGTTGCTCCGTTGAGCTTTGTTATCCTTTGTCCATAAATGGCTAAACCCAAAGCGTAAAAGGACGTCCAGCTATGTGGGGTTGCTTCCATTAGGGTATTTTCACATATCATCTAGATCGGATTCATTTGCATATTTAGATGTGGAATATTCGGATTCTCGATAAGGTTTGGCGGAGTCCGACTGCTACTTTTTCGAGAAGTGCCATGGAGTATATGAGCTTCTTAGAAGTATATTGCTAGTGGTGTACTTCAAGGGTGGTGCACCTTCCTAGTCATTTGTTGGAGATTTTCCTTTTCTTATTTGATTAGAACCTTCAAAATTATTTCCTTGTTTGCATCGGGAAGAGTCAACCACTCTTCATGGTGTTTAATTATTTATCCATTCTTTACATTTGGATGTTGATTTATGTCGGAGTAAACCTGTTCTGTGTTCAGCAACGTGGTGTCACATGTTTGTGTTTAATTTCACACCCACTGTTTGAAAAGTTTTACTCATATCAGACATATTGTCTGACCCGAATTATTATTTTCCTAAACTCTTGGGTACCAATTTTATTTGATAGTCTGAGAGTAGCAAGTCTTTGTCGGGCACTTTTGAAGACGGCATCCGAGCAGGAGGCTTTTTCTACTTAGCTATCTATTTCGCTGTTTATCTAGTTTGTGGAAGTGTATTTTGTTCCGGCATTTGTAAAGACAGGATGTTATAACTGCCTTAGCCGATTTGAAGTACTTTTGTGTAACTCTAATAACTCCTTGCTAAGGAGTAACTTAATGTACTATTGACTGTTATGTTTTATTTAGCAGTTTCATTGATAGGTTTTCTATTCTATTCTTTATTTCACCGTACGATGATTCATCTTTCCGATGCTTGGCAATGGCACACGAACACCGAGGATGTGTTAAATTTCATTCCTAAGGGTCAAAAAGGTGGGTCGTCACAGCATCACTTGTGTATCTAATTTATCTTCCTTTCTTTGTACCAGGTGTTGCTTGTGTGTCTTTTGGAAAAAGTACTTTATCACGATTTCTTAAAGAAGTACTTGGAGTATAAGGAGATTGGGAGGTGCCAAGTGGAAGAAAAACCTCTCGGTACCTAAAGGGTATCGAGTGGTCCACTTAGCTCAATTTTCCCTCAAACTTTTTGAGTATGATTCTTCTGTTCTTCTAAGCATGTTTCCAAGTTCGTGAATCGTTTCGTCCTCGTTTTAACCTTCTAAATCAAATTGAAATTTGCTTGGTCAAAAAGCGGTTAGCACAATATAATTCATTCCATAATCTTTTAAACATATAACTATTCCCAAAAACTATTTAATTTCATCACTAATTATTTTATCATCAAATCTCACTATTTTCCAGTAATTCCAATATTACTCTTATTTAATGCTTTTATAATTCTATTTTAATTAATCAAATTACTATTATTAATTTTAGTTAGTTACTACTCAAATTTAGTTTATTACAGTAGAACATTGGGCACTAATACCACTTGTTAAGCGCTATGCATAGGATCAAAGATGGCCAATAGTGATAAAAAATGTAAATGCAGCAGAAATACTAAAGAAGATCATATAATCAATTTATAATGATTCGGATCTCCCTTCCTACATCCAGTATGGAAGTTCCCCTTCGGTATTCTACTAACATATAGCTCTTACTTTACTTGGGGGAACCAGTTTACAATAACATTTCCTGAAGACTCCACCTATAGGACTTCACTTTGCCGACATCTTGACTTTTTAAAATAAAGTAGAATATAAATTTCTTCCACAATATTTTATGTCCCAATATACTGACTTGTCACAATATAGTACAAACTTCTATAACCCTTAAAATGATACAAAGTGTGTGCAAAGGTTAGAAAGCGAACTAGGACCGAAATCAAATGTTGTGGAGTAAAAGAGTGACGGTCTAAGCTTGCTTTTCAAATAAATAAGGAGTTTAGGGCTTTAGGAAGCAATATGAGAATAATTTGAAAGCATAAGATTGAGTGATTTCTTTTAGGATGGTGATAGATTTATATAAGAGTGATAGAAAGCAATTAAACATGCGTAACCCATCAAAAATTCGGATTCAAATAGATACATCCATTGAAAGTTTGTGACACTTCAAAAAGATGCTTGAATGGGCATTGAACTGTTCTTTTGCAACGGTATTGTTAGGTCACCGGCTGATTTCAAACTGAATTATACTGTAGTGTGGTGGGTAAGCAGCATGTCATCCTAGTGGCCAAGGTTTGAATCCTATAACGACCGCCTCTCCTGCACCAAAAGACAAGCCATTAAGGAAAGAAGAAAAGGAAAGATAAGAAAAAACTACGCAATCACATAATCTCATCGCAAATCGGAACAACATATAATAGATAACATAGGATATTACATAGTCATTTTCATAATATTTAATACATCAAAGTTCATTACATTACAACTTCAATTGGACAGTTATAACTACCTGCCAAAAAAAAACTTAGGTCATACACTAAATACAGCGGAATAAGATAACAATTAGCTAACGATGAAGCCACTTGCTCCTACTCCTTCCAAATGCTTCCATAAGAAACCTGGATCACTTGACTACTCATACAAATTTGAGTACCCAAGAGTTTTACGAAAATAAAATAAAACTCTGGGTTAGATATGGGTCTGGTGTGAGTAAACTTAAACAACTTAATTCTTACTTTTATTAAACAATTTGAAAATCAAAGGTATCTCATAAGACCACGCCGCAAATAAACACGGACTAGTTTTTATCTTACGATAACCAAAACACTTTATATAGAAATCCAGTGATATTATGATAATGTCTAGAGTTTTCAAATAAAATAGAATATAGCTAAAATGCTAGCATCTCACATTTCAACATATTAGGATACACGACTCTTATTAGAGAACGAATTAAATATAATGACTAGGATACTGGGTACCCGCCCGTCACGGTGCATCTCTAGATAAAATAACACTGAGGTCGAACCTATCGACCTCTGCCAACACAAAACCGGCCTACACTTTACTAGATAGTATCGAATAAAATCACCCCTTGGTTGGGATTAGCAACCATACTGAAGCATACATGAGTTAATAGTAGGGACACTAGATAAGGATGACCTTACCCTCATGAGAGCGACCCACCTAGCCTTGCTACATCTCTCATGTTTTAGCCATTCCCGGTTGATGAGGTCTGAGAATATGTTTAACTTTATTATAGAATTTCCACTTGTAACGCTAACATTGCCTTCTATATGTTGACACAAAGTCGGCATTCATCCATACAAGTCGTTCGGGAGATGAAAGAACCGAATGCATTATTTTCACGACATCCATTTTGGAATCATCCTCATGGTTAGTAGCAAATAGCGCTTGCACTTTAAAGTCTTCATCTTGTACCTTGCGTTTACTATTTTCAATTCAAATATTTTACGTTGGTTCGAAGTGGTTTTCGGATAACAACTAATATCCCAACCTGATCTCTCCAAACCAACATTAGATACTTTTAAAAGGTTAAGTTGTTTATGGTGGACTATTCCACTTCAGTGTGTAAAGATTTACATATGAATATACACTCCATATGATTTAGATTATCATGATGCAGTTATCGAAATCAACCATCCTATATTCATCACGTTTTCCAAAGTGCGATATATCGTGATAAGTACAAGTCGACTTACTTTTAATAAAACGTGTCAATGTTTTACTACAACTACTTTATTCAATTAGATACTTAATAGCATGGATAAGAGATCTTTTGGTTTTTCAAAACAATTTGCTTAAACAAGAAAGTTGGTTTAAAATAAATAACTGATAGAGTTTAAAGGAAAACTTTAAAATAAATGATCCTTAATTAAATCATATGTTTAAAACTTAATTAAAACTTTAATTAATCATAATGAAACCAAATAAAATCATGATTGATCGTAATTTTATTTACAAATAAACTTTAATTAAATAACATTTTTTTAATTAAACCCAATTTAAGTGGATAATTATCCTTTAATTAAATAATAATTAATTAAATAACTGACTTTAATTAAATAATTAATTACTTAAAATAAGCTTTATTAATAAAAATTAATTTCCTTTTTATCTTAATTAATCATTATTTTAAACTTACTTAATTAAAAGTAATTAACTTGGTTAATAATTTATTAAACTCCAATTATTTAAGCTAATTACTTAATTAACTAATTAATTAATAATTACCCAAATTAATTAAATCAAGTAATTAAATTATTATATAATTCAAAATTAAACATTTTAACTTATTTATTAGTTTGAAATGAGTTTCAAAAAAAACAATCCAAAAGAAAACACTTAAAATTTGAAATTGTGAAATTTTCCCGAACTGCATCCATGACAACTATCGCTATGAGCGCATTTCGCTAAAATTGATTTCTAGATGAAATCTTCACTTTAACTCTAGCTACTACATCTTTGAAAACACAAATTGAAAAGTTTTGAAATCTTTAAACAATGGTGAAAACTTGGAAATGTTTCAAAAATCCAAAACTAGAAAAAGAGCTTTTATTTTCAAATTGGATTCAAGTCCTTTGCGACCTTTCAAGGTGCAAACTTCACAACATTAACCTCACAAACACTTGGTTTTGTTTCACAAATATACTACCACAGTATCATACTAAATATCACATATCCATATCCATATACATATCTAAACATATCCATATATCAACCAATCACCAAATCCAAGTTCAAACATAAACATATCATCATATGCCATCAATACGACATGATGATTCAACATAACAATCACCATATTTTCACAACATATAGTCCATCAAAATCAAGTAAATTTACTTTCCAAAACAAAAGTTTTACTAACCGAAATTTTTTTCCTAGATCAAAGCGAACTTTTGTCGGAACTTGAAACACTTTCGAAACTTGCAAAAAATAAAACTTTTGGACCCTTGAACATTTGAAATATGCTTGGCCAAGTGGCTTTGGTCTCAGCCTAGGCCTTATAAGTTACAGCCATCATGGGATTTGGCTCGGCCATGGTGTGTTTTGGTGGATGGAGTGTTGTATTTTGGAAGAGAAAGTGTTGTAGGAGATGTAGAAGTGATTTTGTGAATAGAAGAAGTAATTTTTAGTGAAAGAAGAGATATTTCTTGTTTTAGAATTTATGAAGAGGAGGCCATGGCTACTATTCTTAAGCTCTTAGGATTTTCAAAGTGGAAGAAGAGATTGTAAAATGAAAAGAATGAAACTTAGGGGTATATATAGGTTTAGGAAATTATTAAAATATATATAAGTTCTTATATTTAATTATACGTATGCATGCATAGCCATACCTTACCTCCCCCTTCAAATCCGTTCATACTACCCCTCCCCTTGCTTTCCACTATTCATATAACGTTCTTGTGTACTTGTGCTGAAAAGGAGCATTTATATACATGCGTATATATATATTCTTTATAAAATATTTTCTTTTATCCTTATACATACACACTTAAAAGAGAGCATATACATGCACATGTACATATATATTTATCATGTATAAATAGTTTGTAGTGTGTGCATATGTGTTTTAAAATAGTGCTATGACATTTTGAATAACTTTTAACTAAAGAAAAATCGAAATTTCGGAAAATAATTTCCAGTCACATTCTCTATTTCTCTATGAGATATATATATATATATTGGTAAACAAATTTTGAAAACGATTTTGTCATCATTAATTATTATCTAAAATTATTTTTTTTTGTCAATAAGAATCCATTAATTAATTATTTAAAATATAATTAAATATTTTTTTTTTAAAATAGCGATTAAATTTCGGGTCGTTACAAATCCCGCCTCTTGCATTTTTTTCATCGATTTAATTTTCCATCTTCTTTGGATAATATAACACGCTATCTGCTTATTGCACAAAAGTGGTTCCGTTGGGGTTGGTCGAAGGCATATTCATCTGTAGTCACCTGGGTTTGATTCCCTCTCCTGGCATGTTTTTACACGATTGATTTTGTTTGCCTAACATATGACTATGAAATCTACTTTTGGACATGTGTATTTATAGTGCAAATGGTTAAGTTAAACCTTCTTATATGTTGACCCCAATTCAAGTATTGGTTTTCGAACTTCTTTAACAAGTTATTTTTTCAACTTTTTCATCCATCCATTATATAATTTCATTTGTGCAGGGATCTCACTCATTGCATCATTTCTTTTCTTTTGTATTATTTCGATATATCTTGTGAAGACTTTACCATCCATTGTATAGCTACTTGACCTAAAATTACTCAATAAAACACATTTTTTTTTTGAATTACCTAGAGAACCAAGCTTCGCTTGTAAACTCTAGGGAAGTATGTGCCTGCCAAACACATACTTGGGTACTTGTTACAGGGTTGTCAGTTTCGGGGCTCGAACTCATGACCTTCGATCACGCAGTCCGGACCATCAACCAACTGCGCCAACCCTGTTGGCTCAATAAAACACATTAGTAGTATTGTCATATGGTTATTATCATCAAAACACTAAATTCATGTTTTCAATGCTCTCAAAATATTGTTTTGTCAAAGAGAATACTAACATTAATCTAGAAACAATGCTATAGGCATTTATTACATGTTATAATATGAAAGGTGAGTTCAAACTTATGGATCTCTTCATTTCCAGTTTTCTGAAAATCTCTAATATTGCACGTGCCTAGATAATTTGATTCTCCCAAAAAAATTATTACAAGCACCTTTATTATTTATTATACTACATAAAAAAGAGAATAAATAGTTATTTGTATTCTCCTTTAGTATTCATTCTCAACTCAAATACTCAATTCTCATTCGACCTAAGCTAAATTTTGTATTTATATCCTCGTACAATTTCAGTATATTTATTATTTTACTTTAATAAATGTTAATTAATGTAGTTTATACTTGGTATTCCTCCGAAAACTCTTTAGTTTTCTTTTCCACTTCCAAATTATTTACTATTGGAAATTTCAATGATAAAAATACAATATAAAGTAGAGCATGATATATTCTTTGGTTAGGTTTTCCCAAACCATTCATGAAGACTTGCGTTAATGGTACATTTTTCTTATTTTCTATTCTCCTAAAATCCTCTGTTATGATAATTTTCTCAGGTTATTCTTTATTTTTTAACTATTTCTAACAATGCATGGAGAAAGGTAAAAATACAGAATCCTTATCTTTCATAAATTTAAATTATTCTAATAAATTGTCGATTACTATATTCAAAATTTTAATTACTTTTTCAATTGAATAGTGGATGTATTTTTATAGGTTCAATTATCTAATTTTAACTGTAACTTTTACCACAAATCATTCTATGATCCAATGGATGTATTGTAAAATTATAGTGGATTTCATTTCGCTTATGCTCAACTTTAGATGCTTGCAAACTCAACTTGAAGAAAAGTTCAATACCAAAGTTGGTATATCCATAATAGGTCATAATATAAAAATTCCTTGCAGTTAATGATATGTTATGCAATTATTATTCCTTTTTTCCATTTTATATTTTGGAAAAATAATGTGTTTAAGTTTTAATAAATTATATTTTTCACAACTTTGTTTTTTTATATGTTTCTAGGATTAAACTAATTTTTGGGAATCAAAACACTAGGGAGTACGTAGAGCATTAAATATTAGGTTTTTTTGGATTACTTTTGGTTGATATTTATTTATTTTATTGGTTTGAATAATTAATTTACTTACCTTTTGAACCCAATTCAAGATATACAAATATCACCTTGGCATACTACGAGCATAAGATATAGGAGAAAGTAAGAACTAGGAATATCAACTTTTGAAAGCGATAAAAGAATGCAAACACGCATTGAATTGAATTTACATTTTTTTTAATGGGTAAGATTTAATTTACTTGGTTGATGAAGCTATCAGAAGAAGCAAAGGCTATCTAAAAGTTCTTCTTATTATTGTTTTTAGAATATTAAAATTTATATTTTTTAAAACCGTGTTAGCATATTATATCCAAATTTATTATGTTATATAATAAAAAAATTCAACCACCTTGACATGTTTTTATTCTCATTTTACCTCAATTTGATTAGTGCGTTCTCCTTAATTTGAGGTACATTTTTTATTTTAGCCCCTATAACATTTTCATTCTACCACAAAGTATAAAATCACTGATTTATAAATTAATGGTACTTAGTCTTAGTTATGTAATAGATGAAATCTCAAAAGCTACTATTAGGCATATATTTCTTTTTTAAACTTATAATCATTAGTCGTTTCTATTTTGACACTAATTCTCTTCCTTTTCTCCAATTTTGTAGTATATTTATTTTATCTTTGCGCTTATTTTTCATTTTTATTTTCTTTCGTCTCACATTACTTTGTCATAATTTTACTACTTTCCCATTTCACTTTCCTATGTATATTATAATTAAAAAATGTTCTCAATCTAATTCAAAATAAAGGTTATTTCAGAACATTTTTCAGTTGATCTCTTTAATAATTTAGTCTACTAGAATTGAATGAAATTCATTAGTAGTTCTTCACTTTCTATTCAACTTAAACTTTTTTCTACTCAAAGTTTACAAAGGTTCTATTTCTACCCATTGCTTTCAATATTATTATTTTGGTAAAAATAATAATTCAAATACCTCCAAAAAACTTTTGCTTACTAGACCGATGAGCTGGATTTGAAGGTTTTATTTTTGTTTTATTATTTTTCTTTTCATCTAATTAGTGATTCAAATCATATCCTATGTTTTAAATTAATGACTTCAAATCTTTATTTCAAGGTGTGTCTAAGATTATATTTCTTTCTTATCTTTGTTTCTGTTTGTATAATTATAAATTTTATTATTATTATTTTGTTTTTTACAGGGGGCTATTGGATATATTATTATATGAATATCATAGATCTTCAATTGTTTTATGAACACTATGATCAGTACAGTTGAACTATTTTATTTTTTTGGAATATTATGTTTACATCGACATTCTTTTATTTTTTTCATTTGATATGATGAAGAATTTCATTTCCTTCATTCAATTTGTATGGCCTAATTGGTTTACGAAAACATAGATACCAAATAGCCTTCAATTTTATATTATCTACTAGAGATAAAGTTGATATTTTTTCCATTTTGAAATGTAAGTATATAAGGAAATTAAGTTGGTAAAAATGTCATATATTTTTCTCATTTTTGTTTCAATTTGTATGATAATCAATTTGTATATAAGGAGATTGTATTTGATCTGTTTGTACTTAGATATCATAGAACTTTTAGTCCTTCTATAAAATCTACGACGGGTAAAGCTAAATTCTTTTTTGTTCTTAAGTTCTAACATCCATTTGATTTCTTTTTGTTAGTACGATTATGAATCACATTTCCTTTTTTCATTTGGTATGGCATAATATGTATACTAACACAAAGATACAACATAATATAATATTCTACATAATTTACTGGAATTAAAATTGATATTTTTTGCATTTTGAAATATAAATTTATGGAAAAATCAAGTTGCAGAAAATACAATATGTGTAAATGAATAGTTGAATAATAAATTCACATACCATATTAAAGAAGAAGAAAAGAAGTAAAAATGTGTTAATAGCACACATTCGGGCTATCATAAGAAACTTTATGTTAAAAGTTGTACACATGTGTATCGTAAAATTAAGTTTAACTGATTATTTTGTTTTGTTTTACTCAATCTAAATTATTTTTTATTATATTAGATATTATCCGTCTTAATCAACCTATGACTTGATATATTTTTATGTAGTAATTATTTCATATAGGATGTTCATAAACAATAAATAATTTCCCATTCAATGCATGGCTCACACTGAATTCTTAGGAATCGTCGAAATACCATAGTAATTATCATTTATTTTGTTTGAATATGCTTGTTGTTATATTGTTTTGAATTTTTTATAGCGTGGGATGTTTATATTGTTAGTCCGTGAAATGATGGTTTTGATGACAATAATCTTAGAATAGTTTATAAAATATAAATACTAATATTATAAGTTTAGATATATATATATATATATGCAGGATTTAACCATGCAGGTACTGAGAAAGAAGACTGTACAGTATAGAGATTCAAGATTTCAAGATAGAAGACTCATGAGTATCAAGATTATCAAGAGTTCAAGATTTCAAAGTTAAGTATTTTTTAGGAATTTTGT
Organism: Allium cepa; assembly: GCA_030765085.1. Taxonomy (NCBI): domain Eukaryota; kingdom Viridiplantae; phylum Streptophyta; class Magnoliopsida; order Asparagales; family Amaryllidaceae; genus Allium; species Allium cepa. The sequence continues at coordinate 497,839,565 of CM060944.1, read as the reverse complement.
TAAAACTCATAGAAAAGCACTGACATCTTAAAATTCAATTTATTCGTGGAATGGAATCCACTTCGAGCCTGTTAAAGGGATGGAACCCTAAGTAGGATGGAACCTACGAAAACTCTAGTGGAACATTGTTTTGTATCCGCTAACTTTTTATTCAAAATGATTTTTCAAAATTATATCCTGTTTTCAAAATGTTTTCAAAACTTTCCTTTTAAAAGATTCAAAACCCTCTATCTTGATTTTTAATAATTTTAGGCTCAAAATTATTTAAATTTCAAAGTCAAATTACTCTTGATTTTAAACTATCTTTTAATATAATATATTTATAAAGTTTAAATTAATTTTAATATAGGATAAAGGTTATTTTCAAAGAAAATCAAAACATCAAAAAATGCTTTGGGATGTCGACATGCCTATATACCCCATGTCGACATGGTGTCAGTTGAGTTCAAAATTTAAATTTCAAAAGAAGTGTATATTCTCCATAACTCTTCACGAATGGACATGGCTGTTGTTCTTCTATAAATAGGGGTTAGTTTCAACGAATTTAACATCAGATTTTCTGGTTATTCACTCCTCTTCTTCTTCCACTTTTCTTAATACATATTCTTATCATTACTCTGCCGAAATCAACATTGAATCGAACTCAATTACTTCTAGTTTGATTCTCTATCACTCTCTCTGCAAGATTCTCAGTGCTATTTAGAGTTATAGACTTCTTTGTAATCTATTAAGCAAAAAAAGGTGTGATTGTAGCCTTAAAAATCAATCATAGCCTTGGTAAATCAATTGGGTAAACTTATGGCCCCGAAATCAAGTATCTCTACCCAAAGGATCGAAATTCTAGAGGGTGTACCTCGTATCCTTGAAACCGAGGGTGTAATTGTACAATTTCTTTTGAAAGGAAATCCGTACTTGTGTTGCGGGACTGGATGTAGGGTAACTCCGAACCAGTATGAAATCCGGTGTGTTCTTTCCTTTACTGCTTTTATTTTATTTCTGCATCTGTGTTTGTTTCTGTGATCATATCTGGGTCTGTATATTGCATACATCGATGTCTAAATTAACATAAGTCAAAAAGATTTAGTAATTCTTTATTAACGCTATTCACCCCCCTCCCCCTCTAGTGTTAATCCTAACCTTAAGATCTGTAATCCGCATTTCTCACAATTGGTATTAAAGCAAGGTTTTCAAAGCTTCATAATCTGATTTTTGAAAAGTTTTCAAAATGGCTACCAACATTGATACTGTTACTAACACTAGTATCCCTGTCACTAGTTCATTTGTTGAGGGTCGGTCTACTTTCAGACCACAATTTTTTAATGGCAGTAACTATGCATATTGGGCATGTAGGATGAAAATATATTTACAATCTATAGTATTAAATACTTGGAATATCACACAAACTAAATATTCTGAACCCACAATACCCAGTGAGCAAAAGACTGTTGCACAAAATAATTCTAAGGCAATGAATATTCTGTTTTGTTCACTAGATAGAAATGAATTCAATAGAGTGTCAGTTTGTAAGTCTGCATATGAAATCTGGAAAACTTTGTAAGTTACTCACGAAGGAACAAGCAAAGCTAAGCAGACCAAAATTTCCATGCTCACAAATCAGTTTCAGTTATTTAAAATGAATGCTAATGAGTCTATTTCAGATATGTATAGTAGATTTCAGGATATTGTGCATTCTCTAATATCTTTAGGAAAGGAATTTTCTGAAGAAGATCAAGTTAGAAAGATTTTAAATTCTCTAACTCCAGAATGGGATCAAAAGACACTTGCGATCGAAGAGGCAAATGACATCAGTAATTTAAAGATAGAAGAATTAATTAGAAATCTAATGTCGTATGAAGTTCAAATGATCAGGAGAAGAGAAAGTAAAGCATCTGAAAAGAAATCAATGGCATTCAATGCATTGGCCGATGGATCAGACTCAAACAATGATAATGATGAAGAGATGGCCTTTATGATCAGAAATTTTAGGAAATTCCTGAAATACAGAAAGATGAATAATCTCAAGAGAAACATCTATAAGAATTCTGGAAATCAGAATGTAGTGCCAAATAATGACAAATGTTACAACTGTGATAAACCAGGCCATTTCAAAAGAGACTGTCCGTATCTAGATAGGCAGAATCCTCCTATGAACAATGAACCAGCAAAGAAATGGAAGCGTGTATTTACTACTACTCTAGATGACTCAGACTCGTCCTTAAGTGCTGATGATCAGAAGACAGATAATTCGAATTTGTGTTTCACAGCTGTTCACGACTCCGACGAATTCAAAGAAATGGACTCAAAAAAAGGTACACGTTTACAATACAATTGGTTGAAATTGCTTGCTTAGAATTAGTTGATTGTTGATTAATTTTGAATTGGTGTGTTGCTTGAATTTTAAAACTTATTTTCAATTTTTTTATATTATTTTATTATTTTATTTTAATTTTTATTATTATTTTTAATACTTTCTGAAATATGTTATAAGTTTAATAATATTTCAAAAACATATATAGACATTAATAATAATAATAATAATAATAATAATAATATATTAGAGAACTTAGGAAAAATCAATTCATGAAAATTCAAAGGCACATGTCGACATGGTCCCTACCATGATGTCGACATGGGTACCTGAATTTGAATTTCAAAATTTGAATTCAAATGTTTGAATTTTCCTCCACCTTTTCACTTCATTCAATTCTCTGAAAAGCTCCTTTTTGACCAGAGAATATGTCCTTTGAGAATCTATTTATTCACTATCTTTTATCATATCTTTTCACTCTCATTTTCAAATTCAAACTCTCTCTTCATAAATTCAAACTCTCTACTCTCAACTTTAATGGCTTCCTCAAGCAACCCCTCCACCATGAGAATTTCCAAAAAAATCAAAGAGCAATTATTCAATGATCCAGAGGCAATAAAAGCATACATCAATTATGCTAACTGTGCCAAAGTCCATCCCGGAAAATTTGCTATTTTTCAAGATTTTTCTTCTTATGAACTTGATTCTCTTTTTGCAAACAATGGAGTTCTTAGTCTTATTGATGCTTTTCAAAATGATTTTATTTGCTATCCAAATCTTGTCAAAATTTTCTATGCTAATTTAAATCGTGGATTTTATCATGGAAATGAGGATGAAATTTGGAGTAGTGTCAAATGCACTAGAATTGTTTTGAATTGTGATCTTTTGGGTACCATTCTCAATTGCAAGTGTATGGGAATGGATCTTTCTAATTTTAAAATCAATGAAAATGATCGTGAGACATTTCATCACATTTTCGAAGGGATTGATAATTTTAAATTCAAAAATCGAAATTTTCGACCAAAGGCAAGAATTGTCAATCTTCTTTTGCAACATACTTTGACCCCAAGATCGGGGAATTTTAACAATCCTACTTCCAAAGTTTGCAAAGCTCTTTTTGCTATTTTCGAAAATTATGACATAAATTGGGCGCAAGTTATTTTGGATGAACTTCGTCCAAAAAATCTTGAAATGGGTGAGAATACCTTATACCATGGAATTTATCTCACTCGGATTTTTAACTATTTTGGAGTGGATTTCAAAGGCGAAGAATTTGTTTGTAGAAAAGTTTTCAACCATTCCAACATTTCGCTTATGAAAATTACTTTTTTTTTCAACCTTATGAGACCCTTGCTGAAAAAGAAGAGCGTTTGGCTCATGAGGAAATGGAAGAAGAGGAAGAGGAAGAAAAAGAAGAAAGGGAAGAAATGGAAATTGAAGAAGAAGAAGGTGAAACCTCTTTGGAAAGCATTGACTATCCTCCTAATCCATCCACCAAAACCCTTCTCAAAAACCAAAAGACGATTGTTGAGAATCAACGGATTCTTAAAAGATCCGTTAGTAAGAAGTTGGAAAAAATTTCATCCAAGATGAACAAGTTCATTTCCAAAGTCAGCAAGAAACTTGGACCATCTTCATCTTCATCATCCTCTAACAATTTATCTTTTCATATCATGTTGTATTTGTTTTAGTTTGCTTTATTTCGAATGTTCATGTAGTTTGTTGTTTGCTTAATCGTTGTATTATTTTAGTATGCAATGAAATGAAATTTCCTTTCTGTTATCTATCTTATCTTATCTCTAGAATAAATGTTAGTATAGTATATAAATATATATATACACAATTATTCACAAAATCAAATTAGTCATAATTTTTCACTGACCCATGTCGACATCCCCTACATGACCATGTCGACATGTACTGGTCAAAAATGACAATTGATTTTGAATTTGAAATTTGAATAACTACCTTATGTCTATTCATTTCAAACGAATTTCTACACCTATATATACCTGTTTCTTCCAGAAATCTTCACTGAAATTTATTTCTTATTATCTATATCCTCCATTTCTTTCACAAATTCAACCATGGATAATCTTATTCACAATTTATTCGAAAATTTAGAAGAAACCCTTAATTCGTTCAAGAATATTCTCTCGTTTATTCTACGTAACCATCGTCACTTAGAATTGAGTCAAATGCAGATGATCAAGGATCAAGAAAGGCACTTCGATGCGATACGATGGATGATCTCCTCTCTGCACAAGGATGATAACGAAGCACATCCTCATGTCTCTCTCACCAATGACAATGAAAATTGGGATGCAATTAAAGCAGACCCTATATTTAGAGAAGAAGGTTGGGTGGATGTTCCTCGTAACGTTTGATTACTTTACTTTGTTTGATTTGTTTGAATTGATTTGGTTTGAATTGATACTTTGTGTGGTTTGATTTCTTTTTGGTTTGAAGATTGTTGTGTAAAACATATATATATACATTGAAATGTATATAGTCTTTAATTAGTTATCATGTTCATAAGTATAATTATTTATTAATCTATATATATTCCGTTGTATAGTTATCAATGCAGGTACTGAAGTCCAAGAATAAGGGGAAGTGAGTTTTTGTTGATGACAAAGGGGGAGAAATATAAAATAGGGTAGTTAGGCATAGATTAAAGGGGAGTTGTTAGTTTTTAGGGGCAGTTATTAGATAGAAATAATATTTTATAAACAAAGGTTGTCATCATAAAAAAGGGGGAGATTGTTAGTCCGTGAAATGATGGTTTTGATGACAACAACCTTAGAATAGTTTATAAAATATAAATACTAACATTATAAGTTTAGATATATATGTATATGCAGGATTTAACCATGCAGGTACTAAGAAAGAAGACTGTATAGTATAGAGATTCAAGATATCAAGATAGAAGACTCATGAGTATCAAGATTATCAAGAGTTCAAGATTTCAAAGTTAAGTATTTTTTAAGAATTTTGTTAAAACTCATATAAAAGCACTGGCATCTTAAAATCCAATTTATTCGTGGAATGGAATCCACTTCGAGCTTGTTAAAGGGATGGAACCCTAAGTAGGATGGAACCTACGAAAAATCTAGTGAAACATTGTTTTGTATCCGCTAACTTTTTATTCAAAATGATTTTTCAAAATTATATCCTGTTTTCAAAATGTTTTCAAAACTTTCCTTTTAAAAGATTCAAAACCCTCTATCCTGATTTTAAATAATTTTAGCCTCAAAATTATCTTTAATTTCAAAGTCAAATTACTCCTGATTTTAAACTTTCTTTTAATATAATATATTTATAAAGTTTAAATTAGTTTTAATATAAGATAAAGGTTATTTTCAAAGAAAATCAAAACATCAAAAAATTCTTTGGGATGTCGACATGGTGTCAGTTGAGTTCAAAATTTAAATTTCAAAAGAAGTGTATATTCGCCATAACTCTTCACGAATGGACATGGCTGTTGTTCTTCTATAAATAGGGGTTAGTTTCAACGAACTTAACATCATATTTTCTGGATTTTCACTCCTCTTCTTCTTCCACTTTTCTTAATAAATATTCTTATCATTACTCTGCCGAAATCAACATTGAATCGGACTCGATTACTTCTAGTTTCATTCTCTATCACTCTCTCTACAAGATTCACAGTGCCATTCAGAGTTATAGACTTCTTTGTAATCTATTAAGCGAGAAAATGTGTGATTATAGCCTTGAAAATCAATCAAGAAAGAAAAGGTGTGATTGTAGCCTTAGTAAATCAATTGGGTAAACTTGTGGCCCGGAAATCAAGTATCTCTACCCAGAGGATCGAAATTCTGGAGGGTGTACCTCGTAGCCTTGAAACCGATGATGTAATTGTACAATTTCTTTTGAAAGGAAATCCGTACTTGTGTTGCGAGACTGGATGTAGGGTAACTCCGAACCAGTATAAAATCCGGTATGTTCTTTCCTTTACTGCTTTTATTTTATTTCTACATCTGTGTTTGTTTCTGTGATCATATCTATGCCTGTATATTGCATACATCGGTGTCTAAATTAACATAAATCGAAAAAGATTTAGTAATTCTTTATTAACACTATTCACCCCCCTCTAGTGTTAATCCTAGCCTTAAGATCCGTAATCCGCATTTCTCACATATATATGATTCCAAATTGAAATTGTATTTATTAGTAATGTTTACAAGTTAACTAACTTCAAATGGAATGATCATGTTTAGAAGGAGATAATTAATATTATTATAATTTTATTTGAATTCAAACTAATTAAAGAAGTATCATGACAAATTGTTTATTGAAATTCAACTTAATGAGAAAAACCGTTACATAATAATTCTCTTTAATGTTAATCATCTATGTCCAATTTTTAGCAAACCTAGCATGCTTTATAATGGGTCGTGCCACTGCATAAATAATGTGAAAATAGGTATTCTGCACATGCATAGAACAGCTAAATGGGAGAAAAGCCCAAACAAGAAAAGAAATAAAGCACGGGAGCTAGGTAGAAGGAGCCTAAACAACAAAACAAAAGGGACTACACGCCTTCCAAAGATGAACAACCGCTGCCAACATCATACGACAGGATAGTAACATGAAAACACCTAGAGAAAAGAGAAACCAGCTTCGGATCAAAACCTTCGAACGAAGGAGAGTAAATAAACTTCCTATCCCATACGAAATCATAGAACTTACTTTAATTCTCCTTACCAATCTCACCAACCATAGTAAGAGTCAGACCCTCGCCCTCAATGTGATAAATAAGAAAATAACTCTCACCCGCAACATTACTGATGAAAGCATAAAATGTGTCAGTCTCCAGCGAATACTGCATATTAGACGGAACATGTGACCAAGCTCGCTCCTCAAAGTTCCAAATGATAGCCTCGGACTAGATAGTAGTAGCAAGCTCAATCTCAGCCATGCTAACAGGAGCTACAACAGAAGGAACATCAGAAGTAGCATGCTCAGACTCGGTCATACCAACAGGAGCAACAATAGTAAGAACATCACCAGTAGAATCGTCAGCGGAAGGCGAAAGAGAGTGAACAGAGGGGACAGGAGTAACCTTCGGGACCCACTTGAAAGGAGGACGAGGAAGTAGTGTTGAATAAGCGATTATATGATTTTTGTTTGATGATAATAAACATATATATATATATATTCATTTAAATGTATTTATTAACGTACTATTTTATTTTTCATAGATTAAATAAATATTTGCTGAATAAAAATAAATAACACAAAATTTGAATTCAAACAGAAATTTTATTCAAACAAATATTTATTATAATTTTTGAATAGTACAAATTTCAAGCTCTCGCTATATACAATTTCATTTACAATACAATTCACATTTACATTGCACCTCACTACATATCACTCATTCACTCAACTCGTACTGATCTTCAACTTCATTCCAATGTGAATCCAGCATCTGAGTAATCTGCAAAAATGTACATTGACGTAGTAAAATTGAAAAGGAAATATTTTTGCAGTATAAAATAAATGTGGATTTTGAAAATAATATTTACCTCGGTTATTTGGTTGTTCGTCATCATTTAATTTTGAATCCATCATACACGAACAGCTTGTGACGTACACAGTGTATCACTGGATATGCCACAAAGCCGTGCACACCGATATATACACTTGATAAAATTACAGGAACAAGTGAGCACAGGTCAAACCCAAAACGTCGGGTTCAACTCAAGTGCAATAAAAATATTGTCACAATATCAGCACAAGGTCAAACCCGAGCTCCAAGCTGGATTCAACTCAGGTGGACTACAAAATATCACAAAACTATCAAGCATAATAATTCAAATACAACCAAGGCAGAATGAAGACAAATATTCTGAGTTTACTTTTAAATCAAAATCAAAGATGACTAGCTCATGGAAAAGTCTCGACTAAATTCAAAATGTACTCAATACATCTATAAGTGCACCAGGGCAGTTGTACACAAGCAAGTGCAGCCTCAACATGAAGTTTAACAGTCCAACTAGACTAATATGGCAAAACAGCAACAAAGGTCTGGCAACAAATGAAATGTATGCACCACCAAACAGTCTCCATAGAAGTACAAAGAAACAAGACTCAACATGTATATGAATGGTCTGGCAATATGCATACAACCATCAAGTTAGAGCAAGCAAGTGCACCATAAACCAAACAAGAACAAAACTGAATACAAAGGCTTAAAGACACAAATGACATGCACATGTCAACAAGTCAAGGGATGCACCAGTGAAACAAGGATGCACCAGTGAAACCGGTACATATATGAAGATGAATCAAACTGCAACTGAATACATATTCATCAGGTTACAAATGCCACATTGGTTTCAACATCAAACCAAATAAGTACAGATTCAAGCATACAATATTCAAATGTATTGAAAACACATAACTGTCAACAATCAATGATGAAGCAATGCAATATGAACCAAAGAGTACACAAGTGAAGAATGAATGCAACAAAACAACTCGAACAGTTCAATATGCTATGCACAGGAACCAAGGCAAAGACTAGTGAACTGCAATTGTCGACCAGGTAGCAAGCAAGATCAACACAGCACCTCATATATACAACAAACACATAGCATCATCAATGGAACCTGACTCAAGACTGTAATACCAACACAGTGCACATAATGAATGTTGAAATCACCAGCATAAGCAAGTGACATGGCTAGTTCGAACAAAGACAGAGGAGATTTCAAACTGCAGTTCTAAGTGACCGAAGTCAAAGTACCAAAGAATTCAAAGCCATGGTAATAAAGAAATCACAACTTCAAAGCCGTTTAAATCAATGTAACAGTTTTTGAACAAGTCATAAGAAACAAATTTAAATCACTGGCCGAGATAAATCAACATCGTCAAACCAGATTCAATGCCATGATGACAAGGAAATCAAACGAGTCAGAATCAAAGCCGTGTGAATCAAGCCACCAAAAATTATACGAAATTGACAAAGTCAGAGAAATTATCAACATAAAAAAAATCGAATGGCCGAGGAGAATTACAGACGAATTCAAACAAATATATACGAAAGAAAATCAAGGGGTTCGAACCCTATATAAAAACCCAATCATCGTCGGATTTTAATCAATCGAGTTAAAGCAAGCATAACAGTAAAGCAAAAGCAATAAATCACATACCAAATCACCAAACTCGATCGAGAAGGAGCAGCCGCGTGCAAAGTAACAAACACAATCGATCGTCAAGCAATCACGAGAACAACCCACATGATCGATCAACAAAGTCGGCGCCTTCATTTCTCAATGCCCTAATTTTTAATCAGAGAGGAATGAACGAAGAAAGCCACCATTTTTCACAAGGAAGCGGGCCGACATAGATAAATGAAAAAAGGAAATAATATTAAGTCAAATAGGGCCGGCCTTCTTTTCATTGGTTTATAATAAAAGGGTTTTAAATTAGGGTTTAGTTTCTTTTGTTTTTAAATTTTTATTTCTCTTTTAAACGTTGTAATTACTAGTCGTGTGACTAGAGACAAACTACGTGGCGTAGTTTGAGAATTCGTAACTCAATAGATGAGTTGTGGCAGGTTTTTGAGCGTATAGTTAGGTTTGTCGGTAGCGGGTGTCGCGAGTTTACGTATGTAAGCGTGTGACTACTTAATTTCTAGTAGAAACCTTGGGGGCAGCACGTAGGAAGCGTTTTGCCGAAGCTGGGTAAATTCTATGTCGTTCTATTTCTGCATTCATTATTCTGCTATTATCTGTGCTGCTATAATTTTGATTTATCTGTATTGAAATAATTTTATAAGCTTCCGCAATAATTTTTACAATTATCAGTATCACCCTATTCACCCCCCTCTAGGGTGAAATCGATCCTACAAGTGGTATCAGAGCTAGGAATAGAAGTCAACTTTTGTTTTTTAAAATTTGTTTTTCAAAAATCAATTTTTAAAAATTTGGATTTTTAAAATGGCTTCTTTTATAATGCTTTTGTCGAGGGACAGTCCATAGTTTGACCATCAATGTTCAATGGTGAATACATCTACTGGAAAAATAGAATGAAAATTTTTCTGAAAACCATTGACGCTTGGAATATTGTTGAGACAGGTTATAGAGCACCAACTATAATTGTAGATAATCAGGAAATAGAGAAACCAAAGGATCAATGGTCAGAACTAGAAAATAAATTACAAAATGCTAACGCTAAAGCTATGAATTCTATTATCTGTTCATTGGATCAATTTGAATTTAATCGTGTCTCACATTGTCTAATTGCGCAGGAAATATGGCACACACTAGAAGTGACTCACGAAGGAACATCTCAAGTCAAAGAATCTCACCTTGCCATGCTAAGCAGCGAATGCGAGAACTTCACAATGGCAAAGGAAGAAAATGTCAAAGAGATGTATGGACGACTTTCCAATATCGTATACAAATCAAAAGCTCTTGGAAAATCATACACAGAGTTGGAGATAGTCCAAAAAATCCTCAGAGTCCTTCCACGAAGTTTTGAAGCCAAAGTGACTTCCATTCAAGAATCAAAAGATTTAAAACAGATGAAAGTTGAAGAACTCATCGGAAATCTCACCACTTATGAGCTAGAAATGAAATTTAAGGAAAAGCGTGAAGGAGGAGATACTCGAAAGAAATCAATAGCTCTCAAAAGAACAACCGAAAGTGATAATGATAACGATGATGATGGAGCAGCAGAGCTGGCACTACTAATGAAGAAATTCAAAAAGTGGAATTACAAATACGGAAATCCAGCTCGAAATCAAAAATTGAAAAGCAGAATAGCCAAAGCACTAGACTACTTAGAAGAACAGAAGATCATCTGTCACAAGTGCAACCAACCCGGACATATCAAGCCCAATTGTCCTCAAAATCGACGTGACTTTGAAAAGAAATCAAAAAGGAGAAGTTTTGCAGCCACGTGGAATACAAGTGATGAAGATAATCGAAGTACTAGCAGTGAGAGTGAGAAAGCAGATATGTGCCTTCAAGGTAATATAACTGATAGCGACAATGACGAGCCAAGCGAGGTATCAAAACTCACTCACTCACAACTACTTATATATTTTCACGAAGTAAATGGGTGTTTTGAACAACTTAGGGAGAAATGTGCTAAAATTGAATCACAAATAGATAGTTTGATTGAACTAAATGAATAGCTTGAACAATTAGTTAAAACCTATCAAAGTAGGATCCCTAAGTGTGATAAGTGTCCAACATTCGAAGAAGAAATTAAAAAATCAGAAATAAATATAAAATCACTTGAAAATGAAATTTTGATTTTAAAAGAAAGTGAAAATATAGGAGAGAAAATTCTATTAAAAAGTGCACACAATTGTTAAACGAAAATGAACCTCTCAAAACACAAGTCCAACAATTGTCAACGACTTTAGAAAAATTTTCAAAAAGTGAAAAATCATTGAATATGCTATTAGGAAAGCAAACTTCTAATACAGTTAGACAAAGACTTGGATATAATCAATCTGAAAATGTTAAAAACAAAATTAATCAAGTCAATTCTATGAGCACAATTTGTAGAAAATATGGACACAATCACAATAATTGTTGGTATAGACCCAAACACATGAAAATTATACCAATTTGGGTTCCAAAAGGCACAAATATAAAATCTCTCAAAGTTAAACAAATCTGGATGCCAAAAGGAACATATATAAATAGTTTTGGGTCTCCACAAAATTATCTCTCAAAATATTCTGCCACTAACAATCATGGACCTATAAAAACAAATAGGTCACAAAAATCTTTCATCGTGTAGGTGTGGTGACAGGCTAAGGTACAACAACAGTGTTATCTGGATTCTGGCTGTTGCAGAAACACAATGGGCGACAAAGCAAAGTTCCTTAGCCTAGTATAAAGGTGACAGAATCACAATGGACAACAACGAAAAATATCGTAAAGGTAAAACAGGTAATGGTATATTTATTTGAATGATATATTAAATGTGATAATGTGCACCGTAATCTGAGTTAAATCAGCCAATAATATGATGATGAAATAATGATGATTATTGATTCTGACTTATTCAAAATTGTTGGCCTATTATATTCTTATGCCAAGAACACTATAAAAGTCTCTAGAGTCTTTGAATATATTAGTTTGGATTAATAATAGTGTTTTATTGGATGATAATACATTTGGTTATTTTACGGCTAACTCTATATTCACGGTTTTTGATTATTTACACGGTTTCTATTCAAATTCAAGAGAATGTCATTTAAAAAACTGTTAAAATTGATTTTGAGTTTTTTTTTGCACACTTCATGGTCTGGTCTATCAAATTCAATTAAAGATAATTTTGAGTAAAAGAGAAATTCAGATGCAGATTACACTGGTAATCTAGTTGATAGAAAAATTACTAGTTGAACTTAATTTTTGTTGAGACATTTAGTAACCGTATCGTTTTTCAAAGAAAATATCTGCATATTACTCATTTCAAATATTTTTTAAAAATAGCAGAAATTTTTCTTATATAACCCCTTCTAGAAAATCATTTTTGACCGTGTTTTCAGATAATTCATTTTGAAAAATTGATTTTATAATTATTTTTGAATTTGATTTTAAATGACTATTTTGACTTATCGGACTCCCTAATAATTATCGAAAAGATAAATAGTGATTGAAAAAATGATGAGTGTTGATATTTATCATATATTATGACTCGAGATGCTATAATTAGTAAATTTCTTTAGAAATTTAAACAAGAGTTATAAAACTTTTTGTTGGTAAAAATTCCATGACCATCTCTATATCTATCATATTTCTAACAACCATCACTCATTAAAATTCTATATAGTTTGTCAATATGTGGTACTTTAAACAGGAATCATTCGTTTTTCATTTTACATTTTTTTTAAATAATAATAAAAAAAATCCAAAGTATTCACTCTCATTTAAAAGTCCTCACGGTTATGCATGGGTGAATTACTTGGAATTAGTTATTTTCTTCCATGCTCATTTAAAAGTCCTCACGGTTATGCATGTATGGAACGCACATCAAAATTGGTTTTTTTAAATAAACAAGTTGATTCTAATCCCATTTAAAAGTCCTCACGGTTATGCGTGGTTATAAGATACTTGAATTCATTTTTTTTAAATAAAATTGGAATACTACTAATTTCATTTAAAAGTCCTAACGGCTTTGCATGGTTGGTAGATATTCAAATTCCTGATATAAATATACCACAAATAGACACCACCGTATGGTTTATATGATGACATCATTCCCATCATTCTAAAAGTGGAATATGCGCCTAACAAAGTATTTATGATTTTTGTTTGATTTTTTATTTAAATTTAATATTTATATTCAATTGAGTTTTAATGTTGGATTAATATCTATCACTTTATCTCCATTTTTCTAATACTATTAGACTTTTGATGATAACAAAAGGGGGAGAGAAAAGTTAAGATTTTGTCAAATAAAATCAGGCAAAGGTCAAATATTTTCTATTTGCATCTAGGCTCATTTGCATATTTTTAATTGTATGCATAGATGAAGGCGGAGCTTTGTGTAGAGAGGAAGCATTTAAATAGGGGGAGCAATTAGAGTATATCAATGATTAAATACCATTTAACATATTCAAAATCTTAAATATATGTTTGTTATCATCAAAAGGGGGAGATTGTTGAATATGCGATTATATGATTTTTGTTTGATGATAATAAACATATATATATATATATATTCATTTAAATGTATTTATTAATGTACTATTTTATTTTTCATAGATTAAATAAAAATTTGCTGAATAAAAATAAATAACACAAAATTTGAATTCAAACAGAAATTTTATTCAAACAAATACTTATTACAATTTTTGAATAGTACAAATTTCAAGCTCTCCCTATATACAATTTCAATTACAATACAATTCACATTTACATTGCACCTCACTACATATCACTCATTCACTCAACTCGTACCGATCTTCAACTTCATTCTAGTGTGAATCCAGCATCTGCGTAATCTGCAAAAATATACATTGACGCAGTAAAATTGAAAAGGAAATATTTTTGCAGTATAAAATAAAATGTGGATTTTGAAAATAATATTTGCCTCAGTTATTTGGGTTGTTCGTCATCATTTAATTTTGAATCCATCATACACGAACAACTTGTGACATACATAGTGTATCACTGGATATGCCACAAGGCTGTGCACACCTCTATATACACTTGATAAAATTACAGAAAAAGGTGAGCACAGGTCAAACCCAAAATGCCGGGTTCAACTCAAGTGCAATAAAAATAATGTCACAATATCAGCACAAGGTCAAACCCGAGCTCCAAGCTGGATTCAACTCAGGTGGACTACAAAATATCACAAAACTGTCAAGCACAAGAATTCAAATACAACCAAGGCAGAATGTAGACAAATATTCTGAGTTTACTTTTAAATCAAAATCAAAGATGACTAGTTCATAGAAAAGTCTCGACTAAAATTCAAAATGTAATCAATACATCTATAAGTGCACCAGGGTAGTTGTACATAAGCAAGTGCAGCCTGAGCATGAAGTTTAACAGTCCAACCAGACTAATATGGCAACACATCAACAAAGGTCTGTCCACAAATGAAATGTATGCACCAGCAAACAATCTCCACAGAAGTACAAAGAAACAAGACTCAACATGTATATGAATGGTCTGGCAATATGCATACAACCATCAGGTTAGAGCAAGCAAGTGCACCACAAACCAAACAAGAACAAAACTGAATACAAAGGCTTAAAGACACAAATGACATGCACATGTCAACAAGTCAAGGGATGCACCAGTGAAACAAGGTTGCACCAGTGAAACAAGGTTGCACCAGTGAAACAGGTGCATATATGAAGATGAATGAAACTGCAACTGAATACATATGAATCAGGTCACAAATGCCACATTGGTTCCAACATCAAACCAAATAAGTACAGATTCAAGCATACAATATTCAAATGTATTGAAAACACACAACTGTCAACAATCAATGATGAAGCAATGCAATATGAACCAGACAGTACACAAGTGAAGAATGAATGCAACAAAACAACTCGAACAGTTCAATATGCAATGCACAGGAACCAAGGCCAAGACTAGTGAACTGCAAGTGTCGACCAGGTAGCAAGCAAGATCAACACAGCAGCTCATATATACAACAAACACATAGCATCATCAATGGAACCTGACTTAAGACTGTAGTACCAACACAGTGCACATAATCAATGCCGAAATCAAACCAGCATAAGCAAGTGACACGGCTAGTTCGAACAAAAACAGAGGAGATTTCAAACTGCAGTTCTAAGTGACCGAAGTCAAAGTACCAAAGAATTCAAAGCCATGGTAATCAAGAAATCGCAACTTCAAAGCCGTTTAAATCAATCTAACAGTTTTTGAACAAGTCATAAGAAACAAATTCAAATCACTGGCCGAGATAAATCAACATCGTCAAACCAGATTCAATGCCGTGATAACCAAAAAATCAAACGAGTCAGAATCGAAGCCGTGTGAATCAAGCTACCAGAAATTATACGAAATTGACAAAGTCATAGAAATCATCAACATAAAAACAAAATCGAATGGCCGAGGAGAATTACAGACGAATTCAAACAAATATATGCGAACGAAAATCAAAGGGTTCGAACCCTATATAAAAATCCAATCATCATCGGCTTTTAATCAATCGAGCCATAGCAAGCATAACAGTAAAGCAAAAGCAATAAATCACATACCAAATCACCAAACTCGATCGAGAAGGAGAAGCCACGTGCAAAGTAACAAATACAATCGAATGTCAAGCAATTACAAGAACAACCTACATGGCCGATCAACAAAGTCGACGCCTTCATTTCTCAAAGCCCTAATTTTTAATCAGAGAGGAACGAACGAAGAAACCCACCATTTTCAAAAGGAAGCGGGCCGACATAGATAAAAGAAGAAAGGAAATATTATTAAGTCAAATTAGGCCGGCCTTCTTTTCATTGGTTTATAATAAAAGGGTTTTAAATTAGGGTTTAGTTTCTTTTGGTTTTAAATTGTTTTTTAATTTGTATTTCTCTTTCAAACATTGTAATTACTAGTCGTGTGACTAGAGGACAAACTACGTGGCGTAGTTTGAGAATTCGCAACTTAGTGGCTGAGTTGTGGCAGGGTTTGAGCGCAGAGTTAGGTTTGTCAGTAGCGGGTGTCGCGAGTTTACGTGTATAAGCGTGTGACTACTTAATTTCTAGTAAAAACCTTGGGAGCAACACGTAGGCAGGGTTTTGCAAAAGCTGGGTAAATTCTGTGTCGTTCTATTTCTGCATTTATTATTCTGCTATTATCTGTGCTGCTATAAATTTGATTTATCTGTGTTGAAATGATTTTATAAGCTTCCCCTATATTTTTTACAATTATCAGTATCACCCTATTCACCCCACCTCTAGGGTGAAATCGATCCTACAAGTGGAACCCGAGTAGAAAGGGGAACATGATCAGCAGAGACAGAACTAGAACATGCATAAGAAAGGTGCCTAAAGGACTGATAGGTCATATAGATGTCTGATTTCCAACTATAGCGAACTCTGACCTCAGCAAAATAACCCTCATCAAGTCTGACTTTCAACACCTAGGGCAAAGATTTGTCAGGGGTTATCTCAATCAGAGCTTTGGCATAAACTATTCTCTTTCTGACTACTGTATTACCGTCATAACATATCACCTTACCGACAAGGCTTGCTAGCCAATCAATCTCAATCAGAGGCTGAAGAATAGAAGGAATGTTAGAAAAGTTGGCCAAAATAGGTATAGATAACTTCTGATCCTTAGCCCTATCGACAAACGGAGTCCATATGGTAATAATGAATGGTTTCCAATTAGTCAGAATAGGATCGGCTCTAGAATACGTTGTCTTTCATCACTATGTAAGAATTTGCAGTAGAACATTGCATTATCGAAATGAACACTTAAACCCCCTTTAGGCTTCCATACCTGGTTGCAACGCGCCTTAACTAGCTAATAGGCAGGGTTGGAGTCGAGGAAAAATCCCACCAAATAATCCTTCCAATAATCAACACCGGCCTCAATTACTTCCACCAGTGGAATCATCATTCCATGAATCTCAACTCTATCAAAGTAACTGGGAGAGTGGACACTCGCATTCTTTGGCAATTTGGTGAACAAAGACGACCACTGAGAAAGATCCCAAGGAGGAGAAACAATCGTAGGAACTGGACCTTCGCCACAAGGAGATGAACTAGGAGAGAGGATAATGAGCTCGACATTATCACGAACACCTGGTGAGCAATTAAGAGACTGACCAATATCAGTGGAAACGAACCCAACTGGCGCAACTACACTAAGAAAATCAACTCCATCATCAACGGCAAAAGCCACCACCTTGTCAGCCATACCCCGATATCATTATCAATAAGCTTAGATTCAACAATACCCAAATCAGTCACAATAGGCAATCCAACATCCAAAACTGACCAAGCATTATTATAAGAAGAAGCTAAGAACAGTGAAGGGGGGGCTCACATGATTTCGAATTACAGCCATGAATAGGAGGAGCGGGTAAAGATGGGGAGATTATCTCTTCCAGTATACCAAACAGAGGGTTAACAGTCATCACCTCAGGCATAACACATACATGAAGAAATCGAGCAACGGTAAGAACCTTAGAAACATTACTCAGAAGCATAGAAACATCGACATTCGCAGCAGCCAAGAGCACGCCATATTCGCGCTATAGATCTGATTTCGTACGCTTCTTCATTGGCATGGGGAGAGCCGAGCGAAGGAGGGGAAGAGAAAGACGAAGATTAATGATGGAAAGAAAAGACGGATGAAGAAGCGGAGCAGAGGGAATTACCGAAGAAACGTGAAAATGGCCAATTCAAGGCTCGCCATTTTTTCCCTAAAAAATTATGTGTGCTCCACTAATGTCCAATTTTAGTTCAATAAAACATTTGATGTATTGATGGATTAAGATTGATTTTTAGGTTTACATAATTGCATATTTTCAAAATATACCTTTATTAATTAAATCATGTTATATAGTTCTGATTCATACTATTTACACATTTTCAAACAAACTTGAATCGTGTTCAAGAGTTGGAATTTTCGAAGATGGAATATGCATGGTTGATTAATCAAATTTCTTTAAGGAGCAAAATATAGTATAAATGATGCAATTAATGGGTACTGTACATATATGACTATTATTCTAACCATTATTATTATACGAAAAAGCTGCTTGGACCGAAAATCAGTAGGTCATTTAATGCGAATCTGCCCTGGGCCGTTAGATTATTTAGCCTCCTGATTTCCTCCCGTTCGTTCTAAGATCCGCACTATTTCACCGCTTATTTTCAGTCCATGTAGCATGCTCCATTATTATATGATCGATAAACCTAGATGTAAAAGTTAGAAGGCCAAGTGGCAAACTATTAACTATCATCAATGTTATCAATTTTCAAATCAATATTAGGTTTATTTCCTTCTATGTTTTTCGCTTTAAAAAAGTGCTTTATTCTAGAATTTTTTTTTTAGAATTCTACATAGCATATGTCTAATTTAATTAATTTGACATTTTGATAATATGTTTCTTTCATAGCTTAGTTGCCAACATAATATCAATGGCGAATTAATTCATTAATCAACATTGAAGAGAATTAATTCATAATAAATACTCTAAGTTAAAAATGTAAATTTAATCAAAGAGAAATAAATTGAAATTAATGGAATTAACTCTCTGATTATGAGATATAAATTAAAAATAGTAATGTATTTTTGGGTTTAGCTGCATATTACAATAATTATATATTCATTCTTAAGTTGACCTTAACTTTACATTTATTTCCATGTAAAAAATTTATATTAATAACTGTCAAAAAAATTAAAATCAATTTTATGTCATTATTTCTTCCCTTTAACTATAATGGCTTAGACTATATTTGTATACGATCCATAAACTTTAATTGTACATTATCTCTAAAGCAAGAATGTACATTGGTGAAATCAACAATTATCTATACATTTGTTTTTAAGATTAGTTTTATATTTGATGCTTTTTACATGTCAAGTTTCTAAGGTTTTTATTATAATTAAATACTACAAGCTATAACTACAACGCCTCGAGCAATTACAGGCTAACTTAAAATTTACATGTTTGTTTTTAGTTGATTACTTATGTCAATGATGACTCCAGGCTAAGATTCAACGGGAATGGGATATTATTTCATTTTTTAATATTCAATTAAGAATTCTCAAATTGGTGATAATTTTTTCATTTAAATAGTATTAAAGAGTGTTAAGAATCATTATGTAGTAAATTATCTAATTTAACATGAAAAAAATAGTATATCAATTTCATATCGTGAATAATTCTCCAATTAATTTGTATTCAAATTTAAGTTAGTAGTTATCTTTATATTAATTTTCTTCCATTATCTCAAGTTCATATAAAGTTAAATATGAATCCCATCTCATGATATTATTCACATATATATATATATATATATATATATATATATATACACACACACACATTTACATATACATATATATATTGTAATGACCCGGAATTTTTGTTTTGATTTTTAATGTTTGATTAGTTTTAAATATTTAAATAATTGATTTTAAAAGTTTAATAACTTCATTCAACTAATAAATAATAATGATGAACTTGTTATATAAAAATAAATAATTCGAATAAATATTGATAGTGAGACAAAAAATTGTTTTATCGATAAACAATCTCGAAAAGCATGAAATGAAATTCAGTGTACTGTCTTGGATTTTGATGAAACTGGTGCCATTGAAACTAGAATAGTGAGGCGATGTACGCCGACAAGTTTCTTGACGATTTCGGATATGCTATGTGATCGTGCTAGCTCGAAACGCACGTCGATTTAATTTAAGAAATTAAATAATATTATTATTTTAATATAAATCACCCCTTCATTCTTTTCCTCTTCTCACTTTATCTTCACTCTTCCCTTTTTCACATTTCTTGTGAAGGTTGAGTTCAAGGAAAGGTAGGCATGGAATCTATGTAAGGTTTAATGGGTGTGGCCGTAACGACCCAGAATTTCTGTCATTCAAATTTGGAATATTTAACTAATTTTATATATTGAAAAGTTAATTTTATAAATTAAAAAACTTGAATTCCAAATATAGCAATTTATTTGATAATTAAATTGTTAAATTTAACATTGAAATTGTTTAAATAATTGAATCTTGAATTTAAAGTGAATGAAAATGATTTTGGAAGTTGATTTAAATACTATTTGAATAAGAAGGAAGATAGTCAACTTTTAATTTGGATTTAAAAGTAATTACATTGAAATTGAAAATTACTTGTTTTAATTAACATGTAAAAATAGTCTTTTGGGGCATTGTCTCGGATTTCAACGAAATCTGTTTCGTTGGATCTATAATAGTGAATTATTATACGCCGTCAAATTTAATGGCAATCGGACGTATCGTTTGGTCGTGCAAGTCTGAAACGCATAGAAATTAATATAAGAAAATTAAATTAATATAATTCGATTTTGAAAAGCTATCTTCTGAATATGGTAGAATTGGCTTTCGATATATATTCTATTATGTTGGAAATAGGGGTATAACATATAGAACGTCAAATGGCTTGCCTCGTTTGGAGTTCGAGAATTTCGGACGTTTAAAGCCAGATATTTTCTTGTTTATATATATATATATATATATATATATATATATATATATGTCAACCCTAGCCCATGCTCGCACTATTCACCCCATACCCAAGCCTTGTTAAACCCATACCTTCCCTTCCTTTTTAAAACCGCGTGTACCAGAGAAGCTCGTTCGCATTTGTTTTAAAATTTAATCCGCCTCCATCCAACGGTCCACGATGATCAGGACCCATCCAAGCACCTTCGACCTTTGACTATAACTAGTAAAGTGTAGAGCATGGCCTTACAAAGGTTATCAATGCTCGGATCATTGGGAGTCATGTCATAGTGTCGATTTTGGGGGCGCGTTTGTCGACAGTTTTGGTTTGCTGGGGTGACTCGTGACAGCGCGCGAGGCACATAGTGGCGTGCGGTTGAAAGGGTTGTGCGAGGCGTAGTGGCACGAGTTGGGTTGGTGGCATGACGAGCGACAACAGTCGATTGTCAGAAAAAAGGGAAGAAGGTCACGAATGTTGGGTTTGAGCGATGCCTGGAAACGAGTTGAGAGAGGGAAAGGGGTAGAGTTAATTTAAAGTTTAATTTATTTAAGTTAATTATGGTTTAATTAATTTAAGAGCTCGTTAATCCATATTTAACTCATACGATGTTTGAATCGAGCGCGATAAGTCGCATCATGATCGTATTGATGAAGGCTATGCTACGGTGTTGGATTGGATGAATTCAAATCTAGTGGAAATTTTAGGATAAAATTAGACATTCGTCCTATTTTAATTCAAACCGGAATGTTTTGGTGACTATAAAAATCAAGCGAGTTAGCCTTACCTTTTTGGTTATTCGGAAAATTTATATGGTCAATAAAAATTATCTACTAGATGTTGGATATTTATTTTTGATAGTTATTGACTATTTGGATAATTTACTAGTTATTATTACTTTGATTAGATATATTCCCACCTATTGAAGTAGATGAGACCCTATTACGTTCCCGTGTAAGAGCGAATGACCATTTGTAGACGAATCCCGTCTCGAAGCGGTTGATTTATCTTTTTATGATAATATACCGTATGTGATGCTAGGGGACAAATTGGAGGGATCCAATGGGATTCCTCACACTGTTGATATTATTTTTGTATATAGGGTGATATATGATTCGTTGAATGTCATATTGATGACATGGATATGATTTTTCTTGAATAGTGCTTTTGTAGCACCGGGCATCATTTTTGGGTATTATAAAATACTATAAAATAATGATTTGATTTAAAAAAGGAATTTCAAGGTGATTGCGGAAATTTTATATTTTTAATTAATTTTTCGAAAATGAAAGTATGATTTTGGATATTATAAATTGATAGTTTTATAAAATATTCTAACAGAGATTTCAGGACTGTAAAATGTGGATTTTTAAAATCTTTAAGAATATTTCAGTCTTTTATAATGAAGGGATATGGTTTTAAAAGGAAATAGAAACATTTTGATATAATATTTATTAATCTTATTCGTATAAAGTGATACATATGTATATAGGTACATACATTATGATTTATTCGTAAGTGTGGAATTTATAAGCGGGATCGTTTATAAGAGTGACATTTTTACAAAGAAAGTGAAGATTTGTAAAATTGTATTTGTTAATAAAAGTATGAATTTATAAACAGGGTTTATAAATCGAGGGAAACTATTATCATTTAATAAATTGGGGAATAAATCAAACAGTGGATTTATTTTAAGATATGGAATGATATTTTATAAATAGTTAACTCTATATTGGGAATTGAAGGTAATGGTAAATTTGGAATGTTAAACGATATTTTATAATATAAAGGAATTTATCCACATGAAAGTAACGTTAAAACGGACGGTGAGTTATGTTTTTATACATGATTTATGAATAAGTGAGATTTATAAAGGAAATATATTATGTTTTAATGTAGGTTATCCATGTTAATATTTCTTAAAGTTGTTTATAAATATGTAAATAATTTTGGATGATTAATTGTTTAAATTATTAATATGTTATGATATTAATAATAATGATTATTAATAATATTTTGGTAATTTATTATCATTATTTATATGGTAAAGATTAACGATTGTTTTATTCATGATATTTTGAATTAATAATTATTATATTTTAAGAGGCCAAAAGCTAATAATTATTTATTTATGATGTTTTCAAGATTCATAAATAGAGTTTTGTAAATGAACGTGCATTTTTATAAGAGAAGCATATAAAATGGTTTGAAAATATAAAGGAAGATTATTTACAAGATAAAGAGGTTTATAAATAGATGGATATTTATAAACAAATTTTCGAAATTGGTTTAGAAATTTATAAAAGAGCTTATAAATAATTGCATGGTTTATAAATCTTTTATAAACGACTTGGGAAATAGGCTATAAATGGTTTATAAAGGGGTGATCATATTTGATGCTACTCGAGAAGGGGGCAGTGCCGGTCCTGAGTACCAAAGGTGCAACGTGTTGTAGCCTCCTGTACACTGATCTAGAGGTGTACGGCTTTGGTGGGTAAACCGTTATCCTTTCATAATTGGAATCTATTCTCCAATATGAGCCTTCGGTTTCGGTTGTAGAACCTAGTATGCTGGAATTTAATTAATGTAACAATTTCGGCTATGATTACTAAGTACTTGCATATTAGATACTATTATAATATCGCAGGATTTTATATGAAATGTTTTAGTTATCGTAAGGTAAAAGTCTGTCCATGTTTATATGCGGTGTGGTCTTATGAGATAACTTAATTTTCGAAAGTTTTTATAACATTAAAAGTCCAATTGGGTGTGTTTCTCATGCTGGTTTTCTAGACTGACTCGGATGTTATTTTATTACAATGCTCGGGTCAGACTGAGCATATTTACTATTTTCTTTGGATGCACTGGAGCTCAGGAGACGAGTTGGAGGTCTTTAAGGCGTATACATTTATATGTTTATTTTCCGTTGCTTTGTTATTAAAATTATTAGCAATTATGAGGACAAGATGTTTATTTGTCCAAGCCGGTAATTGTGATTGTTGTTATATTATGATGGATGTTGCATATAACAGTTTCTCTTTTGTAAAAATCATTGATATTATATTATATATTGTTCTGCTGCGATCATGAAATTCTGTGTGGTTTTAATTTCTTTCTTCTTTCTTCTCTTCTCTTCTTCTTTCTTCTTTCCTTCCATTAACAATCTGTCTTTCCGTTTGATTTGGGTTGGACATGTGCGGTTTATTTTCTGCTTGAATTGTACGGATTGGGAAGTCGTTACCCATGGTATCTGAGCTTAGGTTGAGCAAAACCTAGGCTTCGGTGGGAATTTACCCATTTGAGATAGGGTAAGCGAGACCCTAGGATGAGTTTGAGTGTATATATATGAGCGCGTAATGTTAGTGATTGTAAAAATATTTTATATTGTGTTAATTTATCTATTTAGTGGCTTATGAACAATGGTCGGTACGTGGCACGCCACGATATCGATAGGGGTTTCTAAACGCTTAACCAAGGCAAACTGACACAATATTGTTTTGGAAAATGGGTGAATGAAATAATTTTACCTAAATTATATTTTATGTATAAAGGAATAATTTTCCGAAAATTTTATAGTTATATATTGAGTATTTGGTTGTTAGAGAATGATAATATTTAATTATTATCATTTGTTGTTTGATGTTTATTGTTTTAATAAAAGTTTTTATTATCATAATCTAAACAAGGATAAACATTTGTGAATTGAGTTATATAAGAAAATTAGTTTATAAGTATGAATTATAGAGAATTGATTATGATTAAAACAATCAAAAATTGTGAAATGAATTACATAAGAAGTGATATTTGATAAATATGATTCATAAAGGTTATTTATAAATTAAAAGTAAAGGAAATTGCCTAAGTATATTTATAAATATGATTTTTTAATAAAATTGGATTTAAAACAAGAAGTTTGAGAATTTAAATCTCATTGATTTTGGAAATTGTTTTTCGAGAGGTTTAATAAAAGTAATAATAGTATTATTTTAGAAATATTTTGGTTAGAAATATTTTGAAATAGGATTTAAAGGGAATAGAAAGCACTGAACTCACTTCAGTCGCTGGAAAATAATTCTGATAATGACTAGAGCACCATGGGTGTTCATCTTCGAGTTTCTAAGTGAGGGATTGCTACCTAAGTAATTTACTATTGGTTTTCTTTTGATAAAAAAATTGTTTTAGATTCCAGAGGTGTAATTCGATATATAAAGCAGTTATGTATATATATATATGATTTCAAAATGATTTGAAAATAAAACCGGGCATTAAAAACCTAAAATTGTATCTAAATGTTTTGATAAAATCTAAGATAATAGGTTTTGAACTTATAATTTGAAAATAGTATAGATAAGGAAGGTAATTTGGAATCAAGATATGAAATTAAAATTTAACTTTGGATTAAGTTAAATAAATTGACCAAATGGTTAAATGAAATTGAAATGGGATTTGAATTGAATTGAATAAAATAATAAAATGAATATATACTTAAGTCGTAAAGTAATTATATAACCTTGAATTGTAGATATATTGTGTGAAAAAACTAGAGTCAAATAAATTTCAGGAAATTTTAAGTAAATAAGTTTGTATAACTTATAGATTTGAGGAATATTGAGCTAAAAACAAGTTTTAAAATTTGTTAAATATGAATGTTAGGAATGAAAATCATAAATTGAGATTGATAATTAAATTTAACTTATGTAAGGTGAAATAAATGAGTTAATGAAATTGAATTTGATTTGGAATGAATTATGGAATGAATAAAATAAATTAATGAAGTGGAAATGGACTTGAGATATAAAATGAATTGAATATGTTTTGGAATGTTGTTTTCTATAAATAAATAAAATTGATTGTAGTAACGAAATAAATCAGTGAAGTGAACTAGTAAGATTAACTAATGTAAGGAATGAATTGAATTGAGCTAATGAGATGAATTAGTGAATTGAATATGGTTTAAAAATTTGTTTAATAGCATTGAATATGAACTAAAGTTATGAAGTGAAAATAAACATTAGAAGTGTTGTATAAAATGTTTAAAATGAACTTAAGTCAATTTTTTATGGAATGGTTCATAAGTAATATTAGTATTGAAGAAATATACTAAGTGAAATTAAATAAAATAAAATTTAACTTAGGAAGAGTTAAAATGAAATGATTTTATAAAATGATCTATAAATAAATTAAATATGGAATGAAATGTTGCTATGCATAGATTGAACTGAAAGTAAAAATTTATGTGAATAACTGAATTTGATTTAAATCGAATATGAACCAATGAATGTCAATAGATCGAGCGTAAATAAAGGGAATGTAAATGAATAAATGTAAATCAATTGAATGGAAGTAAATTGGAATAAATACGTAAGTTGTACGCATATTATTTTATTCGCATAACTGTTTGATCTAGATTTGAATATACGATGTCGAAGTGATTTACACCAATCCGGGTTAGGATTTTTCACTCGATTCTCGACAGAAAACACTAGATATGGATTTTTGATTGATTCTGATACTCTATCATATATGTGGCTATGCAAGGAGAATGACGGTTTCTAATCAAGGAACCAGATATGAGTCCACACTAAAGTGGTGGTGTGAATGATACTAGTTCGGAAGTAAAATTGTATGATCGTGCGAGCGATCAGGTTTGATTTTGCATACAGATGATATATGTACATCGTGCGGGCTCTAAAAAATTAAATGTTGACTTTGGAATATGCAAACTGATATGATTATGAATTAATTAGATGAGTATTAATTGTTTGATGGTTTCTTTTGTTGCCTTTGCCACATTTGCATATAGATATTGTAAAGTCTATGTTATGTATTGATATTACTTTCCATATACATATTCTCATTGGTTGTTGAGTGTTTACTAGGTGTGGATGGTGTACACTTCGCATTTTTAGCTCTCTTTCATGCTATATTGATTGTATATGCTTGGTAATACTAAAATAAGGCACATATCTCCGATTACATACCGTATTTTTATATTTTTCCCTATGGGATGCCTCATCCTCGAAGATGAGATGTATATTTATGATTATATATGTTGTAAATTTTTACGATCGAACCGCGCAAATGAGACGCTGGCGAAATTTTCTGAAAATTTAAGGCGTTCGAATTTTTTTGAGAATTTTGGAATTTCTTTTTGATAACTAAAATTTGGATTTTGGTTTTATAACTTTGGATGATATTAGTTAGTAAATATGAATTATTTTGAAGACTTAGAGAAGTTTTTATAAGAAGTTAAATGACTTAGAAGAATTTGGTAATCCATTTTAACTAATTATTTTTGAAAAGTTAATGGATTTAGGGCATCTTCCTTACTTGGTAATTTCGAGGACGAAATTCTTTTTAGGGGGAGGGGAATGTAATGACCTAGAATTTCGGTCATTCAAATTTGAAATATTTAATTGATTTTAAATATTGAAAAGTTAATTTTATAAATTAAATAACATGATTTCAAATATAGCGATTTATATGATAATTAAATTGTTAAATTTAATATTTGAATTTTTTATATAGTATAATCTTGAATTTAATGTGAATGAAAATGATTCAAAAGTTGATTTAAATTCTATTTGAATAAGAAGGAAGATGGTAAACTTTCAATTTGGATTTAAAAGTGATTAAATTAAAATTGGAAATTACTTGTTTTAATTAACGTGTAAAAATAGTCTTTTGGGGCACTGTCTTGGATTTCTACAAAACCGGTTTCGTTGGGTCCATAATAGTGAATTATTATATGCCATCAAATTTCATGGCAATCAGATGTATCATTTGGTCGTGCAAGTTCGAAACGCGTAGAAATTAATTTAAGAAATTTAAATTAATATAATTCAATTTTGAAAAGATATCTTCTGAATATGATAGAACTGACTTCCAATTTATATTCCATTATATTCTGAATAGGGGTATAACATATAAAAAGCTAGGTGGCATGCCTCGTTTGGAGTTCAAGAATTTCAGACGTTTAAAGCCAGATATTTTCTAATTTAAATAATATATATCGGTCAACCCTAGCCATGCTCGCACTATTCACCCCATAACCATGCCTTCTCCAACCCATACCTTCACTTCCTTTTTAAAACCGTGTGTACCAAAGAAGTTCATTCGCATCTTTTTAAATTTAATCCGCCTCCATCCAACGGTCCACAATGATCTCGACCCATCCAAGCACCTTCGACCTTCGACCATAAATAGAAAAGTTTAGAGCACGACCTTACGAGAGTTATCAAAGGTTGGATCATTGGGATGAAAGTAACTATTGCGTGGCTAGTTATCACTTAGGATCGTTTAATATAGAATGTATTATAATCTAAATGCGGAAACAGATAATAATAGTAAAGTAAATAAGAATAAGCAAACTAGGAGTTTTTATACTGGTTTGAACTTCCCGTTCTACGTCCAGTCCCAGACTTCCCTTTGGAATTTCTCTCAATACTCCCTCACTTAACCCAGAGGAATAGGTATACAACACCTGAGCAACAGATCAGGATTTTTCCATCTCAACAGCTGAAGAGGACTTTTACCGCCTAAACAACCGAATAGGACTTTACCGCCTGAGCAACAGAACATGACTTTACCGCCTGAGCAACCGAATAGGACTTTACCCTGAGCAACCAAACAGGACTTTGATTACAAAGTAGTTTGTCTTGAACTTGTGTGTTCTAATAACACGGATATGTCACTTGTAGTACATCCTTCCAATATCTTTTCCTCAAGTATGATGTGTATAGTTGTGTGTATATGAAGATTAGGAAGTTTCAAATTGCTTTAGAAATATAGAATTTTGATTGTAAGCAATGAATGTATGATTCAAGAGAGTAGTTGATTCAGAAAATATGATTCGAGTATAAGCAAGTAATTGAAGTAATTTGATCTTGAAATTCCTGCATATATATAGTAGTTAAGGAGTTGCAACTCCTGGTGAAGAGTTCCCAACGAATAGCAATGGCTGCAACTTTCGTGAGGAAGAAGGCTATTCGAAAAGGAAGTGTCTTTTCAAAAAATAGCAGTTGGAACCAGGTCAGTCGACTGAGAAAAATCGATTAGTTGATTGAATATTCAGAGCTAGTAAAAAAATAGTGCATATTTATGTACTGAGCATGGTCAGTCGACTGGCTGTTTTTAGCCAGTCGACTGAATTTAAAAATATACATATGTGCACAAGTTCAATAGGTTGTTTTATAGATATTCAGTCGACTGGTCAATTTTGTTCAGTCGACTGAATTCTATTGATAATCAAAAATCACCACAGCTCATTTGGTTAGAGCACTTGCCTTATAAACTAGTGGCCCGGTTTCAAGCCCCGCTCCATGAATTTTTTGAAAACTTGATTTTGATTAAAATATGCATGCAAGTTTATTTGAATGTGAATGATGATTCTTGAGGAAAGATTTTAACAAAGCACTAAAGTAGACTCTATTTACATATTTGATGACTCTTGTTAAAATATACAACTATATGAACCATGCTTTGAGTCATTGAGTCTGAATGTTGTCGTAGTCGTAGATTCGTGAATTGTTATTTCATGTCAACAATCAAAACCTATAATCCAACATTCTCCTCCTTTTTGGTGATGACAACTCCATTTGCTTCAGACGAATCTTCAACAAGCTTTGTTGACTTATCTCGGAATATATTTCTGTAATTATGCTATAGATTTCTCCCCCTGAATCTATGCTATATATTCCTGTAAATAGTTAATCTTTTCTCCCCCTTAATCTGTATATGCATTGTTTATTCCTGCAAATAGCGTTAGAGCAATATCTTTCTCCCTCTTTGTCATCGACAAAAAGGAGAGTTTATATGATGACATAAATTATATTTCGCATAAATGTTTAACATAGAACAATATAAAACAAAATAACTACTACTTATAATGTAAGATATCAAAAAAAAAAATTAACATTTAAAGCATGCGATACCCAAAGTTCTTATAATTTCCTAATTTTTAGGAAACCATACCCATTTGGGTGTGATTGAACCTTTATAGATAAAGTTTTCGTTACAAATCACATTCTTATAATAGTTGCTAATATAAAGTTGTTTATCATGATCAATCATATTAGTTGAAATCCATATCTTAATACTATTTGTCATTAGCTTAGCACTTGAAAAATAATTTCTACCATTTATGAACAAAGTACTATTATGACTATAATTGGTTTTAAAACTATCTTGGTTACTAGTACTAGCACTAAAATTAGTATACAAGAATGCATATCTAGTAATATTTTTACTTTTAGCTTGTTTATAGCCTAAACCGCTTTAATCATTGTGAGCTTTTGAATTTGTAACTAAGGAAGATAAGATATCTTTACCTTTGTTAAAATTTATGATTTTTGTATTTAATCTTTCAAAATTTGCTTTAGAATCATAAACTTCTTTATGAAAATTATTATTGTTAACTTTTAAAATTTCACATTCTTTAGATAATTCTAGATTCTTTTTAATTAAAGCTTCATTCTCTTTTTCAAGAGACAAAATTAAAGAACTAGAATTGTTTAAAGAATTTTCCAAAAATATATTTTTATTTTGCAAAACATTGATTTCCTCCAAAAGATCATTGTTTTTATCTTCTAACTGCTCATTTTCTTTTTGTAGGAAATCTTTTTGTGAAGCATGTTCTTCTACGGTATTTTCAAAACATTTAGTTTGTTTAAATTTATTTTCCTCTTTTAAACTAGAAATTTCTTGCTCACAAGCTTTTAACTTAGCAAAAGCAATTCTATTAACTTTATTTAAAGTTTTACAATCTTTTAGTAATTCATCATGTGCTAACAGAAGATCTTTATATAAAGAATCTAAGCATACTGATTGTGATTTGATTTTAGCCATGAAGCATTTGTTTGTTTGCCGCTTTGATTTTTCTTTATTGCTCTTCCTCTTCTTATTAACTCGACTAGATCTCTTTATAGCCATTTATTCTAAGATGTTGTTACGATCTCTAGAATCCCAGGCTCTAATACCAAATGAAAGTAACTATTGTGTGGCTAGTTATCACTTAGGATCGTGTAATATGGAATGTATTATAATCTAAATGCGGAAACAGATAATAATAGTAAGGTAAATAAGAATAACCACACCAGGAGTTTTTATGATGGTTCGAACTTCCCGTTCTACGTCCAGTCCTAGACTTCCTACTTGAATTTCTCTCAATAACCCCTCACTTAACCCGGAGGAATAGGTATACAACACCTGAGCAACCGATCAAGATTTTTCCGCCTCAACAACCAAAGAGGACTTTTACCGTCTGAACAATCAAATAGGACTTTACCATCTGAGCAACAGAACAGGACTTTATCGCCTGAGCAACCGAACAGGACTTCACTGCTTGAGCAATCGAACAGGACTTTGATTACAAAGTAGATTGTCTTGACCTTGTGTGTTCTAATAACACGGATTTGTCACTTGTAGTACACCCTTCCTATAATCTTTTCCTCAAGTATGATGTGTATAGTTGTGTGTATATGAAGATTAGGAAGTTTCAAATTGCTTTAGAAATATAAAATTGTGATTGTAAGAAATGAATGTATGAATTCAAGAGAGTAGCAGATTCAGAAAATATGATTTAAGTATAAGCAAGTAATTTAAGTAATTTGATCTTGAAATTCATGCATATATATAGTAGTTAAGGAGTTACAACTGTTGGTGAAGAGTTTCCAACGAATATTAATGGCTGCAACTCTTCGAGAGGAAGAAGGCTATTCGATAAGGAAGCGCCTTTTCAAAAAATAGCAGTTGGAACAAGGTCAGTCGACTGAGCAAAATCGATCAGTCGACTGAATATTCAAAATAGTAAAAAATAGTGCATATTTGTATACTGAGTGTAACGACCCGCCTTTCATTCTACAGAAAGACACGTCATTAATAAGAAAGAAAGTGATAGAAAATAGACAAGATAGAAAAGAAAGAACTAAACAATATCAGAATCTCACAGCAGAACAAATAAATTATATTACATCACATAAGTTATTATATAGTATCATATACATCAGAGATACACAGCTTATACATCACAAATTAGACAGTTATAAACACCTGTATATCTACGACTCATGACATCACAGAGATACAGATACAGCGGAACCATAATATATCTACTCGCTAAAGCCTCCTGCTGCAAATCTCCTCCAAAATTCGTCAAAGCTAACCTGAATCTCTTGACTACTCGTAAAAATTTAAGTACCCAAGAGTTTAATAAAACAGGAAATAAACTCCGGGTCAGACATGGGTCTGGTGTGAGTAAACGGGTTAAAGTTGCTTACCTTTGAAAAAATTTTGAAAACAAAGGGTATCTCGTAAGACTTCCCACACATAAACATGGAAAAAAATTACCTTACGATAACCAAAAAATTTGATAGGAAATCCAGTGATATTATAATAGGGTCTATGGTTTTCAAGTAAAATACAGAAATAGCTAGAATGCTTACATCTCACGTTCCAACATAGTTGGGCACAATCAAAACGTACGACACTTATTGGAGATTGGATTACATACAATGGCAGGGCTATTAGGGTACCGCCCGTCACAGTACGGGGCCTAGGTCACTGTACCGAGGATCCCTCCCGATCCCCTGCAACACAAGGCCGGAACCATCCCTTACTGGATAGTCTCGAAAACGACAATCCTGCGGTTGTAGCTAGCAACCGCCCACACAACCGAAATAAAAGGGACCTCAAGACAGGGGAAAATCTCGTCCTAGTTGAGCGCGACCCTTATTTTAGCCATTCCCGATTGATGAGGCTTGAGGCTACGATTACCTTTATAGAACACATCTATCTTAGAATGCTCATCATCCTCCTGACAATGTTCTGAAAGCATTCAATCCATACAAGTTTGTTCCGGGTTCGAACAAAACCGAAGGCATTATCTTGTTACACTCATTTTGGAATCACCCTTAGAGTTGACGATAATAACGCTTGCACTCTGGAACTCCATCTCGATCTTCACTTGAGATTCACGACCTATCATTTAATTTGGATCGATGTGGTTTTCAGATATCCAAATTTGGAAATCCGATCCCGTCTCACCAAAATCGAAAACGCCATCTTTTAAGGTCAAGTTGTTTAAGTTTAAACAATTCAATTAAATTTAATATTTTGAATTCACACAGCATTCATCACAGATAAATATCACACAATTATCACAGATATATCCAATATCACATCATAGAATATCATAGATTATCATCCAATAGATATCAATCAATCCAGACATTCTACTCAAATAATCATCCACAAACAAGAATTATTAATCCATATTATAATTAATTTAATTAACTAAAATTAAATTAATTACTTAAGAATTAATCACCTAATCCTGCTTAATCAATCATTAATTAATTACAACCAATTAATTAATTAATCATTCCTTAATTAGCTTAACAATTAATTAATTAATCTCTAATCACAGACTAATTATTCTTTAACTATTAATTAATAAAACTTAATTATTAACTAATATTTCTTAATAACAATATAATTAATCCTTAATTACTAATTAATAAACCTTGATTATTAGTTAATTAATAAACTTAATTACATATTAATTAATTAATTCTTAATTACCATTTAATCAATCTTTAATTACCAATTGATTAATCTTTAATTACTTGATCAAGTAATTCTTAATTGCAACTTAATCAATCCTTAATTATCAATTGATTAATCTCTAATTACTTGATTAATTAATTCTTAATTACAACTTAATTGCTTAATTAATTAATCTCTAATTACAACTTAATTACTTCATTAATTAATCACAAATTATTAATTAATTATCTCTAATTATCTAACTAACAATCCTTAATTACAAATTAATTAATCTTTAATTAATTAACTAATAACCCTTAATTATAACTTAATTAATCCTTAATCATTAATTAATTAAATTAATGACTCTTTCATTACCTCATTAATTATCAAACCTTGATTAAGTTTTAAGATAAAACATTTCCTTTATTAATTTTCTGATTGCCTTATTTTTAAAACATTTATTCTTTTGACTAACACTTAATTATACTTAAAATATAAGTTTAAAATAACTTGAAGATTAACCTTAACAAATTAAACTTAATCAAATCATATAATTCCTAATCCAAAATGTTAAAGATACATTTATTATATATAAAAGAATTTTATTTAAGGAAAGTTGAACTAAATTTCTGTTTTAAATTTCAGAACTTTTTTTTATAAACTTTTTTAAAAACTTATAAAAAACTTGGTTTAAACCTGCTTCGGGTTCAACCCGATATTTACTCGAGACTAGCCTCAAGTTTTCTTCTTCTCTATTTTTTTCTTTCTTAGTTTAAATTTAAAAACTGTTATGTTAACACTCACGTACTCGCATCATACCCGAGCAATTGCCTCCCCTACCCGAGTGTTCCTTTGAGTCGACCACGATCCCAAACCACTAACACACACGTTGCCGTGCACATGCACAGACGATCGGCGCCGCCACGACCATCTCCGAAACCTCCCATACATCTATGATCCTCCCTACAACCGATTCCGACCATTAAACCATCACCATAAAGCCCAATTCAAAATTGAGCTGGAAACTAAACCTCGCCTGAAAACTCTCTGGAACCGTCGATGCCGACCACCGGAAATACCCAAATTCCGGGCACAGCCTCGCCCCCGACCCAAGTATCGATTCCCCCACGACCGCCCTAACTCGACGCTCCGATGACGGCGCAGCAACCAACTTTTCGATCTCGACTTCGAAACCTCCTTAAACCCTAATTCGATCCACCGCCAACGCCACGACGAGCTATTCACCCTCCAGATATTTTTTCCAGCCTTCCCAATTGTCAGGCTAACTTCGACACAAACCTCGACCACCAAAAGTTTGTCAATCACCAGAAAAAGGTCGAAATCCATTTTCCGTTCAATCAAAGATTTCTCACAATATACAGTATTTAGAATCATGATTTCTATCTTAAAAATCCTGATTCTCGAAGTAGATTCAGGCTATATACTTGAAACATTTAATTGTTGAAATCAAATTTTGACAAATTTTGAGTTTTTACTGTAAAACACATATCCTGGTTGATATTATCCTCAATTCTTGCTTTAAATATTTTTAAAACTTAAATCTTGTTGTTTTAAACAAACTTTGTTTAAACATCACAACACTAAACTAACTAGAGAAGGAACCAATTGATTTTTGAATCATATTACACCCAGCAATTAAAGAACAGAGTAAATACTGACATGCACACAGAGATATCAACATACATATACACATATAATCATGAAATCAAACATACAAACCAATTCAAACTCAAGTTTACTGCATGATTCAGGGTTTTAACAGATTTAAAGCTTTTAAAAAAAAATCAAATTGTTTACTCACCTGATAAAGATGAACAGAGCTTTGAAGTAGATGCTTGAAAACTGGAAACTTTGAATTGCTTGAACTGATTTAACTAGAAACTTGAGTTTCTTTTGATCTTTGAAAACTTGAATTTGCAGAAGAAAAATGCTCGATTGTCTTGCTTGAATTTTGATTTGTTGCTGGTTTCTTGCTTTGTTTTTGATTTTTATGAAAATGTTTACATGCTTTGGTCTGAGTTTGATAATTGGTTGCAGGCTTATGATCTTTGAGTTTGTTTCTTATTTGAAAATAGATTTTACAGGTTGAGTTTCTTGGGTTTTTAAATGAAGATAGAGAAAAGAATGAAGAAAGAAGATAGGAGTTTATATAGAGTTTATTAGGATTTATTTAAAATAAAAGAAAATAAAAACAATTTAGTGACACATGTTAACCTCCTTAACATTTGTCATTTTCAATTTCTAATTAACTTACACATGTTACCTAACATGCTTTATAATTAAACACTTGTAATAATACATTTATTTATTTATTTTAAAATGTTAATATAAAGCTTTTATATTTATTTTCCTATTAAATAAGTACTTTTATTAATTTATATATGCTTTTCTTAATTTTAGATAAATAAAATCCTTTAAAAGAAAATAAAATAAAAACCAATTATATTATAAATAAAATCATATATAATATACTTGACCCATTTTTAAATGTTAATATAAAACTTTGGTATTTATTTTACTATTAAATAAATACCTTCTTTATTTATATAAATAAATTTCTTATAAGGAAAATAATATAAAACAAATTATATTTTGAAAAACCATATTCATTTATTTTTAAATCCAAAATATTTTTAAAATATATATCCTTTAAAATTCAAATTTAAATCCAAATTCAAATTCAAATTCAATTTAAACATCCAATTTAAAATTAATTCATATATATATAAGTTTAAACAAACGCAAATTTGTAGTTAATAATTTTATTTAAATTTTATTTTAAAACCATATTTAAACAAACACATTATTAATTTGAAAGTAATAATTCTATTTTAAAATCTATTTATATCTATATCTAAAAACATCACATTATTTTGTTTGAAAATAACAATTTTTACCAATTTTAAATAGTTAAATAAGGAAATTATCACATTTTAAATTCTTTGAAATTCCAGAATATTACATTCCTCCCCCCTTAAAAGAATTTGGTCCCCAAAATTTAAAACAAAAGATAATCCAAAACTTTATTTCATTTCAACAATCCGAGCATACCAATCAGCCATACACTATCAACCAACAAACAATTTCATCCAAACAAACATTACTCGTTATCCGAACACAGATCTAGATAAGCTTCCTAAAACTATAAGGGAGATAAGAAAGCCTTAAGCCTCTACAGATCTTATCTACCTTGGTTACTCTGCCTATAGGATTAGATACAAAGATAGGACGGTCAACCAAACAAAGAGAAAGATGACATTTCTCTAGAATTCATGTTGGAAATCTGAACAGATACCCAACAAATTAGATAGGTATATAGTTGTATAAAAATTACAACTATGCGCTCTCAAGATAGACACTACTCTAGTGCCTAGGTATTATCTCATCCTATGCTCTGATACCACAATGTAACGACCCGTCTTTCATTCCACAGAAAGACGCATCATTAATAAGAAAGAAAGGGATAGAAAAGAGAGAAGATAGAAAAGAAAGAACTAAACAATATCAAAATCTCACAGCGGAACGAATAAATTATATTACATCATATAAGATATTACATAGTATCATATACATCAGAGATACACAGCTTATACGTCACATATTAAACAGTTATAAACACCTGTCTATTATATGACTCAAGACATCACAGAGATACAGACACAGTGGAACCATAATATATTTACCCGCTAAAGCCTCCTGCTCCAAATCTCCTCCAAAATTCGTCAAAGCTAACCTGAATCCCTTGGCTACTCGTAAAAATTTGAGTACCATAGAGTTTAATAAAACAAAAAATAAATTCCGAGTCAGACATGGGTCTGGTGTGAGTAAACGGGTTAAAGTTGCTTAACTTTGAAAAACTTTGAAAACAAAGGGTATCTCGTAAGACTTCCCACACATAAACATGGAAAAGTTTTTACCTCACGATAACCAAAACATTTAATAGGAAATCCAGTGATATTATAATAGGGTTTACGGTTTTCAAGTAAAATATAGAAATAGCTGGAATGCTTACATCTCACATTCCAACATAGTTTGGCACAATCAAAACATACGGCACTTATTGGAGATTGGATTCCATACAATGGCAGGGCTACTGGGTACTGCCCGTCACAGTACGAGGCCTAGATCATCGTACCTAGGATCCCTCTCGATCCCCTGCAACACAAGGTCAGAACCTTCCCTTACTGGATAGTCCCGAACAAGACAACCTCGCCGTTCTAGTTAGCAACCGCCCACACAGCCGAAATAAAACGGACCTCTAGATAGGGGAAAATCTTGTCCTACTTGAGCGCGACCCACTTAGCCTTGCTGCACCTCCCCTGTTTTAGCCATTCCCGGTTGATGAGGCTTGAGGCTACGATTACCTTTATAGAACATATCCATCTTAGAAAGCTCATTGTCCTCCTG
The DNA here is from genome assembly GCA_030765085.1 of Allium cepa. Taxonomy (NCBI): domain Eukaryota; kingdom Viridiplantae; phylum Streptophyta; class Magnoliopsida; order Asparagales; family Amaryllidaceae; genus Allium; species Allium cepa. The sequence continues at coordinate 497,801,584 of CM060944.1, read as the reverse complement.
ACGATGTTCTGAAAGCATTCAATCCATACAAGTTCGTTCTAGGTTCGAACGAAACCGAATGTATTATCTCGTTACACTCATTTTGGAATCACCTTCAGAGTTAACGACAATAACCCTTACACTCTGAAATTCCATCTCGATCTTCACTTGAGATTAACGACATATCGTTTAATTTGGATCGATGTGGTTTTCGTATATCCAAATTTGAAAATCCGATACCGGTCTCACCGAAATCCAAAACGCCATCTTTTAAGGTCAAGTTTTTTAAGTTTAAACATTTCAATTCAATTTAATACTTTAAATTCACACAGCATTCATCACAGATAAATATCACACATTTATGACAGATATATCTAATATCACATCACAGAATATCATAGATTATCATCTAATAGATATCAATCAATCCAGACATTCTACTCAAACAATCATCCACAAATAAGAATTATTAATCCATATTATTATTAATTTAACTAACTTAAATTAAATCAATTAATTAAGAATTAATCACTTAATCATGCTTAATCAATCATTAATTAATTACAACCCATTTAATTAATTAATCATTCCTTGATTACCTTAACAATCAATTAATTAATCTCTAATCACACATTAATTATTCTTTAACTATTAATTAATAATACTTAATTATTAATTAATATTCCTTAATAATAATTTAATTAATCCTTAATTACTAATTAATAAACCTTTATTATTAATTAATTAATTAATTAACTTAATTACAAATTAATTAATTCTTAATTACCATTTAATCAATCCTTAATTACCAATTGATTAATCTCTAATTACTTGATTAATTAATTTTTAATTACAACTTAATCAATCCTTAATTATCAATTGATGAATCTCTAATTACTTGATTAATTAATTCCTAATTGCAATTAATCAATCCTTAATTATCAGTTGATTAATCACTAATTACTTGGTTGATGTATTCTTAATTACAACTTAATTGCTTAATTAATTAATCCCTAATTATAACTTAATTACTTAATTAATTAATCACTAATTATTAATTAATTATCTCTAATTATCTGATTAACAATCCTTAATTACAAATTAATCTTTAATTAATTAACTAATAACCCTTAATTATAAATTAATTAATCCTTAATCATTAATTAAATAAATTAATGACTCTTTAATAAACTCATTAATTATCAAACCTTGATTAAGTTTTAAGATAAAACATTTCCTTTATTAATTATATAATCACGTTATTTTTAAAACATTTATTTTTTTAACTAACACTTAATTATATTTAAAAAATAAGTTTAAAATAACTTAAAGATTAATCTTAACAAATTAAAGTTAATCAAATCATATAATTCCTAATCCAAAATAGTAAAGATACATTTATTATATATAAAAGAATTTTATTTAAGGAAAGTTAAACTAAATTTCTTTTTTAAATTTCAAAACTTTGTTTTATAAAAACTTTTAAAAACTTTTAAAAAAACTTGGTTTAAATCTGCTTCGGGTTCAACCCGATATTTACTCGAGACTGGCCTCGAGTTTTCTTCTTCTTCTTCTCTATTTTTTTCTTCCTTAGTTTAAATTTAAAAACTGCTACGTTAACACTCACGTACTCGCATCAAACCCGAGAAATTGCCTACCCTGCCCGAGTGTTCCTTCGATCGACCACGATCCCAAACCACTGACACACACATGTCGTCGTGTACATGCACCGACGATCGACGCCGCCACGACCATCTCCGAGACCTCCCACGCATCGGCGATCCTCCCTACAACCGATTCCGACCATCAAACCATCACTACAAAGCCCAATTCAAAATCGAACTGGGGACTAAACCTCGCCTGAAAACTCTCTCGAACCGCCGATACCGACCACCGGAAATACCCAAACTCCAGCCATAGCCTCGCCCCCGACCCAAGCACCGATTCCTCCACGATCGGCCTGACTCGATGCTCCGACGACGGCGCAACAACCAACTTTTTGAACTTGACTTCGAAACCTCCTTAAACCCTAATTCGATCCACCGCCGACGCCATGATGAGCTATTCACCCTCCAGACATTTTTTCCGGCCATCTCGATTGTCATGCTAGCTTCGACACAAACCTCGACCACCAAAAGTTTGTCGATCACCAGAAAAAGGTCGAAATCCATTTTTCGTTCAACCAAAGATTTCTCACAATATACAATATTTAAAATCGTGATTTCCATCATAAAATTCCTAACTCTCGGAGTAGATTCGGGCTATATACTTGAAACATTTAATTGTTGAAATCAAATTTAGACAAATTCTGAGTTTTTATTGTAAAATACATATCCTGGTTGATATATCCTCAATTCTTGCTTTAAACATTTTAAAATTTTAAATATTGTTGTTTTAAACAAACTTTGTTTAAACATCATAGCATAAAACTAACCAGAGAAGGAACCAATTGATTTTTGAATCATATTACACCTAGTAATTCAAGAACAAAGTAAATACTGACACGCACGCAGGGATATCCACATACATATACACATATAGTCATGAAATCAAACATGCAAACCAATTCAAACTCAATTTTGCTGCATGCTTCAGGGTTTTAATAGATTTAAAGCTTTTTTTTAAAAATCAAATTGTTTACTTACCTGATAATGATGAAAAGATCTTCGAAATAGATGATTGAAAACTGGAAACTTTGAATTGCTTGAACTTATTTAACTAGAAACTTGAGTTTCTTTTGATCTTTGAAAACTTGAATTTGCAGAAGAAAAATGCTAGATTATCTCGCTTGAATTTTGGTTTGCTGCCGGTTTCTTGGTTTGTTTTTTATTTGTATGAAAATGTTTATTCTTATTTGAAAATAGTTTTTATAGGTTGAGTTTCTTGAGTTTTTAGAAATGAAGATAGAATAAAGAATGCAGAAAGAAGATAGGAGTTCATATAGAGTTTATTAGGATTTATTTAAAATAAAAGAGAATAAAAACAATTTAGTGATACATGTTAACCTCCTTAACATTTGTCATTTTCAATTTCTCATTAACTTACACATGTTACCTAACGTGCTTTATAATTAAACACTTGTAATAATACAAATTTTTATTTATTTTAAAATGTTAATATAAAGCTTTTATATTTATTTTTCTATTAAATAACTACTTTTATTAATTTATATATGCTTTTCTTAATTTTAGATAAATAAAATCCTTTAAAAGAAAATAAAAACTAATTATATTCTAAATAAAATCATATATAATATATTTAACCCATTTTTAAATGTTAATATAAAACTTTTATATTTATTTTACTATTAAATAAATACCTTCTTAATTTATATAAATAAATTTCTTTTAAAGAAAATGATATAAAACAAATTATATTTTAAAAAATCCTTATTCATATATTTTTATATCAAAAACACGTTTAAAATATATATCCTTTAAAATTCAAATTCAAATTCAAATTCAAATTCAATTTAAAAATCCAATTTAAAATCAATTCAAATATATATATATAAATTTAAACAAACACAAATTTGTAAATAATAATTTAATTTAAATTTTTTTTAAAACCAACTCAAATATATATATTTAAACAAACACATTATTAATTTGAAAATAATAATTCTATTTTAAAATCTATTTATATCTATATTTAAAACATCACATTATTTTGTTTGAAAATAACAATTTTTACCAATTTTAAATAATTAAATAAGGAGACTATCACATTTTAAATTCCTTGAAATTCTGGGATCTCACACTGAGCATGGTCAGTCGATTGAATTTGAAAATATAAACATGTATACATATGTGCACAAGTTCAATAGGCTATTTTATAGATATTCAGCCGACTGGTCGATTTTGTTTAGTCGACTGAATTCTGTCGATAATCAAAAATCACAACAGCTCTGTAACGACCCGCTATTCATCTCCACAGAATGACGCATCATTAATAAGAAAGAAAGGGATGGAAAGAGAAAGAAAGAGAAGAAAGAAGAAACAACAATAAAATCTCAACAGTGGAACGAATAAATTATATTAATAATCAAAAGTATTACATAGATATACAACAACTATCAGAGTTCACAGATTATACATCTCATACTAGATAGTTATAAACACCTGTCTAGTTATTACAACATAGTACAAAACAACTCAATCAAAACGACTCAGAGATACCAACACAGTGGAATACTAGATAACTATAACACAGAAGCCTCCTACTCTATTGCTCCTCCATAATTCGTCAAAGCTAACCTGAATCCCTTGGCGACTCGTAAAAATTTGAGTAACCAAGAGTTTATGAAAAACAAAAATAAACTCTGGGTCAGACATGGGTCTGGTGTGAGTAACAGGTTAAAGTTGCTTAACTTTCAAAAACCCTTTTTTAAAAGAAAGGTATCACGTAAGACTTCCCACACATAAACATGGAAAAGTTTTTTCCTTACGCTAACCAAAACATTTGATAGGAAATCCGGTGATATTATAATAGTGTCTAGGGTTTTCAAGTAAAATACAGAAATAGCTGGAATGCTTACGTCTCACGTTCCAACATAGTTGGGCACAACTAATACGTACGGCACTTATTGGATTTTGGATTCCATACAATGGCAGGGCTACTGGGGTACCGCCCGTCACAGTACGTGGCCTAGATCAACGTACCGAGAAGCCACCCTAACTCCCCTGCAACACAAGGCCGGAACCATCCCTTACTGGACAGTCCCGAACAAGACAACCCGGGCAGTTGTCGCGAATCAACCACCCACACAGCCGAAATAAAAGGGACTTCTAGACAGGGGTAAATCTCGCTCTCAAGTGGGAGCTACCCACGAAGCCTTGCTGCACCTCCCCTGTTTTAGCCATTCCCGGTTGATGAGGCTTGAGGCTACGATTACCTTTAGAGAACACATCTCTTAGAATACTCATCGTCCACCTGACGATGTTCTGAAAGCATTCAATCCATACAAGTTCGTTCCGGGTTCGAACGAAACCGAAGGCATTATCTCGTTACACTCATTTTGGAATCACCCTCAGAGTTAACGACGATAACCCTTGCACTCTGAATCTTCATCCTCACTTGAGATTCATGACCTATCGTTAATTTGGATCGATGTGGTTTTCAGATATCCAAATATGGAAACCCGATCCGGGTCTCATCGAAGTCCAAAATGCCATCTTTTAGGTCCAAGTTGTTTTAAGTTTAAAACAATACAATTTAATTTTCTATATACACACAGATAGATAATTCACATCATCACAATAGATAATAATCACCACAGATAATCCATATTATCATTATCAGAAGATAATCCAATTCATCATCACAATGCAACCAATGCATCCATATCACACAACATTACTAATCTCATCTGAGATTCAAACCATTCAAGGAAATCTATATTATCTATATATAAACAAGGATTTAATAATCACCCCATTTATAATTAATTTAAAATGAATTAAATTAATTACATCATCTCTAATTAATTTAAAGTAAATTAAATTAATTATCTCAATCTAGAAATCCTGCTTATATAATCATTGATTACAAACCAATCAACTAATTAATTAACCACTAATTAATCATTCTTGACTAATCACCCTTGATTAATCATCCTTTAATTACATTCAAGTAATTAATTTCACAATTTAATTTTCCTTAATTAATACAGTAATTAACCTCTAATTACTCCATTAATTAATTAATTATAATTAATTACATTAATCCTTAATTAATTACATTAATTAATTACTTTAATCATTTATCATTAATTAATTAATCTTAATTAGTTAATCTTAATCACATCATTAATTATATTAATTAATGATTCGTAATTACATTTAAATTAATTACTTTATTAAGTAATTAACCCTAAATTATTAATCATTTTAATTAATTAACTTCAGTAATTAACTATTCTTAATTACTGTATTGAGTAAATTGATTACCCCTAAATTAATTATATTTATTAATCATCCTTTTATCAATTTTATTGTTAATTAGTTATCCTTAATTAATTACAACACTTAATATTTTCCAAATGACTTAATCAATAATTACTTAGATTAATTAAACCAAGTAATAAATTATTAATTTCTTTCACAAAGAAATTATCCTCCATAATAATTACACAAGCAATTAACCTTAATTCTTCATACGTTAAATAAATTACATTCTGTAATTACTTATCTTAATTACTTCCCTAAGTAATTATCCTTCATTAATTACTTACTAACCCATCAAATGATTATTATAAATTAATTAAACTTAATTAATTAATTTAAACTAATCAAATAAATTAATTAATTACAATGAGTAATTAATAACTTTAATTACTTCACAAAGTAATCATACTTAACCAAATTCCATAATGATTATTTAATTTAATTAATCTAATTAATTATCAAAATTAATTACTTAAATTAATTAATAAATCATCCCAAGTTAATGACCTTCATTAACTTATCATCAGTTTCTTAAATTACCTTACTTAAGTAATTAACTTAAATTAATCATTTATTAATCATTTATTAATCACAAATTTATTAATCTTAATGATCATTTAATTAATCACTAATTGTTTAATTAATTAAGTTTTTAGGTTAATTAATATTAACCTCTTGATAAATTAATTTCCAATCATTAATTAAAATCCTAACTTATTTAATTAATGATTTTATTTTTCCAAATTAATAAATCTTAATTAATTAACCTATCCTTAATTAATTAATTCATAATCCTTATTTAATTGATTAAATAAATTAATTAATTAACCATCTAATTACCTTACTAACTGAATAAACCAAAATCATTTAAATCTTTGATTTATTTTAAAATATAAACATTCCTTTTAAATGATTTCATTATCATTATCAAAGAAATATTTAAAACATCTTACTTTAAAATTTGTTTCCAAATTTTATTTTAAAAATTTAAAATTTAAAATGAAAACCACAATTAACCTTTAACAAAGTTTTGAAAACATTTTAAAACTCTTTTTAAAACTTATGCAAAAGAATTTCCTATTTTATAAAGAAGTTCAAAGGAATTTAAACCCATATTAAATTTTAAGATTCAAATCATATTTAAATATGATTCAACATTAAAGGCTGTTTAAACATTTCAAAATTTAAAAAAAACTTCTTTTCTTTCAAAACATGATTCAAATTTAATTCTTTTGATTTTCAGATTTAAACTTATGCTTAAATCTTCTACTTTAAATTTAAAGCCTTAACTTTAAATTCAATTATTTAAATCCTTTTAAAGGTTGTTTAAACATTTCAATTTAAATAGTTTAAATTAAATTTAAAACTTGAATTAAAATCTAGTTTTGAAATTCATACTTTAACTTTAAGTTTAAATTTATGTTTTTAAAATCCCTGCTCCAGATTTTTAAAACTTAATTTCCTTTGAACTGTAAATCTACAGGTTACCCAAAGAAACCTGTAAACATTTTAATTTAAAAGGTTTGAATTAAATTTAAAAACTGGAATTCAACTTAGATTCAAAACCATACTTTTTAAATTAAATTTTAAATTCTGTTTTAAAAACCCTGCTCCAGATTTAAAATAAACAAATTGAATTAGATAAATTACAGGTTTCTTTGAAACCTGTAAATTTAAAAATACCCGAGTCCCCTGTTTTTGAATTCGGGTACAACCCTGATCAACTTCGAGTAACAACTCGAATTACTCGAGTATGACTCGAGTCAAAAGCACAGCAAACCCAAACTACAACACCTGACACCATCTTCTTCACCGTGCACATGCACGATGGTTCTGGCCACCTCTGGCCACTGCCAAGATAACCAGCAAGTTCCTGACCATCCTTGAATCACTTCGCGACCATCAAAACCCCTCAATCCACTCGAAATCAAATTCGAGTGTCCCTAAATCAAAGCCTGTCAACAGTTTTACCTCCAAACCCAAAACCTGGAAAATCGCCCATCCTCTCTTCTCCAGCCATCGGAGGCTTAGCACCGCCATCCAACACCTCTTCGACACCCAAGAAGCCATCACCCCAAAAATTAAGGCACTCGGTCACCTGAAGCCTCCATACCGATCAAATCAATACAATGCCTAAAAACTAGGTTTACAACCTCCCCTTTTCACTTCCCAGAAGAAAAACAGCAATGCACATAAATCTCAACACTAAAAATTGCAATCTTGGTTTTAAAATTTACATTTTAGTTTTTAACTTTTGATTCAAACATCTGAAACTAAGAAATAATCAACTTGGATTTGTTTGATTCCAGCTTTCATGTTATTTCTTTGTTTCCAGTAAAACTGCAGGTATTATATATATATATATATATATATATATATATATATATATATATATTAAATCTTGAATAAAATCTTAAACTTATAATTTTGATATATTAAACATACTTTGTTCAAATCTCTTGTATTATTAAAGATTAATTTAAGAACACTTAAGTTTTTCCTTTAAAACTTTGGACCTGGAACTTAGAAGAATACTGTAAATATCATAGAACAGTAAACTTATACTCATATACTCAATACAATTCATATTACAGGAACAAACATACATCATCATAACTATATTTAAAGTTTTTAAACTAATGAGGTTAATCATACAAATCAACATGAAATCCAGGTAAACATATACAAGTCATAAATCAAGCAACAGTTTAATACTTAAACTTTTGAAAAGAAAAAATGTTACTCACCTGATGTTTTGAAAGACATAGCACTAAATCTTTGAAAAACTGTTTTTGAAAGCTTTTCTTTTGATTATAACTGAGTTGCAGAATGTTACTTGAAGTTGAGTTGCAGATTTTAAACATGCATGTAGGCTATTTGAAATTTGACTTGCTTCAGATTTCACTGGTTTAAAAGAAGGCAGACATATGCTTTTGATTTCCAGATGCAGGCTTTTGATTTTGAACTTGAGGATTTGCTTGTGCTTTAAACGTGCATGCAGATTTTCATTTTTCTTTTAGAAATGGATTTTACAATTTGCATGTTTGAAATGGTTACAGGGTTACAGATTTAAAATTGAGGAGGATGTTGAAAAATGAATTTCAAGCAATGTTTCTTGTTTGAGGAGTTGATATTGGAGGTGAAATTACAGGTTTCAAATTTTAGTTTTTGAGGAGGCATTTCAGATTTTTGTTTTCTTAATTTTGAAAAAAAAAACATTAGAAAAGAAGAAGATTGAAGAGAACATGATTATAAATGTAACTGATTTATTTAAAATTAAAAAGAAAATTAAAAAATAAACATGACACATGTACTAAATTCTTACATTTGTCAATAAGGGTAGGTTATTAGTTCACACTTGTCTCACTAGTTACATAAAATGTTAACACTTGTTATATACATATTTACTTATTTTTATTTAATTTAAAGGTAATTGAAATCCTCTTTATTTATTAAATACATATAAAGTAGTTTCATAAATAAATGTATATGTATTTCATTTTAATGAAATAAAATAATTCATATAAAAATAAAAGCTTATTTATAAAATTTAAATATGTTTATGCATTTGAATTTCAAAATGAATTCAAATTCAAATGCTATTTATACCTTTAAAAATTCCATTTAAAACTAATTTATATTAACATATTTAATTTTAAAATAATAATAATATTGCCTTTCTAAAAATATCTATATTTATACATTTATTACTATGTTATTTGAAAGCAACATATTTATTGATATAAATAATTTATAAAAGGAATTATAAATTACATATCTTATTTGTCTTAATTAAAAGCATTAATGTTCAATATGTAAATTGTATTTTAAATTTTTATATGTAATTCCAAATTATAATTATTAAGTTATATTCAAAAATAAAATAAAATAAATTTTTGTTTATTTTATTAAAATTTAAACTATACTTAAAATATATTTAAACAATTTAAAACTATTATTTAAGTATCTTAAAACCAAATAGTTATTTATTTAATAGTTTTGAATAGTTATTTATTAAATAGAATAAAAATTTCCAAATTATCAAAATGAATATCAGAATTTTAAAAACAAGATTTTATTTGTTTATTAAACTACAATCAAAACTTATCTATCTATAATATATATATATATATATATATATATATATATATGTACACACACACACATTATAAACAGAAAGCAATTTATTAGCCTTTAAAAGATAAAATTTCACCAATTAAACATTTATTTAATTGGATTATTAAATCAAGTAAATTTTATTGACAGAATTTATCAAATCAATTTAATTTTAAATACAGATTATTAAATTGATATTGCTAAAATTTCCGGGATATCACAAGCTCATTTGGTTAGAGCACTTGCCTTCTAAACTACTAACCAGGGTCAAGCCCCGCTCCATGCATTTTTTGAAAACTTGATTTTGATTCAAATATGCATGTAAGTTTATTTGAATGTAAATTATGATTCTTGAGGAAAGATTTTAACAAAGCAATAAACTAAACTCTATATACATATTTGATGACTCTTGTTAAAATATATAACTATATGAACCATACTTTGAGTCGTTGAGTCCGGATGTTGTCGTAGTCATAGATTCGTGAATTGTTGTTTCATGTCAGCAATCAAAACCTATAATGCAACATGGGAGTCACGTCATGGTGGTCGATTTTGGGGGAGTGTTCATCGACAGTTTTGGTTTGTTGGGGCGGGTCGTGACAGCGTGCGAGGCGCGTGGTGGCGCGAGGTGGAGATGAGTTACGCGAGGCACAATGGCGAGAGCTAGGTTGGCGGCGTGACGAGCGGCAGCGATCGATTGTGAAAAGAAAAAAGGGAAGAAGGTCGTGAATGTTGGGTATGAGTGATGCTTGGAAACGATTTGAGAGAGGGAAAGGGGTAAAGTTAATTTAAAGTTTAATTTATTCAATTTAATTATGGTTTAATTAATTTAAAAGCTCATTAATTTATATTTAACTCGTACGAGGTCGGAATCGAGCGTCACAAGTCGCATTGCGGACGTGTCGACGAATGCTACGCTATGGATTTGGATTGGACAAATTCGGGGCTAGTGGGAATTTTGGGTTAAAATTGGACGCTCGTTCAATTTTAATTCAAAACGGAACATTATGGTGATTATAAAAATCAAGTGAGTTAATTTTACCATTTTGGTTAATCGTAAATTTTATATAGTCAAAAAAATTATCTCTTGGATATTAGATAATTATTTCTAATCGTTATTGACTGTTTGGATAATTTACTAGTTATTATTAGTTGGATTGGATATATTCCGGCCTATTAGAGAGGATGAGACCCTATTAAGTTACCTTGTAAGAGCGGATGACCATTTGTACACGAATCTCGCCTCGAAGCGGTTGATTTATATTTTTATGATTATATATTGTATGTAGCGCAAGGGACAGGTTGGAGGGATCCGAATCATACTGTTGATTTTATTTTCGTATATATGGCGATATATGATTTGTTAAATGTCATATTGATGACATGGATATGATTTTGCTTAAATAGTGCTTTAGTAGCACTGGGCCTCATTTTTGGGTATTATAAACTATAAAATAGTGATTTGATTTAAAAAGGGATTTCAACGTGATTTTGGAAATTTTATATGTTTTATTAAATTTTCTGAAATGAAAGTATGATTTTAGATATTATATATTGATAGTTTTATAAAATATTCTAATACAGATTTACGAACCGTAAAATATAGGTTTTTAAAATCTTAGAGAATATGTCAGTCTTATATAATGAAGGGATATGGTTTTAAAAGGAAATATAAACATTTTGATATAATATTTATTATTCATCTTTGTATAAAGTGATATATATGTATATAGGTACATACATTACGATTTATTCATAAATGTGGAATTTATAAATACGATAATTTAGAAGAGTGATATTTTTACAAAAAAAGTGAAGATTTGTAAAATCGTATTTTGTTAATAAAAGTATGAATTTATAAATGGAATTTATAGATTAAAGGAAACTATTATCGTTTAGTAAATTGGAGAATAAATCAAACAATTGATTTATTTTAGGATATAGAATGATATTTTAGAAATAGTTAACTCTACTATGGGAAATGAAGGTAAGGGTAAATTTGGAATGTTAAACGATATTTTATAAATAAAAAGGGATTTGTAAAAGGAATTTATCCATATGAAAGTAACGTTAAAATGGATGGTGATTCATGTTTTAAAACATGGTTTATAAATAAGTGAGATTTATAAGGGAAATATATTATGTTTTAAAGTTGATTATCCATGTTAATATTTCTTAAAGTTGTTTATAAATATTTAAATAATTTTGGATGATTAATTGTTTAAATTATTATTATGTTTTGATATTAATAATAATGATTTCTAATAATATTTTGGTAATTTATTATCATTATTTATATGGTAAAGATTAAAGATTGTTTTATTCATGATATTTTGAATTAATAATTATTATATTTTAAGGGGTTAAAAGTTAATAAGTATTTATTTATGATGTTTTCGAGATTCATAAATGGAGTTTTGTAAACGAACTTGAATTTTTATAAGAGAAGCGTATAAAATGGTTTGAAAATTTAAAGGAAGATTATTTACAAGATAAAGAGGTTTATAAATAGATGGATAGTTATAAATGAATTTTAGAAATGGGTTTAGAAATTTATAAAAGAGCTTATAAATAATTACATGGTTTATAATGGGTTTATAAATTACTGGGAAATAATTTATAAATGGTTTATAAAGGGATGATCATATTCAGTGCTACTCGAGAAGGGGGTAGTGTCGGTCCTGAGTACCAGAAGTGCAATGTGTTGTAGCCTCCCGTACACTTGATCTAGAGGTGTACGGATTCGGTGGGTAAACTCTTTCCCTTTCATAATTGGAATCCATTATCTAATACGAGCCTTCGGTTTGGGTTGTAGAACCTAGTATGATGAATTTAAATGTATCGATTTCGCCTATGATTGTATATTAGACACTATGATAATATCAGAGGATTTCATATGAAATGTTTTGGTTGTCGTAAGGTAAAAACCCATCCATGTTTATATGCGGCATGGTCTTACGAGATACCTTGATTTTTGAAAGGTTTTTATAACCTTAAAAGTCCAATTGGGTGAGTTTTCTCACGTACATTTTCTAGACTGACTCGGATGTTATTTTATTATAATGCTTGGGTCAGGCTGAGCATATTTACAGATTTTGCATGCATTGGAGCTCAGGAGATGAGTTGGAGGTCTTCAAGGCGTATACACGTATATGTATATTTTCCGCAGCTTTGTTTTTGAGATTAACAGCAATTGTGAGGACGAGTGTTATAACTGTCCAGGCTGATAATTGTGATTGTTGTTGTACTCTGATAGATGTATGCATATAACAGTATCTCTTTTGTAAAAATTATTGATATTATATTATATATTGTTCCACTATTATTGTGAGATTCTGTGTGGTTTTAATTTCTTTCTTCTTTTCTTCTCTTCTCTTCTCTTCTTCTTTCTTTCCCTTAACTATCCGTCTTTCCGTTTGATTTGGGTTGGACATGTGGTTTATTTTCAGCTGAATTATATGGATAGGCGAGTCGTTATAGTCGTGCTACTTGTGGAGCTCGACATCACCATGGCCGAACTAGGGTTGGTAATTGATGGCAAATGGAGAGGAATTGGGTCAAGGGGAGGGTTGGGATGTGCTTCTTGTGTGAAGTCGAGGAGATGGGTGCTGGTCGGAGGTGGTGAAGCAAGCTAGGGTAAATCACGACATGGCCTTGTCATTTTTGGATGCAGAAGATCACGATTGAGGGGAGGACATGATGAGGTTAGGGTGGTTGCGATGAGCACACAAAGGGAAGATTGATGTCGAAGTTCGTTCGTCGATTAGTGAAGTGGAGGCCTATGTTAGTGCGTGCATGCACGGTGAAGGATGGATGTGCATGTATAGGTTTAATTTAGCGAAGAAGGTGGATTAGAGGAGGTCGTTAATTTCATTGTTAATAGTTAATTAATTATTTAATTAATTCAAAATCTTATAAAATTCATAGCTTCTCCATGCGAGGTCTAATCAAGGCACGGTCTTTTGCGTAATGCTCATAAGAATGTTATCTACATACTCGAGTTGATTTCGCCAAGTTTAGAGCAAATGGGATTTTGAGAGAAATATAATGTTGTTTGATTTTAGATCGACTAAGAATGCATAAGTGTCAACTTGAATTTTAATGAGTCAACTCACCTTGGGATGAACACTATATGATATATGTGTTATTATAAATTATTATTTGTATGCTTAAATTATTTCTTTGGTTGATTTTGTTGATCTCCCGCGTTGAAAAGCGGATAACATATGAAATAGAATACATGGAACTCAACAAATTTGGTAGAAGAATCCGGATTACTCACCATTATTGATGTAAATTTCATTTATATACTAATATTATAAATTGTTGAATGTTAAAGTTTGGTAGTTGACCTTATTTGATGTGACATTGATATTCACAAAAGTTGAACTCTTTTAGTATGGATCACTGAAAGCACTTGTTAAGCGTTGTGGTAACTCTAGGCCTCATTGTAGTATTTTGGAAATACTATTATTTTTTATTTGGATTTGAAATTGGTTTTGATTTGGAGTATGATTTTTAAATGTAGTCTTTGGAATTTTCTATGGTATTTTAATTAGAAATAGTTTTTGAACTTCTCTATTTTACTCCCATGAAAGAATTTTATAAATATTTGGAAAAGTATTTATTTTACAGAAAAATTAATATAATAACGGATGTTTATTTATAAAATCAGGGGGAATTTATCTTTATTAATAAAGTGATTATGTTTCTAAAAGAAGTTAGGAATATTTTGGAGCAAATATTTGTGAAACGCTTTACATAAATTATTGCATGAAAAGAAAGATTTATAAATGCTATTTTATAAATAAAAGAATAGATTTATAAATGATATTTTATAGAAGTAATATGATACCATTTTGATAAATTGAAATAATAAATCACAATTGTGAATCTATAGTGATATATGGAATGATCGTTTTATGGAAAGTATTTAGTCCTGTCTTAAAACTGAAGATTCATGATAGGTATATGAGATTTAAAATGAGGTGATTTATAAAAGAAGTTTTATAACTAGAAGGAAGATTTATAAAAGGAGTTTTATAAATATGAAACAGATTTATAAAAAGGAGTTTTATAAAAGGAATGAGATTTGTTTACTATAAATGATCTATTTAAATTATGATGGTATTGAAAGTATTCTTTCCATACTTTATACCAAATTCCGAGGTAGGGAAAATTTATCCCTACCCTGAGAATTGAGAATGTATGTCGAGGTGAAGATATAGCTCTAACTTGTCCGACTACACTGCTAATCGAGGGATGGTATAAGTCTGAAATCGAAAAGTAGTGGTTAGTATATTTGGTTTAGTTTCTATACGACCCAATTACTTACATCAAAAGTGTTTTAGATTATCGTCGTCAATGTTTCTAAATAACATTTGTTTTAACCTAAATAAGTATGATTTTGGAAGTGAATTCTTTCTTAAGATTTTGTGAATATACTTATATCGCTGAGATAAGTGTATAATATGCTTTCTAAGTATTGAAAGTGAGATGGTTTGTGAATATACTTATACCGTCGAGATAAGTATATGAATATTTTTCAAGTATTGAAAAAAGTGGGGAGGGTTGTGAATATATCATTTGAAAAGGTATTTTAATACAAATTTACAAAGCGGTTTTAATTAATGCAAGGGCTACTTAAAGAGGCTTAGTGGTTGCTTATATGCTTACCTATGGTTGGTTTCTATGTGGAAATAAATCTCTGGTCGGATTGTTTTTTATTTTATAGTTAAATAACCTACTATCAAATGTTGGCCAGTATTGAAAACTATCGTTTGAAACCAGGATTGGATAAGTATGAGTTATCTGTAAACCATTTCAAACCAACATAGGTGTTTGAATTGGAGACATCTTGAAGAATCGAGGATGGAGTACTTTGAAGTGCAAGAGCTAATTTTTACTAATCCTAAGGATGATTCCAAAATGGATGTAGTAGAAGTAGTGCCTTTGGTTTGTTCATATCTTGAACAACTTGTATGGATGAATGCTGGCAGTGCACTGATGCTTGGAGGGCATTGTTAGCATTTCAAGTGGGATTTGCTAAAAGAGTAAAATGTGGCCTCGAGCCTTATACCCGGAAATGGCTAAAACAGGAGTTATGACGCAAGGCTATGTGGGTCGCTCCTATTAGGGTAAGGTCATCACTTCTATCTAGATCGATATTTACGAATTTTGTTTCCTAGCCCTATGTGAATGGTTTTTCTAGGTGACAGTCGTGATAATGATCATATTCGGTACTATACAATAAGAGATAGGCTTATCAATGGGCCAGGTTCGATCCGGGTATCATAAAACCCAGACCCGAGCCCTTTTACGATAATTTAAACCCAAGACTGACCAAAACCCATATGGTATTCAAAACCAACACCCAAGCCTGGCCTGTCCGGCTTTATAAACTTATTGGATAGTACCCGTACATAACTAATAATAATATGTTCAAACCATACTTTAAATTTTCAGTTTTTGTAAAATTTAAATACAAACAATGTTAACATAAAAATTGGGTGGTGGTGTAGCCAAGTTTACAACAAAAGTATGTAGAATATCTGCATGCAAATAAATAAAATGATAAACAAATAACATATTTTGATACGACGGAAAACTAAGAATTGGTCAGGTCCTAACCGGGTCGGGTTTTGATAAAATCATACCCGACCCTAATAGTAACCAGGTTGGGCCTGGGTCGGGCTTGCATATAGTAAAGGCGAAACCTGTAGCCGCATTAATTGGGTGGGTTCGGGTCGGGCTCAGGCTGAAACCTATATCGTTAACAGGCTTAATAAGGTGTAGGTCAGTCCTGATTCAGTGAGGTACAATAGGTTTGCACCCCCTGGTACATTTTCTCTAGAGGTGCACTATATATAAGGTAGTCCCATACTTGTCATTAATGGAAATCCATTTTCCAATATGTGCCTTATGGAATGAATTATATATTAAATATGTTGTTAATGTAGTTAATGTAACCATTCCAGCTATGTTAAATATTTATTTTAAACCCTGGACATTATATAATATCACTGGATTTTCTAATAAAAATAGTTTGGTTATCGTGAGGTAAAAACCAGCCCGTGTTTATTTGCAACGTGATTTTACAAGGTGCCTTTATTTTTGAAAGGTTTTATAATATTAATAGTCCATATGATTTGAGTTTCTCATACTGGTTTACCAGACTAATTCAAATGTTATTTTCTTATAATGCTTGGATTTAGTTATGGATGGTTTGGATCTTCAGGAGACGAGTTGGATGCCTCCAAGACGTATAAATATTTTATTTTCTACTGCATTTCTTGTTTTGTATTTATCATCATTTACGAGGACAGGCTGCTATAACTGTCCAGGATGATAATACGTTAGTTTACTCTGATTGATGTATGTATATTACTGTTTTGTTTTATAAAGATATGTTGTATATTATATATTACTAGTCACGATGTGAGATTATGTTTTGTCTTTTCTTTTCTTTCACCATAACAATCTGTCTTTCCAACAATCGAATGCTTGGCACATGAATACAGTGGTCAACATTTGAGAGTCGAAAAGATGGATTGTCGCATGTATACATATATGTATGTGTATATGTACACATATACATATATGTATGTGTATATTTGTGCATATATATATATGGGATCATATGGATACTAAAACATTTTCAAACAATCAATTCATCGTCGGATCCATTAATTGTTTATAAATTTTATGATCTATTATGCTTGAGATGCTTCTTTTTCAAAATGCACCAATGTTAATTACGATGATTCTTTATATTTTGAAATAGTTAAAAGATGTACTTGATTTAAAAAAATTACAAAATTGTTAGAAAATATGCATAACTTAATTAATTTGAAATTTTGACAATATTACTTTTTTTATTTTAGTTGAAAGCTGATAATATAACACAGTGACATGACTAAAAATTTCACATTACAAAATTAGAAATAAATTGAACCTCATGAGAATAATTTTGCGTAATGAGCTAACACTAAATATGGTTGGTAGACGATTTACACATAAATTTTCATACTTAAATTTCATTAATTTTTCTTTCAATATTTCGGTTTAAATAGTGCGTACATATAATATACAATAAAATGAATAAAGTCACATATTTGTTCACACATGCTCTATGGATGTGTCTACATATTATTAAAGTTTATATGTAAACTAAACTCAAATGGGAAAGATAATATCAAATAACATTTCCCATGCAACATATAAAAGAAATTAATATAAATTTCAACTAAATAATTGTGATGAGTAGTATTTAATACACATTTAAACTAATGAAGAAATTAACAAAGATTTATTTTCTTTGATTGAAATTACATTTATTAATTAAAATCGGTTAAATGTAAGTTCTCTTTAATGCTAATCATTTAGAGAATTGATTAGTAATCAATTAATTAATCTTGATTAATTCTTTTTAACAACATTTCAAAGGTGTTGTAACTTCCAACTCTATGAAAGAACGTGTAATGTGAATTGTTATATAACTTTTACAAAAGTTTTGTCACTGTTAGAAATAATAAAGTAAAAACACACCATCCCTTTTTATAAATATATTTCTTTCCATTCATGCTTTTGGCAAAATAATAAATAAATGAGTAAACTATATTTCAAAATAAACATGTTTCAACAAATGAACCAAATACTGTTATGGTAGTATTTGTTTATACTTTTAAAGGCAACATTATATTTTATGTATTTCCATATGCTTGAAATAAAATATAATATATTATAACAAAACTTGTTTATAATTGTTATCATACACGAATAGCATATAAATTGCGTTAAAATTATATTGTACTAACATTCGGTTGTACAAAGAAAAAATATTGCTAGCATTCGTATCCATGTTATGTTATTGCTTCAAACAAAAATCATGTCCAATGTCTAAATAGGGTTACCAAAGAAAACTCACAATCAATGTTTGGACCACAATATCATGTGACGATTAAAAAAGAATGAATACTAATTTCTTGGAAAATACAAGGTTGTGAATTATTAAATAAGATCCGAATTAAATGAAAAATATGTTTGAATGTATAGTTTATTACTGTGCAATGTCAGTTTGCTAAAGGAGGAAGGTTTAAAAATGTTTCTATTAACCTAATTATTTGGAAGATTTTATAGGAAAATAATGAAGATTCGTAATGGACATAATTAATATTGAATTTTAACTTTTATATTGAAGAAAACAACATAATTTATCTCTAAGAAACCACTGATTTCATAAATTTTGATTCATGGTAGAATGAAAATAACTTTGGGAACTTCTTGCATTTTTGTAAATCATTATTTTACTATATACAATTCGTACTTTCATCCCATGATGTTTTTTCTTATGCGCATATGTAGATGTCAATTTTGTAAATACAAATGATAATCTATTTTCATTACTTTGCTTCATCGATTATGTTTCTTCATACCATTTGCTCCAAATTTAATCGTTAATAAAGTATCATGTAAAGTATTTTTGTGTATCCATAATTATTTTGCTTAGTAGTGATATTAACTTAATTTAAATTATGATTATTATCTTATTATTTCAATTATTATATTTTCATGAATATTTAAAGTGAAAGGAAAAAATATCTGGTTATACCAAATATTTGATTACACAATGTATCTATTATATATAATTGTCATGACATATTACGTTATTTGTATTAGAAAATATAATATTTCAAATCTACTATAGCATTTTCTCTAATTTAATTATTATTTCATAGTGTCTAAAAGTGTAATAATACAAATGTTAGAATGTGATGCCTTTGAATGTAATTTTAACATTATTTTACTTTTAATGCAATTTCTCTATTCAAGATCTACAATACTATTATCAATCTAATTGTGCACGTATTTAATTTAATATTTTGATATGTTAGCCTATATCGCTTATATATGAAATTATTAAATAGGCATGCTTATTTGTGTAACATTTAGGAACAACTGATGGTATTTATCGTTTGCTCTATAAAATCGTTGTGCTCTAAGATATTAATTATACTTGATATGCTTTGAGATTGGTTAAGAAAATTTATCCAAAAATAATATGGGTGTTTAAGGAGAAGCTAATTTAAAGAATTACAATCCTTAAACATGTACTTTCAGCTTTGTATAACTTAAAACCGTGAAACCAGTATGTGTAGCACGGGTTCTCACTAGTTTCATGAATAAAATTAAGCTCATATTGTCTCTTTAAAATAGAACCAGATATTAAAGAATATATATATATATATTTGTTATGTTAGAGATTGTCACATATTGGAATGTTAGAAAATATTATATACATGCTAAGAAATTTGTTAGGAATATTTTAAGATTTGTAGTTTCCAAGTTATAATATTTTCATATTACTTCCCTATAATATAATCACTTGGAAATCAAGTAGTAGCTATAAATACTAGCCATGTATTGTAGAGCAATAATCGAGTTATTAATAAAATGTAGCATTTAATGATTTTTCATTTCTTCTTTTTCTTCCCCTCTTATTCTTCAGTATATTGTACTTTTTTATTTAGTATTTTAACATGGTTTCAGAGGTATGTTCTAATTTTAACATGGTATTAGAGAAGGTTTCAATCCTACTAAAAATTATGTGATTTGATTTATCAAAGCATCCTCTACGTCATATCTCCAAAATCCATATCTTCATCATGCATGCCTTAATTTTGATTCATAATCTTCGATCCAAGCCACCCAACTTCCCCTAAAATGTTACTAAACTTTCTAGTGAAACAATTTATTACTACTATTCCCATTCCAGATTCTGATTTCCAATTCTTCTCCTATTAGTATCAGTTTTCCAACAATGACAGTAATGAATCCTGATTGGAATTACTCTTCCAATCCCAAAGGAATCTCTTTATTCCTTTTCTCTTTTCTTAGATTGTGACTTCGTATTTTTGATGGGAATTACTCTTCCAATCCTGACTGGAATTCCTCTTCCAGCCCCATAGGGATTTCCCTATTCTTAATTTATCTTCCCGAATTTGGCTCTGGATTTTTGAGTGATTATTGTCATCTTTGTAGACAATTGCATGCCATTCAAATTAATGCTAGTAACTGATTTACTCTCTAGCAGCATTTGACCATTGGTTTCATGTTTTTTAAATAGGTTTGTTGATACTATTATTGGCTAATTCTTTTGTGATCATTTTTTGTTTTGGAAAACTCAAGTTGCTAGGCATCATGAGTTTAAGGGAGGGATGTTAGAAAATACATATATTTGTTATGTTAGAGATTATCACATATCTAACATCCTGGAAAAATATAAATAACTTATATTCAAATATAGGGATTATTTAAATATTTGAATTATGAATTAAATAATAATTAAAGAGTTTTAATACCTTGTTTAACTCCTTTTAATTAATAAATATAATGGTGAACTCATTTTTTAAATTTATTTACAGTAATAAATAGTTCGAATAAATAACAAGAAAATTAGTTGTTAACAAAACAACTTGATTTTTAATGATGTGTTTTTGAATGAATTTATAGGACTTTTCCATAATTTTTAATTTGAAAATATTTAAATTTTTGTTTGATGCATTTTGCGGTAAATAATGGTATTTTTAAAATTTCTCAGAATAAGATAAAAATGTATTTTATTGTTGTTTTGGGATCTTGTCGCATTGTTATGCAGATCATACTTTTATTTCTATTGTACGCAATTCGTACGCGACCGTGATAATACATAGCGAAGTGCTGGAAATTACAAAATTTAGTAACTCCAACACTTAACCTAGTTTCAACACTTCTCATTTTTCCACTTTCTCTTTTCCTTTCTATTTTTCTATAAACAAAATCTAGACTCCTCCTTCGAAATTGAAAATCAAGAGCCTCATCCAACGACCATGGTCATCCACGTCGATGGAGGCCGAATTAGGCGAAGTGCTCAACATGAAAAAAAAATGCGGCAAGGGGAGATGAGAAAATTGACTGGTTGAATAGAGGTGGATCAAAGCAAGGAGGCGGTGAAGTCGAATTGAAGGGAAACCTAAAATTAGGTTCGACCTACGTCGTGGGGCTATAATAGAAGGCGAGACCGGTGGAGTGGGGTCGGTTGTAACATTGCCCTACTTGGAGCCTCAAAACTAACTGCTGAGAGAAATGCGGATTACGGATCTTAAGGCTAGGACTAACACTAGAGGGGGTGAATAGTGTTTATAAAGAATTACTAAATCTTTTTGAGTTTATGTTAATTTAAACACAGATGTATGCAATCTACAGATACAGGGATAATCACAGAAACAAACACAGATGCAGAAATAAAATAAAAGCAGTAAAGGAAAGAACACACCGGATTTTATACTGGTTCGGAGTTACCCTACATCCAGTCCCGCAACACAAGTACGTATTTCCTTTCAAAAGCAATTGTACAATTACACCCTCGATTTCAAGGCTACGAGGTACACCCTCCAGAATTTCAATCCTCTGGGTAGAGATACTTGATTTCCGGGCCACAAGTTTACCCAATTGATTTACCAAGGCTACAATCACACCTTTTCTCGCTTGACTGATTTTCAAGGCCACAATCACACCTTTTCTCACTTAATAGATTACAAAGAAGTCTATAACCCTGAATAGCACTGAGAACCTTGTTGAGATAGTGATAGAGAATCAAACTAGAAGTAATCGAGTATGATTCAATATTGATTTCGGCAGAGTAATGGTAAGAGTATGTATTAAGAAATGTGGAATAAGAAGAGGAGTGAAAAACCAGAAAATCTGATCTTAAAATTCGTTGAAACTAACCCCTATTTATAGAAGAACAACAGTCATGTCCATTCGTGAGGAGTTATGGTGAATAGACACTTCTTTTGAAATTCAAATTTTAAACTTAGCTGACACCATGTCGACATGGTCACCATGAGTATGTCGACATCCCAAAGCATTTTTGATAATTTGATTTTCTTTGAAAATAACCTTTATCTTATATTAAAACTATTTTAAACTTTATAAATATACTTGACTATAGTTAAAATTCATAAGTAAATATAGAGAATAATATATGTAGAATTTAACCATCATTTTATATTTAAATCTAAGTATAAATATTTAAAAGTTAAATATATTGTATTAAAAGATAGTTTAAAATCAGGAGTAATTTGACTTTGAAACTAAAGATGATTTTGAGGCTAAAATTATTTAAAATCAGGATAGAGGTTTTTGATTCTTTTAAAAGGAAAGTTTTGAAAACAAGATAATTTTGTAAAATCATTTGAAAAAAAATTAGCAGATACAAAACAATGTTCCGCTAGATTTTTCGTAGGTTCCATCCTGCTTAGGGTTCCATCCCTTTAACAGGATCGAAGTGGATTCCATTCCACAAATAAATTGGATTTTAAGATGACAGTGTTTTTCTAGGAGATTTAACAAAATTCCTGATTAAAATACTTATTCTTGAAGTCTTGAACTCTTGATAATCTTGATACTCATGAGTCTTCAACCTTGATATCTTGAATCTCTATACTGTACAGTCTTCATTCTTGGTACCTGCATGGTTAAATCCTACATATACATATATATCTAAACTTATAATGTTAGTATTTATTATAATCTATTATAAGGTTATTGTCATCAAAACCATCATCTCATGGACTAACAATCTCACCCTTTTTGATGATGACAACCTTTGTTTATAAAATATTATTTCTATCTTAATAACTCTCCCTTAATTTACGCCTAACTACACTATTTTATATTTCTCCCCCTTTATCATCAACAAAAACTAACTCCAAACTATATAACTCCTTCTTAATCTAATACTATATGACATGTGATTATAATGATAGTGTTATCATAAATAATCATCACTTAACTCTAAAAACTAAAACTTGATCCTAAATTACTAACTATCCTAATTAAGAATCTATTATAATACTTATAATAGTTAGAAAAATATAAGAACATAAATTATTTATTAAGTATATTTCAACACACTCATCAAAACCAATCATGTCAGACAAGTCAAACGAATCAATCAAGTCAAACAAGTCAAACAAGTCAATCAAGTCAAACAAGTCAATCAAGTCAATCAAAACATACCAAACAAATCGAAAAACTAATAATCATATATTATAAAACAATACTACAAACTCCTCCTAAATAAAATACATTCGTTATGTATACATGCATGCAATATGTAGTTTGTAATGCAGTATGAAATGTATGACATATGCAATGTAGCATGAGATAATATGCAGAATGAAGTGCAACTTGTGATGCAAATAATTATGATATGCATTGTAATTTATGATGTAATATGCAATAAAATGAGATAAGAAATAGGATGCATAATGATATGTAATATGAAGCAAAATGATAATGAAGTAAAAATAATAATATGCAGAATGATATGATGATATATATACTGACATCCAGATAAGTAATATCTAATTGACAAGCATATATATATATATATATATATATCAAATTATTTATTATAAGTTACTTCAACCAAACAAAGGTGATACACACCAATTACTAGACTTGGGTTAAGGAAACTAATGAATGAGACTGAAAGGGTAGTAAAGAAAAGAGTTTAAAGGTAATAAATGATATTAAAATTATAACATATTTATGAAAGGTAGTAATCAAACTCAATATCCAAATTAAATTGCTAAGAAATATGGACCTAAACTATATATATATATATATATATATATATATATATATGACCAAATATATTTTTATAAAAATTAATGGCCTACTTATTAAATTTAAAATAATTATTTTAACTTGGTTGTTTTTTTTAAGAATCCAAACTTCCATGTTTATAAAATACTTAACTTACTAATTAAAACCTTTATATTAAATTTTTATTTATTAAAATATTTAGAAACATGTTTAAACATCTTTTAAATTTAAAAAATATCATAATGAAATATTAAATAAAATGATAAAGATTGAAAAACTAAAATAAACATGTGTTATATTAAGGCCTCCTACCTTTTTTAAAAAAAAATTAATTAATTATAAAGAACATATTTAAACATGAAATTTATTTTAAAATATTCTAATATAAGTTAGAAAATAACTTCTAAAAAGAATAGAGAAAATTTCTTAATTTAAATATTATTTTAACATAGTTTAAAGTTTCATAAAGAAGAAAAATAGTATTTAAATGCTATAAAAAAATTGTAGTAAAAAATGTTCGAAACTTTATAAAACTGAAACTGTAGCTTTTACCAAATGCTGTGTAAATTTTTTGAAACTCTACAGCATTTCAAAGTACAAAAATGCCATAAAAACGAATTTGCGGTACTTACAAAACATTACAGAAGAAAAGAAGCATTTTAGAAATGCTATCTAAAATTCCGGTCATGTGATGTGGTGCTATCTTATTTATTGAAGAAATATATAAATTGAGCCTTATTCTAACATTCTATATTAATTTCTTAAAGATATAAAATTAGTATCTTAAAAGAAATAGAGTATGAGGAGTAAAAATAACATTAGAAAAGTTGAAATCATGAATGAAGGTATGCTTTCCTACTTAGTATAGTTGTAATAAATTAGTTGTAGATTTTATTTGAAAGAAAACACATTTTAAAAGACTTTTAAAACAATTTAGACGTGTACATCGATATTCATACTATGGTGTGTTGATATATGGACCAATATATCAAAACTTATAAAAGAGATAAATTTCTATACCTAACTAAATGCATAGATATATATATTCCCAAATGCAACAATAAAGAATAATAGTAAAGCGTACTAATTTTTACACTCCATCTTTCTAACTTTGTTGTTCTTCCATTGTCGTGAGTCACATATTTATATCTTTCAGAATTTGATGATGAGATCTGCTCTATTGCGACGGGATTGTTTTTCTGATCATCGTAGTATATTCATTTGCTGAATTTGGAGACCGTATGAGAAAGATACAGATGATTTAGTAGATCGACCAACTTGGCGCCAAAACTTTGAATTTGAATTTTTAATGAATGGACACTTCAACCACTATAAATAGGCACAACGGTCACCACTTTTCATTTTAATTGCTCTTCTTCTTCTTCTTCCCGTTTTTCTATATACTATCAAACTTCTAGATGGCATATCTCCTTCGTTTCTTAACGGATTAGATGAATGCAGCGGCAAATAGAAGAGGAAGGAAAAGGCTACGATCTAGTAATAGTTTGGTGTCGAATTTGGGCGGTATTGTGATGCAACAGGCCGAACAGTAGAAGAAATGTAGAAGATCCCGTACACAGTTTTTCAGTTTTGGATAGCCAACTTCAAACTGTCATATTTCACTCAATTTTGATCGGAATTTGATGATCCACCCATCAAAACGACCGCGAGAACAAGAACTAAAATCTGAAAAAGGAATGGGAACAAAATTGTTAAATCTCTAGATGCAATTTGAAGAATAACTTGACAGTTTTTCCTTCTTTTTTTCTTTGTTCACCAAAACTTCATTTGACCACAACTTGGTCATTTCTTGAAGGATTCGCATGAAACCAGTGGCATTGCGAAGAAGATGGAGAGCAGTACAGTACCAAACCAAGTTGTAGATGAGAACCAAAAGTTTAGAATTGATCCGGTACCCATTTCTTTGTCGATTTCCATTATATATCCGTTTGTTCTTCTTGATCGATGAATGATTATATGGTATCTTTTAACAAACAATCATTAGATATAATTCTTCTCCTGCAAAACAACATAACCTTTTAAAGAATCAAGTGGCTTTTCAAAATAATTAAATATAGTTTTAAACAAAAATATCATGATGATTTCGTGACATATTCATATGTAAATAGTGTTAATAAAATCCTGAAAAATAGCCATTTTAAAAACTTTTTCAAAATTCAGATTATGAAAACTTTGAAAATCTTGCTCTGATACTAATTGAAAGAAATGCGGATTACGGATCTTAAGGCTGGGATTAACACTAGAGGGGATGAATAGTGTTCATAAAGAATTACTAAATCTTTTTTGAGTTTATGTTAATTTAGACACAGATGTATGCAATCTACAGATACAGGGATAATCACAGAAACAAACACAGTTGCAGAAATAAAATAAAAGCAGTAAAGGAAAGAACACACCGGATTTTATACTGGTTCAGAGTTACCCTACATCCAGTCCCATAACACAAGTACGGATTTCCTTTCAAAAGCAATTGTATAGTTACACCCTCGATCTCAAGGCTACGAGGTACACCCTCTAGAATTTCAATCCTCTAGGTAGAGATACTTGATTTCCGGGCCACAAGTTTACCCAATTGATTTACCAAGGCTACAATCACACCTTTTCTTGCTTGACTGATTTTCAACGCCACAATCACACCTTTTCTCGCTTAATAGATTACAAAGAAGTCTATAACTCTGAATAGCACTGAGAACCTTGTTGAGATAGTGATAGAGAATCAAACTAGAAGTAATCGAGTATGATTCAATATTGATTTCGACAGAGTAATGGTAAGAGTATGTATTAAGAAATGTGGAAAAAGAAGAGGAGTGAAAAACCAGAAAATCTGATCATAAAATTCGTTGAAACTAAACCCCTATTTATAGAAGAACAATATTAATGTCCATTCGTGAAGAGTTATGGTGAATAGACACTTCTTTTGAAATTGAAATTTTAAACTCAACTGACACCATGTCGACATGGTCATCATGAGTATGTCGACATCCCAAAGCATTTTTTGATAATTTGATTTTCTTTGAAAATAACCTTTATCTTATATTAAAACTATTTTAAACTTTATAAATATACTTGACTATAGTTAAAATTCATAAGTAAATATAGAGAATAATATATGTAGAATTTAACTATAATTTTATATTTAAATCTAAGTATAAATATTTAAAAGTTAAATATATTATATTAAAAGATAGTTTAAAATCAGGAGTAATTTGACTTTAAAATTAAAGATGATTTTGAGGCTAAAATTATTTAAAATCAGGATAGAGGTTTTTGAATCTATTAAAAGGAAAGTTTTGAAATCATTTTGAAAACAGGATAATTTTTGTGAAATCATTTGAATAAAAATTAGCGAATACAAAACAATGTTCCACTAAATGTTTGAAATTAGTGAATAATATGTTGAAGAAATTATTTTGAAAAGTAATGTTTGAAATAGAATTAAAACGATCTAACGATGTTTTAAAATATATTGAGATTCGAAATCATAGATTTCAACATTCATTGTTGAAAATAGACGTTTTCGAGAAATAGAAGGAAATAGTAGATTATAACACTGTTGTTATAATAGATGATTTCCGAAAGGAAATGTTTTGTATAGTATTGGGATTTATATTTCTATTTTAATTTCAAATCCCTATACTAGTGATTTTGGGTTGTCGTAACGATGTTTTACGCAACATTCGTTTTAACCCAAATAAATATGGTTAAGTGAATGATTTCCTTAAAGGATGAAATATATACTTAGTTTCGATTAGAGTATATTAAATATTTTCTAAGCATAGAAAATAAAAAGGCTTGTGAATTACTTATAAATAAATAAGTATGGAAATGTTTTTCCAATATTAAGTGAATATTTTGAATTTATCTTGATAAATTGAAATGAATATTTGAAAACGAATGGAAATCGTATATTCATAAATATTTTGGAATGTAAATTCAATATAGAATTTATAAATGGAATTGGGAAAATGGGTTTAAAAATAAATATTGATTTATTTTTGAAGTATGGAAAGTTTATATCTTCTAAAGATATTTTTGGAAATTAAATAATTTGGAAAATTATTTGGATTCTGGTGATGTTGTGCATATCTATTGATAGTTCAATAACCGACTATCAATATTTACCTTTGAATGGTATTTATTGTGAATTGCTTGAAATTGAATGCCACACTTATTTTTTTAAAATAAGCGCTCACTATTCGGGTTAACCGGGAAAGGACCTTGGGGTCGTATAACCCATTCCGAATATGTGATACGTCGTTATGAATTACATTCGAAGACCGGTGTTGAAGACCGGATATTTTTGAAAACGTAAGGGTTTCTTGTTGATTGTCTCTGCACTGGCTGATCCCCGGTATAGAGATCTCCATAAGTGATGGGAAATCCGAACGTGATTAGAAATTATTCGGATTGCAAGGACTTCGTTGTAAGTGCCTTCGGTTCTGTTCGAGCCCGGAACAGACTTGTATGGATAGTATGTCTGACATTACAAATTGAGATATAAAGCTGATTTCTTTCAAATATATTTCTGTTGGTGGCGGAGAATTTATTCTCTTAGCTTAACACCCTTCTCTGAGACGTACGAGCTCAGAGGTTATATAGTTGAAGTTATCAGCGATATATTCCCAATTTGGTAATGTGACATACTGAGTGTTGCTGTGAAATGATCATTGTGTTGATTATTTGTGATAGGATCATTTGTTTGATCGTCTACCCTTGTGATCATTGTGTTGATCATTTGTGACCCAAAGCATGGCTTTTGTATAAAGTATGTTTTTGTGGACGAGACTTCGTCGAGCCTCACATCCCGGAATGGTCAAAACAGGAAAGATGCGGCAAGGTTATGAGGGGTAGCTCCCTTTAGGGTATGTGCATTTCCTTCTGGAAAGGGTGGTATCATGGTATGGAGCCCAGATACTTACTCATGTTGAAACACTATATTTTATTACTGTGTGGTGTTGTTGGTGACGAGCGCTCGGTTAAAAGGTCCAACGGGACCGGGGGATGCCATATTCGTGTAGTAGTTACCTAGTGATAAAGGTAACCCGGCCTTGTGTTGGCAGAGAGCTGGTTAAGTTCTCGGGACGTCCAGCCAGAGGCGTTTCCATGTGGCAATGGGAAGTTCCTTGGCCTGACCATTTGTTGGAAATCCAAAGAAACAATACGAAACTTGTACGGTTTTAGTTGTATAACCTGCTATGGAATGTGGCGGTAACCTGCTATTGAACATAGTTAGCTATAGTAGACATACGATAATGGTCGTATGTTGGCTAAGATTTATATTCTACTTTCGAACTAAATTTTTCCTACACTATGCACTAATAATAATATCAAATGTTATTTTAATTGCGTATCAAGCATCTTTGACTATCATAAGGAGAAATCTCCTCCGATTCTGCGTTTGCATGTGTGTGTGTGCGGGAGGCCTTATGGTAGTCTCATTTTTAAAAGCATTGCGAATTGAATTTAAAATATTCTTCTATTTTGATTTTAAAGTAAATAAACTGTTTTAGTTCTCGCACCAGTCACATGACTGACTCGGAGTTTATTGTTTTCCTTCCTAAACTCTGGGTGCCCACCAATTTCCACACGGGCAGTCAAGAGTTAAGGTTTATCAGGATATTCTGGACATTCTGGAATTGCTGGAGGCAAGCTAGATGGCATGGCGTATTATTAGTATATAATATCTCTTTTTCCGCTGTTGTTATTGTTTGATGTTGTATGTTGTTGTACACTCTGATGATATGATGTAATGAAATGTAATGTATAAAATGTAATAACTGATATAGTTCTTTGTTTAAAGATTATTCATTTATTATTATATGTTGTTCCGCTGCGAATTGTGAGATTCTGATGTGATTCTGTTGTTTTCTATTCCGTCCTATTTTCTTCTATTTTCTTTCTGTTCTATTCTCTTTTTCTTCTATTTTAAAATTTTCAATTTTCTCTCCTCCCTATTTTCCTCTCTTCTTTCTTCTTTCTTCTTCTTTTCTTCTTTCTTAAAACCCATAACTATTCGGTTTTTCGGCAACGAAAAATCGCGTACGTTACAGTTGGTATCAGAGCATATGGTTAAGCGACAACCATGGTTCTGTAGGGTATTATTCGCTAGAGATAGAGTCAGCAGTACTCTAGAATGAGTTTGAGTGTAATAATAGATATGAGCGCGTATTTGTTAGTGAATATGAAATTGTTTTGAATCGGGTAAATAAAATAATTTTGCCCAAAACTATTTTTGTATAGAAAAGAAATGATTTTCTATGAATTATTATGGTATATGGTTGCATAATTGTTAGGAAGTGATGATATTGAATTATTATCATTAGTAAAAGAAATAAATTGAAATTTCCTTTGTTAGTAATTAAGTAAATTCGAGATGAATTGAATATAGTAATTGAATATTGAAATGAATTAGTGAATGAAACTAATTTAAGGTAGTAATATGAATTACTAAATGAAAGTTAATCGTTAGAATTCAATATTTAGAATTGAAAATTGAATTCGAATGAAATTTAAATTGAGAATTAAATTCGAATGAAATTGAAATTGTGAAATTGAATGAAGTTGAATATGTAACTTCAATAGTGAAGTAAAAGTGTATAAGAACATATGTTGGAAATTTTGCAATAGAATTGGCAAATTAGTTTGAATGTTGTATTTGGATTTGGATGCTACTGTTATACAGGATATACAGATATTATAAAGGAATTGAGATTTTGATTTCAAAGATAAAATTGAATTGCTCGACAAAAAGGTACGTATTTCAATTTCAGTATGAAATTTGATGACTTTCTTCTCTAGCCACTTGGCTTTCTCTTTTCTTTTTGATTCTGAGGGGCCGTGGTGCCATTTTGTAGTCGTACCGAGCTAGCCGCGCAAAGGAGACGCTGGCGAAATTTTTCGAAAATTTAGGGTGTTAGAAAAATTTTGAGAAAATTTGAAAGTTTAAAATTTGAATTTGAATCTAAATTTGAATTGTTAGGTAAACAATATTGTTTGAAACCTATAATTGAAGTTGGAAAGTTAGTTGAAATGATAATGAATCTCTAGTAAAAAGATTTAGGTTAGTAAGTTGATAAAACTATTTGGATTGTGAAAAATAGTAGACGGATTAAGGGCATTCTTCTTAACTTGTAATTTCGGGACGAAATTCTTTTAAGGAGGGAAGATTGTAACGACCCAGAATTTAGAATAATTTAATTTGAGAATATTTAATTAATTTTAAATATTTAAAGGATGGTTTGAATTGAATTTCAAATTATCAGAATGAATTTGGCGATTAAATTATAGAATTTAATCTATTGAAGGCTGAATAAAAAAATTTGAAACTTCAATTTTAAGCCAATTAAAAATATTTAAAGGCTTGTAAAATTCATATTTATAATATTGAAAATTTTAGAAGCTTCAGAATTGAATTTGAAACTGCTTTGTTCAGTTTTGAAATTTATATCGTTTGAATCGATATTTAAAAATAGCCGTCCGAGGCACAGTCTCGGAATTCGACGAAACTAGTTCCATTGGGTCCGGAATATTGAATTATTCTAGGATTTCAAATTTCGTATTTTTTGGAGTTAATATGTGAGCACACGACACATAAACGCGTTGAAGATTTTAAACGAATTTAAATTTAAATTTAAATTTTAGTCAAACACAGCACGTTCTTCCATTTATCACGCCTAAAATCATGCCTACGATCACTGAAGAAAATCGTGCAAGCCTTCTTCCTTCGTGTTTTAAATATCCCTCTACAGATTCAATTGGAAACAAAATCAAACGAGGAAAAAAAAAATCATGACTGCCCTCAATTTCAAATCACAGAACTCATTCCCAATTCAAGATCGCAAGCCCCTCCTCCCTTTTTCTCTTCCTTCAGAATTGAAATCGTCCTCTCGTTCAAATAAAAAAAAAAATAGCCGAACTAAAAAAAAATTTGAATCGATCGTTCGATCGAAAAGGGGGAGGGTTCGCGTGCAAGGCTATTGGATCGGCAGTAGCCTCGTCGCGATGGCATCACGATATAGGCGATGCTACTTCGTGGCGGCTAGGGCATAGGTGGGGGCACGGGCTTCTTCGCGGCACTCGAAATGGCGATTCGTGGAGGCGACGTGGGGGGAGACGAGGTCAAGTGGGTTTCGCGTGAGGCTGGGGAAGTGGAAGCGGCACGAGGCAGCGGCGGCATCATCACTGATTTGGGGGCTGGCTTCGATTTGGAATCGATGAAGAAGGCGGCGGCGACGAGGCGCGAGGTGATGGTCGACGCGAGGCGAGCTAGTCACGGTGACTCGAGCAAGCGGGGGGGGGCGGCTGTGCTCTGCGTTTCGCGTGAGGTATTTTTTATTTTATTTTATTTTATTTTATTTTATTCAATTTCTAAAAATAAATATATATATATATTCCAGTGAGTATATACAGAAAATAATAATAATAATAATATGAATAGTTAGTTAATCAAATTTTAAAATAGTAAATCAAATAGTTCGATTTATATTGAATATTGATAAATTTCAGAAAATTATTTAAAGGAAATGTATTTTTAGAATTAATAATTTGTTAGGTAAATTTTTATAAAAGGGAATTTTTGGTTTAAAATTAAATCAATAAAATGGTTGGCTAATTTAATTTACCTAATAGGAATTTTAAAACTTAAAGAAAATTTAGTTTAAAACTAAATTTTTAGTTGAATAGAAATTTTAGTTTCAAATGAAAAAAATTATTTTATAAAAGAAAATGTTGTTTAAATTAAATAGTTAGTTAATAAAATTTATTTAAATAGAAATTAAATTTGTTCGATAAAGATTGGAATTTATAAAGAATAGTTTTGAATTTAATTTTTGTTAAATCAAAATATTAAAAAGAAATTGTTTGGAAGCCAAAAACAATTTATTTTCAAAGGGAAAATTAATTTAAATAAATAGTTAGTTAAGAAAGTTTATTAAAAGAAATTTAAATTTTTAGTTAAACAAATTTATTAAAAGGAATTGATATAAGGATATTAATTTAAAGTGAAATGATTAATTAAGTTGTTATAAAATAAATAGTTTACGATAATAAATTTGTTTTATCTATTGTAGTTAATAAAAAGAAAATTTTTAGTTAAAAAAATTGAATTTATAATTGATTAAGTTATTAAAGAAGAATTTGGTTAATAAAATTTAATTTTTAGTTTAAAATAAAAATCATTAACTTGAGATTGAAATAATTAGTTGGATAAATTTAATTTAAGGGTAAGTTAATTAAATCTATTTAAGGAGAAAATTTAGTTTTAAAATTAAATTGTAGCTGAATAAATTTATTAAAGGAATTCCAGTTTAAGATTTAAATTCTTCGATTAGATAATTTTTAAGGAGAAAATTGGTTTAAAATTTAATCATTGGAAAATTAAATTTATTAAAAGGAAAATTTATTAAAATAAATTTATTTAAGAAGAAACTGATTTAAATAAAACTATTGATTAATTAAACAATCAAGAACGAAATTTATTATTCGATTTGTTCGAATATTAATAAATTGTGTAAATATTTATACTAGGTATAAATCAAGAGAAATCAAGCCGAAATTGGAAATGGATTGCTAATAAAAGCAAAGGTGAGAACTTCTCACTCAAAAGGAATTTTATTGTTTATTTAAATTTTAAATAGTTATATTTAAAATTTGCTTGACTGTGTTGATTGAATGATTGAATGATGATTGATATATATATATATATATATTGGATGTGAATAGACCCTATACGCCGTTAGTAAGCGGAGGTTATTTATTACACACATATACCACGATATTCAACCTCGAAGTGGAATTGGTATTATATTATATATATAGCAATATATATATATTGCAGTTGATTGATTTCCCGCATTTTTTTTTAGCGGATGAGACCCTATTGCGCCGTTAGTAAGCGGATATATTTTTATAAAATCCCATATACCGCGATATTCCACCTCGAAGTGGAATGGTATTGTGCTAATGTCTGTGGATGCAGGGAAACAGGTTGGAGGGATCCAACTGGATTCCTCACAAATATTTATTTGATTTCATATATTGTGATATTTGATTGTTTATCATGGATGATATATGATGTTTGAAAGTCGTGATTGACTATATGATGTGTTGCATCATCGGATCCAATTTTTGAAGTTTAAAAATAACGATTTTTATTTTAAGAGATTTCTAAAGTGATTTTGAAAATATACGCTTTATAAATATTTTTGGAATTGATCCATTATAAATAAATAAACGTTATAATTTTAATGTTATAAAAATTATATTTTTGAGAAATATAGTTAAAGGTTGATTTTAGAAAATATGGGATTTATGACTTTATAAAATAGTTAAATTGGGATTTCTAAATTTATTATAAGAAAAGTTTAAAATAGGATTTATAAGACTGGTTTATTTTATAAATCAAAATGAGGGAATTCTAAAAGAGTTTAAAAGATGTTTTAAAATAATAATACAAATTCATTTGTATTAAAAGATTTATAAATTGATATTTGTAAATTAAAATATTGGAATTATAAAACGAGCTTTTATAAGTGTTAGAAAGGATTGTGAATGAATTTCACAAATGAATGAAATTTATAGAATTATGAACGGTGAAATTTTAAATGGAATTTTATAAACAGTAGGTTTATAAAATTTGTAAAGTTATTAGAAAGAATGGACTTTTGATAAATAAATGAATCTTATAAGTTATAAGATTTATAAAATTTATGAAGTTTAAAGGAACGATTTTATAAATAAATAAATGATAAGTATTTGACTTATAATATGAATTTTTAATATATCATTGTGATATGAATTGAGATAAGTTAATAAAGGAAATTTATGAAAGGAAATTGTTATAAAATAAATAGAAATAGAATTTATAAACATTGTTTTATAAATCCGCAAAGACTTATCTTGATAAGTAAATTGTTGAAATTTGTTAATGGAGTTATATTCATGTTTAGACAGTGAATAATTCTTTAAAATAAAATGAATAGAAGTGATGAAATTTATTAACAAGGTATATTCACGTTTTTGAACAGTGAATAATATGTTGAAGAAATTATTTTGAAAAGTAATGTTTGAAATAGAATTAAAACGATCTAACGATGTTTTAAAATATATTGAGATTCGAAATCATAGATTTCAACATTCATTGTTGAAAATAGACGTTTTCGAGAAATAGAAGGAAATAGTAGATTATAACACTGTTGTTATAATAGATGATTTACGAAAGAAAATGTTTTGTATAGTATTGGGATTTATATTTCTATTTTAATTTCAAATCCCTATACTAGTGATTTTGGGTTGTCGTAACGATGTTTTACGCAACATTCGTTTTAACCCAAATAAATATGGTTAAGTGAATGATTTCCTTAAAGGATGAAATATATACTTAGTTTCGATTAGAGTATATTAAATATTTTCTAAGCATAGAAAATAAAAAGGCTTGTGAATTACTTATAAATAAATAAGTATGGAAATGTTTTTCCAATATTAAGTGAATATTTTGAATTTATCTTGATAAATTGAAATGAATATTTGAAAACGAATGGAAATCGTATATTCATAAATATTTTGGAATGTAAATTCAATATAGAATTTATAAATGGAATTGGGAAAATGGGTTTAAAAATAAATATTGATTTATTTTTGAAGTATGGAAAGTTTATATCTTCTAAAGATATTTTTGGAAATTAAATAATTTGGAAAATTATTTGGATTCTGGTGATGTTGTACATATCTATTGATAGTTCAATAACCGACTATCAATATTTACCTTTGAATGGTATTTATTGTGAATTGCTTGAAATTGAATGCCACACTTATTTTTTTAAAATAAGCGCTCACTATTCGGGTTAACCGGGAAAGGACCTTGGGGTCGTATAACCCATTCCGAATATGTGATACGTCATTATGAATTACATTCGAAGACCGGTGTTGAAGACCGGATATTTTCGAAAACGTAAGGGTTTCTTGTTGATTGTCTCTGCACTGGCTGATCCCCGGTATAGAGATCTCCATAAGTGATGGGAAATCCGAACGTGATTAGAAATTATTCGGATTGCAAGGACTTCGTTGTAAGTGCCTTCGGTTCTGTTCGAGCCCGGAACAGACTTGTATGGATAGTATGTCTGACATTACAAATTGAGATATAAAGCTGATTTCTTTAAAATATATTTCTGTTGGTGGCGGAGAATTTATTCTCTTAGCTTAACACCCTTCTCTGAGACGTACGAGCTCAGAGGTTATATAGTTGAAGTTATCAGCGATATATTCCCAATTTGGTAATGTGACATACTGAGTGTTGCTGTGAAATGATCATTGTGTTGATTATTTGTGATAGGATCATTTGTTTGATCGTCTATCCTTGTGATCATTGTGTTGATCATTTGTGACCCAAAGCATGGCTTTTGTATAAAGTATGTTTTTGTGGACGAGACTTCGTCGAGCCTCACATCCCGGAATGGTCAAAACAGGAAAGATGCGGCAAGGTTATGAGGGGTAGCTCCCTTTAGGGTATGTGCATTTCCTTCTGGAAAGGGTGGTATCATGGTATGGAGCCCAGATACTTACTCATGTTGAAACACTATATTTTATTACTGTGTGGTATTGTTGGTGACGAGCGCTCGGTTAAAAGGTCCAATGGGACCGGGGGATGCCATATTCGTGTAGTAGTTACCTAGTGATAAAGGTAACCCGGCCTTATGTTGGCAGAGAGCTGGTTAAGTTCTC
Source organism: Allium cepa (assembly GCA_030765085.1). Classification (NCBI taxonomy): domain Eukaryota; kingdom Viridiplantae; phylum Streptophyta; class Magnoliopsida; order Asparagales; family Amaryllidaceae; genus Allium; species Allium cepa. The sequence goes on along the minus strand of CM060944.1, from coordinate 497,764,154 downwards.
GGGACGTCCAGCCAGAGGCGTTTCCATGTGGCAATGGGAAGTTCCTTGGCCTGACCATTTGTTGGAAATCCAAAGAAACAATACGAAACTTGTACGGTTTTAGTTGTATAACCTGCTATGGAATGTGGCGGTAACCTGCTATTGAACATAGTTAGCTATAGTAGACATACGATAATGGTCGTATGTTGGCTAAGATTTATATTCTACTTTCGAACTAAATTTTTCCTACACTATGCACTAATAATAATATCAAATGTTATTTTAATTGCGTATCAAGCATCTTTGACTATCATAAGGAGAAATCTCCTCCGATTCTGCGTTTGCATGTGTGTGTGTGCGGGAGGCCTTATGGTAGTCTCATTTTTAAAAGCATTGCGAATTGAATTTAAAATATTCTTCTATTTTGATTTTAAAGTAAATAAACTGTTTTAGTTCTCGCACCAGTCACATGACTGACTCGGAGTTTATTGTTTTCCTTCCTAAACTCTGGGTGCCCACCAATTTCCACACGGGTAGTCAAGAGTTAAGGTTTATCAGGATATTCTGGACATTCTGGAATTGCTGGAGGCAAGCTGGATGGCATGGCGTATTATTAGTATATAATATCTCTTTTTCCGCTGTTGTTATTGTTTGATGTTGTATGTTGTTGTACACTCTGATGATACGATGTAATGAAATGTAATGTATAAAATGTAATAACTGATATAGTTCTTTGTTTAAAGATTATTCATTTATTATTATATGTTGTTCCGCTGCGAATTGTGAGATTCTGATGTGATTCTGTTGTTTTCTATTCCGTCCTATTTTCTTCTATTTTCTTTCTGTTCTATTCTCTTTTTCTTCTATTTTAAAATTTTCTATTTTCTCTCCTCCCTATTTTCCTCTCTTCTTTCTTCTTTCTTCTTCTTTTCTTCTTTCTTAAAACCCATAACTATTCGGTTTTTCGGCAACAAAAAATCGCGTACGTTACAGTTGGTATCAGAGCATATGGTTAAGCGACAACCATGGTTCTGTAGGGTATTATTCGTTAGAGATAGAGTCAGCAGTACTCTAGAATGAGTTTGAGTGTAATAATAGATATGAGCGCGTATTTGTTAGTGAATATGAAATTGTTTTGAATCGGGTAAATAAAATAATTTTGCCCAAAACTATTTTTGTATAGAAAAGAAATGATTTTCTATGAATTATTATGGTATATGGTTGCATAATTGTTAGGAAGTGATGATATTGAATTATTATCATTAGTAAAAGAAATAAAATGAAATTTCCTTTGTTAGTAATTAAGTAAATTCGAGATGAATTGAATATTGAAATGAATTAGTGAATGAAACTAATTTAAGGTAGTAATATGAATTACTAAATGAAAGTTAATCGTTAGAATTCAATATTTAGAATTGAAAATTGAATTCGAATGAAATTTAAATTGAGAATTAAATTCGAATGAAATTGAAATTGTGAAATTGAATGAAGTTGAATATGTAACTTCAATAGTGAAGTAAAAGTGTATAAGAACATATGTTGGAAATTTTGCAATAGAATTGGCAAATTAGTTTGAATGTTGTATTTGGATTTGGATGCTACTGTTATACAGGATATACAGATATTATAAAGGAATTGAGATTTTGATTTCAAAGATAAAATTGAATTGCTCGACAAAAAGGTACGTATTTCAATTTCAGTATGAAATTTGATGACTTTCTTCTCTAGCCACTTGGCTTTCTCTTTTCTTTTTGATTCTGAGGGGCCGTGGTGCCATTTTGTAGTCGTACCGAGCTAGCCGCGCAAAGGAGACGCTGGCGAAATTTTTCGAAAATTTAGGGTGTTAGAAAAATTTTGAGAAAATTTGAAAGTTTAAAATTTGAATTTGAATTTAAATTTGAATTGTTAGGTAAACAATATTGTTTGAAACCTATAATTGAAGTTGGAAAGTTAGTTGAAATGATAATGAATCTCTAGTAAAAAGATTTAGGTTAGTAAGTTGATAAAACTATTTGGATTGTGAAAAATAGTAGACGGATTAAGGGCATTCTTCTTAACTTGTAATTTCGGGACGAAATTCTTTTAAGGAGGGAAGATTGTAACGACCCAGAATTTAGAATAATTTAATTTGAGAATATTTAATTAATTTTAAATATTTAAAGGATGGTTTGAATTGAATTTCAAATTATCAGAATGAATTTGGCGATTAAATTATAGAATTTAATCTATTGAAGGCTGAATAAAAAAATTTGAAACTTCAATTTTAAGCCAATTAAAAATATTTCAAAGGCTTGTAAAATTCATATTTATAATATTGAAAATTTTAGAAGCTTCAGAATTGAATTTGAAACTGCTTTGTTCAGTTTTGAAATTTATATCGTTTGAATCGATATTTAAAAATAGCCGTCCGAGGCACAGTCTCGGAATTCGACGAAACCAGTTCCATTGGGTCCGGAATATTGAATTATTCTAGGATTTCAAATTTCGTATTTTTTGGAGTTAATATGTGAGCACACGACACATAAACGCGTTGAAGATTTTAAACGAATTTAAATTTAAATTTAAATTTTAGTCAAACACAGCACGTTCTTCCATTTATCACGCCTAAAATCATGCCTACGATCACTGAAGAAAATCGTGCAAGCCTTCTTCCTTCGTGTTTTAAATATCCCTCTACAGATTCAATTGGAAACAAAATCAAACGAGGAAAAAAAAAATCATGACTGCCCTCAATTTCAAATCACAGAACTCATTCCCAATTCAAGATCGCAAGCCCCTCCTCCCTTTTTCTCTTCCTTCAGAATTGAAATCGTCCTCTCGTTCAAATAAAAAAAAAAGCCGAACTAAAAAAAATTTGAATCGATCCTTCGATCGAAAAGGGGGAGGGTTCGCGTGCAAGGCTATTGGATCGGCAGTAGCCTCGTCGCGATGGCATCACGATATAGGCGATGCTACTTCGTGGCGGCTGTGCTCTGCGTTTCGCGTGAGGTATTTTTATTTTATTTTATTTTATTTTATTTTATTCAATTTCTAAAAATAAATATATATATATTCCAGTGAGTATATACAGAAAATAATAATAATAATAATATGAATAGTTAGTTAATCAAATTTTAAAATAGTAAATCAAATAGTTCGATTTATATTGAATATTGATAAATTTCAGAAAATTATTTAAAGGAAATGTATTTTTAGAATTAATAATTTGTTAGGTAAATTTTTATAAAAGGGAATTTTTGGTTTAAAATTAAATCAATAAAATTGTTGGCTAATTTAATTTACCTAATAGGAATTTTAAAACTTAAAGAAAATTTAGTTTAAAACTAAATTTTTAGTTGAATAGAAATTTTAGTTTCAAATGAAAAAAATTATTTTATAAAAGAAAATGTTGTTTAAATTAAATAGTTAGTTAATAAAATTTATTTAAATAGAAATTAAATTTGTTCGATAAAGATTGGAATTTATAAAGAATAGTTTTGAATTTAATTTTTGTTAAATCAAAATATTAAAAAGAAATTGTTTGGAAGCCAAAAACAATTTATTTTCAAAGGGAAAATTAATTTAAATAAATAGTTAGTTAAGAAAGTTTATTAAAAGAAATTTAAATTTTTAGTTAAACAAATTTATTAAAAGGAATTGATATAAGGATATTAATTTAAAGTGAAATGATTAATTAAGTTGTTATAAAATAAATAGTTTACGATAATAAATTTGTTTTATCTATTGTAGTTAATAAAAAGAAAATTTTTAGTTAAAAAAATTGAATTTATAATTGATTAAGTTATTAAAGAAGAATTTGGTTAATAAAATTTAATTTTTAGTTTAAAATAAAAATCATTAACTTGAGATTGAAATAATTAGTTGGATAAATTTAATTTAAGGGTAAGTTAATTAAATCTATTTAAGGAGAAAATTTAGTTTTAAAATTAAATTGTAGCTGAATAAATTTATTAAAGGAATTCCAGTTTAAGATTTAAATTCTTCGATTAGATAATTTTTAAGGAGAAAATTGGTTTAAAATTTAATCATTGGAAAATTAAATTTATTAAAAGGAAAATTTATTAAAATAAATTTATTTAAGAAGAAACTGATTTAAATAAAACTATTGATTAATTAAACAATCAAGAACGAAATTTATTATTCGATTTGTTCGAATATTAATAAATTGTGTAAATATTTATACTAGGTATAAATCAAGAGAAATCAAGCCGAAATTGGAAATGGATTGCTAATAAAAGCAAAGGTGAGAACTTCTCACTCAAAAGGAATTTTATTGTTTATTTAAATTTTAAATAGTTATATTTAAAATTTGCTTGACTGTGTTGATTGAATGATTGAATGATGATTGATATATATATATATATATTGGATGTGAATAGACCCTATACGCCGTTAGTAAGTGGAGGTTATTTATTACACACATATACCGCGATATTCAACCTCGAAGTGGAATTGGTATTATATTATATATATAGCAATATATATATATATATTGCAGTTGATTGATTTCCCGCATTTTTTTTAGCGGATGAGACCCTATTGCGCCGTTAGTAAGCGGATATATTTTTATAAAATCCCATATACCGCGATATTCCACCTCGAAGTGGAATGGTATTGTGCTAATGTCTGTGGATGCAGGGAAACAGGTTGGAGGGATCCAACTGGATTCCTCACAAATATTTATTTGATTTCATATATTGTGATATTTGATTGTTTATCATGGATGATATATGATGTTTGAAAGTCGTGATTAACTATATGATGTGTTGCATCATCGGATCCAATTTTTGAAGTTTAAAAATAACGATTTTTATTTTAAGAGATTTCTAAAGTGATTTTGAAAATATACGCTTTATAAATATTTTTGGAATTGATCCATTATAAATAAATAAACGTTATAATTTTAATGTTATAAAAATTATATTTTTGAGAAATATAGTTAAAGGTTGATTTTAGAAAATATGGGATTTATGACTTTATAAAATAGTTAAATTGGGATTTCTAAATTTATTATAAGAAAAGTTTAAAATAGGATTTATAAGACTGGTTTATTTTATAAATCAAAATGAGGGAATTCTAAAAGAGTTTAAAAGATGTTTTAAAATAATAATACAAATTCATTTGTATTAAAAGATTTATAAATTGATATTTGTAAATTAAAATATTGGAATTATAAAACGAGCTTTTATAAGTGTTAGAAAGGATTGTGAATGAATTTCACAAATGAATGAAATTTATAGAATTATGAACGGTGAAATTTTAAATGGAATTTTATAAACAGTAGGTTTATAAAATTTGTAAAGTTATTAGAAAGAATGGACTTTTGATAAATAAATGAATCTTATAAGTTATAAGATTTATAAAATTTATGAAGTTTAAAGGAACGATTTTATAAATAAATAAATGATAAGTATTTGACTTATAATATGAATTTTTAATATATCATTGTGATATGAATTGAGATAAGTTAATAAAGGAAATTTATGAAAGGAAGTTGTTATAAAATAAATAGAAATAGAATTTATAAACATTGTTTTATAAATCCGCAAAGACTTATCTTGATAAGTAAATTGTTGAAATTTGTTAATGGAGTTATATTCATGTTTAGACAGTGAATAATTCCTTAAAATAAAATGAATAGAAGTGATGAAATTTATTAACAAGGTATATTCACATTTTTGAACAGTGAATAATATGTTGAAGAAATTATTTTGAAAAGTAATGTTTGAAATAGACTTAAAACGATCTAACAATGTTTTAAAATATATTGAGATTCGAAATCATAGATTTCAACATTCATTGTTGAAAATAGACGTTTTCGAGAAATAGAAGGAAATAGTAGATTATAACACTGTTGTTATAATAGATGATTTCCGAAAGGAAATGTTTTGTATAGTATTGGGATTTATATTTCTATTTTAATTTCAAATCCCTATACTAGTGATTTTGGGTTGTCGTAACGATGTTTTACGCAACATTCGTTTTAACCCAAATAAATATGGTTAAGTGAATGATTTCCTTAAAGGATGAAATATATACTTAGTTTCGATTAGAGTATATTAAATATTTTCTAAGCATAGAAAATAAAAAGGCTTGTGAATTACTTATAAATAAATAAGTATGGAAATGTTTTTCCAATATTAAGTGAATATTTTGAATTTATCTTGATAAATTGAAATGAATATTTGAAAACGAATGGAAATCGTATATTCATAAATATTTTGGAATGTAAATTCAATATAGAATTTATAAATGGAATTGGGAAAATGGGTTTAAAAATAAATATTGATTTATTTTTGAAGTATGTAAAGTTTATATCTTCTAAAGATATTTTTGGAAATTAAATAATTTGGAAAATTATTTGGATTCTGGTGATGTTGTGCATATCTATTGATAGTTCAATAACCGGCTATCAATATTTACCTTTGAATGGTATTTATTGTGAATTGCTTGAAATTGAATGCCACACTTATTTTTTTAAAATAAGCGCTCACTATTCGGGTTAACCGGGAAAGGACCTTGGGGTCGTATAACCCATTCTGAATATGTGATACGTCGTTATGAATTACATTCGAAGACCGGTGTTGAAGACCGGATATTTTCGAAAACGTAAGGGTTTCTTGTTGATTGTCTCTGCACTGGCTGATCCCCGGTATAGAGATCTCCATAAGTGATGGGAAATCCGAACGTGATTAGAAATTATTCGGATTGCAAGGACTTCGTTGTAAGTGCCTTCGGTTCTGTTCGAGCCCGGAACAGACTTGTATGGATAGTATGTCTGACATTACAAATTGAGATATAAAGCTGATTTCTTTCAAATATATTTCTGTTGGTGGCGGAGAATTTATTCTCTTAGCTTAACACCATTCTCTGAGACGTACGAGCTCAGAGGTTATATAGTTGAAGTTATCAGCGATATATTCCCAATTTGGTAATGTGACATACTGAGTGTTGCTGTGAAATGATCATTGTGTTGATTATTTGTGATAGGATAATTTGTTTGATCGTCTATCCTTGTGATCATTGTGTTGATCATTTGTGACCCAAAGCATGGCTTTTGTATAAAGTATGTTTTTGTGGACGAGACTTCGTCGAGCCTCACATCCCGGAATGGTCAAAACAGGAAAGATGCGGCAAGGTTATGAGGGGTAGCTCCCTTTAGGGTATGTGCATTTCCTTCTGGAAAGGGTGGTATCATGGTATGGAGCCCAGATACTTACTCATGTTGAAACACTATATTTTATTACTGTGTGGTGTTGTTGGTGACGAGCGCTCGGTTAAAAGGTCCAATGGGACCGGGGGATGCCATATTCGTGTAGTAGTTACCTAGTGATAAAGGTAACCCGGCCTTGTGTTGGCAGAGAGCTGGTTAAGTTCTCGGGACGTCCAGCCAGAGGCGTTTCCATGTGGCAATGGGAAATTCCTTGGCCTGACCATTTGTTGGAAATCCAAAGAAACAATACGAAACTTGTACGGTTTTAGTTGTATAACCTGCTATGGAATGTGGCGGTAACCTGCTATTGAACATAGTTAGCTATAGTAGACATACGATAATGGTCGTATGTTGGCTAAGATTTATATTCTACTTTCGAACTAAATTTTTCCTACACTATGCACTAATAATAATATCAAATGTTATTTTAATTGCGTATCAAGCATCTTTGACTATCATAAGGAGAAATCTCCTCCGATTCTGCGTTTGCATGTGTGTGTGCGGGAGGCCTTATGGTAGTCTCATTTTTAAAAGCATTGCTAATTGAATTTAAAATATTCTTCTATTTTGATTTTAAAGTAAATAAACTGTTTTAGTTCTCGCACCAGTCACATGACTGACTCGGAGTTTATTGTTTTCCTTCCTAAACTCTGGGTGCCCACCAATTTCCACACGGGCAGTCAAGAGTTAAGGTTTATCAGGATATTCTGGAATTGCTGGAGGCAAGCTGGATGGCATGGCGTATTATTAGTATATAATATCTCTTTTTCCGCTGTTGTTATTGTTTGATGTTGTATGTTGTTGTACACTCTGATGATATGATGTAATGAAATGTAATGTATAAAATGTAATAACTGATATACTTCTTTGTTTAAAGATTATTCATTTATTATTATATGTTGTTCCGCTGCGAATTGTGAGATTCTGATGTGATTCTGTTGTTTTCTATTCCGTCCTATTTTCTTCTATTTTCTTTCTGTTCTATTCTCTTTTTCTTCTATTTTAAAATTTTCTATTTTCTCTCCTCCCTATTTTCCTCTCTTCTTTCTTCTTTCTTCTTCTTTTCTTCTTTCTTAAAACCCATAACTATTCGGTTTTTCGACAACGAAAAATCGCGTACGTTACAGCTTTATTCGTCTAATGAGGTACTTGAAAACCTCAACTCTCAAATTACTCAAAATAGTATCCGAGAGTTTAAGGGGAAAACATAAACTTCGAGTCAATCATAAAGCATGGTATGAATAATAATCTACCATCTCAAACCATTTAGATATCTAATGAGACCACATCACTTAGCGGAATGGGTTTTCCCTTCACTAGTATCTTAAAACCTATATAAAACCATATACTGTGCTCCTGCATCCATAATGGTTAAAACAATACAAAACAATATGATATGATGATATGCAAAACACGTAAATCAATTCTGGATTAAACATCCCCATTCATTTTGACTATCTGTCATAATTTTAGTTTCTAGGGTTACTAGTTATCTAATATTTCATGAGCTGACTAATAACCGATAAAATGATTATGGACTCCCTATCCAGTTACGTAGTTTTCATGGGATCGCTAAGAACCTATTGGTAACTCCAATATCTTTAATCTTATCCTAGTTTTCATGGATTAACTAGGAATCTATTGGTAACTCCAATATCTTCTCTTCTTATTCTAGTTTTCGTGAGTTAACTAGGAATCTATTGACATCTGTCAATACCTTAATTCAGATATAGTTTTCATGAGTTTACCATAAACCTATTGGCCCATGCCAATATCAAATCATTGTTTTCGTGGGCTAACTACGAACTTTCCTTTCCGACATCTACATTTACACATAGTTTTCATGGGATTACTATGAACCTATTGGCCCCGGCCTATGTCTTTTCTTATACACAGTTTTCATGGGCTTACTCTGAACCTATTGGCCCCTGCCAATATCTTTCATTAATATTTAGCATCCCATATTCTGGCCTTTCTGACCTCCTGGATGCACTTCTACTCATTAGGAGTTAGCTTAATTTTTATTCACTACTGGATCAACCTAGCTTGTTATTCTGCCCTTCCCTAAAATACAATTATGGGTCCACTACAATGTGAATATATACATATATGAAGAAGCAAACACAATAATTTGGTTAATTCTCTTTAACCTTTTAGTCAAAGAAAACTTCTTCAGAAACTCATTTTCAAAACACTTTATTTATTTATGCCATGGTTTTGTTTCAAAATGAGATTGAGTTATTTGTTTTGAAAACTGTAACGACCCTGACTCGACCTTCGAAAATCAGCACCGAATACGACACTCGTATTCCAATGCCGCAGATCCAAACGTCGAATCTGGTTCGCCGGAGCTTATAACACAATTAAGTATAACAACACAGCGGAAGAAAAAGAAATGAATATCATTGACATACAACATTCAATATAACAATGATACAGTATGCATCAATATTAGAGGTAGAAGATAAATATGCTACAGCGGAAAACTAAATGAACTAGCAGCGGAACCAAATCTCCAAACAACAACTGCAACTCAAATCCAATGCTCCAAAGCCAAACTCCAAATCACAAGCTCGAACCACCCATCACGTTTCACCTCAGATGAGCAAGTCTGGTCCGAGAATCCAAAGACTCCAATATCTAAAAAGAATGCTGAAGAGTATAAATCGACATCTACTAGCTGACTGTTTGAAAACCCCAACTCTAGACTACCCGTGTGGAAAATTGTGGGCACCCAGAGTTTAGGAAGGAAACAATAAACTACGGGTCAGTCAAGGGACTGGTATGAGCAAACGAAAACAATTTTATCTTTAAAACAAACAAAAGATTTTAAATTTGAAATCCACAATGCTTTTTGGAAAATGAGACTGCCATAAGGCCTCCCGCCACACACACCATGCAAACGCACACTTGGAGGAGATTTCTCCTTATGACAGTCAAAAATGCTTTGATACGCAAAAATCATTTGATATTGTTATTATTATAAGTGCACGGTGTAGAAAAAAACCCTTTCGAAAGTATAATATTAATCTTAGCCAGCATACAACATTTCATCGTATGCCTACTATAGCTACTATGTTCAATAGCAGGTTGCCGCCACATCCCATAGCAGATTATACAACTAAAACCGTACTGGGCGTGTATTGTTTCTTTGGGTTTTCCAACAAATGGTCAGGCCAAGGAACTTCCCATTGCCATATGGGTACGCCTCTGGAGGGACGCCCCGAGAACCATCCTTCGTTCTCTGCCAACACAAGGCCGGTGTACCCCCTATCCAGGGGTATCACCTCAGATATTCCACCCTCGGTCATAACAAACCTTTATCCGAGGTACCTCTCAACCAACAACCACAAAGCAATGTATTTGCAGTAACCACATAGGTTAAATATCTGGGCTCCTACCATGATATCACCTCAATCCAAAAGAGATGGACATACCCTAGGGGCGCGACCCCTGAAACCTTGCTGCATCTTTCCTGTTTCGACCATTTCTGGGGTGTGAGGTCCTGATGCAGCCTCGTCCCCAAAGCTACGCTTTTCACAAAGCCTTGCTTTGATCAACAAATGATCAGCAGCACTTCGTATGCCACATTACCAAATTGGGAATGTATCACTAGTAACCATCAACTACATAACCTTTGAGCTCGTACGTCTCAGAGAAGGGTGTTAAGCTAAGAGAATAAATCTCCGCCACCAAACAGAAATGTATTTGATAGAAATCGGTTTTACATCTCAAAGTGTAATGTCAGACACACATCCATACAAGTCTGTTCTGGGTTCGAACAGAACCGAAGGCACTTCTGAAGAAGCCCTTGCAATCCGGGTATTCACAATCCCGATCGGACTTCCCATCACTTAGGGAATCTCTATATCGTAGCTACTCAGTGCAGAGACAATCGATAGGTCATCCTATCGTTCTCGCAAATACACAGTCTTCACCACCGGTCTTCACCATCGGTCTTCAAATGCTATCCATAACGACGTATCATTATTCGAAATGGGTTATATGACACAAGGTCCTCTCCCGGCTAAACGGAATAATGAGCGCAATATTTAAAAACATATGGATATGGGATCTCAGTTAAATCACAGCTTTAAGCCCAAATCTTTCATTCAAATGGTTAAAACAATTTACCATTTCCAATCTTTCAAAAAAATTCATTTCAGAAACCTCTGATGGTTTAAACAATTTCCACATTTAAAATCTTTTAAACAAATGATTCGCTTTTTTTTAAGATCCCATTTCCATTTAAAACAAGGTTCATCAATCTTTTAAACAAAGATTCATTCATAGCTTTTCAAAACAATTTCATTTCAAATTGGATTAATTCATCCGGTCTTAAATCATTTCATATCTTTCAAAACAATTTCCAGAGATTCATTCATAATGTTCAAACAATTCCCGTTTTCAATCTTTTATATATGAAAGATACACCATTTAGAAATCTTCTTCAATTTCAAAATAGGGTTCAATTATCTTTCACAAAGATTCGATTATAACTTTCAAAACCATTCTATTTCAAACTTGAAATCTTTCCATCATAATTTGGAAAAGCTATTATTTAAAGTCACTTGTTTTCGATTCGGTAAACCTGACTATATTTGCACGCGTTAAGGCCTTTCAGATATAAATTTGAGTTAAATTTAAATTCTCAAAACCATACTTTTGAAATGGTTTAAAAACCCATATAAATACCTTGTATAACTTGTATAATCTTTTAAACCAAAATTTCCAAATCATTGAATTCCATTTTCAAATATTGAATTTAAACTCAATTTAAAATATTTTAGATTTCAAGTTATTCAAATTTCAAATCTTATTAAGTTATTTAAAATAAATTTCATTTTCAAAACACCTTTTCAAAAGCTTTTCACTTAAAAACCAATCCATTTCAAAACCATTTGAATTTAAAATTTAAATTCAGAACTATTTTAAAAATCTGTGACTTAACCGATTCCCACGTGCAATCCATATTTGTGTGTGTATAGTATGGTCCAGGGGTTTTACCCAATAGTGCAACAATATCAATCATCATAGATTCAAACACAGAAATATCGATAAGCGGTATAATCTATAACGCTTATCTATATACACAAAATCATAAATAGATAACATAAATGCATTCCACAACACAAAAATATCGCATCACATTACACATAAGGGATATCAACATAATTCATAGCATTCAATACTACCCATACATTCATTAGTAAAATCATCAAGTCGTCTTATTAAGTTTTAAACCATATCATTACCTATGAATAAATTGCTAATTATGGTTAACTAATAATTAAATGATTACAAACCAGTATCATTAATTATCTTTTAATTTATTATTAATTAACCTTTAATTAATAATAATCCTTTGATTAATTATCCTTAATTAATTACAAAGATTTAATTAATTAATCCTTAATTAATAATCATCCCTTAATTACTTTCTTTAATAATCTTTAATCCATGATTAATTATCATTAACTACAATTGATATTAATTAATCATTTCTTTAATTAATTATCTTAATTAATTAACCATTAATTGTAATTAATTAAATCTTAATTACTTCTATTAATTAATCATTCTTACTTCCTTACTTAAATTAATAACCTTTAATTATTAATTTAAATCTTAGTTTCAGTTAATTATCCTTAATTGATTATTCTTAATTTAATCACCCTAATTGATTAATCACATTAATTAATTATACTTAAAGGTAATTAACCTTTGATATTTGATTAATAAATCTTTAATCTTTAATCATTTATTCTTAATTACATTTACTAAGTAATTATTATTTTTATTAAAAACATTCATTAATTACTTGATTAATTAAACTTAATTATTAATTAATTTATCTTAATTACTCTTATTAAGTAATTAACTACAGATAATAAATTTCCTTTTAACAATATGTTAATTTAAAATTTAAAAGTAAATTAACCATTTTAAAACTCTTTTACAAATCCTTAATATTATTGAGTTAAACTTTTAAAATAAAGTTTATTAATTATTTAAAACATTCTAATATTATTAAGTTAAAATAACCTTTCAAAATAAAGGTGGTATTTATTTTAAATCATTTTAAAAACTTAGTAATTTAAAACCTCTTTATCAAAAACTCGAAGTTGTTCTAACAAAAATTGTTTTCAAAGTGAACTTAAATTTCCTTTAACGGCTGAATTGTTTCTGCCCCAACAATTTACCCAGGCCAATCACAATTTCACTCCGAACAACCCATCTACCTGCTTCGAATTTCATTAGAAACTTTCCCGAGACCTCTCCCTTCACGTTCGATTCTTCTTCTTCTTTAAAACTTAAGTTTTTTTTTGTCTTTATACTCTACTGCAGCCGATATCCATACGAAACTCGAGCCCATCGCCCATTTTCTCGAGTTCCACTTCGAGTCCCGCCCTCTGTTCTCTCGTGCTCGAACGCGAGCCATCTTCTTCCCCAAATTAAAACAGCCCGGACACAAAAAAAATACACATGCACATGTACACGAAATCGAACCGTCGCCGACCATCTCCAAGACCTCCGGCATATCATCGTTAACCCACTGAACTTCCCCGACCACCTCCTTCTAATGAAAACGACCTGAATCAAAATTGAGTTGTTCAAACCCCTTCCTCGAACCAACCCAGATCAGGAAAATTGATCAACGACGACGCTTAGATCACCAACTACCATGCAACTTCGTCTACAAGCTTGCCGAAGGCCCACGCACCATCTCGCTTTAGTCCCATGACACTCGATTCACCTGAGGTGCTGCAGTAAATTGATTACTGACCAGTACAAGAGTATGAGCTTAAGCCCTAGATCGCTCTCGACACGATACCACAATGATCTGAATATTCATTTACTACTTTTCCATTGATCACCTTCTTCCCCGCCATCTCTGACAACAACCCCGAAGTTCAACATTGCCGTGATCGCCAGAAATTGACAAAAATGTCGATTTCGTTCATCTCGCAAATGCTCGTAATTCCTAAATTTAAAGATTATGATTTTATTTTTAAAATTCATGTTTTATTGAAGTAAACAAGATCATGTAATCAAATTTCAGATTTTAATCAACTGAATTTTTGACAATTTTGATTTCTTTACTGTGTTTATACATTCCCAGTAACCCATTAATTTTTAGTTCTCAAAAGTATTTTTAAAATTAAAATCCTGATATTTAAATTAAATTTTTGTTCAAACATCAAACTTTAACAGGGATTGAGTAACGAGATTTGAATTTATGGAATCAACTTATGTCTGCAATTATGAACAGAGGGGTATAAGCTAATATGCAGGTCCTATGTCTGCATATACATAGATAAAGACATGCAAGCATATTCGCACAGATATTCAAGCACAATTCATATCAAACTTCAAATACAGATCAAACATTAAGAAATCAAAACTGAGTCAGAGTGTTTTCTCACCGGAGATTCCTAGAAAACAGAGTCAGTGTTTTTGTGTTTGAACTTGATGCTTTAATCTCTGCTTTGATTTAATTCTGAGTTGACTTAGTTTGATTTTGAATTGCCATTAGATTGCTTGCAGATTTTCTTTCAGATTTGAAAATAACTTTTCATTTGATACTTTGATCCTTTAGTTTGATTCCAGAACTAGATGTCAAGTTGCCATCTGCATGCTTGAACTTTTGCTTCGCTTACAGGCTTGAAACTTGATCATCTGAAATTATTTATAGGTTTTTATTTCTCCTCTGTTTTGATCTGAAGCTTGCAAATCTATTTGCTGGTTTTAATTTCCAGATTTGATCTTTTCCTTCTTAGGTTTGCTTTGAACTTTTGAAGCTGGTTGAAGCTTTTGATTCAGTTTTGAGGTTAAAGAGGTTCTTTGTTTTGAATATGCAGATTTTGTTTGTTCTGCTGATTTTTGATTCACTCTGATTTTGTGTTTCCAGGTTTTAGAAATGAAAAGAGAAAAAAAAAACTGGTTTGTACTTCTTTCTCATGCATATTGTTTGTGTAATAAAAAAAATTTAAAAGAAAAATTAATTACTTTGCCACTTGTAACATTCATTTACACTTGTGCTTTAGTGATGTTCCTTATCACACATTTGTAAAATTTTGTACATTTATGTTTTCAACCTTGTCTTGAATTTATTTTATAAATTTTGTTGTTGGTCCTTTAGTTCAATTAATTTACAACTTAGTTCATATAAATTTTAAAAGAAAGAACTTTAAAACTTTTTTTTAAAACTTAGATATTGTATATATATACATATAAATTATACTTGCATAATTTTTCAAAAGAAAATTTTATTTAGAATAAAATTATACATTGATAAATAAACCTCTAATTTATCACTCAAATAAATTTACCTTTAATTAATTTCATAAATTAATTCTTTTTTAATTAAGTAATAATTCTTAATTACTTACAATTCAATTATTAAAACAATTCAAAGATATTTTAAATCTTCTTATAAATACTTATTCTTAAATTTCAAATTACGGTCTATTTATAATCTAAAAATTTATTTATTCTAGAATTTTCTAATTAATTCATAATTAAATTCACAATTTAATTTTCAAAATTGAATAAATTGTCAAATTAAACTTGTTCAAAATTCGGGAATGTTACAGATTCCCCCCCTTAGAAAATTTCGTCCTCGAAATTTGAAAGTAGGGAGACAACCAAAAAATACAGAAAGATAGAGAGACAGTTTCCAAATCAAACTGGGTATCTATTCTGCATTTGGCTTACCAAATCAGAATATCAACAATAGATATGAGAACAACTCAATCAACTATGAAACAATTAGGTTATCCGATCTACGAAATATACAGGGGTATTGGTTAGCTCAAAGGGATAACTAACCGTTCGTAGATTCTATCGAAACGCAATGAAATAGACAAAAAATAGATTCGATTACGATCTCAGATTCAAGATTTAACCCATTTACGATTTGTTGAGAAATAAAACTAAGGGTAGTTCTCATGTCGAACAAAATTCGAACATGTTAATCATAAACAAGATAGTTACCTTATAAATTTTCTTTCCTTAACTAACTTTTAAGGTTGAAAAATCACCTTTGATTTCACAGGCCCTCGCTGCTTGAACTTGCTTCAGTGCTGGGCAATTCATGATCCTATGTCCCGACTTGTGGCAGTAGCAGCATTCCTTACATTCCTGTTCTGACTTCATAAATGACTCTCTTGGTCCTTATTTCCTGGGATTCTTACATTTGTTCAAGTAGTGACCTTTCTCAAAGCAGTTGAAACAAGTAACATTCTTCACCTTTTGCTTCTGTATATCCTTCTTTCCTTTATGTTTCCTCGGTTTCTTTCCACCAAACTTCTTTTTCCTCCAATTCAAATTACTTGTATCTCCATTTTCCTCCGGATCTACTTGCTTATCCAGAGTATCATATCTATAGCCCATATCAACTAATTCAGAAAAAGATTCCTTAACGTGAGTAGTCATCTGTTCCTGAAACTCCTTGTTCATTCTCCGAATAAACTTTTCATTCTTCTTTAACGGTGTATTCACCAATTGTGGACCAAATCGAGATAATTCATTGAATTTGTTTAAGTACTCTTCAAATGATAAACTCCCTTGCTTCAAATCTATAAATTCCTGGTACACTCTAGAGATACCAGCAGACGGAATATATCGCTGCTCGAACACTTCTTTGAAACGACTCCAAGTAAACTCATCCGCCGACTCATCCACGGTAATTGTTTCCCACCAAGCTAAAGCCTCTTCGTGAAGTTGCCAAGAAGCTATTTATCGCATATGGGCATCTTCTAATTTTAGTCCTTTGAAAATCCTTTTGCATGATCGAATCCAGGCTTATGCTTCGATAACAGTTTCCTTGCCAATGAATGGCTTTCCACCAAGTCTGAAAAAGTTTCAATACAAATCAACCAGATTATATTGAGATTGAATGGGAATATATGTCGTTGTAGGGTTTTGACCAGCTGAAGTGGTACTTTCCTATCTCCTATTTCGTCCTCTTCTTCCCCTCATTCTTACTATCTATGAATAGTAAGAAAACCGATTTAGGCATTCGGATGAAATATCTTAGAGAATAACAACAGATAAAGAGAATAAACTAAGAAATTTGGATTTTGGTTCCACTGGTTGTACTCATTCTAGGGTATACTTCACCCTATCCCTAATGAGACACTTAATGTGTTATACTCCTGAGCTAAAGTTTCAACCTTCAGCTTTGATACCACTGTAACGACCCTGACTCGACCTTCGAAAATCGGCACCGAATACGACACTCGTATTCCAATGCCGCAGATCCATATGTCGACTCTGGTTCGTCGGAGCTTATAACACAATTAAGTATAACAACACAGCGGAAGAAAAAGAAATGAATATCATTGACATACAACATTCGATACAACAATGATACAATATGCATCAATAACAGAGGTACAAGATAAATATGCTACAGCGGAAAACTAAATGAACTAGCAACGGAACCAAATCTCCAATCAGCAACCGCAACTCAAATCCAATGCTCCAAAGCCAAACTCCAAACCACAAGCTCGAACCACCCATCACATTTCACCTCAGATGAGCAAGTCTGGTCCAAGAATCCAAAGACTCCAATATCCAAAAAGAATGCTGAAGGGTATAAATCGATATCTACTAGATGATTATCTGAAAAACCCCAACTCTAGACTGCCCGTGTGGAAAATTGTGGGCACCCAGAGTTTAGGAAGGGAACAATAAACTCCGGGTCAGTCATGGGACTGGTATGTGCAAACGAAAACATTTTTATCTTTAAAACAAACAAAAGACTTTAAATTTGAAATCTGCAATGCTTTTTGGAAAATGAGACTGCCATAAGGCCTCCCGCCACACACACCATGCAAACGCACATTTGGAGAAGATTTCTCCTTATGACATTCAAAAATGCTTTGATACGCAAAAATCATTTGATATTGTTATTATTATAAGTGCATGGTGTAGAAAAAAACCCTTTCGAAAGTATAATATTAATCTTAGCCAACATACAACATTTCATCGTATGCCTACTATAGCTACTATGTTCAATAGCAGGTTACCGCCACATTCCATAGCAGATTATACAACTTAAACCGTACTGGGCGCGTATTGTTTCTTTGGGTTTTCCAACAAATGGTCAGGCTAAGGAACTTCCTATTGCCACATGGGTACACCTCTGGAGGGACGCACCGAGAACCATCCTTCATTCTCTGCCAACACAAGGCCGGTGTACCCCCTGCCCGGGGGTATCACCTCAGATATTCCACCCCCGGTCGTAACCAACCTTTATCCGAGGTACCTCTCAACCAGCAACCTCAAAGAATGTATTTGCAGTAACCACATAGGTTAAATATCTGGGCTCCATACCATGATATCACCTCTATCCAGAAGAGATGGACATACCCTAGGGACGCGACCCCTGAAACCTTGCTGCATCTTTCCTGTTTCGACCATTTCTGGGGTGTGAGGTCCTGATGCAGTCTCGTCCATAAAGCTACGCTTTTCATAAAGCCTTGCTTTGATCAACAAATGATCGGCAGCACTTCACATGCCATATTACCAAATTGGGAATGTATCACTAGTAACCATCAACTACATAACCTCTGAGCTCGTACGTCTCAGAGAAGGGTGTTAAGCTAAGAGAATAAATCTCCACCACCAAACAGAAATGTATTTGATAGAAACCGGTTTTATATCTCAAAGTGTAATGTCAGACACACATCCATACAAGTCTGTTCTGGGTTCGAACAGAACCGAAGGCACTTCCAAAGAAGCCCTTGCAATCTGGGTATTTACAATCCCGATCGGACTTCCCATCACTTAGGGAATCTCTATACCGTAGCTACTCAGTGCAGAGACAATCGATAGGTCATCCTATCTTTCTCGCAAATACACAGTCTTCACCACCGGTCTTCAAATGCTATCCATAACGATGTATCATTATTCGAAATGGGTTATATGGCACAAGGTCCTCTCCCGACTAAACGGAATAATGAGCGCAATATTTAAAAACATATGGATATGGGATCTCAGTTAAATCACAGCTTTAAGCCCAAATCTTTCATTAAAATGGTTAAAACAATTTACCATTTCCAATCCTTCAAAAAGATTCATTTCACAAACCTTTAATGGTTTAAACAATTTCCACACTTAAATCTTTTAAACAAAAGATTCACTTTTTTTAAGATCCTATTTCCATTTAAAACAAGTTTCATCAATCTTTTAAACAAAGATTCATTTATAGCTTTTCAAAACAATTCCATTTCAAATTGGATTAATTCATCCGGTCTTAAATCATTTCATAGCTTTCAAAACAATTTCCAGAGATTCATTCATAATTTTCAAACAATTCCCGTTTTCAATCTTTTATATATGAAAGATACACCATTTAGAAATCTTCTTCAATTTCAAAATAGGGTTCAATTATCTTTCACAAAGATTCGATTATAACTTTCAAAACCATTCTATTTCAAACTTGAAATATTTCCATCATAATTTGGAAAAGCTATTATTTAAGGTCACTTGTTTTCGATTCGGTAAACCTGACTATATTTGCACGAGTTAAGGACTTTCAGATATAAATTTGAGTTAAATTTAAATTCTCAAAACCATATTTTTAAATGGTTTAAAAACCCATATAAATACCTTGTATAATCTTTTAAACCAAAATTTCCAAATCATTGAATTCCATTTTCAAATATTGAATTTAAACTCAATTTAAAATATTTCAGATTTCAAGTTATTCAAATTTCTAATCTTATTAAGTTATTTAAAATAACTTTCATTTTCAAAACACCTTTTCAAAAGCCTTTAACTTAAAACCCAATCCATTTCAAAAACCATTTGAATTTAAAATTTAAATTCAGAACTATTTTAAAAATCTGTGACTTAACCGATTCCCACGTGCAATCCTTATTTGTGTGTGTATAGTGTGGTCCAGGGATTTTTACCCAATAGTGCAACATATCAATCATCACAGATTCAAACACAGAAATATCGATAAGCGGTATAATCTATAACGCTTATCTATATACACAAAATCATAGATGGATAACATAAATGCATTCCACAGCACAAACATATCACAGCATTCAATACTACCCATACATTCATAAGTAAAATCATCAGGTCACCTGATTAAGTTTTAAACCAGATCATTACCTATGAATAAATTGCTAATTATGGTTAACTAATAATTAACTGATTACAAACCATTATTATTAATTATCTTTTAATTTATTATTAATTAACCTTTAATTAATAATAATCCTTTGATTAATTATCCTTAATTAATTACAAATATTTAATTAATTAATCCTTATTTAATAATCATCCCCTAATTACTTTCTTTAATAATCTTTAACCCATAATTAATTATCATTAACAACAATTGATATTAATAATCATTTCTTTAATTAATTATCTTAATTAATTATCCATTAATTGTAATTAATTAAATCTTAATTACTTCTATTAATTAATCATTCTTACTTCATTACTTAAATTAATAACCTTTAATTATTAATTTAAATCTTAGTTTCAGTTAATTATCCTTAATTGATTATTCTTAATTTAATCACCCTAATTGATTAATCACATTAATTACTTATACTTAAAGGTAATTAACCTTTAATATTTGATTAATAAATCTTTAATCTTTAACCATTTATTCTTAATTACTTTTACTAAGTAATTATTATTTTTATTAAAAACATTCATTAATTACTTGATTAATTAAACTTAATTATTAATTAATTTATCTTAATTACTCTTATTAAGTAATTAACTACAGATAATAAATTTCCTTTTAACAATATGTTAATTTAAACTTTAAAAGTAAATTAACCATTTTAAAACTCTTTAACAAATCCTAAATATTATTGAGTTAAACTTTCAAAATAAGGTTTATTAATTATTTAAAACATTCTAATATTATTAAGTTAGAATAACCTTTCAAAATAAAGGTGGTATTTATTTTAAATCATTTTAAAAACTTGGTAATTTAAAACCTCTTTATGAAAAAATCGAAGTTGTTCTAACAAAAATTGTTTTCAAAGTGAACTTAAATTTCCTTTAACAGCTAAACTGTTTCTGCCCCAATAATTTACCCAGGCCAATCACAATTTCACTTCGAACAACCCATCTACCAGCTTCAAGTTTCATTAGAAACTTTCCCGAGACCTCTCCCTTCACGTTCAATTCTTCTTCTTCTTTAAAACTTAAGTTTTTTTCTGTCTTTATACTCTACTGCAGCTGATACCCATACGAAACTCGATCCCATCGCCCATTTTCTCGAGTTCCACTTCGAGTCCCGCCCTCTGTTCTCTCGTGCTCGAACGCGAGCCATCTTCTTCCCCAAATTAAAACAGCCCAGACACAAAACAAATACACGTGCACATGTACACGAAATCGAACCGTGATCGACCATCTCCAAGACCTCCGGCATATCATCGTTAACCCACTGAACTTCCCCGACCACCTCCTTCTAATGAAAACGACCTGAATCAAAATTGAGTTGTTCAAACCCCTTCCTCGAACCAACCCAGATCAGGAAAATTGATCAACGACGACGCTTAGATCACCAACTACCACGCAACTTCGTCTACAAGCTTGCCGACGACCCATGCACCATCTCGCTTTGGTCCCATGACACTCGATTCACCTGAGATGCTGCGGTAACTTGATTACTGATCAATACAAGCGTATGAGCTTAAGCCCTAGGTCGCTCTCGACACGATACCACAATGATCTTAAAATTCATTTAGTATTTTTCCATTGATCACCTTCCTCCCCGCCATCTCTGACAACAACCCCGAAGTTCAACATTGTCGTGATCGCCAGAAATTGACAAAAATGTCGATTTCGTTCATCTCGCAAATGCTCGTAATTCCTAAATTTAAAGATTATGATTTTATTTTTAAAATTCATGTTTTATTGAAGTAAACAGGATCATGTAATCAAATTTCAGATTTTAATCAACTGAATTTTTGACAATTTTGATTTCTTTACTGTGTTTATACATTCCCAGTAACCCATTTATTTTTAGTTCTCAAAAGTATTTTTAAAATTAAAATCCTGATATTTAAATTAAATTTTTGTTCAAACATCAAACTTTAACAGGGATTGAGTAACGAGATTTGAATTTATGGAATCAACTTATGTCTGCAATTATGAACAGAGGGTATAAGCTAATATGCAGGTCCTATGTCTGCATATACATAGATAAAGACATGCAAGCATATTCGCACAGATATTCAAGCACAATTCTTATCAAACTTCAAATACAGATCAAACATTAAGAAATCAAAACTAAGTCAGTGTTTGCTCACCGGAGATTCCTAGAAAACAGAGACAATGTTTTTGTGTTTGAACTTGATGCTTTAATCTCTGCTTTGATTTAATTCTGAGTTGACTTAGTTTGATTTTGAATTGCCACTAGATTGCTTCCAGATTTTCTTTCAGATTTGAAAATAACTTTGCATTTGATACTCAGATCCTTTAGTTTGATTCCAGAACTAGATGTCAAGTTGCCATCTGCATGATTGAACTTTTGCTTTGCTTACAGGCTTGAAACTTGATCATCTGAAATTATTTACAGGTTTTTATTTCTCCTCTGTTTTGATCTGAAGCTTGCAAATCTATTTGCTGGTTTTAATTTCCAGATTTGATCTTTTTCTTCTCAAGTTTGCTTTGAATTTTTGACGCTCGTTGAAGCTTTTGATTCAGTTTTGAGGTTAACGAGGTTCTTTGTTTTGAATATGCAGATTTTGTTTGTTCTGCTAATTTTTAATTCACTCTGATTTTGTGTTTCCAGGTTTTAGAAATGAAAAGAGAAAAAAAAACTGGTTTGTACTTCTTTCTCATGCATATTGTTTGTGTAATAAAAAAAAATTTAAAAGAAAAATTAATTCTTTTGCCACTTGTAACATTCATTTACACTTGTGCTTTAGTGATGTTCCTTATCTTACATTTGTAAAATTTTGTATATTTATGTTTTTAACCTTGTCTTGAATTTATTTTATAAATTTTGTTGTTGGTCCTTTAGTTCAATTAATTTACAACTTAGTTCATATAAATTTTAAAAGAAAGAACTTAATTTTTTTTTTTTTAAACTTAGATATTGTATATATATACATATAAATTATACTTGCATAATTTTTCAAAAGAAAATTTTATTTAGAATAAAATTATACATTGATAAATAAACCTCTAATTTATCACTCAAATAAATTTACCTTTAATTAATTTCATAAATTAATTCTTTTTAAATTAAGTGATAATTTTTAATTACTTACAATCCAATTATTAAAACAATTCAAAGATATTTTAAATCTTCTTATAAATACTTATTCTTAAATTTCAAATTAAAGTCTATTTATAATCTAAAAATTTATTTATTCTAGAATTTTCTAATTATTTCATAGTTAAATTCACAATTTAATTTTCAAAATTGAATAAATTGTCAAATTAAATGTAACAGCCCGCAAATCTGTACCCCTTGAGTCAACACTATTCTAAAACAATCAACCCAAGTTGTACAGAAATACGAACCATTTGGGTTAAAGAAGAAGAGGTAGAAGAAGAAAATAGAAAACAACAACAGAATCTAACCATCGCAGCGGAATGAATATAATAGATAATAAATAATCTTTACTCAAAATCAAATATAACTGTTTACATATATTACATCATCAGAGTACATCAATCACAGCTCACAATATCATACACTGGATACACAACTACTCAACACAGCGGAATATATACATAAACAAATACGGGAGTACGTATCGTCATCCTGTTCGTCTCCTGAGCTCCACAGCATTTCCTGTATTCTATAATACTCGGTCTGACCCGAGCATTACAGCTAAATAACACCCGAGTCAGTCTGGAATACTAGCGTGAGAAAATCACACCCAATTGATTATTAAAGTTTCAAAAATCCTTTGAAAACAAAAGCATCTCGTAAGACCACGCCACAAATAAACATGTCGGGTTTTTACCTTACGATAGCTAAAACAATTTTTATAGAAATCCTCTGATATTATAATAGGGTCTATATACAAATACTTCTAAAATAGCCGAAATTGTTACATCTATTAAATTCCAGCTACTAGCCACAGATTGGGTAATACAAACAAAACTCGTACAAGGCTCGTAGGGGGAATGGATTTCCAACTAATGAATAGGCACTGGGGTACCACCTGTCACAGTACGGGGCCTAGATCACCGTACCGAGGAGTACGCCCGCTCCCCTGCAACACAAGGCTGGGACTACCCCTTATTGGATAATCCCGAGTGAGATCACCCTGCGGTTGGGATCAGCAACCGCCCACTAAGCCGAAATAAAAGGGACATCTAGACTGGAATGACCTCACCCTGCTTGGGTGCTACCCACCTAGCCTTGCTGCATAACCCTTGATTTTCAGTCATTCCCATTTGATGAGGCTTGAGGCTAAGCGTTACCTTTTTAGAATATATCCCTTAGAATGCCCATCGTCCACCTGACGATGTTTCGCACGCATTCATCCATACAAGTCCGTCCCGGGTTCGAACGGAACCGAAGGCATTATTCCTACTACATCCATTTTGGAAATATCCTCAGGATTAGTAGCGATTAGCCCTTGCACTTCACTGCTCCATCTTCGAATCCAAAATCTTTTTTCATGAAAACGTACAAATCGGATCGAAGTGGTTTTCGAGAAATAAATCTCGATCCCGGTCTCTTCGAAACGATCAACGCATTTGTGTCCAATATTGATAGTCGGTGATTTAACTATCAATTAGTATCCACAAACATCCATTATCAAATACATAATTTCCCAAATTATTTATTTATCACAAAATATCTTCACAAGATATAATTTCACTTTTCAAATTCCTTTGAAAACAGTTTTCAAATCTACCTGCCTTTTTCAGAATAAATTCCAAGTATTTCTATTTCCACTAAAATCACCAAGCACAAAACTAGATTTTTCTAAATAAATTTAAATTACTTTACTGTAAAATATGTTTAACATTTAATTTAGAAAATTTTACTTTAATTTAAAATAATACTTTAAATAAAATACCAATCATTCTTTAAATAATTATTACGATAATAGATTAAGCAAAAATACTTACTTTGGAATTTACTTTTAAACACTTAAGTTAAAACTACTTTAATAATTGGTTAAAAATACATACTATGTGAATAGTTAAAAATAAGATTACTTTATAAAATATAAACTAGGTTCTCACTCTTTAAAACAAAACACTAAGTTACCTTCTAAATAAGTATTACAATGATAGATTTGGAAATATTTACTTTAGAATTTTGATATTTAGAAAATAATAAATTCTTAAAACATACTTTTTTAAAAAAAAACATTAAAAACTTTTTATCTTATATTTAGAAATTTCCTTTAAACGTACTTGGCTATCCAGAGAAATATACTCCTCTTCACATCCATCTTTAAATCTCCAAACCAACACTTGAATCAATTTCCAAATTGATTCCCAGTTTACTTTCTTTTTAATTCCAAAATCCATTAATTTCAGATTTATCTCCTTAGTTATGATTTAAAATATTTTTAACCGAAGTACCAATTTAGATTCCTCAAATTACTTCTTTATTCCTTTGAATAAATTTGAACTTTAAATTTTTAAATAATTCCTTTTTCCTTTGAAATAATATTACTTGATTTTACAATTCATTGATTTTCGATTGTTCAAAATCTTCTCATTCACGACATTATTTATTGGTATTTTGATATCACATACATTTCATTCTATTCATTCTTAATTTTATTCAAATTTTATATAATTATTTCGTTTACAAATTCACTTCTTTTATTTTCTTTCCAAATCCAATTTATATATTTTTGGTAACCCATTATACCCAAATATAGCCAATCAAACCATAATCCAATATATTCATCATAGCATATCAAATAATCACAATAGAGGGTATTAAATAATTTAAATAAATGTTGAGGGACCCAGTTGGATCCCTCCAACCTGTTTTCCCTGCATCCACAGACGTTAGCACAACATAAATACCAATCCCAAAATATACCATACTATAGCACGTCAATCAATTCAACCATTCAAACCTTTATTTAAATTTAATCATTTAAATTTAAATTCAAATTCAGCAGAGTGAGATTAACTCACCTTTGATTTTTGTTTGCAACCCACTTCAATATTGGCTTTATTTCTCGATTTTTTTGACCTTGTACAACATTTAGATGGTTTTATTAATATTAGAATAAATCAGGCAATTAATTATTATTTATTTAATTTAAACTAATAACTTGATTTTAAACTAATTTTCCCTTTAAATAAATTATTTTTAGTAACTAAATTAAATTATATAAGTTAATTGGACTAGTTAATCACTAAATCCTTTATTCTAAAAATAATCTAGTAAGTTTAGAATGTGTGCATGTATATCCTTTTATTTCTTATTTTTATTTCCAAAACTTCATATATACTTAGAAAATAATCCATATAGATTTAAAAATCTAGTTCCCTATAAACTCTATAACATTCAAAAAAAATCCCTCTTTTTTTTTCCAAAACCATTTCTATAATTGTATTTTTCCTTTCATCTATATATATTTAAATCTAAACAGGTTGGTATATATATAAAAAATAAAAATTATATATATACATACAGATATAAATTGTAATTAAAAACAGTATATACCTTACTGTGATATGTATATAAATAAACTTAATGAAATAATTTAAAATAAAATATAGTCACTATCTCTTATTTATTATTATTTTTCTACCTACGTATACATATGCTTATAAATTAAGTATAAATTTGAAAATAAAATATAAGATACCTCACTATACACACTAGGTCGCTAACCCTTTCCATTTCGATCGCACAACCCAACCCAGCTTGATTACGAGCCTTCACAAATCGTGCCGCCACCACTGCCGGAGTGCATTGCGACTTCGAGCAAACCCCACTTCCAGTTGAAACCCTAGCCTTGCGATGCCCTGAGTATCTCGAATCCATCACCAATGCGTCGTGACCATTCCCTAACGTCGCCGCCTCGCCGAACCATGCCCTAGCCCCCCTACTGTCGCACGCGAGCTCGCGAATTCCTCCTCCTAGGTCGCCTCGCTTCCTTACTTGACCTTGCTCCCATCCGCGTCGAACATGCACGGTTCGATTTGACCTTAGCCGCCACTAATTCGAGAAAGGGTTATCGGCTTCGGCCATTATTATTATTATTATTATTATTTTAGTTTTCTGAGTATTCCATTATGAAGGAGGCTTCGGTGAATTTTATTTAAGGGGGATGAAGCTTGCGTGATAAGAGAAAGGAAGATGCGATGATCATGGCATGTATGAGAGGAGACAAGGATTTGAAAGAAGGCAGTTGATAGGGATAGTACGTGAATATATAAATAGAATTTTAAATAGAATTTTCGATGTAAATTTTCAACGCGTTTATATATCGTACACACACACTAACTCCGGTCAATACGAAATTTGAAATCCGATAATAATACAATATTACGGACCAAGTGGGACTGGTTTCGTCAAGTTCCGAGACTGTGTCTCGGAAGGCCATTTTTAAATTCAATTTAAACGATATAATTTCAAAACTGAACAAACCAATGCTAATTTCAATTTTACAACTTCTATTATCTTCAGTATTATCAATATAAATTTATAAGCCTTCAAACTATATTGTAACAGGCTTAAAAATCTAGATTCGGCATTTTACTCAACTTCAAATCATTTAATTATCGAATAAATAGTGATATTTGAATTTCAAGTTAAAAATTAATTTTTAAATATTTAAAATCAAATTAAATATTCCAATTTTAAATGCTCAAAAATTCTGGGTCGTCACATTAAACTTGTTCAAAATTCGAGAATGTTACAAAAACTAAGGCTTTCGAACCCTTCAAAACCTTGCTTTTGACCTCACTGGATAGCCTCCTTCGAAAGCATAAAAATCTCTTTTCAAAACAATATGCCCTTACCTTTTCAAAACACTTTAAACTTCTCTTTCGAAACCTTTCAAATGCAATAAAGTAATATTTATCGACTCTTAGAAGCATAGCTTCGAAACCATTGAAAGTACTCCTTTCGAAACCTTTGAAACTGTCCCTTCCAAAATCATTGAAAGTTCCTCTTTCGAAACCTTTGAAAGTATCCCTTCCGAAATCAATGAAAGTCCCCCTTTCGAAACCATTGGGTTTCTAATTAAAAATATAATTTGAGTCAAAGTGAATCTAAGAGAAAGTATCAATTTCGAAACCATCCTTTATCATATAGAAATATTGGGGAAAACTTGAGGGGATCGGTACTATCCCTTTTAAAAGCTTCAAATCATTTAAACAAAACATCGAAGGATAGCATTG
Source organism: Allium cepa (assembly GCA_030765085.1). NCBI lineage: Eukaryota > Viridiplantae > Streptophyta > Magnoliopsida > Asparagales > Amaryllidaceae > Allium > Allium cepa. Next base: position 497,735,614 of record CM060944.1, on the reverse strand, counting down.
AAACCACCTTTCAAAGCCATTGCCTTCGAAACCCTTGGACCCTTTCGAAAGCATTTAGGAGTTGGCTCAAAAAAATTAAAACAAAACTACCCTTCGAAGGCATTGATGACTTTAATATGTTGGAAAGCCAAAAGATGGCAGCAGGGTTTCGACAAGGTCAAAACATCTTCTTTCGAAATTATTATTTTATAAGTAAAGAAATCCATTTGAAAGCTTATTCTTTATAACATAAGATGGAAACCCTTTCGAAAGCCTTTAAGAACTTTCGAAAGCCTTTAAGAAGCCACTTTCGAAAACATATGCTTCGACTCCTTTAAAAGCTTTAATAAAACAAAGGCAGGCATTTCAGTTTTTAAAGCAAACAAAGGTATCGACCCCTTCGAAAGTAATGTTTTCGACACCATACCTTCCACCTTTCCTCCAATCTACTATGTACCATCTATGTGACACCTTGTATATTGGTTTCGGATTAGTGGGATTTCGACTTGATTAAAGGCGGAAGCTTTGAGTCGAAAAGTACTTCTATTAGAGGCGGAACCTGCTTTTCCGGGTAAAAGTTAATTAATGCCAATTAAAGCAAATTTTATCTAACTAACCTTCCACGTGTAAACATATGATTGGTTGCCGTAACTTTTCAAATTATTTACCAAAATAACTGCCTCTTATTTCTAGATCTAAGTCAAGTTTAATTTAGCAAATAAGCCCTTCCATTAAACAAAACCAATATTGCAAATAAGTCCTTCTAAAATAATTTAATTTGTATAGCAAATAACTTAGGAAAAATCCCCAAAAATTTTGAAAATTCACTTTAATCATGTTATCTAACATATCAAAATTTCAAACCCAAATTCTCAATGTAAGATCTGAAATAAATTTATAAACTCAATTAACCATATTTTCCTTTGATAATTCATAGTAATCTTTCCATAGCTTGGAAAATTATCAAAATTAAAACCCAACTCCAAAATCATTTTTTACATAACATAAAAATTTTCATGGAATTTAAACATCAATATCAATTGGTTTTTCCTTAAAACTGTATAAAACTTCATTTAAACAATCTTGTTTAAATTAACCAAATTATAATTCAAGCATATCATCATCCAAATCATCATAAATACGAATTTAATCTTAAATATGAAAACATATGATTATAAAGCAAAATAGAGATGGTATAAATTATTATTCACTTAAGGAGATTGGATTGAGATTAAGATTTATTCCCTTCTTTAATTCCTTAAATTGATTTGAATTCGCTTTTCTTCATAGCTATGGCCAGCTCCTTGATTTACGTTTGTTTTTTTTATTTTCTAAATAACATGAAAGGGAAATGAAATGGTAAGGAGAGGAGCCAGAATATACAAGGGTAAGGGCTATGTGCGGCTAATTCCCAATATACCCTTGTGTAGATTAATTAACTTAAAACCATTCTTTAGCCCGTTTAATCAATTAATTGAACACGGCCTTAATTAGATATATTCAAACCTCAACCCCCCATATCACATAATATTTACATTATTCTATTTTATTTATCTAATTACATGAATAATATTATCAAAAATTAGGGGTGTTACAGGCTTTCCTCCTTAAAGAATTTCGTCCTCGAAATTCAGTAAGGACTAAATAGTAAAACGTAGAAACTATCTGTAACAAATCCTAACAACCATATTATACATTATTCTATTTAATTTATCTAATTAAATCTCATGAATAATATTATCAAAAATAGGGGTGTTACAGGCTTCCCTCCTTAAAGATTTTCGTCCTCGAAATTTGGTAAGGACTAAATAGTAAACGTAGCAACCATCTGTAACAAATCCTAACAACCATACCAGTCTACCTGACTAGGAATTATCTATATAAGTCTAATATAGATATACCCTTAAAGCATATCAAGATAAGTATCTCAAATCATGTCCTTTGTCTCCCAAGTACAGTCCTTCACGTTGTCGCTCCATTGAACTTTCACCAACTTGACTATCTTGTTCCTCAATCTTTACTCATCTCTCGCTATGTGATACCCAACCTTTATACTCACACTAACCAAGGACATTACTGGGTAATGCCGTCGAATAGTATGAAGAATGAGGTTGTTGAGGAGCGGCCATCTGTGTAATGGCTTTGTGCGAGTACTGATATGTCAGATGGTATTACATGCATTTCGTTTCAAGAGAAAATCTGACATATAAAGTACAAACTCAAAGCTACTACACAGTGGCTATGAGGCCTTCGGAAACAAATATAAAATAAGCATAACATAAATCAGTCACAGATATTCATATCACTAAGGCGGAAACAGATATGAATATAACACATAGAAGAGAACTTCAAAGTAGTGGCCATACAAGATCCACTATGTCACAAAAGAATAGGTACAAGTGCTAGACAAAAGATTATGTTTACATCAAGGAGTCTTTATCTCGAATGTATAAAAGCAAACACTACTAAGCTAAAGTAGTTAGCCAAAAGTCGGAAGCTAGTCCCTGCTAAGAAGTCAAGTGGAAGCACCTAAAACACCTCGGTCTGACCCGAGTATTATTTAAGAAGAAAAATAATAAACGGATCGGTCTAGCTATAAATATCATATAAGATGAGATAGGGTAAGAGATACAACAAAAATATATGATAACAATAATGCCATACTGTGACAAGTATACAATTGATAACAACAAAAATCATATAATATCTCAAATCTTCTTAAATATCCAAAAAGAATATCACATTCTTTAGCTTATTCACCAAACCTTAAATATTGACATAACATATCAATGCAAATCTCAAAAATTGGTGAAACACAAAATATAGAAATCAATAATTAGAAATCCAGAAAACATAAAGGGGAGGCCTTTCACAAACGGGAGCATGAAAACTCACCAACATGTGTATCACAGAATGCTATTCCATAAAAATACGGGGTACAGTCCTCCCTTGGGGATAGATAAGCTGAACAACGACGCACCTAAAAAGATATACCCCATGCACAGCCAAACATCGATGCACCTAAAAAGATACGCCCCATGCACATACTTATTGAGCCAAACATCAACGCACCTAAAGATACGCCCCATGCTTCGAACTCGTTGAGCCGATTGCTCCACGAATGGTCAAAAGACCAGGAGTCGCTAGCCCCTAAAAGTGATAGAAGCTCCATAAAATGGGTATAGTCCCCTACGAGGACAAAGAGACATCGCATATCGCTATTCTAAACCATAAAATGATCATCATAGATCAATAAGAAGTGTGAATTACAATAAGCTAGTCAATAATGAGTTTAGCTTCATGTCCCATAACAACTGGCTTAACATAAATATTTACGAACAAATTTTAGATTTCCACTCGAAAATTGTCACGAAAGTTCAATCGAACAAGTCCAAGAAATAACCGACGAAGTAAACGCAAGCGTTTCATACCACTTGTTTTCCTAAGTCATTTAATTAAATTTCTCATACGAATGAGGTAAAGGTTTGTATATACTAACAGGTTGGAAAACGATTTTAAAAACAAGCTTTGTATTAAAATTAAGTGTTGGAATCATTTTTGTGAAAGAGTTTGAATATTTACTACTAGTATAAAAACCTTTGTATTTTAAAGTGACAAATCACAGAAATGATTGTAAAAACAATCCATCACCAAAAATCCACATTCGACGACGTGAATTAAACGATAAAAATCGATATTGTAACAACCCATATATTTTCATGATTAAATAACGTAATTTAACTGAAATTTTGTGAAATTTTAAATGATTGAATTTTGAAATAAAATTTTAATATAAACTATTTTAATATACTAACTATTTTAATATAAACTATTTTAACTTATAACTCTTTTATATAAACTATTTTACTTTATAAACTATTTTATTATATATACTATTTTAATATCTAAACTGTTTAAATGGTGAAAGTTATGTTTTCAAAGTCATGAATTTCAAAGTATTATGTTTTGAAAGTATTATAATTTCAAGTGTTTGGTTTCGAAAGTGTTACAACTTTGAAGTACTATGACTTTGGATGTGAATATATTTGAAGTGGAAATGATATCATATTGATTTGGTTTTGAAATGGAAATGATATCGTATTGATTTGGTTTTGAAACGGAAATGATATCGTATTGATTTGGTTTTGAAATGGAAATGATATCGTATTGATATCGTTTTGGAATAGCAATGATATTTTGGTTTTGAAGTATGAACTATTTTTGAAATGACCGTAGTGTTATAATAACATTTGGTTATTAAAGAGACCAGGACCGAAAGTTGTCATACTCTTTGCCAACTCCGAAAACTACTTTAATAGCTGTGTACGCAGTGGAGATTCCAGAATGAAGCAGGATGGTGGTGATGTCCTATTGAGGTATTTACGTGGACCCGACTCCCATGAGTTGGCATAAGGTGGCAAAAACAGGAGCGATTCTGGGCCAATGAGGTAGCTCCTCTGATCGGACATACTCCTTTGATACTATATTCTGTCTTTGACATTGATTTGGTGGCTACTTTTGATTTTTGATTTTGGGAGTATGGATCGTGGTGGGCGGTAGCTGCGGTTATGTGTTACCACCAGTCCAGATGCGTAATTGGTATATCTACCCTTGCATCGCCTTGTTGTTCTGTGTCACCTAACGTAGCGTGCTTTACTACGAGTTTGATTTGTGTCGTACCTATGGAGTATCCTCTAGTGGCCTCCCGATTAGGAGGGACTACGGTACTGTATAGACTATTGGCACTATAAAATGCGTTAAGGGGGATATGGGTAACAACTTAACGCTATTTTTAAATATAATATACTTTACTTCAGACATATTATAATAGCGTATATTACTACATAGTAGATAGTTTAACGGATCATTAGAGGATGGTTATCCCAAACATACTTTGAGTTACTTGTATTTCTGTTGTTATTTTACTTGAGTTGGATTTATTGATATAAGAATGATAATCCTGATTTTTGTGTTTTGTGTTTTGCTTTACACTCGGGTCAGACTGAGTGGCTCAGTGTTCGAGACTCGCCTTTAGAGTTGGAGCTTCGCTTGGAGATCCAGCTATCTATCCAGTTTTCAGATATTCAGTTGATTTCAATGATGTATTCTGATCTTTTTTTACTATTGTATTCGAGACTTCTGTTACATCTTATTTAACTCTGTTATATATATAGTAGCTTCATGAACTACTATTCTCTTGTTTCCGCTGCATTATTGTTATATTACTCTGTGTCTGTGATTCTATGATTTATTTATTTACTATATATGCTGAGTTTTGCCAAATATAAATTAATAATCTAGTATTTTGAGCAATTCAATTTCGGCATGTGTGGATGTGAATGGTTGAAAATATCAGGCTGTTATGGATATCAAATCCATCAAATGGATATTCCTAAAAATCCAAAAAAGAAGCCATCAAAGTCGATATTAAATGAAAATAACTAATCGGATCAATACAAATCGATAAAAATCGGAAATCCACTCAAAAATAGGCAAAATGGTCAAAAGGCAATAGGACCAGACGTTTGACCTGGCATGTCCAAACGTCTGACCTGGGGCTCTGCCAATTTCCTTTTCTTTTCCCTTTATTTTTTTCTTCGCTAAAGGCATCCAAACATATGGTATAGGCTAACCAGACATCTAGTCGAGGACTCGGCCATTTTTCTTCTACCGTATACATTTTTTATCTCTTCTAGGGATCCCTACCAGACGCCTGAGTTCATCAACCAGACATCTGGTAACCTAGGCCTTGGAAGAATTCGCCTATGCCATTGATGGCCAAATCGATTCGAAAGCGCACCCCAAATATCATGTCCAAATATCCAAAATAGGATTTTTAAAGATTTTGACTTTAAAACACCAAAATTGAAAATTCACCCAATCAATATAAATCAAAGCAAATGAACATGAAATAGATGTTAGTAATTCGTACCTAAAAACAATGAAAGCTATAGACATAGACGTGAGCTCAAGAACTCACCTTTAAAACACAAAAACAAGGAATGAAAAGCTTGAAAACAAGGCAAGATCAATTCTTCCTCAACTACACCTCTAGAATCTTCAATCTCTTTTCAAAGGTAAAGTTTTTCCTAAGTTAGGCTATAGGAAATTCTAAATATTGAAGAGAGATTAAGATGGAGAAGATGAAGAGGATGTTTACCTAAGCTTCTCCTTGATTTTAGAGAAAAAACTTGAATTTCCTAAGAGAACCAGGGCTTAGGAATTTCTAGTTTCCTTTCTTTTCCTCCATTCTTCTCTTTAGCTTGAGTGTTAGGAAATGAGGAGTAGAACGAATGAAGAATGGAGAAGTTAGAGTATTTGGTGGAAGAATTAGAATCTTTGTTAGGTTAGTGGGCTGAAACCCTAACCCAAAGCCCAAATGGAAATGCCAAAATTCTAATCAACTCCAAACATATCGATGTATATACTCAAAAAGGTCGTAAATACCATTTTGAACTCAATGAAAATGGTCTCGAGTTCGGATTCGACCATTTATAAAAAAAAATCGGACTTTAAATTCAACTAACGATGTTATATTTAAATAAAACATTTAAATATATAATCGTAAAATATGTTAGTTGTCACAGACTCCCCTCCTTAAAGAAATTTCGTCCTTGCAATACTTAAGAAGAAAATAAAGAGTAACAACCACACAAAGGCATAACAACAAAAAAGAAAAAATTTAAGTGAGAAGTTCACCTTAAGGAGCATGAGAGAGTAAGTCCAGATGTGTTCGCTCGATGAATTCTCTAGATTTCCAAGAGCAATCCTTAGGATTTGGGGACCATTGAACTTTCACAAGTAGAACATTTTTATTTCGAAGGCGTTTAACCTCCATAGCAATAATGCGAATAGGATGTTGCTCGTAAGTCAAATTAGGTGAAATCTCAACTTCTTCAATAATACTAGGCTCAAGAATAGAATCGAAATCTCTAAGCTATTTCTGTAGTTAAGAGACGTAGAATACGTCATGAATAACAGAAAATTGAGCAGTAATAAAAGGCGATAAGTTAGGAAACTAATGCGTTCGGTGATGGGAAAGGGACTAATATATCGAGGTGCTAATTTTCCCGATCGATTGAAACGCACAACACCCTTCATAGGTGAAACACGAATGAATACCAAATCTCCCACAAAAAATTCCAAATTCCTTCTTTGGTTATCGACATAGGATTTTTGTCTACTTCGAGCTTCTTTCGTCCTATGACGAATAAGGTAAATCTTTTCTGTGGCATCACGAATAAAATCTGGACCTAAAACCAGCTTCTCACCGCCTTCAAGCCAACACGAAGGAGATCGGCATGGCCTTCCATAGAGTGCCTCGAAAGGTTCCATGCCAATACTAGATTGAAAGTTATTATTGTAAGAAAACTCAACAAAAGAAATATGATCTTCCCAACTTCCACCAAAATTAAGAGCACATGCACGAAGAAGGTCTTCAAGAGTTTGATTCACACGCTCTATTTGTCCATCAGATTGAGGACGGTAAGCAGTGCTAAAAGAGAAGGATGAGAATCAAGGCTACATAAAATAAGAGATAAACATGAATCAGATTCACAATCTCGAATCTCACAAGTGGACACTTGTTTCTTTCGACTAAGGAAATCATCATCATGGAAGCAACCACTTGTTTCTTTCGACTAAGGAAATCAGCAACACGATTTCCCTTTCGGGAGTATAGAGAATATCAAAATCATAAGATTCAAGGAATTCGAGCCAACGTTGTTGACGCAAATTAAGTTTCTTTTTGAGAGAACAAATACTTCAAAGATTTATGATTGGTGTGTAGAAGAAATTTCTCTCCTAAAAGATAATAATGCCAAATTCTAATGGCGATAACAATGGTCGTGAGCTCTAGATCATGAGTGGCATATATAGTCATGGCATGCTTTAATTGTCTAGAAGCAAAAGCGATAACGCGTTCCCTTTTTGCATGAGAAAGACACCCAAACCAATACACTAGCATCCGTACAAATAGTGAAGTCTTGGTTCCCTTTGGGAATCACAAGAATAGAAGCATCGGAAAGGAGTTCTTTTAATTTTTGAAAAGTAGCTTCTATGCTAAATCATTTATTTCATGATCCTCTTTCTCGAAAAGCTAAGACATTCAAAATTATAATTAACTTTATGTAATCACATTTTTAGAAAAATTTACTTCTTACAAGTCAATTTACTGTGTCTAGTTATCTCATCATAGTGTTTAGGAGACTCCTATCGATAACGTTGATCAGGCGCATCGAGCAAAATTCTTAAAGCATTCAATGGGAAATACAACACAAAATCATCTTCTATATGATAAACATGTCTCTTAAAATATTTAAGAATATTATTTGCTCGTTTTAAGAACAAAATTCAATTATACTTATAAATATTTTATTAAAAAGATTTGCAAATTTTAAATTGCTGATTTCATCCATAATCAATTAATACAAGGACAGGCTTATCGAGATGTTCGTAGAATACTCAATTCACAAGGTGGATGAAATAAGCTAGAGGGTTCGTCAAACCGAATGACACATGAGTCACTCATATGAATTATAATGAGTGCGAAATGCGGTAAGGGGAACGCTACCCTTCGCAACTCGTAGCTGATGAAAATCAATGGTAAGGTCGAGCTGAAAAGACCTTAGCACCACTCAATAGGTTGCTTAGGTGATAATCCTAAGACAAGCTCAAAGATACTGGGAAATTCATGAACTACTTGAATGAGGGAAGTAACATTTTCCTCATCATGTGGGTTTAAGGAATAAAATGATGCCACCGAATTGGAATCGATATCATTAAGAAAAAGAAAAACCTTCTTAACAGATTGAGAATGTCGAAGATGGATAGTCTTATCGAGATATAGGATATGGGCTTCATGATGATTAAGCCAATCCTTTCCCAATAATCAATTTCGAAACCTAAGTAGCACATAACATGCAAATCGGATTGAATAGCATAATCGCATAAAATAATCTCGACATCTTTAAAAAGTGAACTAAGTGTTGCAGATCCACTAATCGAATTTTCAATTCTCAATGAAGTCATCAAGCTCATAACATTTAAAGACAAAGTATCAACAAGTTCCTTTGATATAAAAGAGTGAGATGCACCCGTATCAAAAAGAAATCGAATAGGATAATCACGAAATAAATTTATGCCATCAAGGACTGAATGAGAAATACCTTGACCAAGAGAAGTATTACTAGAAGCTTGCACAACATTCAGCTCTCCCTCTCTCTTGCTTTGAAGTTTGGGACATGAAGATATATGATGACCCGAACTTTTACAATAGCAACAATAAAGAGGTTTTGGACTTATTAGCATAATGATCCTTGAAACCACAATTGTAGCACTCTCCACGAATAGGGGCAGGAGTTTTTTCTACCGATGTTGCTTGCTTCCCTTTCTTGTTAGGATTAGGTTTGAACTTAATATGCCTCTTCTTGTTGATGTTGAAGTTCTATTTGGCACCCATAACTTCAACATCACATTCTTTATCGGCCTCTTCAAGTCGAAGAGCGATATCAACAAGTTGATCGAAAGAAACTTCTAGTTTCAAAAGTAAAGCCTTTTTGAAGTTCTTAGTCAACCTATAGACAAACCTATGATTTTTCTTCAATGATGTATTAATATACTTGACCCCATATTTAGAAAGAGATTCAAAAGATGCGACGTAACCCATTACAGAAGATTCATCTTGAATAAGGTCAATAAAGCATCGAGCTAAAGTTACTTTTTTTAGCTTTCGGCACAAACTTCAACTTGAACCTTTCTTGAAATTGCTCCCAAGTAAGATCCGCTTCAACAATTTTCGAAATCAAAAGCTCATTCCAATCTAATGCTCTCTCCTGGAGTATGCTAGAAGCCACTTGGACTCGATGTAGATCCATAAGATTCATGGGAGAAAAGATGCGATTGCATGTTCTAAGCCAAGCTTGGATTTCTATAATGCTTTTGGAACCCCTGAATGGCCTTCCACCCAAATTGGTATAATCCTTGCACAATCATGCAAACCTGGATTTAGGGTGAGTAGGCTCTAGAATGGGACCGGCAGCTTGGGCGTTCTTTACAAGATCTAAAAGCTGTTGGGCAGACATAAGTACACCATCCTGAGGAGTAGCACTGGATTGGCCGACGCTGGAACGGCTAGATCTAACCATTTCTCTTCTTTATGAAAGAAAGAAAGAAGAGGAAAAAGGTTATTCGAATATCGAACAAACTTGAATGATAAAACAAGGCAACATAAAAAGAAGTAGGATAGAATGGGTCCTAAGACACGAATAAATCCTAAGGCATGATTCCTAAGAGAGACTTAGGACAATGATCCTTGCTATAATATTCTATATTGTTTCGAAGTTTGGCTCTGATACCAAGTTATGACGCCTCACGTCTATACTCACACTAACCAAGGACATTACTGAGTAATGCTGTCGACTAGTATGAAGAATAAGGCTGTTAAGGAGCGACCATCTGTGTAATGGCTTTGTGCGAGTACCGATATGTCAGAATACATGCATTTCGTTTCAAGAGGAAATCTGACATATCAAATACAAACTCAAAGCTACTACACAGTGGCTATGAGGCCTTCGAAAACAAATATAAAATAAGCATAACATAATTCAGTCACAGATATTCATATCACTAAGGTGGAAATAGATATGAATATAGCACATAGAAGAGAACTTCAAAGTAGTGGTCATACAAGATCCACTACATCACAAAAGAATAGGTACAAGTGCTAGACAAAAAGAATACGTATACGAAAAGAAGTCTCTATCTTGAATGTATAAAAGCAAAAACTACTAAGCTAAAGTAGTTAGCCAAAAGTCAGAAGCTAGTCCCTGCTAAGAAGTCAAGTGGAAGCACCTGAAACACCTCGGTCTGACCCGAGTATTATTTAAGAAGAAAAACAATAAACAGATCGGTCTAGCTATAAATATCATATAAGATGAGATAGGGTAAGAGATACAACAAAAATATATGATAACAATAATGCCATACTATGACAAGTATACAATTGATAACATCAAAAATCATATAATATCTCAAATATCCAAAAAGAATACCACATTCTTTAGCTTATTCACCAAACTTCAAATATTGACAAAACATATCAACGCAAATCTCAAAAATTGGTCAAACATGAATTCTATAAATCAATAATTAGAAATCTTGAAAACATAAAGGGGGAGGCCTTTCACAAATGGGAGCATGAAAACTCACCAATACGTGTATCACAAACGGTACGCTATTCCATAAAAATACGGGGTACAGTCCCCCCTTGGGGACAGATAAGCTGAATATCGACGCACCTAAAAAGATATGCCCATGCACAGTCGAACATTGATGCATCGAAAAAGATACACCCCATGTGCATACTTATTGAGCCAAACATCGACGCACCTAAATGATACGCCCATGCTTCGAACTCTTTGAGCCAATTGCTCCACGAACGGTCAAAAGACCAGGGGTCGCTAGCCCCTAAAGACGAAGCTCCATAAAATGGGTATAGTCCCTCACGTGGACAAAGAGACATCGCATATAGCTAGTCTAAACCATAAAATGATCATCATTGATCAATAGAAAGTGTGAATTACACTAAGCTAGTAAATAAATGAGTTTTGCCTCATGTCCCATAACCACTGGCTTAACTTAAATATTTACGTACAAATCGTATATTTTCCACTCGAAAATTGTCATGAGAGTTCAATCGAACAAGTCCAAGAATTAACCGACGAAGTAAATGCAAGCATTTCATACCATTTGTTTTTCTAGGTCGTTTAATTAGATTTCTCATATGAATGAGGTAAAGATTTGTATATACTAATAGGTTAGAAAACGGTTTTAAAAACAAGCTTTGTATTAAAAATTAGTTTTGGAATCATTTTTGTGAAAGAGTTTGAATATTTACTACTAGTATAAAAACCTTTGTATTTTAAAGTAACAAATCACAGAAATGATTGTAAAAATAACCACATTCGACGACGCGAATTAAAACGATAAAAATCGATATTAAATCCATCAAATGGATATTCCCAAAAATTCAGAAAAGAAGCCATCAAAGTCGATAATAAATGACAGCAACTAATCGGATCAATACAAATCGATAGAAATCAAAAATCCACACGAAAATAGGCAAAATGGTCAAAAGGCAACAGGACCAAACGTCTGACCTGGCATGTCCAGACGTCTGACCTAGGGCTCCTCCAATTTCATTTTATTTTCCCCTTTATTTTCTTATTCACTAAGGCATGCAAACGTCTGGTATAGGCTAACCAGACGTCTGGTCGAGGACTCGGCCATTTCTCTTCTGCCGTATATTTTTTTATCTCTTCCAGGGACCCCTACAAGGCATCTGAGTTCTTCAACCATACGTCTGGTCACCTAGGCCTGGGCAGAATTCGCCTAGGCCATTAATAGCCAAACCGAATCGGAAGCGATCGGACGAGCGATGGAGGCTAGGGATTTATGCCTAATGACAACCCAGCCTTATAGGCTCTTCGATACATCCCAAATATCATGTCCAAACATCCAAAATAGGTTTTCTTTTTAAGATTTTAATTTCAAAACACCAAAATTGAAAAATTCACCAAATCAATTCAAATCAAAGAAAATGAACATGAAATAGATGTTAGCAATTCATACCTAACAACAATGAAAGCTATAGACATAGATGTGAGTTCAAGAACTCACCTTCAAAACTCAAAAACAACGAATGAGAACCTTGAAAACAAGGCAAGATCAATTCCTCCTCAACTAACCCTCTAGAATCTTCAATCTATTTTCAAAGGTGAAGTTAGGAAATTCTGAATATTGAAGAGAGATTGAGATGGAGAAGATGAAGAGGATGCTTACCTAAGCTTCTCCTTGATTTTAAAGCAAGAACTTGAATTTTCTAAGAGAACTAGGGCTTAGGAATTTCTATTTTCCTTTCTTTTCCCCCATTTTTCTCTTTAACTTGAGTGTTAGGAAATGATGAGTAGAATGAATGAAGAGTAGAGGAGTTAGGGTATTTGGTAGAGTAATTGAGTACTTTGTTAGGTTAGTAGGCAGAAACCCAAACTCAAAGCCCAAATGAAAATATCGAAATTCTAATCAACTCCAAACACATCGATGTTTATACTCAAAAAGGTCGTAAACGTCGTTTTGAACTCAATGAAAGTGGTCTCGAGTCCGGATTCGACCATTTACAAAAAGTTATATTTCAGGCTTTAAATTCAACTAATGATGCTATATTTAAATAAAACATTTAAATATATAATAGTAAAATATGCGGGTTGTTACACGCTACAACCCGAACTGGTTGTCTAACAAATTCAAATTAGGTTCTACCACTAGATCTTCCAACCCTGTCGGAGGAATAGCATTCTCTGGATCATGCACATACTTAAGAAGATCAGATACATGAAATACATTATGGACACCTGCCATATTGCTCAAAAACTCTACTCTGTATGCGAGCTTTCCAATCCTATTTATAATTTGAAACGAACCAACATATCTCTGTGCCAGTTTCCATGTCTTTCTGAACCGTACCACGCTCTCCGTTGATGATATCTTAATGAATACCCTATCTCCAACTGAGAACTCTAGGTCTTTACGTCTTTTATCTGCATAATTCTTCTATTTGGATTGAGCTTCCTTCATCCTTTCTCAGATCAACTCAATCTTCCCTGACGCCTCCCTAACCAACTTTGGACCTAAGACCAATCTGTCTCTAACCTCCAACCAATATACTAGTGATTTGCATGGTCTTCCATACAAAGTTTCAAAATGTGTCATTCCTATAGTAGTCTGATAACTATTATTATAGGAAAACTAGACCAAATATAGGTGATCTTCCTAAGATCCACCAAAGCCGAATACATAAACTCTCAACAAATCCTCGAGTACCTTATTGACTATCTCTGTCTGCCCATCCGTCTGAGGGTGATATGCAGTACTCATCTTGAGCTTGGTACCTAACACATCATGTAGACTCTTTTAGAATTCGTTAGTGAACAAAGAATCTCTGTCACTGACTATGCACTAAAAACTCTATTTAGTCTAACTATGTTCTTCATGAACAACTTAGCTAAAATAGGTGTCGTCCTGGTTAACTTAACTGGAATGAAATGGGCACTCTTGGTCAGTATATCCACTATAACCCATTTCCTCGATTCGACCTTAGCAGCCCGTTCTATAAAATCCATGGATATTGAATCCCATTTCCAAACTGGAATCTCTAAAAGCTCAAGCAACCCACTAGGCTTCTGATGTTTGGCCTTCATTTGTTGACAGTTTACACACTTCCTAACCCACAAGCCAACATCCCACTTCATACCTTCCTAATAGAAGCTCATCTTCATATCCTGATACATCTTGGTCCCTCCAAGATGAATCGTAAACATGGACCGATGGCATTCTCCAAGATTCTCTTTCCTCAAGTCCTCAACATTTGGAACGCACAACCGTCCCTTCTTTCTCAACCATCGTCTTTGGCAAGACAAAAATCTTTTAGATCATCAATCTCAGTTCCAACCTCAAGCCTTTTGATCTTTTCGGCTAATAATGGATCCTCCCTCTGATTAGAAGCAATTCTCTCTATCAACACCGGTCGAACTTCTAAACAGGAAAATATGGATGTACTCCGACTAGAACTAGCAGTCAATCTTAAGTGCACACTATAGGTAGTCAAAGCTTCTAAATCCTTCCATTCTGCCAACATATCTAATACCACATTTTGATGTCTTCTGCTAATAGCATCTGCTACTTTATTACCTTTCCTTAGTGTATATTCTACACCAAAATCATAAGCGGCCAAAAACTCTAGCCACCTCTGCAGTCTCAAATTCAACTCCTTCTAAGAGAAAAATTATCTTAAAGACTTATGATTTGTGTATAGCTCAAATCTCTCCCCTAAGAGATGATGTCTCCAAATCTTCAACGCGAATATTACCGTAGCTAACTCCAAATTATGCATAGGATATCTCACTTCATGCAGTCTAAGCTATCGTGAAGCATAGGCAATCACTTTATCCTTCTACATCAACACAACTCCCAATCCAGTTCCACAAGCATCGGTATACACCACCAACCTTTGGTTTCAGTCTGGAACTACTAACATTTGTGCATTGGTCAACAAATGCTTTAACTTAACGAATGCTTCCTCACATTTGTCGGACCAAAGAAACTTCACATCCTTCCTGGTCAACTTAGTCAAAGGTGTTGTTATCCACGAGAAGTCCTTAATGAATCTCTGGTAGTAGCCAGCAAGTCCAAGAAAACTCCTGAACTCGGTTACCATCTCTAGTCTTTTCCAATTATTTTCAATCTTAATTGGATATACTGCCAAGCCCTCCTCTGAAACTACGTGACTAAGAAACTTAACTTCTTTCTTCCAAAAATAACACTCTGAAAACTTCGCCTATAGCTGATGCCGCCTCGGCGTATTAAGCATAACTCTAAGATTATCTTCATGCTCTTTCTCATCCTTAGAGTATACCAAAACGTCATCTATAAATAGCAACACGAACCTATCCAAGTACTCTCGAAAAACTTGATTTCATCAAGTTCACGAAGAAAGCAGGTGCATTCGTTAACCCGAATGGAATCACTAACCACCTATACAAACCATATCTAGTCTGGAATGTTGTTAAAGGAATGTTGTCCTCTGCCACCCTTAACTGATGGAAACCTGTCGCCATATCCAATTGAGAAAACACTTTGGCTCCACTCAACCGATTGGATAGATCATCTATTCTCGGAAAAGGATACCTATTCTTGATCGTCCTTTCATTCAACTTACGATAGTCGATACACATCCTTAACGACCCATCTGGCTTCTTCACGAAAACTGCAGCCGCTACCCAAGGCGAACTGCTTGGTCTAATAAAATTCCTTCTTCTAGATCCACTAGCTACACCTTTAATTCCTTGATTTCAGTTAGTGTCATCCTACTAGGTGGTCTACTTACAGGTTCAGCTTCTGGCATAAGATCTATTCGAAACTCAATAGCTCGTCTCGGTGGTAGTCCTGTATTCGGCTCAAAGACGTCTGCAAACTTGTTTGCTACTCGAACCTGACTTAGCTCTTCTCCCACTTCCATTGCACTTAACAAAGCACAAATACTCCTGTCAGAATTCTCTACCGATAATATGATTCAATTATGACTATCAGGGTGTCTTAGTGATATCTTCCCGTCCTGGAAAAATATCCTAGGCTCATACTTTCTCAACCAATCCATATCCAAAATGATTCTAAAATCTACGAAATTGAAAACATACAGACTGCATGCAAACTTATGACCTAACAAATAAAGTTATAACTAGTCAAATTTCATCCCTGGAGTTGCGTACCCTCCTATTGAATTCGCAATCCTTAAGAAAGTAACAAAGTATGTGGGTTTTAAGAATAACCTGTCAACCAAACACTGAGATATAAAATAATGTGATGCACCAGTATCAAATAGTATCCTAACTAGTATACTCTAAAGTAAAAACGTACCTTTCACCACAGTCTTTGCTTTTTCAGCTGTAATTGGCTTAGCAGATGATCCAACAGCAAACACCTTTCCCTTATCCACCACAACTGGCTGTAGAAACCGGCTCTTATAATGCCCAACTTGATCACAGTTGAAGCACTTCGCATTCTTCTTATCTGCAGCCTTCTTCCCCTTGCCTTACCGGCACTCATTAGCATAATGACCTTCTTGTCACATTTGTAGCAAACTAAATCAGCCTTTGCCTTCTTAGCAGCATCCCCCTTCCGGGCTCCCTTCTTCTTAAAGAAATTCCTCTTCTTTCCCTAAGGACCTTGGGATTCAACTGGCTTCTCTCTAGCATAAACAGCAAGCATCTCTTCATGGCAAATTGCCATCTCCACCACCACATTACAAGGATCACGGATATGTGTCAGGGTCGCCCTAGCAAGCTCAGGCTTCAATCCCCGAATGAACCTCTCAGTCAGTGTCTATAGTAGCATACCCATATCAAGATAACTCATCAAACTTAGTAGCATACTTGATAACAGACATCTCTCCCTGACTAGATCCATAAACTTTCTCATCAACGCTGACTTAGCAGCCTCTGCTAAAATCTCCTTCTTAACTCAGGCCATGTCAACTCTTCCTCCGGAACACCGATAGTAACACTATTCCACCAATGAAGTGCTGACCCTTACAACTGCCTAGAGGCCAACCTCTTCTTTTGCTCATCATCTAAGCCTAGATTTGCAAAAATTCTCTCACAATACTACAACTAATTCTCAACTTCAATAGCATCCTCTGTTCCTATAAATGGTTTCCCACCTAGACTGGTGTAGTCTCTACTCAGCTTAGCATAATTATTCCCAACTGGAGCCATACGATTAGCTCCTCCTACATTTTCAACAACAGCAGCTCCTGCTTGCATCATATTAATGAAGAACTGAAACATCATCTCTGCATCTATTGGAAGATTTCCAGCACTCACATTGGCATCAACATTTTGGTAAGCATTAGCCTGTCGGCCTTGGTTTCTCTTCGTAGTAGGTTGAGCATTTCCATTGGTTGTGGTGCTTCCTCCACCTAGATTTCCTCTTTCGTTTCTTGCTTTCATATCTTCTTTCTCGTAAATCTGCATATGAGCCTTAGTAAGATACAGAAGAACGGTCTAAGAGAGAGGGAAATACGTACTTATATATATACACCTATATATCAAATACAAGTACGTTACGGTAGCATTATCCCAAACCACGATTATATTTTTGATTCATTGGATTATGTTTCAAAAAAGCTTTTAGGTTTAACTTTTCTTTTTAGTTTTCATAAGCCTATGCTCCGATACCAACTTGTAACATTCCCCTACTTGGAGGCCCAAAACTAACGGGTACAGATGTTGCAGTCATCCATAGTTATTAATCCTCGGCTATCAAATATGGCGGTGTTAGATTCATTGATGCAAAAAAACACATGAATATGGAAAAAAATTAAAACATCAAACAAGATCACATTTCATTTCAAAACATTTCCAATTCATTACATAATCTCACAATCGTTAGCCACGTTCGGAAAAAATATATTTATTACAACATACGCCAAGAGCGACATATGAAGATGCCCCCTTGGATGATCAGAATATTACAGGCAATTTAACAACTTTACCATTACAAATAACACAGCGGAATCAAAATGAAAGAGAACTATACATAGATATCATGTCTTCTGCACGTCTCTGGAAGCTTTATCCGTCTAATGAGGTACTTGAAAACCTCAACCCTCAAACCACTCAAAATCAATTGAGTACCCCAGAGTTTAAGAGGAAAACATAAACTTCAAGTCAGACATAAACCCTGGTATGAATAATAATCTACCATCTCAAACCATTTAGATATCTAGTGAGATCATGCTGCTTAGCAAAATGGGTTTTCCTCTCACTAGTATCTTAAAACCTTTATAAAACCATATACCGCACTCCTACATCCATAATTGTTAAAATAATATGAAATAATATGATATGATGATATGCAAAACAAGTAAATCAATTCTGGATTACCTATCCCTATTCATTTTAACCATCTGTCACAATTGTAGTTTCTAGAATTACCATTAACCTAATAGTTTTCATGGGCTGACTAATAACCAGTAAAATGATCCTGGACTCCCTTCCAGTTACATAGTTTTCACGGGATCACTAAGAACCTATTGGTAACTCAAACATCTTTACACATATCCTACTTTTCATGGGTTGATTAGGAACCTGTTGATAACTCCAATATCTTCTCTTCTTATCCTAGTTTTCCTGGCTGACTAGGTACCTATTGACATCTGTCAATATCTTAATCTGGATATAGTTTTCATGGGTTTACTATAAACCTATTGACCCTTGCCAATATCAAATCATAGTTTTCATGGGCTAACTATGAACCTGTCTTTCTGACATCTTCATATATACATAGTTTTCATGGGCTTACTATGAACCTATTAGCCCCTGCCAATATCTTTTCTTATGCACAGTTTTCATGGGCTTACTGCGAACCTATTGGCCCTTGCTAATATCTATCATTAATATTTTAGCATCCTATATTCTGGCCTTCCTGACCTCTTGGATGCAATTCTACTCATTCAAGAGTTAGCTTAATTTATATTCACTACTGGGTCAACCTAGTTAGTTATTCTGCCCTTCCCTAAAATATAGTTATAGGTCCATTATAATGTGAATATATACATATATGAAGAAGAAAACACAATAACTTTGTTAATTCCCTTTAACCTTTTAATCGAAGAAAACTTCTTTAAAAATCCTTTTCAAAACACGTTATATATTTATACCATGGTTTTCTTTCAAAATGAGATTGGGTTATTTGTTTTGAAAACTATGGCTTTCAAACCCTTCAAAACCTTGCTTTCAACCTCACCAGATAGCCTCCTTCTCTCTTTTCAAAACACTAGGGCCCTGCCTTTAAAAACACCTTAAACTTCTCTTTCGAAACTATAACAACCCAACATTTTCGACCACGAAAATTCGACACCAATATGTTCACTGTAGAAGTGTCGAACAATCGAACGCCGGAAGTTTCAGATTGTTAGAGAAAAGAAGAAGAAGAAAGTAGAAGAAGAACAGAAAACAACAGGATCTCACATTCACAGCGGATAAAATATAATATCAAATAATAGCATTTATACAAAGAAAGCAGTAGTTGACAGATTACATTCAATATATCAGAGTACAACCATTTACAAATAAACTGGACAGTTATAATTAACTTGTCCCAGACTTCTATCCATACAATCTCAACATACACAGTGGAATATACTTCATACGTTCCTGCCATTCGCCACCTGAGCTCTAGAACATCCTAACCTGAAAAATCTGTAATACTCGGTCTGACCCGAGCATTACAATAAAGTAACACCTAGGTCAGGCTAGAAACTAGCGTGAGTAAACCCATACAACTTGAAATTCTGAGTTATAAAACTTATTTGGAAACCAGGATAACTCGTTCATCACTACGAGTACTTATCTTACAAAAGCCAATCACTTATTTCACAACAATATCTAAGTACCGTTACTTAGTTTCAATGGTACAGTTTACTTAAATTATTCCATTCCAACCTATTGATTGCACATATCAAATCTATAAAGGATTTTAGAGTACAAATCGATGTGGTTTCGGATATTTGCTGATACCCGACTCTGGTCTCTTTGAATCCAGTGTCATTTTTAATCCATGTTGTTTAAGTGAATTCAATTCAATTTTAAATATAGGATGTCACATTTGCACAGCAATTCATCATCGTTAGATAACCCACAGTATCCCAGTTCAACCCAAACATATCGCAGTACATCATAAATTATCAGACTAGATATTAATCCAATCATTCAATACAATTCAATCATCCATAAGAAAGATCAATTTATCACCATTTCTAATTAATTAAATTTAATCACCAAATAAATTTGAATTAATTTCTTTTAGATCCTGCTTGATTAACAATAATTAATTATAAATCAATTATTTAAAATAATGAAATTAATTAATCATCGCTTAATTATTTCTTAATTAATTATCCTTAAATTACTTAAGTTAATTAATAACGTTCAATTACTTACACTAAGTAATTAACCTTTAATTTCTTAAGACCTTATTTAATAGCAGATAAACCATTTATCTCAATTAATTGCTTAATTATCATTTAAATCCTATTCAAATGATATGCTTGAAATTAACTTATACGAATTCACTTAAGTCCCTTTTTGATTAAGTTCAATACATTTATCTTAAGCACTTACTTAATTACATTTGAAGACGTTTAAGGATTTATTTAATTAACTTAATAGTTAATCAACGCCAAAAAAATTTAAATTCAAAGACATTTGACTTTAAAATTAAATTTTTGAAACTTGCTTATAGACTTGATCAATACTTTTATTTGAAAACTTGTTAAATTGAAAAATGTTTGCTTTGAAGACTTGTTTAGAATTTGCTATGCCCTACCTTTAAAACTTGATTAATAACTTTGCTTTACAAATTTGATCAACAATTTACTTTGGAAACTTTATTTCCAAACTTGGTTAATATTTACCTTTAAACTTTGTTAATTTGTTTATTTTAAAATAATCGGGACAATCCCGAGCCCAGCCTGATGAATGTCTAACCCGAGCACAACCTACATCTTCTTCCTTCTGTTCTAATTCGTGCCTATTCACATACGATTCCTCAGCAACCACCACTGATATCCGATGCACCGTGCACATGCACGTACGATCGAAGGTGCTCCAACCTCCGCCGCCGCCACCAAGTGCTAATTACCTCATCGATCTCCATGGCTACCTAGAATTCCCTCGAAAACCCTAAATCAAAAATTCGAACTCAGATCACAAACCAGAAACGACCTGACCTCACCTCGACCAACACCCTCCGGCCACCAGAACTTCCCAAAACCTATCGGTGGACTCACCACGACCCCAACTTCCTTTCTCCCACGACCGGTCCATACCGATGCCGTCACGAGCTCGAAATCACCGCAAAAACATCCACATCCAAACCAAGGCCTAAAATCCTAAAATGACCTCGTCGTGCCATTACGACGACTGAGAAAATAAACTCCCATTTTCCCACGAACATTGACCAACATTCGACCTTCGGCCAAAACCCCGAAGCGCCAGAACACCGCGATCGTCGGAAATTGGCAATTTCCTAATTTTCGATCGTCTTAAAATTTTTCCACGAATATAAGCTTAATTTTTTTGAATTACCACTAAAATTCAGCATTTCCGAGTACGAATCCAATCATATGATCAATACATGAAATATGGTTAATTGATTTTCCGACTAAAGTTGTTCATCACTGTTATGTCTAGTTGTTGAAGTAAACTCTCAATATTATCACTTGAAACAGTTTTTAAAAATCGAATCAAGTAAATTCTAACATTTTTCATGTACACATCCTAACCTATATTGACTTATATGAAGAGGAATTTATTTTGATTGAATTTTGGGTCAGTAAACTAAGAATAGATATTTACATTAACATACACAGACACGCAAATGATTCACACAATAACCAATTATATGCTCAGGAAAAAGTCATCTATATTTTCATGCATAACATATTACTACGATTATTCATCATACATACAAGTAACTAATGATGAATTTAACATGCAAAGTTTAAGTTTACTCACTTTTATATAGCTTGAACAGAAAACAGAGCTTGAAATTTGAAAACTGCACTGGTACGTATTTTTGAAGCTGCATGTTTGATCCACTTTGTTGATTTTTTTGAACTGTACTTAGCTTAATTCAGATTGAAACTTGAAAGAGTTTTGGTTGTTGAGATATTTGTTGTTCTACTATTTTGATTCTAGTTTTAAATTTTAATTTCCTATTTTAAGTTTTTGGTTTTTAGATTTTTGAAACACATGAAAAAGAACAAAAGCATAGATGTGTTTACATATATATAACTTTGTTTTCCTTTATTTATTAAATTTAGAAATAAAAGAAACAAATGACACTTGTATTTTTGCATGTTATTATTCTTACAAATGTTAAATTGATGATAAAATTAACTTACACTTGTAAATATGCATGTCTTTTTGTCTTTTATATGCTTTAATATTTTATATTATATATCATTTAGTTTTGTATTTATATATATATATTTACATTTTATTTATTTAGTTTTATGTGTTTTTATATCAATATATATATATATATACATATATTTACAAACCATATTTATATCTTGTATAAATTTAAAAGAAGTATTTAAACTTTTTACTAAATCTTTTTCAACTAAAGTTATTATATCCTTAAATAAATAAATATTTATCTACAAACTTTTAAATCTAATTTATTTTTAAAATATTTTTTTTCGAATTTCAAGTCCAAATCCCATTCACAATCTAATTATAAATACATATATATATACACACACAAACAAATACATATTTTATTTGTTTTTGAAAAGATAAATTTTGCCAATTTAAATAATTATACTAGGAGATTATCAATTTAATATTTATATCCAGATATTATTAATTATCATAATTTTATTGGTTCAATTTATACATCAGTATTTTCAATGGTAAAATCTGTAAATTTCCAATCATCGGATACCTAAAAATTCGGGTTATCACATTCCACTCCCCTTTGAATCTTTTCGTCCTCGAAAAGAAACGAAGCTAGAATTTTATCAAAATGTTTGTTATGAGTTAAATTATCCTTTAAACATTTTTAACTACAAACTCTTTTTAATTTAAAATTTTAAAACACTTATAAAAATCTTCATAACATTACCAAAATAGTTTTTATAAAAATACCTTTTTAACTCGATGCCTCGACAAGTCCATCCTCCTTCTCACAGAAATTCGGTCATACGTTGATCAGGCGTAGGACTGAAAATCTATAAGTACTTAGCAGATCCGTTTTCAACACCCAGTGAAAATACTTAGGAAACATTTTTGAAAATATAGAGAACATATTTGAAAAATATAGAGACATTTTTGGTGAGAATGCTCTGGAAATCATCACCCCCTCCATGGTCGCAGTTAGCTCGATGGTTACGTCCCGGCAAAATCCATAGATAACTATAGGCACTCCACGCCGCTCGATTACGCCATGGAAACCACCATAGATCGCAGCTACGCCCAGGCTTACGTCGCCATCGTGGCAAAAATCCATGTAACTATAGGCATCAGCTCCCTAGAAATTCACTGCCAAATGAAACTTCACCACTCCTACATAGATCGCAGACTACATCAGTCGAATCCCAATGTAGCCTGTAGGCACTCACTGCCACACGACTTTCGCTATGTCTTCATACATCGTAGTCTACCGATGTTGCGTTGCCATCACGGCAAAATCAAACGTAGACCGATGGCTCTCACGACCACACGACTTCCGCTATGGTCCGTAGTAGATTGCAGTGACATCGAGTTACACTGTCGTCATAGCATAACCCAAATGTCTCTATAGACATTAGCGCCCTCGACTTTAGCTACCCACACACAATCCCCAGGAACTTCAGTTTGTCCGGACATCCTCCCAGGATCAAATTTAGAGCCTCCCCCTTAGGGCTCAAGGCAGAACCACCCCGTGGATCTCCTATGAAGTTCATTTCATGGGAGTGCCTTTTCCCCGGAGCCAATCTTAAAATATTTTATACTATACACATATAGTATTTTCAAATCATATTCTTTATGATTCACATAAAAAATTTCTTTACATAAAATCGATAGTTCCAAACCTTGCTTTCCAAACTCCCAAAATTGGTTTTTTTCCAAAAATCAAAAGCCTTTCCAAAATCCATAGGTTCCAAAACCTTTTTCCAAAATTATTCTCATAAAATCATTTATATATATAAAGATATATATAATCTTGAAAAATCTTGGATCACTTTATACTTATATAAATTCTCTTTTTATACATCAAATCTTTTCAAAAATCTTTTCTTCTGGCTATAAATTCAACAAGGATGGTTACCATATAAGAAAAATATATATAACTTTATTTATGCCAAATCAAATACTCAAGTTTAGTTTCCCTTATAGAGTTATTACCATATTTCTTACTTTCATAAAGTGAGTTCTAATCAAAGAAATATCCAGCTTCCACTTTTATTCATTATATATTTTTCAAAACATACTTTTCTTTTCAAAAATCATCTTTCATTTCTTTCAAAATTTCAATACCTATTACATTTAAGCATGTACGATGTACATATACCATCCGTACACAATATCGAATCTGATCGCTTACTCGATCACATAATTTCACTTTCGAACTAGTATCGTCCACCCGACTTCCTAGTGCGGACTCAAATATTGTGATGACCCGGAATTTTGGGCAATATCAATTTAATAATCTATATTAATAAATAAATTTATTTGATAATTTTCTTTTATAATTCTAATTTAAAATTGGCAATTTTATTCTTTTAAAAGCAAATAAATATTTAATTGGTAACTTTTATCTTTTAAAGCTAATAAAAAAAATTCTATTTATAATGTATATATATTAGTATATATTGTAAATAGAAAATCTTTGGTTTGAAATTTAATAAATAAATAAAATCATTTTTTTAAATTCTAATATATTTTGGTAATTTGGAAGTTATGATTAATTTAATATAAAACTTTTCGAAGGTTAGTTAAATAGTTAACTATATAATTTCAAATTACTTAAGGTAAATGTTTAATTTTTTTAAAATATATTTTAGCTTAAGTTTAAATTTAAATAAGATTAATAAAAAGTTTTGTTTCATTTGCTTTTTAAATATTTCTTGATAATTATGATTTGTAAATATATAAAGTTTTAAAACAAAATTACAAACATGTAAAACATATGATACATTAATTCATTTAAGTACTATAAGTAATTTATAAATAATGAAATAATCTCTTTTATAAATTACTTTAAAATAGCAAAAATTGTTATTTTCAAACAGTAATAATAATGTGCTGTTTTTAAAAATAGATAAATAAATTTAATAATTATCTTCAAACTGAATTTGTGTTTGTTTAAACATATATATTTGAGTTGATTTTAACTTGGATTTTTAAATTTAATTTGAATATGAATTCGGATATAAATTTGAAATTCAAAAGATAGATATTTTAGAATATTTTGGATTTTAAAAATATATGTATAAGCTTTTATTTATATATAATTGGTTTTATAATATTTTCTTTAAAGTAATTTATATTTATATAAATTTAGTTAAGTATTTATAAATTAGTAAACTTAATATAAATGCTTATTATTATCATTTAAAATAAATAAAAAAATACATATGACAAATGTTAATAAATTAAGTAATATTAGTAACATGTGTAAACTAATAAACTATAGTAATGACAAATGTAAGTTAAATTTTAACAAGTGTCATCTTTTATTTCTATTTTCTTTAATTTTTATTTTAAAATCAAAATTACTCTATAAAACATATATTTCCTTCTCTTCTGAAGCAATTTTACAAACCAAAACAATACCCTGTAAAACTATTTTACAAACCAAAAATTCAAAAGCAATCATACCAGTTCTGAAGCAAAGTAAACAATATTTTATCAAATCTTCAACATATATCATCAATGCTTCATATTCCACATATCTTTAAGCTTCGATTTTCAAAGATTTTTCAGATCAAAAATATTCAATTTCCAGCTTCAAGCATTTTTCCAGTATTCAAGCTCTGTCTTCCAAACTGGTGAGTAAACAAAACTTTTAAAAATAGTAATATGGTTGCTAGCTTTATTGCATGTGATAAATGATATAGCAGTATGGTTTGCATAAGTATTTGATATGAATGTATTAGTATACATATGATTTGTATATGCCTATGTATGTGTAAACAAATTTATATCTGCTATGTTAAATCCAGGTTCAAATTCCTTATAAAATTCATATCTTCCCAAACTTTTAGAATTTCGTTATGATTTACAAAGGAAATATGATTAACATAGTGTAATATGAATTTTAAAAATAGTTTCAAGGTTTTATATTTAGAAATTATTTCAAAAATAAAAAGATACAGTAATGATCTGAATATAACTTAAAATCAAACATTTTAATTTTATGATTCGAATCCATAAACAAATTTGTAATGGTATATGATGAATTTAGGGAGTAAAATAAGGATTTTTAGTGTAGAGATTGTGGTGATATGCTATGATGATTCATTTTTAGTTCTTGGCTGATTGTCGTCGATCGGCAGTAAGGTAACGATCGAGATTCAAGTTGGAGGTGGTGGGTGATTTGGTGGTCACGAGAAAAATAGTGGGAGGATTTATTGAGGACCATGGTGGCCGGAATATGGCGAACTAGGGTTCGGCGTATCATTTTGGTCGTGTTGGTTGCTGAGCTTCGTGCGGCATCGGTCGATCACCGGAAATGATCGCGATAGGGGGATTTGGTTCGTCGGAGCATGGGGTAGCTTCGGGCAGGTTTGAAGGTGATTTGATGGTTTGAGGTGGTGGTTGGGGGTGTTGTTGTTCGATCGGGTTGCTCCAGCTTTTGGTCGAAGGGCTCGTTTTCGATTTTGCTGAAGAATTGATGAAATTAGGGTTCGAGTCATCTGAGGTTGTAGTCGCTGACTTTGGGAAGATCGCGACGTTGACCGTAGGTGGTCGGAGCCACCGTGCATGTGCACGCGTGTTCATTGGTGCCAGGCTTTGTTTAGGTTCGGGGAAGAAGGTTTTGATCTTGGGTTGGGATCGTGGTTGTTTCGGGTTTGTCTCGAGTGATTGGGATAGCGAGTGATGGTAGACGTAAGTTTTAATTTTAAGCTAAGTTTTGTTTAAAAAAATAGAAGAAAATGAAGAAGGACTCGAGGCCAGTCTCGAGAATAGATCAGGCTGAACCCGAAGCAGGTTTCAAAACATGTTTTTAGAAGTTTTTAAAAGCAAAGGATTTTGAAATTTTTATATGAATTTGATTTCAAACTTTTTTGAATATAAATTTCTTTTTCCTTATCTAATATTCTTTAACTTGTGATTAAGAATTATATGATTTGTTAAATTAAAATTTGTTAAGTTAATCTTTAAGTTACTTAAAACTTAATTTTAAAAATATAATTAAGTGGTAATTGAAGTTAAGTGTTTTTAAATATTTTGATTAGGTAATTTATAAAGGAAATGTTTTATCTTAAACTTAATAAATGTTCGATAATTAATGAGATAATTAAAGAATAATTAATTAGTTTAATTAATTAATGACTAAGGATTAATAAATAGATAATTAAGGATTGTAAGTAAATTAATTTAAAGGTTAATTAATTTGTAATTAAGGATCATTAATTAGATAATTAAAGGTTATTAATTAATGATTAGAAATTTATTAATTAAGTAATTAAGTTGTAATTAGAAATTAATGAATTAAGTAATTAAAGATTAATTAAGTTACAGTTAAGCATTTAATTAATTAAGTAATTAGAGATGAATTAATTATTAATTAAGAATTAATTAATTTGTAATTAATAATGGTTAATTAAAATATAATTACTTAGGGAAGTAATTAAAGAATTGTTAATAGTTAATGTAAAGATCATTAACTAGGGATAATGAAATGATTAATTTAAGATAATTAATTAGATTAATTAATTAAGGATAATCATTGGTGGAATTGGTCAAGTATAATTATTTAATGTAATTTATAAAATGTAATTACTTAGTGAAGTAATTAATGGGTAATTACTAGATGTAATTAATTGAAGAATGGAAGTAGTTTTGGATTTAATCACTTTGTGTAATTAATAATAAGGATAATTACTTAGTGGAAGTAATTAAGAATTAATTACTTAGTGTAATTAATTTAAGAATTAATTAATAAAATTTATTTAGAAGTTAATTAAGTAATGTAATTAATTAAGGGTTGTTAGTTACTAAATATGATTAATCAAGGTTGATAAATGAATGTGATTAATTAAAGATTAATTATTAAATGTGATTAATTAGAAGAATAATTAATTAAAGAAGTAATTAAGGATCATTAATTAATGTAATTAATGAAAGTAATTAAGGGTTGATTAATTAAAGCATAATTAATCTGTATAAGTGATTGTAGAATAATTAATTAATGTAATTAATTAAAGATTAATGTAATTAATTATAGTTAATTAATTAATGGAGTAATCAAAGGTTAATTACTGTAAATAGTTAAGGATAATTAATTTGTGTAATTAACTAAAGGCTAATTACTTAATGTAATTGAAGAATAATTAATCAAGGATGATTAATTAAGATGGATAATTAATGGTTAAGTAAGCAGGATTTATAATGATGGAAGTAATTAATTTAATTTATTTTAAATTAATTAGAGATGGTGTGATTAGTTAATCTTCGCTTATGGATGGCTGAATGATATTGAATGCCTTGGATTGTTTGATATCTCTGAAATGAGATATGTGCTGATCTGTGATATGAGATGTTTTGATTAAATGGTGATGATATGGATTATCTATTTGTGATAATATGAATGGTCTATCTATGTGAATATAGATAATGAATTAAATTGTTTTAACTTAAAACAACTTGGTTTGAAAGATGGCGTTTTGGATTTCGGTGAGATCGGGATCGGGTTTTCAAATTTGGATATCCGAGAACCACATCGATCCAAATTAAATGATAGGTCGTGAATCTCAAGTTAAGATCGAGTTGAAGATTCAGAGTGCAAGGGCTATTGTCGTTAACTCTGAGGGTGATTCTAAAATGAGTGTAACGAGATAGTGCCTTCGATTTCGTTCGAACCCAGAACAAACTTGTATGGATTGAATGCTTTCAGGACATCGTCAGGTGGACGATGAGCATTCTATGATAGATGTGTTCTATAAAGGTAATCGTAGCCTTAAGCCTCATCAACCGGGAATGGCTAAAACAGGGGAGGTGCAGCAAGGCTAAGTGAGTCGCGCTCAAGTAGGACAAGATTTTCCCCTGTCTAGAAGTCCCTTTTTATTCGGCTGTATAAGCAGTTGGTTGCAAATAACTACGGGGTTGTCTTGTTCGGGACTATCTAATAAGGGATGGTTTCGACCTTGTGTTGCAGGGGATTTAGGGTGGATCCTTGGTACGGTGATCTAGGCCACGTACTGTGACGGACAGTACCCCAGTAGCCCTGCCATTGATGGAAACCCATTCTTCCTACGTGCCCTTTACAGTTCTGATTGTATAACCCACTTTGTGGCTAGTATGCTGGAATTTAATAAATGTAACAATTTCGGCTATGTAAATATTTACTTGAAAACCCTAGACCCTATTATAATATAATTGGATTTCCTATCAAATGTTTTGGTTATCGTAAGGTAAAAACTTTTCAGTGTTTATGTGAGGAAAGTCTTACAAGATACCTTTTGTTTTCAAAGGCTTTTCAAAGTTAAGAACTTTAACACGTTTACTCACACCAGACCCATGTCTGACCCAGAGTTTATTTTCTGTTTTATTAAACTCTTAGGTACTCCAATTTTTACGAGTAGCCAAGGGATTCAGGTTAGCATTGGCGGAATCTGGAGGAGGTATGGAGCAGGAGGCTTCAGCGTTTGTAGATATATAATTTTTTGCTGTGTTGGTATCTTTGTGTTGTATTTGAGTTGTACTAACTAGACAGGTGTTTGTAACTGTTTAGTATGTGATGTATAAGCTGTGTAACTTTGATAGATGTTGTATATTCTGTAATACTTATGTGATTAATATAATTTGTTCGTTCCGCTGTGAGATTATGATATCTATTTTGTTCTTTCTTTTCTATCTTTTCTCTTTTCTATCCCTTTCTTTCTTATTAATGATGCGTCTTTTTATGGGATGAAAGGCGTGTCGTTATAGTTGGTATCAGAGCGCTATGTTGAGTGAATACCTAGACTTTGGAGTGATTTCTTTCTTGAGAGGGCGTACTTGTAATTTTGATATATATATATATATATATATATATATATATTATTTATTTCTACCTATTTGTTAGGTTACCTTTTAGGGTTTTCCAATATAAGTTCTAGAGGTAGGAAGGGTAGTGGTGTGTGTAGCACGACTACCAATGGAAGGAGTCTGAGTGTTGAGGTTGGAAGAGTATTTGCCGAGGCTGTAGACCCAATACCGCCTCGAGTAAGCTTTGTAGTGGTGTAAGGATTTCACCAATCTCTGAAGGAAGCCTTTTTGAGGTTCAGAGTCCATCATTGAAGTGCAAGTTTGGATGAGCAAGAGTTTGGACATGTCGGTTAAGCTGAAGCAAGTGATGGTATCTTGGTAACTTCAGGAAAGAGCAACTGCGTGGTGAGACACAGTGACTATGGATGTTTTCGAAGATGTTTCTTTTGGAGCAAGTATAAGGATGTGTGTCTGCATCGGAGATGAGGCTAGGTTCAACAGGGTGCTTGTGTTTGGTTTAAGGCCCGAATTTCTTAAGGAGATGTCTGCCCATCTCTAGGTCTTGTGTGGGATTGGATGATATGGCTTTGAGGTTCGAAGAGCTTTTTGGCATCTGTGTCAGCGTTGCAACTCGGAGTGTTCTGTATGCCGACAGAAAGGTCATCTGGCTAAGCAATTTTCTAGAGGTGGAGTTCGGAAGCAGCAGAGTGGACCCATTTCTTTGATGGATTAGTTAGTCAAGCATAAGTTGTTCTGATTGGTAAAGAGAGAACAATTTCTTTGGAAATTAGGCTGGGTTGATTGCAAAAGTGACTTGCTATAGTTTGAGTGTTCTCTTGGGTAATCTTTTGCTTAGGATCGAGGCATCTCTAGGGAATGGAAGTTATCAGTGATTTTTTCGGATGTCTTCGAAGAAGTCAGGTTTGCTATAGCATCTGGAGGTTGAGTTTTCATATCAACTAGGATTTCAGGAGTGATACCGGTGGTTCAGCTGGTAGAAGGATGGTTTCTAGAGAAAGGGTCTAGTGAAGCACCTCAGGTTTTCGTGGTTCTTTTGAGTTTTCTCTTTATGGATGTAATGAACCGTGTTTTCTGGGATGTGTTAGACAAGTTTGTGCTTGTGTTCATCATCAGCATTATCATCTACTCCATATCAGAGTTGCGCAACGGAAGCAAGGTAGCAGCTATTCTAGGGTGGAAGCAACTGGAAGTTGCAGTGTTTTGGATTAGATGGTTTCTACAAGAAGTTTTTCAAGATATGAAGGCGAGATTGGCAAGTGCACCTGTTTTGTCTTTTTTGGTTAGGAGAAGTGAGTTTGAAGTCTACAGACGATTGTGAAGTAGAGTTTGTGTTCTTGAATTCAGTAGATCTTGAGAGGATCATTTCGTTGGGTTTTTTTGGTCCAGTTTGTATCAAGAAGCATCGACGAATGTTGAGCTGATTAGGAAGGATGAAGGCAGCTCAGGATCGTCAGAAGAGTTTTGTGGATAAGAGACATAGGAATTTGGAATTTGAAGTCGGAGATTTGATTTTGGATAAGTTTTCTCCGATCAAAGGAGCTATAAGATTTGGTAAGACTGGGAAGCTAGCTCCGATGTATATTGGATCTTTCTATGTTTTGGTAAGGATAAGTGCTTTGGTTTACAGTGTTGAATTGCCAGTTTAAAAGATTGGAATTCAATGTATTTCATGTATCTCTGAGGGAGTACGTGTATGATCCATCACTGGTTGCGGAACAAGCATTTCATGAGGATTGGTAGTTGATCGGACTTGACTATGGTCTGATATCCTATTCAGTTTAGTAGATCTAGATGATAAGGATCTTTGGAGCTAGTAGTATAGATTGTTTGGATTTAGTAGAGTGAGTATTCCAGTGTTTATACCTGGAAACTCTAGAGAGTGTTGGGAAGGTCTATCCTGATTCGTGTCAGGATAATTAGATTTGTTTGATTGAATGAATTGATTGCTATAGTTGTTAGCATATGGTTGATAAAATATGCTTGTGGTTTAAAATTAAAATCTTTGATGGGTTATTAAATTATCTTTGCTTTTAAATTTCGGGGACGAAATTCTTTTAAAGGTGGATGAATGTGATGACCTAAAATTTTGGGCAATATCAATTTAATAATATGTATTAATAATTAAATTGATTTAATAATTTTCTTTTATAATTCTAATTTAAAATTGGCAAGTTTATTCTTTTAAAAGCAAATAAATATTTAATTGGTAAATTTTATCTTTTAAAGCTAATAACATGTTTTCTATTTATAATGTGTGTATATATATATATATTTGTATATATTGTAAATAGAAAATCTTTGATTTGAAATTTAATAAATAAATAAAATCATGTTATCAAATTCTAATATATTTTGGTAATTTGGAAGTTATGATTAATTTAATATAAAACTTTTCAAAGGTTATTTAAATAGTTAGCTATATAATTTCAAATTACTTAAGGTAAATGTTTAATTGTTTAAAATATATTTTAGCTTAAGTTTAAATTTAAATAAGATTAATAAAAAGGTTTGTTTTCTTTTCTTTTTATATATTACTTGATAAATATTATTTGTAAATATATAAAGTTTTAAAATAAAATTACAAGCATATAAAAAACATGATACATTAATTCATTGAAGTAATATAAGTAATTTATAAATAATGAAATAATCTCTTTTATAAATTATTTTAAAATGGAAAAAATTGTTATTTTCAAACAATAATAATAATAATGTGTTGTTTTTAAATATAGATAAATAAATTTAATAGTTATTTTCAAATTGAATTTGTGTTTGTTTAATCATATATATTTGAGTTGATTTTAAATTGGATTTTTAAATTTAATTTGAATATGAATTTGGATTTAAATTTGAAATTCAAAAGATAGATATTTTAAAATATTTTGGATTTTAAAAATATATGTATAAGCTTTTATTTATATATAATTGGTTTTATAATATTTTCTTTAAAGTAATATATATATATATAGCTAATTATTTATAAATTAGTAAATTTACTATAAAAGCTTATTATTAACATTTAAAATAAATAAATAAAATACATATGACAAGTGTTAATACATTAAGTGATATTAGTAACATGTGTAAACTAATATACTATAGTAATGACAAATGTTAGTTAAATTTTAACAAGTGCCATCTTTTATTTATTTTTTCTTTAAAAAAAAATTAAAATCAAAGTTACTCTATAAAACATTTATTTCCTTCTCTTCTATTCTTTTTCTATCTTCATTCAAATTCTAAAAACTCAATCCTGTAACTCAGTCTTCAACCAAAAAATTCAAATCAAAAGCCTGTTAAATCCACAAATCAAAAAGAACAATACCCTGTAAAACTATTTTACAAACTAGAAATTCAAAAGCAATCATACCTATTCTGAAGCAAAGTAAACAACAGTTTATCAAATATTCAACATATATCATCAAGGTTTCATATTCCAAATATCTTCAAGCTTCAGTTTTCAAAGATTTTCAGATCAAAAATATTCAATTTCTAGATTTAAGCATTTTTCCAGTTTTCAAGCTCTGTCTTCCAAACTGGTGAGTAAACAAAACTTTTAAAAACAGTAATATGGTTGCTAGCTTTATTGCATGTGATGAATGATAGAGCACTATGGCTTGCATAAGTATTTGATATGAATGTATTAATATACATATGATTTGTATATGCCTATGTATGTGTAAACAAATTTATATCTGCTTTGTTAAATCCAGGTTCAAATTCCTTATAAAATTCATATCTTCCCAAACTTTTAGAATTTGGTTATGATTTATAAAAGGAATATGATTAACACAGTGTAATGTGAATTTTAAAAATAGTTTCAAGGTTTTACATTTAGAAATTATTTCAAAAATAAAAAGATACAGTAATGATCTGAATATAGCTTAAAGTCAAACATTTTAATTTTATGATTCGAGTCCATAAACAGATTTGTAATGGTAAATGATGAATTTAGGGAGTAAAATCAGGATTTTTAGTGTAGAGATTGTGGTGATATGCTGTGATGATTGATTTTCAGTTCTTGGCCGATTGTTGTCGATCGACGGCAAGGTAATGGTCGAGATTCAGGCTAGAGGTGGGGGTGATCTGGTGTTCACGAGAAAAATAGTAGGAGGATTTATTAAGGACCGTGGTGGACGGAATGTGGTGAACTAGGGTTTGGCATATCATTTTGGTCGTGTTGGTTGCTGAGCTTCATGCGGCATCGGTCAATCACCGGAAGTGATCGCGATAGGGGGATTTGGTTCATCGGAGCGTGGTGTAGCTTCGGGTAGGTTGGTAGGTGATCCGATGGTCTGAGGTAGTGGTTGGGGGTGTTGTTGTTCGATCGGGCTGATCCAGCTTTTGGTCGAAGGGCTCGTTTTCGATTTTGCTGACAAGTTGACGAAATTAGGGTTCGAGTCGTCTAAGGATATAGTCGCCGACTTTGGGAAGATCGCGACCTTGACCATATGTGGTCGGAGCAATCATGCATGTGCACGCGTGTGCATTGGTGTCAGGCTTTGTTTGGGTTCGAAGAAGAAGGTTTTGATCTCGGGTTGGGATCGTGGTTGTTTCGGGTTTGTCTCGCGTGATTGGGATAGCGAGTGATACAAGACTTAAGTTTTAATTTTAAGCTAAGTTTTTTTTAAAAAAAAGAAGAAGATGAATAAGGACTCGAGGCCAGTCTCGAGTATAGATCGGGTTGAACCCGAAGCAGGTTTCAAAATATGTTTTTAAAAGCAACAGGTTTTGAAATTTTTTAAATGAATTTGATTTCAAACTTTTCTGAATATAAATTTATTTTTCCTTATCTAATGTTCTTTAACATGTGATTAAGAATTATATGATTTGTTAACTTAAAATTTGTTAAGTTAATCTTTAAGTTGTTTAAAACTTAATTTTTAAAATATAATTAAGTGTTAATCAAAGTTAAGTGTTTTTAAATAATGTGATTAGGTAATTTATAAAGGAAATGTTTTATCTTAAACTTAATTAAGGTTTGATAATTAATGAGGTAACTAAAGAATAATTAATTAATTTAATTAATTAATGACTAAGGATTAATAAATGTATAATTAAGGGTTGTAAGTTAATTAATTTAAGGTTAATTAATTTGTAATTAAGGATCATTAATTATACAATTAAATATTATTAATTAATGATTATAAATTTAGTAATTAAGTTGTAATTAGAAATTAATTAATTATGTAATTAAACATTAATTAAGTTATAGTTAAGCATTTAATTAATTAAGTAATTAAAGATGAATTAATTGGTAATTAAGAATTAATTAATTTGTAATTAATAATGGTTAATTAAAATATAATTACTTAGGGAAGTAATTAAAGAATTGTTAATAGTTAATGTAAAGATCATTAACTAGGGATTATGAAATGATTAATTAATATGATTTATTTAAGATAATTAATTAGATTAATTAATTAAGGATAATCATTTGTGGAATTGTTTAGGTATAATTACTTAATGTAATTTATAAAGTGTAATTACTTAGTGAAGTAATTAATGAGTAATTACTGGATGTAATTAATTGAAGAAGAAAGTAGTTTGGGTTTAATTACTTTGTGTAATTAATAAGAAGGATAATTACTCAGTGGAAGTAATTAAGAATTAATTACTTGGTGTAATTAAATTAAGAATTAATTAATAAAATTTATTTAGAAGTTAATTAAGTAATGTAATTAATTAAGGGTAGTTATTTACTAAATATGATTAATCAAGTTGATAAATGAATGTGATTAATTAAATATTAATTATTAAATATGATTAATTAGAAGAATAATTGATTAAAGAAGTAATTAAGGATCACTAATTAATGTAATTAATGAAAGTAATTAAGGGTTGATTAATTAAAGCATAATTAATCTATATAAGTGATTGTAGAATAATTAATTAATGTAATTAATTAAGGATTAATGTAATTAATTATAGGGAGTAATTAAAGGTTAATTACTGTAAATGGTTAAGGATAATTAATTTGTGCAATTAATTAAAGGCTAATTACTTAATGTAATTGAAGAATAATTAATCAAGGATGATTAATTAAGATGGATAATTAATGGTTCAGTAAGCAGGATTTATAGTGATGGAAGTAATTAATTTAATTTATTTTAAATTAATTAGAGATGGTGTGATTAGTTAATCTTCGCTTATGGATGGCTGAATGATATTGAATGCCTTGGATTGTTTGATATCTCTGATATGAGATATGTGCTGATCTTTGATATGAGAAACTTTGATTGAATGGTGATGATATGGATTGTCTATTTGTGATAATATGAATTATCTATCTGTGTGAATTTTGATAATGAATTAAATTTTTTAACTTAAAACAACTTGGCTTTAAAATATGGCGTTTTGGATTTCGGTGAGACCGGGATCGGATTTCCAAATTTGGATATCCGAAAACCACATCGATCCAAATTAAACGATAGGTCGTGAATCTCAAGTAAAGATCGAGTTGAAGATTCAGAGTGCAAGGGCTATTGTCGTTAACTCTGAGGGTGATTCCAAAATGAGTGTAACGAGATAGTGCCTTCGGTATCGTTCGAATCTGGAACGAACTTGTATGGATTGAATGCTTTCAGAACATCATTAGGTGGACAATGAACATTCTAACATAGATGTGTTCTATAAAGGTAATCGTAGCCTTAAGCCTCATCAACCGAGAATGGCTAAAATAGGGGAGTTGCAGCAAGGCTAAGTGAGTCGCGTTGAAGTAGGACAAGATTTTCCCCTATCTAGAGTCCCTTTTTATTCGGCTGTGTGGGAAGTTGGTTGCAAACAACTACGGGTTTGTCTTGCTCGGGACTATCCAGTAAGGGATGGTTCCAGCCTTGTGTTGCAGGGAATTTAGGGTGGATCCTCGGTGCAGTGATCTAGGCCACGTACTGTGACGGGCGGTACCCCAGTAGCCTTGTCATTGATGGGAACCCATTCTTCCTATGTGCCCTTTACGGTTTTGATTGTATAACCCACTGTGTGGCTACTATGTTGGAATTTAATAAATGTAACAATTTCGGCTATGTAAATATTTACTTGAAAACCCTAGACCCTATTATAATATAACTGGATTTCCTATCAAATGTTTTGGTTATCGTAAGATAAAAACTTTTCAGTGTTTATGTGCGGGAAGTCTTACGAGGTACCTTTTGTTTTCAAAGGCTTTTCAAGGTTAAGCAACTTTAAACCGTTTACTCACACCAGACCCATGTCTGACCCGGAGTTTATTTTCTGTTTTATTAAACTCTTGGGTACTCAAATTTTTATGAGTTGTCAAGGGATTCAGGTTAGCTTTGGCGAATTCTAGAGGAGGTATGGAGCTGGTGGCTTCAGCGTTTGTAGATATATAGTTTTCCACTGTGTTGGTATCTCTGTGTTGTATTTGAGTTGTATTTGAGTTGTACTGACCAGACATGTGTTTATAACTATCTAGTATATGATGTATAAGCTGTGTATCTCTAATGGATGTTGTATATTATGTAACACTTATGTGATTAATATAATTTATTCATTTCGCTGTGAGATTCTGATATCTCTTTTGTTCTTTCTTTTCTATCTTTTCTCTTTTCTATCCCTTTCTTTCTTATTAATGATGCGTCTTTCTGTGGGATGAAAGGCGGGTCGTTACAGATCTGGTTTCTTGATCAGAAACCATCGTTCTCCTTACATAGTCATAACTATGATAGAGAATTTTCAGAACCAATCCAAAATCCATATCCAAGGTTCGCCATCGAAAATCGAGTGAAAAAATCCCAACTTGGATCGATATACTATCTCGAAATTCTGCGCTTGAATTCAGATCAAATCATAATGCGAATAGAATAACATACGTACATCCTACGTATTTATCTTCATCGATTATTACCTAAATCAAATTTCTTTTTATTCACCTTCATTTTAATTCTATTCACTTATCCACAATTGCTTCAATTCCCAATTGGGTTATCACTTCCTCTATAAACAGTTTGCACTCTGACTAGCTTGAATTAAGAAAATACCTTGAAAAAGTTTAAAGTAGATAAGTAGCTTTAAAATAGTTGTTAATCGTAAAATAGCTAAAATATAGTTAAGTAATTATAAAATAATTGTAAAATAATTAAATAGTTGTAGAATAGTTAGATAGTTGCAAAAATAGTTGTAAAACAGTAATTAGTTTGTAAAATAGATGTAAAAAAGTATTTTGTTTCAAAATAGTTGTAAAATAAGTAAGATAGTTTGGGTTTTTTGTAAAATGAAAGGTAAATAGCTAGGAAAAATAGATTTAAAATAGTTTATGTTTACTTGAAAATAGTTTTAGAGTCAAACTGGTTCAATTTCCCAACTTCCCATTTCAATCACTTTCCCAATTTCCACTTCAATTAAATTGATTCAATTCCAATTTAAGTTGAATTAACCTCAATTCCTATCCCAAATTCAAATCAATTCCCTTTTGAATTTTAACTTATTCAACTTCAGTCATAATTACAATTTATTCAAATCAAATTCAATTTAAACAAATTTCAATTTCAATTTCAATTTTTAAACCATCTCGAATTATACAAATTCAAATTAAATTTTAAATGTTGATTTAATTTTTCAAATCAAATTAACCTTTACTTTTAAATTAACGACCTAAATCTTTATACCATTTAATTCCGAGTCCCAATTTCATAGTTCATTTTAAATTACCTTTACTTACTTATTTCAAAGTTCAAGTAGGAGTTCAAAACCTTTTGAAACAATTTAATTTTCAGAATCCAATTTATTACCCAATTCTTAAAAATTTTAGTTTGCAAGTTTATTTTTAACATTTAAATCTTAAGCCCAAAGTGATTACATTCCCATAATTTCAATTTTATTTCTAAAAATCAAAATTACGTAAATAATTTCAAATTAGATTTTTATTTCCATTTTATATCTATAATGGATGTATATCATTTCAACCCACTTCTTAATTCTTTTTAAATAATTTATTTCACAATCCCATAAATTATTAATAGCAACAGGATGTTATCGGGTTATGTTAAGGTAAATAAACATCCAAATTAACTAAACATCCATCAATAGCATCCATTACCAATTTCCTGATCTCAAACTTGTTTTGAGATCACAATAATTCCCATTTCAAATCAACACATTTAACTTCCTGAGTTAAAGCTCAATTTCATCTTGAAATTAACTTATTTAACTTTCCCTAATTAAAATTCAATTTATTTAATCCGGTCAACTTTAATCAGTTTGAATTCTAAACTTCTTATCCATATCCTTTCCCATTTATAAGTTCAAAACTTATTTCTCTTTGGGTTATTACATCACATTTCAGGGAAAATTCAAAACTCAACACTTAGTGTTTACTTCCAATCAACTTTAATCTTATGTATATACATACGTATACATACTTATTTCCTTTGCACACCAAGTTATATTTTAAATTTTAAACCATTCTTGGTTTCTATTTCAAACAAATTTCTTTAAAAAATTTAAAATAACCCTTATTTTAAAATAAGATTCCTACATTTAAAAATATTACGAATAATATTTTTTATTATATCTTTTAACCTTATGAAACAATTTCTAATTTTCTACACTTAGAAAAAATTCACAATTTAAATTATCTTCAATTCAAATTTATAAGTCATACTTATCTAAATTGTTACTTCCTTAAAACATTTCATTCTGTTTTCCATTAGCTATCATTAGGAAACAAACATCCCATTATTAAATACCATAACCATTTTATTATAATGACCAGGATTATCATATCTGGAAACCAATTCACTATATATTATCTCATAATTTATTGGAAAATAAAATCAGGGTCGCTTAATTCAACCTTCTGGAAATACTTCTACAAATTCAGGATTTTATTTTCTAGTTTGAATCCATTTCAAGCTTATCTTATTTATTTAGTTCGTATTATCTAATTCCAATAAATATATTTCCACTTAAATTGATTTAATTCAATTTCTATAACCAACAACCAATTATCTTAATATATAATAACTAGAAAACTTATTTCTTTATATATATATATATATATATATATATATCAAAATATAAACATATATAAGAAACAACCATTTTTAAAATCTTTATATAAGAAAATAACAAGTACGCTCTCATATACACATACACTCAACTCATTCTAGGGTCTATTGCCCTATCCTTAATGAGTAAACCCACCAAAGTCAATGTTCTCGCTTAACCTTCAGCTCTGATACCAAAATATAACGACCCAAAATTTTTGACCTTGAAAATTCGACACTAATACGTTCACTGTAGAAGTGCCGAACAATCGAATGTCGGAAGTTTCAGATTGTTAGAGAAAAGAAGAAGAAGAAAAAGTTAGAAGAAGAACAGAAAACAGCAGCATCTCACATTCGCAGCGGATAAAATATAATATCAAATAATAGCATTTATACAAAGAAAGCAGTAATTGACAAGTTACATCCAATATATCAGAGTACAACCATTTACAAATAAATCGGACAGTTATAATTAACTTGTCCCAGACTTCTATCCATACAATCTCAACATACACAGCGGAATATACTCCATACGTTCCTACCATCCAGCTCGCCACCTGAGCTCCAGAACGTCCTAACCTGAAAAATCTGTAATACTCTGTAACGCCCCACCCCGAGACCCACCTTAGTAAAGAGAATTAACGAGTAATTCCGTCTACTAAAGCGGAGAATAGGGCTGGTTAAGGGTGACCATCTATAACTTTGTCTTAAACATCTACTGAACTCAAATCAACTCATAATAAACTCAAATCAACTCATATAAAACTCAAGCAAAACTCAAATGGTTCGATGAACCATTACTCCGAAAAGGAGAAAACTCATCTCAATCACAAGTAGAAGTCATGAAAGCAACACGAGACAACTCCATAAGAACGTGAGATCTCAAACTCATAAGTAAGCCAAGGCGGCTAAATCTCACACATACATCTCAATCATAAAAACTCATGGAACTCGATACGAATTCAAACTCATAAAATCTCAAATTCAATAAAGAATTCGATGCATGTTCAAAACTCAGAAAATCTTAACACTAATGCATCAAAAACGGCGAATTCAAAACTTAGAAAACCCGGATTGGCCATATCCCTAAATACAATGCCGAAGCAATGCTGCACGTGCTAAACTCAGACGGCCGAAGCCTTAGACAAGGTCGCTAACACCTTCCAAAGCATTTCGTCCTCATGACAAGGTCGCTGACACCTTTCCAAAGTAGTTCGTCCTCATGACAAGGTCACTGACACCTTTCCAAAGCTGTTCGTCTTCATGACAAGGTCGCTGACACCTCTCCAAGCCATTTTGTCATCCCTAACAAGGTCGCTAACACCTCCAAAGCAGTTCTGTTAGGTAAACATCGTGAATGTGTCACAAACTCATGGATGGGAACCCGAAAAGTGTTAACGCGTGTCCCATACCACACATTCGCACTTAGCGGTTTACTAGCCGTTAGTCGATGCCACACTAAAAACATCATAAAACTCAGAAAATTATATCTCACCAAGTCTCATTGGCGAGTGATAAAGAGATACCATACTTGTCTCATCACATCGACAAGTGAAAAACACCATGATGGTTTCTCATAAACCATAAATCTCAAAATATGAAATCATAAACTCAAGACTTGCCTTATGTCATTGGCAAGTAAATAAAACATTGTGATGGT
This sequence comes from Allium cepa, assembly GCA_030765085.1. Classification (NCBI taxonomy): domain Eukaryota; kingdom Viridiplantae; phylum Streptophyta; class Magnoliopsida; order Asparagales; family Amaryllidaceae; genus Allium; species Allium cepa. The sequence continues at coordinate 497,693,651 of CM060944.1, read as the reverse complement.
TCTCATCGATCAAACTCCTACATAGGAGATCTCAAACCATAATACTTGCCAAATATTGGCCATCTTAAATAGTTCCAATAAATATGAATTATAAAACTCAAAATACGCCATAAAATGGCAAAACATCTCAGAATCATTAAACTCAAATAGCTTCGATCGTACAAGTCCGGAATTAACCGAAATAGTAAACGCACATGTCCCATACCACGTGTTTTACTAAATCGTTTAATTCTCTTTCTTATACGTTCGAATAGTACAAAAGTGTGTGTTTTATATTTAAAATAGTTTACTAAAGAAAACAAGCTTTTAAAACTTTTTCCCGAAAAGATTAAAAAAACCCATATTTGAAATTCTTTTATTATAGGGAATAAATAGGTTTTTTTTTTAATTAGAAAAATAATTTTAAAATACTATATCATAATAATTTGAAATGTCCATTTATTTCAAAAATTACTTCAAAAATTGTTTAGTGAAAACTATACTCGAAAACAATGAAAAACAAGAAAGATAACTCAAGACCAATAACTTGAGTTCAATACGAATTCAATTCAAATTTAACTAAAAATCAATCCAAATTCTATTTAAATTTGAATTACAATATTTTCAAATATAGCTAGCCGATAGTCATCATTGCTCTCAAAAATATCAAAAACATCATCAAAACCGGAAGAGAATAAGACTAAAAATGAGCTAATACAATTCTAAGGTCAACGTTCGTTGTTGTTGTCATCTTGTTCTCAGGACAGCAACTTATAACCATAATTTCGACCAAGAAAGCTTAAAAATTCCAGAAAACATAATGAACAAATCTTGTAGCAGATAATTTAAGCTTTCCGAAACATCTAAAATTATCAAAATCGGATAAGAAACGAAGAAGTTATAGCCAACTTTGTTTCAGCCTTAAGCACAGAGCAAATATTGCTTTTGCTCTCGGAACAACAGTAGAAAAATTGATTTTTGATACAGCATACCTCTAAATTATACAAAACTCAATACATGAAAGTTGTAGTATATGATTTGTGCTTTCCGAAATATCTGAAATTATGAAAATGGGATAAGAAACGAAGAAGTTATGGCCGATTTAGTTTAAGCCTTAAGCACAGAGCAAATATTGTTTTTGCTCTCGGGACAACAGTAGAAAAATTGGATTTTGAAATAGCAAACTCTAAATTAAAGAAAACACAATACATGAAAGTTGTATCATATGAATTAAGCTTTCCAGAACTTTAAATGATATCAAAATTCGATAAGAAATGCGAAAGTTATGCTTAAATTGCTAACAATATTAAGCACAGAAATTTGACAGGGCAGAGACTATTACTCTGTTAAAATTTCGATTTTGACCAAGTAATATTCAAAATATGAGAAAGTAATTAAAATAAAAGTTCTTCCTTAGAGAATTATATTTCTACTGCAAAAAGAATCAACAAAATAGGGTTTACCAATCGAAAGTTATGTCCATTTTACTCTCAGGTATTAACTCAATTTTTTTTTATATGGCTGAGCTATAACATTAGTTTCAAACTCAATTTCAACCAATTTAACTGCAGAATTTCGAAATATGATTAAAAGAAAACTTGTAGCTAAATGAAATATCTTTCTACCACAAAAAAATTGAGTCAATTTGGATTATTCTACCATATATTATCGTTGTTTTACTGCAGAGAATTTTTTTTTAACAAATTTTCAGCAAACAATAACACAATAATCAGACAAGTTTTCAACCAAATTGCATATAATTAAGTCAACAATCATTCAAACAATGATGTGCAGTAAACATAGATTTAGATGTGAGTGATTAACTCACCTCTATCCTTTAATTCAACAATCGAGATTATCAATTCAGCCCAAATTTCCAAACTAGCAAACCCTAAACAGAGAAGAAGTTAATAGATTTTCACTATAAATTAGATTTTGATGGAGATATTGGTTTTGGATTGAAGATTACCTGAGTTTATACTTAAATCCATGTTTTAAAACATCCATTCTTCATTTTATTTTGATTAATAGAGCATAGATTGGGAGAATGAGAAGGATGCCATTATTTTTGAGCTTCAGAAGTTTTTAACCGAGAGGAGAGACGTGAATGAACGTATAGACTTTTCTCCTCTTTCTCATTCTTTAGTAACATGTTAGGGTTTAATTGTACTAATGGACTTAAGCCCAACAAGTAATTCAACCACTTATTTCATGTTACAATGCATACTAATGATGAAATTTATACTATTTCAAGTTCCACTTCTTAAGAATTAAGAAATTCATTACTCGTGATAATAAAAATGTTTTACACCCGATTAAAATATTATTTACATAATTGGAACATATTTATTATAATATTTTCCTATTTAAAGAAAATAGCAAATTTACATTATTAATTACAAAACTCATTGTAATTAACACTATAAATTACACAAAAATCACATTTTTATGTCATAAAATTCTATAACTCATTTCAAATATAATTTTATGCTCAACTTATATTTTTAAACTCAATTCCATCATTTTATTAAATATATCCCATTTTAAAATTAATTACTTCTTTTAAAAAAACTATATATATTAAAAGAAGTAAGAGCAATAATTAACAAAATTATTGCATTAACTCTAAATAAAACACATTTTCCTCATTTATTTATTAAATCAAACCATCTTAATAAAGTTTTCAAAATTCTATTTTCTCATTTTATGCTCAAATATATTGTTTATTCCCAATAAACAATTTAAATTCCTCTTTAATTATTAATTTACACTATTAAATTATAACTATCGTTATAATCTAAAATTTTCAGGTAATCGCTAAAACCAGGGTTGTTACAGACTCCTCTCCTTACAAAAATTGTGTCCCCGCAATTTTCTAGAAAAAGAGCTGTAAAAACATAAAAGATACAATCATCGAAGGATAAAGACAAGCTCGAATTCCAAACCATTCGTACTCTCAATATAGAATGGTAGAAGAAAAAAAAATAAGGAAAACTCATTTGGTTAATTCAATGGCCCATCATATGCTAATATAGGGATTAACAAACCATCGAATTTTCCAAGCAAATCGAAAGAATTTCGAAGACATCCCGTCTTCAAATCAAAACTCAATAAGATGCTCAACAATTAATCAATCGAAAATGATTGGTTTTACAAAACTCTACGAATATAGTTGGGATCTACTCACTTAAACCCGAACTCTAAGGAATAAAGAAGATCATCAATAATATTTTTCGCATAAATATACAGAAAGAACATCCTCACAACAGGGTAGACACAATAGAAAAGATGGATAAATCACAAGATGGCTTCTCACAAGGCCACCAAAGTCGAACGACCGCGAAAATGCACGTCGTTAATAATAGCCCAAAGATAGAATATACTCAAGAACAAGGATATAAGATCGAATTATCTTTTAATCCAAGATATTTAGAATTTTAAATCTCGACATCTTTTAAATTTTTTTTTTTTAAAACTCTATTTTCAGCATTTGAAAATTTGCAAACTTTTTACTATATTACTTAGTAAGTAATTTAAAACTCAAATTAAAAGCCCAAATTTCTTCTCTTACTTCAAAATAAATTTTCAAAGAATTTTGTAAATCCATAATAATTTTCTTTAAAATAAATTAAGGGTTTAAATTCTCTTTACTCTTTTTTTTTATTAAACCACTTAAATCGTTTAAAAACAATCTTCAAATCCTCTTATAACTCTTCTCTTAAAACATCCAATGTATATAATATAGATTCTAAAATCTCAAAATATAATTTCAATAAAGTATAGCTCAAAGTAAATGAATAAATAAATGGCACTACCTCGCCATTGAACCTCTAATAAAAAGATATATCAGTTGGCTACAGAGTCGATCGAACGATCAAAACTGCCTCGCCACTCTGTTACTCATCTCTAAAATCAATGGCTGCAATTACCATTCAAAAAATAAATTTAATATATAATCTCAAAATATTATTTTCAAATCTCAATTTTTAAAACACAAATCATCGTGTTTGATTGCCTCATCATAGCATTTAGGAGATTCCTATCGATAACGTTGATCAGGCGTATCGACTAGAACTCTTAACTATTCGATGGATAACCCAACACTCTCAAATTATTTCTATGAAAGAATACTGCCCATATAAATATATTCTCAAAACATTCTTTGATTTTTAAAATATCTCAAAACTCCCATTTCTCTTTTTAAAACTTATATATATGGCTTCAAAACCACAAACCAAAGAACATTAAGGGAATGCATCGAGATATTCCTAGAGTACGCGATTCACAAACAGAAGGAGATGGAGTGTTTGTCAACTCCTACATGAGGATGAGCCACTCTCGGAAATCATCAAGACCAAAGATAAGCTAGATATTCTCCTCGAAGGAAAAGAAGCATACAAACCACAAATCATTACTTCAAACAAAGTAATGCTGCAAAGGATAACACTGATTGAGTATTCGAAAAGGTATTTAAAGAAACTGAATGATAAACTCAATCGAACTCGAATAATCTAGAAACTCACCTCATTCCTTAGTGGATATCCTCGTGGAAGGATAATCGAAGAGCTAAGAGCCAGGAATAAGGTTACCTCAACATTCGATGCCTGATTGGATGTCAAATCCAAACGGACTCACAAAAATCAACAAAGTCACCTTGATTGGAATTCGAGATATATCATCAATATCTCGATACTCAAGAGTGAATTCAAAAACTTTGGAATCATCATTAACATTCCAAAGTGATATAAATAATAAACCAATCAAAATAGAAAACCTAAATATACAATAGGATCCAAAAAAACAAAGGATTGGACTTAATATCAAATAAGTCAATCCATCTCAAATCAAATGCATCTCAAGATCGTGAGTAACAAACAAATACTCACTAAAGAAGCAACAAATAGAAAACTTAGAATGCTTACAACAAGCCAATCGTTGTGGATCCTCTCAATAGGATTCACAACTCTCAAAGGAATTCAACGAGAATGCTCAAAGAAATCAATTAGCTCCATCGATACGAACTCACTTGTATCGACAAAAATAAGAATAGAATAATCTCAAATAAGATTATTTATAAGATAAGATGACTTCCAACTCTATTATGGAATACTACGGAATACGATGTATGTTTTCCTAGACATATTCCATCTCAACAATTCGAAAACTCGAAAAGAATCAAGGCTCGATTCGAAAACAAGCTTGAATAAAGGACAATGATTCACGCGTATTGTACTTCGATGTATCATGATATACGTACCGTTCTGTGTTTATTCTACTTTGTTCTGACCACAGCTCTGATACCAAGCTGTAACGCCCTACCCCGAGACCCACCTTAGTAAAGAGAATTAACGAGTAATTCCGTCTACTAAAGCGGAGAATAGGGCTAGTTAAGGGTGACCATCTATAACTTTGTCTTAAACATCTACTGAATACGTCGATAAATGCAATATAATTTTTCTTTCCTATCTCAATAGATCGACATACATAGTAAATGTTTAATCCAAAACTATAGGTGGTTGACGGATCTATCGGAACAAAATACAATAACTAAATGTAAAGCACATCACAAAACAGTAATCGACATCCTATATATACATATACACTGATACATGTTTAGTACAATACAATATGAATACAATAAGGTGGTACTCTACCACACCATATACATCAAATCAAATGTAAAAACATCAGAGTATGTGGAAGAAATTAACTGCTCAAGCGAAAGAAGAGATGATATCCAACACCAACTTCAAGCTAAGTCCAATAGATGATACCTGAAACAACTCGGTCTGACCCGAGTATAAATACACGGGACAGTCTAGCTACACAAATCAGTCAATATCGATAATATGAAGCAGAATGGGTATAGTGATACTTCTTCTCGAATGAGGAGAAGGATTAGATAACTCATAGCTCAATACTTAAATAACAAACGCTACCTAAGTGACTAAATACCTCGAAAGAGGTAACTCAAACTCAATACTCAAAATAAAACACAAGTGCCTCATATCATTAGCGATAACCCATAATAAACTCAAATCAACTCATATAAAACTCAAGCAAAACTCAAATGGTTCGATGAACCATTACTCCGAAAAGGAGAAAACTCATCTCAATCACAAATAGAAGTCATGAAAGCAACACAAGACAACTCCATAAGAACGTGAGATCTCAAACTCATAAGTAAGCCAAGGCGGCTAAATCTCACACATACATCTCAATCATAAAACTCATGGAACTCGATATGAATTCAAACTCATAAAATCTCAAATTCAATAAAGAATTCGATGCATGTTCAAAACTCAGAAAATCTTAACACTAATGCACCAAAAACGGCGAATTCAAAACTTAGAAAACCCGGATTGGCCATATCCCTAAATACAATGCCGAAGCAATGCTGCACGTGCTAAACTCAGACGGCCGAAGCCTTAGACAAGGTCGCTAACACCTTCCAAAGCAGTTCGTCCTCATGACAAGGTCGCTGACACCTTTCCAAAGTAGTTCGTCCTCATGACAAGGTCGCTGACACCTTTCCAAAGCTGTTCGTCCTCATGACAAGGTCGCTGACACCTCTCCAAGCCATTTTGTCATCCCTAACAAGGTCGCTAACACCTCCAAAGCAGTTCTGTTAGGTAAACATCGTGAATGTGTCACAAACTCATGGATAGGAACCTGAAAAGTGTTAACGCGTGTCCCATACCACACATTCGCACTTAGCGGTTTACTAGCCGTTAGTCGATGCCACACTAAAAACATCATAAAACTCAGAAAATTATATCTCACCTAGTCTCATTGGCGAGTGATAAAGAGATACCATACTTGTCTCATCACATCGACAAGTGAAAAACACCATGATGGTTTCTCATAAACCATAAATCTCAAAATATGAAATCATAAACTTAAGACTTGCCTTATGTCATTGGCAAGTAAATAAAACATCGTGATGGTTCTCATCGATCAAACTCCTACATAGGAGATCTCAAACCATAATACTTGCCAAATATTGGCCATCTTAAATAGTTCCAATAAATATGAATTATAAAACTCAAAATACGCCATAAAATGGCAAAACATCTCAGAATCATTAAACTCAAATAGCTTCGATCGTACAAGTCCGGAATTAACCGAAGTAGTAAACGCACATGTCCCATACCATGTCTTTTACTAAATCGTTTAATTCTCTTTCTTATACGTTCGAATAGTACAAAAGTGTGTGTTTTATATTTAAAATAGTTTAGTAAAGAAAACAAACTTTTAAAACTTTTTCCCGAAAAGATTAATAAAACCCATATTTGAAATTCTTTTATTATAAGGAATAAATAGTTTTTTTTTAAATAGAAAAATAATTTTAAAATACTATATCATAATAATTTGAAATGTCCATTTATTTCAAAAATTACTTCAAAAATTGTTTAGTGAAAACTATACTCGAAAACAATGAAAAACAAGAAAGATAACTCAAGACCAATAACTTGAGTTCAATACGAATTCAATTTAAATTTAACTAAAAATCAATCCGAATTCTATTTAAATTTGAATTACAAAATTTTCAAATATAGCTAGTCGATAGTCATCATTGCTCTCAAAAATATCAAAAACATCATCAAAACCGGAAGAGAATAAGACTAAAAATGAGCTAATATAATTCTAAGGTCAATGTTCGTTGTTGTTGTCATCTTGTTCTCAGGACAGCAACTTATAACCATAATTTCAACCAAGAAAGCTTAAAAATTCCAGAAAAAATAATGAAAAATCTTGTAGCAGATAATTTAAGCTTTCCGAAACATCTAAAATTATCAAAATCGGATAAGAAACGAAGAAGTTATAGCCAACTTTGTTTCAGCCTTAAGCACAGAGCAAATATTGCTTTTGCTCTCGGGACAACAGTAGAAAAAATGATTTTTGACACAGCATACCTCTAAATTATAGAAAACTCAATACATTAAAGTTGTAGTATATGATTTGTGCTTTCCGAAACATCTGAAATTATGAAAATCGGATAAGAAACGAAGAAGTTATGGCCGATTTAGTTTAAGCCTTAAGCACAGAGCAAATATTGTTTTTGCTCTCGGGACAACAGTAGAAAAATTGGATTTTGAAATAGCAAAACTCTAAATTAAAGAAAACACAATACATGAAATTTGTAGCATATGAATTAAGCTTTCCATAACTTTAAATGATATCAAAATTCGATAAGAAATGCGAAAGTTATGCTTAAATTACTAACAATATTAAGCACAGAAATTTGACAGGGCAGAGACTATTACTCTGTTAAAATTTCGATTTTGACCAAGTAATATTCAAAATATGAGAAAGTAATTAAAATAAAATTTCTTCCTTAGAGAATTATCTTTCTACTGCAAAAAGAATCAACATAATTGGGTTTACCAATCGAAAGTTATGTCCATTTTACTCTCAGGTATTAACTCAAATTTTTTTTTTATATGGCTGAGCTATAACATTAGTTTCAAACTCAATTTCAACCAATTTAACTGCAGAATTTCGAAATATGATTAAAAGAAAACTTGTAGCTAAATGAAATATCTTTCTACCACAAAAAGATTGAGTCAATTTGTATTATTCTACCATATATTATCGTTGTTTTACTGCAGAGAATTTTTTTTAACAAATTTTCAGCAAACAATAACACAATAATCAGACAAGTTTTCAACCAAATTGCATATAATTAAATCGACAATCATTCAAACAATGATGTGCAGTAAACATAGATTTAGATGTGAGTGATTAACTCACCTCTATCCTTTAATTCAACAATCGAGATTATCAATTCAGCCCAAATTTCCAAACTAGCAAACCCTAAACAGAGAAGAAGTTAATAGATTTTCACTATAAATTAGGTTTTGACGGAGATATTGGTTTTGGATTGAAGATTACCTGAGTTTATACTTAAATCCATGTTTCAAAATATCCATTCTTCATTTTATTTTGATTAATAGAGCATAGATTGGGAGAATGAGAAGGATGCCATTATTTTTGAGCTTCAGAAGTTTTTAACTGAGAGGAGAGAAGTGAATGAACGTATAGACTTTTCTCCTCTTTCTCATTCTTTAGTAACATGTTAGGGTTTAATTGTACTAATGGACTTAAGCCCAATAAGTAATTCAACCACTTATTTCATGTTACAATGCATACTAATGATGAAATTTATACTATTTCAAATTCCACTTCTTAAGAATTAAGAAATTCATTACTCGTGATAATAAAAATGTTTTACACCCGATTAAAATATTATTTACATAATTGGAACATATTTATTATAATATTTTCCTATTTAAAGAAAATAGCAAATTTACATTATTAATTACAAAACTCATTGTAATTAACACTATAAATTACACAAAAATCACATTTTTATGTCATAAAATTCTATAACTCATTTCAAATATAATTTTATGCTCAACTTATATTTTTAAACTCAATTCCATCATTTTATTAAATATATCCCATTTTAAAATTCATTACTTCTTTTAAAAAAACTATATATATTAAAAGAAGTAAGAGCAATAATTAACAAAATTATTGCATTACCTCTAAATAAAACACATTTTCCTCATTTATTTATTAAATCAAACCATCTTAATAAAGTTTTCAAAATTCTATTTTCTCATTTTATGCTCAAATATATTGTTTATTCCCAATAAACAATTTAAATTCCTCTTTAATTATTAATTTACACTATTAAATTATAACTATCATTATAATTTAATATTTTCAGGTAATCGCTAAAACCAGGGTTGTTACATACTTGGTCTAACCTGAGCATTACAATAAAGTAACACCCAGGTCAGGCTGGAAACCAGTGTGAGTAAACCCATACAACTTGAAATTCTAAGTTATAAAACTTATTTGGAAACCAGGATAACTCGTTCATCATTACGAGTTCTTATCTTACAAAAGCCAATCACTTATTTCACAACAATATCTCAATGGTATAGTTTACTTAAATTATTCCACTCCAGCCTATTGATTGCACATATCAAATCTATAAAGGATTTTAGATTACTAATCGAAGTGGTTTCGGATATTTGCTGATACCCGACCCCGGTCTCTTTGAATCCAGTGTCATTTTTAATCCAAGTTGTTTAAGTGAATTCAATTCAGTTTTAAATACATGATGTCATATTTACACAGCAATTCATCATCGTAAGATAACCCATAATATCCCAGTTCAACCCAAACACACAGACTAGATATTAATCCAATCATTCAATACAATTCAATCATCCATAAGCAAGATCAATTTATCACCATTTCTAATTAATTAAATTTAATCACCAAATAAATTTGAATTAATTTCTTTTAGATCCTGCTTGATTAACAATAATTAATTATAAACCAATTATTATTTTAATTAATTAATGAAATTAATTAATCATCCCTTAATTATTTCTTAATTAATTATCCTTAAATTATTTAAGTTAATTAATAACCTTCGATTACTTACATTAAGTAATTAACCTTTAATTTCTTAAGACCATATTTAATTACAGATAAACCATTTATCTCAATTAACTGCTTAATTATCATTTAAATATTATTCAAATGAAATGCTTGAAATTAATTTATACGAATTCACTTGATTCCCTTTTTGATTAAGTTCAATACATTTATCTTAAGCACTTACTTAATTACATTCGAAAACATTTAGGGATTTATTTAATTAATTTAATAATTAATCAATACCAAAACAATTTAAATTCAAAGACATTTGACTTTAAACTTAAATTTTTGAAACTTGCTTATAGACTTGATCAATACTTTTATTTGAAAACTTGTTAAATTTAAAAATGTTTTCTTTGAAGACTTGTGTAGAATTTGCTACCTTGCCTTTAAAACTTGATTAATAACTCTGCTTTAGAAATTTGATCAACAATTTACTTGGAAACTTTATTTCCAAACTTGGTTAATATTTACCTTTAAACTTTGTTAATTTATTCATTTCAAAATGCTCGAGACAATCCTAAGCCCAGCCCGGTGAATACCCTTGTCCAACCCGAGCACAACCTACATCTTCTTCCTCCTGTTCTAATTCGTGCCTATTCTCAAACAATACCTCAGCAACCACCACCGATATACGGTGCACCGTGCACATGCACGTATGATCGGAGGTGGTCCAACCTCCACCGCCGCCGCCATGAAGTCGCTAATAAACTCATCGATCTCCATGGCTACCCAGAATTCCCTCAAAAGCCCCAAACCAAAAATTCGATCTCATACCACAAACTAGAAACGACCTGACCTCCTGCTATCGCCTCGACCAACACCCTCTGGCCACCGGAACTTCCCAAAACCCATCGGTGGACTCGCCACGACCCCAACTTCCTTTCTCCAACGATCGGTCCGTATCGATGCTGTCATGAGCTCGTAATCACCGCACAAACATCCACGTCCCATGTAACGACTCGCTATTTTGGACCATTCAAATCGACAATAATACTATACATGTCCGACTTGAATAATTCAAAATACTAAATTGTTAATTTAAATTTGGCAAAAACATATACAGTAAATAAATCAATCACAGAATCATAGATACAGAGTAGTACAATAATACGCAGCGGAATAAATGAATAGTAGTTCATGAAGCTACTATATAACAAAGTTAGAAATAAAATACATCAGAATATCCCAGATACAGTGAAGTCTCCAATGCAATAGATGGCTTCTCTTAACAAATCAACTGGAAGTGCTGAAAGCTAAGCGATAGTTGGATCTCCAAGCGAAGCTCCAAACTCCAAAGGTGAGTCTCAATGTTGTATCACTCAGTCTGACCCGAGCGTAAAGCAAAACACAAAACACTCGGGTCAGGATTAACATTCTTATATCAATAAATCCAACTCAAGTGAAATATCAACTGAAATAAAATTAACTTAGAGGATGTTTGGGATAACCATCCTCTAAGGATCCTGTAACTATCTATAGGGTAGAAATATACACTATGTCACCGTGGTCATCTAAATTTTATTTCTTGTTCAAAAACAAAATATCATTTCACTTCAAATATATTTGTTTTCAAATTTGATCACTTTCACAGTTACGATTCAAATCTACTCCCACCAAAAATTCAAATCTAGTCAAATCTCAATTTATCAATTTAAAATTCAACTCAATTCCTAAATAACCACTTCAATTTTATCGATCTCAAAATTCAGATTTTTAATCACAAAATACCCCTTTATATTTCAATATATTTCAAACTTTAAGTATTCAACGTTTCAAACTAAATTTTATTCAATTTAGTTTTCTGAATAATAATTTCAAATTTTAGTACAACCTAAATTCTCATTTTTAATTCAATTTAGTTTCTAAATAACAATTCAACTATATTGATTTCAAGTACAGATCTGAATCTCAAAATAACCCATTTAAATTCCAATATAGTTCAAAGCTTTAATATTTAAATGTTAAATTTAACGGTTTCATAAAGATCTTGATTAACCTTATTATTATTTAGTCTTGAAATGCTCCCTCATTTGATTCAATATCATTTAAGTAATCTTAAATTACATTTTACTCAATATTTTATTTTAATTTATTTAAACGTGAAATATTCATTAAATCACTTAAATCAAAAATCCAGTTATAAAAATCATACCTTTAGATTTCCCATTTAATAATTTCAAATCGATTTAATTAAATAAATCCTTATTTATATACCATTGTTAATAAATCCAAATTTATCTCCCAATCTTAATTATTCAATTTATTACAGGAAAATCTTTTTGAAATATAGATTTACATAAATACTTAACCATATTATGTGTATTAAATCAGTTCTAATTTAAATCAAATATTACTACTAAATCTATATATAAAATTTCCATCTTAAGAATCAATATTTATTAAACCATATATTTCTTTCCACAATCATTGAAATTATTTCAAAATATTTATATATGGACCAACGGTGTTTATATATATTATCTATCATATGGTCAAGTGCTACGGATATTTATCATTTCAATCCGTCCACTAAATATATACGGGTGGATATCATTTCAACCTGTAATCCCAAATTCAATTAAATGAAAATTGCTTGGGTTTATCATTTCAACCCATAACGATTTTCTCCTATCCAAAAGTCCATTCGGGTATGTATCATTTCAACCCATAGTGAATACTATACTAACAGGGCACTTGCAGAGTGATAACAGATATGATAATAATATAACAACATGCATATATCATCAATAACAGTATAATATAAACAATAGGATATGGTGTCATATCCCACAAGTGAACAGTTATAGATAATAGCATAAATACAACAATTTAAATAACTACAGCAGCATACTTCAATTGTTGTTTCAATTGAAATCAAATTTAATAAATATAAGAACGTTAATCGTGTGTGATTGCTCACCTTTCGAGGCTAAAAAGAATAGACAATGAAGTTTAGTTACGAATTCCAAAGCAACGCTAGATAGACACGATTCGACGAAGAAAACAGGCACGACGAACAAAGCTGATAAATGGAAGAGGAAAAAAATTGAATTCAAATTAGAACTAGATCGATGAAGATGAATGATATAAGTGACTTACAATTATATATATAATTATATATAACTATTTACATATATAAAACATATTCTAAATTTAATATACATACATTTCAAATCATTGTTTTTAAACCATACACATATACAAAAAAAAATCAAACATATATGCAATATATATGTTGAAATAATACTTATTAAAATAAAAACTTATATATAATGTATGTTCATTGCAACATATCAACTGCCACGTATATAACTTTTAAACTTTATCTTATAAAATATAAACTGTATAAACTTTTATAACTTAATAAACTTTATATTATAAATATACTATATACACTTAAAACCTGCGCATGTGATACTTATATTATATAATAATATAACCATTACGACATAAACCGCTTAGACATGCTTAAAATTTACTTTCAAAACCGTTATAAATACCATATACTTACCGACCAAATGTATAAACTCGAATGCTTAGATATATATATATGGTTTTCGTTCTTTTTCTCACTTACCTATTTTGTTGTTTCCAGTACATTGCATTAAGAAAAAGTAATATATAACAAAACCAACAAAACCCCAAAAAAATTCAAATAAGAAGAAAAAAAGTATATATATTTTTAAATCACCTTATATTATTTCATTTAATAACATGGTACGAATAGCTTCACTTAAATCAAATTCACGTTTAAAATATTATATAAGAAAAACAAAATACTAAGCTTAATCAATTAGATCAAAAGGCATCTTTACATACAGCTGCCGAAAAAAGGAAAATTTTATTTTATAAACTAATATAACAGCATATATACATATATACACAAATACATTTATATATATATATATATATATAAAAGAATAACTTTGACATCTATATATAAACCATATAATAGACGCTGCAAAATTTGTATAATATATTATTAAACTGGAAACAGGGAAACCCAAGATAATATAACCCATGTAACAAATTCACTGATATATATATATATGCTAACAGACAGAAGTACTATACCTAATATATGCAAACGTATGCAAGCTAGTGGTGAGGAGTGTCTGATGGGTGATGGCGATAGGGGTATGCGGTTATGGCCTTGAAGAGGCGATGTAACAACTTGGGAAAGAAAGAAAATAGGCTTCAGGGAGGAAGAGGAAACAACGGTAGGTTTAAACCCAAAGTTATAAAGGAAGAGGAAAAACGATTTGCACAATTTAAGGTGAGCTTTGAATTTTTTATAAATACAAAACGTATCTAAGTTTATACGTTTATAACTTTCCAGCTGTAGTGTATATATATAATGAACGGTCATAATGAAAGAAGTGGAAACATGGAGCGTAGGAAAGGAAGGTTAGAAAAACAAAATTTTCACCCTTAATTCCAGAGATTAATAAGGTAACGTACCTCTTTAATGAAATGTACAGCAACGGTCACAAGCTAAAATTTAGCTGAAAGTTTAAAGAAATGAGGGGAAGATGGGTTTTTAAATTAATCACTTCCCAGAATTAATATGTCAATGAAAAAGGAAAGGAGATGAATCAGGAAAATGTATTATAACTTATATATAACTATTAAACGGATAGAGGGAAGAAAAGGTGAGCAGGTGAGTAAAAGTGGAAATTGATTTATAAGCGAAATGGAATGTGAGCTGTTGCCTAGGAAGAAAATGGAACAGTTTAAAAATTAAAGACAATGGACTGCTGAAATTAAATGAGTATAAAACGTGTAAAAGTTATATACCGAAACGGCTATAAATTTCAATTATTATTATAAAACGGGGAACAACGAAAGGCAAGGACGATGATTTCAAAATTTATTAATGGCTAGGAATGGGGAAGTCTATCTGTGAATTGGAAAAATTATTAAGCAATTGAAATTTTACGGTAGAAAAAGTAACAGCTACACACTGTTTTAGAAACAATCAAAACAATTAATAGCTTGATTGGACAACAAGAATAAATATGGAAGGACGCGTTATAAAGGCAAAATGAACCGTTTGAAAATAAATAAAAGAATTGATGGCAAATAAAACAGCTGTGCCTTGAATTTCCCAAAATAAATTATTTTATGAACATCAATTATTATTGACTTAAATTGAACAGAATCACACCCTAAAATATACTTGCTTAATTTTTGATGAAAATTTATCATTTTCCACATTTAACTATACGTAATCCAAATGTAAAATTTTATTTCAAAATATTATTATTTAAAATTTCTCAAAAATCAAATTAAATACGCTAAATAAAACCATTAAAAATTAACAAAATTTTAGGGGTCGTTACACTCTCCCCCACTCAAACTTTTCGTCCCCGAAAAGGAAGAAGGTAGGAGAATAGAAACAACCAGAAAGATAAATAGATTGAAAGATAAGGATAAACAATTAATTTAAGACCATATAAATTTTTCTAGAAATATTCATTTGAAAACTTCATTTGCAGTTCAATTATCTTTAATACTTTAAAACTTTTCAAAACCCATTTGTAAAATTTCCTGCTTCCCTTATAAATAACATTTATATGTTTAAATAACACCTTTATAAATATATATGAAAACTATTTGGAACAGTTATTCACATCCTTGATTATATTTTCAAGGAAGTTATTTGACAACATTAAATCCATAGTTTATAAATTTACTAATTTATCTTAAGACACTTTCAACATTATAGATAATTAATACTCATTTCTTAAATATGTTATATTAAATTAATAACTTCTGAAATATTAATGACACTAATGATTTACTATTAAACCATGTAGTATATAAATAAACAATATTTTAAAGATTATATTCAAAATGGAAAGGAGGGTAGATTCGGAAAAACGGAATATAGGTGAATAAATAAGGCTGAGCAGATAAGGTAGGTTCAAAGGGATAGCATTGGGCTCGAATAATTAAATCAAACCATAAATTTTTAATCTCAAATATTAATACAAAATTTCTTTGTTGGAAATACCTTTATAATAAAATACTTTTATATCGAAACGAATTTTTCCTTTCAAAAATACTTTTATAACTCGATGTTTCAACAAGTTTATGCTCGTTCTTGCAGACTCTGGTCATGCGTTGATCAGGCGCAAAGCTAGAATTCTTCAAGTACTTAGTAGACCTGTTTCAACACCCAGTGAAAATACTTGAAAAACCTTTAAAAAAAACAGATATGGAAAGTACAATCCAAACAAAACAATCAAACCAAAACCTTTGTCCAACCATGGTTCACAGATACATAATGGTTGCGCCTGGATCCCTCAGGAAACAATCCGTATCTGTAAGCTTTCTCAGCCCTGCGAGTTACGCCATGATGACTAGTAGGGTGCAGGATACACAATGGTTATGCCTGGGTCCCCCAGGAAACAATCCGTACCCCTAGACTGTCTCAGCCGGGCAGTTTCGCTACTAATGCGACCTACACAGATTGTAGGATACACAATGGTTACGCCTGGGTCCCCCAGGAAACAATATGTACCCCTAGGCCAGTCTCGGCCAGGCAGTTGCGCTATGCAGTCGCAAGAAAAAAAAACCATGGGTTATGCCACGGTGGGACACTCGAGTATCACATCCGGAAAACCAAAAATCAAAGAGAATAATATCGATCGAATGAATCCACAATGTGGCCACAAAGCGGATATCAAGCAGAAGGCACTTTCCATATCTTTACTTCGAAAAAATATATCATATAGTACCTTTCCAAATACTTTCAAATATCATACTTATATAAACTCCATTATATATAGGATTCCTTTTCCAAATCGAATACTTTCCAAATCAATAGTATATCAAATCATACTTATATAGACTTCGATTACAAAAAAAATCACTTTCCAAATTGAGTATCTTTCAAATCAATAGATTTCAAATCAACTTCATACTTATACAAATCCATTTTATATAAGTTCGACCACTCCCAAATCAAGTACTTAATAATATAAGGTTCTCAATTTCAAATCATTTCAATATCAATTTAGTTTCAAAGTTTCTTAAACAATAGGTTTAGAAAATAATCCAAATTTCCAAATCAAATAAATTTAGGTCAAACAAATTCATTTCCAAAATCACCATATAAGTACTGGTTTTAATTCCTATCAAATTTCAAAACCAAATATTTTCTCTAAATAAATTATACTCAAAATGGTTTTCAAATTTATAATTATCCCTTTCAAACCCTTAAACTATTTATTTCTATTTGAAATATTCAATTTACCTTTCTGAAAACCATTATTTAAAGCTAATTTTTTTTAAACATTTCAAAACAAAATTCCATATTTGTATAATTCAAAATATTCATATTCATTTACTTAACAAAAGGTTTCAAACTTAAACATACAAAACTAAACTTATATGCTTTATCAAATATTTTATCCTCTTCGAAATTTCTTAGCTTTGAAAATTTAACCTCGATTGGGAAGTGTTCGAACATTAAAAATAGTTAGGGAAATCAAATTTCCAATTTAAGAGTCGAAAATTAACAATAAATCAATAAATCAATTTCAATAGGTAGGATTATACCAAATTAAATCCGAAACTCGAGGGCTGAACACCGGTCTCACTTTAAATTGTTTCAAATATATACATATATCTTTCGAAAGTATCAAATTATACATCGGAATTTGAAATCAACAATGGTTTTACAAAATCACTCGCATAGCGAAGCTATTAAAGTGGCCTCTTCCCCACTCTGAAACTCGAAAATCAATGTCAATGATGCGTGCACTGATCACCGAAATTATTTCCCAGCGACAAAATGAGTTCTGGACTTCTATTTTCTTGAAACTTCATTGAGATTTCTTCTAAATCGTTGGAATTTATTTGAACTCTTTTGAAATATTTCTTATCCAGAAAATACTTTTAAATCGCATTATTTTTATATATTTTTGAAATCTCAAAACCACATTTCAAAATACCGGAATTCAATTTCTCGAAATTCAAATTCAAAACCCTTCAGTTATAAATTATTTATATAATCGAACTTCTTATAAATTTTAAAAATTTCATATCCTTTCAAAATTTCGGACTTTCGTTTATAAAAGATATATAATCCTTATCGAAAATATTTTCACTTTTATATATAGAATAAAATCATAGTTACCCAAATAAAAATTTCGGTATATAAAAAAAATTCAAAATACAAACAAAACCCGATTTACAAAGGATGATTCGATAATGGACTTCGAAACAAAGATAGATATTTAAATTAGAGGAACTCTAATCAATAGAACCCTGATTCGAAGATAGACTCGATCGAAGATGAGATAATTGAATTACAAAAAAGATTATGGATATAAATCACGGGCGACCTTAACCAGGTCAACCGTGACTTCATGAATATGATTGATGTGGAATTCCAAGGCAAATCGACATTTGATCGCCAGATATAGAATTCGGCATAACTAGAGATAACAGCATCTGAACCGAGGATATATAAACCTTCGGTGAATCAATGCCGGTTGTAAAGGAGTTTTCAACCCCTTTACAAAACATTCAGTGGAGTTATGTAATACTCCAGAATCAAACGAATATAAATAGAAGAGACAAGAATGAATTTTGAAACCGAGGGTCATTCCAAAATTCAAAGTAAATCGAGTCAAAAAGGAAGAGATTCAACTCGAACGAAAGTGATTCTGTAAATAAATTTACCATATATGCTAAGTTTTTCCTAGAGCCTCGCTCTGATACCAACTGTAACGACTCACTATTTTAGACCATTCAAATCGACAATAAAATTATACATGTCCGACTTGAATAATTCAAAATACCGAATTGTTAATTTAAATTTGGCAAAAACATATACAGTAAATAAATCAATCACAGAATCACAGATATAGAGTAGTACAATAATACGCAGCAGAATAAATGAATAGTAGTTCATGAAGCTACTATATAACAAAGTTAGAAATAAAATACATCAGAATATCCCAGATATAGTGAAGTATCCAATGCAACAGATGACTTCTCTTAACGAATCAACTGGAAGTGCTGAAAGCTAAGCGATAGCTGGATCTCCAAGCGAAGCTCCAAACTCCAAAGGTGAGTCTCAATGTTGTATCACTCAGTCTGACCCGAGCGTAAAGCAAAACACAAAACACTCGAGTCAGGATTAACATTCTTGTATCAATAAATCCAACTCAAGTGAAATATCAACTGAAATAAAATTAACTTAGATGATGTTTGGGATAACCATCCTCTAAGGATCCCTAGAACTATCTATATGGTAGAAATATACACTATGTCACCGTGGTCATCTAAATTTTATTTATTATTCAAAAAAAATTATCATTTCACTTCAAATATATTTGTTTTAAAATTTGATCACTTTCACAGTTACGATTCAAATCTACTCCAATCAAAAATTCAAATCTAGTCAAATTTCAATTTATCAATTTAAAATTCAACTCAATTCCTTAATGACCACTTCAATTTCATCGATCTCAAAATTCGGATTTGTAATCATAAAATACCCTTTATATTTCAATATATTTCAAACTTTAAGTATTCAACGTTTCAAACTAAATTTTATTCAATTTAGTTTTCTAAATAATAATTTCAAATTTTAGTTCAACCTAAATTCTCATTTTTAATTCAAGTTAGTTCTAAATAATAATTTAACTATATTGATTTCAAGTACAGATCTGAATCTCAAAATAATCCGTTTAAATTCCAATATAGTTCAAAGCTTTAATATTTAAATGTTAAATTTAACGGTTTCATAAAGATTTCGATTAACTTCATTATTATTTAGTCTTGAAATTCTCCCTCATTTGATTCAATATCATTTAAGTAATCTTAAATTACATTTTACTCAATATTTTATTTTAATTTATTTAAACGTGAAATATTCATTAAATCACTTAAATCAAAAATCCAGTTATAAAAATCATACCTTTAAATTTCCCATTTAATAATTTCCAATCGATTTAATTAAATAAATCCTTATTTAAATACCATTTTTAATAAATCCAAATTTATCTCCCAATCTTAATTATTCAATTTATTACAAGAAAATCTTTTTGAAATATAGATTTACATAAATACTTAACCATATTATGTGTATTAAATCAATTTTAATTTAAATCAAATATTACCACTAAATCTATATATAAAATTTCCATCTTAAGAATCAATATTTATTAAACCATGTATTTCTTTCCATAATCATAGAAATTATTTCAAAATATTTATATATGGACCAACGGTGTCTGTATATATTTTCTATCATATGGTCAAGTGCTACGGATATTTATCATTTTAATCCGTCCACTAAATATATACGGGTGGATATCATTTCAACCCGTAATCCCAAATTCAATTAAATGAAAATCGCTTGGGTTTATCATTTCAACCCATAACGATTTTCTCCTATCCTAAAGTCCGTTCGGGTATGTATCATTTCAACTCATAGTGAATACTATACTAATAGGGCACTTGCAGAGTGATAACAGATATGATAATAATATAACAACATGCATATATCATCAATAACAGTATAATATAAACAATAGGATATGGTGTCATATCCTACAAGTGAACAGTTATAGATAATAGCATAAATATAATAATTTAAATAACTACAGCAACATACTTCAATTGTTGTTTCAATTGAAATCAAATTTAATAAATATAAGAACGTTAATCGTGTGTGATTGCTCACCTTTCGAGGCTAAAGAGAATAAACAATGAAGGTTAGTTATGAATTCCAAAGTAACGCTAGATAGACACGATTCGACGAAGAAAACAGGCACGATGAACAAAGCTGATAAGTGGAAGAGAAAAAAATTGAATTCAAATTAGAACTAGATCGATGAAGATGAATGATATAAGTGACTTACAATTATATATATAATTATATATAACTATTTACGTATATAAAACATATTCTAAATTTAATATACATACATTTCAAATTATTGTTTTTAAACCAAACACATATACAAAAAAAAATCAAACATATATGCAATATATATGTTGAAATAATGCTTATTAAAATAAAAACTTATATATAATGTATGTTCATTGCAACATATCAACTGCCGCGTATATAACTTTTAAACTTTATCTTATAAAATATAAACTGTATAAACTTTTATAACTTAATAAACCTTATATTATAAATATACTATATACACTTAAAACCTGCGCATGTGATACTTATATTTAAATAATAATATAACCATTATGACATAAACCGCTTAGACATGCTTAAAATTTACTTTCAAAACCGTTATAAATACCATATACTTACCGACCAAATGTATAAACTCGAATGCTTAGATATATATATGGTTTTCGTTCTTTTTCTCACTTACCTATTTTATTGTTTCCAGTACATTGCATTAAGAAAGAGTAATATATAACAAAACCAACAAAACCACAAAAAGATTCAAAAAAAAAGAAAAAAAAAGTATATATATTTTTAAATCACCTTATATTATTTCATTTAATAACATGATACGAACAACTTCACTTAAATCAAATTCACGTTTAACATATTATATAAAAAAAACAAAATACTAAGCTTAAACAAATTAGATCAAAAAGCATCTTTACATACAGCTGCCGAAAAAAGGAAAATTTTATTTTATAAACTAATATAACAGCATATATACATATATACACAAATACATTTATATATATAAAAGAATAACTTTGACATATATATGTAAACCATATAATTGACGCTGCAAAATTTGTATAATATATTATTAAACTGGAAACAGGGAAACCCAAGATAATATAACCCATGTAACAAATTCACTGATATATATATATATATATATATATATGTGTGTGTGTGTGTGTGTGTGTGTGTGTGTGTGTGTGTGTGTGTGTGTGTGTGTGTGCTAACAGACAGAAGTACTATACCTAATATATGCGAACGTATGCAAGCTAGTGGTGACGAGTGTCTGATGGGTGATGGCGATAGGGATATGCGGTTATGGCCTTGAAGAGGCGCTGTAACAACTTGGGAAAGAAAGAAAATAGGCTTCAGGGAGGAAGGGGAAGCAACAGTAGGTATAAACCCAAAGTTATAAAGGCAGAGGAAAAACGCTTTGCACAATTTAAGGTGAGCTTTAAATTTTTAATAAATATAAAACATATCTAAGTTTATACGTTTATAACTTTCCAGTTGTAGTGTATGTATATATGTAACGAATGGTCATAATGAAAGAAGTGGAAACAGGGAGCATAGGAAAGGAAGGTTAGAAAAATAAAATTTTCACCCTTAAATTCCGGAGATTAATAAGGTAACGTACCTCTTTAATGAAATGTACAACAACGGTCACAAGCTAAAATTTAGCTAAAAGTTTAAAGAAATGAGGGGAAGATGGGCTTTTAAATTAATCACTTCCCAGAATTAATATGTCAATGAAAAAGGAAAGGAGATGAATCAAGGAAACGTATTATAACTTATATATAACTATTAAACAGATAGATGGAAGAAAAGGTGAGCAGGTGAATAAAAGTGGAAACTGATTTATAAGCGAAATGGAATGTGAGCTGTTGCCTAGGAAGAAAATGGAACAGTTCAAAAATTAAAGACAATGGACTGCTGAAATTAAATGAGTATAAAACGTGTAAAAGTTATATACTGAAACGGCTATAAATTTCAATTATTATTATAAAACGGGGAATAACAAAAGGCAAGGACGATGATTTCAAAGTTTATTAATGGCTAGGATTGGGGAAGTCTATCTGTGAATTGGAAAAATTATTAAGCAATTGAAATTCTACGGTAGAAAAAGTAACAGCTACACAATGTTTTAGAAACAATCAAAGCAATTAATAGCTTGATTGGTCAGCAAGAATAAATATGGAAGGACACGTTATAAAGGCAAAATGAACCATTTGAAAATAAATAAAAGAAATGGTGGTAAACAAAACAGTTGTGCCTTGAATTTCTCAAAATAAATTATTTTATGAACATCAATTATTACTGACTTAAATTGAACAGAATCACACCCTAAAATATACTTCCTTAATTTTTGATGAAAATTTATCATTTGCCACATTTAACTATACGTAATCCAAATGTAAAATTTTATTTCAAAATATTATTATTTAAAATTTCTCAAAAATCAAATTAAATACGCTAAATAAAACCATTAAAAATTAACAAAATTTTACGGGTCGTTGTATTCCAACCAAGGCCTAAAACCATAAAATGGCCTCGCCGTACCACTATGACGACTGAGAAAATGAACTCCCATTTTCCCACGAACATTGACCAACATGCGACCTCCGGCCAAAACCCCGAGGCGCCAAAACATCACGATCGCCGGAAATTGGCAATTTCCCCATTTTCGACCATCTTAAAAATTCTCCGCGAATTCAAGCTTAAATTTTGGATATTACCACTAAAATTTAGCATTTCCAAGTACAAATCCAATTATATGATCAATACATGAAATCTGGTTAATTGATTTTCTGGCTAAAGTTGTTCATCACTGTTATTTCTGGTTTTTGAAATAAACTCTCAATATTATCACTTGAAACGGTTTTTAAAAATCGAATCAGGTAAATTCTAACATTTTTCATGTACAGATCCTAACCTGTGTTGATTTATATGAAAAAGAATTTACTTTGATTGAATTTTAGGTCAGTAAATTAAGAACAGATATTTACATTAACATACATAAACATGCAAATGATTCACACAATAATCCAATTATATCCTCAGGCAAAAGTCATCTATATTTTCATGCATAACATATTACTACCAGATTCATCACATACAAAGTAAATAATGATGAATTTAACCTTTAAAGTTTAAGTTTACTCACCTTTATATAGCTTGAACAGAAAACAGATCTTGAAATTTGAAAACTGCATTGGTACATATTTTTGAAGCTGCATATTTGATCCACTTTGTTGATTTTTTTTGAACTGTGCTTAGCTTGATTCAGATTGAAACTTGAAAGAGTTTTGGTTGTTGAGATGTTTGTTGTTCTATTATTTTGATTCTGGTTTTATCTTTTAATTTCCTATTTTAAGTTTCAGGTTTTCAGATTTTTGAAACACATGAAAAAGAACAAAAGCATAAATGTGTTTATATATAACTTTGTTTTCCTTTATTTATTAAATTTGAAAATAAAAGAAACAAATGACTCTTGTATTTTTGCATGTTATTATTCTTACGAATGTTAAATTGATGATAAAATTAACTTACACTTGTAAATATATATGTCTTTATGTCTTTTATATGTTTTAATATTTTGTATTATATATCATTTAGTTTTGTATTTATACTATATATATATATATATACACATTTTATTTATTTAGTTTTATGTGTTTTAATGTTAATATATATTTACAAACTATATTTATATCTTGTATAAATTTAAAAGAAGTATTTAAACTTTTTATTAAATCTTTTTCAACTAATGCTATTATATCCTTAAATAAATAAATATTTACCTATAAACCTTTTAAATCCAATTTATTTTTAAGATTTTTTTTTTTTGAATTTCAAATCCAAATCCCATTTACAATCTACTTATAAATATATATACATAAACAAATACATATTTTATTTGTTTTTGAAAAGATAAATTTTGCCAATTTAAATAATTATATCAGGAGATTATCAATTTAATATTTATATCCAGATATTATTAATTATCAGAATTTTATTGGTTCAATTTATACATCAGTATTTTCAATGGTAAAAGTCTGTAAATTTCCAATTATCAAATGCCCAAAAAATTCAAGTTATCACAGAAACCTTTCGAATGCAGTAAGGTAATATTTATTATCTCTTAGAAGCATAGCTTTAAAACCATTGAAAGTACCCCTTTCAAAACCTTTAGAAGTATCCCTTTCGAAATCATTGAAAGTTCCTCTTTCGAAACCTTTGGAAGTATCCCTTCCGAAATCGTTGAAAGTCCCCCCTTCGAAACCACTAGACTTATGATTAAAAATATCATTTGGGTCAAAGTGAATCTAAACAAAAGTATCTCATTTGAAACCATCTTTTATCATAAAAAAATATTGGGGAAAACTTGATGGCGTCGGCACCATCCCTTTCGAAAGCTTCAAATCATTTAAACAAAACATCGAAGGATAGCATCGAAACCCCCTTTCGAAGCCATTGCCTTCAAAACCTATGGACCCTTTTCGAAGCATTTAGGAAATGGCTTAAAACATCTTTAAAACAAAAATACCCTTCAAAGGCATTGATGACTTCAATATATTAGAAAGGCAAAAGAATGGCAGCAGAGCTTCGACTAGGTCGGAATCTCTTCTTTCAAAATCATTATTTCATAAGTAGAGAAACCAATTCGAAAGCTTATTCTTTATAACATAAGATGGAAACCCCTTTGAAAGCCTTTAGAAAACCTCTTTCGAAAACATATGCTTCGACTCCTTCGAAAGCTTTAGTAAAACAAAGGCAGGTGCTTCACTTTTTAAAACAAACAAAGGTATCTACCCCTTCGAAAGCAATGTTTTCAACACCATACCTTCCGCCTTTCCTCTAATCCACTATGTACCATCTATGTGATACCTTGTGTATTGGTTTTAGCTTAGTGGAGTTTCGACTTGATTATAGGCGGAAGCTTTGAGTCAAAAGATATTTCTATTAATGGCAGAACCTGCTTTTCTGGGGAAAAGCTGATTAATGCCAATTAAATCAAATTTTATCTAACTAACCTGCCACGTGTAAACATATGATTAGTCGCCTTAACTTTTTAAATTCTTTACCAAAGTAACTGCTGCTTAATTCCATATCTAAATCAGGGTTAATTTAGCAAATAAGCCCTTCTATTAAACAAAACCAATATTGCAAATAAGACCTTCTTCTGAGATAATTTAATTTGCATAGCAAATCACTTAAGAAAAATCCTCAAAAATTCTAGAAATTCAATTTAATCAGGTTATCTAACATATCAAAATTCCAGACCCAATTTCTCAATATAATTTCTAAAATAAAGTTATATATCCAATTAATCATATTTTCCTTTGAAAATTCATAGTAATCTTAGCTTGGAAAATTATCAAAATTAAAACCCAACTCCAAATACATAACATAAAATTTTTCTATAGCATTTAAAACATTAATATCAATCGATTTTGCCCTAAAACCGTATAAAACCTCATTTAAACAATCTTGTTTAAATTAAACAAATTATAATTCAAGCATATCATCATCCAAATCATGATAAATACGAATTTAATCTTAAATCCGAAAACATATAATTATAAAGCAAAATAGAGATGGTATACATTATTATTCACCTTGATTAAGATAAGAAGATTGGATTGAGATTAAGATTTATTCGCTTGTTTAATTCCTTAACTTGATTTGAATTCTCTTCTCTTTTTTTCCTAGCTATGGTCGACTCCATCTTCATTTACGTTTGTGTTTTTTTTATTTTCAACATAACATAAATGGGAAATGAAATGGTAAGGAACGAGAATATATAAGGATAAGGGGCTATGTACGGCTAATTCCTATTATACCCTTATGTAGATTAATTAACTTAAAAACCATTCTTTAGCCCATTTAATTAGTTCATTGAACACGACCTTAATTAGATTTATTCAAACCTCAATCCCCTTATAACTAAACATTTACATTATTCTATTTAATTTATCAAATTAAATCTCCTAAATAATGTTATAAAAAATTAAGGGTGCTACATCGGTCTTGGCCATAGGAGTTGGTGGCTGGCGTGCACCGGCCAGTGGTGGCGTGCAAAGAAGCGGGTCAGCTTGGGTTTGAGCAAGGGGGATTGGGGTTTAAACATGATTAGAGAGGGTAATTAATTAATTGCCTAAATATTTAAGTGATTAATTCATTAATTATGAAATGTTCATTAATCCATATCTTGCTCATACGAGATCGAATTCAGACACGATCTTTTGCGTTGCACTCGTGGGGTTATTATCTATGCACTAGAGCCGAAATTGTTGAAAATTGAGCTGCTGAAAGTTTATGCTAAAATCGACTATAGGGAACACGAAAGCGTTAGCAGGAATTTTGGAAAATTTACTCACCTATAAATAAACTATATGATATCTGTGTCGCTATAGGTTATTATTGAATGTTTGGATGATAGTTAATATATTGTTGTTTGATTGTTTGTTTGGATTTGATTCTTACTTGGAAGCAAATGGCATAAATAACCATTGTTTTGTAGAGAAAAAAAACAAGAGGAAGTCAAAGTGTATACGTAGCAAATAGATCGCTATGGTGCACTTTGAAATACACATACATACGTGTGATTTATTAGGTATTTTTGTGGGAGGCTCTAAAGGGTTCCTCGCAGCTATTGATTTACTTGTATTCTTATGTTGCTAATATTGATATTTGGTTGAAATATTTGTGACATATAGTTTGATTTGTGTGAGTGTTGTTATAGCAATTATCGCTATACCGACATTTATGAAATATCATCTTCGTAAAATTTTGTGTGCATTGAAATTGTGCTTGTATTCTTAAAATATAAATATTTGGTCGTGGTTTTGCACTTTGTAAGTTGTCTGAACTATATTTTCAAGTATTTTTTAGAATCTTGATAAGTATTGTTTAAATTTGATAAATGGAGCTATAAATTCGATTAATTATCTTTTGGGGTAATTAGTGTTATTTTAGATTTATAAAAATGATTATAAATTTGATTAATTTTCTTCCAGGATAATTAAAATTGCTTTAAACTTGATTTTTCTTCTTCGATTCTTTTAGTAAACTTTTATAACATATATTAAAGTATTTTAAAAGTTTTTTATGATTTAATGCAAATTATCGAAGAAGAAGTTTTATTTTGAAATAAGGAAAGGAAATGGTTTTGAGATTTTAATATATATTAAACTTGAGATTTTCCAAGATAATTGAAATTAATATTTTCAAACCTATATTTCAAGTATCTTTGGAGTTTATTAAAAGTGAAAGAAAGGCATGGATTACAACACCGTTGTTGTAATAAATGTTCTCTGAGAATTGAGAAAGAATTCATGGATTATAACACTTCTATTATAATAAATGGTTATGTAAAGGTATTAAGAAAACTTACTACTTGACTATGTATTGTTATTCTTAAATCTTTAGAGGAATTTGTTTAAATATAATAATTTGATTTATAAATGATATTTTACAAATGAAAAGGTCTTTAAAAAGATTGTTCTAAAAATAAAGCTAAGTGTAACTGGTTTTGGGGTTTAAGGTGAACAATGTTTTAATGACATTTTTTTAACTCTTCTTTTTAATACACTTAATAATATAATTAGCTCCTTAAAGGAACATTTTAAAGAGTGTTTCTAGAATGTTTTACAAATATCGGCGATGTGAAAATCAAGCACAAGTGTGAGTCAGATGATTTAAAAGTTTGATTCGTTTATTTAAAATATTTAGTCTTATACTTAACATTAAACATTAAGGAAACTGTTGTTATTCTTAAAGTTAAGAATGTATGTCGAGTCAAGGTAGGAAGCAACACTGCTCTAGCTTGTCCGGCTTTATTATTTACCCCTGGGTAGTACTAGTTTGTGATCGATGAGTTATGATAAGTGTAAGAGATTTAATTTTCATATACGATCATTTTTTTATTCTTGATCATTGATTTATTAACTATCGATTCTACTATCTTCTTTGTATTTTGTCAATTTAAGAAATTTTTTTGCTCATTTGGGCATTGATATCCTTTATTGGAAATGACTAGGTAAAGAGCAAGTATGGGTCAAGCTATGTGTGGTTGCTCCCATTAGGCTATTTTCACATCTACTCTAGATTGGTTTTGGTGGTATGTGCACGGAGATGTGAAATACTAGGTAAGGTTGGCGGGGTCCGGTTTGGAGGTTTCTGAGTGCATTCATACATCTACAGTATAATTTCTAGAGGTATACTTTCGGTAAAGAGAGCGCATCCTTTTAGTCATTATTGGAAAAATTCCTTCTCCTTGGTCAATTCAAATCTTTGAATTATTTTCTTAATTGCATCGAGATGTGCCATGTGCTCTTCTTTATGTTTAATTATTTTTGTCTATTCTTTAAGTTTAGATTTTCATCTTGATTGTACCTATTCTTTCAAGTTTGATTTTGTTCTGACTTTTTTTCACTCTTTCATGTATGGATGTTGTTCCTATGAGGTAAAACCCTTTCCATGTTTAGCGACATGGTCTCATATTTTGGTTTTCTAGACTGATCTATGTGTTATTTTATTATAACATTTGAGGCAGACCGAGTATTTTTCTATGTTGTCATTGGTTGGGAATGGAGTTCATGGAGAGATATGGAAGTTTACCTATCATAGTATCTCTATTTTTTGTTGTACTACAAAGTATACCCATCAGCAATTGTAAGGTTAGGAAGTTATAACTGTCCAACCTGATGAGGTTAGTTTTTAATTCTGATATACTATGTATCTTAAAGTGACAGTTCACTGTCTTTATTATATTATATGTTGTCATTCTGCTGTGAGATTCTATTTCCCCATGTCCTTTTAATTTTAATTTTACCATAACAGTCTGCCCTTCCAGCACTTAGATGCTCGGCATTCGAATACCATGGATGTATTAAGTGCCATCTTTCGTGGGTTGAAAAGGTAGGTCGTTATAATATATTTGATACGTTGGAAAATATTATGTATATGCTAAGAGATGAGCTAGGAATATTTTAAGATTTGTTGTAACAACCTGCATATTTTACGATTATATATTTAGATGTTTTATTTAAATATAGCATCGTTAGTTGAATTAAAGTCTAAAATATGACTTTTTGTAAACAGCCGAATCAGGAATCGAAACCACTTTCATTGAGTTCCAAATGATGTTTACAACTTGTTTAGTATAAACATTGATATGTCTGGGGTTGATTAGGATTTTGGTATTTTCATTTGGGTCTTGGGTTGTGTTCTAGCCCACTAACCCAACAAGATAACCCAAACTTCTCTACCAAATACCCTAACTCCACTTCTCTTCACTCATTCCTTTCATAATTTCCTAACACTCTTAAGCAACAGGAAAAATAGGGGAAAAGAAAGTAAATTAAAATTCCTAAGCCCTAGCTTTTCTTAGGAATTCAAACTCAAGTTATAAATCAAAGAGAGGCTTAGATAAGCATCCTCTTCATCTTCTCCATCTCAATTCCTCTTCAATTCTTGATTTTTCATATAACCTAACTTAGGAAAAACTTTGCATTTGAACCTAGATTGAAGGTTCTTGAAGTGAAATTGAAGAGAGATTGATCTTGCTTTGTTTTAGGGCTTCTTATTCCTTATTTTTGAGCTTAAAGATGAGTTCTTGAACTCACATCTATGTCTGTAGCTTTCATTGTTGTTAGGTATGAATTCCTAACATCTGTTTCATGTTCAGTTGCTTTTGAATTGAATTGGTTTGGTGAATTTTCCAATTTTGGTGTTTTGAAGTCAGAATCTATGAAAATCCTGCTATGGATGTTTGGACATGTTGTTTGGAATGTATTGAAGAGATTATAGGGCTGGGTTGTCGCTTGGCATAAATCCCTAACCAGCGTCGCTCATTCGATCGCTTCCAAGTTGATTTGGTCATCGATGGCCTAGGCAAATTTTGCCCTGAGCTTCAGCTCAAACGTCTGAGAAAACACTCAGACGTCTAAGGCATAGGAATAAAAATTCCAGACCTACAACTCAGGCTTCTGAGGTTATTCCCAAACATCTAAGCGATTTGGAAGAAAATTTCCAGAACTTCAGCTCAGATGTCTGGGAAAATCACCATACATCGGGCGCAGTTAAATTCAACCAATTTGCCTATTTTTATATGGGTGTCCGTTTTAATCGATTTTTGATGATCTGAATGGTTATTGTCATTCATTACCGACTTTGATGATTTCTTTTCTGGATTTTTGGGAATATCCATTTGATTAGATTTGATATCGATTTTTATCGTTTTAATTCACGTCGTCGAATGTGGATTTTGGTGATTGATTGTTTTTACAATCGTTTCTGTTATTTGTCACTTTAAAATACAAAGGTTTCTATACTAGTAGTAAATACTCAAAATCTTTCACAAAAATGATTCCAACATTTACTTTTAATACAAAGCTCGCTTTTAAAACCGTTTTCCAATCTATTAGTATATACAAACCTTTACCTCATTCGTATGAGAAATCCAATTAAGCAACTTAGCAAAACAATTGGTATGAAACGCTTGCGTTTACTTTGTCGGTTAATTCTTAGACTTGTTCGTTTGAAATCTTGTGACAATTTTCGAGAGGAAATCTACAATTTGTTCGTAAATATTTAAGTTAAGTCAGTGGTTATGGGACATAATGCTAAACTCATTTATTTACTAGCTTGATGTAATTTACACTTATTGATCTATGATGATCATTTTGTGGTTTAGACTAGCGATATGTGATGTCACTTAGTCCGCATGGGGGACTGTACCCCGTTCTGTGGAGTTTGGTCTCATTTTTATGGGCTAGCGACCCATGGTCTTTTTATGGAGTTTGGTTCATCGGGCGTACCGTTGTACTACGTCGTTGTTTCGTCTTATTTGAGTTTCAGGTTCCTTGAGCGTACTGTTGTACTACATCGTTAAACCTACTCTATGGGTTAGCGACCTATGGGATAGCGTCCCGTTTGTGATACACGTGTTGGTGAGTTTTAATCCTCCTGTTTGTGATAGGCCTCCCAATTTGTTTTTTTTGGATTTCTAATTATTGTTTTCTGGAATTTGTGTTTCACCAATTTTTGTGATTTGCATTGATAATCTCTACCAATATTTATGGTTTGGTGAATAAAAAAGCTAAAGAATACGACATTCTTTTTGGATATTTGAGGAGATTTGAGATATTATATGATTTTTGTTGTTATCATATATATATATATATATATATATATATATATATATATATATATATATATATATATGTATATATTTGTTATATCTCTTATCCTCTCTCATCTTATATGATATTTATAGCTAGACCGATCCGTTTATTATTTTTCTTCTTAAATAATACTCGGGTCAAACCGAGCTGTTTCATGTGCTTCCACTTGACTTCTTATCAAGGACCGTCATCTGACTTTTGGCTAACTACTTTAGCTTAGTAGTTTTTATTTTTATACACTCGAGATAGAGACTGCTTGATGTATACATATTCTTTTGTCTAGCACTTGTATCTATTCTTTTGTGATGTAGTAGACCATGTATGACAAAACTTTGATATTCACTTCTATGTGTTATATTCATATCTGTTTTCGCCTTAGTGATATGAATATCTGTGACTGATTTATGTTACGCTTATTTTATATTTTTTTCCGAAGGCCACATAGCCACGGTGTAGTAGCTTTGAGTTTGTATTTAATATGTCAAATTTCCTCTTTAAATGAAATGCATGACATACTAATTGACATATCGGTACTTGCACTAAGAAATTACACAGAGGGTTGCTCATCAACATCCTTATTCTTCGTACTAATTGACGGCACTACCCAGTAGTGTCATTGGTTAGTGTGAGTATAGAGGTGCGACATCACAGCTTGGTATCAAAGCCAAACTTCGAAACAATGTAGAATAATCTAGCAAGGATCATTGTCTTAAGTCTCTCTTAGGATTTGTGCCTTAGGATTTAATTCAAGTCTTAAGACCCGTTTTATCCTATTTTCTTTTATGATGCATTGTTTTATCAATAAAATTTACTTGAATTCATTATGGGTTCCTCTTCTTTCTTTAATTCTTAAAGAAGAGAAATCGTTAGACATCGTCGTCCTAGTGTCGGTCAATCCAGTGCTACTCCTCAGGATGGTGTATTCATGTCTACCCAACAGCTTTTGGATCTTGTAAAGAATGCCCAAGATGCCAGACCCATTCCAGAGCCTACTCTCTAAATATGGGTTTGCACACTTGTGTGGTGATTATACCAATTTGGGTGGAAGGCCATTCAATGATTCTAAAAGCATTATAGAAGTCCAAGCTTGGCTTATAACATGCGATCACATCTTTTCTCGCATGAACCTTGTGGATCTACATCGAGTCCAAGTGGCTTCTGGCATGCTCCAAGAGAGAGCATTAGATTGGTATGAGCTTTTGATTTCGAAAATTGTCGAAGCGGATCTCACTTGGGAGCAATTCCGGGAAAGGTTCGAGTTAAAATTTATGCCGAAAGCTGAAAAACAAACTTTAGCCCGACACTTTATTGACCCTGTTCAAGGTGAATCTTCTGTGATGGATTATATCGCATCATTTGAATCCCTCTCTAAATATGGGGTCGAGAATATTAATATCCCATTGAAGAAAAATCAGAGATTTATCTATGAGTTGAATAAGAATTTCAAAAAGGCTTTACTTCTAAAATTAGAAGTTCCTTTCGATCAGCTTGCAGATACCGCTCTTCGACTTGAAGAGGCCGATAAAGAAAGTGATGTGGAAGTTGTGAGTGTTAAGAAGAACTCAACAACAACAAGAAGAGGCATATTAAGTTCAAAAGCCCTAATCCCAACAAGAAAGGAAAGCAAGCAACTTTGGTAGCAAAGGCTCCTACCTCTGGTCGTGGACAATGCTACAATTGTGGTTCTAAGGACCATTGTGCAAATAGGTGTCTGAAACTCCTTTAATATCACTATTGCAAAAGTTCAGGTCATCTTTTATCTTCCCAAACTTCAAAGCAAGAAAGAGGGAAATCTGAATGTTGTGCAAGCCCCTAGTAACACTTCTTTTGGTCAAGGTTTTTTTCATTCTGTCCTTGATGGCATTATTATGTTTCATGATTATCCTATTCGAGTTCTTTTTTATACGGATGCATCTCACTCTTTTATATCAAAAGAACTTGTTGATACTTTGTCTTTAAATGTTATGGGTTTGATGACTTCACTGAGAATTGCGAATCAGGTTGGTGGATCTGCAACACTCGGTTTACTTTGTAAAGATGCCTAGATTATTTTATGTGATTATGCTTTCCGAGCCGATATGCATGTTATGTGCTACTTAGGTTTCGAAATGATTTTGGGAAGGGATTGGCTTAACCATTATGAAGCCCACATCCTATGTCCCGAAAGGACTATCCATTCCTAAATCTGTTAAGCAGATTTCTATTGTTCTTAAAGATTCAGATTTCAATTCGGTGGCATCCTTGTATTCTCTAAATCCACATGATGACGATAATGATGGTGAGGAAGATGTCATTTCCCTCATTCACATTGTTTGTTAATTTCTCGATATATTTGAACTCGTTTTAGGATTACCACCTAAGCGAGCAATTGAGTTCAGAATTAATCTAAACCCTGGAGCTCTACCTATCACTCGTCCTCCTTATCGTATGTCCAATAAAGAAAATGAGAAGATGCGCAAACAATTATCCGAATTGGAAGAAAAATAGTTTATTCGTTCTAGTTCCTATCCTTGTGGAGCTTTAGGTATCTTTGTAAAGAAGTTCGATGGTACACTTATTCTTTGCGTTGACTACCGCAAGCTTAATAATTGCACCATTAAGAATAATATCTCTTGTCTCGGATTGATGATCTATTCGATCAACTTCGAGTTGCTGGAGTCTTTTCACAGTTAGACTTAGCAACCGCTTTTCATCAGCTTCATATTGCAGAGGATAGCATTCCTTTGATGTCATTCCACACTCGTTATGGATTTTATGAATGGCTTGTTATACCATTTGGTTTAACGAATACTCCAGCTTATTTCGTTGACCTTATGAACCGAATTTTCAAAGACTTCCTCGATCGATTTTTCTCATCTCTATTAATGATATTCTTGTTTATTCTAAAACCGAGGAAGAGCATGAAAAACGTCTTTGGATTGTGTTAGAAACCCTTAAAAGCAATCAATTGAAAGAAAAAAAATTCTAAGTGCCACTTTCGGCAATCCCATGTGAAATTTTTAGGACATATTATTTTTGAATCCAAAATTTCCATGGATCCTTCAAAGATTGAGGCGATTCAACATTGAAAGAGACCGGAGAGTGTAACGGAGATCCGTAGTTTTCTTGAATTGGCAAGCTATTACCGTGTTTCATAAAAGACTTTTTTGAAATTTCCGCACCTCTTACTAGTTTGACAAAGAAGGGAGTTAAAAACATTTGGTTAGACAAATGTGAAGCTTCTTTTCAAAAGTTAAAAGAACTCCTTTCCTATGCTCATATTCATATGATACCCGAAGGGAACTAAGACTTGATTGTTTATACCAATGCTAGTCGTGTTGGTTTGGGAGCCGTTCTCTTGCAAAGGGAACGTGTTATCGCTTATGCTTCTAGGCAATTAAAGCCTGCCGATACTAGGTATGCCACTCATGATTTAGAGCTCGGGGCCATTGTTTTCGCCCTTAGAATTTGGCGTCATTATCATTTTGGAGAGAAATTTGTTGTCTACACCGGTCATAAATCTTTGTAGTATCTTTTCTCTCAAAAGGAACTTAATTTATGTCAATAAAGTTGGCTCGAATTCCTTACATCTTATGATCTTGATATTCTTTATACTCCTGAAATAGGAAATCATGTTGTCGATGCCCTTAGTCGTAAGAAATAAGTGGTCGTTTCCATGATGATATCCGAATGGAATGATCTCGAGACTTTGTCCACTTGTGAGATTCAAGATCATGAATCTGATTCATGTTCATCTCTTGTTTTATGTAGCCTTGAGGCTCATCATTCTCTTTTAGACCACATTCTTGAAGCTCAAAAGCATGATCCTGAATTGGCTCTTCTTAGCCAAAGTCGTAGGGATAAAAATAAGGTTGATGGTTTGAAAGATTTTGATATTGATGCTAGCAGAGGCGTTCGAAAATTTGGTAGACTTATTGTGCCAAATATTGGTGATCTTCATAAAGACATTTTAGAAGCTTCTCATCATTCTAAATTCACCATTCATCCCAGTAGTAGTAAAATGTATGCAGACATGAAACGACGTTATTATTAGGTTGGAATGAAATCTAATATTGCTAACTTT
Organism: Allium cepa; assembly: GCA_030765085.1. Lineage (NCBI taxonomy): Eukaryota > Viridiplantae > Streptophyta > Magnoliopsida > Asparagales > Amaryllidaceae > Allium > Allium cepa. The sequence goes on along the minus strand of CM060944.1, from coordinate 497,657,284 downwards.
ATTAAGCATTGCATCACTTGCCAACTTGTAAAGGCCGAGCATCAAAGGCCCGGTGGGTTATTGCAACCTTTAAACATTCCTGTTTGGAAATGGGATCAAATTTCCTTGGACTTCATTGATGGTCTTCCCAGTTATCATTTGTGTCATGACTGTTTACGGGTAACTGTAGACAGACTAACAAAATCCGCCCATTTTATTCACGTTCGGTCCAATTGGACCGTACCTCTTTTGGCCAAAATCTATGTTAAAGAAATTATTAAATTACATGGAGTTCCTACTTCTGTTGTTAGCGGCCATGATCCATTATTTACTAGTGTATTTTGAAAAGGTCTTCAAAAATCTTTGGGAACAAAGCTCAATTTTAGCACCACTTATCATCCTCAGTCCGACGGACAAACAAATCGTGTGAATCAAACTCTTGAAGATCTTCTTCGTGCATGTGTTCTTAATTTTGGTGGAAGTTGGGAAGATCATATTTATCTTGTTGAGTTTTCTTACAAAATTAGCTTCCAATCTAATATTGGTATGGCACCATTCGAGGCCCTCTATGGAAGGCCATGTCGATCTCCTTCGTGTTGGCTTGAAGCCGATGAGAAGCTGGTTTTAAGTTCAGATTTTATTTGTGATTCCACAATGAATATTGACCTTATTCGTCACAATATGAAAGAAGCTCAAAGTAGCAAAAATCCTATGCCGATAACTGAAGAAGGAATTTGGAATTTTCTATAGGAGATTTGGTGTTTATTCATGTTTCACCTATGAAGGGTGTTGTGCATTTCAGTCGTTCGAGAAAATTAGCACCTCGATATATTGGCTCATTTCCCACCACCGAATGCATTGGTTCTGTGTCTTATGGCCTTTCATTATCGGCTCAATTTTCTGTTATTCATGACGTATTCCACGTTTCTTAACTACGAAAATGCCTTTGAGATTCTGATTCTATTCTTGAGCCTGGTGTTATTGAGGAAATTGAAGTTTCACCTAATTTGACTTATGAGCAACATCCTATTTGCACCATTACCACGGAGGTTAAACGCCTTCGAAATAAATATGTTCCGCTTATGAAAGTTCAATGGTCCGCAAATCTTAAGAATTGTTCTGGGAAATCCAGAGAATTCATCGAGCGAACACATCCAGACTTAGTCTCTCGTGCTCCTTAAGGTGAACTTCTCACTTCAAAAATTTATTTTGTATTGTTATGCTTTAGAGTGATTGTTACTCTTTATTTTCTTCTTAACTATTGCGAGGATGCAATTTCTTTAAGGAGAGGAGTTGATAACAACCCGTATATTTTACGATTATACATTAAATGTTTTATTAAAATATAGCATCGTTAGTTAAGTTAAAGTTCGAAATGTGACTTTTTGTAAGCAGTCGAATCAAGACACGAAACCACTTTCATTGAGTTCAAAATGAAGTTTACAACTTGTTTGAGTATAAATATTGATATGTTTGGAGTTTATTAAGATTTTGGTATTTTCATTGGGCTTTGGGTTGTGTTCTTGCCCACTAACCCAACAAGATAACCCAAACTTCTTTACCAATACCCTAACTCTACTCCTCTTCATTCATTCCCTTTGTAATTTCCTAACACACTCAAACAAAAGGAAAAATGGGGGAAAAGAACGGAAATTAAAATTCCTAAGCCCTAGCTTTTCTTCGAAATTCAAATTCAAGTTATAAATCAAAGAGAAGCTTCGGTAAATATCCTCTTCATTTTCTCCATCTCAGTTCCTCTTCAACTCTTGATTTTTCCTATACTTAACTTAGGAAAAACTTTGCATTTGATCATAGATTGAAGGTTCTTGAAGTGAAGTTGAAGAGAGATTGATCTTGTTTTGTTTTAGGGCTTCTCATTCCTTGTTTTTGAGTTTAAAGGTGAGTTATTGAACTCACATATATTTCTATAGCTTTCTTGTTGTTAGGTATGAATTTCTAACATCTATTTCATGTTCAATTGCTTTTGAATTGAATTGGTTTGGTGAATTTTCCAATTTTTGTATTTTGAAGTCAAAATCTATGAAAATCCTACTATGGATGTTTGGACATGTTGTTTAGAATGTATGAAGAGCCTATAGGGCTGGGTTGTTGTTTGACATAAATCCCTAACCACCATCGCTCATTCGATCGCTTTCGAGTTGATTTGGCCATCAATGGCCTAGGCTAATTTTGGCTTGAGCTTCAACTCAGACGTTTGGGAAAACATTTAGACATCTGAGGCATAGGAATAAAAATTCCAAACCTACAGCTCAAACGTCTGAGCTTATTCCCAAACATCTGAGCGATCTGGAAGAAAATTTCCAAAACTTCAGCTTAGACGTCTGGGAAAACCACTAGACGTTGGGCGTGTTAAATTCAACAAATTTGCCTATTTTTATGTGGATGTCCGTTTTAATCGATTTCTGATGATCCGAATATTTATTGTCATTAATTACCGACTTTGACGATTTCTTTTTTGAATTTTTGGGAATATCCATTTCATTGGATTTGATATCGATTTTTATGGTTTTAATTCACGTCGTCGAATGTGGATTTTGGTGATAGATTGTTTTTACAATCGTTTGTGTTATTTGTCACTTTAAAATACAAAGGTTTCTATACTAGAAGTAAATACTCAAACTCTTTCACAAAAATGATTTCAACATTTACTTTTAATACAAAGCTCGCTCTTAAAAACGTTTTCCAGTCTATTAGTATATACAAACCTTTACCTCATTCGTATGAGAAATCCAATTAAACTACTTAGCAAAACAAATGGTATGAAACGCTTGCGTTTACTTTATTGGCTAATTCTTAGACTTGTTCGATTGAAACCTTGTGACAATTTTCGAGTGGAAATCTACAATTTGTTCGTAAATATTTAAGTTAAGCCAGTGGTTATGGGACATGAAGCTAAACTCATTTATTTACTATCTTGGTGTAATTTACACTTACTGATCTATGATGATCATTTTATGGTTTAGACTAGTGATATGCGATGTCTCTTAGTCCGCGTGGGGGACTGTACCCCGTTCTGTGGAGTTTCGTCTCATTTTTATAGGCTAGCGACCCATGGTCTTTTTATGGAGTTCAGTTCATCGGGCGTACCGTTGTACTACGTCGTTGTTTCGTCTTATTTGAGTTTCAGGTTCCTTGGGCGTACCGTTGTACTACATCGTTAAACCTACTCTATGGGTTAGCGACCTATGGGATAGCGTCCCATTTGTGATACACGTGTTGGTGAGTTTTAATGCTCCCGTTTGTGATAGGCCTCCTCCTTTGTGTTTTTTTGGATTTCTAATTATTGATTTCTAGGATTTGTGTTTCACCAATTTTTGTGATTTACATTGATAAGCTCTGTCAATATTTGTGGTTTGGTGAATAAAAAAGATAAAAAATATGACATTCTTTTTGGATATTTGAGGAGATTTGAGATATTGTATGATTTTTGTTGTTATCATATATATATATATTTGTTATATCTCTTTTCCACTCTCATCTTATATGATATTTATAGCTAGACTGATCCGTTAATTATTTTTCTTCTTAAACAATACTCGAATCAGACCGAGGGGTTTTAGATGCTTCCACTTAACTTCTTATCAGGCACCATCATCTGACTTTTGGCTAACTACTTTGGCTTAGTAGTTTTTAATTTTATACATTCGAGATAGAGACCCTTTGATGTATACATATTCTTTTGTCTAGCACTTGCACCTATTCTTTTGTGATGTAGTGGATCATGTATGGCCACTACATATATGTTGTGTTATATTCATATATGTTTCTGCCTCAGTGGTATGAATATCTGTGACTGATTTATGTTATGCTTATTTTATATTTGTTTTCGAAGCCCACATAGCTATTGTGTAGTAGCTTTGACTTTGTTTTTGATATGTCAGATTTCCTTTTGAAATAAAGTGCATGACATACTATCTGACATATCGGTACCTTGCACAAAGCAATTACACAGAGGGTCACTCCTCAACAGCCTTATTCTTCATATTAATTGACGGCATTACCCGGTAGTGTCCTTGGTTAGTGTAAATATAGAGGTGGGGCGTCACATTTGTCGTTTTCCAAATTATAATATTTTCATATTATTTTTCCTGCCATATAAGTACTTGGATACCAAGTAATATAGTCAAAATACTGGTCATGTACTATAGAGCAACAATCAAGTTATTAATAAATGTAACATTTAGTGGCTTCTCATTTCTTCTTCTACTTCCCCTCATTTTCTTCAATATATCCTACTTTTTTTTATTTTAGTATTTCAACACTAGAATGATCATAACATTATTGATACTCAAAATAAGGGATGTTATGTCAATATGTTTCTGCTAGCTTAATTTCGATTTGTTGATGGTAGTTGCACAAGTGTGCTACACTCATCACAAATATTATTGTAATTTTTTACAAATCTTGGATGTAATAATTGAAAGAAGATGAAATAAAATAAAGAGAGAAAAGTCCTTTCACTTTTCCAATGACAAGGCAACACGTTGTTTTTATAACAAATTAGCATAAATCTTGCAGTATGTATAACAATTTTGTATTTAAAGTTTTCTACCTTGACTTTCCATTAGTTTAGGAAATAGTTAAATAGAGAAGCACTTTAAATAAATGTACTAACGTATATAGGGAAGACTGACAAGAATAATAAAATGAGTTAAGGGACAATAATTTAAGGTATAGGGGATTTTAGGCTCAAGGAAGAAGTTGTAGAAAAATTTAGTTTTTGCGGACAAGAAGTTTGCTTTTTAGGCTGAAGGACACTTTTAGTGTAAATCACAGAATGATAGTTGTAACTATCATTTTCTGTTTACACTAAAAAGTGTCCTTCAGACTAAAAAACAAACTTGTTGTCCCTGAGACTAAATTTTTTCGCAACTTCTTCCCTATGCCTATTTTCCTGGAGTTCATTTATATGAAATGACCTCTTCTTTACCAAAATTCTTTAATCATTTCTTCTGATTTAATGTAATCTCATTTTAATTCAAATCTCTCTCCCTTCCTTCACCCAAAACCAAATTCCTTTAATATCTCTACAAATATATTGCTTCCTAACTAGATTCGCTATGATGCTTACAAAAAGACACCACTACCATTTATTTCCCATCATCTTACATCTCTAACCAACTTGCTTAATTATTTCCCAAATCCTAATTTTGTTCATGCAAAAAACTTATTCCTTTCCAAATCAAAAGTGAAAAATTAATTATTAAAGTATCATTCAATATATCAACCCTACTTCTCTCTCCGTCTCTCTCTTTGAGGATCCATGGTAATAATGAAAATTTTCTACATAGTCTACAAAATCTTTCAGTAATATCGAAACATGAGAAATTGATCTAAACTCACTTACCAATACATGATCCAGTACGATATAAGTTTTAGTTATAGATAAGGATAGCATAATAATAATAACCGGGTTATGTATCAAACTTAGTAATGATTGTGTGAAACATATCGAAAACAAAAATGATGGAGATTGAGATGAATATTGAAATGAAAGTAAGATAAGTTTTTCTACATTACTTTTTTATATATTTTTTAAATTGTTGAATGGAAATTAGAGTTTTATACATCGAACAAACATGATGAATGTTTTAGGTACGATGAATCAAAAAGTATATGAAATGGTAGAAGAGCGATGTTTATATTATGATTGAGTTAGTAGTTTTGCTTCATTTCTTATAAATGGAGAACCAATGATTTATTCTTAGGTTGTATTTGTTGGAACTTGGCCAGCCCACAATAGAGTAATTGGGTAAATGTCAAACTTTTTACCTTTTGGACCTTTATTGGACCTATGTAGTCTAAATTTTTTAGAAATTTTCTTTCAAATAAATCAATATTTATTTTAATTTACAAATAAAGTTTTATTTTATATAATTTAGATTATATTATATATGTGTATACTATACACACATATCTGTATATGTGCACATGCAGCAGAATAATGTGTGCATGGTTTGACATGCTCGTGTATAGATGTCAGTATTTACACTGCAATGGATATGTTAGCCCCTTTTATATACAAATATGTTGTGTAAATGTATGTCTGTCTACATCAAAACATTATATGGATATAAATGAAAATAATATACATATATATATATATATATATATATGTATATGTATATATATACAATAATTCAATCACAAAATAATTTTGAAAATATAAATATACATTATATTATGAAAGCCCAAAAAACATTCATTTATATATAAGTCATATAAACATATAATTAGTTATAAACATATATATATATATATATATATATAAACAATAAAAATAAAATTTACAGACAAATATATTTCTGCATTTTTCTCTCAACTAGGTGAATTTTTTTAATTAATTTCTTTATGGTTTATAAATAAATAAAACATTTATTATATACAATATCCATGTGGAAAATTAAACAAAAATAATAAAAAATTATTTTCGAAAACATTAAGTGTATTATATGCTACATAAAATCTTGTACAAAATTTTATTATTTGTAAGTACTTGTATACATATATTTTAAATTACATAATCAATTTTAGGTTAAATAAATAATTGTAGTTCATATATATACATATAATATTTACATGAAAAAAAAGATTTCTTTATTTGCTGCCGAATGTTTTCTCTATGTGAATAAATTTATAAGATTGCATATGTTATGTAATATTGATCTTATAAATATGGCTTTTATTTTTTATTATTAAACAAAGCTTGGGGGTTAAATGAGTCCCTTCCATTTTTTATTGAAATAACGAAGATTACAATGAAGAAAGGTTGCAAAGCAACCAAAGAACATACAGAGAAACAAAAACAAAACAATAACCAGACCATACCCAAAAGCAAAAAAATCATTTAATACCATGAGGAATTAAAGTGATTTTTAATTTTAGGAGGGAAACTTCTAGTAATGGATATAAACAAACTCCTTTCAGATTTCATAACCCATTGAAAACATTAGTGTTCTTTTTTCCCAGATCAAGTAGATGAATTTTTTCAGCACTTTAAGCAGCAAACTTCCCTTGCCTGTCTTCCCCCTTGTTCCCTTAAAGATATTGTACCATTTCATCTTCGAATCCAAATTTGGGTTGTGTAAATTAAAGTATCTAAGAGTATTTTCCCCAACAAAGAACTAGTATGGGCATGAAAAAAATAGACGGGAAGTATTTTCAATTGAGAGGCAACATAACAAACACTTAGAGTTTTGGAGAAACCCTTTGTGACCACGATTGTCTTGAGTATGAACCACATTGTTGATTATTTTCCAAAGTAGCAAATTTTCCTTAGGGCAAGAACAAGAAAACCAAATCCTGGAGTGTAACAACCTGTTTTTTCGTATAGTTCAAATTGACAATAAACCACACATTTCCAACCCAAATCGAATGGAAAGATGGATAGTTAAGTGAAAGAAAGAAGAAAGAAGAAGAGGAAGAAAAAAAGATGAGAAAAGAAACTAAAACAACACAGAATCTTACAATCGAAGCGGAACAATATATAACATAATATTAATAATATTTACAAAAGAGAAACTATTATATACATATATCCATCAGAGTACAACATCAATCACAATCATCAGCCTGGACAGTTATAACATCATGTCCTCACGATTGTTGATAATATCCATAACAAAGCAGCAGAAAATAAACATATATGAAAATACAACTTGAAGACCTCCAACTCGCCTCTCGAGCTCCAATGCATCTAAAGCAATCTATAAATATGCTCGGTATGACCCGAGCATTATAATAAAATAACACCTGAATCAGTCTGGAAAACTAATGTGAGAAAACATGTTCAACTGGATTTAAAGTTATAAAAACTTTTGAAAACAAAGGTATCTCGTACGACCATGCCGCACATAAACACGGATGGGTTTTTACCTTATGATAGCCAAAACATTTCATATGAAATCATCTGGTATTATGTAACATCCTCCTACTTAGAGGCCCAAACTAATGGCTACGGATGCTGCACTCATCCATAGTTATTAATCTTTGGTGACCAAATACAGCGATGCTAGATACATTGATACACAGATCATAGAAATATGGAAAAATTTGTCAATTCAAAAACACATTTCCATCTTCAAATCAAAACATTTCATGTTTATTGCATAATCCCAAATCTCATTAACCACATTCAGTGAAATATAATTATTACAAATACGCCAAGGGCAACATATGAAGATGCCCCCTTGATTGATCAGGGTGTATAGTAAGGCTAATAAATCTGCCTTTACAAACAAAACACACGGCTGAAAGAAAACTCTAAATATTTATCTGCCTTTTGCATGCCTCCGGAAGCTTTATTCATCTTAGAAGGTAACCTGAAAACCCTAAAACCTCAAACTACTCAAAATCAATTGAGTACCCGAGAGTTTAAGGGGAAAACAAAAACTTGAGTCAGACATAAAGCCTGGTATGAATAATAATATAACATCTCAATCCTTTTTAGATATTTAGTGAGATCACGCCGCTTAGCGGAACTGGTTTTCCCCTCACTAGTATCCTAAAACCTTTATAAAGCCATATACTGTGCTCCTACATCCACAATGGTTAAAACATACATTTTAGAAGAAAAAATATTATGATGATATGCATACTTGAAAATAATTAGGATTTCACATTCCCAGTTTAGTCTGACACCCTATCATAATTATAGTTTCTAAGGTCACTATTAACCTTTTTAGTTTTCATGGGTTTACTAATAAACTTATTATAACGAATATACACCATAACCTAATCATAGTTTTCATAGGATCACTACGAACCTATAGGCTCCTGCTAGTTAACTTAATCAGTTCATGGGTCCTTCTGAACCTACTAGTCCTTCCAACAACTAATCACCTTATCCTAGTTTTCATGGGTTTACTAGGAACCTAGGGATTTATCCAGTAACTCACTTCACAACTTAGTTTTCATGAGTTGACTGGGAACCTAATTATACTTCCATTAGCCACTTTCTTATCCTTGTTTTCATGGTTTACTAGAAACCTATTGAATGATGTCAATTCTTAATCCGGATGTAGTTTTCATGGATTCACTACAAACCAATTAGCCTCTGCCAACTATCTTTAATACATGGTTTTCATGGGTTAACTATGAACCTGTTGGTTTCCTCCAATAACTACTTAATCGTAGCTTTTATGGGTTTACTATGAACCTTTTGGTTTACACCAATAACAACTTTATCATAGTTTTCATGGGTTTACTATGAACCTTTTGGTCACCATCATTAACTACAAAGTTTAGGCATCATATACTTATGGTCACCCTGACTCCTTGGATGCAATTCTACTCATTCAGGAGTTTAAGCAATTTATATTCACTATTGAGTTACCCTAGCTAGTTCTTCTACCTCTTTTCCCTAAAATACAGTTATGGGTTATCATGCGAATATATTCAGATTTGAAGAAGAAAAACAATAATTCAACAATACCACTCCTGTGGGTTTAAGGTCCTTGAAATATATTACATAAAACATAGTTCACACCTTTAACATATATTTTTATCAAGGCAAATTCTTCTTCAAATTACATACTTAAAGCCATTACAAAACTCCTTTATAAAAGCCCTGGTTTTCCTAAAAAGTTTAGAGTTATGGGTTTTAAAACCTTTCGATAATGTCGAGAGCTTCTAATTTTCAACCCCTTCGAAGGATTTTACTCATACCTTTTAAGAATAATAGGCTCCAACCCTTCTTATTCTTTAAAATACTTCTTTTGAAACTCTTCAACTCCATTGAAACTCAAACCTTTTGTAAGTATTGGAAAACCATTAAAATGAAAACCTTTCGAAAGCAATGGAAAACAAATCTTTCGAAAACTCGCCGGATTCAATTAAAACATATGGAAAATCTACTTTAAAACCTTTCGACTTTGTTAGAGGCAACCTTTCGACTTTGTTGAAAGCTCTACTTTGAAAGCTTTAAAATGTATCATTTACAACAATAGGCCTCTACTTTTTAAAACAACTCTTTCAAAAGCTTTGGGTTATACTTCAATTATAAAACAAGATCTAATTCGAAAGCTTTGGTACCTTTCAAAAGCATTGGAGAAGCGGCTGGTTTTAAAACAAGTAAACCTTTCGACTTTGTCGAAAGCAACAACTTCGAAATGTTGGAAAAATCGACAATAACCTTTCAACTGGTTCGGAAGGTTGAAACCAAGATAAAGCATCAATAACCTTTCAAATTTTTCGAATGGTTTAAAACCTTTCTTTTAAATAATTGGCATGGTCGAAAGCAACTAAGTCGAAAGCTCCTTTTCGAAAGCAAGCAGATATAACCTTTTGGATTATGAAATAAACATACCCCAACCTCTTTGGCAATCAACCTTTCGACTAAGTACTTTTGACCTTATTCAATTTATTATGTACCAAGTAACTTGATAACATATGCATTAAACTTTTACCTTGTCGAAAGCTATAACCTTTCGACCTTGTCGAAAGCTATGACCTTTCGACTTTGTCGGAAGGTCTGGCTCGGAAGGTTTGATGCCTAAAATGGCTGAAACATGCTAAAAGCATGATTTTCTTGTTTTTAACTTAAAAGGATAACTTTTCAACTAACCTGTCATTATTTGTCAAATTCTCATTGGCTAATAATTACTTTTTAGAAAAGTGTTGCCACTAATATCAGAATTAAATAATCATTTTATATTATAAAATACCTCTTCTCCTTAATTAAATATATAAAACATATAAGTCTCATACCTTAAATAATTTTATATATTTAACAAATCACTTAGGAAAAATCTGGAAAAATTCCAGAAATCCATTTTAATATGTTTTCCACATATAGAAATTCCTGACCCAAATAATAATTATTTTCCCTGTAAATAATTTATAACCCAACAAATCATTTTCTTCATAAGAAAATTAACATAAAATCCACATGAATTCAGAAAATTATGAAAATTGGGACCTGTCACTAGAATCATGTTTTCTACAACATATAATTTTCTCATGGCATTTAAAAATCATTTCATCTCAGTTTGCCCTAAACCGTGTATATCCCCTTATTAAACAACCTTTTTTAAACACATATAAATCATAATCAAGTATATCATCATTCGATATATCATAAAAACAGGTTTATTCTCAAATCTGAAACCATATGATGATAAATCCAAAATAGAGATGTAGAAATTATTATTCACTTTAGATTAGATAAGGAAATTGAAGTTTGGTTGAGACTGATTCCTTCTAACTTGAATCCTAAGCTTTAAGTTGATTTTCTCTTCTTTCTTCCTAATGGTCGGCCTTTGCTTCTCATGATTATAAATTTTTGTTTCGGTAAAATGAACGTGTATGACCTAATGAGAATGGTATAAGGGTGGGAAGTATGGTTATTTATCCTAATGCCCTTATGTTTAATTTCCCAACAATTTACACAAATTAATTAGATTTTAAATAAGCACGGCCACCTAATTTATTAATCAAACTCAATCTCCTTATCTACATTATTATATTTAATTTATTCTAATTAAATCTCCTGAATAATGTCAATAAAATTAGGGGTGTTACAGGCTCTCCTCCTTAAAGAATTTCATCCTCAAAATTCAGTAAGAACTAACTAGCAAACATAGAAATCATCTGTAACATCTCCTAGCAACCAATCTATGTAAATCTATTATAGACATACCATCAAAACAGATCAGGACAAGCCTCTCAAATCATGTCCTCCTTCTCTTAAGTAAAGTCTTTCTCATTGTCGCTCCACTGAACCTTCACCAACCTGACTATCTTGGTCCTCAATTTCTTCTCCTCTCTCGCTACAACCTGAACTGGTTGTCTAACAAAAGTCAAATCTGGCTCTACTACCAAGTCCTCCAACTCTATCTGAGGAATAGTAACCTCTGTATCATGCACATACTTACGAAGATGAGACACATGGAATACATTATGGACGCTTGCCAAACTGCTTGGCAACTCTACCCTATATGCGAGCTTTCCAATTCTTTCTATAATCTGGAATGGACCAACATACCTTGGGGCCAACTTTCTCGATTTTTCAAATCGTACTACACCCTTCATTGGTGATACTTTAATAAAAACCCTATCTCCTACTGAGAACTCTAGGTCTTTACACCTCTTATCTGTGTAACTCTTCTACTTGGATTTAGCTTCCTTCATCCGTCCTTGGATTAACTCAATCTTATCTGATGCCTCTCTAACCAAATCGGAATCAAAGATCAATTTGTCTCTAGTCTCCAACCAACATGCTAACGATTTGCATGGCCTTCCATACAAAGCTTCAAAAGGCGCCATTCCTATACTAGTCTGATAGTTATTATTATAGGAAAACTCAATCAGATGCAGGTGATAACACACAAGCTCTCAATAAATCCTCGAGTACCTTGTTGACCTCTCTGTCTGCACATCCTTCTATGGGTGATATGCTGAGCTCATCTTGAGCTTGGTACCTAATACCTCTTGTAGACTCCTCTAAAATTCACTAGTGAATAATATATCTCTGTCGCTGACTACGCTACTAGAAATCCCATAATATATAATAACTTAGCCAAAATAGGTGCCATCCTTGTTGAATTTACGGGAATAAAATGGGCACTCTTGATCAAGCTGTCCATAATAACCCATATAAACTCATTTCCTCTATTTGACCTTGGCAACCCATCAATAAAATCCATCGATATCAAATCCCATTTCCAGACTGGGATATCTAAAGACTAAAGTAACCCACTTGGCTTCTGATGTTCTGCTTTCACTTGTTGACAGTTTACACACTACCTAACCCACAAGACAACATCCATCTTCATGCCTTCCCAATAAAAGCTCATCCTTGTATCTTGATACATCTTGATTCCTCCAGGATGAATAGTAAACTTCGATCGATGACATTCCTCTAGAACTTCCCTCCTTAAGTTTTCTACATTCGAAATGCAAAGCTGTCCCTTCTTTCTCAACCATCCTTTTAAGTCAAGAATAAAATCCTTTAGGTCATCAATCTATGATTCTTCCCCAATCCACCTAATCCCCTCGGCTAAAACTGGATCTTCTATTTTCTTAGAATCTATCCTCTCGATCAGCACTGGACAAACTTCTAAACAAGAAAATATGGCAGTACCTCCACTAGAACTAGCAGTCAATCTTAATTGCATACCACAATTAGCTAAAGCTTCTAGATCCTTCCATTCTGCCAACATCGCTAACACAACATTTTGATGTTTTCTACTAAGAGCATCTGCTGCCTCATTTCTTATCCCAGGAGTATACTCTATACCGAAATCATAAGCAGCCAAAAACTCCAGCCATCTCTATTGCCTCGTATTTAACTCCTTCTGAGAGAATAAATACTTTAATGACCTATAATAGGTATATAACTCAAATCTCTCTCTCAAAAGATAATGCCTCCAAATCTTCAAGGAAAAAATCATCGTTGCAAACTCCACGTCATGAGTAGGATATCTAACATCATGCGATCTAAGCTACCTAGATGCGCAAGTAATAACTTTGCCCTTCTGCATCATTACTGCTCCCAATCTAGTGTCACATGCATCAGTGTATACTACTAACCCTTGGTAACCATCTAGGACTACTAACACTAGCGCATTGATTAACAAATGCTTTAACTTAAGGAATGCTTCCTCACATTTTTCGAACCAAAAAACTTCACGTCCTTCCTGGTCAACTTAGTCAAAGGTGTGGCTATCCGCGAGAAATCCTTGATGAATCTTCGGTATAGCTAGCAAGTCCAAGAAAACTCCTTATCTCAGTTATCGTCTCTGATCTCTTCCAATTATTGATAGTTTCGATCGTAACTAGATTGATTAAGAATCCTTCTTATAAAACTACATGACCTAGAAACTTAACTTCTCTCTTCCGGAAATGACACTTCCAAAACTTCGCCTTCAGTTGGTTCTGCCGCAACATCTCCGACACTACTCTAAGATAAATCGCATCTCTCTTTCAATTTTAGAGTACACTAAAATATCTTCTATGAACACCAACATGAACCTATCCAAGTGCTCTCGAAAAACCCTGTTCATCAAAACAATGAAGAAAGAAGGCACATTTGTCAATCCAAATGGCATCACCATCCACTCATACGAACATACCTAGTTCGAAATGTAGTCAAAGGAATGCTATCCTCCGCCACTTGCAACTGTTGGAACCCCGTCGTCCAATCCAATTAGGAAAACACTCTGGCTCCACTCAGCTGATCAAATAAGTCATCGATTCTCGATAAAGGATACTTATCCTTGATCGTCCTTTCATTTAACTTATGATAGTCGATGCACATTCTTAACGACCCATCTTGTTTCTTTACAAACACTGCGGCTACTCCACAAGGAGAACTGCTTGGTCTGATAAAATTCCTTCCCTCAAGATCCACTAGCTACACCTTCAATTCCTTTATATCTGTTGGTGTCATTCTGCTAGGTGGTCTATTGACAGGTTCAGCTCATGGTTCAAGGTCTATCTGAAACTCAACAACTCATTTCAGGGTAATCCTACAACTGGTTCAAAGACATCTGCAAACTCTCTAGCTACACGAACCTAACTAAGATCTTCTCCAACCTCCATGGTACTTAACAAAGCACAAACACTCCTACTGGAATTCTCCATTGAGAAAATGATTCGGTTCGGACTTTTAGGTTGTCCCAGTGATATTTCCCGATCTTTGAAAAATATCCTAGATTCATACTTACCCAACCAATCCATACCTAAGATGACCCTAAAATCTACGAAATCAAAAATATACAAACTGCATAAAAACTTATGACCTAGCAAATCAAGTTCTAACTGGTCACATCTCATCCCAAGAGTTGCATACCCTCCTATTAGATTTGCAACCCTTAAGGAAGTAATAAGTTATGTGGGTTATATACATAATCTATCAACCAAATACTGAGATATAAATGAATGTCGGTATAAAAAAGTACCCTAACTGGTATATTCTGAATCAAAAGCATACCTTCCATCATAGTCTTTCATTTTTCTGAAGTAGTGGGTTTAGAAGAAAATGGTGATCCAATAGAAAATACCTTCCCTCCGTCCTCCCTGACTAGCTCTGGACACTGATTCTTTTAATGCCTAGCTTGGTCACATTTGAAGCATTTCACATTCTTCTTCTCTGCAGGCTTCTTTCCTTTACCAGTTCTGCACTCGTGGGAATAATGACCCTTCTTATCACACTTATAACACACCAAATCAGCCTTCGCCTTCTTAGCGGCCTTCCCTTTTGGGGCTTCTTTCGTCTTAAAGAATTTCGTTTTACTTCCCTGAGAACCTTGGGACTCAACTGGCTTCTCCCTAGCTGAAATAGCAAGCATCTCCGCATGGCGGATGGTCATCTCCACCATCACATGATAAGGTTCTCTAATATGAGTCATAGCCATCCTGCTAGCTCTGGCCTCAAACCTATAATAAATCTCTCATTCCTTCTAACATCAATGTCAACCAAAGCATAACCATATCGAGATAGCTCATCAAAATTGGCAGCATACTCGATCACTGAAATATGTCCTTGGATAAGATCCATGAACTTCCTCATCAATGTCGAATTGGCAACCTCAGACAAGAACCTCTACTCAAACCTCCTTCTGAAGTCAACCTAAGTCAACTCTTCCTCCGACACTCAAGTCGTCACACTGTTCCACCAATGAAGCGCTAACCCCTGCAACTGTCTAGAGGCTAGTCTTCTCTTCTCTCCATCATTAAGCTTAAATCTGTAAAGATCCTCTCACAGTTCAACAGCCAGTTCTCTACTTCAACAGCATCTTTTATTCCAACAAACGACTTTCCACCCAGACTGATACAGTCTCTACTCATCTTAGCATAATTATAACCTGCTGGAACTACAGAATTAGCTCCTCCAACATTACCAACAGCTCCTGTTTGTAAAAGATTAGCCAACAACTGATACACCATCTCTGCATCTACTAGAGGATTTCCTGCATCTACATTGGCCTCGGCATTTTGGTTAGCATTAGCCTGTCGACCTTGGTTTCTCTGAGTATTAGGTCAAGCATTTCCATTAGTAGTGGTGCTTCCTCTATCTAGATTTCCTCTTTCGTTTCCTGCCTTCATATCCTCTTTCTCGTACAATTGCATACTAGCCTTAGTAAGATATAAAAGAACGGTCTAAGAGAGAAGGGAATACGTACTTAGATATGTACCTATATATCAAAAACAAGTACGTTAATATAGCATTAACCCAAACTCCGATACTACTTTTTAAATTTATCGGATCATGTTTGAAAAAGCTTTTAGGTTTTACTTTTCTTTTGAAGTTTCTTGAACCTTTGCTCTAATACATACTTGTATCATCCCCCTACTTGGAGGTCCAAAACTAACGGCTACGGATGCTGCAGTCATCCGTAGTAATTAATCTTCGGTGATCAAATACGGTGGTGCTAAATACATTGATACACATATCATAGAAATATGGAAATGTGTTTTTGAATTGCCAAATTTTTTCCATATTTCTGTGATATGTGTATCAATGTATCTAGCACCGCCGTATTTGGTCACCGAAGAATAATAACTACGGATGACTGCAGCATCCGTAACTGTTAGTTTTGGGCCTCCAAGTAGGGTGATGTTACATTATAATAATGTCTAATATACAAATACTTATTAATCATAGCCGAAATTGTTATATTAATTAAATCCCAGCATACTAAGTTCTACAACCAAAACCGAAGTCTCGTATTGGAGATAGGATTCCAACTATGAAAGGGCAAGGGTCTACCTGCCCAATCCGTACACCTCTAGATGAAGTGTACGAGAGGCTATAACACGTTGAACCTCTGCTACTCAGGACCGACATTATCACCTTCTCGAGTAGCACCAAATATGATCACCCTTTGGTTGTAATCATCAACCATATAATGGGATCCCGAAGCATACATGAATATTGCGCTAGACTTGGGATGATCGTATCTTACTTGGGTGCGACCCACTTAACCCTGCCGCATATCTCTGCTTTATTAATTTCCTAGGTGTGAGGCTCGAAGCTACGTTCTACCTTTTATATAGCACTTCCCACTTGGAATGTTAACACTGCCCTCCAAACAACAGTGAAATACAGGCAATCCTCCATACAAGTTCGTTCTGGGACTGAACAAAACGTTTGAGAGCTCTGTCTCCAATTCCATCATCTTTAAGATGTCTTCACTTCGGACGCTTGAGTTGGATCGAAGTGGTTTTCAGATAATAAATGTAATCCAGGTCTCTTCGATGCAACATTTGACAGTTTTCGCTAAACTTAACCCTGGTTCTTTAGGAAATGAACAGTCAAAGATAAGATCGAAGATTACCACCTAACCATTAGTGGATGGATTTCATTATCATGTCCTAGAAGAACGAAACGAGATTACATGCACAGTATAACATCATCGAAGATGACTGTGTCATATAACTTATGTGTTTCTCCTAGATATTTCCAAAGTTACGTTTAGTTCCATATTAGATAGTCCATTATTTAACTATCAACAACACACATCCAAATTAGGATTTATTTCCGAAGAAAAAGCCAACATTGGTTAAGCACATAAGCAACCACTAGCTTCTTTAATTAATCTTTTCATTAATTAAAACCATTTTGTAAATGCTTGTATCAAAATACTTTTACAAAGATATATTCACAACACTTATATTTTCAATACTTGGAAAATATCCATATACTTATCTCAATAGTATAAGTATATTTACCAAAAACTAAGGAAGATCTCCCTGTTAATTCAAAAATCATTTATAAACTCCATTATAAATTTCTAAAACCCTTCATAAATTATTTCCCAAGTCATTTATAAACCCTTTATAAACCATTCGATTATTTATAAATTCTTTTTATAGATCTATAAACCCATTTCTAAAGTCCGTTTATAAATATTCATCAATTTATAAACCTCTTTGCCTTGTAAATAATATTTCTTTAAATCTTCAAACCATTTTATAAGCTCCTGCTATGAAAATCCAAATCCATTTACAAAACTCTATTTATGAATCTCGAAAACATCATAAATAAGTCCTATTCACTTTCTTTAAAACACTATTATATAATAGTCTTTATTCATAGTAAACATCATAAATAAGTAATAATTATTAAGTTTTATCATCTTAAAATTAATAATTAATAATTCAAAACATTATGAATAAAACAATCGTTAATTTTTACCATCTAAATAATAATGATGAATTACCAAAATATTATTAACAATCATTACTATTAATTACAAACCATATCAACAATTTTAAAAATAATAACCTTTCAAAAAATTTAAATATTAACCAACAACTTTAAATAATATTAATATAAGTAACCAACTTTTGGAACATAATATATTTCCTTAAAAAAACCATACTTAAAACTTCAACCCAATCATTCACATATTTATAAAACTAAATTTAAGAATCTCTTTCCATTATATAAAACTTTCTTTCATAAAACCCATTTATTTTTTAACTCCATTTATAACTCTCTTTCCTATATTAATCTCACTTATTCATAAATCTCGTTTTAAAACATCAATCACCATCCGTTTTAATATTACTTCCATATGGATAAATTCCTTTTATGAATTCCTTCATGTTTATAAAATATCATTTAACATTTCAAATTTATCCCCGCCTTCAATTTCCAAAATAGAGTCAACTATTTCTAAAATATCATTCTGAATCTTATAGTAAATCCACCGTTTGATTTATTTCTCCAATTTATTAAATGATAATAGTTTCCTTAAATTTATAAACCCCGTTTATAAATTCATAACTTTATTAACAAAATACGATTTTCCAAATCTTCGCTTTCTTTGTAAAAATACAACTCGTATAAATTATCCCATTTATAAATGTCACATTTATGAATGAATTATAACATATGCACATATATACATATATATCACTTTATACAAAGATGATTAAATAATATTATATCAAAATATTTCTATTTACTTTTTCAAACCATATCCCTTCATTATAAAAGACTAACATATTGTCTAAGATTTTAAAAATCTTTATTCATGGTTAAAAATCTCTTTTTAAAATATTTCATAAAAATATTAAATTATAATATTCAAAAATCTTACCTTTGATTTTAAAATAAATTACTCCTTCATATAATTTAGGAATAATTATTCAAAACATATATAATTTTCAAAATCGCTTGGAAATCCCTTTTTTAAATTAATCGCTATTTTATGGTATCTTAAAGTACCAAAATATAAGGCCCAATGCTACTA
The DNA here is from genome assembly GCA_030765085.1 of Allium cepa. NCBI lineage: Eukaryota > Viridiplantae > Streptophyta > Magnoliopsida > Asparagales > Amaryllidaceae > Allium > Allium cepa. The sequence continues at coordinate 497,638,082 of CM060944.1, read as the reverse complement.
AAGCACTAATAAGAAAAACCATATTCATATCATCCAATATAACATCCAACATATCATATATCACAGTATAAATGAAAAATAAAATCAAGTGTGAGGAATCTTGGTGGATCCCTCCAACCTGTCCCCTTGCATCACATACAGTATATAATCAAAAAAAATCAACCGCTTCGAGGCGGGATTCGCATACAAGGGGTCATCCGCTCTTACACGGGAACATAATAGGGTCTCACCCGCTCAAGGTGGGATATATCCAACCAACAATATAATTTAGTAAATTATCCAACCAGTCAATAACTACCAATAATTAATATCCAAACATCCAATAGGTACTTTTTATCGACTAAAAATATTTCTGGTTAACCAAAAAGGTGAGATTAACTCACTTTGATTTTTAATAGTTTCCAAACGTTCCGTTTTGAATTAAAATTAAACGGACGTTCAATTTTAACCCAAAATTCCAACTATCTCCGAATCCATCCAATCTAATTCCATAACATAGGCTTCGCTGATACGATTGCAACGCGACTTATCGCGCTCGATTCGGACCTCGTATGAGCAAGATATGGATTCATTAACATTTGAATAATCGGATTAAAACTAACTTAATTAATTAAGGTTTAAACAAAATAAACCTACCTTCCTCATGCACGCAACACTACCAGGCCGAGCTCGACTTATTTCTTTCTTTTTAATCTTGACCGACAATCGATCAACCATCCATGACTATCGCTGCCTCGCTAGTAGCTCCATACGCTCGCGCGTGAGAACGCGATGGAACCCATGAACTGCTCGCGAACATGAGACAATTTCACCCTCCATGCCTTACCAAATGACAATCCATCCGTTGGGTTGCTTTGTGTCGTCATGCTCTATGTTTTCCTAGTTTAAGTCGAACGCCAATTTGGCTTCTAGAGGCTCCAATCGCCGTTGACCGTCGGATGGAGCTATTGTTAATAGCGGCTAAAAATTAGGTTTAGGGTTTTGGTTGTAAATGAAAATAATTGATGTCCTTATATAGAAATTCTCGCGGTACTATTCATCCATGAAAATCTCAAACTCCAAATGAGGCATGCCGCTTGGTTTTTTATGTTATATCCCTGTTCCGAACACAATGGAATATATATTGGGACCCAACTCCATCAGATACAGAAGTTAACTTTAAAAATCGAATTATATTAATTTAAATTTCTTAAATTAATTTCTATGTGTTTCGTACTCACACGACCAAACGATATGTCTGATCTTCACGAAATTCAATGGCATATTATAATTCACTATTACGGATCTAATGAAAATGGTTTCATCAAAATCCAAGAAAGTGCTTCAGAGGGCTATTTTTGCACGTTATTTAAAATGAGTTATTTCTAAAATCAATTAAATTACTTTCAAATCCAATTTAAAAGTTTGTTATCTTCCTTCTTATTCAAATAGAATTTTAAATTAACTTACGAAATCATAAATTCAAGATTCAATCATTTAAACAATTCCAAATATTAAATTTAACAATTAAATTATCAAATAAATCACCATATTTGAAATTCAAGTTATTTAACTAATAAAATTAACTTTCAATATTCTATTAATAAAATATTCCAAATTCAAATGACTAAAATTCCAGGTCATTACATCCTCCCTTAAAAGAATTTCGTCCTGAAATTGCCAAGTAAGAAAAATGTCACAAACCCATTACTTTTCAACAACAAATAATTGAAATGGATTACCAAATTCTTCCAAGTCTTTTAACTTCTTAAAAAAAATGTTTCTAAGTCTTTCAAATCAATTCATAGTTACTAACTAGTACCATTCAAAGTTATATAACCAAAATCCAAATTTTAGTTATCAAAATTTTTATAAAATTCTCAGAAAATTTCTAACGCCTTAAATTTTCGAAATTTTTTTTCAACGTCTCCTTTGCGCGGTGCGATCGTAAAAATTTACAATATATATAATTATAAATATACATCTCTTCTTCGAGGATGAGGCATCCCATAGGGAAAAATATAAAAGTACGGTATGTAATCTAAGATGTGTATCTTTTATTATATTAGCAAGCATATACAATCGATATAGCGCAAAAGCGGGCTTCAAATTCGAAGCATATGTCATTCGCACCTACTAATCACTTAACAACCAACGAGAATATGTATATTGAAAGCAACATCAATATATAGCATATAGAATATACAATAACTATATGCAAATGTAACAAATGCAACAAGGGAACAAAAAATATCACATAAATTTTAATAACCATATCAATTTCATTTTCCAATGTCACTATTAAATTTACTAAAGCTCATACAATGTACATGTACCATCCGTATGCAAAATCATACATGATCGCTCGCTCAATCACACAATTTCACTTTCGAAATAGTATCACTCACACGACACTCTAGTGCGGACTCAAGTTCGATTCCTTGATTCGAAACCATCATTCTTCTTGCATAGCCATATATCATGATAGAGAATATCAGAATCTATTAAACATCCATATCCAAGGTTCGCCGTCAAGAATCGAGTAAAAAATCCTAACTCAGATCAGTGCAAATCATCTTGAAATCGTATATTCGAATCTAGATCACCAGTTATGCGAATAAAATAATTACGTATGACTTATGTATTTATTTCAATTGGTTTTTTAACTATACCAATTTTTTTTATTCACGTTCATTTCATTCTCATTATTTTTATTTACTTTCAATTAATTTGCATCCAATTAATTAACATTCCTTTTATTCTCATTTACTTTACTTGCATTCCCCTTAAATTCAATTTAAGATTAACAACAATTCATTTGCATACTAACTCCTTTATGGACCATTTCCATAAAACAATTACTTAAGTTCACATTCAATTCTTTAACATTCACTTATTAATCTTCACTTTAAATTCAATTTATGTTTAACAACATTTCATTCCATACTTAATTCATTTATGAATCATTTTTACAAAATTTTACTTACATTTATTATAAACATTTTATACAACACTTCTCTTGTTTATTTCACTTTATAATTTAAGTTTAATTTGTTTTTATCAAACAACATTCTAAACCATATTCTATTCATTTTACAACTTAATTTGAATTGCATTTTATAATTTAAGTTTACCTTCATTTCGAAAGTCAAATTCTAATTTATTTAACTCTTTTCATCCTACTTACTTAACTTAAGTTAAATTAAATTTCAAAATTTATTTTATTTAACTTAGTTTATATTTCATTTTATAATTCAAATTTAGATTTTCTTTTCTTAACACTTATATCCAACAAACTTTAGTTATTTTTAGATTACTAATTCTCAAAATCTATAAGTTATAAAACATATTTTCTTATCTATACCATCTTCAAAGTTCAAAATTTTATTATCTTATGTTTCTCGAAACATTTAGATAGAAATATTCAGGATTTTAAACACCTGGTTTTATTTCAAAATGTTTTGAAATCACATATATACATACCTCCTTTATATACAAATTACACTTCTAGAATCTAAAACAAATTTGTTTTATCAAAAAAAACTTCAATGGCAGTAATTCCTCACTTAGAAACTCGAAAATGAACGCCCGATGATGCTGCAGTCATCACAAGAATTATTTTCCAACGACTTAAGTAAGTTCAGTGCTTTCTATTACCTTTAAATCCCATTTTAAAAATATTTCTAACCAAAACATTTTCAAAATAATACTATTCTTATTATTTTTAAACTTTTTGAAAAACAATTTTCAAAATCACTAGTTTTAAATTCTCCAATTTTTGGTTTTAAACTTGTTTAAATTTATAACTCATATTATAAATATACTTAGGTAATTTCCTTTACTTTTCGCTTATAAATCACCTTTATAAATCATATTGATAAAACATCACTTCTGATGAAATTCATTTCACAATTGTTGATTATTTTAATTACAATCCATATCCTATAGTTCATGTTTATAAATTTACTTTCTTATATAACTTATTTTACAAATATTTGTCTTTGTTTAGATTATAATAATAACAACTATTATTAGATCAACAAACAACAAATGATAATAATCAAATATTATCATTCATTAACAACCAAACACCCCATATATATATATATATATATATATATATATATATATATATATATATATATATGAATATAATAATTTTTGAAAAATTATTCTTTTATATATAAAATATAATTTAGGTAAAATTATTTCATTTACCATCTCATAAAATAACACGGTGTCGGTTTGCCTTGTTTAAGTGTTTAGAAACCTCTATCGATATCATGGCATCCCATGCATCGACCAGACTTCATACGCCGCTCAACAGATAAATTAACACAGCATAAAACATTTTTATAATCACTAACAAATACTTGCTCATATATATGCACTCTAACTCATCCTAGGGTCTCGCTTACCCTATCTCAAATGAATAATTTCCCACCAAAGCCTAGGTATTCACTCAGCCTAAGCTCCGATACCACGTGTAACAACTCGCTTTTCCATACAGTTCAAGTTGACAATAAACAACACATGTCCAATCCAAATCAAACGAAAAAACAGATAGTTAAGGGAATGAAAGAAGAAAGAAGAAGAGAAGAGAAGAAGAATAAGAGAAAAGATACTAAAATAACATAGAATCTCACAAACGTAACGGAACAATATATAATATAATATCAATGATCTTTACAAAAGAGAAACTGTTATATACATACATTCATCAAGGTACAATAACAATCACAATCATCAGCCTAGACAGTTATAACATCATATCTTCACAATTGCTGATAATTTCCATAACAAAGCAGCAGAAAATAAACGTATACGAGAATACGACTTGAAGACCTCCAACTAGCATGCTGAGCTCCAATGCATCCACAGTAATCTGTAAATATGCTCGGTAAGATCTGAGATTATAATAAAATAACACCCGAGTCAGTTTGGAAAACCAGCATGAGAAAAACACACTCAATTGGATTTAAAGTTACAAAATTCTTTGAAAACAAAGGTATCTCATAAGACCATACCGCATATAAACATGAACGGGTTTTTACCTTAGGATAACCAAAACATTTCATATGAAATCCTCTGATATTATAATAATGTCTAATATACAAATACTTATTAATCATAGAGGAAATTGTTACATTAATTATTTTCCAACATACTAGGTTCTACAACCAAAACTGAAGGCTAGTATTAGAGAATGGATTCCAACTATGAAAGGGTAAGGGTCTACCCGCCGAATCCGTATACCTTTAGATCAAGTGTACGGGAGAATATAACATGTTGCACCTATGCTACATAGGACCGGCATTACACACTTCTCGAGTATCATCGAATATGATCACCCCTTGGTTGCAATCATCAACCATACAATGGGATCCCGAAGCATACATGAATATCACTCTAGACTTGGGATGATCAACCCTACATAGATGCGACCCATTTAGCCCTTCCGCATGTCCCTGCTTTATTTATTTCCTGGGTGTAAGGCTCGAAGCGACGTTCTAACTTTTATATAGCACTTCACACTTGGAATGCTAACACTGCTCGCCAGGCAACAATGCAATACCAACATTCATCCATACAAGTTCGTTCTAGGACTAAATGAAATGTTTGAAAGCTCTATTTCCAATTCCATCATCTTTAAGATGTCTTCACTTCGAATGCTTCAGTTGGATCAAAGTGATTTTCGAATAACAAATCTGATCCCGGTCTCTTCGAAACAACATTCAATAGTTTCTCGTAACTCAACCTCGGTTTTTTAGGAAATAAACAGTCAAAGATAAGATCAGAGATCGCCTCCTAACCGTTAGTGGACGGGTTACCTTATAATTGTCCTAGAAGAACGAAATGAGATTTACATGCATAATACAACATCATCGGAGATGACTATGCCACATAACTCACGTGTTTTTTCTCGATATTTCAAAAGTTGCGTTAGGTTCCATATTTGATAGTCAGTTATTTAACTACCAACAACACACATCCAAATCGGGATTTATTTCCAAAGAACAAATCGACATTGGTTAAGCACATAAGCAACCACTATCCTCATTAATTAATCATTTCATTAATTAAAACCATCTTGTAAATGCTTGTATCAAAGTACTTTTACAAATATATATTCACAACCCTTATATTTTCAATACTTAGAAAATATCCATATACTTATCTCAATGGTATAAGTATATTTACCAAACACTAAAGAAGATCTCTTTTTTACTAAATTCAAAAATCATTTATAAACTCCATTATAAATTTCTAAAACCCTTCATAAATTATTTCCCATGCATTTATAACCCTTTATAAACCAATCGATTCTTTATAAACTCTTTTTATAAATCTATAAACCTATTCTAAAGTTTGTCTATAAATATCCACCTATTTATAAACCTCTTTACCTTGTAAATAATCTTCCTTTAAATCTCCAAACCGTTTTGTAAGCCCTCTATAAAAATCCAAGTCCGTTTACAAAACTCTATTTATGAATCTCGAAAACATCATAAATAAGTCATAATCACTTTATTTAAAACAGTATTATATAATAGTCTTTATTCATAGTAAACATCATAAATAAATAGTAATTATTAACTTTTATCATCTTAAAAATAATAATTAATAATTCAGAACATTATGAATAAAACAATCATTAATTTTTACCATCTAAATTATAATGATAAATTACCAACATATTATTAACAAACATTACTATTAATTACAAACCATATCAACAATTTTAAATAATTAACCTTTTAAAATATTTAAATATTAACTCAACAACATTAAACAATATTAAGATAAGTAACCAACTTTTGGAATATAATATATTTTCTTGATAAAAACTCATACTTAACTTCAACCCAATCATTCCCATATTTATAAAACTAAATTTAAGAAGCTCTTTCCTTTGTATAAGACTTTCTTTACGAATCTCACTTATTCATAAATCTCATTTTAAAACATTAATCGCCATCGGTTTTAACGTTGCTTCCATATGTATAAATTCCTTTTATAAGTTCCTTCCTATTTATATAATATCGTTTAACATTCTAAATTTTTCCTCGCCTTCGATTTCCAAAATAGAGTCAACTATTTCTAATATATCACTCCGAATCTTATAACAAGCCCACCGTTTGATTTGTATCTCCAATTTATTAAACAATAATAGTTTCCTTTAATTTATAAACCCCATTTATAAATTCATACTTTTATTAACAAATACAATTTTATAAATCTTCACTTCCTATGAAAATACCACTCTTATAAATTATCCCATTTATAAATTTCACATTTATGAATAAATTATAATATATGTACTTGTATACAATATATCACTTTATTCAAAGATGGTTAAATAATATTATTTCAAAATATTTCTATTTCCTTTTTAAAACCATATCCCTCCATTATAAGAAACTGACATATTCTCTAAGATTTTAAAAATCTTTATTCACGGTTCAAAATCTCTTTTTAAAATATTTCATAAACCTATTAAATTATAATATCCAAAAAATCCTACCTTTGATTTTAAAATAAATTACTCCTTTGGGACTAATTATTCAAAACGTATATAATTTTCAAAATCGCTTGAAAACCCCTTTTGAATTAATCACTATTTTATGGTATCTTAAAATACCAAAATTAAAGGCCCAATGCTACTAAAGCACTAATAACCAAAATCATGTTCATGTCATCCAATATAATCATATATCATAATATATATGAAAACTAAAATCAACAGTGCGAGGAATCTTTTTGGATCTCTCCAACTGTCACATACAATATATAATCAAAAAATATAGATCAACCGCTTTGAAACGGGATTCATATACAAAGGGTCATCCGTTTCTACACGTAATAGGTTCTCATCTACTCCTACACGGAAACGTAATAGGTTCTCATCCACTCCAGGGGCGGAAATATATCCAACCAATAATATAATTTATTAAATTATCCAAACAGTCAATAACTATCAGTAATAAATATCCAACCATTCAATAGACAATTTTTATAGACTAAAAATATTTCTGGTCAACCAAAATGGTGAGATTGACTCACTTTGATTTTTAATAGTCGTCTAATGTTCCGTTTTGAATTAAAATTGAACGGACATTCAATTTTAACCCAAAATTCCAATTAGCTCCAAATCCATCCAATCCAATTCCATAGCGTCGCCTTCATCGATACGATTGCATTGCGATTATCGTGCTCGATTCGAACCTCGTATGAGCAAGATATGGATTTATTAACATTTGAATAATCAAAATAAAATTAACTTGATTAATTAAGGTTTAAAAAAATAAACATATCTTCCTTACGCGCGCAACACTACCAGGCCGACTATACTTATTTCTTTTTTAATCTCAATCGATGATCGATCAACCATCCACGACCGCCGCTGCTCTGCCGAGCCCTCGCCGACCTCCGCTTGCCAGTAGCTCCCTACACGTCCACGAGAACGTGATGGAACCCATGAGCTGCTCGTGAACGTAAGATGATTTTTCCCTCCGCGCCTCGCCAAATGACGATCCATCCATTGGATAGCTTCATGTCGTCATGCTCTACGTTTTCCTAGTTGAAGTCAAAAGCCAATTCGGCTTCTAGAGGCTCCGATCATTGTTGATCGTTGGATGGAGCTCTTATTAGTGGCGGCTGAAAATTAGATTTAAGGTTTTGGTTGCAAATGAAGATAGTTGATGGCCTTATATAGAAGATTTTTATTGATCTATTCATCCGTTAAAAATTCGAACTTCAAACGAGGCATGTCACCTGGCGTTTTATATGTTATACCCCTATTCCAAACACAATGAAATATATATCGAGACCTAATTCCATTATATACCGAAGTTAACTTTTAAAATCAAATTATTTTAATTTAAATTTCTCAAATTAATTTCTACGCATTTCGAACTCGCAAGACCAAACGATACGTCCAATCGCCACTAAATTTGACGGCATATTATAATTCACTATTAAAGATCCAATGAAACTGGTTTCATCGAAATCCAAGATAGTGCCCCAAAGGGCTATTTTTACACGTTATTTAAAACGAGTTATTTCTAAAATCATTTCAATTACTTTTAAATCCAATTTAAAAGTTTACTATCTTCTTTCTTATTCAAATAGAATTTAAATCAACTTACGAAATAATTTTCTTCATATTAAAATCAAGATTCAATCATTTAAACAATACCAAGTATTAAATTTAACAATTAAATTATCAAATAAATCACCATATTTGATATTCAAGTTATTTAATTTGTAAATTAACTTTTCAGTATTTAAATTTAATTAAATATTTCAAATTCAAATGATTAAAATTTTGGGTCGTTACATGGAGTGCCAAGGGAAAAGTTGGTATTGACAGAGGTTAGAATTGTAAACAACTGAAATGGAATGGGGCTTGCCACACCGTAAACTAAGGATGTGAGAGATATTAAAACTTTTGCCTTGAATATAATTCCCAACAAATCTTACAAGTCCAGAATTGGAGCAAGGAAGCTGAATTGTGGCACTGTGAAGGTACTAAGAAGGTCTGGAGGATTTAGGAATACATGTAATACCCCGGTGACTGTAATCAAGAAGGTTTGAAAGAATTAAACCTTGAGCAGACTATTGTCATGCCAAAAGGAGATTATAAATTGGAATTTTTCAAAGTGTATTGGAAGATAGGAAGAAAAATAGATCTAAGTTCCAACATACATCTCCAAGTCCAACTGCAGTCCATAGGGATTGCCATAGTCCAAAAGTTTGATTTTTTTTTTTTTTATGAGGTTAGCCTTAGTCCAAAGAGCCCGGAGGTTCTGATCATTAAACAGAAGATTATTTAAATGGAAAGAAGAGGTAGCTTGTTCCATAATTTGATGTTCATAATATCTAACCCACCTCTATCTTAAGGAAGGATTATAGACCTGAAAGAAATAGGAATAAACTTTTTAGAGTAAGGATTACCATGCAATATAAAAAGGTTAAGGGTAGAATTAACCATGCTAATTAGTTAGTAAGGAAGAACATATATACGGGCATAGTACAATCACATAGAAGTTGCTATGGATTTGACAATAATGATACTACATGTGGTAGAAAGATTTGAGACAGGCCAGGAAAATGATTTAGATGTGATGTTATCATACATATAGGAAGGCAGTGGCCAATATTAATTCTAGCAACTAATAAGGGAGCTCCCATGTACATTTCATTTGACAAGGTGGACAAGTTCATCAGTTGTATTTAATAACTAGCTGAAATACTAACAGTCAGTTAGATCTCCCACTATTGATAGATAAACTCGTTATATCATGCAAGTTATCAAGAGTGTCAAGAGCGTTAATAATAGATTTGGCATTAGGTTTTTTGAATAAAATTTAAGTCATCAATGAATATAAGAGAGTACAAATTTTTAGAGACTTGCATATAGGGTGGATATCAATACATTTTTCATGCATGGCCTTATTAATCATACAAGTAAGCAGCTTCATGACAGAAATGAACAGAAAAGGGGAGATAGGGTCACCCTATCTAATGCCCTGCATTCCAGTAGAGTAACCAAAAGAACCACTTATGGAGATCGAGTAATGCATAGAGGACATGAAAGATTATAGCCAGGCAAACAAGGGAAGAGGGAGTTCATGAAGTGGAAGAATGGTGATGATGGATTTCCACTGAACACTATCGAAAGCCTTTTGAATATCCAGTTTCAAAAAACATCTTCGTGAAATATTCTTCCTAGTATACCCTCTCATCAGGCCTGCGTAAATAATAGTAGACAAAGCAAGTTTCATTCTAATGGCCATTATTTTTGAGATGCACTTGTAAATAACATTACAACAAGCAACTGGCTAGAAATGAGTAACACTGGTAGACTGGGGAACTTTAGAAACTAAAACAAGCTTGGTTGCATTAATACCTTATAACATCCTATTGCTTTTGAAAAAATTCATTACTGCCTTCACAACATCACAACCAATGATGTCCCAAGTGAATTTGTAGAAGTGAGCGTCAAAACCATCAAGACCAGGCAAGCTAGAGGATTTCCTGTTGAAAATGGCATGTTTAATTTCATCATAGGAGGCTTCAGATATCAAGTTTAAGCTGACCTTATTAGAGATTGTAGGAAGGTTGAATAAGGTAGAGAATTGAATGTAGGGATAATTGGTTCGGGTTGGCGTGAGAGGATAGAAGTAATCTAGAAAAGCATGCCGAATTAAATCATAGGAGCTACAATAGTTTCCATTCTTGTCTAAGATGCTTATAATATTATTATAAGCTTGCTTAATTTCAGAGAGTTCTGAAAGTAGGAATTCTTATCCCCATCTAAATTCCATTCAGATTAAGCTTTTGCTTGATCATTTTGTTTTCTTCCAGAAGAGCTTTTGCAAGGCAAGCATTGAGCTTATTTTCCTCCTCGAAAAGAGAGATGATTGAAGGGTTAGAGATAAGAGAGGCTTGAATAAGTTGAAGCCTACTCCTTATGTCCCTTGATTTCTTTGTGCCATCAACAAAACTAGTATAGGCCCAAGACCTAAGAATGCCTTTTAATTTCTTTAATTTTCCTCGCAACATAAACATAGGGTTACCATAAAAATTAGTGGAAGAGGGGTGGAAGTATAAGAACTTTAAGAGGAAGAATTAAGAGTAGAAACAAGGTAGGAAGGGTAAGAAGTAGTGTGCATGTCCTGCTGCATAGGAATTTGAGGATCAGCAATATTATGAATTAAGAAGCAAGGCTTGATTTGCAAAATTGATAACTGATTCATGTGTAAAAGGATTACTATGAGAAAAACTAGAGAGTAAAGAAGTACCAGAGGGAAGATAGGTTGTGAGGGAGTAGTTGCATGGCAATTGATAGACTGGCCAATGAGGATTGATACATGAATATTTGCATTTACGTGAGAGAAGGTTGCCAAAGATTCTTGTGCATATGGGGTAGTATTTCACCTTCTTCAATATCACTTAGAATAGCAAATTTGTTATGATAAGTAGTGTTAATGAATTTCTTCATCAACCCCAAAAGTGTAAGGGAGTGAATCTTGGCAAATGATGGAAATTGAAGAGCCTAAATTTAATCTCAACTAGTGTTGGCATAAGACGACACTTGGTTGAGCTAAGGCGAGTAGTGAACGAGCAAGCTCAAGTCCATTGTAAAGTCATATGCAAAGTCACATAGGATCGTCTGCTCATGAGATAAATTCATATAGTCAATTATATGGAAAGGAGAAACTAAGAATATGAGTACTTTTGGAGTTCGAAGCAATTCTTGATTAACAAATCATATATGCTTTGGAACTCAAAAGTTAGTCATGATTCAAGATATCATGTTTTTTATCGATATAATATCGAGGTACAAAGTCCAATAGTCCAATACTTCAAGTGCTACAATCTACCCCAAAGCAATTTGGGGTTACAAAGTTTAAAATGTAAGAAGAGAGATAAGAATGATTAGCCCCCTATACCAAAGCCCCTAGGTCCATACTTATAGGGCTGGAAATGCGACATGCTTAGTAGCTTAACTTCGGCATTCATTTCTTTTGGCATCAATAATGCTGCATGGTGCCAATGCTTGTTTAATGATGATTTTCGACATTCTTCGATGCATAGTAAAGCTTCCGCACTATTTCAATAGTGAAGGCATTCGGCATCAATGATTTTTTATGCTGGAGGTTTACTCTATAATAACTGATCCTTTTAGTTAGTAGACAACATCATCAGTTTGAAACAACAATGATGTGAGACGACATTGATGTGGAGCGACACCATCATGGAGCGGTGTCGACATTGATAACTCCTATGAATGTTGATGACTTTCGGCACCAACATCGCATGTACAGATGGACGATATCTCCTAAGTGTTGATGGAATGCGGCGTGGATTAATATAACATTGGCTTTGATTACTTTTGTAGATACCGATGGCTTTCGACGTCAAAACCGCACGTATAGTTGTGCGGTGTGAAGGTATCGACACAAATCTGGATTTGAATGAATGGCCAAATTAATTAATTCAATTTCATTAATTTGAATCTGGTATCGATGCAAATCCGATATCGACATCACTACTATTATCAAGGCCCTAATCATTACGCATTTACATAAGGGGGCCAATGGTTCAATTTGAATGAATGGCTAAATTACTTAATTCAATTCATCAATTTGAATAAATGCCCCCTTAAGTCTATTAGTATTCCACATAAATCTGGCCATTTATTCAAATTGAACCAATGGTGTCCATTTACCTTCGTTCTCTTCTATAAATAGACAAGCTTCTCTTTCATTCCTCTTTTACCTGCAATTGAGAACTCGAGAGAGAAATTAAAAACCTCAAAGAAATTCAAAACTTTTATCTTTCATGTGTTCGTATCAATACTCACGTACGGTTTATACTTTATATTGATCAAATTAATGAATTGAATTAAGTAATTTAGTGTCAAAGTTGCTGTTAGGGTTTGGTTTGGGTTTCTTCGGTTATATATTGATATTGGGGCTTGATTATGGAGCTTTAAGGATAGTAATTAGGTTAAGCATTGGTTATGACTTTAGGTTGAATTAGCGTTAAACTTCTATGTCGTATGAGTGAATTATGAGGTTAATCATTATTGGTATAGAAACAGGTTCACTGATGAAGAAGACAACTTATTAGACCCGAACCGGATGTCGACTTACATTACATCAGCATTGATCACTTATAACGTTGTCATAATGATGAATATCAATTTATCCTTCTTAGTTTTATGTCGATATTGATGGCTTACGATATTGTCATGATATTCGACATTGATGAAGTTCTCATGTTGACTAACTAACATCTATAGCGCAAAAACTCTTTCACATCATTGATGATTAAGTTGAGCTGCGCCAACCTCTTAGCATTATGAGAAAGTGTATACCAGTTAGAGGCGACATCACTTAATTACAAACGACGTTTTTTACTTTCGATATTGATTTATAAAGTCCCAACTTGACACCGATAGTCTTACTATTCATTGCCATCGTTTTGTAGCCACTTTTAATACCATCAATTAAGCTTCGTTCGATATCATTACTTACAACGTTGTTGATTTAATACATTACAAGTTGTTTAATTATTAGCACAGTACCAACTCACGCCATCGTTATTCACTAATGTCGACAACCTCATCACCTCAACATTGGTTAGTTGCGGCGTTTACTAGTGCTTTATAATATAAGCTACGCGACATTTGGTGTTGATATAACTATCGATATGGACTTATTGACGTGGCATATCTGTTCTTATTTAATCTTACGTAGTCCTTCCATGGAATTCCTTTATTAAAGTTAGAGTTTAAGTCTTTTAATAAACATATGTCATTTAAGGGTTATTAACTTGTGACTATCATATACTTTAAGCAGCTTGATACCATCACTTGGAAAGTAGATAAGTTATTTAGATAATAATTTTGGCTTAGTATGTAATGATTCTTCTATATAACAAAAATATTACCATTTCTTAGATTTTGGAATAATATCACATGGAAAATAGATGGAATGTTCAAAGATAAGCAAGGAATTCCCCTAAAAGACTGGCATAAATTCCAAAACTTCCTCTTCTACTAAGAAAGAAGATCACCTTCTTCATCTGTCGTATATAACCACTCAAGAAGAAGTGGATTCTATCCTTAAGCAATTTTGCGTCACAAGTGTTGGAGCTATTCCAACCGGTCCTTCTGGCAGAATCAACAACCCTCTAGAAGTATTTTTTGCTTTTACCCCGATTCACATATGGCACCCAACATATCTTCCTTTCCCATGCTTTCTTTTATGGTTCATGGAGCACCTAAACATTGCCCCAATCCAATTGACTCCCAATTCATATACATATTTGACCTGTTTAGAAATTCTTGCCAAGGAAGCTAAGCTTCTCTCTCTTAGTGCTGAAATTATTTATACCATAGTTGTCCCTACAAAGGTGGGTGAGCAGCTAGGCAATCCTCTATCTCACATTCGTCCCCATCCAAAAAGCTTGATCATTAATGCGGAGAACAAGGCTAAAGGATGGGAAAACCAGTTTTTCTATGTTAGGTGCTACTCGAAGATTAGGGGAACTTTCTCCATTATTAGTAAGTTCCTATTTTCTATTACTTATACTATATTTATTTTTCCCTTACAATAAATGTTTTTCTTTTAGATCCGACCCCTAAGAAGTTAAGCCTCACCGATAGTGAAACCGTCAAGTCTCTAACACTAGCTTTGAGAAAATAGGTGACAGGCTTATCCTCTTAACGAAGGCCAACCTTTATCATTACTCATTGATTCAAGACAACCATAAAATATTTAGGGAGCCTCAAATGATGAAAGGAAATGCCCAGTGGAAACAATAGTTAATTACCAACTACCATAATGCTTTCTCGACTTCTTCTCAAGTTCAACTTGAGCATGTCGATAAGTTTCAATATAGTTAATATAGAGTTCATAATATTATAGTTTTATTAACTTTTGTTTTTTTTAGGATCGTCTGCCTTAGTAGCTGTCACTATGGAGAATAAATGAAGTTCCCAAGAAAAGAAGGGTAAAGATGGCACTTCTACCTTGACTCAAGCTCCTGAATCCCAATCTCTCAGGGATCTTATTGTTAGGCCGTTTAAATCTATAAAATGGAAACTCGGTGATGGTTCCACTGTTACTTCCACTCCTAATAAGAAGCTCAAGGTTGATGGCATGTATTCCTCCATTATTATGGAGGAACAACCATTTGTAGATATAGATTCAAGCCTTGAGGCCCTACAACTTGGCTCTTCAAGGGAAAGAACTCATCAAAAGATTGAAAGGAGCGGTCTCACGACCTACTCCTTCATATTACTTTTCCAAATACTGTTGGAAGACTGAACCATCTTTGCGAGGAGCTTGGACTGTGTACTCTTCTAAAGACCCACTCCCTTCCAAATCTCAGTCTCCATCCCCTACTAGCAATTTCGATGATCTTCTCCAACTGGTCTGTAGGATCGATTTCACCCTAGAGGGGGCTGAATAGGGTGATACTATTAATTATAAAAATTTACTGCGGAAGCTTATAAAATATTCAAATCAGATTTCAACACAATTCACAGCAGAATAATAGCAGCACAGATATCGCAGAATATAAATAACAGAAACAGAACAACACAGAATTTACCCAGCTTCGGCAAAACCCTGCCTACGTGCTGCCCCCAAGGTTTCTACTAGAAATTAGATAGTCAGACGCTTACACACGTAAACTCACGACACCCTCTATCGACTAATCCTAACTCTACGCTCAAAACCCTGCTACAACTCAGCCACTGAGTTGCGAATTCTCAAACTACGCCACGTAGTTTGTCCCCTAGTCACACGACTAGAAAATACAACGATTTAAAAAGAGTTTAAATTTAGAAAACAAATTTAAAACAAATAAAGCCCTAATTAAAAAACTAAATCCCCCTTTTTATTCTTTAACAAGGCCGGCCTCTTTTCTTTTCCCCTTTGTAAATAAACCCGATCTCCTTTTTCTCTGGAAGATAAAATATGGCGGCTCTCGTTCTTCTTTCTGAAATTAGGGCTTCGACTCTTTTGTTCAAATTAGGGATTTTCGAAGCACGCCTATGTTGATCGATCAGTGGATATTTGCGTGTTTGATTTGTCGATCCTTTATCTGATGTTTTCGGCTGCTTCTGGAGTTCGACTTCAATTTTGGTATGTATTTTCCTTTATGCTTTTCTGTTATGCTCAATTGAACTCCGATGATCAATTGCCAGTGATGATTATGGGTTATATATGCGTTCGATCTCCTTTATTTTTGTTCGTATAAACTTATTTGAATTTGTCAAATAATTTGTTCGGCCGTTCGATTTCACTTTTATGCTGATGATTTCACTGACTTTTTCAATTTCGTATATTCTTCGTTACTTGATGGTCACGGCTTTGATTTTGAAATTGTGATAGATTTATTCAAAACGGAATTTCGATTTCTTTTCGTGATGACCACGGCTTCGACTCTGTTCCCTTTTCTGTTGACTTTTTTGATTAAAAACACGGCTTTGACTCTGGTTGTTACTGCATTCATGGTTTTGCTTCGACCACTGTCTTGCATTTTTGCTTGAGTACTGGGTTGCTTATTGTTTCGACCTCTGTAGTGTTTGTCCATTTTGTTGTTTGTATGTTATGTCACTGTCTTGTTGCTTGTACTATGTGGTCTGGTTCTCGACCTATAGTATTCACGTAGTCTAATGCATTGTGTTGGTTTCAATTTTGGTTGCAGGCTTGTGTCATTTGTGTACTATGTCTTTGAGCATTGCATTACTTCATGTATTCATGTGTACTCTTGAGTCGCATTGAGTTGGTTTTGTAGCATTGTTATTATGTTGGCATTTATGGTTTGAGTTATGCTTCTTTGATCATGTTGGCTATTTGGTCATCTGCACCTCTGGTATGCAGCAGCTTGGTCTTGGCATTTGTATTTAGTTTGTGTTCATGAAAATGTTTTTATTCCTGAGTTGGATTTATTTTGTCTCTGATCTTTTGGTCATGTTGCCTTCAGTTGCTTGTATATATGTACTTGCTCGGTCTGTAGCTCAAAGTTGCTACCTCTGATCAATTTGTTGAGCTTGTACACTTTTATTACACCTGAGTTGAATTCAGATTTAAAAACTCGGGTTTGACCTTGTGCTGAGAGTTGTGACATTTATTTTATTGCACGTGAGTTGAACCCGGCTTTTCATTTGGGTTTGACCTATGCTCACTTGTCCCTGTAACATTATCAAGTGTATATTTCGATGTGCACGGCCTTGTGGCATATACAGTGATACACTGTGTATGCCACAAGTTGTTAGTGTATGATAAATTAAAATTTAAATGACAACGCACAACCCAAATAACTGAGGCAAATAATATTTTCAAAATCATCTTTTATTTTATATTGCAAAAATATTTCTTTTTCAATTTTACTGCGTTAGTGTATATTTTTGCAGATTGCTCAGATGTTGGATTCTAACTGGAATGAAGTTGAAGATAGAATACGAATTGAGTGAATGAGTGATGTGTAGTGAGGTTAAATGTAAATATGAAATTGTGATGTATTTGTAATCAAAATTGTATATGTATAGTGAGAGCTTGAATTTGTACTATTCAAAATTGTAATAAATATTTGTTTG
The DNA here is from genome assembly GCA_030765085.1 of Allium cepa. Taxonomy (NCBI): domain Eukaryota; kingdom Viridiplantae; phylum Streptophyta; class Magnoliopsida; order Asparagales; family Amaryllidaceae; genus Allium; species Allium cepa. The sequence continues at coordinate 497,619,979 of CM060944.1, read as the reverse complement.
AATAAAATTTCTGTTTGAATTCAAATTCTTTGTTATTTAATTTTATTCAGCAAATATTTATTTAATCTATGAAAAATAAAATAGTATATTAAAAAATACATTTAAACGAATGTATATATGTTTATTATCATCAAACAAAAGTCATATAAGCGCATATTCAACAATCTCCCCCTTTTGATGATAACAAACATATATTTAAGATTTTGAATATGTTAAATGTATTTGATCATTGATATGCTCTAATTGCTCCCTCTATTTAAATGCTTCCTCTCTACACAAAGCTCCCCCTACAAATATGCGTAGAATTAAATATATGCAAATGAGCCTAGATGCAAGTAGAAAATTATTTTACCTTTGCTTGATTTTATTTGACAAAATCTTAACTTTTCTCTCCCCCTTTTGTTATCGGCAAAAAGAATACTGGTGTTAGAGAAAATAGAGATAAGGTGATCGGTATTAATTCAACATTAAAACTCAATTGAATATAAATATTAAATTTCAATAAAAAAATCAAACAAAAATCATAAATATTTTGTTAGGCGCATATTCCACTTTTAGAATGATGGGAATTATGTCATCATATAAAACCATATAGTTGTGTCCATTTATATCAGGAATTTGAATATCTACTAACCATGCATAACCGTTAGGACTTTTAAATGAGATTAGTAGTATTCCAATTTTATTAAAAAAATGAATTCAAGTATCTTCTAACCATGCATAACCGTGAGGACTTTTATATGGGATTAGAATGAACTTGTTTATTTTTAAAATCAACTTTTGATATGCATTCCATACATGCATAACCTTGAGGACTTTTAAATGAGCATGGAAGCACATAACAAATTCCAAGTAATTCACCCATGCATAACCGTGAGGACTTTTAAATGAGAGTGAATACTTTGGTATTTATTTATTTAATATTAATAAAAAAAATTCTTTTTTTTTTAAAAATATAAAATGAAAAATGAACGATTCCTGTTTAAAGTACCACATGTCGACAAATTATATAGAATTTTATTGAGTGATCGTCGTTAGAAATATGATAGACATAGAGATGGTCATGGAATTTTTACCAACAATTTTTTTTATAACTCTTGTTTAAATTTCTAAAGAAAATTATTAATTATACCGTCTCAAGTCATAATATATAATAAATATCAACACTCATCACTTTTTCAATCACTATTTATCTTTTCGATAATTATTAGGGAGTCAGATTAGTCAAAATAGTCATTTAAAATCAAATTCAAAAATAATTATGAAATCAATTTTTCAAAATGACTAATCTGAAAATATGGTCAAAAATGATTTTCTCGAGGGGGTTTTATAAGAAAATTTTCTGCTATTTGAAAATTATTTGAAATGAAAAATATGCAGATATTTTCTTTGAAAAGCGATGCAGTTACTAAATGTCTCAAAAATCACGTTCAACTAGTAATTTTTCTATCAACTAGATTACCAGTGTAGTCTGCATCAGAATTTCTCTTTCACTCAAAATTATCATTAATTGAATTTAATTGACCAAACCATGAAGTGTGCACCAAAAATTTCAAACTCAATTTTAACAGCAATTTAAATGACATTCTCTTGAATTTGAATTGAAGCCATGTAAACAATCAATAACCATGAATATAGAGTTAGCCATATTATAACCAAATGTATTATCATCCAACAAAACACTATTTTTAATCCGAACTTATATATATGAAGTAATTCAAAGAATCTAGAGATTTTTATAGTGTTTTTGGCATAAGAATATAATTGGCCAACAATTTTGAACAAGTCAGAATCAAAATCATCATTTTTTCATCATCTCATTATTGGCTGATTTAATTCAGAATATGGTGCAGATTATCACATTTAATATATCGTTCAAAACATACCATTACCTGTTTTACCTTTACGATATTTTTCATTGTTGTCCATTGTGATTCTATCACCTTTATATTAGGCTAAGGAACTTTGCTTTGTTGCTCGGTGTGCTCTCGGAACAGCCAGAATCCAAGTAGCACTATTGTTGTTCCTTAGCCTGCCACCACACCTACACGGAAAAAGATTTTTGTGGCCTATTTGTTTTTATAGGTCCATGGTTGTTAGTGGCAGAATATTTAGAAAAATAATTTTGTGGAGACCCAAAACTATTTATAATTGTTCCCTTCGGCACCCAAATTTGTTTAACTTTGAGAGATTTTATACTTGTGCCTTTTGGAACCCAAATCAGTATAGTTTTCACATGTTTGGGTCTATACCAACAATTATTGTGATTGTGTCCATATTTTCTACAAATTGTGCACATAGAATTAACTTGATTAATATTGCTTTCAACAATTTTCGAACTATTATATCCAAATCCTTGCCTAACCATATTAACAGTTTGCTTTCCTAATAGCATATTCAACGATTTTTCACTTTTTGAAAGTTTATCCAAAGTCGTTGACAATTGTTGGACTTGTGTTTTGAGAGATTCATTTTCGTTTAACAATTGTGTGCACTTTTTAATAGAATTCTCTGTAGGATCGATTTCACCCTAGAGGGGGGTGAATAGGGTGATAGTATAAATTATAAAAATTAATCGCGGAAGCTTATAAAATATTTTCAACACAGAACACAGAACAATAGCAGCACAGATAATAGCAGAATAATAAATGCAGAAATAGAACGACACAGAATTTACCCAGCTTCGGCAAAACCCTGCCTACGTGCTGCCCCCAAGGTTTCTACTAGAAATTAGATAGTCCCTCGCTTACACACGTAAACTCGCGACACCCGCTATCGACTAAATCTAACTCTACGCTCAAAACCCTGCTACAACTCAGCCACTGAGTTGCGAATTATCAAGCTACGCCACGTAGCTTGTCCCCTAGTCACACGACTAGAAATTTAAACGGTTTAAAAATGAAAATACAAAACAAAAAACAAATTAAAAATAAAAAACCCTATTTTTAAATTCTTATCCCTTTATGTAAACAAGGCCGGCCCAAGTGGTTGATTTCCTTAACCCGTATCCTTTTATTATTTTCGACTCCTTCTCTTCTCTGATAAAATCAATGGCTGCTGTGTAAATTGCTCTCGAGAGATTTGACCTAGGGCTTCGGCTTTTCGTGAAATTGAATTAGGGCTTTGTCCCTTCTTCGTTCCAATTTAGGGTTTTTGATTTAAAATTGAAGCGCTGCTTCAAGATGTTCGATCGAAACAGATGATTATTTTCGATGCTAGCTTGTTCGATCAGATGTTACTTTGAATTGCAGACAGCTACTTCAATTCGATCAAGTTCGAATTATAATTGGTATGTTAGCTTTTGCTTTTGCTTTTACTGGTTTTGACTTGCTTGAACTTGATACCAAAAATTGCCGATGATGATGTCAATTTATATAGGGTTTGTAACCCTAGATTTGCGTCGTATATTCTCTAATTGAATTTGTCAACTGATTCACCTCGGCCACTTGATGACGCTTGAATGTTTGAGATTGATTCTGACTAGTTCGTTATCGTATATTTTGGTTGCTTGATGGTTACGGCTTTGATTTATTTCGTGATCAATTTTACTTGTTCAACATATCCACGGCTTGTTCAACTCCTTGATTGCCACGGCTTTTGCTCCGATCATTTTACTGTTGACTTTATTTTCTGACTTCATTTTGACTTTGGCATTGACTAACTTGATTTTGGGTATGCGAATCCACTACTCTGTATTAGCTTCGGCCATCACCATTGCTTTTATACAAACTTGATTTACGACTTGGTAATCACTGTAACCTGTACTGTATAGTTCGACTCCGGTCATTTTGTATTTCACTGGATACTTGTAGTTCAATTGTTTCAATGTCAATTTGGGTCTTCTTGAATTTATGGCCCCTGTGTAATTTGGCTCTGGCCATCGTTGTTTCAATGCTGATCTTGATTTTCACTTTGATTCCATGTTGTTCTTGTAGTCAAGTCTGCATTGCTGTCACATGAATTAAACTTATTGTATATCATTATTTTTGAACTGTTGTATTTGTCTTTGCTTGAGTCTTGATGCAATTGGGGTCCGGTATGTTTGGCATGTGATCGGTTCTGTGATACTTGTACTACTTGTTATCAACTGGCCTGGATTACATAGTTTGTGCTTAGAGTTGATCATGCTGCCTGGTTGCTGTTATATATGCACTGTGTTTCGGTCATTTCTCATGTTTATATGTATGTGATGCTTTGATGTTGTTTCACTTCTTCAAAGCTGCCTGTTTCGAACCATGTTCGCTGTGGCACTGTGTCACTTAAAGTTTGTTGTGGTCTTTGTATGGTGGTCTTGTGTTTCTGGTGCATTCATTGGTCTGTATCATTAGAAGTCTGGTTTAATGGTTTCGACCTGTCCATGGCTTGAAGTATGCACTGCATATTTTGTTTGCATCTTTTCTGGTTGGTCTGGATTGCTTCCTGGTCTTGTTGTCTGCTGTTGTTACTGGTGTCACTTCTCCATAAGTTGGTCATGCTGTAGTCCAGTGCCCCCATGCCTTGTGTACATATCTTGTTCATGCTGTACATATTTTTGCCTTGGTTCATGTTATAGTTGGTACTTGTTTGCACTGTCATTTTGCTGGAATGACTTCGACATGGTCTTTGAGTTGTATTTCATTTGCGGCCTTGACTTTTGTTGATGCATTGAGTTGAGTAGTGACTTGACTTTTGCATTTTGTTTATTTTTCTAATTTTCACCTGAGTTGAATCCGGCTTAGATTTGACCTTGTGCTGAATGACATTGTTTTATTGCACTTGAGTTGAATCCTGTATTTGGGTTTGACCTATGCTCACTTGTCCCTGTAAATCGATCAAGTGTATATCGGTGTGTACGGCCTTGTGGCATGTACAGTGATACACTGTGCATGTCACATTGTTCGTGTATGATGAATTCAAATGTAAATGATGACGAACAACCCAAATAACTGAGGCAAATATCATTTTCAAAATTCACGTTTTATTTTATATTGCAAAAATATTTCTTTTTCAATTTTACTGCGTTAGTGTATATTTTTGCAGATTGCTCAGATGCTGGATTCTAACTGAAATGAAGATGAAGATAAAATATGAGTGAATGAGCGATATGTAGTGAGGACATTTGTAAATGTGAAATTGTGATGTAATTGAATTTGTATCAAAGTTGTATAGTGTATAGTGAGAGCTTGAATTTGTACTATTCAAAATTGTAATAAATATTTGTTTGAATAAAATATTCGTTTGAATTTAAATTCCGTGTTATTTATTTTATTCAGCAAATATTTATTTAATCTGTGAAAATAAAATAGTATATTAACAAATACATTTAAACGAATGTATATATGTTTATTATCATCAAACAAGAACCATATAAGCGCATATTCAACAATCTCCCCCTTTTGATGATAACAAACATATATTTAAGATTTTGAATATATTAAATGTATTTGATCATTGATATGCTCTAATTGCTCCCCCTATTTAAATGCTTCCTCTCTGCACAAAGCTCCCCCTACAAATATGCATACAATTAAATAATATGCAAATGAGCCTAGATGCAAATAGAAAATTGTTTGACCATTGCTTGATTTTATTTGACAAAATCTTAACCTTTCTCTCCCCCTTTTGTTATCAGCAAAAGAGTAATAGTGTTAGAGAAAATAGAGATAAAGTAATCGATATCAATCCAACATTAAAACTCAATTGAATATAAATATTAAATTTCAATAAAAAGTCAAACAAAAATCATAAATGTTTTGTTAGGCGCATATTCCACTTTTAGAATGATGGAAATAATGTCATCATATAAAACCATACAGTTGTGTCTATTTGTGTTATATTTATATCAGGAATTTGAATATCTACTAACCATGCATAACCGTTAGGACTTTTAAATGAGATTAGTAGTATTTCAATTTTATTTTATTTTAAAAAAAAATGAATTCAAGTATCTTCTAACCACGCATAACCGTGAGGACTTTTAAATGGGATTAGAATCAACTTGTTTATTTTAAAAATCAACTTTTGATATGCGTTCCATACATGCATAACCGCGAGGACTTTTAAATGAGCATGGAAGCACATAACAAATTCCAAGTAATTCACCTATGCATAACCGTGAGGACTTTTAAATGAGAGTGAATACTTTGGTATTTATTTATTTATTTATTTTTGTTTTTTTTTTAAGAAAAAATGTGAAAACAAACGATTCCTGTTTAAAGTACCATATATTGACAAACTATATAGAATTTTGACGAGTGATGGTCGTTAGAAATATGATAGATATAGAGATGGTCATGGAATTTTTACCAACAAAAAGTTTTATAACTCTTGTTTAAATTTCTAAAGAAATTTATTAATTATACCGTCTCGAGTCATAATATTTGATCAATATTAACACTCATCACTTTTTTAATCACTATTTTTCTTTTTGATAAACATTAGAGAGTCAGATTAGTCAAAATAGTCATTTAAAATCAAATTCAAAAATAATTAAGAAATTAAATTTTCAAAAATGACTAATCTGAAACTATGGCCAAAAATGATTTTCTCCAGGGGGTTTCATAAGAAAATTTTTTGCTATTTGAAAAATATTTGAATTGAAGTATATGCAGATATTTTCTTTGAAAAACGATGCAGTACTAAATGCCTCAAAAATCATGTTCAACCAGTAATTTTTCTATCAACTAGATTACCAGTGTAATCTGCATCTGAATTTCTTTTTCACTCAAAATTATCATTAATTGAATTTGATTGACCAAACCATGAAGTATGCTTCAAAAATTTCAAACTCAATTTTAACAACAATTTAAATGCATTCTTTTGAAGCCGTGTAAATAATCAGAAAACCGTGAATATAGAGTCAGCCGTATTATAACCAATTTTATTATCCAACAAAACACTATTTTTAATCCAAACTGATATATATGAAGTGATTTAAAGAATCTAGAGATTTTTATAGTGTTTTTTTGCATAAGAATATAATTGGCCAACAATTTTGAATAAGTCAAAATCATCATCTTTTCATCATCTCAATATTGGCTGATTTTAATTCAGAATACGGTGCAGATTATCACATTTAATATATCGTTTAAAACATACCATTACCTGTTTTACCTTTACGATATTTTTCGTCGTTGTCCGTTGTGATTCTTTCACCTTTATACTAGGCTAAGGAACTTTGCTTTGTCGCCCGTTGTGTTTCTGGAACAGCCAAAAATCCAGAGAACACTGTTGTTGTTCCTTAGCCTGCCACCACACCTACACGATGAAAGATTTATGTGACCTATTTGTTTTTATAGGTCCATGGTTGTTAGTGGCGGAAAATTTTGAAAAACAATTTTGTAAGGACCCAAAACTATTAATAATTGTTCCCTTCGGCACCCAAATTTGTTTAACTTTGAGAGATTTTATATTTGTGCCTTTTGGAACCCAAATCGGTATAGTTTTCACATGTTTGGGTCTATACCAACAATTATTGTGATTGTGTCTATATTTTCTACAAATTGTGCACATGGATTTAGCTTGACTAATATTGCTTTCAACAATTTTCGAACAATTATATCCAAGTCCTTGTCTAACCGTATTAACAGTTTGCTTTCCTAATAGCATATTCAACGATTTTTCACTTTTGAAAAATTTATCTAAAGTAGTAGACAGTTGTTGGACTTGTGATTTGAGAGATTCATTTTCGTTTAACAATTGTGTGGACTTTTTAATAGAATTCTCTCTCCTAGCATTTTCATTCTCCTTTAAAATCAGAATTTCATTTTCAAGTGATTTTATATTGATTTCTGATTTTTTAATTTCCTCTTCGAATATTGGACACTTATCACACTTAGGGATTTTACGTTGATAGTTCTTAACTAATTGATCAAGTTGTTCATTGCATTCTATCAAAGTATCCTTTTGAGATTCAAGTTTGGCGTATTTTTCAATAAGTCGTTCATAACAGCCATTTACTTCATGGAAATAAATAAGCAACTCAGAATGGGTAAGTTTTGATACCTCACTTGGCTCGTCATCGTCACTGTCAGTTGTATCACCTCGAAGACACAATTCTGCCTTTTCGCTTTCACTGCCAGTGCTTTGATCATTCTCGTCTATTTCATCCCAAGTGGCTGCAAAACTTTTCTTTTTCTGTTTCTTTCCATGACTGAATTTAATTTGTGGACAATCGGGCTTGATATGGACGGGTTTGTTGAAAATAATCTTTTGTTCTTCTGAGTAGTCTAGTGCTTTGGCTATTCTGCTTTTTGCTTTTTGAATTCGAGCCGAATTTCCATGTTTCTGATTCCATTTTTTAAATTTCCTTATTAACAGCTCTAGTTCTTCTACACCATCATCATCGTCATCGTCGTCACTTTTAGTTGTTCCTTTAAGAGCTATTGATTTTCTTCGAGTGTCATCTCCTTCATGCTCTTCCTTGAATTTCATTTCTAGCTCATACGTGGTGAGATTTCCGATGAGTTCTTCAACTTTAAGTTGTTTTAAATCTTTTGATTCTTGAATGGCAGTTACTTTTGCTTCAAAGCTTCATGGAAGGACTCTGAGGATTTTTCAGACTATTTCCAATTCGGTGTATGTTTTCCCGAAAGCTTTTGATTTGTATACGATATTGGAAAGTCGTTCGTACATCTCTTTGACATTTTCTTCCTTCGCCATTGTAAAGTTCTCGTATTCGTTGCTTAGCATGGCAAGGCGAGATTCTTTGACTTGAGATGTTCCTTCGTGAGTCACTTCTAGTATGTGCCATATTTCCTGCGCAGTTAGACAATGTGAGACACGATTAAATTCAAATTGATCTAATGAACAGATAATAGAATTCATAGCTTTGGCATTAGTATTTTGTAATTTATTTTCTAGTTCTGTCCATTGTTCCTTTGGTTTCTCTATTTCCTGATTATCTACAGTTATAATTGGAGTTTTATAACCTGTCTCAACAATATCCCATGCGTCAATGGTTTTCAAAAAAAATTTCATCCTATTTTTCCAAAAAGCATATTCACCATTGAACATTGATGGTCTAACTATCGACTAACCCTCTGCAAAAGCATTATTAAAAGAAGCCATTTTAAAAATTCAAATTTTTAAAACAAAACTGATTTTTTTTCCAAAAAAAATCGAATTTTTAAAACAAATGTTGACTTCTATTCCTAGCTCTGATACCACTTGTAGGATCGATTTCACCCTAGAGGGGGGGTGAATAGGGTGATAGTATAAATTATAAAAATTAATCGCGGAAGCTTATAAAATATTTTCAACACAGATCACAGAACAATAGCAGCACAGATAATAGCAGAATAATAAATGCAGAAATAGAACGACACAGAATTTACCTAGCTTCGGCAAAACCCTGCCTACGTGCTGCCCCCAAGGTTTCTACTAGAAATTAGATAGTAACTCGCTTATACACGTAAACTCGCGACACCCGCTATCGACTAAATCTAACTCTACGCTCAAAGCCCTGCCACAACTCAGCCACTGAGTTGCGAATTCTCATGCTACGCCACGTAGCTTGTCCCCTAGTCACACGACTAGAAATTTAAACGGTTTAAAAATGAAAATACAAAACCAAAAAAAAATTAAAAATAAAAAACCCTATTTTTAAATTCTTATCCCTTTATGTAAACAAGGTCGGCCCAAGTGGTTGATTTCCTTAACCCGTATCCTTTTATTATTTTCGACTCCTTCTCTTCTCTGATAAAATCAATGGCTGCTGTGTAAATTGCTCTCGAGAGATTTGACTTAGGGCTTCGGCTTTTCGTGAAATTGAATTAGGGCTTTGTCCCTTCTTCGTTCCAATTTAGGGTTTTTGATTTAAAATTGAAGCGCTGCTTCAAGATGTTCGATCGAAACAGATGATTATTTTCGATGCTAGCTTGTTCGATCAGATGTTACTTTGAATTGCAGACAGCTACTTCAATTCGATCAAGTTCGAATTATAATTGGTATGTTAGCTTTTGCTTTTGCTTTTACTGGTTTTGACTTTCTTGAACTTGATACCAAAAATTGCCGATGATGATGTCAATTTATATAGGGTTTGTAACCCTAGATTTGCGTCGTATATTCTCTAATTGAATTTGTCAACTGATTTACCTCGGCCACTTGATGATGCTTGAATGTTTGAGATTGATTCTGACTAGTTCGTTATCGTATATTTTGGTTGCTTGATGGTTACGGCTTTGATTTATTTCGTGATCAATTTTACTTGTTCAACATATCCACGGCTTGTTCAACTCCTTGATTGCCACGGCTTTTGCTCCGATCATTTTACTGTTGACTTTATTTTCTGACTTCATTTTGACTTTGGCATTGACTAACTTGATTTTGGGTATGCGAATCCACTACTCTGTATTAGCTTCGGCCATCACCATTGCTTTTATACAAACTTGATTTACGACTTGGTAATCACTGTAACCTGTACTGTATAGTTCGACTCCGGTCATTTTGTATTTCACTGGATACTTGTAGTTCAATTGTTTCAATGTCAATTTGGGTCTTCTTGAATTTCTGGCCCCTGTGTAATTTGGCTCTGGCCATCGTTGTTTCAATGCTGATCTTGATTTTCACTTTGATTCCATGTTGTTCTTGTAGTCAAGTCTGCATTGCTGTCACATGAATTAAACTTATTGTATATCATTATTTTTGAACTGTTGCATTTGTCTTTGCTTGAGTCTTGATGCAATTGGGGTCCGTAATGTTTGGCATGTGATCGGTTCTGTGATACTTGTACTACTTGTTATCAACTAGCCTGGATTACATAGTTTGTGCTTAGAGTTGATCATGCCGCCTTGTTGCTGTTATATATGCACTGTGTTTCGGTCATTTCTCATGTTCATATGTATGTGATGCTTTGATGTTGTTTCACTTCTTCAAAGCTTCCTGTTTCAAACCATGTTCGCTGTGGCACTGTCACTTAAAGTTTGTTGTGGTCTTTGTATGGTGGTCTTGTGTTTCTGGTGCATTCATTGGTCTGTATCATTAGAAGTCTGGTTTAATGGTTTCGACCTGTCCATGGCTTGAAGTATGCACTGCATATTTTGTTTGCATCTTTTCTGGTTGGTCTGGATTGCTTCCTGGTCTTGTTGTCTGCTGTTGTTACTGGTGTCACTTCTCCATAAGTTGGTTGTGCTGTAGTCCAGTGCCCCCATGCCTTGTGTACATATCTTGTTCATGCTGTACATATTTTTTCCTTGGTTCATGTTATAGTTGGTACTTGTTTGCACTGTCATTTTGCTGGAATGACTTCGACATGGTCTTTGAGTTGTATTTCATTTACGGCCTTGACTTTTGTTGATGCATTGAGTTGAGTAGTGACTTGACTTTTGCATTTTGTTTATTTTTCTAATTTTCACCTGAGTTGAATCCGGCTTGGATTTGACCTTGTGCTGAATGACATTGTTTTATTGCACTTGAGTTGAATCCTGTATTTGGGTTTGACCTATGCTCACTTGTCCCTGTAAATCGATCAAGTGTATATCGGTGTGCACGGCCTTGTGGCATGTACAGTGATACACTGTGCATGTCACATTGTTCGTGTATGATGAATTCAAATGTAAATGATGACGAACAACCCAAATAACTGAGGCAAATATCATTTTCAAAATTCACGTTTTATTTTATATTGCAAAAATATTTCTTTTTCAATTTTACTGCGTTAGTGTATATTTTTGCAGATTGCTCAGATGTTGGATTCTAACTGGAATGAAGATGAAGATAAAATATGAGTGAATGAGCGATATGTAGTGAGGACATTTGTAAATGTGAAATTGTGATGTAATTGAATTTGTATCAAAGTTGTATAGTGTATAGTGAGAGCTTGGATTTGTACTATTCAAAATTGTAATAAATATTTGTTTGAATAAAATATTCGTTTGAATTCAAATTCCGTGTTATTTATTTTATTCAGCAAATATTTATTTAATCTGTGAAAATAAAATAGTATATTAACAAATACATTTAAATGAATGTATATATGTTTATTATCATCAAACAAGAATCATATAAGCGCATATTCAACATTCTCTCTCCTAGTATTTTCACTCTCTTTTAAAATCAGAATTTCATTTTCAAGTGATTTTATATTGATTTCTGATTTTTTTAATTTCCTCTTCGAATATTGGACACTTATCACACTTAGGGATCCTTCTTTGATAGTTTTCAACTAATTGGTCAAGTTGTTCATTTAATTCTATCAAAGTGTCTTTTTGTGATTCAAGTTTAGCATATTTTTCCCTAAGTCGTTCAAAACAGCCATTTACTTCGTGGAAATAAATAAGTAATTCAGAGTGAGTAAGTTTTGATACCTCGCTTGGCTCGTCATCACGCTATCAGTTATATTTCCATGAAGGCACATATCTGCTTTTTCACTCTCATTGCTAGAACTTTGATTATCTTCATCACTTGTATTCCACGTGGCTGCAAAACTTTTCCTTTTTGATTTCTTTTAAAAGTCGCGTTGATTTTGAGGACAATTGGGCTTGATGTGTCCGGGTTGGTTGCACTTATGACAGATGATCTTCTGTTCTTCAGAGTAGTCTAGTGCTTTGGCTATTCTGCTTTTTGCATTTTGAATTCGAGCTGAATTTCCATATTTGTAATTCCATCTTTTGAATTTCTTTATTAATAGCTCCAATTCTGCTGCTGCATCATCACCATCACTTTCTGTTGTTCCTTTAAGAGCTATTGATTTCTTTCGAGTGTCATTTCCTTCACGCTCTTCCTTGAATTTCATTTCTAGCTCATAAGTGGTGAGATTTCCGATGAGTTCTTCAACTTTCATTTGTTTTAAATCTTTCGATTCTTGAATGGCAGTCACCTTTGCTTTAAATTTTCGTGGAAGGACACTGAGGATTTTTCGGACTATCTCCAACTCTGTGTATGATTTTCCAAGAGCTTTTAATTTGTAAACGATATTGGAAAGTCGTCCATGCATCTCTTTGACATTTTCTTCCTTCGCCATTGTGAAGTTCTCGTATTCGCTGCTTAGCATGGCAAGGCGAGATTCTTTGACTTGAGATGTTCCTTCGTGTGTCACTTCTAGTGTGTACCATATTTCCTACGCAGTTAGACAATGTGAGACACGATTAAATTCAAATTGATCTAATGAACAGATAATAGAATTCATAGCTTTAGCATTAGTATTTTGTAATTTATTTTCTAGTTCTGTCCATTGTTCCTTTGGTTTCTATTTCTTGATTATCTACAGCTATAGTTGGTACTCTATAACCTGTCTCAACAATATTCCAAGCGTCAATGGTTTTCAGAAAAATTTCCATCCTATTTTTCCAATAAGCATATTCACCATTGAACATTGGTGGTCTAACTATGGATTGACCTTTAGCAAAAGCAGTATTAAAAGAAGCCATTTTAAAAATTCAACTTTTTAAAATAAAAATTGGTTTTTGTAAAATCAAATTTTTAAAACAAAAACGGCTTTTGTTCCTAGCTCGATACCACTTGTAGGATCGATTTCACCCTAGAGGGGGGTGAATAGGGTGATACTATTAATTATAAAAATTAATTGCGGAAGTTTATAAAATATTCAAATCAGATTTCAACACAATTCACAGCAGAATAATAGCAGCACAGATATCGTAGAATATAAATAACAGAAACAGAACAACACAGAATTTACCCAGCTTCGGCAAAACCCTGCCTACGTGTTGCCCCCAAGGTTTCTACTAGAAATTAGATAGTCAGACGCTTACACATGTAAACTCGCGACACCCGCTATCGACTAATCCTAACTCTACGCTCAAAACCCTACCACAACTCTGCCACTGAGTTGCGAATTCTCAAACTACGCCACGTAGTTTGTCCCCTAGTCACACGACTAGAAAATACAACGATTTAAAAAGAGTTTAAATTTAGAAAATGAATTTAAAACAAATAAAGCCCTAATTAAAAAACTAAATCCCCCTTTTTATTCTTTAACAAGGCCGGCCTCTTTTCTTTTCCCCTTTGTAAATAAACCCGATCTCCTTTTGCTCTGGAAGATAAAATATGGCGGCTCTCGTTCTTCTTTCTGAAATTAGGGCTTCGGCTCTTTTATTCAAATTAGGGCTTTTCGAAGCACGCCTATGTTGATTGATCAGTGGATATTTGCTTGTTTGATTTGTCGATTCTTTATCCGATGTTTTCGGCTGCTTCTGGAGTTCGACTTCAATTTTGGTATGTGATTTTCCTTTATGCTTTTCTGTTATGCTCAATTGAACTCCGATGATCAATTGCCAGTGATGATTCTGGGTTATATATGCGTTCGATCTCCTTTATTTTCGTTCGTATAAACTTATTTGAATTTGTCAAATAATTTGTTCGGCCATTCGATTTCACTTTTATGCTGATGATTTCACTGACTTTTTCAATTTCGTATATTTTTCGTTACTTGATGGTCATGGCTTTGATTTTGAAATTGTGATAGATTTGGTCAAAAGGGAATTTCGATTTCTTTTCGTGATGACCACGGCTTCGACTCCGTTCCCTTTTCTGTTGACTTGTTTGATTAAAAACACGGCTTCGACTCTGGTTGTTACTGCATTCATGGTTTTGCTTCGACCACTGTCTTGCATTTTTGCTTGAGTACTGGGTTGCTTATTGTTTCGACCTCTGTAGTGTTTGTCCATTTTGTTGTTTGTATGTTATGTCACTGTCTTGTTGCTTGTACTATCTGGTCTGGTTCTCGGCCTATAGTATTCACGTAGTCTAATGCATTGTGTTGGTTTCAATTTTGGTTGCAGGCTTGTGTCACTTGTGTACTATGTCTTTGAGCATTGCATTACTTCATGTATTCATGTGTACTCTTGAGTCACATTGAGTTGGTCTTGTAGCATTGTAATTATGTTGGCATTTGTGGTTTGAGTTATGCTTCTTTGATCATGTTGGCTATTTGGTCGTCTGCACCTCTGGTATGCAGCAGCTTGGTCTTGGCATTTGTATTTAGTTTGTGTTCATGAAAATGTTTTTATTCCTGAGTTGGATTTACTTTGTCTCTGATCTTTTGGTCATGTTGCCTTCAGTTTCTTGTATATATGTACTTGCTCGGTCTGTAGCTCAAAGTTGCTACCTCTAATCAATTTGTTGAGCTTGTACACTTTTATTGCACCTGAGTTGAATCCAGTTTTAAAAACTCGGGTTTGACCTTGTGCTGAGAGTTGTGACATTAATTTTATTGCACGCGATTTGAACCCGGATTTTCATTTGGGTTTGACCTGTGCTCACTTGTCCTTGTAACATTATCAAGTGTATATTTCGATGTACACGGCCTTATGGCATATACAGTGATACACTGTGTATGTCACAAGTTGTTCGTGTATGATAAATTCAAATTTAAATGACGACGAACAACCCAAATAACTGAGGCAAATAATATTTTAAAAATCATCTTTTATTTTATATTGCAAAAATATTTCTTTTTCAATTTTACTGCGTTAGTGTATATTTTTACAGATTGCTCAGATGATGGATTCTAACTGGAATGAAGTTGAAAATAGAATACGAATTGAGTGAATGAGTGATGTGTAGTGAGGTTAAATGTAAATATGAAATTGTGATGTATATGTAATCAAAATTGTATATGTATAGTGAGAGCTTGAATTTGTACTATTCAAAATTGTAATAAATATTTGTTTGAATAAAATTTCTGTTTGAATTTAAATTCTGTGTTATTTAATTTTATTCAGCAAATATTTATTTAATCTATGAAAAATAAAATAGTATATTAACAAATACATTTAAACGAATGTATATATGTTTATTATCATCAAACAAAAAATCATATAAGCGCATATTCAACATGGTCATCTAGTCTTCATCTTTTATTACTTTTAAGCCACCAGAACCTTCATCTTATTCTCAAGATTACCGCTTTGCTATTCTTAAGCATCTTTTATCGATATGTATCCTTCTTGTTTGGCTGTTTTAGGTCCTTAACTTTCTATATAATATTTTATTTCTTATATGTTAGTTTTTAAACGGCTAAGCATATGTTCCAATTTCAAGATGATGCCTCAGCATCTTCCGGTGAAGTTTCCAGCCTCAAGGAATGGGTTTCTTTGCTCAATAGTCACATAGTCGATATTACGACTGCAAAAGATGAGGCTGTAAATGAGAAAGAGAAACTTGCTGCTTCACTTGATGAAGTGAAAACTTCACTTAATGAAGAAAGAATTACTAATCAAATTTTAAGTAATAAGGTTAAAGCTTTAGAGATGAGGATTGACTAGGCTGGTATGAAGGAGGCCAAGTTTATAGAGGAGAATAGAATCTTAAAGGATAAATTGCAAAGAAAAAGAATTCTCTTGAACAAATCAACTGGTATAATTAGTGACGCAAAGCAAAAGGTGTCTCATTTTGTTGATACGATTCTCGGTACTATTACTGAGAAATGTTACGAAAAGGCACTTTTCATAGCATATGCCAAAGAGCATCCACGATGTCCAGATCTTGCTTCCCCTCCCTTCCTCCAGCTTGGAATGAAAATTTTAAAAATAAATTCAAAGCTACGTTGGAGGAAATATATTCATCCAGAAAAGAATCTTATGAGGAGGAGGAGATTGATACCAAGAAATTGTTGGCCTATGATGACCCTCCAGCAGATGAAGAAATGGAATCTGATGAGGACGGATGACGATGACAACAACAAGAATGATGATGACATAATGATAGTAGTCATAATGGTGATGATTGCAATTACGATGGTAATAATAACGACAATGGTGGGGGCGATGGTAAGGGTCTCATTGGAGCAACAGATGGGAAGGATGGATCGAGAAGTGCTAATTTGGACTTGGCAGCAGACAATACTGAAATATCTGATTCTCCAAGTAAAGGTTCCCTTCAAAAAGACGATGCTTCTCAAAGCCACAAACCCAAAAGAAAGGAACAAACACCTTTGGCTTCAATTTCACTTTCTCAGGTATGGATCTCTTTATTTAATGTCTTAGATTACCAAATAGCTTTTGGTTAACACGTTGATTATTTTAGTTAAGGAGAAAATTGAAATATCATTATGAAGTTATACTTGAAAAGAAACAAATGGAAATAGATCGATTGAATAGAGAGTTGGATAGAAAACTGAAAGAGTATAACGAGTTGTTTGAGAAACATAAGAATCTCACCACTAATGCATTAAAATTAATATTTTTCAAAGAAAGGCAAGTTGCTCCGCGGATGAAGAAGACATGCCTTCATCGGGAGAAACTCTTGGCAAAGAATGCGGCTCTAATGACCCTTTTTTGGATGTTGATTGATGAAAGGAGTGCTTTGCGATAATTTCTCTACAAAGTTTACTCTATGGGCATATCCGTTGATTTTTCCTATGTAGGCGACAACTGTGGAGTTTTTCTCAGATGCTTTCGTCCTAGATACTTGAATGAACACAGGTCCGATCCTCATCCCGAAACATGTTAGAATCTCCTGAGAGTTATCTCTATCCCTCTTTCTTCTCGCTCCCTTCCCCTTGATTAACTAAAGTATAATAGGAAGAGATTCATTTCTGAACTGTATAAGATATTTATCTTATATGAACCTGAATGATTGTATAATTATAATATGTAACCTGAGTAGCTTATAAACTTTACCGTTTTAGTTTTACTATTATCAGTCTAATTTTAATATATCATACAAATTAAAGAAATCTCAAGCAATCCCGTTCCTATGGAACTCTTGAGCAAATATGCCAACTTAAAGTAGGATTTTAAAGAAAAATCCCTAATTCTCAATACATCACAGTTAGCGAAACCCTGCTTTCTTAGAGACCTACAATAAGTCTACATGCAGTTTCCTCACTTTCGCTTCGATTTCTTGGGTGATGAAAACAATAAATTAATAAGTGAAATTTGAACTTATCATGCCAAACTGATATATGATCATGCTAGCTCTCAAGTGGTGGAATGAGACTATTATCGACTCCCTCCCGTTAATACCCCCAAAAGGGATTAAAGCTTCTTTTGACTCTACTCTTACCTTATCCGTTGGGTCATTTAAAAAGGCCAATACCGTTGTATCAAAACTTTAATTAGCTAGTTAAATGTCCAAAAACGAAATTGTGTTATAATTCGAATTTCCTTATTGTTTGTAAACTTTTGTTATTTAATGAAGAAGATACTTCTCTCGTATACTAATTTTCTTTCTACTTTCTCCTTTTGTTAGGAAAAACAATCGACCCTTACATCTATTGGCACAAATATCCTTGCCCAATTCGACTCTGTTAAAGACAGGCTTAAGGCAGAATTTGAGAAGAAATGCTCTTCACAAGGCACAATAACTTTACGACTTTCAGATAATCCTGATGTGTAGAACTGGCATGACAAATACTACAAATTAAGGTCCATGTTTAGAGGTGTTAAAGAAGTGAATTTCGATTTAGAAAAACAAATTGAAGAAAAGGATGAGAGAATTCAAAGATTGGATTGGAAAGTAGACATCATTAGCCAATCTAGGCTTTCTTCTCAAAACACCAAAGCTGATGCTGAAATTGCTCGATTACATCAAAAGGTTTTGGACCTTGAAGTGAAACTGCTAAAAAGTCAAGTGAACTGTCAATCTCCGGAACTTGTTGCCAGTGGAGGCAAATCCATTTTTTCTATTCCAACTCATCAAGAGAGGTTTTCTGCTCTTTTAAATCCTCCTTCAAGCTTGGATGACAATGAAATTGCTAAATGGAGTCAAAGGGTTAGGTTTGAATGTATGCAATTTCTTAATGAACAGTAGAGAGATAGGTTTTTACTCATCTCAGTGCTTGTGAAGCTAAGTTTGAAGGACTCGAGCGCGAAAAACATGCCTTCAATCAAAAAATGGAGAAATTGGAAGGTACGATCAATGAAGGGAGCAAATAAAACACTCGATCATGCATTAAATATTTAGATTACGTTGATTGATGATTCAAACACTATTCAGCAAAAGGAAAGGAAGCCTTGAACCGACTCATCTTGGATTGCTAGAAGGAGAAAGAAATAATAGTAACTAGGTCTCGGGCATAAGAACCAAAGAAGTTGGCCTAAAGTTTTGACTTGTAGCTTACTGATCTTTAGATAGATCCTTTTATGATTCAATTTTTGCACTTATGACTTTGTACATAATGCATTAGATTGTAAATAAATCTATATTTGAACATATGTTACCTCGAATGTATGGTATGTAGCCTTGAACCATATACATGTTCTTATTTGAAAATGCTTAATGATTAATATCTTGCTTTTCTATATTATGAGCTTTTGATGTATAAATTGATATTCTGCTTGTTAAAAGAACTAAGAACCTTTCTAGTTGAGCTTTCAAAAAATCCTGATAATAATAGAAATCCAGAGAATCATTTTGGTTATGGTGCAAATAGAAAGCCAGGAAACCCATTTGGTAACTAATAAGGGACACCAGCAAATCCATCTGGTAATAAAGAAGACCAGAAAATCCATTTGTCTGGCAATAGTAATGGAAGATCGAGACGCCTATTCAACAATAGTAGTGGAAGACTAGAACACCTGTCCGGCAATAATAATAGAAGACCAGAAATCCTTATCCGACAATAATAATAGAAGAAAAGAAATTCTTATTTGGTACTAATGCTTTCTTTTGTGAAGAAATCCCGCTTTCGTTACTTTGAAGCATAACAGCTCATATTTTATACATCTTCCTCTAGAAGATTGCTTGAGTTTTGTTTCAGAGCGCAAATGACTCATTTTTGTTTGAGTTCTTTTTGCCTCTCTTTAGGCTTTGGTCATCCTAGTCCTTTTATTTGCACCGCTCTTTGGTCTTTGGATGTATGAATCCTTTTCTTTATCACCACCTTAGGCGATAATCTCAACTTGGATTGTACCCCTTATCACTGTCTTAGGTGATGATTTAGGTTTGTTGTCTGGTGCATTTGGCCAGCTTTCTTTTAGCTGAACCGTAGACTTACTCGACCTTCCTCTAGGAGGCGCATTATTGAGGCTATGGAGAGGGTAGTAAAGGCTTATCAATGCTTTGTATAGGTCAAAGGGTTAGCCATCCTCCTTCTAGGAGGTGCTATAGTGAGGCCTTTGATGATGGAAATGAAGGCTGGTTCGGCGCTTTGGACATGCCAAGGACTTACCCATTGTTACCTGGAGGTTTGACCAAGTAACTAGAGGCGCGGCATAAGCACCGGTCGGCAATGAAGAGGTCGCTCATCATTAGTGTACAGTTCGGCATCAAGCATCGTTCGGCATCCAGCACCGTTCGGCATCCAGGATCGACCGGCATCCAGCACCATTCGGTATCCAGCATCGTTCGATGTAGCAAGGTCGCCCGGCATGAGCCTCGTTTGGCATTCCAGCCTCGTTCGGCATTCCCTCCTCGTTCGGCATTCCCTCCTCGTTCGGCATTCCCTCCTCGTTCGTCATTCCAGCCTCGTTCGGCATTCATGCCTCGTTCGGCATTCCCGCCTCGTTCGGCATTCATGCCTCATTCGTCATTCATGCCTCTTTCGACACATGGCCTGCTCGGCATAAGTATGTCGATCGGCATCTCCCCTCGATCGGCATCTCCCCTCGTTCGGCATCTCCCCTCGATCGGCATCGGATCTCGTTCGGACTACACGTTTCACTCAACACACTGCCTCCTTCGGCTTGGAGATGTGGCTCGGCATACGAAAGTCACTCACCACGGGCCAAGGTATCTCGCTCCTAGGCCCATTAAGGAAGTCCAACCTATCTTCGTCTATAAATAGAGGGGCAGGGGCACATTGAAAGGGACCTTTTTCGAGAACACTGGGGAGACTCTGCTGCATTCAAGACTCATTCTCTTTACTTAGCATTTGTATGCAAGTAGTTGGTGTACGGATTGTATCTGTAATCAATTGTTGAGTAAAGCAATAAAGATTAACTTCAGAGGGGACGTAGGCAGTTACGTCGAACCACTATAAATCCAGTGTTCTTGTCTTTGAATTTAATTTAGCATATAATTCTCTATTTTAATTTACTTTCTTCATTAATCTCTCTACATAATCTATCTCAAGGGTGTTAGTGACCAATTCTGGTGCTAACATTTTGGTGCTTTCACTGAGAATCGAATTCTCAGGCCGATAGGATCTACCTTGTAGCTACTGGATTGAGTAAATCCCCCAAAGGAGATCCGACCTACTCATAGGACGTCCAATGAATCTACTCAGAGTTTCGACCAACAACTCTACTATGAGAAGACCACGTACCCGATCAGCCTCTCAGAACGTGAACGTCAACGAGACTGCTAGCGTGCAACAAGTAGGACCTAGCAATCAGCAAGCAAATTTAGGTTCAGGGACTACGGCCCAAACTCAAACGGAAGTCATCACTAGGATAGAGTTTAATGACTTAATGAGGGAACTCAGGGAAAGTAGAAGGCAGCTTGCTGAGCAAATTCAGGCCAATGCTAATCTCATGACTCAGCTTACTCAGCAGCAGCATCAGAATGCTGGAGGTAGCCCTATCCCTTATTCTTCATCTGATAGCTCGACTTCAGCCGATGAACCTCCCAGGTGTAGATGTCGTAAGACTGAAACTGCACAAGCAGGTGCCACTGATCGATCAACCTAGGATCATGCATGTGAGGAGACCGAACGCCTGGCTCACCAAGATCCTAATGAAGCTGGCCTTCAAGATGCACGATCGACCGATAGCCAACAGAGGGGACATCAACCTGAGCGGTCCCGTAGAACAGAACCCAACCTTCCATCCTCCATACAAACTCCGAACTTATCAGCTATGGTCACACGGTTGATGAGAGAGAACCAAGGCTTGACCAATGAAGATTAGGGAGTATCTAGGAGTCATACTCCCTTCACAGATACTATCCTACAGGCCTAGTATCCCAGGAAGTTTAGTATGCCAACTATACCGGCTTACGAAGGGAAGACTAATCCCAAAAAGCATGTAATGAGGTATGAATGGATGATGGATTCTGCCAGAGTGAATGATGCGACCAAGTGTAGGCGCTTCCTAATCACTTTATCAGGAATCGCCACTATGTGGTTTACTCGACTTCCTCCACGGTCTATATCCAACTTTGATGAATTGGCAATGAAATTTGTAGAACAATTCAGGATATATGCTACTCGTCCAAAGGATGTGATGTCCTTATCGAGCGTAATCCAAGCTCCGGGAGAGTCATTGAAAGCGTGCTTGCGGAGATTTCACGTTGTGGCCACTGAAGTTAGCAACCCTAACGACCATGCAATTTTGATGGTGGTAATGCAAGGTGTAGACCCAGACTTGGAATTCGGAGATTGGTTTGCGGGAAAGCCCCCAACTACGTTGGAGCGGTTCTATTCGAAATCTCATCTGTTCATAAGGAGGGAGGAAGCTCGATGGACAAGGCGAGATAAGGCACTAGGGCCTATTCAGAAGATTGTGAAAAGTAACATCGTCGTAAAGCAATCCGACGACAACTTGGGAAAGGTTCAAGTCAACGTCCAGAACAAGCCTGGACAATCCAAAGGGTCCGGAGGAGGAAATCCTAGAAAGAAAAGAGAAGCGGGGAAATGGAAGCCAAGGATTCCAACCTACAACGAATACGCCCCCTGATTGCGTCTCTTGAAAATATTTATCTGTCAACCTGTAACACTTTTCAATACAGAAAGTCATGCCCAAAGGAGTCTATAGAAGAACAAAAGCAGATGGGGAAGTACTGTCGCTTCCATGAGACTTACGGGTACAATACAGAGGAGTGTAGAGACCTCAATGACGCCATAGGAAAGTTGATCAGGCAGAAAAAGCTGCAGGAATCTGTTAATAACCCACAAGAGGATAGACAAGGAACATCAGACCCCGGACGCGGGCCAGCTCCATGTCATCTAAAGGAACCTGCCCGAACCGTGGGTAGATTGATCATAAACACTATAGTCGGAGGACCTCACCCTACAGACAAGAAGTGGTAGGAGATGGAACGATATGCTACCTCCTTAAGGCATGCGGATTATGAATGTTGTTCGAATGTGGAAGATGGAACCGCCATAAAACAACAGCGCATGATGACGGACGATATACTGTTTAGGAGCCGAGATGCAGACACGGTGGAGGCTCCTACCATCGACCCGATGGTCATATCTGCAACGATCGGGCCAGCTTACGTCAAAAGAATTTTAATTGATTGTGGGAGCTCCGTCAACATTATCTTCAAAAAGGCATATGACCAAATGAAGATGGAGACAAAAGATTCAAAGACATCTTAAGCCCGTATCCATGGCTTTAATGGTGCAATGACTGAAGCGATGGGTTATGTTGAGTTGCCATTTGAACTGGGAGAGGGTGAGTGTAGGAGGGTGCGAATCCTACCGTTCATAGTGTTGGATGTAGATTGTCCATATAATGTATTTCTGGGTCATCCGGCCCTGGCAGAGTTTAGGACATTTTTGGCCCCATGGTGTTAAACATTAAAATTTTCGATAGACAAAGGAATCGGTGTTGTGCATGGCGATCGGACGACCAGTCGCGCATGTTATGTGGCCGAGCTGAGAGAGGCTCAGCGGAGAGAGAAAGGAAAGGTTGTGGACAACTCCGTTCACATCCAAAATATTGACAAGTAGTGCCCGAGCCCTGGCTCGGGCGACATTCTCGGATCTATAGAGACATAGATCCGAAAGATGATGATGGGGACCTAGGGAAGCGAATGCAGCACCGGCTGAGCTGGCGATTGACATTCCAATCAGCCGAGATAACTTGTCACGAGTTCTTAAGATTGGATCGCAACTCGACCCGCCATTAACCGATGATCTTACTGATTTCCTCCGAGCGAACCTGGATGTTTTTGCTTGGACACATTCTGATATGTGCTGGATTTCACCCGCTATTGCGAGTCATATGTTGAACATAGACCTGATGTACGTCCCAGCAAAACAGAAACAGAGAGGCATGGACTTGGAGAGGTCCGCCGCTCTCAGAGAGGAGGTGGACAAACTCAAAGCCAATGGGTTCGTCTGCGATGCCCTCTACCCTGAATGGGTATCTAACCCTGTGCTAGTGAGGAAAGAGAATGGAAAGTGGAGAACTTGAGTTGATTATTCTGATTTAAACAAAGCATATCCGAAGGATAGTTTCCCCTTACCTTGAATCGACCAGTTGGTCGATTCAACGGCCGGACACTAGCTACTGTCATTTATGGATGCGTACTCGGAATACAATCAAACCTCGATGCACATTCCTGATCAAGAACACACCAGTTTCGTCACAGACGTTGGGTTATATTGCTATGTAGTGATGCCCTTCGGATTGAAAAATGCGGGAGCAACTTATCGGCATCTGGTGAACCGAATGTTTAAAGATCTGATTGGTAGAACGATGGAAGTCTATGTGGATGACATGATCGTGAAGTCACGACAGTCAAACGACCACATTCGAGACTTAGCAGAGATGTTTGATATACTCAGGAATTATAGGATGAAAATCAACCCTTTGAAGTGTTCTTATATCATTGCGTCAGGAAGTTCTTGGGTTTCATCGTGAATGCGCGGGGAATTAAAGCTAACGGGGAGAAGATTCAGGCTATTCGGGACATACAAGTGCCTAGAACTATAAAGCAAGTACAAAGCTTGAACGGAAAGGTGGTCGCATTGAGTCGATTCATATCCAAAGCTACGGATAAGTGCATTCGCTTCTTCGATGTGATAAAGTAAGGAAAGAGAAATTTCGAGTGGACATCCGACTGTGAGGAAGCATTTCGAGCTCTGGTTAGGCATTTAGAAAGTCCCTTGGTGCTATTAAAACCAATTGACCATGAAATGTTGTACGTATACATAGCTGTATCCCAACATGCTATCGGTAAGGCTTTGGTTCACGAGGAGGACCGAGTTTAAAAGCTAGTGTATTATGTCAGTAAACGTTTGACGGGGGCAGAAAGAAATTATCTGAAGATTGAGAAACTGGCTTAGTACTTGGTGATTGCATCACGCAAGCTTCGTTCATACTTTCAGGCACACTCAATCAGTGTTTACACTGATCAACCCTTGCGGCAGGTACTCCAACGACCAGAAACCTCTGGAAGGATGTAAAAATGGAATATCGAGTTGAGTCAGTTCGATATTATCTACCTGCCACGAAGGGACATACAAGGGCAAGCGCTAGCAGACTTCATTGCTGAATTCACCGTGTCCGACGAGTCAAATAGTCACAATGTCATACCTCCTGTTCGATGGAAAATGTACACCGACGGGGCATCTAACGACCGTTGTTCGGAGGCTGGCATAGTTCTTGTGAATCTTGAAAACCGGTCAGTTTGTTACACTTTGAAGCTCGAATTCACAGCAACAAATAATGAAGCCGAGTATGAAGCATTGATTGCTGCTTGAGACTTATCAGAGAATTGGGGGTAAGATCGGTTGAAATCTTTTATGACTCACAACTGGTGGTGTACCAAGTTCGGGGGGATTATCAAGCAAAGCGACAGAGACTTGCCCCATACTTGGCACAGGTTCAAGAGTTGCTAGCAAATTAGAGTATTATGATATTTTACATGTCCTGCGCGAACAAAACAGAGCAGCCGATTCATTGGCAAAATTTGCAAGCACTGGCGATGCACAGCAAATGGGATTGTTTCCCGTTGAAACCTTACATGCTCCGAGCATAAATATGATGGAGGTAGATTTCATGTTAGAAATAGAAATCGAGAAGTAATTATGGATGACCCCATTAACAATACTTGTTACACGGGGTCGTACCCAAAAGAAGGAGCGAAAGACAACAAGTCATTCGTAAGGCTTCGTGATATGTGATGCAAAACGGGGTAATGTATCGGAGGGGATTCTCGACCCCCTTACTCCGGTGCATAGACCATGATGAGATAAAACGAGTCCTGAAGGAAGTCCACGAAGGAGAGTGTGGTGACCATACTGGAAGGCAGACGTTAGCCAAGAAAATCCTCTGCTATGGATACTATTGGCCGATTGTAAATCGGGATGCCACAGACTATGTGAGAAGATGTGACAAATGTCATAAATATGCAAAGATCCCGAGAGCTCCGCCGATGGACGTCACACAAATGGTTAGTCCCTGGACATTTGCAGTGTAGGGGATCGACATAGTCGGTTCCTTACCCATATCCAAAGGTGGTGCGAAATACGCGATAGTTGTAGTCGATTACTTTACCAAGTGGGAAGAAGCAGAGCCTTTGGCCAGTATCACCACCAAAAAGGTCATTAATTTCATTGTACGAAATATTATATGTGGTTTTGGCCTTCCACGGACCATCATTACAGACAACGAAACTCAATTCGAAAGCAAAGAGTTCAAAGAGTTTTGCCAGAAATATGGTATTGAGAAAAAGTTTGCAGCGGTTGCTCATCCGAAAGCAAATGGACAAGTGGAAGCCGTGAAAAAAATAATCAAGTCCATATGGAAAAAGCGTTTGGAAAAGGCTAGAGGCAAGTGGGTGGATGAACTTCCAACATCGCTTTTGGCTTATAGGACCACCCGCAAGTCCGCGACTGGCCACACTCCATTTGCATTGGCATATGGCATGGAAGCTGTTATACCCGTAGAACTTGAAGTTCCATCACATAGAGAATTTATCATAACTCTGAGTCGAATCAGGATCTTTTGCTGGAATCACTGGACTTCATTGATGAAAAACGCGAAGAGGCTAATTTAAGAGCGGCCGCATACAGACACTGAGTCGCTCGATATTATAATGAAAAGGTCCGACCGAGAATCTTTGATGTGGGTGACCTTGTTTTGAAACGAGTTTCCCCAGTCCTATCACATATGAGCCCCGCATGGGAAGGTCCATACGTCATTGAACGGAAGCTTGGAGAAGGAGCTTTCAAGCTATCGACCGTTGATGGTGCGACACTCCCCCGAGCGTGGAATAGCGAGCATTTGCGGCATTATTATACCTAGTTCATTTCTTTCATATTTTAGTTGCAATTATTTTCAACATGTTGTTATTTTGTTGATTCTTAGTTTACGGCATGTAATAAGACAATTTAGCTTGTTTGCATTAATAAAGGCCTGAAGCCATTTTTCCATAAATTTTTGATGTTTCTGTGTATGATAACTCTGTGGAAAACAACGAAGAGGTACATTATTCTGTCTGACATATGAACGCACATGAGCACTCAAAATCTCCAAGTCCTCTAAGTGTGGACTGGAGTACTCTAAGTCCCCTGAGTGCGGACCAGAGTATAAACGACTCAAAATCTCCAAGTCCCATAATTGCGGACTGGAGTACTCTGAGTCCCCTGAGTGCGGACCAGAGTAAACGACTCAAATCTCCAAGTCCCCTGAGTGTGGACTGGAGGACTCTGAGTCCCCTGAGTGCGGAACAGAGTATAAATGACTCAAAATCTTCAAGTCCCCTAAGTACGGACTGAGTACTTTGAGTCCCCTGAGTGCGGACCAGAGTATAAACGACTCAAAATCTCCAAGTCCCTTGAGTGCGGACTGGAGTACTCTGAGTCCCTTAAATGCAGACCAAAAGTATAAATGACTCAAAATCTCCAAGTCGCCTGAGTGCGGACTGAAGTACTCTGTGTCCCCTGAGTGCGGACCAGAGTATGAACGACTCGAAATCTCCAAGTCCCCTGAGTGCGGACTAGAGTACTCTAAGTCCCTAAGTGCGGACCAGAGTATAAACGACTCGAAATCTCCAAGTCTCCTAAGTGCAGACTAAAGTGCTCTGAGTCCCCTGAGTGCGGACCAGAGTATAAACGACTTAAAAATCTCTAAGCCCCCAGAGTGCAGACTGGAGTCCTCTAAATCCCCAGAGTGTGGATTGGAGTATAAACAGTTTAAATTCTATAAGTCTTCGGAGTGCGAGCTAGGACACAAATGACTTGAAGCCATCAAGTCCCCGACATACGGACTAAAAAATATTCTTAGTGCTTGAAGCATGGAATAAAAGATGAACAACTCCAAAGAATTTCAGAGTTATATGAAGATAATTTGAGAAGTTTATGTAACTCACAATTGCTTGGGTTTTGACCTTAGTCATACAGAAAGCTGAACGACTAAAGTCTTTTGAAAGACAAAAGAACTAAGCTTTATTTATTCAAAAATAAGTTTCGATTACAACTCCTCCAAAACTTGGAGTCAAAAGTCTATTTACATGGACTACGAAAATAAATAAAAATAATTACATAGTCTAAACTAACTCTCGTTGAACAAGGGTAACAATTACTTCTTCGATTTCTTTGGCTTCTCAGACGACTCCTCTCCTGTGCATTTTCCCTTGGTAATTTTCCTTGATGGGGAGGTAACAACCGACTTCTTACGGGGAACTTCCATTGGCCTGGACCCGCGAGGGAGCATGACCTTCAATGGCTTGTTTAGAGGATCGTCTAGGTCCATGACTTGAGGCTTGACTTTAATCTCGGTCGTCTTTTTCTTTTCCTCCTTGAGCTGCTCCTTCATGCTCATTTTTGAAGTATATTCAGAGGCGCTTGTGATCTCGATTTCATAACTTACCTTAATGGGAGATGAAGTCTCGGACTTATCCTCATCAAGCACCTCGATCGCCTGAGCGTCTGGACCGGGAGTCTCCCTGCATGAGAAGCCTCACTTGTTTTTCCATTCACCTCCTTGGCATCATCGCTCCTCGGAGTGGGATCGGGATCAGAACGGCTTGTAAAATCATGAAAAACAAACATTAGAATACAATAGCCTCTCGTCAAAAACGACAACTCTTGGAATGTTAAAGTGAAGGGTTATCTAGCAGCTTCTGGCTGACTCTCAGCCGTTCAAGGGGTCTAACCCTTTGGAATGGGAGATAGGATGTGAACGCCGAGGCCAGTGTCATCCGGGTTATAACCAATATGTTGCTCAAATGGATCAAGTATCCGTCGTTCGGCCGACTGAGTAGGAACATGAGCTGGAAACTTGGTCCCGGATGGACCGGCAATAACATCTTTCCCTTTCAATGAGGAGGAACCTTTGCAGTAAAGAGCTTTCGCCGCAGAGAGGTCTGAAGGCTCGTTCCCCTTAAGAAATTCTTTTATTAAAGCATCTTCATCGACCTCCTCGGTGCCAAGTTCGACCTTCCTAATTTTTATCAAAGTCTCTCATGCCTTAGCTACGGATTCGAGGTAGCCCTCACCCAGAAAAGTTAAGTCTCGATGCATGAGGACGTGAGCGTTGAATTCTGCAATCAATGGGTCGAACGTGCACTTGACCACCTCCCTACCAGCCTCTTTAGCCGCCTCCGGGCGAGAGTCAATCTTCGTAGATGCTATTTTCTTGCCCTCTTCATGGGTTCATCCTTTAGCATCCCGACTTTAGAAAGCTCATCATCAAGCTTCGCCTTCAGAAGTCGTGTAGCAACGATTTCGTCGCAATATCGTTGCGATTTTTCTTAGGCAGCAGTCTTCTCCTCTCTTTCTTTGCGGAGTTGCTCCTCCAGTTCTTTGACTCAGAGGGCAAATTCATCCCTTTCTTTATGCCCCGAGTCCTTCTCTAAAGCTAGGGCCCCACAGCGTTGGACCGCCTCGTCAATTTCTTTTTTATGAGTTGACTCCAGACGATTGACGGCCTCTGTAGTATCTTTAGCGCTGTGTTGGGCGGCTTCAAGCTGAGACTTGTAAGAAGCAAGCTCTTCATCCTGAACTTTAATAATATCTTTATCATGGATAGTCTCAAGCTTCAGGCGATCAATCTCATGCTGACGCTCAATGGAGACTTTTGAAACTTTTTCGGCTAAGTCCACGAATGCATCGTGCTGGACATAGATGTCATTAGTACAGGCAATAGCACTTTGCTTGACATGTCCTGGAATCTGGTGGATCGTCAGAAGGAATTTTAAGCCATCGAAGCATATCTTTGGGAACGAGGCTTTAAGCTCAACAAGTTGGTCTGCTACCAATGGATCGGAAATAGAAGCGAGAGGAGTCTGCTTGGAGACCACAGGTGTTCTGTGGGGATCTCGAGATTGCGTGGTACTTGATGAACCGGAGTGTTGATCCCAATGGGCCTCAGGTTGAGACCCCTTATGTGCAGGTTTCTCTTTGCTATGCTGCGATTGAGAAGGAGAATCACGAGGGTAGGAGGGCTGACTATAAATTTTTCTCCGGTAGGATGATTCTCGACGATGGTAGTCTCGATCACCGAAGTTGTCTCTATCTCGACGCTTTCTGGAACCCGAATCCCGTCCGGATTGGTGAAAAATAGATGAAATGCAAAGGCAATCAAGTCCATGTGTGCGCCCCATGTCACCTACATAGAGTTTAAGTAACGACGAGTTAGCAAAGAGTAGAGTGGTGACAGAAATTTAAGTGCAAAGTGAAGTGCATTGTTTGTGTGCGTCCTAGTTTTCCCCCCGACGGACCAGTTTCTTTACTAATAGGAGTTTTTTCTCCCTGGTTTTGGGCTTGAGTGCTTATATCGCTTCTCATGGGCGAATGAAGCTTACGGGCCTCTGGGTCATCGAAACCATAGTTGAGCAGATCATCAGGCATGGTAAAGTTTGATAGGCCTTTCAGAGAACTTTCTAAGTGCTGCGAGGAAGCTTCTTTCTCCAATGGAATAAGAGTAACTTTAGAAGTTCCGCCAACTGTTTTCTTTCTTAGCTAGTATGTCAGTTTCTTCTTCCCCTTCAAAGGGGAAGGCGTCGTTTCAATGTCATGAACTTCGACTATTGGGTCCCGAGATGGACTAACATTTTTGCCCTGTACTTCAGGCGTTTCGGCTTCTTTATTCTCCCCCTCCTCTAGTGTGTCAGGGGCGTTATGTGCTGAGGACTCGGCCTTCTTTTTTCCTTTGCCTGAAGCAGGCCTGGGTATGGTAACACCTTGGGGGAGGCATATCCGACGACCTTCTACCAGCAACCCAAATTTCATGAGCGACTCATTCGAAATGAGAGTTCTGATGTCCCAGTCTTCGGCGAGAATGGCTCGGATAGCTTCGACAGCTTCAGAATATCCGGGGCCCTCGGGACGTGGGTTAATACCTGAAAAGATGGAAGAAGAGTTAGAAAAGGTACAGCTTCGACCAAACATGAGTATTGGTCCAGGAAAAAGACTTACTGCCTTCCACATATCTCCTCGCAAAGCCAGGAGGATGACGCACATAGAACCACTCCTGTTTATACTGGAAAAACTTGCTCCATGCCCCAGTTAAGATTTGACACTTTCTGTGCGGCTCGAGGAACACGAAAGATGGGCTATTCGACCGTCTCTTGATGCGATAGATATAACGGATATCGTCCGAAGTTGAAAGCCTGAAGAGGACACTCCTAAAAAAGAATGCAAGTGACGTATATGAATGTGTGGCTGTTCGGATGCAGTTGCGATAGGGCAATCTCGATATACTGCAACATTTCTCGAAGAAAGGAATTGAATGACGGCACGCTGCCAACCCAGCACATGAATCTGTTACAGGCTATGTATCTGACTGAGGGCAAGTAAGGACGATCATGGCCCGATGGAGCTAATACATCGTTGAAGGGGATTCCATGAACTGAGCATATCCGATGGAGCGTATTTTCGTTAATCTTTGAGGCTTGGGAATCAATTGGATCGTCTAATAAAATTGCTACCTCCAGAGCGTTGGGAGCCAAGTCGACAGATGCGATCACAGGACTCAGCAAGTCTTGTACAAGAGTAGTTGACGGATTTGAAGTCCAAACTACTTTTTGTCAAGAGGATGGTCTGGGTCTATCCGAGATCGTAGCAGAGCTAGATTTCCTAGACATCTCTAATGAAGATTGAATCTGACAAAGCACCTATTTGAACTATATTTGAAAAACAATCGACATTAGACTTAACAACATAATTTTTTCCCCCGCGTGGTGTGTGAACTAGTGCGATCATTCAAATATAAGTGCCAAGAAATGAAAAGCCACTAAGTTGATGAAATAAGTTTGAGTTGAATAGTCATCTACGAAGACTGTCATCGCTGACCATCCACGAGAGCTTGTCATAAGATGGTTTATGTTTTAAACTCGACGTCGACACTGCATTTGAAAGGTTATTAACTATTAAGCAAGTTAAGTCCAAGTTTTTAATTGTCTAAAACACGGGAGTTATTAGTATAGATTGTCCGATATGCTTTATTGTTTAAGTCTGTCCTTATTCACTATCATATATTCAGGCATGAAATGTGTTAAGTCAACTATGCATTAGGTTTGACTAGTTTTGTTGTTGTGCACAACTCTCCTATCATCCATCATTACCATTCGGCATGCGGCAAGACGTGCCAAACCACAATCAAGCCGGGCCACGTAGTTGGGCACTCCATTCTTCCATCTGTCCTCTCAACCGTTCGGCATAAGGGAGTCATGTCAAACCACACCCATGTCGAGTCGCATTGCTCGACATTCTACCCTAAATACCAACGCTCCTCACCTATCCACTTCACCGTTCGGCATATAGAAAATCATGTCGAACCACAGTTATGCCGAGCAGCATCGCTCGGCATTCTATCCTTAACACCAATCTTACTCCTTCCCTCCATCCCTACCGAACGGCATGGTCGAGTTCTTCGGCAAGTCATACCGAGCCATGCCGGTCGGCATTTTACCAGGCACCTACTTCTCTCCTCCATTCCCTCCTACCTCGTTCGGCATGAGAGAATCATGTCGAGCCGTGGCCGTGCCAAGCTGCATCGCTCGGCATGCCGAACCTTAACTCCAATTTTACTTCTATACATCCGCTCTGTCGCTCGGCATAAGGAAGCCTTACCGAGCCACATCAATACTTCTTCCACCAACACCCACCTTCGAACACTTCTAACGCCTCCTTCATTCCATCACTCGGCCTATCCCTGAAACATGTTTTGACCTTAAATTTGTTGTCCTTTATCCACGCGGTTCCTACCATCCTCAGTCTTACAGAGATTCACGAGTTTGAATCTCGTGTTATGTTTCTTATTCGGAAGTAAAGTGTTTAAGGGAAAGGTCATTACCTAAGAAATAACTCGAAGCTTGGGGATGTTCTGGGGTAGGAAGCACGACTATGGTCGGGTTCATTGATTTGGGAAAGGAGGTGAGGCAATGTATCGAGTTTGAGAAGAGAAGGGAAGGGTAGGTAATTCGTAGAGGTTCGAGGCGAATTTGTAAGTACTGAAAAGTGGAGGTAGAAGTAAAAGGGAGAAGAAGATGGAGCATCAGCTTATATAGAGAGAAAAGAAGTCAAAGGGATAGTGACCGGTAGAACCGGTCAAAACGCCTCCCTCGCTCGGCATTAATGACGTTCGGCATTTGTATGTCGTTCGGCATACAATGCCTCGATCGGCATTCGGAATAAGGGCTCAAAGCAAGGCACGGAGAACTCATGATTCAAAGCGCATCATGTTCATCCACATGACGCACTTTGGGCAGCAAGTGTTACCTGGAGGTTTGACCAAGTAGCTAGAGGCACGGCATAAGCACCGGTCGGCAATGAAGAGGTCGCTCGGCATTAGTGTACCGTTCGACATCCAACGTCGTTCGGCATCCAGCACCGTTCAACATCCAGGATCGACCGGCGTCCAGCACCGTTCGGCATCCAAGACTCGACCGGCATCCAGCATTGTTCGGTATAGCAAGGTCGTCCGTCATGAGCCTCATTCGGCATTCCAGCCTCGTTCGGCATTCATGCCTCGTTCGACATTCCCGCCTCGTTCGGCATTCTAGCCTCATTCGGCATTCATGCCTCGTTCGGCATTCACGCCTCGTTCGGCATTCACGCCTCGCTCTGCACATGGCCTCGCTCGGCATAAGTATGTTGCTCAGCATCTCCCCTCGATCGGCATCGGATCTCGTTTGGCCTACACGTTTCACTCAACACACTGCCTCGTTCAGCTTAGAGTTGTGGCTCGGCATTTGCCGTTCGGCATCTGTGGCTCGGCACACAGAAGTCACTCGCCACGAGCCAAGGTATATCGCTCCTAGGCCCATTAAGGAAGTCCAACCCATCTTCATCTATAAAAAGAAGGGCAGGGACACAGTGAAAGGGACCTTTTTCGAGAACACTGGGGAGACTCTGCCGCATTCAAGACTCATTCTCTTTACTCAGAATTTGTATTCAAGTAGTTGGTGTACGGATTGTATCTGTAATCAATTGTTGAGTAAAGCAATAAAGATTAACTTCAGAGTGGACGTAGGCAGTTACGCTGAACCACTATAAATCCGGTGTTCTTGTCTTTGCATTTAATTTAGCATATAATTCTCTGTTTTAGTTTACTTTCTTCATTAATCTCTCTACATAATCTATCTCAAGGGTGTTAGTGACCGATTCATGTGCTAACACCCATCCTCCATCTAGGAGGTACTTCAGCTAGGCCGCATAGGCAGGGGTTAAAGGCTTATAGACGCTCTGGTAAGGCTTTTTCAAATGGAACCAAAGGCTTATGCTGACCTCCCTCTAGGAGGTGCTTTGACTAGGCCATCTTGACGGGGACAAAGGCTTTAGCCTGTTACTACCAACTTAGGTAGTGTTTTAGGATTTTCATTATTTTAGGAGAATTTCACTCATCAACCATGTAGATACACTTATTTTAAAAAAAAATCTTTATTATTGACTTGTTCAATATCTTTGTACAAATTTGTCAAGCTTTCCTTGCCGTAAGAGATTGTTGATTATTATCTCTAAGCTTCGGTAGCAATTGGTGTCATGGTCATTAGAACGACAGTAATGCTAGTATAATCCTTCAAGGTTCCTTTTGCTCTTTGGCCGCTTCACGAAAGCCAATAATTAAGCTTGTCTTTAGTCGGGAAGTAGATATTCTCACAAGAGGTGGTAAGGGAGAAATTTTTGGAAAGCCATGATCTTTTGTAAGTTGATTCCTTTTAATTCCTTTTGGCTCTCTTATGTATGATAGGCTTTTTAACATCCATAATAAGCTTTCCTTTTAAAGAGTTACGAGTTTCATTTGGTTTTTTAGGGTGGTTAAGTGCATTTTCTCCTAGTAAATCGATCAAAGTCCTTTGCTAATTCCCTTTAGAAAATGGTCACCTTGGCTTTGAGTTGAAGCTCTTTCCTCATTTTTAAGAAGATACTATCCTTTTTGTATTGCCAATCGAAGGTAAAGATCGGTGTTGGCCCATACATGAAAGGGATTCAAACTTTATTTTTCGAGATTGTATGGACCCACTTATCTTTTCTTCTCTTTCATAACTTGTAATACTACAATCCTTAGCACTTGTTCTTCATAAAGCCAGAAATCATTAGTGATTTGGTAAGTTGGTCTTGTTATTTGAGGCTTGGAGAATCCTTGTTCATAGATTTTAACACGATTAATTGGCATGATTAAGCAAAATTTAGTTACCATGATTAAGTGGTGTTAAAAAATCAAAGGTTGGATAGCTTGGAATAGGATATATTTGGTAGGGGCAAGTCCTTTAAGCCCTAGATAGGCTAGGATAGTTCCATTTAGGGTTTTAATGGAGATAGAGGTTCGAGCCCTCCTTTTAGCGCTAGAATGCTAATGAATTTCTTTGTCAACCCCAAAAGTGCAAGGGAGTGAACATTGGAAAATGATGGAAATTAGAGAGCCTAAATTTAACCTTAATGAGTGTTGGCAAGGCGACACTTGGTTGAGTTAAGGCTTAAGAGGAGTGAACAAGCAAGCTCAAGTCCATTGTGAAGTCATATGAAAATTCATGTAGGATCATATGCTTATGAAATAAATTCATATAGTCAATTGTATGAAAGGTAGAAATTAAGAATACGAGTATTGTTGGAGTTCAAAGCAATCCTTGATTAACAAATCATATATGCTTTGGAACTCAAAAGTAAGTCGTAATTTGACATATCTTGTTTTTATTTAATATAGTATCGAAAATACGAAGTTCAATAGTCCAATAGTTCAAGCGCTACAATCGATAGCGCCACAAAGTTTAAAATGCAAGAAGTGAAATAGAATGATTCACCCCCTCTACAAAGCCTTTAAGTCCATATTTATAGGGGCGGAAATGCGGCATGCTTAGGAACTTGACTTCAACATTCATGTCCTTCGGCATCAATATTGATGCATGGTACCACGCCTTGTCTAATGATGATTTTTGACATTCCTTGATGCATAGTAAAGCTTTGGCATTGTTTCAATAGCAAAGGCATTCAGCATCAATTATTTTTGGTGTTGGCGACTTACTCTATAATAACCGATACTCTTAGTTAATAGATGGCAGCATCAGTTTGAGCTACAATGATGTGAGATGACATTGATGTGGAGCGACACCATCATGGAGTAGTGTCGGCATTGATAACTCCTGTGAATGTTGATGACTTTTGGCATCAACATTGCATGTACAAACGGACGGTATCTCCTAAGTGTTGTTGAAGTGCGGCGTGGATAAGCATAACATTGGCCTTAATAACTTCTGTGGATACTGCTGGCTCTCGATGTCAACACCACGCATTTAGATGTGTGGCATCCCCTAATGTTGATGAAACATACTATCTACAAGACGTGACATTAGCTATTAGCAACATCAATGATGATCATCATTGATTATCTCAGTATTATCTGAAAGGCAACAATAAAGAGCAGTGATATTAGAATAGAAGCAGCATCGAAGAGACCGGACATCATTACTTTATGGCTTTGATTGTACGTAGTATCAGTGGTGAGGGACATTGATAGAAAGTGGCTATCACTTTGGAGGGTGACACTGGTGAAATATAGCATCAATGAGATGGGATGTAGGCCATGTCGACACTCATTGATAGCTTACTATATTGATTGCAGTCGATATCATTATTTCCTTAGAGGGACACAACATTGGTTCCATGTGGTATTGATAACACATGGCTTCATTTATGATATATGACATTGTATATATCCATTTATTGATGAAACGTGACATCATATTCCTTTGACGATGGTCCACCTTCATACCTCCGATGTTGATTATTGGTGCGGTATCATAATCATATCATATGTCGAGTGTCTTCAAGAGTAATAATAGTAGTAACATGTAGAATCAATTAATGTGAATTTTGCAATAGGCAGAGATTTATAGTTCTCCTTTTCAACAAATTCTAAAGACATAATTGGATCTCATGCAGCAAGACCTCAAGTTGTAGCAACATCTTATGCATGAACATTAATATCGCCATCTTATGCATGAACTTCAGTGCCATACATAGTTTCAATTACATTTTTCATTTGCAAACCCCTTTCCACTTGCTTAACTTTCCTCCGGACCTTTTTATGCTATCTCTGATTCATCTTCGCTTTAACAAAATTTGATCTATCCAAAGAAATATCAGCTTTAGCAGTAGCATTTGGTTTCATCTTTGAATTATGTACCAAATTATCTGGAACAGTGAAATTATTTTCCTCATTAACCTTAGCAACATTTCCTTTATCTCCAAGAACGCAATTGAAGTAGAATGACCAATTTTTTTACTCGTAGCGCAAATTAAGTGGCTTTAGGAATACTCAATTTGAACAATAGGGCAAGAATTATCCCCTACACAAATCTA
Source organism: Allium cepa (assembly GCA_030765085.1). Taxonomy (NCBI): domain Eukaryota; kingdom Viridiplantae; phylum Streptophyta; class Magnoliopsida; order Asparagales; family Amaryllidaceae; genus Allium; species Allium cepa. The sequence goes on along the minus strand of CM060944.1, from coordinate 497,582,679 downwards.
ATCAGGCAACTCCTGATCGAAAATTATTTCTATAGGCATTCTGAATAATCAAATCTCTTCATTTTCTTAGTATTTTTGTCATAGAAAATCTACTTCCTAAATTCTAAGACAACCAGTTAATGCTAATAAGAGTCCATCTCATTAAAGGAATTCAGTGCATATAACCCATACTGAGAAGAACCAAAAATAAGGTTCCAAGCAGTCACAATGTAACATCCGCATCCCAGTGGGCCTCAATTTTTGCTAAATCGAAAACCCAAGTCCAACAAAGTACGGATCATTGGTTTGGTATCCTACAAATAAATCAAAAGAATGCATATCGAAGCTCTAAAAATATAACTTGCAGCTGAATAATAATATATAATAGATCATATAAATTACTGACCAAGGTTTGACACTTTCAAAGTCAAGTGTCCTTGTCAGCACCAAACACGCTAAACACCAGTACCTATCCTTCTATTTATCTTGTGGGTTGTAATAAGGAGGGGGTCGGAACAACGTTTAGTAACTAGTAAAATTATACATTTTGTACATAACACTAGTTTATCCTGATTATCTTCTACAGCATGTTATGTCTATTTACATTTTATTACTCATTTCAACTCCACATCCTCGTACGAACCATTCCCAACCGCCCTTTGTAAAATCATAGCTATGTATATAAAAATATATATTCTATGGTTCTCAATTAAACCTAGATAATATCCCTATTAGTATCTTTCTATTTGCACCCCATCATGATCCCTTATTCTCGTTGTATAATGATCTCCTCGCTACGCATATCGAGGGACTCCCGTAATGCCTAAGGATGAATTCATACATTTTGCCGTAAGCTATCTCGCTTTGGGGATTTACTACTTTGTTTGCTTCCTACTGTAGACTCGGTTCCATAGACCACCCCCACTATTACGAAGGAATTCTTTTATGGGTTAACTAGCCTTGCACTAGTAAAGAAATTAGCAAACTACCGTGGTGGTGCATGATCCAACATAGTCTTTCTTGGTAGGAAAACGAAGACCAATCTAGGTGTAACCATGTCCTTCTCGTTGACCACTGAGGATTGATGACATTCTCGACCAATGACAGCCTTACCTATTGACCTTGGTCCCACATTTGTCGCATAGTGCATGATCCCGCTCACCATCCTATTTAGATTGCCTAGCGCAGTCAAGGCAATACCCACTTCTAATACATATTTGAAGCAGACTAACTTTTTATCAGGGATATTACTCTATCTATACGCAAGTTATACTCTCCATGGTTTTTATGATTGGATACATCAATATAATGCATACACAACTAATGGTAGCCTCTTTTAGTGGTCAAGCTTCTATTGTATAACACTATTGACCTCGCATTCCAACACATACTAATGATTAATGTCATATCATTTCTCTAATTACAATTTAGTTATAATAGTTCACACCTATCATAAACGCATATTAGAGGCTACGTACATATATATCATATATATATACTTCCTTCATATTTACTTAATTATCATGCCTCTACGGTTTTACAGTTGACCCTAGGTACTTCATTATACGTTTCTCTTTTTTATTTACTTTAAGTTCATTTATCATTCTCTTTTTACCATGTTCATAATTCCACTTCCTATTCTTCCATTTCTATTTCCATGTTATCCCTTTTTTATTTCTTCTTGTCTATTTTTCATATTTTCTTTTCTTCTTTACTTACTTTAAATCTCACTAAAATTCTACGTCTTAACTATTTAAGATATTTGTATCGCATTCATATCTTATTATTTAACTTTTGGGTTCTATTGCATCTTAATGCATTGGAATTACATTTCTATTGTAAGAATGTTAACATAGTAAATTTCCATATCTTATCAAAAGGGAAAGATGTTCATGCGGTGTTTGTAATTACAAGGAACTACCTTTTTAGTTCTTAAAATTGACCGTATAAAGTAAGGTAAACATCCCTATTTTGTACATCTCTTTCTTTTTAGGTGTATTCTTTGTCGTTTCAAACACCGTGCTTTTATTTATTTAAACTAGATAATACACATAAATCTATTAGTAACATTCCACATTCTAACAAATTAAAACATCGTGTAACCCCTTAAATCTTGATAAAGTTCATTTATTTTATATATATTTTTCTACGTTCAAATACCAATTTGCTATTATCGATTTTAGAATAAGTCACTGGGATAACAATATGTATGCAAGTTTTCCAATTTTATCAAATTCCTGCTATAATCAATTTCATAATCCTTTTCATTAGATCTATTTCACTAAATTCATTATGCATAAACAATAAATTCATATTTTATCATTTCGCGCCTACAAATTTAAATCTAATCATTACGCACTTAAAAATTTATATCTAATCATTATGCATTACAAATTCATATTTAATCATTATGCATTTATAGATTTAAACCTAATCATTACGCATTTACATATTTAAATTTTACCATTATGAATTTATAAATTTAAATCTAATCATTACGCATTTACAATTTTATAAATGGCATACTTGAAATAGATTACAATGAAATAAATCTAATTTTATTACAAAACATGTAGTTTTCTCCCTCGCCTTTTTAAGCGTTCCCACATATTTGGATCCGGTCCATGTTATTTGTATTTTAATTTCTTTCTCACTATTTGGATTTCCATATAACATATATATACAGATCTTTTAGAACTTAGATTAAAAGAAGATATTTAGGCTAATTACAAATTTAGGTCCAGATTTGTAGTTTATCTTGGTTGTAGCAACTTGATTTGAATCTGTTTTCTATCTTTATCGTCTTCTACAGTCCTCCAGTAGTGTACACATCCAAACTAGCAACCTAAAACTATTTTATAAGAATTTAGAGTTGTGGAGGAGAAGAGAAAATGGCAAAGCTTTCATGCCCATTAGAAAATTATGAGTTGGAAGTGAAGGTCTAGATCTATATTTATAATGGTTCAAATCAATGTGAATGTTGGATTAAACTGCACAACATCTAGATCGTTTAAAAGAAATTTATTGTCGCCATCGTACATACACGGATCGATCGTTTCTAGCCTTGGGTCGACCAGCAGCAGTCGACCTAGGTGCTATAGGGGTTGATTGGTGATGTTTTTAATGGTAAATTTATTTTGTTATTTAATTTTTGTTAGTTTCTTTCCCTCTTTTTAAATGATTCTGTGTATTTTTTCCTCCATTAATTAATTCCGTTCAATTCTTCCTACTTTATATATTCATTGAGATTTTAACTTAATGTTAACATTTATTAGCATCTAATTTTCCATTAGCTTTACTAATTAGTGTTAATTGATTTTATAATCATATTTACATATATAATTATTTCCGACGTTAAAACTTCAAATGCTAATAACTTTTCCATTTGAACTCTGATCGAAAAATATTATATATGAAAATTGATCAAAAATCACCATGAACTTGACAGTATATGTATCGTGGCCAAATTATGACATTTTAAAAAATTCTATTTTCACACTTATCACATATTTATCGCATTTCTTTTTAAAGTAATTAGCGTCAAAATTGCGTGGTGTTGTACATAATAAACATTTGACCTCTTATGAACAACGGATCCATTTGGATAAATTTTTGTTTTTCTTTTTGACATAAGAATTTGAAATAGAAGTTTTATTTATTAGATAACATATCATACAACCTCTTTAACTTCCAAGCTCTATTTAAGTGGGTCTTAACCGCCATAAAATTAATTGTCCCCCTATGAAAGTAGCCTACCAAATAGTCAGACCAATTCTTAATGCCTTCATTAACAATAACGGGAGGAGGACTAAGTTAGGAACTAGAGTAAGATAGGTCAAAGTGCATAGCAGTATAAGAATCTGCATATATGGGCTTGCTGCTAGAAAGAGAAGACCGCATATTGGGAGGAGTAGGCACAACATTCAAGGATGAAGACGAGAGAGAATTTGATATCAAGCCACTATCAAAACCAAAGGAAGAGGGAGAACTAAAGATAAGGGAAGAGAAGTAGGGAAGCAAGGATGTAGAGATGGAAAGTAACGATCCTGATTTTTGAGTTAAATTTAATTTGATAATTAATTTAATTTTTGGAAATTAAATTATGAATTAAATTGAGATTTCCCAAAATTAATAAAGATATGTGTTGTTTATTTATATATATGTATATAAATGGATTTTTAATTTAAATAGAATTTCTAATTGGAAATTCAGAAATAAATATTTTGAATAATATATTGGGTTAGGATTTATTTATGAATTTGTTTGAGAAATATTTTGAATATTTGGGAATAAAAACATATAGTAGATTGTGAAAGTAAAATTTGGATTAAAAGAATTGAAGAATAAAAATAAAATTTGTAAAAAAAATATCTGGGAATTCAAAAATAAAATATATTGTAAAACAGAATTTGGTTTGAAATTCAAAAATAAATATATTGGAAATAAAATTAAATTTAGAATTCTATATTTTAAAGAAACAAATATATATATACAAATATATGATTAATTATTAGTAATGAATACTTTGATTCCAAATCATTTTTCTTTAAAAGTTGTATAAATATAAGTAATATAAAATGTATGAATATCCAGGTAAGACTGGTTCAAAAATACGAAAAGTGAGATTTAATTCAAGATTTAAAATTTATTTTATCTTAAAATGGATAAAAATAGTTTATATGTTATAAATTTAAAATATAAGTTATAAATTAAATAAAGAAAGAAAGTTCTTTAAAACATAATTCATAAATTAATATCACTAAGGAGTTAAACATAAATATACTTGTATATAACAAGTGTAAGGATTTTTAAATATAATTAACTGTAAGAAGAAAAATAAATGCATATAACAAATGTTAACAAAATAAAACAAGAAAGCAATAAGTGTCAAAAAATTCCTTTTTTTATTTGAATTTTATATAAAAGTATATTTGAGAACAAACCAAGCTTTTCAAAACTTTAGCATTCATTTTCAAAGAAACAAAATGCAGGAGATCAAAATCAAAACCTGGCAAAAACAAAAAAAATAAAATCAAAACAGCTTCAATCTGTTTTAAAAGATCAAACAATAATCAGTTAATTGAAGCAACTCAAAGATCAAGCAAGATTCAGGCTTCAGATCAAAAACATTTCAAAAGTCTGAAACAAAACTTCAACCTGTTTTCAAGTGCAATCTGGAGCAAAGCATGGATTTAACAAAGATCGCTTTCAGTTTCCAAAACCTGGTAGTAGAAAACAAATTTTTTTAAATCTAAAGCCCGAAGCAACTAATTCTATTCAAAATAGAGATTCAACTTAAACATGAGAAAAGCCAATCTAGTTTCAAGTTAAAGCAAGTTTAGATCAAACAAAACAAATGCCAACATTCAAATTCAAAATTGCACTTCCAGGTCTCTACTGCTCTGTTCCAAACTACAAGGTGAGCAGACTACCCTATTCGACTTATGTTGTGAATGATATTTGTCTAAGTATAAATATATCTGTATATCTATATATACAGATAGAAAATTGTTGTGTGTGTATCCATAAAAGGATATATTCATCTTTCTGTTTAAGTACAGGAGTAAGGCCACTAAAACAAAAATTAAACTGCTCCTTACTGATTAATATTAGAGCAAGATCATCGAAGATAAAATGATGACATGAATGTTAACTTATTTTTAAAAATAATTTCAAGCAAAAATATTAAATAAATTTTGTGAAAAAGATAATTTACAGTAAGCTCATAATATATCACAAAATTCAAACATCTTAACTTTAAAATCTAATTATATAATCAACTTTGAATCACAAATTAAAGATTTTAGATTCAGGTCTCGTGATTTTTAAGCAATTAGATATCGAGAATTTTTTGAATGATCGAAAATGACATTTTGGGCAAATGCCGGTGACCGCGTGGTCTGGAAGTGTCGGGATCACGGCTGAAGTTCGCTTGAAGGTCAGGGGATCTAGCAAAATATAGTGGAAGAATTTTTAATGCATCGAGGTGACTTGTCTGAGTCAAACTAGGGTTTAAGGTTGGTTGTTGACATTGGTAGAATCGCGATGTTTTTGGGAAGCGTATAGGCAATCGGAATTCACGTGGTTGGGTTTGAAGGTGGATGCGTGGCCGAGCTTTCAACGGAGGTCGGTAGTGGGCGAAGCAGGAGTCAATCAACGTTGTGGTTGGTCGATCAGTAGTGAAAGGTTTGGTTTTTGGTTGTGTTTAGGTTGCGCTGTAGGGTGATTTTCGATAAGAAGTGATTTGGTTTTGGCGAAGTGACAAGTTTGGACTGTGTGGTGATGAGTGACTGAATGGTGGTGTCACGGCAAGAAGATGGTCGGAGGCGAGGGCGTACACATGCACGCGTGTCATCGTGCACGGTGGACACAGGCAGGCTAGGTTGGTTCGTTGAAGTGGTGGGGTGCGAATCGAAATGGGTTCGGCGATGAATTCAATCGAATTTCGAGTGTAATGATTTTCAAATGGTGAGGTTGTTGTCGGTTCGATTTTGTTACTGGAAATGAAACTAGAGCGAAGTTCAATCGAGATTTGGGGAAGATGATTTAGGGTTGTGGTGCTTTATTTGGGCTTCGGCCGAGTTAGGATTTTATATTTATATAAAGAAGTTTGTAAATAAGGATTAGTTAATAAACATTCTTTAAAAGGAAAAACTAATCTTCTTAAAGTATATAACAAGTTAGTTGGTTGAGGAAAATATTTTTTTTAAAAAAAAACTCTCTTTTATATTAAAGGTTTATTTAAGTTAATATTTAAAAGAAAGTTAAAAGCTTGTTTTCAATGGGGTATTATAGATTTTAAAATTTAGTCCTTTAAAATTTATTTATATATTTATTTTATATACTTTAAAATTTATTTTAAATTTTAAATTTTGATTATAAGCAAGTTTTAAATAAGTTTTCAAGTTTAAATATATTAGAATTTTTTTGCGTTTGAATAATTATATTGAAATAATTATTTAAAATGTTCTTAAATGTTTCAAATGGAATTTGATGATGTGATTAAAATAAGTGATTAAGATAAGTGGTTTATCTTAAGTAAATTAAGGCCTTGGGTAAATAAAGATTAATTTATAAATTGATAATTAAGGGTTAATCATTGAGGAAAATTAATTTTGTGATTAATTTAAGGATAATCAATTAATTAATGTAATTTATGACTTAATGAAAATGATTAAAGGGTTGATTTCTTAATAGAAGCAATTAAATTATAATTACTTAAGGTAATTAATTAAGGGATTTAAATTTTCTTAATGAAAAATTAATTAATTTGATTAATTAAAGGTTAATATATTAATTAATGATTAAATGTAGATTAAATTATAATCACTTAATGTAATTAAGGGTTTATAAATTTTGTAACTTAAAATTAATTAATTTATGAGATTAATCATAGATGTTAATTAATTAAGGATAATTAATTAAAGGATAATTAAATAATTAAAGGTTAATTATTTAATGATTAAAGGTTAATTAATTTATTAATTAATAAATGACTAAAGGATAATTAATCAAATGATTTGCAATTAATTAATGTTAATTGACCTGGGTTAGTGATTAATCTGGTTTCAATTAATCAGATGATTAATTAACGTTACTCATGGATGTTTGGATTCTATTGAATGTTGAATTGTGTGATATCTCTGATGTGTGATGATTTGTTTTGATTTGAGGTGTGATGAAAGTAATTTATTTATCTGTGATGAATTTATATTTGTGAATCTGTGAATAGAAGATAAGCGTTATAGATAATACCGCTTATCGATATTGATATGATTGAATCTGTGATGATTAATGATGTTGCACTATTGTGTAAAACCTCTGGACTACACCATATACAACAAATATGGATTGCACGAGGAAATCAGTTAAGTCACAGATATTTTGAAACCTAAATATTTTTTTGTTTAAAGGTTGTAGTTTAAATCCAAATGGTTTTGGAAATGGAATTGGGTTAAATATAAAAAGTTTTTGAAAAAGGAGTTTTGAAGATAAAAGTTATTTTGAATAACTTGATAAAGTTTTGAAATTTAAATAATTTGATTTGAATTTAAGATTTGAAATTGAATTCTATGTTTGGAAATTATTGTTTAAAAAGGTTATTCAAGTTATAAATGTGTTTATATGGGTTTTAAACCATTTTAAAAGTATTGTTTTTGGAATTTTAATTTAACCCAAGTTTTATACTTGAAGGGCTTTAACTCGTGCAAATGTAATCGGATTTTTTCTTTCGAAATGAAAACCTTTGTTTTTTTTCAAATAATGATAGCTTTCAAATAAGGAAAGGATTTCCAATTTGTGTTGAAAGGATTTCAAGTTTTTGAAACGGAATTGTTTTGAAAGCTATGAATGAATCTTTGTGAAAGATGGTTGAACCTTGTTTGAAAATGAAGAGGATCTTAAAGGTATATCTTTTGTATAAAAGGTTTGAAATGGAATTGTTTCAAAAGCTACGAAGGAATCTTTGAAATATTTATGAACTTTATTTTCAAACAAAAGAGGATCTCAAAGATAAGATCTTTTGCTTAAATATTATAAATGAAACTTTGTGAAAGATGGGTGAACTTTGCGACGTGAATCTTTTTTGTTCAAAAGATCTGAAAATGGTAATTTGTTTAAACCATTTGAAAGAAAGGTTTTGGGTAATAAGTTGTGACTTAACTAAGATTCCAATATCCATAAATTTTTAAATCTTGCGCTCATTATTCGGTTTAGCCGGAAGAGGATTTTGTGTCATAAAACCCATTCGGAATAATGATACGACGATATGGATAACATTTGAAGACCGGTGGTGAAGACCGAATATTTTCAAAAGCGAAAGGATAACTCGTCGAATGTCTCTGCACTGGCTGATCCTCGGTATAGAGATTTGATCATCCTTTGTGATGGGGAGTCCGGACGTGATTAGGGATTATCCAGATTTGCAAGGGCTTCTTTGAAGTGCCTTCGGTTCTGTTCGAACCCGGAACAGACTTGTATGGATATGTGTCTGACGTTACACTTTGAGATGTAAAACTGGTCTCTATTAAATACATTTCTCTTTGGTGGCAGAGATTTATTCTCTTAGCTTAACACCCTACTCTGAGACGTACGAGCTCAGAGGTTATGTAGTTGATGGTTACTAGTGATACATTCCCAATTTGGTAATGTGGCATATGAAGTGCTGCTGATCATTTGTTGATCGAAGCATGGCTTTTGTGTAAAGCGCTTTGTGGACGAGACTTCGTCGAACCTCACAACCCGGTAATGGTCAAAACAAAAATCGTTGCAGCAAGGTTATTTGGGGGTAGCTCCCCCTGTGGGTATGTCATTTCCTTCTGGATAAAAGGTGGTATCATGGTATGGATCCCAGATATTTAACCTGTGTGGTTGCTGCAAACTTATTGCTTTGTGGTTGTTGGTTGATAGGCCTCTCGGATAAAGGTTGGTAATGACCGGGGGGTGGCAGTAGTTACCTAGTTACAGAGGTAACCCGACCTTGCGTTGGTAGAGATCCGGTTAGGTTCTCGGGGACGTCCCTCCAGAGGCGTTCCATTCGGTGTTGGAAGTTCCTTTGCCTGACCATTTGTTGGAAATCCAAAGAAACAATACGATCCCTGTACGGTTTTAGTTGTATAACCTACCATGAATGTGGCGGTAATCTACTATTGAACATGGTAGCTATAGTAGGCATATGACGAAATGTGGTATGCTGGCTAAGATTAATATTATACTTTCGAAAGGATTTCTGCATTATGCACTAATAATAATATCAAAAGGTTTTTGCATATCAAGCATGTTTGGCTATCATAAGGAGAAATCTCCTCCAATTGTGCGTCTGCATTGTGTGTGTGGCGGGAGGCTTTATGGTAGTTTCATTTTTCAAAAAGCATTGTGGATTTCTTTCAAAATCCTTTGTTTTGCTTTTGTTAAAGATAAAACTGTTTTTGTTGGTCATACCAGTCCCATGACTGACCCGGAGTTCATTGTTCCCTACCTAAACTCTGGACGCCCACATTTTCCACACGGGCAGTCTAGAGTTGGATTTTCAGATAATCAAATAGTAGGAGTAGATTCGATAGCATCCAGCCTTTGGACTCGGCGATAGCATTTGTTCAGCATGACTGGCCTTGCTTAAGTCAATTTGATGGTGGCTCGAGCTTATTGGATTGGAGTCTTCGAAGCTTTTGGGATGAGCTATTTGGTTTTGGTGCATTAGAGATGGAGTTGCAGTTTGGGCGTTGGATCTCTTTGAAGCCTTTGTAGTTGGTGCAATCCTTCCGCTATTGTATTCTACTCTGATATTTATGGATCTGTTGTACCTTATTGTATCGGATATTGTATTCATTGGAAATAAATGATATATTCATTGATTTCTTCCGCTATGTTTGTTGTTGTACTTAATGTGTTATAAGCTCCAGCGAACCAGATTCGATTTTTGGATCTGCGACATTCGAGTACAAGTGATGTATTCAGTGTCGATTTTCGTTGAGTCAGGGTCGTTACATGGAATAAGTAAGGGAGGAAGAACATAAGGATGAGGAGGAATTGTAAGTAACAAGAGAAGGGAAAGGGTAGGGAGTGAGACAAGGAGGAGAGGAGAGAGGGAGGTCAGGGAGAGGGGTGGAGAGGTGGAAGAGACAGGTGGAGGGATGGTAGCGACGGTAGGGGAGGTGAAGGATGGGATGGGGTGATGGGAAAAGTGGAGGTGATTGGGTGGGAAAGAGGAGGGATGGGATGCCATAAAAAACATTGAAAAGATGTACTAAATGATATCGGTATTTATTATGAAATGGCTTTTAGTTAATTAAAAAATTCATTCAATAATATTATCTAATTAGGAAATAAACTTTTTATTACTAGGTTGTGAGCTTGTAATAAAATAACTATATAGATTCTTTTTAATATATATACGTATATGTATGTATGTATGTATATGCATTCATATGTACAACTATCCAAATGTGATAATATATCGATATACAGATTTGTTATATAAATTCTAACCAATAGACGACTGATATAACAAATAAATTTGACAATATATAACAGATATATACTTTTCACTAATGCCTAATACATACACGTTGAAACGAGGAAATGAACTCCTTGAATCCATTTTTTTTCGAAGTTGTTGGCTTTTGAATTGCCTTACCACCGACGATCAAATCGAAGTAATTTGATATGATTTTGTACTTGGATTTCTGATTTTATTAGAAGCCATTGCCGATCTCCCTTTTTGTTGTTGACACAATGTAAAAAATCCTTTTTTATGTGAAGGAGAGGTGGCCGATTAAAATGGAAATATAAGAGAGCAAAAGGTAGATCCACTTTTTTCTCTTATCCGCTCTCTCCTTTATTTTTCATTCAAAAGCAACTTACCGTATCATATATGGCCGGCCACACCATGGCCATCTATAGCCATCTATTGAAGCTTCCTTCTGGGACTTAAAAATATATTCCAAGTCCAAACAATATCCATTGCCTTTAAATCCAATTTAAATGTGTATCGATATAGTAGATCGATTACTATTTATATAACTATTATATAAAAATGCTCATCAAATAAAATTTTATAATTAAGATTTCACAAATATAATTTATTTTAATTAATTTATAACAGTTGTAAATTAATTAAATCGGATGGTAAAAGGAGTATTCAACGTTTCGGTTGTGTCATGCTCAGGTGTAAATTCGATCAGCGAATAATATCGAACAATTCGAATATTAACGTTTATACATTACTTAGCAGGTGTTGTGACATTTTGGCCAAATTTATTGCTTACTTGGTTTCGATATAATCTAATTTTACTTTGTTAAGCATTACTCGATAGTGACAATTATTTACACCAATTCTTCATCAAAATAATATCACTTTTGCATTATGGAATTTGGTAAGTTCCAAATTCCAGTATCATCCATATTCTACTCTACTGTCCAAACACAAAATCTTGGGTTCAATAATTATTATTATTAACTAAATTGCTCTAGTAAGAGATTTTGACTTTGTGTTGACTTCGGTTGACCGTGATACTAACCTCGTATAACTAAAGAGAAAAATTCTCTCCTGAATAGTGTCTCACTTCCAAAGATTTCACTCAATCCAACTATAGTCTTTCGATGGTCGTCGTGCCATGATTTGAATATAATCAAAGCAAAGTTTCCACATTGAAGTTTAACAGTATTCTAAGTCAAGGGAATTGTGTAATATTGTCATGTCAATATTTTTTGTTTGGCCTTAGTTATATTAACCAATTGAAAACCATTGAGTGAGTCATTCCATGATTATCCAGTAGATATCATTACATAACCCCATGGTGCCCCCAACAGCCATAAATACAGTGCCCAAAATTTAGAGAGTGATGCACACTCTAGTCTCGATGGATATATTGATATTCGGTCTCGATACATCTTGAATAGGAATATTTAAAGTAGTATGTTTATTTTATTGGGATAAATCACTCATGATTACAACATATTGTAACTATTACCAAAAAACATACAATTTATGGTTTCCTATTAAATATACTTTTAATTAAATTAATTAGGTAATTAATATAACACGTTATATCAAGTACATGGTAGAAATAAAACACCTTTTATTTCAAACAAGATTGATTATCGAGTTAGACATAATTGTCCCTAGGGCATATCTCTAACTCTATCGATCTCTCACTTACACTTGAGGTCAATTATGGAATATCTATTCCATCCCCTGTAACTGTAAGCGACTATGCTCTGATACCAAAAGAAAGTGTGCTATGGATCGTGTAATATGGACATATGATAATACAGAGTATAGTGATGATAGCAATATAGTAAATAGTATGGAATATAAAAGTAGTATAATAAAAATAACACCAGAGATTTTTATGCTGGTGCGGAGCTCCATCTTACATCCAGCCTGTGATAACCCTGATTTTGTGAAGCAATTTTATGAACAAGACAGTGCACACACATGCACATAATTTTCTGCAAGATGAAATAGGCAGGAATTAATTTGTGTGTTAGAAGGGATAAATTACAAATAAATAGGCATGTAAACATAATTATTGCAGACATGGTTATATCTTTAAAACAAGTTAGTATAAAGGAAATAAAGATATGTAGGCTGGAGTAAATATATGCAGATGATGGTGAATATTTAAAAAGAGTAAAAAGAAAAAAAAAATCAAGGTTTAGGCAAGGATAGATATATAGGCAGTATACATGTATTTTAAACAAATACAGGCTGGACGAAAAAAAAAGAAATATTAGAAATTTCATGGAAATGGTATAAGTTGTTGAATAAATACATTATCTACTTTTAGCAATGTCCCTAGCTTTTAAAAAAAAACAGAGATCATGCAAATAAACTGACCGGGGTAGTAAGATAAAATTTCTGTTAGTAGAAATAAGGACCACTTACCCATTTTCTCTTGAAATAGAATGAGAGGCTGATCATAAGTGACAGGGTAAAATTGACATTAGGTAAATTTTTAAAACCCTAGTGGCAACCAGGGTCTGGTATAAGAGGGCTTAAGGGATAGTGAGATCTGTCATTATTTTTAAAAACAGAAAAAATATATAGTAATGGAAATACAAACCAGAGGAAATGAGGAACACTGACCATTAGGGATAAGAGGAAATAGAAGATCAAAGGAAAAGGAAGGCTTAGGAAAGGAAGTGAGGTGAGTAATCTCACTGAAAAACCTGGCATTAAGTCCTAAATATCAAGGCAGCCTAAATAGTGTTATATTTCATATATATAATTTGTGTTTATCTTGGTATTGATGATCTGTTTAAGTGTTTAACCCTTCATATTGATATAGCCAGAAAATATGGTTTATGGATCTCCTGTTTAAATGATCATTTGTGTTATGGATTAACCTTGAAATGAAATGCTTTCCCTTATGGGTTTTCTGCATATAATTATCTATTTAAGATCTCAGTAATTATGTTGTAAATCTATGGTCTGAAATGGGGAAAATGGGACTGCAGCATGGAATTGTTGTTGTTTATGTCCCATGATTAAATAAAAGGAAATATAGAACTGCAATGTTATACATGTGCTGAACTTCCATATTTACAAATAAATCCAGATTTGAATAAAGGCTTATGGTTTAGCCAGATCTCATGAATTTGTGAGTATCTGATTAAACCAGAGGCAAATGGATGCAACAGAGAAAACTATTTATGACCATATATTTATAAACATGATCCACTCAAAACCCATGATCTGAATAATGTGTGTATTGAGAATATATACCAGTTTGTGTAATTAAACCCATGTTTATGGGAATATGATCCATTATTCCTTGAGTTTATGCATGATGGCTGAGTTATTTATTTTTCTCTCATTGAAATGTGATCTACAGAGGGGATTAGCATAATTAAGGAAAAAAAGGAATAACACTTAGTAAGATAACTAAGGACTAAAGATCTTTGGGCTACAAAAGATGGCTTGGAAAGGGAAATATTGCAAGCTCACACATGGTATGTTTATACCCAGGGGCCTGAGTGTGCTGGTTTAGCAGAGATTGGTCCCAGGCAATGTGTGTATTAACAAGAAAAAGTAGCTACAGATCTTAAACTGACATTTTATGAAGAACAATAGGAGTAGGGTCAAGTGAGGTTGGGTACAACCTTGATGGCTAGTAAGAAAAAATTTGAAAGGGGACTTGATGGTTGTACTTGTGTTTGTATTGGATGTTTATTTGTTGAATCTTATGATTGTTTTTCCTGAATTAAATTGCTTGAATCACACTTAGTCAGTTTGCATTGACATGAAGTATAGGCCTCACAGAAATGGCACAGAGAGGATACTGATACCCTTTGTTCATGAAAAATACTCAAACAATAAACAAAATTAGAATAAGGATATGATTTCAGTAGATTGCTCATACCAGACAATTTTGTCTGACCCTTTGTGTGTTTGTTCACCATTGGGTGTCTCATAAATTTATGAGGCGGTCCATGGTGATTGTGCAGGTAATTAAGTACTTCAATGACCAAGCTCTGGATGTGTTAGCTGCTTAAGAATTGGGATGCTTTAGTTACATGCTTTCTAATATTAAGAATAGAAGTTTAAGTCAAATGTATGATATGTTATGTTGTTCAAATTGTTTAGAAAGAAAGTGATGTTGTCTTCTGTTTGTAAGAAATGGATTTAATTATGTGTCTCAGCTAGAACTTATAGGTTGCTTTTGAAAAATGTTTTACTGAGTATTGAAGCTTCTTTTCTTAGCTTATAGGATGATTTAACTAAAGAGTATGAAATCTGAGATGTCAACCATGTATGAACTGAAGAAAAAAAAAGAAATCCAATAGTTGATGTAAGGAATTCAGGTCTAAAGATGAAATAGAAATCTGTTAAACAGAAATTTTGAATTGCCCAAAGGAGAACCCAGAAAAGATTATAATATATGTATAAATGCATGCAAGAAAAGCAAGGCTAACCTGACCACTTTATCAAGCCTGGGTTCAACCATCTTCAAATATTTTAAACTTAATAATCCCAAAGGCCTATGGAAGATTTAGTTATTTTGGTAAAAATGAAAAATTAGTAGTTGAAACTTACAAAGACATATACATGCACAGATTACATGTACACACAAGCACGGGCAATAAATACAGTCCATGTAAAAATAAAATCATAGGAGTGTAAATAAATGCTAAGACTAGAAAATTTTACATTAGAAACTTGTAAAAATTCAAGTAAGACAGAAAAACCACTTTTGGAAATTATATTGCTATGGGGGAAATCACACAGGGAATTTCAAAGTAAATTTCCTTTGCTTCCAAAACTCCTTTACTCTGATTTAAAACACAAGATATTATTCACACATGTTTTCATATATGAGTGTTCAAAATAATTTGAGTATAACAATATTTTTATATTGATTGAAAGATCCTGGAAAGGAGAGAAACTAGTAGGGATGTTCTCTTGAGTAGATGACCACTGGAAAAAAAAACATATACAACACTAAAAAAAAAAAAAAATTGGGTAAGAAAGTGGGTCATCTCATTTGGTATCAGAGCTATGTTGTTAAATAACATAGTAAATATATATATATATATATATATATATTAGATAAACTTGTTTGTCTTGAATGTGTGAAAGCATTGACTGTCTTGAATGCTTTGTTTTATACTGATATAATATCTGTTATGATTAAATGGTAATAAGCTAGAATAGGTTAACTTATAAAAGAATAAATAATGGACTAACTTAAGTATTGTATCCATAGAACTATGGTGAGACCTAAAAAACTAGATGTAGGACCAAGTGAACCACCTATGATGAATATGCAAGAATTTATGAAAGCCTTAAGGGATGGAGTAGGTAACAGGCAAGAAAATCCACATGAAGAGCTTTCCAAACTTCTCAAGACCTTTACCAATCTTGGAGGCGAGACTTTTGATGGAACAGAAGGAATTATGGGAGTTCAAAATTGGCTCATAATTTTGGATAGAATATTTGCTGATATGCAAGTTGAAGACCAAAAGAAGAGGTTCATAGCATCTAGACAACTGAGAGGAGCAGCTTTGGATTGGTGGGAAGTTATTATAGCTGGAAGACCTGAAGGGGAGGTGACATGGAACCAGTTTAAAGAGATGTTAGAAGGGAGATTTGTACCTGCATCAGCTAAAGAGTCTTTGCTAGAAGAATTTATTAAACTAAGACAGGGAACTATGAGTGTAACTGAATATACACAAAAGTTTGAATCCTTAGCCAAGTATGGTGCAGTGCTTATCACAACTAAAGAGGCTAAAAATGGCAGATATATCCAAGGACTGAATGCCCACATTAGTAGAGCTATGCTACCATATAAGGACAGGACCTTTGATCAAGTTTTGGATCTGGCTTTGAGATTTGAACAACATGATAAAGCCAGAGAAAATTTCAGAGCATTTAAAAATAACCAAAATAAGAAGGGAAAGGGAAAGTTTCACCCTTATGACAAAAAGAAAGCAGAGGTAGCTTCCACCAAGAAATCAGAAGAAATCAAAACTGCTGAAGTTAAGAAGAAAATCACTTGCTATAATTGTGGACAAGAGGGACACATGAAAAATAGGTGTACAAATCCTAAACCAGCATCCTTTAAATGTCACCAGTGTGGAAAGGAAGGTCACATAAGGAGGAACTGCCCAGAGTTTAAGCAAGGAAAAATGAGTACTTTGGAGGTGAAAGGCAAAGCAACTGAGGGACCAAATGTTGAGAAGCATGGCCAAGTTGAAGGTACTTTGCTTATTCACTCCATACCTTTTGTAGTAGTGTATGATACTGGGGCTACACACTCCTTAATTTCTCATGATATTGTACAACAACTAAAATTGAATTGTATGATTTTGATAAGCCATTACTTATTAAAAGTCCTTTAGGAAATTCCTGTGTTTTGGGTATGATGTGTATGCAACTAGGATTGAATATAGGGGGATATGTGTTTAGTGCAGACCTATATGTGTTGAAATACCCAGGTATAGGAGTTATTTTAGGGGTTGATTGGTTAAGAAAATATAGGGCTGTTATAAACATGGAAATCTCTACCATATCTTTGAGAACTTCTGATGGGAAAAGAGCAGTTGTTCTTTGTGAAGTGAATAAGAACAGGAACATAGCCACCCTTATTACTTTGTCTGGTGAAAAGCACATGCCTGCAATAGAAGAAATCCCCATAGTAAATCAATATGTTGATGTGTTTGGTGAAGTAAAGGGGGTTGTCAACCATAGACCAGTGGAGTTTTCTATTAAACTTATTCCAGGAGCAAACCCAATAGTTAAAAGACCAACTAGAATGGGGCCTAAAGAATTAACAGAATTGAAAAAGCAACTTGTTGAACTTGAAGAAAAAGGCTTTATCAGACCTAGTAGCTCATCATGGGGAGCACCAGTAGTTTTTGTTAAGAAGCAAGATGGATCTCTTAGATTATGTATTGATTATAGAGTGTTAAATAAAATCACAGTTAAAAACAAATACCCCTTACCAAGAATTGATGATCTCTTTGATCAATTGAGTGGTGCAAAAATATTCTCTAGACTTGATTTGGCCTCAGGATTTCATCAAATGAAAGTAGAAGAGGAAAGCACTAAATATACAGCTTTTAATACTAGGTATGGACTTTATGAATTTTTAGTGATGCCCTTTGGTTTGACAAATGCTCCCTCTTACTTTGTTGATTTGATGAATATAATTTTTAGAAAATACTTAGATAAATTTGTATTGATATTTATTGATGATATCTTAATTTATTCTAAGTCAGTTGAAGAGCATGAGAATCATTTGCATATAGTACTACAGAAATTAAGGCAAGAAAATTTGAAAGCAAAATTTTCAAAGTGTACTTTTTGGCAAAATGAAGTAAACTTTTTAGGTCATGTGATATCAGAAAAAGGCATATCTGTAGACCCCAATAAGGTGATGGCAGTGCAAGCATGGAAAAGGCCTACTAGTGTCACAGAGGTCAGGTCATTTATGGGAATGGCTGGGTATTATAGAAGGTTTATAAAGGATTTTGCAAAAATTTCAATTCCATTGACTAGATTAACTAGAAAGAATCAGGCTTATGTTTGGACTGAGGAGTGTGAGAAAGCCTTTGAGAGGTTAAAAGAAGCACTAGTACAAGCCCCAATATTAAAGGTGCCTGAAGGAAATGAGAATTTGGTGATATATACTGATGCAAGTGGTCAGGGACTTGGGGCAGTGTTGATGCAACAACATCAAGTGATAGCTTATGCCTCTAGACAGTTGAAGCCCGGTGAGGTAAAGTATGTTACACATGATCTTGAATTGGCTGCTATAGTGTATGCTCTTAAGTTATGGAGACATTATTTGTTAGGGGCAAAATTTGAAGTATACACAGATCGTAAGTCACTCAAATATTTGTTTTCACAAAAAGAATTGAACATGAGGCAGCAAAGATGGATTGAACTCTTAGCCTCATATGATTTTGAAATATTGTATACACCTGGCAAAGCTAATAAAGTGGCAGATGCTTTAAGTAGACAACATGCCAATATAGCTAGATTGATGATAGAAGAATTTAATACTTTATCATTACTGATTGATTCAGAGGTGGAAAGGGACAGTGTGGAAAATATGAACATATGCAGTGAGAAGGAAGAAATAGGAAAGTTGAGTTTTGTTACTTTGGGATCAGAATTGAAAAATAAAATTGTAAAGCTACAAGATCAAGATCCATTTTTACTTGAGAAGAAGACTCAGATATTAAATGGTGAAGCAGTGGAAGGATTTCAATTGAATAACCAAGGCTATTTGAAGAAAGGAAAAAGAATATGTGTTCCTAGCATTGAAGAATTGAAGCAATAAATTTTGGATACTTATCACAAAAGCAAGTATACCATACACCCAGGAAGCACCCGAATGTATCATAACCTCAAGAGAGATTATTGGTGGAGTGGTATGAAGAGTGCAGTGGCATTATATGTGTCTAAGTGCATGGTTTGTCAACAGGTAAAAGCTGAATACCAAAGACCTTTAGGAATGCTTCAACCTTTACAAATACCACAGTGGAAATGGGAGGATATATCAATGGATTTCATTAATGGTTTGCCCAAAACTAGGAGGGGAAATGATAGTATTTGGGTTGTAGTAGATAGGCTAACTAAATCAACTCATTTCATACCTGTAAAATCAGAAAGGAATGCATGCACATTAGCTCAATTATTTATTAAGGAAGTAGTGAGATTGCATGGAATACCAAAAACTATAGTAAGTGATAGAGATACCATCTTCACTTCAAAATTTTGGCAAAGTTTTCACAAAGCAATGGGGACTGATTTATGCTTGAGTACAGCATATCACCCTCAATCTGATGGTCAAACAGAAATTGTGAATAAAATACTTGAAGACATGCTGAGGGCATGTATATTGGATTGGGGAGGAAGCTGGGAAGATCACATATTTTTAGCAGAGTTTGCGTACAATAATAGCTATCACAGTAGTATAGGCATGGCACCCTTTGAAGCACTCTATGGTAGACCATGTTTATCACCTTCAAGTTGGATTGAATCTGGAGAGAAGGTGGTCTTAGGACCAGAAAATATAAAAGAAACTTCTGAAAAGATAGCTTTGATTAGAAAAAGAATTGCTTCTACCCAAGACAGGCAAAAGAAGTATGCTGATCAGAGGAGAAAGGCAGTGCAATATGATGTTGGAGACTATGTATTTATTAAAGTATCACCCATGTAAAAGATTCTGAGATTTGGAAAACAAGGGAAGTTGATTCCAAGGTATATAGGACCATATAAAATTCTAGAAAGAATTGGAAGTGTAGCATATAAGTTAGAATTGCCCGAGGAAATGAGGGCAATGCATGATGTTTTTCATGTATCTCAGTTAAGAAAGTGGGTTCATGATATAAAAACCATTTTAAAATCCCCTGAGAAAGTGCAGATTGACCCCAGAATGGTATATGAGAAGAAGCCTGTAGGCATAGTTGCAAAGGAGATCAAGAAATTGAGAAACAAAGAAATAAAACTAGTAAAAGTGCAATGGAGTCTTGACCCAAATGATTGCACATGGGAGGTGGAAGAAAAAATCAGAAATGATTATCCACAATTGTTCGATTGAATGAAAGGTATGTTATATATATATATATATATATATATATACTGATAGATGTTTTGATTAAGTATGCATTATGAATTTTTGTTTGTTTGGTTTGAAAATGATTGCTTTTCTGGATTGATAATACTTAATCTAAGTATGAAAAAAATTGTGAGACACAATTCCTAGAAGGAGGGGTATATGTGATAACCCTGATTTTGTGAAGCAATTTTATGAACAAGACAGTGCACACACATGCACATAATTTTCTGCAAGATGAAATAGGCAGGAATTAATTTGTGTGTTAGAAGGGATAAATTACAAATAAATAGGCATGTAAACATAATTATTGCAGACATGGTTATATCTTTAAAACAAATTAGTATAAAGGAAATAAAGATATGTAGGCTGGAGTAAATATATGCAGATGATGGTGAATATTTAAAAAGAGTAAAAAGAAAAAAAATCAAGGTTTAGGCAAGGATAGAAATATAGGCAGTATACATGTATTTTAAACAAATACAGGCTGGAAGAAAAAAAAAGGAATATTATAAATTTCATGGAAATGGTATGAGTTGTTGAATAAATACTTTATCTACTTTTAGCAATTTCCTTAGCTTTTAAAAAAAAAAGAAACAGAGATCATGCAAATAAAATGACCGGGGTAATAAGATAAAATTTCTGTTAGTAGAAATAAGGACCACTTACCCATTTTCTCTTGAAATAGAATGAGAGGCTGATCATAAGTGACAGGGTAAATTTGACATTAGGTAAATTTTTAAAACCCTAGTAGCAACCAAGGTCTGGTATAAGAGGGCTTAAGGGATAGTGAGATCTGTCATTATTTTTAAAAACAGAAAAAATATATAGTAATGGAAATACAAACCAGAGGAAATGAGGAACACTGACCATTAGGGATAAGAGGAAATAGATGATCAAAGGAAAAGGAAGGCTTAGGAAAGGAAGTGAGGTGAGTAATCTCACTGAAAAACCTGGCATTAAGTCCTAAATATCAAGGCAGCCTAAATAGTGTTATATTTCATATATATAATTTGTGTTTATCTTGGTATTGATGATCTGTTTAAGTGTTTAACCCTTCATATTGATATAGCCAGAAAATATGGTTTATGGATCTCCTGTTTAAATGATCATTTGTGTTATGGATTAACCTTGAAATGAAATGCTTTCCCTTATGGGTTTTCTGCATATAATTATCTATTTAAGATCTCAGTAATTATGTTGTAAATCTATGGTCTGAAATGGGGAAAATGGGACTGCAGCATGGAATTGTTGTTGTTTATGTCCCATGATTAAATAAAAGGAAATATAGAACTGCAATGTTATACATGTGCTGAACTTCCATATTTACAAATAAATCCAGATTTGAATAAAGGCTTATGGTTTAGCCAGATCTCATGAATTTGTGAGTATCTGATTAAACCAGAGGCAAATGGATGCAACAGAGAAAACTATTTATGACCATATATTTATAAACATGATCCACTCAAAACCCATGATCTGAATAATGTGTGTATTGAGAATATATACCAGTTTGTGTAATTAAACCCATGTTTATGGGAATATGATCCATTATTCCTTGAGTTTATGCATGATGGCTGAGTTATTTATTTTTCTCTGATTGAAATGTGATATGCAGAGGGGATTAGCATAATTAAGGAAAAAAAGGAATAACACTTAGTAAGATAACTAAGGACTAAAGATCTTTGGGCAACAAAAGATGGCTTGGCATGGGAAATATTGCAAGCTCACACAAGGTATGTTTATACCCAGGGGCCTGAGTGTGCTGGGTTAACAGAGATTGGTCCCAGGCAATGTGTGTATTAACAAGAATAAGTAGCTACAGATCTTAAACTGACATTTTATGAAGAACAATAGGAGTAGGGTCAAGTGAGGTTGGGTACAACCTTGATGGCTAGTAAGAAAAAATTTGAAAGGGGGCTTGATGGTTGTACTTGTGTTTGTATTGGATGTTTATTTGTTGAATCTTATGATTGTTTTTCCTGAATTAAATTGCTTGAATCACACTTAGTCAGTTTGCATTGACATGAAGTATAGGCCTCACAGAAATGGCACAGAGAGGATACTGATACCCTTTGTTCATGAAAAATACTCAAACAATAAACAAAATTAGAATAAGGATATGATTTCAGTAGATTGCTCATACCAGACAATTTTGTCTGACCCTTTGTGTGCTTGTTCACCATTGGGTGTCTCATAAATTTATGAGGCAGTCCATGGTGATTGTGCAGGTAATTAAGTACTTCAATGACCAAGCTCTGGATGTGTTAGTTGCTTAAGAATTGGGATGCTTTAGTTACATGCTTTCTAATATTAAGAATAGAAGTTTAAGTCAAATGTATGATATGTTATGTTGTTCAAATTGTTTAGAAAGAAAGTGATGTTGTCTACTGTTTGTAAGAACTGGATTTAATTGTGTGTCTCAGCTAGAACTTATAGGTTGCTTTTGAAAAATGTTTTACTGAGTATTGAAGCTTCTTTTCTTAGCTTATAGAATGATTTAACTAAAGAGTATAAAATCTGAGATGTCAACCACGTATGAACTGGAAAAAAAAAAAAGAAATCCAATAGTTGATGTGAGGAATTCAGGTCTAAAGATGAAATAGAAATCTGTTAAACAAAAATTTTGAATTGCCCAAAGGAGAACCCAGAAAAGATTATAATATGTGTATAAATGCATGCAAGAAAAGCAAGGCTAACCTGACCACTTTATCAAGCCTGGGTTCAACCATCTTCAAATATTTTAAACTTAATAATCCCAAAGGCCTATGGAAGATTCAGTTATTTTGGTAAAAATGAAAAATGAGTACTTGAAACTTACAAAGACATATACATGCACAGATTACATGTACACACAAGCACGGGCAATAAATACAGTCCATGTAAAAATAAAATCATAGGAGTGTAAATAAATGCTAAGACTAGAAAATTTTACATTAGAAACTTGTAAAAATTCAAGTAAGACAGAAAAACCACTTTTGGAAATTATATTGCTATGGGGGAAATCACACAGGGAATTTCAAAGTAAATTTCCTTTGCTTCCAAAACTCCTTTACTCTGATTTAAAACACAAGATATTATTCACACATGTTTTCATATATGAGTGTTCAAAATAATTTGAGTATAACAATATTTTTATATTGATTGAAAGATCCTGGAAAGGAGAGAAACTAATAGGGATGTTCTCTTGAGTAGATGACCACTGGAAAAAAAAACATATACAACACTACAAAAAAAATTGGGTAAGAAAGTGGGTCATCTCACAGCCCCAGACTCCTTCTGGAATTTCACTAAAAAAACAACCCTCACTTAACCCGGAGGAATAGGACTATACAACCTCTGAGCAGCCGAACAGGGACCTGAGCAGTAGAACAGGATTTTGCCTTAGTAGCCGAACAAGGACCTGAGCAGCCGAACAGGGACCTGAGTAGCAGAACAGGACTTCAATAAATATAAAAGAATATCTGATGCTGTGTTCTTGATAACACCGATTTGTCTTTGATAGTACAAACCTCATATAATCAAACCCTCAAGTATATGAAGTGTATGTGAAGATATGAAAAGAAGGTGATGCAAAGAATCGAAGATTATGAAAGTTTACTTTGAGATTCAAAGCAATAATATGCTTGTTTGTTGTTTGAATGCATGTATGTGAGCATAAGAAGAATATAAGATAGTTAGAAAGATTTTCAATGTATATGAAGTGTTTGGGAACATGTTTTTATAGTAGACATAGGGTTGCTGCCATTGGTGAAGAGTTCTGACCAAAAGAAGTAACCATTTCCGTTCAAAGAAGGATCGCAACCTTCGTAGAATGGAAATGTCTTTTAAAAATATGACAGTTGGGTTCAGGTACTCGACTGATCGAAAATGGCCAGTCGACTGAATAGTGAAGACGTGTAAAAAAATCATGCACAAATATGTTAAAATGCACAGATTCAGTCGATTGACTGACCATATTCAGTCGACTGAATTCTTTTGTTAAGCAAAAATTGCAGTAGCTCATTCTGTTAGAGTACTTGCCTTCCAAACTACTGACCCGAGTCCGAGCCCTGCTCCATGCATTTTTTGAAAACTTGATTTTGATTAAAATATGCATGCGAGTTTATTTGAATGTGAATGATGATTCTTGAGGAAAGATTTTAACAAAGCACTAAACTAGACTCTATAAACATATTTGATGACTCTTGTAAAAATATATAACTATATGAACCATACTTTGAGTCGTTGAGTCCGAATGTTGTCGTAGTCGTAGATTCATGAATTATTGTGTCTTGTCGCAGTCAAAACCTATGATTCAACATTCTCCCCTTTTTTGATGATGACAACTTCATTTGCTATGAATGAATCTTTGACAAGCTTTGTTGATCTTATCTCTCTCACTGAATATATTCCTACAATTGTGCTATAGATTTCTCCCCCTAAATCTACCCTATATATTCCTGTAAATAATTAATCTTTTCTCCCCTTAATCTGTGCTTGCATGGTTTATTCCTGCAAATAGTGTTAGAGCAATATCTTCCTCCCCCTTTGTCATCGACAAAAAGGCGAGTTTATATGAAGATATAAATTATATTTCACATAAGTGTTAACATAGAAATATATAAAACAAAATAACTGCTACTTATAATGTAAGGTATCATTAAAAAATTAACATTTAAAGCATGTGATACCCAAGGTTCTTATAATTTCTTAATTTTTAGAAAACCATACCTATTTGGGTATGGTTGAACCTTTATAAATATATTTTTCATTATTAACTACCATATCAAAATAATCATCAATGTATTTTACTCTATTTTTCCAATTAATAGGAATCCAAATACTTAGATAATTTTATTCATATTTCCTGTCAATGATTTTGTACTACTAAAGAAATTATAAACATTATTGGTCAAAGAAGTATTTAAATTATTTCTCCTTTTATTTTCATTTTTAGGTGGAGCTTTTGATTTCTTAACATAACCTAATCCCTTTTTATTTAAGCAGGTTGAGAATTTTCAATAATCCTGGATAAATTTTCTCTCTTTATTAAAATTGGAAATATTTTTAGCAATGCCATCAAGCTTAATTTTGAGACTAGTGTTATCTAACTCAACAATTTTAATTTTAGTTTTCAACTCATGATTTTCAGAAGCTAGAGCATTATTCTTTTCTTTTTGAGCTTCTATTTCTCGACATAATAGAGCGAGTTGAGAATTGCCAGAGTGTGAATCTTGAATTTTCTCAAGTTCTTCTTCTAATATTTTCTTCTCGTCTTTAAGCATATCTCTTTCGAATTCTGCTTTCTTCTGATTTTCCAAAGCTTCCTTATATTTTCTTTTGAGACTTTTTTAAGTGTCGAGAAGTTCTGAATTTATTTTTATCATATCATCAAAAGTTAGATCACAACCTCGTTACCTTTTGCCATGAAGCATACGTTTGCCTGTTCATTATCACTGTTGCTTTCGCTTTCAGAAAATGAAGAATCTGAGTCATTCCATGTTACTGAAGAAGCTTTTATCTTGAACTTGTCGTTTTTATTTTGTTTTCCCTTCCTTTGTTCTGGATAATCTTGTTGTATATGACCCTTCTTAAGGTAATCGAAGCATTCTAGTACTAAGGATGATGGTTTATTGTTGAGATTTCTTTTTCCATTATTTCGATTTCCTTTTCTTTACTTCAAAAAGTTTTTAAATTTTTTGGCAACAAATGCTAGGTGTTCCTCATTTGAATCCGAGTCTTCTTTTTCAGCATGAAAAGCTATGTTCTTCTTGTCTTGTGCTTGTACTCTTTTAGCCTATAAATTTACTTCATAGGACATTAGATTTCCTATTAACTCTTCCGGTTTCATGGTAGAAAGATCATTAGCTTCTTCAATAGCTAAGACTTTTCTTTCCCATTCATCCGTTAAAGAGTTAAAGATTTTTGAAACAATATCAAAATCGGAATATATTTCTCCTAGTCCTAATAAAGAATGATGAATATCTTGAAATGTGGAGTACATATCATTCATAGATTCATCTTGCTTTATCCTAAAATTTTGAAATTGATTCTTAAGCATAGATATTGTACTTTGTTTAACCTTGTTAGTACCTTCATGAGTGACTTTTAGTGTTCTCCGAATTTCATAGGCAGTGTTGCACGTACTAACACGATTAAACTCATTTTTATCTAAAGCACAAGATAACATGTTCATGGCTTTGGCATTTGAAGCGGCATCTTGTTTTTGTGTGTTTGGCCATGTTGAATATTCAGTTGTGGGTAAGTGATATTCTGATTGTGTAACGTTCCATGAATCAAAACTATTTGCTTGCATATATATACGCATTTATGTAGCTCAATATTTATAATTCATGCCATTAAACAGTAGAGGTCGTGCAGTGGATTGACCTTCAAGAAAACTGGTGTTAGTGTTACTATCCATATTACTGAGATATCAAATAACTACATGACGGTTATAGGATGACCAGGCTCTGATACCAAATGTAAGTGACTATGCTATGATACCAAATGAAAGTGTGTTATGGATCATGTAATATGGACATATGATAATACAAAGTATAGTGATGATGGTAATATAGTAAATAGTGTGGAATATAAAGTAGTATAATAAAAATAACACCAGAGATTTTTATACTGGTTCAGAGCTCCGTCCTACATGCAGTCCCAGACTCCTTCTGGAATTTCACTAAAACAATAACCCTCACTTAACTCGGAGGAACAGGTCTTTACAACCCCTGAGCAGCCGAACAGGGACCTGAGTAGCATAACAGGATTTTGCCTCAGCAGCCGAAGAGGACTTCACGCGCCTAAGCAGCAGAATAGGACTTCAACAAATACAAAAGAATATTTGACACTGTGTTCTTGATAACACCGATTTGTCTTTGATAGTACAAACCTCCTATAATTAAATCCTCAAGTGTATGAAATGTATGTGAAGATATGAAAAGAAGGTGATGCAAAGAATCGAAGATTATGAAAGTTTATTTTGAGATTCAAAGCAATAATATGATTTTTTGCTGTTTGAATGCAAGTATGAGAGCACAAGAAGAATATAAGATAGTTAGAAAGATTTTCAATGTATATGAAGTGTTTGGGAACATGTACTTATAGTAGACAGAGGGTTGCTGCCATTGGCGAAGAGTTCTGACCAAAAGAAGCAACCATTTATGTTCAGAGAAGGATCGCAACCTTCGCAGAATGGAAATGTCTTTTCAAAATATGACAGTTGGGTTCAGGTCATTCGACTGGTCGAAAATGGTCAGTCGACTGAATAGTGAAGGCATGTAAAAAAATCATGCACAAATATGTTAAAATGCACAGATTCAGTCGACTAAATTTTGTTTTTAAGCAAAAATTACAGTAGCTCATTCGGTTAGAGTACTTGCCTTCCAAACTACTGACCCGGGCTCGAGCCCCACTCCATGCATTTTTTGAAAACTTGATTTTGATTAAAATATGCATGCGAGTTTATTTGAATGTGAATGATGATTCTTGAGGAAAGATTTTAACAAAGCACTAAACTAGACCATATATACGTATTTGATGACTCTTGTAAAAATATATAACTATATGAACCATGCTTTGAGTCATTGAGTCTGAATGTTATCGTAATTGTAGATTCGTGAATTATTGTGTCTTGTCGGCAGTCAAAACCTATGATTCAACGGTAACAACCCAAAATTTGAGATATAATAATTAATTAACAAATTAATTAAATAATAAAATAAGTTTTTGAAATTTTTAGAATCGAGCTACATGAGTTGCACCATTGGGTCCATGGCGATTTTCTGATCAATTTCTACATATAACTTGTTGAAATCCGAGCTAGTATGGAGAAGTTATAAGAGAAACAAGAATTCAGAATTTAATAAACTAAAATAAAAACGAAGAATATATATATAACAAGGGCCTAGGTCGACCCTTTTTTTGGTCAGGTCGACCTATACGTCGACCCCCAATATACATATGTCGACCCATAGGTTGACCCACCTTTGTCAATGGACGAAGAATCATTCAGGTATGAGCGATGACATTGAAACTTGATTTTTGGGCAATCTCGTGCTTTCTTAGTTGCTTCCGATGGTTCCTAGTGAGCCAATGATGTGGTTGCACCAGATTTGAGCTTCAAATCCAACGGCCTGAGATCCTTAGGTCACACTTAAATAGAACCTTAGACCTAGCTATTTTCTCATTCAAATTTTCTCCCAATTGGGTTCATTGCACGAGGCTGAACCCTAAATAGAAAATTTTTCTAGGGAGATCTTTTTGATAAAAAAAATTTATGCCCTAGAAGTGGATCTGGGAAGGCCAAGGAATAGAGCTAAGGACCACAGTTGAGTGTTTCATAATTATTTCAGATTTGTAAGCAATTTAAAATAATATGGTTCTCAATAGTTGTAGTTTTTTTACAATTTTGAGACATTTTTTATGTAAGTTTATTTATGGTCAGTTTTTAAGTAAATTTCAGAATTTATTTTCAACCTATTTTTACTCAACTATTTTATTTAGTTATTTTCAAATAATTACAGTTATTTTCATTTGTTTTAAGCTGAAATTTAGCCTGTAAATGTTAGTTTCTTTTTATAAAGATTTAACCCTTTTTTATGCGAATAAAATAGTAAAAAGAGAAGAGTTCGCTAATATGGATTAAAATAGAAAACACTGAATTTACAGAAATCAGATATAAAATGAGAAAAACTGAAATAAAATAGAGATGGGCTATTAAAAAGAAGAAATAACAAAAGAAGCTTATTTTAAAGCTTAGATCTTGGACTAAGTTAATAAGGAAATATATAGATTAAGTTAATAAGCAAATATAGAAGTAGGGCCTATACCAACAGCATTCCATTACAGATCTAGGATTGATGGTCGCACAATAGTTGGTGAGATTGGGACACACTTATGTTGATTAGGGTAAATAAGTGGCCAATAGATAGAGGCTCAAATCTGGGGATTTAGGCAAGGGGCGAAAAACTAGAAGATTGTTTTTTATGACCAGTACCGACAGCATTCCCTTTCAGGTCTAGGACCCACAGTCTCACAACAGTCAGATGATGTTGGACAACAATACCTTTCAGGTCATGTACCGGTCTGATGACCGAGCGTGGGGCATCGATTAGGGTAAATAATTCATTACTACGTCCAAAGCGCTAAAGAGGTGTCCTTTTTTCCATGGCCAGTTGGATTGGTTCACAGTGGCATAACAAAGATTAAATAGGCCGATCAACGGGTGGAATTAGGATTTCGACCTAATCAAGTTAGCAGTTGAGATAGGATTAGTGTTTTCAGCCGAATCACACCAGTTTAAGATAAGTGCAAACAATCAAATCAAACAATCAAAGCAAATAGTCAAACAGAATCAAAAATAGTATTACATCCGAGTTTTATCTTTTTTATTTTTTTCCTTTCAAGCTAGAACTATTACTTAGTCTATTATCTTTATCTAGCTTAGAAATGCTAGTAATTACTTTCTCTCACTAGACTAATTGTCTGACCCACTCCTCTATTTCCCCTTCCTCCCAATAGGCTAGCGGAGTTGAGTTGATTCGGGTTGCTTGGAGATCCATTCTCGGAGTTTTCTCATTTTAGATGTATTCATTTGCTTTTTATCTTATTCATTTG
Source organism: Allium cepa (assembly GCA_030765085.1). Classification (NCBI taxonomy): domain Eukaryota; kingdom Viridiplantae; phylum Streptophyta; class Magnoliopsida; order Asparagales; family Amaryllidaceae; genus Allium; species Allium cepa. The sequence goes on along the minus strand of CM060944.1, from coordinate 497,552,527 downwards.
GCATATGATGGATTTGGCACTTGAGAGAGGGATTATTATTATGATTATCATTGTTATCTTTGTACTCTAATTTTTGTGAGATTGGGATGTATTTTCATGAGACACGAGATATTTTGAGACATGTTATGTTTTTTTAAGACATATTTTGGAACGAAGTTTCATCTTGAATGACAAGTTATTATTTAAATGTTACCGCTGTTTTCACTTACTTGTCTTGTGAATCTTAGTCCTTGTGATGCTTTAGCTATACCTATAACGCACCATATCCTTTGGTGTGCCCTTTTTGGGTATATATTAAGGGATGTGGGATGTTTCACTTGGCATCAGAGCCTAAGGTTACACGATTCCTAAAAACTTGATTTAAAAGTAAAGTATTTTGCAAAGGTAACTTATCTTCAAACTAAAAGTATTTTTCAGAAAGAAACTCTTATTATAGAAATAGTTTTCAAGTATAAAAGAGTTTTATAAAAATCCCCTTAAAGTCCAATTCAATTTTCTTTCGATTCTTTTAAGCCTAAATTCTCTTTTCTTTGCATAGTATGGCAAACCCCCATATCTTTCAGAGGATGTCCAAGTCCCTGGTTGGTTCTGTAGATACCTCCTAGCTATGGCACTAAAGGTGCAAGGACAAATGCCCAATGCAGCACCGGTGGGTGGAGATACCGTTAATCCACCTACAACAGCCAATGTTCTAAGCTATGTAAGGACTTCGCTAGTCTAGGAGGCAAGACATTTTTGACATTGAGGATTTCATAGAGGCACGAACTTGGTTGAGGAATACGGAGCGGACATTTGGACTGTTGGATTGGAGGGCCGACAGAGAGTTCAGCTTGCATCTTGGCAGCTAAAGGGAGAGGCTTCTTACTGGTGGGAGATTGTAGAGATGGAGGGTAGACACATTGGTTAGTTTTGATTTCAGGAAAGGTTTGAGAGAAAGTTCTTGTCGCAAGCCGAGGAAAGCATGCAGTTGGAAAATTTCATTAATTTGAAGCAGGGGAGTCTTTTAGTGAAAGATTATAAATCAATTTAATGAGTTATCGTGGTTCAGAATGGAGTTTTTTAATACACTGCATAAGAAGGCCACCAAGGTTGCTAAGGGTTTGAACCAGCCCCTCCAAGGGTTGGCATTGACACATGTGCCTATGGGAGCGACATATGAGTCACTTGTAGAGATGGCTCTTATGTCAGATGTAGCTAAGAAAGAAGAGGTTAAGGAGGTTCCTAAATCAAAAAACTCTAAGAAGCCGTGGTGGAAGAATAAGAAGGATAAGGATAAGAAGAAAGGAGGAGGACTTCGAAAGGGACAAATCAAGAAAGGCGAGAAATGTCATAGTTGTGGATTGGTTGGGCATTTCACAAATGACTGTAAGAAGGACACAATGAAGGGAAGGTGTTACAATTGTGAAGAGCCTGGTCACCTTAGTAGAGCTTGTCCTCAGAATAGGGGGCAGAGAGCAGGCGCACCTACAATGCAAGTACAGGCTTTTGATGAAGCACCTTGTAGTAGTGGACTGGATCACGGTAGGAAAGTCTCTGTATAAGGTTTGATCTCTATTTTGGATTTTCCTATTTGGCTCTGGAGCATCTCATTCTTTCATTTCTAGTTCCTTGGTTGATTGTTTGCACTTAAATATTTCTCTAGTTGTAGACCCTATAGTTGTTTCAAACCCCTTAGGAGGATCGGCACATTTATCCATGATTTGTAGGGGTTTGAAAAATTTTATACTAGGTGTAGAGTTCGATTGTGACGCCTATGTACCGGGATTTCGGGATATGGGATATTTTCGAGGATGGACTGGTTATCCACTTATGGTGCGATATTAGACTACAAGAGGAGAGTCGTCAGACTAGAGACATGTAGCGGCAGGACTCTCGAGGTTTCTCACGACACACAGGGGTTAGTCATGTTGAGCTTCCTTTATTCCCTTGGTTCGTCACCAGGAGAGTTAGATTCAGTTCCAGTTGTTAGAGATTTCCCAAACGTTTTTGAGGAGGATATGGACTAGCTCCTAAGAGAGAGATCGACTTTAGGATCTATCTGAATGACAATGCTAAGCCAATGGCATTGCCCATGAGACATATGCATCTCGGGAGGGGAAGGAGTTAAGTAAGCAGATTGGTGAGCTATTGGAGAAAGGCTTCATTAGACGGATTATATCTGAGTGGGAAGCGTTAGTCATCTTCGCTACAAAGGCGGATAGTTCCCTTCGACTTTGTGTAGACTATAGAGAGTTGAATAAGCTCACAAAGAAGAACCGTTACCCACTTCCTAGGATAGACGATCTTTTCGATCAGTTGGTTGGCACTTCAGTATTTTCTTAGCTTGACTTAGCCACTAGATTTCATCAGCTTAGGGTCGCTGACGATAGCATCAATAAGACAACATTTAGGACACCCGATGGATTCTTTGAGTGGTTGGTTATGCCGTTTGGGCTGACCAATGCCCCATCCTATTTTGTATATTTGACGGGCCATGTTTTTCGAGATGTCCTAAATAAATCCGTTGTAGTGTTTGTGGACGACATTCTAGTGTTTTCCAAAAGTATTGAAGAGCAAGTTATTCATCTTGAGGAGGTTCTTCATGCACTTTGTGTTCATCAGTTGAAAGCAAAGTTCTCGAACTGTCACTTTTGGCATGAGGAGGTGCGTTTCTTGGGGCATATAGTCTCAAGAGAGGGTTTAGCTATGGATCCCGCTAAGATAGTAGCAGTATAGGATTGGAAGGCCCCTAAGAATGCTACCGAAGTTAGAAGCTTCCTATGTTTAGCCGGTTATTATATGAAGTTTATCAGAGATTTTGGTAAGATTTCAGCACTTGAGGTTAAGCCTACCCTCATAGATCAGATTGGCTCAAGGCGGTGAGAGGATTCAGAGTTTATGGATATTCTAAATAGGATTGGTAGAGGAGAGTTCTCTAGACATCTCCAACGCTATTCCATCGAAAGTAGATGGTGGCTAAAGAGAGATGGAAGACTTTGTATACCCCCACACTGGTGATTTGATGTGTGCGATTCTAACAGAAGCACACCATTCTCATATGACTATTCATCCGGGTGGTGATAAGATGTATAGGGACATGAAGAGAGTGTTTTATTGGAGTGGCATGAATAAGGTTGTAGCAGATTTTATGGCTAAGTGTCTTATGTACCAAAGAGTCTAGGCGGAGCAACAAAGGACTGGCGGATTGCTTTAACCACTAGATGTACCCAAATGGAAGTAGGACAGTGTTTCGATGGACTTCATAGATGGTTTACCCCAATCTAGGAAGGGGAATACCAGTATTTGGGTGATTGTAGATTGTTTGACTAAGAGTGCCCACTTCATTTGGTCAAGAGAAAGAGGACAGCACCTTATTTGGCATCCTTATACGTTCATGAGACAGTCCGACTCATGGAGTTCCCTCTAGCATAGTGAGCTATAAAGACCCTATCTTTACTAGCAAATTTTGGAGGAGCTTTCAAGAGGCTTTACGGACACAGCTTAGATTGAGTACAGCCTATCATCTTCAAATGGATGGCCAAACGGAGAGATTTAATAGAGTTCTTGAGGATTTGTTGAGATGTGCATTTTAGTGGGACTTGGGAGAAGCACCTTCCTTTGGTGGAATTCACATATAATAATAGTTTTCAGGCCAGCATTGGGATGACTCCTTTTGAAGCCCTTTATGGAAGACCTTGCAAGTCGCCTTCGTGTTGGTTGGAGTCTACAGAAAGATTGCTACTTGATTTCATGGTTAGAGAGACTTTGGAAAAGACTGATTCGATTAGGAGAAGAATGAAGATGGCCCAAGATAGACAGAAATCCTATGCAAATAATCGGAGAAGGGATATTGAGTTCGTGGTAGGAGATTTGGTTTTTATTAAGGTGTCTCCACTAAGAAAGATATTGAGGTTTGGATCAAGTAGGAAACTTGCTCCCAGATTCGTAGGACCATTCCCCATTGTAAAAAGGGTAGAGAAGAATCAGATAAAGCTGCCGGAGAGGCTCATGGGAGTTCATGATGTTTTCCATGTTTCGCACTTGAGAAAGTGCTTACATGATTCAACAAAGGTAGTGGAACCTAACCAACTTGAAGAAGTTGAAATGGAGAGAGAAGCATCGGTTCGTCGCATTCCTACCAAGACATGATATCAAGAAGCTTAGGAATAAGGAAGTCACTTTAGTTAAGGTGCAGTGGGGAGATAGTATTGAGGATGCTACGTGGGAGGCTGAGGAGAAAATACGTACCTCTTATCTGCATTTTTCAATGGTTCATCTTGAATTATCTATTTCCATCTTTAGTTTTGAATAGGTTCGTTCCTCTAGTATCCTTTGGGAGGATAGATCTTAGGATTTAACCTATGGATGGTAGGACTGAATGTAAACATGTTACTAGAACATATTATGTATGATGAACGCTAGTGGTCGGAAGTATTTGCTAGTGGATGCTAATAGACGTATATATGCACACTAGACATTATTATCTCTTAGGGATCGGCCTAACTAGGTCACTAAAGCATATGCATATGGATGTGTGTGCACTTGCATTTTGATTTCGTGGTTGCTATGAATGGGTGATCATCATATGATTGTTTCAGTTGGATGATGATTATAGCACGCATGTAGAGCTATCAGCTATCGTTAGGGAATTAACATTCATTTGGATACATAGCATGGACATGAACGCATAAAAAGAGGTCGACCGAATTTGTAGACCGCCTAATCTTTTGCATTAGTTAGGGACATTGACGCTACATTATTACACATAACATAAGTTGAGTTAGAAAGCTTAAGGACAATGGATGTAATGGATCATGGTTGAATATATGGTTGTAGAATTTGGATGAAAATATTTATTTCATTCTTCTGTCCTTGGAGATTTCGAAAAAGAAATCCTTTAAGGAGGGGAGAATGTAACAACCCAAAATTTAAGCTATAATAATTGATTAACGAATTAATTAATAATAAAATAAGTTTGTGAAATTGTCAGAATCGAGCTACGGGAGTTGCACCATTAGGTCCATGGTGATTTTCTGATCAATTTCCATATATAACTTGTCGAAATCCGAGCTAGTATGAGAAATTATGAGTGAAACAAGAATTCAGAATTTAATAAACTAAAATGAAAATGTATATATATATATATATAACAAGGGCCTAGGTCGACCCTTGTTTTGGTCAGGTTGACCTGTAGGTCGACCCATAGGTTGACCTGCCTATAGGTTGGGTCGACCCACCTTTTTAACTGGACGAACAATCATTCAGGTACAAGCGATGATGTTAAAACTTGATTTTTGGGCAATCTTGTGCGTTCTTAGCTCCATCCGATGGTTTCTAGTGAGCCTATGACGTGGTTGCACTAGATTTAATCTTCAAATCTGATGGCCTGAGATTCCAAAGTCATACTATAAATAAAACCCTAGGCGTAGCTATTTTTCTCATTCAGATTTTCTCCCGATTGGGTTCATTGCCTAAGGCTGAACCCTAAATAGAAAAAAAAAAATCTAGGAAGGAGATCTTTTTGATAAAAATATTCTACGCCCTAGAAGTGGATCTGGAAAGGCCAAGGAATAGAGCTAAGAACCACAGGTAAGTGTTTTATAATTATTTTAGATTTGTAAGCAATTTAAAATAATATAGTTCTCAATAGTTGTAGTTTTTCTACAATTTTGATACAGATTTATGTAAGTTTATTTACTGTCAGTTTTTAATTAAATTTCAGAATTTCTTTTCAATCTATTTTTATTCAGCTATTTTATTCAGTTATTTTCAGATAATTGCAGTTATTTACATCTGTTTTAAATTGAAATTTAGCCTGTAAATGTTAGTTTCATTTTATAGAGATTTAATCCTTTTTGACGCAAATAAGATAACAAAAGGAGAAGAATTCAGTAATATGGATTAAATAGAAAAACACCGAATTTACAGAAATCAGATGTAAAATGAGTGAAACTGGAATAAAATAGAGATATACTGAAATAGGAAATTTTAAGATATTTGCAAGCATAAGTATAACAAGTGGTTATAACTAAAAAGAGAAAATAGAAGAGTAACGGTTGCAAGAACAATTATAACGTAGGTCATAATTAAAAAAGAAGTAACTAATAGAAGAAGCTTATTTTAAAACTTAGATCTTGGATTTAGTTAATATGCAAATATAGTAGAAATAACATAAGAGGCTTATTTTAAAACTTAGATTAAGTTAATAAGCAAATATAGAAGTAGGGCCCGTATCGGCAGCATTCTCTTTCAGATCTAGGACTGATGGTCTCATAATAGTTGATGAGACAGGGACACGCTTATGCTGGTTAGGTTAAATAAGTGGCCAATAGATAGAGGCTCAAATCTTGGGATTTGGACAAGGGGCGCAAAACTAGAAGATTGTTTGTTAGGACTAGTATCGGCAGCGTTACCTTTCAGATTTAGGACTGATGGTCTCACATCAGTCAGGTGAGGCTGGGCAGCATTCCCTTTTTGGTTTAGGACTGATGGTCTCACAACATTTAGGTGAGTCTGGGCACGCTTATGTTAATTAGGGTAAATAAAGGGTCAAATAAGGGGCGATAGTTAGTGTGTACCGGTGATGACCGAGCATGCGACATCGATCAGGGTAAATAATTCGCTACTGCATCCTAAGCACTAAAGAGGAGTCTTTTTTTACTATGACCAGCAGGATTGGTTCACAATGACATAATAGAGATAGAATAGGCCGACCAATGGGTAGAATTAGGATTTCAGCCTAATCAAGTCAGTAGTTGAGATATGTTAGAGTTTTTAACCTAATCACAATAGTTTAAGACAAGTGCAAACAATCAAATCAAAAAATCGACGCAAATAGTCAAACAGAATCAGAAACAGTATTTCATCCGAGTTTTATCTTTTTTTTGTATTTTCCTTCAAGCTAGAACTATTGCTTAGTCTATTATCTTTATCTTGCTTAAAAATGTTAGTAATTACTTTCAGTCACCAGACTTATTGTCTGACCCACTTCTCTATTTCCCCCTTTCCCCCCTCAATAGGTCAGCTGAGTTGAGTTGATTCAGGTTGCTTGGAGATCGATTCCCGAAGTTTTCTCATTTCAGATGCACTCTTCTACTTTTTATCTTTCCCATTTGGCTTATGATAGATTTGGCACTTAAGAAAGGGATTATTATTATAATTGTTATTGTTATCTTTGTACTCTGATTTTTGTGAGTCTGAGATGTGTTTTCATGAGACATGGGATATTTTGAGAGGTGTTTTGTTTTTTAATGACTTATTTTGGAATGAAGTTTTGTCTTGAATGACAAGTTATTATTTAAATGTTTTCACTGCTTTCACTTATTTGTCTTGTGAATCTTAGTCTCTGTGATGCTTTAGCTATACCTATAGCGCACCATATCCTTTGGTGTGCCCTTTTTGGGTATATTAAGGGGTGTGGGATGTTTCATCCCCTCAATCAGTTTGATTAGAATCAATTAAGTTAGACCCTTCGCGAATGGATCTACTATGTTGGTTTAGTTATCTACTCTGTCAATCAACTATCCCGATGCTGATATACTACTTTTATCATATGGAAATATTCAGAGTATGTTTCTCAACTTCTACAGAGCCCTTATCATTACATTGTTATCATGCAACAATAATGTAATATTATTCATACTTGGAATCAACCCTAGCTCAGTTTTAATTTTGTCCATTTATATTTATACATTGCTTGATAAAGTTTTGGGTATGCCCTAAGGGCAATTATGTATTTTATTATATAAAGCTAACTCGATAACCAATCTTATTCGAAATAAAAGGTGTTTCCATTCTATTTTATATTTGTTATAAAATGTTATGAATAGCTCGTTAATTTAAGTATGTATGTTAGGAAGTCCATAAATGATATGTTTATGATACCAGTTACAAATAGTTGTAACCATGAGTATTATATGACAATACGATAATAACATAATCTAAAATATGTATAGCCAAGATGTATCGAGATTGGACATTGATGCATCCATTAAAACTATAGTATGTAACACTCTCTAAATGTTAGATAATGTATTAATCGTGAATGCTAGGGCACCAAGGGGTTATGTATTGATAGTAATTAGATAACTATGGAATGACTCCCTCGATAATTTTATGCTGGTTAACAAAACTAAGGTCAAACAGAAATATTGAAGTGACAAATTTACACAGCTCTCTTGACTTGAGAATACTATCGATCTTATGAAAACTTTTTTTTAGTTATAGTTAAATCATGGCACAGCGACCATCGAACAACTACAGTTGAGTCGAGTGGAAGTATTGGAAGTAAAACATTACTAAGAGAGGATTGGTCTCCTTAGTTATATAGGGTTAATATCACAGTCAATTGAAGTCAACTCAATGTCAAAAACTCTGGCTAGAGTAGGTCGGTTAATAGTTAGTATCGAACCAAGGACTTTGTATTTGGACTATAAAGTTAAATATGGATGATATTAGAATTTTTACTATTACAAAGTCCAAAGTGATACAGTTTTGACGAAGAGAATTGTTGTAACTAATCGTTACTACCAGGTACAGCTTATTATAAATAGAATTGGATTTTACCAAAAGACATGTAAAAGATAAATTCAACCAAAATGCTATACAACTAGCTAAGGTGACATATGAACACTAATATTCGAATTGTTCGATATTAATCGCTGATTGAATTGCACTTTTGAGTCGCACAACCAAAATGATGAATACTTCAAATGAACCACACGATTTAATTAATTTATAATTGTTGTAAAAAATTATTTTATTTGTTTAAATACCATTATTATTTAATAAAATGAGTATATATAAGTAATAAACATACGTATCAATATACGGTGTTGTTAGAATATTCAAATTAGATTTAAATATAATACAACTAAGTGTGTTTTTAAATAAATTAATATGTTTGAAATATTATTATTAAATTTTTATTTGATTTGAATACAAGTAGCACTTAGTATTTAATAAGTGTGTAAATAAAAGCTATAAATGCACGTATCAGTATACGACATTGATGGATTGTTTAAATTCGATTTAAATGGTATAAATGCTAAGTGGGTTTGGGATCTTTTGAGCTCCAATTGGCATTTATGTTTGGCTAGCCAAATGAAGGAAAGGAAAGGGTTCAATTTGGATTTGTAAGGGCAATGGAGTAAATAAAGGAATGAAAATAATCTTTAGCCTTAATTAAAAATTTATTGTCTTCATTATTCATTTATTCTTTCTGTCATTCTCTCTTCCTCTCTCCCAAAATAAGTCATGCCTAAAATTAACATGAGAACCATGGCTAAATAATTTCCAAAACAAATTAAAATTAAATTAAGTTATAAAAAGTGGTTTATCCCTTTTGATCTTTGCATAACATGGAGGTTATTTCTAAATCTTGGAGCTCTTAATTCGTTATTTAAGGTGTGATCTTTTGGCATCATCAAATTGTAATTTTCAATCGCTTTTAAATTATATTTACGTCCTCTTCTTATCTTGTTATAATCATTGGTCACATCTTGTTAATTTAGTTCAGATCTCACATCTTTTACAACAAATTTATATATGTCTATGTTATCCAATTTTCTTCAATATTGTTTTAGAACCTAAAGTTCAAAAAAAAACTTTCAAATCTAGATCTAATTTTAATTAATTGAGCTGTATATATAAATTATATGTAGATATAAGTGAAACGCATAAATATTTGTTTGAAATCATTTATAAAATTGAGTATTAGTTTCATGTGCAATCTAATTATTTTGATTACCATGTATTTTGTTATTATTTACTTTGTTTCAATCAAAAATTGTAATATGACTTCAAAAAAATGTATAGATCTAATGTCGTATTCATTTCAAAACTAAATTTATACTTCTAGTTGTTATTTAAGTTGTAAAGCATATAAGATTATAAGTTTATTTTGTATGTTATTTCAATTAAATATGGTTTTGTTATTATTTACATATGTATATAAACACATACTTGTAGTATTTTAATTAGAAATGATAGAAGGACTTTAGTGGAAAAACTACAAATATAATGTTGAATTCTTTTATAATTCAAAACCATCTTTTAAGTTGTTGATTTTGAATGGTGAACGTATAAGATTCCATGTTTTAGATAATATGTTATTTTGAACTTAAAGTGCATATACATATGTCAAAATTTGGACAACAAGAACATGTATAAATTTAGTTATAAATACCATTTAATACATCAATTGATCTAATTAATGAGAGAGAGAAATGAAAGGTTTCTTTCTCTAAATTCACTTACACATGTTTGGATTTATTCACATTTCATGTTATGTTTAAACTGATCATCAATGACATTTAATGAATCATTCAATTTAACTAAAGAGAGAGAAATAAAAGGTTCTTCTCTGTATATAAAATAAAATATGCTCACCGTTAATTGCATAAGTTTTGGAAAAAAAAGAAATATTTCATTTTCTTAATAACTCTTAATAAGTAACTATTTCACACATGGATGTATTTGGTGCACTAATACATTTAAATTTATATTAAATTCAAACATCTTTTAAAATAATTAAATAAAATAAGGATTTTATTTAAAACACATTTTAGAGGGATCTAAAATCCCTTTAGACTTTATAGGCCCAATAGATTTAAAATAGGGCATTTTTTGAAATCATCCTATAACTCTACTGCGGGTCGGCCCAGTTCCAACACTTTAATCGTGGCACAATTCAAAACAACGTACTTAGCCTTTTTGTTGAATCGGCACAATTCAAAATGATGTACTTAGCATTTCCATTGAATCGACCACAACCTCTTGTTTAGAACATTTCCAACTTAAAGCTCCTTAATTAAGGTTTGAAAATGAATTTAATATTGACAGATTATACACAATATCACTTATGAAGTTTGAGTCTGAATACTCCTTCATAAGGATTTCATTGTTCCTATAAACAATTATTATTTTATAAATACTCGAGAACACTATAAAATACCATTTAGTGATCTTAATTTGGATTCATTATTTGCTTCATGTATCAAATAATAGGCAAATTATGATACTGTAGACAATACAACATGTATGATGATTCTTATTGCCAATGCATAGGAATCCATCTTACGTGTTCCATATTAAACAATTTAATAAGGTATCATTGCATGTGGCTTTGTGAAATTTCCTACATCCTTTAACTTATTATAAAAGATATAATTTACAAATCGAACATTGAGTATTATACAGCCAATCTATTACTGATTTTAACATAGGTAGATCGTTAACAATCAATAGTATGTTGTTTACTTATTGTTTTAGAGATATCTATGTACTTTTTAATGTTCTTTCTTACGGATACACGCTTCCTATACATTTTACGGATACACGCTTCCTATACATTTTGATTGAAAATCAAACCATTTAATATTTCTATCAAACGCCTATTCAATTCTATGCATATAGAATGATACTTTCGTATCGTTTCTTGGATCGTATCCGAAAAATTGACAAACTCAATATCATTTCCACTGACTTCAAGACACTTTGGTTGTTATGTGAAAATATTATATTCAAAATCATAATGTAGAATTTCTATTTCAACACATATGTACCAATAACAAAGTCATACCAAACGATAATTTTACAAGTAAAAATCTGTGTCAAATTGACCACATTGAATGGCGAATTATTTATGTTAATTTCAATTATCGAAATATATGATTTTACTCTTATCAGTATTATTTATTATATTCCAACTGAGTTAGTCTCTCACTTGAAGACATATTTGTTGTCGATGGATCATATCCCTTCGGGTGCAACTACCAAAATCATATTTTGATAAAATCTCGGAATCCTTTCGGATTCGTGTCGTGCATCATACCATATGGAAGAGTCAACAACCTTAATGGTTTAACTGACAATTGAGGATTATCTATTCTCGATAGTGATAAGAAACCCATAGTCTCTTCCAATGTGTGAGAATACTTATTAGACTCTCTAATGCATTGTGTTCATTTAGGTTAGGTTAAATTCATTTCACCCATGTAATCAGTTTCTTCTTTAGACTGTATCCAAATCCATTCTACTACAAATAATTTCTAAAAGAAATTCCTTCGCTACAAAGTTGGCATTTCTTGAAACGACGGTTTCTTATCAATGTAATGGAATAGATATTTATAAGCACTTTACGAATTGCCTTATATTTAAAATTAATTTGGTTTTAGTTTACAAAATGTATGTTCAAAACATAAATAGGTCATCCAGTGACAATCTTTCTCAAACTTATTTTGGAGTGATTCGTACAAGATCCCTCTCTTATAATTATTACATGTAGTCTTTTGACTCACATAACTTGCCAAGTCATTGGCCTAAGATATGCTAGAGTTTCTTATAAATCACTATCTTGTATGATTTTGTAAACTGTTCTTTTGATGAAATTAATTTTAACCTTATGTACTACTCTTAAGTACACTACCTTATATAAAGAAGTTAACTCAACTTCATTCACCTTTTATAATAGTTTATAAACAAAGTTCGATTACTCCTTATCGATAGATCATTATGTATCATAGAGATGAGTGACTATTAAGATTGAATCATTATTCATTCTTAGATACATTTAGAACTATGTCCAATATAGTTACCTATTCGATCAAATCGATTCAATTTTATTTTTGATTGCACGTTATTTTATTTACTTTCATTTTATATTCTATGAACTCATCATTAACGGACCATATGTGTATCAAACACATGTGTTCATGTTTGTGATAATTCATTGGCGAATAAAAAAAAGTATGTGGAATCATTTTAGAATTAGTTGACTTCCGATTGCATACATTTATATGAATCAATCCGTAGGGTTCATTAACTCTTATGATGCTTCCACTGATTGGATTCTTTGCCCTTTCTTGTTTGAGATATAATTCACTAGTGCCATGTGATTATAATCATATGATCAAAGGATTATTTCTCCAAACTGTGGCTTAGTCCATAGTTCCAAAATAACTGCAAATAAATTTAGATATTTCTATATTTCCAATGCATCTCAAATACCACTATTATAATTTTATTTTGTAATGAATATTCATAATATTATTATTAAAATAAACTATGTCTACTTTTAAGTCAACACCAAAAAATAATTATTATTTCTTAAATAATGTTTGGTATGTTTTATGAGAACAATTTTCTTAACTTGGTACAACCAATAAGTGTTATATGGTATGCTCCTATTATTTCTGCCATTACTATAATAGCGTATGAAATATGAATCTCTATTCAACCACTTAATATAGACTATTTATTCCATCTACAGTAACCAGTTTACAGTCAAGCTTTGAATTTTCTATGAAGAGACGTTTCTTTTCGTACAGATCAGATGGCTGAATTTCAAATCCAGATGGCTGAAATTTGATAGTGCAAAACAGAAACAAAATAGTCTAAAATTTGGTTAGTTTAGATGGTTGAATTTTATAATCAAAGACTGAATATTAATTCAGACATCTAGATTAAAAATTCAAATGGTTGAGTTACCTTAATATTGTTATTTTAATTTTCTCTAATTCAAATGTCTGATTTATAAATATAAACGGTTGAATTTTAGTCAGACATCTGATTTTATAAAACAGGCAATTGAATTGCCAAAAGAGAATAAAATTTTTGTTTTTCAATTTTTTTTTAAATTCAACCTTTTAAAAAATGTTTGTGTTACTGTGTGATCATCATAAAGAAGATTTTACGTAAAAAATTTGACAAGACTCTACTTATTTCTACCTTCAATATTTGAGCCCGGTTCATAGTTGATCATCATGTCTCCTTGAATATATTTTTGCAAATAAAATAATGATGTATATATGGAAATGTGAAATTGTCTCATTGAAACTTAAAAGGTGGATCTAACATTCTCCTCCTTTTTGATGATGATAACTATACATTTACATTTTATTTGAGTAAGCATGCGATATGAAACTCCTCTATCAATATGCCTAGATATTTCTCCCCCTTTGTCATTAATAAAAATGAATTTTTGGAAATATGGTGCAAATTCTAAGGTAGAGATATAAAACAAGATATAATGACAAATCACATAATTTTTAATTATAATAATATGCAACATTATACAAAACAGATGATTACATTGTTTGTACAACATAACGAAGTTGAAAAGTAAAATAAATATTCATAAGCAAGAAACTTTAGAAGGAATAACACATAAGATGCTCCAATCATGCAATTGTTAGTCCTTGAGATGATGGTTTTGATGATAACAACCTTATAATCGATTATAAAATATAAATACTAACAGTATAGTTTAGATATATATGTATATGCAGGATTTAACTATGCAAGTACCAAGAATGAAGACTGTACAATATAGAGATTCAAGATATCAAGTTTGAAGAATATCAAGATTATCAAGAGTTCAAGAATTCAAGAATAAGTTATTTTAATTAGGAATTTTGTTAAAACTTCTAGAAAAGCACCGGCATCTTAAAATCCAATTTATTCAGGGAATGGAATCCACTTCGAGCCTGTTAAAGGGATGGAACCCTAAGTAGGATGGAACCTACGAAAAACCTAGTGGAACATTGTTTTGTATCCGCTAACTTTTATTCAAATGATTTTACAAAATTATATCTTGTTTTCAAAATGATTTAAAAACCTTCCTTTTAAAAGAATCAAAATCATCTATCCTGGTTTTAAATATTTTTAGCCTCAAAATAATCTTTAATTTCAAAATCAAATTATCCTTAGTTTTAAACTATCTTTTAATAATAATATATTTAACTTTTAAATATTTATACTTAGATTTAAATATAAAATTATAAGTAAAATTTTATTTATACCAAAATATTATTCTCTATATTTATTTATGTATTTTAACTATAGTTAAGCATATTTATAAAAATTTAAAATAGTTTTAATATAAGATAAAAGTTATTTTCAAAGAAAAACAAAACACCAAAATTTCCTTTGGGATGTCGACATACCTAAGTTACCCATGTCGACATAGTGTCAGTTGATTTCAAAATTTTGAATTTCAAAAGAAGTGACTATTCGTTATATCCCTTCACGAATGGACATGGCTGTTGTTCTTCTATAAATAGGGGCTGTTTTCAACGAATTTCTAATCATATTTTTCTGGTTTTCACTTCTCTTCTTCTTCCATATTTCTATATACACATTCTTACCATTACTCTACCGAAATCAACATTGAATCTAACTGGATCATTTCTGGTTTGATTCTCTATCACTATCTCAACAAGATCCTCAGTGTTATTTATAGTTATAGATTTCTTTGTAATTAATTTAGCAAGAAAAGGTGTGATTGTAGCCGTGGAAATCAATCAAGCGAGAAAAGGTGTGATTGTAGCCTTGGAAATCAATTGGGTGAACTTATTGCCCGGAAAATCAAGTATCTCTACCCAGAGGATTGTGAATCTGAAGGATGTACCTCGTAGCCTTGAAATCGAGGGTGTAATTGAACAATTGCTTTTTGAAAGGAAATCCATACTTGTGTGCGGGACTGGATGTAGGGTAACTCCGAACCAGTATAAAATCTGGTGTGTTCTTTTCTTTACTGCTTTTATTTTGTTTCTGCATCTGTGTTTGTTTCTATGATCGTATCTGTGTCTGAATATTGCATACATTTGTGTTTAAATTAACATAAACTCAAAAAGATTTAGTAATTCCTTAAAACACTATTCACCACCCCTCCAGTGTCTATCCTAGCCTTAAGATCCATAATCCGCATTTCTAACATTTGGTATCGGAGCAAGGTTTTCAAAGTTTTCATAATTTGAATTTTGAAAAATTTTCAAAATGGCTACCAACACTGGTACTGGTAACACTACCAACACTAGTTCTATCATCCCTATCACTAGTTCATTTGTAGAAGGTCAATATACTGTCAGACCACCACTTTTTAATGGCAGTAATTATGCATATTGGGCATGTAGGATGAAAATATATTTACAATCTGTAGGATTAGACACTTGGAATATCACATAGACTGAATATTCTGAACCCACAACTGATTTTGCACAGTGGACCGCTGAGCAAAAGACTATTGCACAAAATAATTCTGAAGCAATGAATATTATATTTTGTTCACTTGATAGGAATGAATTTAATAGATTGTCAGTTTGTAAGTCTGCATATGAAATTTGGAAAACTTTGCAAATGACTCAGAAGGAACAAGCAAAGTTAAACAGACCAAAATTTCGATGCTCACAAATCAGTTTCAATTATTTAAAATGAATTCTAATGAGTCTATTTCAGATATGTATAGTGGATTTTAGGATATTATGCATTCTCTAATATCCTTGGGAAAGGAATTTTCGGAAGAAGATCAAGTCAGAAAAATTTTAAATTCTCTTACTCCAGAACAGGATCAAAAGACACTTGCGATCGAAGAGGCAAATGACATCAGTACCTTAAAGATAGAAGAATTAATTGGAAATCTAATGTCATTTGAAGTCCAAATGATTGGGAGAAGAGAAAGCAAAGCATCTGAAAAGAAATCAATGGCATTCAATGCATTGACCGATGGATTAGACTCAAACAGCGATAATGATGAAGAGATAGCCTTTATGACCAGGAATTTTCAGAAATTTCTGAAATACAGAAAGATGAATAATCTCAAGAGAAACAACTATAAGAACTCTGGAAATCAGAATATGGTGCCAAACAATGTCAAATGTTTCAACTGTGATGAACCGGGCCATATCAAAAGAGACTGTCCGTATCCAGATAGGGAAAATCCTCCTATAAACAATGATTCAGTAAAGAAACGGAAGCGTGCATTTACTGCTACTCTAGATGACTCAGACTCGTCCTCAAGCGATGGTGATCAAAAGACAGATAATTCAAATATGTGTTTCACAGCAGTTCATGACTCTGACGAATTCAGAGAAACGGACTCAGAAAAAGGTACACATTTACAATACAATTGGTTGAAATTGCATCCTTAGAATTGGATGCTTGATTGCTTGATTGATTGATTTTGAATTGGTGTGTTATTTGAATTTTTTAGTTTTTTACTATTATTTTATTATTATTTTTATTATTATTTTTACTATTATTTTTAATAATATCATATTATTTTATGGAATATACTATAATTTCAGAATTATTACATATATATACACATTAAAAATAATAAGCATATATATATATATATATATATATATATATTAGAATACCTAGAAAAATATATCATAGAAATTCACAAGCACATGTCGACATGGTCCCTACCATGATGTCGACATGGATACAGAATTTGAAATTCAAAATTTGAATCCAAATGGTTGAATTTCCCTCCACCTTTTCACTTCATTTAATTCTCTGAAAAGGCATCTTTTGACCAGAGAACATGTCCTTTGAGAATCTATTTATTCACTATCTTTTATCACAACCTTTCACTCTCATTTTCAATTCAAACTCTCTCTTCAAAACTTCAAGCTCTCTACTCTCTACTCTAATGGCTTCTCCAAGCAACCCCTCCACCATGAGAATTTCCAGAAAGATAAAAGAGCAACTCTTCAATAATCCGGTGGCCATAAAAGCATACAACAATTATGCTAACTATGGAAATATCCATCCCGGAAATTTTGATATATTTCAAGATTTCTCTTCTTATGAAATTGATTCTCTTTTTGCAAAGAATCAAATTCTTAGTTTTGTTGATGCTTCTCAAAATGATTTTGTTTGTTATCCAAATCTTGTTAAAATTTTCTATGAAAATTTAAACCATGGATTTTATGTTGAAATTGATGATGAAATTTGGAGCAGTGTCAAAGGCACTAGAATTGTTTTGAATTATGATCTTTTGGGTACCATTCTCAACTGCAAGAGTACGAGAATGGATCTCTCTAATTTTAAAATCAATGAAAATGATCGTGAGACATTTCATCACATTTTCGAAGGAAATGATGATTTTGAATTCAAAAATAGAAACTTTCGAACAAAAGCTAGAATTGTCAATCTTCTTTTACAACATACTTTGACCCCCAAGATCGGGGAATTTTAACAATCCTACTTCAAAAGTTGGCAAAGCACTTTTTGCTATTTTTGGAAATTATGATATTAATTGGGCGCAAGTTATTTTGGATGAACTTCATCCTAAAAATCTTGAAATGGGTGAGAATACCTTGTATCATGGAATCTTTCTCACTCGGATTTTTAACTATTTTAGAGTAGATTTCAAAGGAGAAGAATTTGTTTTAAGAAAGGTTTTTAATCATTTTAATATTTCTCTTATGAAAATTCCATTTGTTTTTCAACCTTATGAGACTCTTGCCAAAGGGAAGAGCGTTTGGCTCATGAGGAGATGGAAGAGGAGGAAGAGGAAGAAGAAGAAGGGGATGAAATGGAAATTGAAGAAGAAGAAGAAGGTGAAACATCTTTGGAAAGCATTGATTATCCTCCTAATCCAACAAACAAAACCCTTCTCAAAAACCAAAAGACCATTGTTGAGAATCAATAGATTCTTAAACGATCCGTTAGTAAGAAGTTGGACAAAATTTCATCCAAGATGAACAAGTTTATTTCCAAAGTCAGTAAGAAGCTTGGATTATCTTCATCTTCGTCATCCTCTAACTAGTTCTACCTTTTCGTATCTCGTTGTATTTGTTTTAGTTTATTTTGATTTGAATGTTCGTGTGGTTTTAATGTTAAATCGTTGTATTGATCTATTATGCAATGAAATTGAATTTCCTTTCTGTTATCTAGGTTATCTTATCTCCAGAATAAATGTTAGTATATTAATAAATATATATACACAATTATTCACAAAATCAAAATAAGCCATCAAAATTCATTACACCATGTCGACATCTCCCTTATGACCATGTCGACATGTACTGGTCAGAAATGACATTTCATTTTGAATTTGAAATTTGAATAACTACCTTATGTCTATTCATTTCAAACGAATTTCTACACCTATAAATACCTATTTCTTCCAGAATTCATCACTCAATATTATTTCTTATCTACCTTGTCTATCATTCTTCTCACAAACTAAAATATGGCCAATCTAATTCATAATTTATCCGAGAATCTTGAAGAGACTCTTAATTATTTCAAGAATATTCATTCGTTCATTCTTCGAAACCAGCGACACTTAGAGTTGAGTCAAATATAGATGATTAAAGAGCAAGAAAGGCATTTCGATGCGATACGATGGATGATTTCCTCCCTGCACAAGGATGATAACGAAGCACATCCTCCAGTCTCTCTCACTAATGATAATGAAAATTGGGATGCCATTAAAGCAGACCCTATATTTGGAGAAGAAGGATGGGTGGAAGTTCCTCGTAATGTTTGATTTGAATTGTTTAATTTGATTTGAATTGTTTGATTTGATTTGATTTGACTTGATTTGGATTGATATTTGGTGTGAAAAACATGTATAAATATGCATTGATATTTATATGAACCTTAATTAATTATCATGTCTATTAGTATAATTATCTCTTAATCTATCTATTGTATACTCCATTGTATAGTTTATAAATGCAGGTACTTTAGTCCAAGAATGAGGGGAAGTTATACAGTTTGGAGATTATATAGTTTGGAGTTAGTTTTTGTTGATGACAAAGGTGGAGAAATATAAAATAGGATAGTTAGGCATAGATTAAGGGGGAGTTATTAGATTAAGGACGAGTTATTAGAATAGAAGTAGTATTTTATAAACAAAGGTTGTCATCATCAAAAGGGGGTTGTTAGTCCTTGAGATGATGGTTTTGATGACAACAACCTTAGAATAGATTATAAAATATAAATACTAACAGTATAGTTTAGATATATATGTATATGTAGGATTTAACCATGTAGGTACCAAGAATGAAGACTGTACAGTATAGAGATTCAAGATATCAAGATTGAAGAATATCAAGATTATCAAGAGTTCAAGATTTCAAGAATAAGTAATTTCAAATAGTAATTTTGTTAAAACTCCTAAAAAAGCACCAGCATCTTAAAATCCAATTTATTCGTGGAATAGAATCCACTTCGAGCCCGTTAAAGGGATGGAACCCTAAGTAGGATGGAACCTATGAAATATCTAGTGGAAAATTGTTTTGTATCCGCTAACTTTTATTCAAATGATTTTACAAAATTATATCTTGTTTTTAAAATGATTTCAAAACCTTCCTTTTAAAAGAATCAAAATCATCTATCCAGGTTTAAAATACTTTTAGCCTCAAAATAATCTTTAATTTCAAAATCAAATTATCCTTAGTTTTAAACTATCTTTTAATAATAATATATTTAACTTTTAAATATTTATACTTAGATCTAAATATAAAATTATAAGTAAATTTTATTTATACCAAAATATTATTCTCTATATTTATTTATGTATTTTAACTATAGTTAAGTATATTTATAAAAGCTTAAAATAGTTTTAATATAAGATAAAAGTTATTTTCAAAGAAAAACAAAACACCAAAATTTCCTTTGGGATGTCGACATACCCAAGTTACCCATCTCGACATAGTGTCAGTTGATTTCAAAAATTTGAATTCCAAAAGAAGTGTATAATCGTCATACCCCTTCATGAATTGTAGCGACCCAACTTTCCACTCCCGGAAAATCGCATCACTAATTAAGAAAGAAAGGGATAGAAGAAGAAAAGAAAGAGAAGAAAGAGAAAACAACACATCAGAATCTCACAGCGGAACGATTTAAATATAATATAGAACATATACAGAGTATCATATACATCAGAGTACACAACTAAACATCTCAATTTAGACAGTTATATCATTTCTGTCTAATACAATACAAGACATCATACAGAAACAACACAGCGGAAACTCTAACCATATATCTACACGCTGAAGCCTCCTGCTCCAAAGCTCCTCCAGAATTCGTCAAGAGATAACCTGAATCACTTGACTACTCATATAGAATATGAGTACCCAAGAGTTTAATAAAACAGAAAATAAACACTCGGGTCAGACAGGGGTCTGGTGTGAGTAAACGGTTTAAGATTGCTTAACTTTAGAAAAACCTTTGAAAGAAAAGGTATCACGTAAGACTTCCCACACATAAACATGGAAAAGTTTTTACCTTACGCTAACCAAAACATTTGATAGGAAATCCAGTGATATTATAATAGTGTCTAGGGTTTTCAAATAAATATGAAATAGCCGAAATTGTTACATGATTAAATTCCAGCTACTAGCCACAAAAGTGGGTAATACAAACAAAACCGTAGGGTCTCGTAGGGAAAATGGGTTTCCAACAATGGCAGGGCTACTGGGGTACCGCCCGTCACAGTACGTGGCCTAGATCACCGTACCGAGGATTACTCCCTTCATCCCCTGCAACACAAGACCGGGACCATTCCTTACTGAACAGTCCCGAACAAGACCACCCCGCAGTTGGCGGCAGACCAACTGCCCACACAGCCGAAATATAAAGGGACCTCTAGACAGGGATGTATCTTGCTCTCCAGTGGGCGCGACCCACGAAGCCTTGCTGCACCTCCCCTGTTTTAGCCATTCCCGGTTGATGAGGCTTGAGGCTGCGATTACCTTTATAGGACCAATCATCTTAGAATGCTCATCGTCCGCCTGACGATGTGCTGAAAGCATTCAATCCATACAAGTTCGTTCCGGGTTCGAACGAAACCGAAGGCACTATCTCGTTGCACTCATTTTGGAATCACCCTCAGAGTCAACGACCATAGCCCTTGCACTCTGATTCACCATCTCGAATCTATAAGCACTATTCCGTCAAACTCATTACGGAATCACCCACAGAGTTATACTGACGTATAGCCCTTACACCTCGAGTCTTCACTTGCTCCACTTGGATTAACGACCTAACGTTTAATTGGAATCGATGTGGTTTTCGGATTCCAAATATGGAAGCCCGATCCCGGTCTCATCGAAACCAAATGCCATTTTAATGTCCAAGTTGTACTTAAGGGATTTAAACAATAGATATTCAGAAATATCACTTAACATAAATGGATGTATTCACAACACAGATAGATAAGCATCTATTATAACATGCATCTATACATATCACAAAGCAGCATATATCACAATCAGATATAGCATATACATATCATCATCCACCAATCAATGCCATCCAACAACATCCAATATCATTAACTCATCCAATGATATATCATCCAATCATTAATCATTCATAAACAAGTTTGATTCAAACTTGATTAATTTAATTAATCCTTAAATTAAATTAATCCTTAATTAAATACTTGGATTATCTCTAATCCAATACTATTTATTAATTAATTACAAATTAATTAATTAACATCACTTAATTATCCATTTCAATTAATCTTTCCTGATTAATTAACACTTAATTACTTTAAGTAATTATTACTTAATTACCAAATTAATTAATCATCCTGATTAATTACTTCCAAATTATACTAAGTAATTACCTCTTAATTACTTTCTAAATTAATCAACCTTGATTAATTATTCTCTAATTATTCTGATAATTATTCCTTAATTACTTTTAATCAATTACACTTGATTAATCATTTTTAATTAATCACATTGATTAATTACTTTTAATTAATCATACTTAATTAATTACTTTTAATTAATCACCTCTGATTAATTACTTTAATTACATTTAGTAATTAAAACTTAATTATAAACTAATTATTCTTAAATTATTAATTAACAATTAACTAATTATTTTCATTAATTAATGATTACATCATTAATTAAATTTCTTCTTAATTAATTACTTTCACAAGTAATTAATTACTTAATTAATTACTCTTAATTCTTTAATTAATAAATCACTAACCAAATAATTTAAACCTTTAATCAATTATTAATTAAGTCTTTAATTAATAACTAAAGTGATTAACTCTTAATCACATTTACCTAATTACTTTTCATAAGTAATTATTCTTTACTTAATTACCCTTCTGTAATTACCACTTAATTACTTTAATTACTTCCCAAGTAATTATATTATATTAATCCATAAGTGATTATTTTAATTAATCACAAGTTAATTACTTAATTAACTATTTAACTAAATCATTTAAAATTAATTAAATGATTCTTAATCTTATTATATTAAAAGATTCTTAATTAAGAAACCATTATCTTAATTAAATCATTTATTAACAATAAAAACTTGATAATTAAAATTAATTTAATTATCTCAATTATCTTTACAAATTTAATTATCTTTAAATAAATCAAATTCAAGATAACTAAAGATAGTTTTTATTACAATTGATTATCAAATTCTAAATCATTAACTTTATTTAAATAAAATACAATGATTTAGAAATCAAACATAATTTAAACATATTATAAATTGAACTTCGAAATCTTTAAAAACTTTCCCAAATTTATCTAATAAAGTATAATATAAATTCTATTTCAAATCCACATATTTTAAAACCTCCATATTCTAAGATATATAAATTTGTTTTAAAACATAACTTTGAAAACAGATTTAATTTGAAACATGATTAACCTCTGTTTTAAAAACTTTATTTCTTAAAACCAAATTTTCTTTGCATAGAACAACTAAAACATTAAGTTCTAAAGCCTGACCTTCTGAAAAACACGAGTAACCAGCTACAACCCGTGCCACACCCGAGTAAATCTAGTAAACAACTCGAGTCTCCCCTGCCAACCCACTACTTCGGGTCAGAACATCAAATACCCGGAGCAAACTTCGAGTTCCTCCTCCATCCTCATCCCTGAACCCATATTCCCTGATATCTCCTTGCACCGTGCAACGTGCACCACCACTCCTCCCACCGGCGACCATCGTCGCAACTCCGTTGAGTCTCTCTCGACCTCAACAACCCATCGCACCATCTAGAAAATCAAAAATGCTCGAAAATCAAAGTTCAACATTCGAACCCAACCTGTTCGAAACCCACCTCCAACAAAATCATCCACCGCCGACCACTCCCTTCACCAGAGACCACGCCTTCATCACCATAGCTTCCCCTCACACCCCAGTCCCTCTAGCACCAAGTGCGATCACCTCCAACAGCTCCATGATCCCTCAAAGTCGCGATGAACCCATCGGCCAAAATCAAGTAAATAAACCCTAACTCCTCGATTTCCAATCAACACCTTCATTAATAAATTCCATACCCATTTTTCTGATGGTCCCCTACGTCCCCTCGACCTTCGTGCTCATCCACGCCAACCAATTTGCTGCCGATCGCCCCCAATCAACCAAAATGCCCAAAACAGAAAATCCCAAAATTCTCTTAAACTAATAAAGTAAAAATCATGTTTCGAGCACTAAAATTCATGATTTCGCAATGGTAAACCAATTATAATATCAAAACTTGAATTTGAATACAAAAGTTTTGACCCAAATTTGAAATGTACTGAAAATTTGAATATTTAAACTAGTTATTCAATTTTAAAACCTACAAGCATTTTTAGATGATAAGTTAGATAATTACAGACATCTTTTATATATAAATCAAAGTCAAATTCGAATCCAATATCAAGTTATTGATTTTATCATGAGGTTGATCTGTTTTATACATGCTGAAATCTTTCAAACTGTACAGGTATTCCAACCCATATGCTCAAACATGCAATTCAAACTCTCACATATAAACATGCATTTAATTCAATCAAGTAATAGTATGATATTCATTCACAATTCAAGATAGAATCAAGTTTAAATCTGTTTTTAAAATTTATTTACTCACTTGATTAATGCAGAGGACAGGAACTGCATTTCTTCTTTCCAGGCTTATTGAATTCCACTGCATGTTGATTAATTGTTGCTGCATGTTGATGATTCCTAGCTTTGCATGTTGATTAAATTTTTCCCTGCTATTCTTTGTTTTGAACTTGCCTCTAACTTTATTTGAGAATCAAGTTTTAGCCTCTGTTGAATTTCCAGACTTCTATGCAGTTTCATGCATTTGTTTCTTCTTTCCAGATTTTACTTCCTGAACTTTGTTTTGATTTGCATTCTTTTTCACTGATTTGTTTTTCAGATCTGAATTCATGTTTTAGTTGAGAGGGAGAAAATCTCTTGCTGAAGAATAAAACCATCTTTTATTTACAATTAGATTTTAATTTTAATTTTTAAAGAGAATGACATTTGTCACCTCTTATGCTTTGATTAATCTACACCTAAGCAACTTAATTTACATTTGTCTTTAATGTAAATTAATATACTTACATGTGTTATATAAGTATTATTTATATGTTTTTCCTTTATATGTATTTATCTTTAACAATTTATTAAAGTCTAATATACATGTATATGTAATACTCATATGAATTATAAAATATGCATACTTATCTTTTAATAGATATTCATATGAAACAAGTAATTTACATTTTAATCCAATCATGTTTATATGTTTGAAACTTCTATTTTAAATTAAAATCTTATTTAAAAGCTTAAAGTACATATTTATCATAAATAAGGAATTAACTTTGTTATTTTAAATTTAAATCTCAATTATCAATTCAAAGTCATTAAATCAAATTATCATTTTAAATTCAAAACTAAATATATTCAAGTTTGAAAACTCTTATTAAATTCAAATTAATAATTCCTATTTCAAATATATATATATATACAAATATATATACACATTTCAAATAGAACAGTATTTTAACATTAATTTATTAATTTCCAAATTAAATTTTAAAACAAATATCAAATCACAATATATATACATTCATATATATTATAATTTGAATACAAAGTCTTATTACATTAAAACTTCTTATTTACCAAAATAAATAATTCAAAATCAAATTATTATTAGCCTTTAAAAGAATTTAATTTGCCAATTCATATTGTTAAGAAATTTATTGATAGATATTAACAAATTATTATTATTAACCTTTAAAATAAATTTAAATAGTCAATTTATAATACAAAATGATCAAATCAATTTAATTTTTATCAAAGATTATTAAATTGATATTGCTCAAAATTCCGGGTCGTCACATTCCTCCCCCCTTAAAAGAATTTCGTCCCCGAAATTTAAAAGCAAAGATAATTTAATAACCCAGTTAAAGAATTTAAATTCCTATCAGCAAATCAAACAATCAATCATACACTACCAATCATAGCAACCAATTCAAACAAATAATTTATCTATCCAGACAAAATTCTGAATAGAACTTCCTAATATCTAGAGTTTCCAGATACCTATACTGGAACACTCACTCTACAGATCTTAACTAACTACACTACAAAAACCAAGAACTCCCTCACCTGATTCTTCAAATCTGAACAAGATATCAGACTAAACTCAAAACCAACTCAACTACCAGATTCCTTCTGAACTGCTGATTCTATCACTCAAAGAATCATACACATATTCCTCAGAGATATGTGAAATACAATGAATTCCCAGCTATTCAAACTGGCAATTCAATCCTGTTGATCAAAATCAAATCTCTAGAGAACACAAATAAACTCCAAAATACCTTCAAAGCTAACACTCCAGTTTTACCCATTCTTATATCTCCTTTGATTGGATAAAACCAAATCAATATCCAAACTCTAATTACACATCCCAAAATTCTCAATTCTAAACTGCACAATTCTTCAGATGCTCTGAGTCACCTCCAATATTCCTGATCAGCCTAACCCTTGCTGATTGCTTCAAGAAACAACAGCACCAACTCAAACCAAATCTCCAGGTTCTACTCAACAAAATGGCTTTTCCAAAAATAATTTGCTGAAATCCAAAATACAACTCTATACCACAAATATCAATGGACTTCAAACATACCTCTCCTATCTGGAATAGCCAACAGTTGTACTTGACAACCTTGCCTTCAAATTTAGAAAATTCCTTCATACTTAAATTTCCAGTAGAAATTCCTTTACTGCAACATCCGGTTGTTCTATACTAGAATAATTCCCAACTTGCTTCCGCTGCACAACTCTGATCTAGAGCAGATAAGAATGCTATCGAAGAACACAAGCAAAAATCTTTTTTCCATACACAGTTCATCCGACTCATAAAAATCTCAGTGACCATTCCACTTGGTCAAAACATCTTAGCAGAATCTTAACTCGGAATAAGATGATCAATTCCAAAGAATCCTGAGCTGCCTCACCAAACTCACCTAGCTCCAAGAGTCATCCCACTATATGGTTAGACCATCAATACTGCTCCTAGAAATCCAAGTTGATAAGAAATCTCAATCTCCGATTCAGGTAGACTTCTGAATTCCTCAAAAAAGTATCTAGAGAATCCCCTGACTACTAAAGCAGTCTATACCTTCATATGAGATATCTCAATCTCAAACCAAGAATACTCCAAGATTCCCAACTAATCGCAAGTCACTTTTGCGATCCTACTCAGTTCAAATTCCAAAGAACTGTCTCCCCAACTAGAACAGCTTTTCCCATCAAGATCAATCTTTCCAGAATGGCTTACTATCAGAAACTGATAGATCACTTCCAACAAATATCTTGCTCTGCTGAGCCTCCAAGAAAAGAATAAGCTCCACCATCTGCCTGGTCTGCCGATAGTAGAATCCCACAGATTACTGAATCATCGAAGAAACAGATCCACACTGCTGCTTCCAAACTTTACTTCAATGATACAGCTAAACCAAAGGTCTTTCTTAACCCAAAAGCTCCTTGAAAACTCAATACTAACATCCAAATCCTCTAAAACATCCTTGAGACGAGTAGACATCTCCTCAAAGAAACTCGGCTCAAAACCAAACACCAACCACTTATCTTCTTAAGAAAACAAATGAGACCATGTCCGAAATGAGGTAACTCATCGACCTTAGTCTCCTACTTCAATAAAGATAAGACATCCTTACTTAAGATCCAGAAAATCTCTAAACATCTGAACCTTCCCTGCAGCAGACATCAATGCTCTTCCAACACCATCTAAATCTGGCTCCAAAAGAAACATCTTCAGAACCATCTATGGATACTGCATCTCATCACACAGCTATTCCTTCTTGAAGTCACCACTTGCTTCTATTAAGCTGACAAACTCAACTCTTGGAAATCCCGCTCACTCGAGAGCAAATCATCCTCACACTACAAGAATATACTCCAATCCTTGAAAAAGACTTCCTTTGGACTCAAAGAAATCCTTTCTACAATCCACAAAACTTATTCGAGACAGTATTTGGTCTACAATCTCGATAAACACCTCCAACCACAACATATAAGCCTCAACCAAAAGTGGTAGTCGTGTTCCACACACTTCTACCTTATCTACCTTTATAACCTATGTTGGCAAATCCGAACAGATAACCCAACAGATTAGGTAGTTATATAAATATATATATAAAAATTACAAGTACGCTCTCTCAAGATAGACACCACTCCAGAGCCTAGGTATTCACTCAACCTAACGCTCTGATACCAGCTGTAGCGACCCAACTTTCCACTCCCGGAAAATCGCATCACTAATTAAGAAAGAAAGGGATATAAGAAGAAAAGAAAGAGAAGAAAGAGAAAACAACACATCAGAATCTCACAGCGGAACGATTTAAATATAATATAGAACATATACAGAGTATCATATACATCAGAGTACACAACTAAACATCTCAATTTAGACAGTTATATCATTTCTGTCTAATACAATACAAGACATCATACAGAAACAACACAGCGGAAACTCTAACCATATATCTACACGCTGAAGCCTCCTGCTCCAAAGCTCCTCCAGAATTCGTCAAGAGATAACCTGAATCACTTGACTACTCATATAGAATATGAGTACCCAAGAGTTTAATAAAACAGAAAATAAACACTCGGGTCAGACAGGGGTCTGGTGTGAGTAAACGGTTTAAGATTGCTTAACTTTAGAAAAACCTTTGAAAGAAAAGGTATCACGTAAGACTTCCCACACATAAACATGGAAAAGTTTTTACCTTACGCTAACCAAAACATTTGATAGGAAATCCAGTGATATTATAATAGTGTCTAGGGTTTTCAAATAAATATGAAATAGCCGAAATTGTTACATGATTAAATTCCAGCTACTAGCCACAAAAGTGGGTAATACAAACAAAACCGTAGGGTCTCGTAGGGAAAATGGGTTTCCAACAATGGCAGGGCTACTGGGGTACCGCCCGTCACAGTACGTGGCCTAGATCACCGTACCGAGGATTACTCCCTTCATCCCCTGCAACACAAGACCGGGACCATTCCTTACTGAACAGTCCCGAACAAGACCACCCCGCAGTTGGCTGCAGACCAACTGCCCACACAGCCGAAATATAAAGGGACCTCTAGACAGGGATGTATCTTGCTCTCCAGTGGGCGCGACCCACGAAGCCTTGCTGCACCTCCCCTGTTTTAGCCATTCCCGGTTGATGAGGCTTGAGGCTGCGATTACCTTTATAGGACCAATCATCTTAGAATGCTCATCGTCCGCCTGACGATGTGCTGAAAGCATTCAATCCATACAAGTTCGTTCCGGGTTCGAACGAAACCGAAGGCACTATCTCGTTGCACTCATTTTGGAATCACCCTCAGAGTCAACGACCATAGCCCTTGCACTCTGATTCACCATCTCGAATCTATAAGCACTATTCCGTCAAACTCATTACGGAATCACCCACAGAGTTATACTGACGTATAGCCCTTACACCTCGAGTCTTCACTTGCTCCACTTGGATTAACGACCTAACGTTTAATTGGAATCGATGTGGTTTTCGGATTCCAAATATGGAAGCCCGATCCCGGTCTCATCGAAACCAAACGCCATTTTAATGTCCAAGTTGTACTTAAGGGATTTAAACAATAGATATTCAGAAATATCACTTAACATAAATGGATGTATTCACAACACAGATAGATAAGCATCTATTATAACATGCATCTATACATATCACAAAGCAGCATATATCACAATCAGATATAGCATATACATATCATCATCCACCAATCAATTCCATCCAACAACATCCAATATCATTAACTCATCCAATGATATATCATCCAATCATTAATCATTCATAAACAAGTTTGATTCAAACTTGATTAATTTAATTAATCCTTAAATTAAATTAATCCTTAATTAAATACTTGGATTATCTCTAATCCAATACTATTTATTAATTAATTACAAATTAATTAATTAACATCACTTAATTATCCATTTCAATTAATCTTTCCTGATTAATTAACACTTAATTACTTTAAGTAATTATTACTTAATTACCAAATTAATTAATCATCCTGATTAATTACTTCCAAATTATACTAAGTAATTACCTCTTAATTACTTTCTAAATTAATCAACCTTGATTAATTATTCTCTAATTATTCTGATAATTATTCCTTAATTACTTTTAATCAATTACACTTGATTAATCATTTTTAATTAATCACATTGATTAATTACTTTTAATTAATCATACTTAATTAATTACTTTTAATTAATCACCTCTGATTAATTACTTTAATTACATTTAGTAATTAAAACTTAATTATAAACTAATTATTCTTAAATTATTAATTAACAATTAACTAATTATTTTCATTAATTAATGATTACATCATTAATTAAATTTCTTCTTAATTAATTACTTTCACAAGTAATTAATTACTTAATTAATTACTCTTAATTCTTTAATTAATAAATCACTAACCAAATAATTTAAACCTTTAATCAATTATTAATTAAGTCTTTAATTAATAACTAAAGTGATTAACTCTTAATCACATTTACCTAATTACTTTTCATAAGTAATTATTCTTTACTTAATTACCCTTCTGTAATTACCACTTAATTACTTTAATTACTTCCCAAGTAATTATATTATATTAATCCATAAGTGATTATTTTAATTAATCACAAGTTAATTACTTAATTAACTATTTAACTAAATCATTTAAAATTAATTAAATGATTCTTAATCTTATTATATTAAAAGATTCTTAATTAAGAAACCATTATCTTAATTAAATCATTTATTAACAATAAAAACTTGATAATTAAAATTAATTTAATTATCTCAATTATCTTTACAAATTTAATTATCTTTAAATAAATCAAATTCAAGATAACTAAAGATAGTTTTTATTACAATTGATTATCAAATTCTAAATCATTAACTTTATTTAAATAAAATACAATGATTTAGAAATCAAACATAATTTAAACATATTATAAATTGAACTTCGAAATCTTTAAAAACTTTCCCAAATTTATCTAATAAAGTATAATATAAATTCTATTTCAAATCCACATATTTTAAAACCTCCATATTCTAAGATATATAAATTTGTTTTAAAACATAACTTTGAAAACAGATTTAATTTGAAACATGATTAACCTCTGTTTTAAAAACTTTATTTCTTAAAACCAAATTTTCTTTGCATAGAACAACTAAAACATTAAGTTCTAAAGCCTGACCTTCTGAAAAACACGAGTAACCAGCTACAACCCGTGCCACACCCGAGTAAATCTAGTAAACAACTCGAGTCTCCCCTGCCAACCCACTACTTCGGGTCAGAACATCAAATACCCGGAGCAAACTTCGAGTTCCTCCTCCATCCTCATCCCTGAACCCATATTCCCTGATATCTCCTTGCACCGTGCAACGTGCACCACCACTCCTCCCACCGGCGACCATCGTCGCAACTCCGTTGAGTCTCTCTCGACCTCAACAACCCATCGCACCATCTAGAAAATCAAAAATGCTCGAAAATCAAAGTTCAACATTCGAACCCAACCTGTTCGAAACCCACCTCCAACAAAATCATCCACCGCCGACCACTCCCTTCACCAGAGACCACGCCTTCATCACCATAGCTTCCCCTCACACCCCAGTCCCTCTAGCACCAAGTGCGATCACCTCCAACAGCTCCATGATCCCTCAAAGTCGCGATGAACCCATCGGCCAAAATCAAGTAAATAAACCCTAACTCCTCGATTTCCAATCAACACCTTCATTAATAAATTCCATACCCATTTTTCTGATGGTCCCCTACGTCCCCTCGACCTTCGTGCTCATCCACGCCAACCAATTTGCTGCCGATCGCCCCCAATCAACCAAAATGCCCAAAACAGAAAATCCCAAAATTCTCTTAAACTAATAAAGTAAAAATCATGTTTCGAGCACTAAAATTCATGATTTCGCAATGGTAAACCAATTATAATATCAAAACTTGAATTTGAATACAAAAGTTTTGACCCAAATTTGAAATGTACTGAAAATTTGAATATTTAAACTAGTTATTCAATTTTAAAACCTACAAGCATTTTTAGATGATAAGTTAGATAATTACAGACATCTTTTATATATAAATCAAAGTCAAATTCGAATCCAATATCAAGTTATTGATTTTATCATGAGGTTGATCTGTTTTATACATGCTGAAATCTTTCAAACTGTACAGGTATTCCAACCCATATGCTCAAACATGCAATTCAAACTCTCACATATAAACATGCATTTAATTCAATCAAGTAATAGTATGATATTCATTCACAATTCAAGATAGAATCAAGTTTAAATCTGTTTTTAAAATTTATTTACTCACTTGATTAATGCAGAGGACAGGAACTGCATTTCTTCTTTCCAGGCTTATTGAATTCCACTGCATGTTGATTAATTGTTGCTGCATGTTGATGATTCCTAGCTTTGCATGTTGATTAAATTTTTCCCTGCTATTCTTTGTTTTGAACTTGCCTCTAACTTTATTTGAGAATCAAGTTTTAGCCTCTGTTGAATTTCCAGACTTCTATGCAGTTTCATGCATTTGTTTCTTCTTTCCAGATTTTACTTCCTGAACTTTGTTTTGATTTGCATTCTTTTTCACTGATTTGTTTTTCAGATCTGAATTCATGTTTTAGTTGAGAGGGAGAAAATCTCTTGCTGAAGAATAAAACCATCTTTTATTTACAATTAGATTTTAATTTTAATTTTTAAAGAGAATGACATTTGTCACCTCTTATGCTTTGATTAATCTACACCTAAGCAACTTAATTTACATTTGTCTTTAATGTAAATTAATATACTTACATGTGTTATATAAGTATTATTTATATGTTTTTCCTTTATATGTATTTATCTTTAACAATTTATTAAAGTCTAATATACATGTATATGTAATACTCATATGAATTATAAAATATGCATACTTATCTTTTAATAGATATTCATATGAAACAAGTAATTTACATTTTAATCCAATCATGTTTATATGTTTGAAACTTCTATTTTAAATTAAAATCTTATTTAAAAGCTTAAAGTACATATTTATCATAAATAAGGAATTAACTTTGTTATTTTAAATTTAAATCTCAATTATCAATTCAAAGTCATTAAATCAAATTATCATTTTAAATTCAAAACTAAATATATTCAAGTTTGAAAACTCTTATTAAATTCAAATTAATAATTCCTATTTCAAATATATATATATATATATACAAATATATATACACATTTCAAATAGAACAGTATTTTAACATTAATTTATTAATTTCCAAATTAAATTTTAAAACAAATATCAAATCACAATATATATACATTCATATATATTATAATTTGAATACAAAGTCTTATTACATTAAAACTTCTTATTTACCAAAATAAATAATTCAAAATCAAATTATTATTAGCCTTTAAAAGAATTTAATTTGCCAATTCATATTGTTAAGAAATTTATTGATAGATATTAACAAATTATTATTATTAACCTTTAAAATAAATTTAAATAGTCAATTTATAATATAAAATGATCAAATCAATTTAATTTTTATCAAAGATTATTAAATTGATATTGCTCAAAATTCCGGGTCGTCACATGAATGGACATGGCTGTTGTTCTTCTATAAATAGGGGTTGTTTTCAACGAATTTCTAATCATATTTTTCTGGTTTTCACTTCTCTTCTTCTTCCATATTTCTATATACACATTCTTACCATTACTCTGCCGAAATCAACATTGAATCTAACTAGATCATTTCTGGTTTGATTCTCTATCACTATCTCAACAAGATCCACGGTGCTATTCAGAGTTATAAACTTCTTTGTAATCAATTTAGCGAGAAAAGGTGTGATTGTAGCCTTGGAAATCAATCAAGCGAGAAAATGTGTGATTGTAGCCTTGGAAATCAATCAAGTGAGAAAAGGTGTGATTATAGCCTTGGAAATCAATTGGGTGAACTTGTTGCCCGGGAAATCAAGTATCTCTACCCAGAGGATTGTGAATCTGGAGGGTGTACCTCGTAGCCTTGAAATCGAGGGTGTGACTGAACAATTGCTTTTTGAAAGGAAATCCTTACTTGTGTGCGGGACTAGATGTTGGGTAACTCCGAACCAGTATAAAATCCAGTATGTTCTTCCTTTACTGCTTTTACTTTATTTCTGCATCTGTGTTTGTTTCTGTGATCGTATTTGTGTCTGAATATTGCATACATTTGTGTTTAAATTAACATAAACTCAAAAAGATTTAGTAATTCCTTAAAACATTATTCACCCCCCCCCCCTCAATTGTTTATCCTAGCTTTAAGATCCATAATCCGCATTTCTAACAGCAATGTGGCATGCAGCAACACCAAACAAGCACAACAAGCCCCTATGATGCAAGATCTAAAGCAAATAGTAATATGAGTTGACATATTAAAAAGCTTTTAAAGAATTTAAATAAGTGTAATAAAATATTTCCATTACTAATCACCCTAAAATGGTGAAGGCGGTCCAAATCTTTCGGAAATAGTCGTCCAAATCCTTTTAAGAAGTGATTTAACCCTCTTTACTTCATTTTCTTGATTGACTTTGTTTTCAATCCTGTCAATTTTGGAATTTACTTGTGCAAAGCCACTAGATATTTGTCTTTCTATTTTACTCTGGTTTTCAATATCATCACTCTCCTCCTCATCTTCATCGGCACTTTCCTCCTCTTGTTGTATTGCCGGTTGGTTGCCTTTGTCTTATCGAGTGGGGGCTGAGCTTGAGTACTTCTCTAAGCTTGAACGCATTGAAGATATACCTCAAATGGATCATATTTCAAAACAGTTTTTGGTAGATGCATAAGGCTAAAGGATTTATTATCCACTATTTTGGTATGTATACGATCTTCCCCATATTCCTAAATATGTTCACTATTTAGGAGGTGAGTGATGTATGCGGCATAAATAAGTGTATATTTTTTGTAGTTGAAATAATTGTTGAGCTTGTGATAGATATGACGAGCCCAATTTACTTCAATATTCCTAAAGATAACATAAAAGGCTTTGTAGTCCAAGTCATAAAATATTTCGTGACTTCCTTGCCTTGGAAGAAAGGTGTTTATTATCATTCTTAATAAGAGTCTTGGTCATGAATGTAAATATTTTGACATACTCTCTCCTTTAATGTCATTCCATAGATGATGGCTAACTATATCATGAACTCTATCCTTAATGTCTACATCATCTAAATCTATTCCATTTCTTCCATAACCCAATATCTAAGCAATGTCATTTACGTGAAATTTTATAATATTCCAAACATAATAGACCATTTAGACTTCTAATTTTAAAAATCAAACGATTGAAATTATACAGTAGGAGGTCGAAATATTTTCTTGTATAAACAGCCTTTTCAAACGTTTAAAATTTACAATCAGACGTCTAATTATAAATATCAGATGTCTAATTATAGCAAATTTCACTTATTAAATTTTCTACCGGTAATCAGACATCTGAAATTTAATTTCAGACATCTGAATACCTGGTGTTAAGACCAAAATAAACAAAACAAATGAATTTTAATTTACGATTTTCATTATATGAAAAGATTCATTATTCAGACTAAATCTTTTAGGAACATCAATAATGCTTTTATTTTACAATCAATTTTTTTCTTGAAATCATTATATAGACAGGATATAAAATAAAAATATAAAACATGATAGAACAATGATAAATTATTTGTTTTCAAAAGGTTCAGATTCTTCCTCGAATGGCTCTAGTTCCCAAGTGTTTGTTGGTTTGGGCTCGTATATTTTTAGAGGAGTTTCCATAAGTCTAGGAGAGTTTTTACAAACACTATTCTTTGTTGGCGATCAACCACAAAATGATCCCTCTATCTATGCTATTCCCAGCACATTTTCTTTGAAGTTCGATCATTTCCCATTGATAACGGTTGAGCTCATCAATGCGATAGTCATCGATAGTTGTTAATACTCCTTTAAAATTTATCTATTGCTTAATCTTCTTTCCTTTAAGAGAATAGCCATGTGGTTTGTTGGTGATGTAATAATTTTATTTTGGTCCAAAATATTACATTTATCGTTTTCAAAATGAACACTAAAGTCTTTATCACATAGTTGAGTTATGCTTAGTAATTCTATTTTCAGTTTTTAACTAATAAAACATTGGTAATAATAAGTGAATTATTTATACTATTGTTGCTGATATCGCCTTTTCCAGTGACGTATCCTTTGGAGTTATCTCCAAAAGTAAAGGTTCTTACTTTTAAGTGGATAATGTTTGATAATATTTCTTTGCTTCCCGTCATGTTCTTAAAGCAACCACTATCGAGTATCTATTTTCCTCTTTTTTATTTGGTACCTGCAAAAAATATTATATTGAATTGGTACACACTTCATACGTTAGGGTCTTAAGAGTTAGGTCTTAGGAAACCATACCCAAGAGAGTTTGGTATTCCCATTAAAAATAAAATCAGAATTTTTATGAACGTTGGATATAAATATTTCTATGTACTTATTTCGAATGAGATGGCTATTAGTCTTTGGAACCCATATCCTAAAATAATCATTTTTTGTGATGGGTTTTGATTGACTAACTTTCATTTCCTTCTTGAAATTATATATAGTGAGTTATGGTGTTTAGGACTAGATTTTAACTTGTTCAATTTTTTAAATCCTGGACCATTTTTATTAGTGGAAGATTGTGAGCTATTTATAATTTTAGATAAATTTTCTCATCCTGGATTAAAATTTAAAACATTCTTAGACAAATTTTCAAAATTATTTCTATGCTCTTTTATTTCTATACTAAGTGAATCAATATTAAAACTTAAATTAAAACTCCCTTTTGCTAACTTAACATTCTCATTTTTATAAATATCAATTTCACAACTCAAGGTAGTGTTTTGAGATGTTAAGTTATTACAAGATTCTTGTGATTTAGCTGGTTCTTCTTATGAAATTGCCTTTTCATCCTTTAATAGGTCTACTTCCAATTCATTTCTATTTACTTTTCCTAAGGTTTCTTTATACATTCTTTTGAGATATTTTAATTTATCCAATAATTCTGAATTAATTTCTATAAGAACATCAAAAGTAATTTCACTTACATCGTCATTTGAAGCCATGGAGTGGACATTACGTGTTCTAAATCGCTTTCACTTTTTGAGGAGAAGATAAGTCCGAGTCGTCCTATATGTCTTGAAAAGCTTGATTCTTTTGTTTGAAAATATATTGTTTTTTAAACCATTTTTCTCTTTTTTAAGATTTGGACAGCCCTTCTTTATGGGCCCAAACTTGCTCACATTCATAGCATATGAGCGATGAGGATGATGTGTTGTTGTTATTGTTGCCAAACTTCCTATTCTTCTTCATTTTCAAGAATTTCTTGAAATTTTTGGCTAAAAGTGTAGGGCCGTCATCATCAACATCGAATTCTTCTTCTTTTTTCTTAAAATGCTATTGTTTTCCTTTCTTGAGAATTGATCGCTTTTTGCCTGTAAATTTACTTTTATGACATGAGATTTCCCATTAACTCTTCAAGTTTTTATGATCGAAAGATCATTAGCTCCTTCGGCAGCTAAGACTTTTCATTCCCCCTCATCCGTTAAAGAGTTAAGGATTTTTGACACAATATCAAAATCTGTAAATGTCTCGCCTAGAGTTATAAGAGGGTGTTGAATGTCTTGAAATCGTGAATACATGTCACTAACATTTTCATTTTGCTTCATTCTAAAATTTTGAAACTAGTTTTTAAACATTGAAATTTTACTTCGTTTAACTTTATTTGTTCCTTCATGGGTTACTTTCAAAGTACACCAAATTTCGTAAGCAGATGTAAACATTAACTCAATTTACTTCATTTTCGTCCAAAGAGCAAAATAGCATGTTCATGGCTTTATCGTTACTAATAGCATCAAGTTTTTGAGTGTTTGACCATTGTGCATAAAAAGTGGAGCAATGTATTCCTAATGTGTAATATTCCAAGTATCATACCCCTTAGCCTGCATATATATTCTCATCCTAGTTGACCAAAAAGTATGGTTTAATCCGTTAAATAGTGGAGGTCGTGCAGGAGATTGTCCTCGACAAAATTAAAAGTAGTGTTATCCATATTTCTTGAATGATATTCTATAAACTTTGTTACGGTTATATGAATGTGTAAAACCCCTAAATTTAGTTTAACATTATCCAGAAGATTTAATTGGATATCTTAAATAGAATAGTATAGTGAGATAAGGAGGATGAGATTTGATAATTAATTGGGTCAGACTTAACTAATCAATTAATAAGATTGTTTTAAAACTTATAAAAGAGGGGAATGAATGAGAGGGTAAATTAGGAATAAAGCCTTATTTCATTCCTTAAGCCCTCTATCTCTCATTCATTCTCATTTTACATTCATAAAAAATAAAAAGCAAACACTTAAAGGCTGGCCATTCCTAAAGGGTAAGAGAGAAGGAAATCAAAGGGATTCAAAGGGCAAAGTTTAGTGAAGCTAAACTCCATTAAATCGGAATCTCATCATCCAATCTAAGATGAATAATAATTAATCATCTCTATTATTTATCCTTGAATTCGTTTATGGCTAATTTCCAAATTGATCTTTATTGTTTTGTCATGCTATGGATGTTTGATCATTGTTTAGATAGAATACTGATTTATGGAAATTTTATGGAATTATTATGATAGGTTTTAAACGTAAAACCTAAGTTTTTAATTTCCAATTGATTTGATTTTATAGTATGATGTGTAAAACATTATTTTGGAGATGAGTTTTAAATTTTTATAATTTTCCAAGTTAATATGAATATTTTATAAATTTTCTAAGAAGGAAATAACGTTTATTTTGAATTTGAATTATCAAAAATAATTAAACAATTATATTGGTCCCAAATTTGTATGGGAGAAAGAATATATAGATTCTAATTTTTAGTGATTTTGGGGATTTTTCCTAAGTGGTTATGAATTATTATGTATTTATTATGCTAGAAAAGCATTCAAAATAATATTAATTAAGGGCACCAATTAATTAAGTCGGTAAACATTTTTGGAAAGATAAAACTTACTTGCGACAGTTTTTTGGAAAATTTTTGATAAAGTTTGTTTTTAACCAATAGAAAATTGACAATGGAATAGAGTTGGTAAAAAAAATTACTTTATATAGAAATAAAACGGTTTTCATCTTAATTACGATATTGCCATGTCATTTGTTAGAATGTCGGATGTCTGACGATGGTGATGTTCATATCACCACTATTCAACATCAACATGAATAGATGTATACGATATCAACTTATGTTGGTATGGAATGAATCTATTCAGGTTGAAGATATATATAGATGTATATATATGGACTTCGGCATACCAGCATTTTGGCATTAATGATTTCGTAACTCTCCAGAACCATTCTGACATACCTTATTCTTTTGTTTTTGAAACCCATATCATTCGGCATTGATGTCGTAGGTCTTTAACCTTGAACCCTATGCTTTAAAGGCTTTGAGGCCACATGTCTTTATATTCGACGACCTTCAAGTAGTGGCGTAGTTGCCCTAGTTTTATGAAGCCGATATCAAATGTTTTAAGATTTTGATGCCGCAAGTCACCATTTCCGATATCAACTATTTTGCAGAATAATAGCCAAAGTACATGTTTTCAGTATCAAAGTTTTTAAAGTACTGATGTCGTAAGAAATTGATTTCAACTTTAATTGATGTTGTAGCTTGTTAACTTCGACATCACATGTTTTCTTTGTGTTCAACAACCAGGTTATGTGGCTTTGTTGCCGTAATTCTTTCATTTCGAAGCTAATGCTTTGTAGGCCGAGAAGCCTTGTTTTCATGCAAAATAAAAGTCATATTTTAAAGGCAAGATAGCCTATGTTTTAAGAAGATCCATTATTTTATGATTTCGGTAGTATAGCCTTATAAAATCAAAAAAAAATCAAATCTCGGATAGAGGTTCAATGTCGTTTTAACGGCATGAATGTGTAAGACTTCTATTTTGAAATGTTATATTGATGGCATGACAAGCCATAAATTTTATGAGTTTAACAACTTCATTGGGGATACAAATATATTATTTTCGATATGCCATAAGTTTAAGGGTTTGACAACTTAATTGGGGATACAAATAAACATAGATTGGGCACTTCGGTGAATAATGTTATATTCAAATTATAAACTGTTATTTGATAGGTTCATAGGCATCCTAGAAAAACTATGAGATGTATGACGGGTAGCCCACATAATGCCATAGATGGATAGTCTCTATATGTTTCATGATGGGTTCATAATCATTCTAGGAAAATTATGATATGTGTGATGGATAGTCCATATAATTTTAGACTAATGAGACATGTGTGATGGATAGTCCACGTGAATTTTAATTAAATAAGCCATGTGTGATGGGTCATCCATATGGCCTGGGATAGATAATCCGCATAACGTTTATATATGAGATGGGTAGTCCATATAAATATAAGATGGATCGTCAGACTAAATTTTGATGGACAACCATTTAAATTTAGGTGGATGGTCTATTAAATTAGGATGGATAATCCATTATATGATTTTAGGTGGGGTAAGGGAGTGCATAACACTATGAAGGCAGATTAGCCAGACTTACCAATGTTGCATGCTTGAAAATGATTATTTTACTATGTTCTAATAATTATACGTGCAGATGCAAGAATTTTGATTGGCACAATTGGTTAAGATAATAATGAGGGGAAAATCCATTCCACTCTACGGTGTGGTCTCACTAGATATCTATTTTGGTCCAAGATGGCAGGTTATTATTCACACAAGACTTTTTTGTCTGATCCGAAGTTTTTGTTTTTCCTCATAAGCTCTTAGGTAGTCATTTGAGTGCGCTGGGTGTAAGGGTTTTTAGGTTTCAAGATAAGACGAATAAGCTTCCAAAGACATGTAGGAGGCAAGCTAGCTATTAGTAAGAGCCTTTATTTTTCGCTATGTTGTTTTGTGTCTAAATAGATGTAATTACAGAAGTTATAACTGTCAAATATTAGACTCCGATCAACCAAGGGGCCATCTTCATATGTCTTCTTGAAATATTTTATAATAATTATATTTTCTATGAACGAGCGATCGAATAAGATTATGTAATGGATATGAAATCTTATTTGTGAAATGAAATGTGAACGTTTATTATTGAATTGGGTTGTTTTTTTAAATTTCATATTCATGTTCTTCTAGTATTGTTGATATCATTAGTACAGCCGCATTTTATCATTGAAAATTAATTATACTATGGATAATTGCAGCATTCGTAGCACTTAATTTCGGGCCTTAAAATGGAGGATGTTATAGTTTGGTATCAGAACATAGGGTTGTGAAAAAAATAATTAAAAGATTAAAAGTTTTTAAAAACATAATCCAATGAATCAGAGAATGAAATAGAGGTATGAGATAACACTATAGTAACATACTTATATTTGTTATATGTAAGTATGTATTCTCCTCCTCTTCTAAACTGTTTTTCTATATCTTATTAAGACTCGTATGCAGATTATGAGAAAGCAAAATATGGAAGTGGGAAATGGAAGAGTGAATTTAGGTGGAGGAAGCACCACAACTAATGGAAATTTTCAGCCCAATACTAGAAGGAACCAAGGTCGACCAGTAAATGCTAATTAGAACGCAAATGCTAATGTGAGTGTTGGAACCCCACCAGTAAATATGGAGGCTATGTATCAATTCTTTGTCAACATAATGCAAGCTGGAGCAGCAGCCGGTTTGGCTGGAGGGAATGCTGCTAATGCAGAAGGAACTAATCCTGTGGTATCGGTTGGCAATAACTATGCCAAGATGAACCGTGATTACACCAGTTTTGGGGGAAAGCCTTTTCTTGAAACTGAAGATGCTATGAAGTGGAAAATTGGCTATTGCATTGTGAGAGGATTTTTGCTGATTTAGGTTTGAACGATGTGCACAAAGAAGGTTGGCATCAAGGCAGTTATAGGGAGCTAATTTGTACTGGTGGAATAAAGTGACCGTAGGTATACTGGAAGAGGAATCGAGTTAGAAGGAGATTTGAGGGGAGGTTCTTGTAGGAGATAGCAAAGTACAACTTTGCTCGGGAAATTTATGGAATTGGATCAATGAGAAATGTTTGTTCTGGAGTATGCAACTAAGTTCGATGAGTTGTCTAGATATAGATATGCCACTATAAATTCTACGGTTAAGAGAAATGAAAAGTTCATCTGGGGTTTAAATCCGAAGATTGCGATGGCAATAATATAGCATTTCATGGATCTAGGTAATGTTATGGTAGAGATAGCTATAAGGAACGAGGAGATGCTTTTGACTTTTGGGATGGAGAAGTAGGAGGAAATCCAGAGTTCTCTGAGTAAGAAGAGAAAGATCTTCAAGGAAAAGAGATCTTAGAAGGGTGGAGCTGCCAAGAATGGAAAACTGATATTGTTTGTTGCAAGTGTGACAAGAAGGGGCACTATGCTAATGAATGTCGATCTGGTGATGGTAAGGCGGTTGTGGAAAGAAAAATGTGAGGTGTTATAACTGTAACCGGGTGGTGCATTAAAAGAATAAATGTCTAGAAGTGGCCAAGGCAAAAAAAGGAGAGATCTTTGCTTTGGAACCATCGTCTTCTAGGCCAATAAAAGAGGTAAAGGGAAAGGCTGTGAAGAGAGGTACGCTTTTGATTCATGGCATACATGTTAGAGTATTATTTAATACTAGTGCATCATATTCTTTTATCACTCAGTGTTTGGTAGATAAGTTGGATTTAGAACCATCAAGGATACCTTGTTACTTCCTTAAGGATCGTGAATCCAATAGAAGGGTATGCAAATCTTGGGATGAGATGGGACCATCTAGAATTTGAGTTGTTAGGTCATACTTTTGCCTGTAGTTTGTTTGTGTTTGATTTTGTGGGCTTTGGGATTATTTTGGGTGTGGATTGATTAAGCAAGTACAATGCTAAGATATTTTTCCAAGATATGAAAATATCATTAAGACACCCTAATAGTAATGATTGAATTATATACTCAGTTGGGAATTCGAGTTTAGATGTGTATGCTTTATTGGTACAACGAAGGAGGAAGATGAGTTGATTCGGGTTTTAATTATAAGAGAATTTACAGATGTTTTTGAACAAATTACAAGATTACCACCGAGGAGATCTATTGAGTTCGGAATAGATCTTGTACCTGGAGCTAAACCCATAAGTAGATTGTCTAGCAGAATGGCACCTACTGAGATAAAAGAGTTAAAGGTGCAATTGGAGGATTTAGAAGGAAAGATTTTTATTAAACCAAGCAGTTTTCCTTAGGGAGTAGCTGCGGTGTTTGTGAAGAAATCGGATGGGTCGTTAAGGTTGTGTATTAATTATCATAAGCTGAATGAATAAACGATAAAGAATAGAATCCTTTGCCAAGAATCGATGATTTATTTGATTAGTTGAGTGAAGCCAAAATGTTTTCTCAGTTGGATTTGGTGACAAGGTTCAATTAACTAAGGGTGGCCGAGGATGGTATTCCTTTAACGGCGACTTGAACGATGTATTGATTCGTATGACTGGTTAGTCATGTCATTCGGGTTGACTAATGCACCTATTTTCTTTGTGAACTTGATGAACCAAGTTTTCTAAGATCACTTGGATAGGTTCATGTTGGTGTTCATTGATGGCATTTTGATATATTCTAAAGATAAAAAAGATCAGGAGATTCATCTTAGAATAGTGCTTGAGACATTGAGGCAGCATCAACTAAAAGCGAAGTTTTAGAAGTGTCATTTTTGAAAGAGAGACGTGAAATTTCTTGATCATGTAGTTTCAGAGGAGGATTGTCTATGGATCCAACTAAGATTGAAGTTGTAAACAATTGGAAGATACCCGAGACAGTGACCGAGATAAAGAGTTTTCTTGAATTAGCCAGCTATTACCGGAGATTCATCAAGAATTTCTCTCGAATAGCAGCACCCCTAACTAAAATAACCAAAAAGGACATAAAGATTATTTGGTCTAGTAAATGTGAGGAAGCGTTCCAGAAGCTAAAACATTTATTGACTAATGCGCTCGTATTAG
The DNA here is from genome assembly GCA_030765085.1 of Allium cepa. Lineage (NCBI taxonomy): Eukaryota > Viridiplantae > Streptophyta > Magnoliopsida > Asparagales > Amaryllidaceae > Allium > Allium cepa. Next base: position 497,508,364 of record CM060944.1, on the reverse strand, counting down.
TTGTGCCAGATGGCAATTAGGATTTGGTGGTGTATATAGATGCATATGTAATAGGATTAGGAGCTATGTTGACGCAAAGAGGTAAAGTGATTGTTCAGACCATATAAAGTTAGGTATCCGACTCATGATTTGGAGTTGGTAGCAGTGATCTTTGCTTTAAAGGTGTGGAGGCACTACTTCTTAGGAGAAAGATCAAGTTGTTTGCAGATCATAAGTGTTTAAGGTATTTATTCTCTTAGAAAGAGTTGAATATGAGACAGCGGAGATGGATAGAGTTTTTAGTAGCTTATGATTTTTGTATTAAGTACACGCCAGGAAAAGGAAATAATGTTGCTGATGCACTTAGCAGCAAACATTAGAATATGGTGTTAGCTATGGTAGCGAAATGGAAGGCTTTAGAAGCATTGACTACTTGTGGTGTGCAGTTAAGATCAACGACTAGTTCTAGTCAGGAAACTGCCACATTGTCATGTTTGGAAGCTAGATCAGTGATGATCGAAAGGATTGCTTCTAGGCAAGGAGATGATCCATTGCTAGACGAAAGGATTAGAATGCTTAAAGGTGGAACTAAGATTGATGAGTTAAAGGATTTTATTCTTGACCAGAATGGATGATTAGGAAAGAAGGAACGATTGTGTGTTCTAGATGTTGGTGACCTAAGGAAGGAAGTTCATTGGGAATGTCATCGATCAAAGTTTACTATTCATCTTAGAGGAACTAAGATGCATCAGGATATGAAGAGGAGTTTATTTTATGAGGTATGAAAAGGGATGTAGGATTATGGTAAAGTAATGTTTGAATTGCCAACAAGTGAAAGCCGAGCATTATAACCTAAGTGGATTGCTTCGGCCTTTAAATATACCAGTTTGGAAACGGGATTCTATATCCATGGATTTTGTTGACGGGCTGCCAAGGTTGAATAGGGGAAATGAGGATATTTGGGTTGTAGCGGATAGACTGACCAAGAGTGCACATTTCATTCCCATTAAGTCGACCAGGATGATACCTACATTGGCTAGTTGTTTATGAAGAGTATTATTAGACTGTATGGGATACCTGGTAGCATAGTCAGCGACAGAGAAACTTTTTTTGCTATTGAGTTCCGAAGGAGTCTACAAGAAGTATTAGGTACTAAGCTTAAGATAAGTAGCGCTTATCACCCACAGACGGATGGGCAGACAGAGAGAGAGTCAATAAAGTACTTAAAGATTTACTCAAAGCTTGTGTACTAGATTTTGGTGGGCCATAGGAAGACCATTTGCACTTAGTCGAGTTTTTCTTTAATAATAGTTATCAGACTAGTATAGAAATGGCGCCTTTTGAAGCTTTGTATGGAAGACCGTGCAAATCACCAGCATGTTGGTTGGAGACTGAAGACAGATTAGTTCTTGGTCTAGATATAGTAAGAGAATCCACAGGGAAGATTGAGTTAATCTGAGCTAGGGTGAAGGGAGCACAGTTTAGGCAAAAAGGTTATGCAAATAAGAGGCGTAAGGATCTAGAATTCTCAGTTGAAGATCATATATTTATTAAAGTGCCGCCGATGAAGGGTGTGGTATGATTTGGAAAGTCAGGGAGACGAGCACCTAGATATGTTGAACCATTCGCTATTATAGACAGGATCAAAAAGCTTGCATACTAGAAGAGTTGCCGAGTAGTTTGACAGAAGTCCACAATGTTTCTCATGTTTCTCATCTTAGGAAGTGTGTGCATGATCCAGAGACTACTATTGCTCTGACTACGTTGAAAGATTTAGTGGTGGAACCGGATCCTACTTTTGTGAGACGACCAATTCAAGTTGTGGCCAGAGATGAGAAGAGGCTAAAGAACAAGACAGTCAGTGGAGTGACAACGGGAAAGACTGTACTTAGAAAATAGAGGACAAGATTAGGGACATTTATCCTGAGTTCTTATAAGGGTATGTTCTATACTTGTTGTATAGACTTTCTAGCTGGTAGAATATGCTAACATTGTTTGTTACAGTTGTTTGCATGTTTGATATACTTATTGTGTGGTCCTTTCTGAATTTTGAGGACGAAATTCTTTAAGGAGGTGAGCCTTTAACACCCCTAATTTTAGTTTACGTTATTCAGGAGAGTTAATTGGATTGATTAAGCAGGATAATGTAGTGGGATAAGGAAGATGAGATTTGATAATTAATTGGGTCTGGCTTAACTAATCAATTAATAAGATTGTTTTAAAACTTATAAAAAAAGCGGAATAAACGAGAGGGGAAAATTACGAATAGAGCCTTATATCATCCCTTAAGACTTCCCTCTCTCATTCATTCTCATTTTACATTCACAAACAATCAAAAGCAAACACTTAGAGGTCGGCCATTACTAAAGGGTTAGAGAGAAGGAAATTAAAGAGGATCCAAAAGGCAAAGCTTAATGAAGCTAAACTCCATCAAATCTCAATCTCATCATCCAATCTAAGATGAATAATAATTAACTATCTCTATTATTTGTGTTTGAATTTGGTTATGGCTAATTTTCAAATTGATATTGTTCTTTTGCCATGTTTTGGATGTTTGGTCATTGTTTGGATAGAATAATGATTTATGGTATTATTATGATATGTTTTAAAGGTAAAACCTAAGTTTTTAATCACCTACTTATTTGATTTTCTGGTATGTTGTGTAAAATATTATTTTAAAGATGATTTTTTAATTTCATAATTTTCCAACTTAGTATGAATATTTTATAAATTTCTAAAGAAGGAAATAGTGTTTATTTAGGTTTTAGTTATTAAAATAATTAGATAATTATTTTGGTCCTGAAATTTTTACAAGAGAAAGAATATATAAATTTTGAATTTTAGTGAATTTTTGAGGATTTTCCCAAGTGATTATGAATTTCTACGAACTTAACATGCTGGAAAAGCATTTAAATATTAATTAAGAGTATTAATTAACTAAATTGGTAAACGTTTTTGAAAAGATAAAACTGACTTGTGGCGGTTTACTGGAAAGAAATTGATAAAAAAAATTAACTAACATAAAATTGACAAGGGATTAAAGTTGGTTAAAAGAAATTTCTTTATACAGGAATACAAAAGTTTTCATATTAATTACGATACTGCCATGTCGTATGTTAGAATGTCGAATGCCTGATGATGGCTGATGTCCATGTTGCCACTATTCAACATCAATGTGAATAGATGTATATGATATTAACTTATGTTGGTATGGAATGAATCTATTTAGGTTGAAGATATATATAGATATATATATATATATGGACTTCGGCATACCATCATTTTGACATCAGTGATTTCGTAACTCACCATAACCATTCGGACATCCCTTGTTCTTTTATTTTTTTAAACCCATATATTCAGCATTGATGTCTTAGGTCTTTAATCTTGAACCCTATGCTTTAAAGGATTTGATTCTGCATGTATTTATTTCGACGACCTTCAAGTAACGGTGTAGTTGTCGTAGTTTTATGAAGCCGATATCAAATGTTTTAAGGTTTTGATGCTGCAAGTCACCATTTTTTATATTAGTGGTTTCGGCACAATAGCCGAAGTACCATTTTTTTGGTATCATGGTTTTTGAAGTACTGATGCCATAAGAAATTGATTTCGACTTGAGTAATTAATGCCGTAGCTTTTCAACTCCAACATCACATGTTTTCTTTGTTTTCGGCAACTAGGTTATGCGACTTTGATACCGTAATTCTTTCATTTCAAAACTAATGCTTTTATGGCCGAGAGGCCTTGTTTTCATGCAAACCAAAAGTCATGTTTAAAAGGTGAGATAGCCTATGTTTTAAGAAGATCGATAACTTTATGATTTCGGCAGTATAGCCTTGTACTTTATAAAATCAGAATTCTATTTTTGAATCTCGGATAGAATTTTGATGTTGTTTTAACAGCATGAATGTCGTAAGCCTTCTATTTTGGGTTGTTATATTGATGGCTTGACAAGCCATATATTTTATGAGTTTAACAACTTCATTAGGGATACCAATGTATATTATTTTCGATATGCCATAAGTTTAAGGGTTCGACAACCTATTAGAGATACTAATAGACATATGTTGGGCACTCGGTTGAATAATGTTATATTCAAATTATAAATTGTTATTTGATGGGTTCATGGTCATCCTAGGAAACTATGAGATGTGTGATGGATAGTTCACATAATGTCAGAGATGGATAGTCTTTATATGGTTTATGAGGGTTTATAGTCATCATACGAAAACTATGATATGTGTGATGAACAGTTCACGTAATATTAGACAATTGAGACATGTGTGACGGATAGTCCACATGAATTTTAATTAGATGAACCATGTGCAATGGGTAGTCCATTTGGTCTGGGATAGATAATCCACATAATGTATATATGTGAGATGGGTAGTCCATATAAATATAAGATGCATAGTTAGCTAAATTTAGACGGATACTCAATTAAATTTAGATGGACAATCTATTAAATTAGGATGGATAATCCTTTATATGATTTTAGGTGAGGTAAGGGAGTGTATAACACTATGAAGGTAGATTAGTCAGACTTACCCATGTTGCATGCCTGCAAATGATTATTTTACTATGTTATAACAATTATGGTTGTGGATGCAAGAATTTTGATTTACATAATTGGTTAAGATACTAGTGGGGGGGAAACCCATTCCACTCTACGGTGTGGTCTCACTAGATATCTATTTTGGTTTGAGAAGGCAGGTTATTATTCACACTAGACTTGTTTTCCAACCCGACATTTTTGCTTTTTCCTCTTAGACTCTCGGGTGCTAATTTGTATAGGTCAAGAGTAAAGGTTTTCAGGTTTTCAGATTAGACGAATAAGCTTTCTGAGACGTGTAGGAGGCAAGCTAGCTATTGGTAGGAGCTTTTATTTTCTGCTGTGTTGATTTGTGTCTAAATGGATGTAATGACAGAAGTTATAACTATCAAGTATTAGACTCTGATCAACCAAGGAGGAATCTTCGTATGTCGCTCTTGGAGTATTTTGTAATAATTATTTTTCTTAAACAATGGATCAAATGGGATTATGTAATGAATATGAAACATTATTTTTGAAACAAAATGTGAAAGCTTATTATTGAATTGATCTTTTTTTAAATTTCATATTCATGTGCTTTTGATATTGTTAGTATGATTAACATATCTGCATTTTGTCAATATAAATTAATACCATGGATGACTGCAGCATCTGTAGCACATAGTTTTGGGCCTTAAAATGGGGGATATTACAGAATGACTTGCTTTGATAAGAAATGAAAGTTGCTATGGAACGAGTAATATGAATTATTCTACTAATCTAAAACTTGTAAATAATAGCTATAGCTTAAATAAAAATAAATTGTAGTAAAGTAAGCCAGAGATTTTACACTGCTTCGGACGTTCCATCCAACGTCTAGTCCCAAACTCTTTTTGGAATTAACTAAACAACTCTCAATTAACCCAGACAAATATGTATCTTAAAAAATTCCTTAGAAGCCGAACAGTACTTCACTTGCCATAAAATCTCCAACATGACTTCGACTGCAAAAGTAGTAAGTTGTTGACATGGTGTATTCAATATAAAACACTGATGAATCAATAAAGTACACCCTTCCTGTAATCTTCTTTGATGATTGTAATTTGAACATGTAGACATTAGGAAGTAGAAAATTACTTTTAAATGCTTTGAAAATCTCAAAGAATGTAGAGTATAGAAAGGAAAGTAAAATGGTTAGAAAGAATTCGTGAGTATAAAAGATCAAATTCCACTTTTATTTATGGTGTCTGAAAAGTTCTATTTAAAAGGTTATCACCATTGGAGAAGGTGTAACCATTGAAGAAGAAGGCAACTCTTCATATTTGAATTTCTACGAAGAGAAACTTCTTTTCATATAGATCAGATGGCTGAATTTCGAATTCAGATGGGTGAAATTTGACGGTGTAAAACAGAAACAAAATAGTTTAAAAACGGTTAGTTTAGATGGGTGAATTTTATAATCAGACGGGTGAACATTAATTTAAACGTCTGGATTAAAAATTCAAACAGCTGAATTTCTTTAATATTTTTATTTTAAATTTCTCTAATTCATATGTCTAATTTATAAATTCAAACGGCTGAATTTTAGTTAGACGTTTGATTTTACAAAACAGACGGTTGAATTGCCAAAAAAATTCAAATTTATTATCAAATTCAGCTTTTTGAAAAATGTTTGTGTTTTTCTACGATCAAAGGAGATTTTACAAAAAAAACTATGACAAGACTCTACTTATTTTTGTCTTCAATATTTGAGCTTGATTTCGTAGTTTATCATTATATCTCCTTGAATACATTCCTACAAATATAGTAATGATGTGTGTGTGGAAATGTATAGTTGTCTCATTGAAAATTAAACGGCAGGATTTAATGCTCTTCACAAAAGTGTATTTGGTCATTCTTAACTTTTACGAATATCAAATAAACTACACTTTACATAAATTGATGACATTTCTGTGATTGAATTCTTAGATCTATCTTGTTGCCTTTGGTCCAGTGTTACATTTAACACACAAGATCATTATTGTAATTAATCATAATGAATACACGATCTCACACTACAATTTACTTGCTTATTTAAATGAACTAATTTCATTGAGATTTCATATGTTACGAATTATTACCGTTCACCATGTGACATTTATATGTGATCGTATATGGATCAAATATCCATACTTTTGTATTTCTTTTAGAGTTCGAAACTCATTTATGACCATATACAGTCTCGAGTTCTCAATATTAATTCAATTCATTTGTATATTTTATTTATAAACGTTTTATCAATTTTATTAGCAGCATAAATTTATTGATGTAGATGTAGCAGATGTTCTTAAATATTCAAAAGATTCAATGTTGCCATATCATTTTTCTAACAAGGCTCTCACTGATTTTTATGGTTTTCCAAACCCTAAGACGAAACATGGAAGTCTTTCAACTTCACTAGTGGATGTTAGGACTCATCTGTCATGGAATGCCGACCTTGAGTTTGCTCAACAAGTCATAGCCCATAAACGATGGATAACTCATTACTGGTTGTATTATATACAACTTCTAACCCATGGTTCCTAGTCCAAATCTCATTTAAACCTTGAATTTGCACAATAAATGGAAAGAAATTATTCGCTCATACCTACCATTTCATGATGGCTTAAGTATAGTATATGTACATTGAGTTTGCTTAATAAGTATGTACAGTTATCTTACTTAGTCTAGTCAATATATTAATAATACTACACATAGCATCTTTAGCTTGAGTTTGCTCAATAATCAGAGAGTATGCAAGTAATTTATTAATATATAAATGGCAAAGAACAACACTCATTTAAAGATTCATAATTTTCAATACATTTATGGAATAATATAATTTTTTTGAAATACCCTTGAGATTCAAGTGTCGAACGCATAAAAAATCAGAGTATATGTACTTTTACGTATGTTTTTACTCTTAAGTCCATTAAGGTTTCTTTAATGTTCCACCTTTAGTTTATATATTTATATTATATAATTTTTATTATTATATAACTTTTATACTTTTTTTATAACTCAATCCAAAGCCCTGATGAAATCGAAGGGATAGGAGGAGCCCCTGCCTGGTTTGACCATGGACAAAAGGGAGGTTAGCCAGCCCAGTAGAGTGATTTATTGCCCCCAACCAGTTTTCTGGTTTTAATGGAAACCCACCTCCACGTCTTGAAATTGGGAGTAGGGCAGACAGGAATCGAACCTATGACCTATTTACTAGGAAGCAGGTATCTTATCACAGCGCCACTACTTGCGGACTTATAATAAAGTATAAAAATAAAATATAACTTTTATACTTTATTTAACTTATATAATATTTTATGTATAACATTATATTGATTAAATCGTATTTAGTTAATCTAATTAACATATTTAATTAATTATTATACCATTCAATTATAACATACAATATTGAATATATATACACTATGATCTTTAGAGTAATATACATATGTTTCATAAACACATATCTTTTAGTTATCAAATAAATTTTAATTAATTTATTTAATTAAACAATTTTAATTAATTTTGAAAATTCTTTTATACATACATGTATATATTATCTTAAACAATTCAAGACAACATACATATATCATTATATATATTACACATGTGTATATATTTAATTAATTAACTTATTTACTTAAATCGTCTATTTTATTAATCTTATTATAAATAATATTTTCGAAACTAATATTATAAAAGTTTCAAACATTTTGAAAATTTATATTATAACTTTTATAATATGTGTTTTATTTTAAATTTAACTTTTAAATTTAAAACTTTTATTTTAATTTTCAAAACAATATGAAAATTTATATCATAGCATTTATAATATTTTGTTTATTTTAAATTTAACTTTAAAATTTAAAACTTTATATTTTAATTTCAAAACAATTTTGAAACTAGCCCAAGACCCAATTCAAATTAGCCTTGTCTATTAGGGATAACCTTCGAGCTTACCTCATCCTTTCAGGCAATGTTAGTAGCTAGGTAGAAGGAGAACTTGAGTACCAAAACCCAACCTCAAACACTACTTTTCTACACACCCTGCTATATGTGGAAGCTTCAATAAGTTAGCCCTTATACTGCTAATTTAGACTGCATAGACTATTTAGTCTGATACTATTGTTGGAACTAGGCCGGTCCATAGTGGAGTAATTGAGTAAATTTCAATTTTTTTACCTTTTGGTTCTTTATTGGGTCTATGTAGTCTAAATTTATTTAGAACTTTTCTATGTTTCTTTTAATTATAATCAACATTTTAGTTAAATTTATAAATAAATTTTTATTATATATAATTTTTATTATATTATATATATATATATATATATATATATATATATATATCTGTATCATACACACATATGTGCGTATGTGCACATGTAACATAATAATGTGTGCACGGTTTGATATACCCATGAATAGATATTGAGATTTACACCGCAATGGACATGTTAGCCCCTCTTGTATACAAATATATTTTTTAAATGTATATGTGTGTGTATCTACATCAAACCATTATATAGATATAAATGAAAATATAATATAAAATTATATATATATTTGGCAAAGCCAACGGGGTTGATTGGTCCCTATCCAATTTATTGATATGCCAAGAATTACAAATAAAAAATAAACAAGGAACCAAAGGTCAAACCAAAATATGCAGTGGTAAGTAAAGGCAAAAGAAGAAATACAGAGGAAACGGGCATAACAATGCACAAAAGAAACGATAAACACAACAAAAAAGAAAACAGAACTTATCAGGATCAAAAGCAAATGTAGAATGCATCTTCTCATATATTATTTCATAAAACATAGTATGCTGAAGCTGAATAACAGTTTTCCCTTTTCCTTGGAAGATGATCAGATTTCTTTCATTTCAAATTACTCTCACAAAAACCTTTAAGACAAACAGCAAGACATAATATATATATATATATATATTGAAATCCTAGTTGTAAATAATTTATATGAAACATTTGTAAAACGTATATATGTGTGTGTACGTGTATATATATGATAGTTAATTCCCAAAATTATTTATATATTTTTTGTAAAATAATTTTGAAAATATAATATACATTGTATCATGAAAGCTGTAAAAAACATTTATTTATTTATATATAATTTATATAAACATACAATTAGTTATAATAATATATATACATACACATATAAACAATAAAATTAAAATCTGTAAATATATATATATATATATATATATTTCTACATTTTTCTCTTGACTAGGTAAATTTATTATTTATTTAATTTCTTAATGGTTTTATAAATAAATCCGTGCGGAAAAGTAAATTAAAATAAAATAACTATTTTCGAAAACATAAAGCGTATTATATGTTACATAAAATTTTGTGCAAAATTTTGTTATCTGTAAATATCTATATGCATATATTTTAAATTCCATAATCAATTTTAGATAAAATAAATAAGTGCATTATATATATAAGAGTTTTTTTTTATTTGCTACAAAATGTTTTCTGCACATAAATAAATTTCATAAGATTTAAAACATACATTATATAACATTAATCTTTTAAATATGGCTTTTAGTTATTTAAAAAATTCATTTAATAATATTATTTAATTCAAAAATAATTTTTATTACCAAGACGGGAACATGTAACAAAATAACTGTACAAAATTACAACACGCACGCACGTATATGTGCATGTATGTATATGCATTCATATATACAACCATTTCGTACAAGCTTAATAAAGCTATTTACCCACTTTCATAAAAAATACAACCATCAACATGTGACGGCATTTCGATATATAGATTCGTCATATAAGATCTAACTACTAAATGATTGATATAATAAATAAATTTAACAATAATGATCGGATACATACCTTTCACCAATGCTCAATATGTATATGTTGAAACGAAGAAATGAACTCCTGAAATCTAATTCAAATTCTGAAGTCGCTAGCTTTTAAATTATCTTACCATCGATGAACTAATCGAAATATTTTGGTATGATTTTATACTTAAATATTAAGGGCTATTAGAAGCCATGGTCGCCTCCCCCCTTCTGCTATTGTAGAAATTCAAAAGGTCCCTTTTCTAAGTAAGGGAGAGATGTCTTATATAAAAGAAAAATAAGAGAGCACAAAGTAGATATAGATCCTCTTTTTTCTCTTATCAATTCTCTCCTTTATTTATCATTCAAAAGCCATTTGCCTTATATATGGTCGGCCTCACTATGGCCATCTATAGCCGTCTATAAAAGCCTTCTTTTGGTCCTCAAAAAAGATTGCAAGCCCGAACAATATTTGTCGCATTTAAATTTAGTTCCAAACACATATGGATATCGTATATCGATTAGTGTTTACATAACATTACATGCACACTATTTAGTATTTTCAATGCACATCACATAAAATTTCATAATTAATATTTCATAAATAATGATCAATTTATAACAATTATAAATTAATTAAATCGGGTGGTAAAAGAAGTATTTAACATTTCAGTTGTGTGACTCTTAGATGTAAATCTGGTTAGCCATTAATATCAAACAATTTGAATGTTAAAGTTCACACATCACTTAACAGGTGGTGTGACATTTTAGCCAATATCGCTTACAGTTTTGGTAAAATCCAATTTTACTTTGTTAAGCGTCACCCAGTGGTGACAATTATTTACACCAATTCTCTTCATCAAAACTATATCACTTTTGACTTAATTGGTCACAAACACCCGATTGCCGATGAAAGCACCAGTTCGCAATCGTAGATCGCAGATAACAAGTATATAGAGAAATAAAAATGAAGAACACTCAGAAAATTCAAAAGAAAGCAGTAAACAACACAAAATTATAGTGGTTCGACGATCTGGCCTATGTCCACTCTGAAGTTGATGACTTTATTGACTCACATGATGATTACAATCGATTACAGCGGATTACAAGGAGTTATAGCCCTGTATATCGAGTACAATGGCGATGATGAAATGCAAAGTTGAATCCGGCAGAGTCTAGACGTTGGTCTGCCAAAAAGATCCATTTTCTGTTGGCTCTGGGGATCTATTTATAGGCCTAAGAGGCTGATATCTCGCTCAAACTTCGGGAGACTTCTTTTGGCATGTGAGGGGCCCACGCGATCGATCTCATAAAGTTTCGACTCGATCCATGATCGATACGAACCAATTTCGTATCGAATAAGATTTTGTCCAATGGAGTTGAAACTTGGCACAAACCTTCTTTGGCTTGTACGTATGGCCCCGTGAAAATTTCATAACATTTGGACCTGTGGTTTGTGAGATATGATCGATGTAATCTCATGTTTTTCTAAGGCTGCCGAGTTCGAATCCATAGCCTTCGCATCCATCTGTTCGTATCGCTCATTTGACATGTGCCAAGGTGTCGACGTGGCGCGCGACTATTGAATCGATCCACTTTCTATGCCGAATTGACCAAATCATTCCCACACATATGCCTCGCTCGTATCGATCGCTCAGTTCTAACTTCGTATCGGTCGGTGGATAGCCCCTTCGTATCCATCGTACGGCTGTCGATTTCGTATCGATGGGATCGATACGAAACAGACCCCCTGTTACTTCCAATGGATTCGAATGGGCCAGTCACCGATGGATATGAAGAGAAGTTTTCTTATTGATGGATACAAAATGCAGTACATCTCGATGGATACGAATTGTGGCTCCATGATCGATACGAACAATGGCTATGTGATGGATACGAACTGTATAGTTTGAATGGATGCGAATGTACCGATGCGAACATGAGTTCCATGGATACGAATAGATGAGTGCACGGATACGAACTCATCGATTCGAAATCATGCATAATAGATGGATGCGGAGCACGACCGATACAAACAAGGTCCCTCTAGATGGATTCGAATAAAGTAGCCTCAGATGGATTTGAATCTGATGGATTCGAACGTGATCTTTTGATGGATACGAACAGAATGACATATTTTGTACATATGAACTCCGATTGACCTGAACTTTGGAGCACTGATTCCTACGGCTTTGCTTGTCCTTTCTTATCAATTCTAGCCTGATCCGAAATCGAAAAAATTCATCGATATCCATAGTGAGCGTGCGTACAACCAACCTTCAGGACCAACTGTCTTTAGATTTTCAGTTAATCATTTGATCTCACGGCCTTGCTAAAAGGCGGGATAACACTTGCCCCCCAAAACATGTCTTGCGATAGAAAGGCATGTTTTGTAATGCCATAAGTCGGATGTTCATATCCTGTAGATGACATGCAAAGAAATTGATAGTCTTACCTGACCATGAATGACGATCGTTCGGGATCGTACGTCATTCGAGGTGATGTGTGACCGTACGCGGCGAATGGTGACCGTTTGCAGTCAGGGTGCCGCTCGAGACGAATTATGACTATTCGCGATCGGGTGACGTTCATGGCGAATTGTGACCATTGGCGGTCGGGTGTTGTCCATGGCGAATTATGACCGTTCGCGGTCGGGTGTCGTTCATGGCGAATTGTGACCGTTCGCGGTCGTGTGCCGTTCGAGGCGAGTGAGTGTGCCGGGAAGGGCTTAGTATTATCAATACCAGATTCCATGGTCGAGTGAGTTTCTGGATTGCTTGTTAGGGCGGTCTATCGCCATCTCAGAGCATGCCTAAGGACCGTTTGTGACCCTATACATGTGTAAGTAGCTTAGCCGTTTCAGAATTATCAAAACCAAATATCCGTTCAACTGATTTTTTCAACAGAAATGTCCGATAAAATCAAATCCAAACATGAGAAGCAAAAAACAAAAGCAAAACAGTGACGTCAGAGTGCAAACACCTACATCGATGTGGTTTATAGTTGTATCAGAGCATGTTTGAGGATCGTTCGCGGTCCTATACATGTGTAAACAACTTAATCGCATTAGTGTGGAATTTTCCACTTATTCGTCATTATCTCAAACAATTGATAATAAGCTGACGACTTGATCCTGAGCCATCTTCAGTTGATGCAGGCAGTGGTCGTTCTTGTTCCACCATTGTGGCCCTCCTTCTCACATACTGCGATAGCAAACCATTTCGAATATGCCCCTCAACTTCAAGTGTCTGCAGTCATTTGTGCTGTGACCATTCAACTCATGGAATGAGCAATACTTGTCTGACCTTCTCTCGTTTCCAGTTGGATCTCTCCTCATCGGCTTTCGATAAGGAACCTGTCCCTTGGTGTCCTGGTAGATCTGCTCCAAAGTCTCGTTCAGCTCCGTATATGAGGTGATCTTGGTTCCTTTCGTGGTTGTGTTGATCTATTATCGTTATCCTCAGCATTCGTTTCCCTTTGCTAGTTTCTGCACCTTTTTAAGGAGGATTTCTACCTTTGACTGCATAAATGTGGATTCCTTCTCCTTCCTCTCTTTCAGCATTTGCATCCTCTAACCGTAAAAATCCTTCAGCTTCTTGATAAAATTTCCTTAGATCCATAGGAGGATCTCTTGTCAACGAATTCTTGAATTCTATGCCATCAACTATGCCCGATATAGTTGCCATCAAAACCATGGATGGGTCCAGTCGATTCACCGATGCTACTGCTGCGTTGAATCGCGTCAAAAAGCTTCTCAAAGATTCCCTAGCTCTTCGTTTCAGTGCTGCCAAACTCATCACATTTTTGGTTCTCGAAATGTGAACCCTGAATTGCCTCATGAACCTTTCAGTCAAATCAGTCCATATTCCGATAGATCCACTCTCCAGTTTCCTAAACCATAGCGCCGCAATATCTGCTAGGTATAATGGGAAGCACCGTGCCATGACCTCCTCTGATGTCCCCAGCACTTCCATATGCCTCGTATACTTTGTTTAATGAACCGTAGGGTCTGTCCTCCCATTATACATCTCCAATGATGGTAGCTTAAAATCCGGTAGGTTCCTAGCTCGCCTAATTGCTGGAGTAAAATGACTCCTATTCACATCCTCCAAGTCTTTGTTTACCAATCCACCTTCGTTGCCCGTCTAACCATTTCCGCCAACCTGTCACTATCTCCGAGCTGTAGTCCTCGCCCACTGCCTTCGAACTACCCCCTCGAGTTCACGAGGGTATCTTGGAATCTGTTCTCCTGGCTGAGCATCAGTTCCTCTGCCAATGTCGCACTGCTCGGGTCCACCTGATGCTCTTCCCGAGATTGGGTCAACATGTTCTAAGTGAGTACCCCCTAGCTCTGGTGCCGCCCCAGATGGTCCTGCTCCGTTCTGAATTCTGGTTGCTTCTTGATTTTGCGCTCCAAGTTGCCCGACCCGTCGAAACAAATTCTGGATCATTTCTTCTTGTCTCTTCATCATTGTTTCCATCTCATCCCTGGTGATGAAAACTGAGGCTTGGTTCGCTCCTGAGGAAGCCTCTTGACTCCCTTCATGTTGACTTCTCTCTGGTCTTTGCCTTCTACTTGATTGCCTTGTCATAGCGTTTCAGATCTGAACTCTTAAACCTTCAAATTCAACTTCCAAGCAGTAGAATCCCTGAATTACCCCTTCTCAGTGAAAGCACCAAATGTTATGAAATTTTCACGGGGGCTTACGTACAAGCCAAAGAAGGTTCGTGCCAAGTTTCGACTCCATTGGACAAAATGTTGATCGATACGAAATTGGTTCAATAATAAAAATTATTATTAACTAAACCGCTCTGGTCAAGGACTTTGACTTTGAGTTAACTTCAATTGACCATGATATTAACCTTATATAACTAAAGCGACGAATTCTATCTTGAATAGTGCCTCAGTTCTAATGCTTCCACTCAACCTAGCCATAGTCTTTCTATGGATGTCGTATCATGATTTAATTATAATCAAGGTGGAGTTTTCACATTGAATCTAAATAATATGCTCAAGTCGAGGGAATTACACCGGCACATTAATTTTTTCTATTTGACCTTGGTTATGTTAACCAACAAAAAACCATCTATTGAATCGTTCTATAGTCATTCAATAACTATTAGTATGTAACACCTTGGTGCTCCAGCAACCATAAGAAAACACTGGCCAAAATTTGAAAAGCGTTATATACTCTAGTATCAACAGATGAATGATATCTAGTCTCGATATACCTTGGTTAGGAATATTTAAAACAACATGTTTATTTTATTGTGATAAATCACTCATGCTTACAACACATTGTAACTACTATCATAAAACATACCATTTATGGATTTTATATTAAATATAATTTTCATTAAATTAATTAATATGACATATTATATCAATTATATAATAGAAAGAAAACACTTTTATTTCGAATTGGATTGGTAATCGAGTTAGATGTATGTAATAATTACATAATTGTCTTCAGTGCATACCTCTAACTCCATTAGTGTTTATTTTTATTAAGAATTTCTTGTTAAGACTGTTGATTACTAAATAAGAACTATTTTTTTACTTTTAATTAGTCTTCGGATTAGAACCGCTTGCTCAAATAATATGTATTCAGAACCTTTTGCTTGCTTATTCTTAGTTCTGAATGCTAGATGATAATTTATTTTCTTTATACCATTTGTTAAAAATCCATAAACCTAACGCAAATTGAAATCTTATACTATATACCTTATTAGTAGATCTCTCATATTTCTTTTCTATTTTCTTAACATTTTAGAAAAAAAATACCGCTCTCACCTTAATTTTCCTCATTCTTTGCAATATAGACCTCACAAAAATATTATTATTATACTATCTATTCTATTATATATACAAAAAAAGAATATAAGACTATTAGTATTCTCTCTTCTCAGCTAATTCAATCATATACTCACCTCTTCTTAGTTTGAGCAAAAAATTTATCATTAGATCCTTCAGTCTGTTTTACATGAGAATCAATATTATCACTATTTACCTATTTTCAAAAATCATATCACATTTTCACTTTAGTTATTTGGATTAATTTACCGCTACTCTTTGTCATCAACTTTTTACTATTCTGATCAAATTAATTCTATTTTTCCGTATCCTTACTTTGATGGCTTTTCTACTTCTTCTCCATATTCTAACCATCTTTTACGCTTCGTTGCCTCTATAACCCCTTTGCTTCTTCAAAAAATGAAATTAATATCTTATTTTTTTAATGCGCCTTCTTCACTGTGTTGTGCATTAGAACTTCAAATTTTTTTTAAGTAAAATTTATGTGCATTCCATTCAATCAGTCGTCGCTTAAGGTATATTTTGTACTAATTTTTCAACTGGATATTCTGCTCCATCAAAACTGAATTTTACTGTAGATTTTAAGCTTTGATTCTCGGTTTCATTTATTTTCTGGATTTTCTAATATTGCTTTGTAAACATCTCTATTATTGCCTAAATTTAACATTTTATTTTCATTTTCTGTTGAGGTATAATATTAGAATGGTGCTTTTGGTTCATGAAATTGTAGTATTAATATACTTCTTAATTGGTTAGGTCTTATTAGTAATTATTTTTTCATTATGTTAACCTTGAGTTGACCATAAGGTTTGGTTTATTTTATATATTTCATTGTGAAATATGGCTTGCTAAATTTTGTACGTTAGACATCAAACAACAAAATATGATCTAATGATGGGAAGATGATTTTTGAAGAACAAGTGCATGTGCTTAAAATATGAAATTATAAAAGTCTCACATATATGTTCTTTGAGCGGAACAATAAATAAAATGTTAAAATATTTTTGAATTAAATTATTCAACAATTTCAATTTGGCAACTGAATAAAAATATAATTTTATGAAGATTCATATACATATATATGTATGTATGTATGTATATATGTATGTACACACACAAATATAGTTCAACATCTTACATTTTTTGCCTCTTTTGCCATTCAAATCTCAATTAAAATATTGTACTCTTCTTAGTTCAAGTGATATTTTTAATGAATGTTTGAATGTTTCCATACTGAATAAATTCTTTCCCTTCTCAGGTTTCCCTGTTCCAAAACAAATTTTCTAATTAATGTTTGAACATTTCCATACTAAATCTCTTCTTTTGATTATTCTATCAGTTTCTATACTATATCCATTATATCTGTCTATTATAAGAAAAGAGAATATATTTTTATTTATATTCTTACTTCTCACTCATTCTCATTCACACTTAGTTTCTCTCCTTAATTTGAGTGATAATTTTTTTACTTGCCTCTGATATATTTATTTACTATCTCCAACTCCAAAATAAATCTTACTATAAGGTAATAACCATGACCATAGACTATAATGAATCACATCAATTGGTGGTAATACGAAGGATCATATCAATGAAACTGATAAAACGAATTAATTAAAAAGAATCAGTTACTACTAACCCAATTGAATCTGAATTTAATTTAATTGTAATATTAACTACAATAAATTGTCTTTAACTTAAGTTTATTCGATTATATAAAAATTGAAGGATCCGACCTTTCATATCGTGATTCTCATTCACCTTAAAATCATAAATTCAATGTATTCATTTGAATAAAAAAAATTACAATTATCGCCAACACTCTTTTATCACTTTTCGTCTCCATTAAAATTCCAATTTATTTTTTAAAGGTAATTGAATTCAATTAATTTTTTTTTTCCAAAAATGATCTCCTATCAGTTCAATGATAGAATTGTAATAAATGTTAAACATATATTTGATTTAAGGGGAAATTAGGTTGAAGGGCTTCTATTTGCAGGTTAATAAATTTTAAGGACAACACTTATGAATAATTAGTTTTAAGGACAATTTACAACATAATGATAAATTCATTTATCTTTTTAAGTTATATAGAAAAATGATAAATCCTTTTATCATTATTTCTATATGACTGAAAATGACAAATTCTTTTATCTTTTTCCTGTAAAATGTCCTTAAAACTAATTTTTCATAAATAGTGTCCTTAAAACTTATTACCCTGCACAAATAAGCTTGAAGTGAAAATACCCTTTGAGTTAATTTATTCCACGATTTTAATTTGGTAATTTAATAAAAATATAATTATGCTAAGGTTCATAAAATTCATCCTATCACATTTTGGCCTTCTTTTTCATTCAATCTCAATTGAAATATTAATATCTCCTTAGTTCAAGTGATATTTTTAAACACGCTTAAATATTTTCCTTTTCTCTCTTTAATTGTGTTAATCTCTCCTTAATTGACGTTTGAACGTTTCCATACTCATACTAAGTCTCTTCCACCAGTTACTCTGTTTATCTATTGTATCTATTCTATCTATCTATTATACATAAAAGAGAACGTATGACTGTTTGTATTCTTGCTTCTCATTTATTCTCATTCACTCTTTATTTCTCTCCTTAATTTGAGCGATAACTTTTTTACTCAACTATAATATAATTATTTACTATTTCAAACTCCAAATAAGTTTTATTATAAGGTAATAACCAAAACCATATACTACTATAAAAACTTACCAATTGGTAGTAAACTAACTTTAAATATGAAGGATTATGCCAATGAAACCGATAAAAGGAAATAAATAGAAGGAATCAGTTACTGCTAATTTAGTTGAATTTGAATTTAATTTAGTTGGAGTATTTGAAAGAAATGCGGATTACAGATCTTAAGGCTAGGATTAACACTAGAGGGGGTGAATAGTGTTTATAAAGAATTACTAAATCTTTTTGAATTTATGTTGAATTGAACACGGATGTATGCAATATACAGACACAGATATGATCACAGAAACAAATACAAATGCAGAAATAAAGTAAAAGCAATAAAGGAAAGAACACACCGAATTTGATACTGGTTCGGAGTTACCCTACATCCAGTGCCGCAACACAAGTGCGGATTTCCTTTCAAAAGCAATTGTACAATTACACCATCGATTTCAAGGCTACGAGGTACACCCTCCAGAATCACAATCCTCTGGGTAGAGATACTTGATTTCCGGGCCACAAGTTTACCCAATTGATTTACCAAGGCTACAATCACACCTTATCTCGCTTGATTGATTTTCAAGGCCACAATCACACCTTTTCTCACTTAATAGATTACAAAGAAGCCTATAACTCTGAATAGCGGTGAGAACCTTGTTGAGATAGTGATAGAGAATCAAACTAGAAAAGATCGAGTTCGATTCAATGTTGATTTCGGCAGAGTAATGGTAAGAATATGTATTAAGAAATGTGAAAGAAGAAGAGGAGTGAAAAACCAGAAAATCTGATATAAAATTCGTTGAAACTAACCCCTATTTATAGAAGAACAACAGCCATGTCCATTCGTGAAGAGTTACGGCGAATAGTCACTTCTTTTGAAATTTAAATTTTGAACTCAACTGACACCATGTCGACATCCCAAAGCAATTTTTGATTATTTGATTTTCTTTGAAAATAACCTTTATCTTATATTAAAACTATTTTAAACTTTTCTAATATACTTGACTATAGTTAAAATACATAAGTAAATGTAGAGAATAATTTATATAAAATTTAACTATAATTTTATATTTAAATCTTAAGTATAAATATTTAAAAGTTAAATATATTATTTTAAAAGATAGTTTAAAATCAGGAGTAATTTGTCTTTGAAATTAAAGATAATTTTGAGGCTAAAATTATTTAAAATCAGGATAGAGGTTTTTGATGCTTTTAAAAGAAAAGTTTTGAAAACATTTTGAAAACGGGATATAATTTTGAAAAATCATTTTGAATAAAAAGTTAGCGGATACAAAACAATGTTCCACTAGATTTTTCGTAGGTTCCATCCTACTTAGGGTTCCATCCCTTTAACGGGCTCGAAGTGGATTCCATTCCACGAATAAATTGTATTTTAAGATGCCAGTGTTTTTCTATGAGTTTTAACAAAATTTCTAATTAAAGAATAAATTACTTCAATTCTTGAACTCTTGATAATCTTGATACTCATGAGTCTTCAATCTTGATATCTTGAATCTCTATACTGTACAGTCTTCATTCTTAGTACCTGCATGGTTAAATCCTGCATATACATATTTATCTAAACTTATAATGTTAGTATTTATATTTTATAATCTATTCTAAGGTTGTTGCCATCAAAACCATCATCTCACGGACTAACAATATCCCTCTTTTGACGATGACAACCTTTGTTTATAAAATATTACTTCTATCCTAATAACTTCCCTTTAATCTATAAACCCATTTAATTTATGCCTAGCTAACCTATTTTATATTTCTCCCCCTTTGTCATGAACAAAAACTAACTCCCCCTCATTCTTGGACTAGAGTACATGCATTAATAAACTGTACAATGGAATATATAATAAATAGATTAAGAAATAATTATCCTTATGAACATGATAATTAACCAAGGATTATATGCATTTCAATGTATATATATATATACATGTTTTATGTAGAAACCGTCAAACCAATTTAAGGAATCAATCCACACCGAGTATCAATCCAAACCAAATCAAACTAATTCAAACAAACAATTCAAACAAAGTAAACAAATAAAAATTAAACGTTACGTGGAACTTCCACCCATCCTTCTTCTCCAAAGATTGGATCTGCCTTAATAGCATCCAATTATCATTGTCGTTGGTGAGAGAGACTGGAGGATGTGCTTCGTTATCATCCTTGTGTAGGGAGGAAATCATCCATCGTATTGCATCGAAATGCCTTTCTTGCTCCTTGATCATCTGCATTTGACTCAATTCTAAGTGTCGCTGGTTACGAAGAATAAACGAGAGAATACTCTTGAACGAATTAAGAGTTTCTTCAAGATTTTTGGATAAATTGTGAATTGGATTAGCCATAATTGAATTTGTGAAAGAAATGAAGAATTAGAAGACAGGAAATAATTTTCAATGAAGAATTTGGAAGAAATAGGTATATATAGGTGTAGAAATTCGTTTGAAATGAATAGACATATGGTTGTTATTCAAATTTCAAATTCAAAATGAATTGTTATTTCTGACCAGTACATGTCGACATGGTCATAGAGGGTATGTTGACATGGGTTAGTGAAAAAAAATGACTATTTAAATTTTGTGAATAATTGTGTTTGTGTATATATATATTTATATAATATACTAACATTTATTCTGGAGATAAGATAAGCTAGATAACAGAAAGAAAATTTCATTTCATTGCATACTAAGGTGATACAATGATTAAACATACGAAACTACATGAACTTTCGAATTAAAACAAGCTAAAACACATACAACAAGATACGAAAAGATAAAACTAGTTAGAGGATGATGATGCTGAAGAAAGTCCAAGTTTCTTGCTGACTTTGGAAATGAACTTGTTCATCTTGGATGAAATTTTGTCCAACTTCTTACTAACGGATCGTTTAAGAATCCGTTGGGTTTTTGAGAATGGTTTTGGTGGATGGATTAGAAGGATAGTCAATGCTTTCCAAAGAGGTTTCACCTTGTTCTTCTTCAATTTCCATTTCATCCCCTTCTTCTTCTTCTTCCTCTTTCTCTTCTTCCATTTCCTCATGAGCCAAACGCTCTTCCTTTTCGGCAAGGGTCTCATAAGGTTGAAAAACAAATGGAATTTTCATAAGCGAAATGTTGGAATGATTGAAAACTTTTCTAGAAATAAATTCTTCGCCTTTGAAATCCACTCCAAAATAGTTAAAAATCAGAGTGAGATAAATTCCATGATATAAAGTACTCTCACCCATTTCAAGATTTTTAGGACAAAGTTCATCCAAAATAACTTGCACCCAATTTATGTCATAATTTCCAAAAATAGCAAAAAGAGCTTTGCAAACTGTTGAAGTAGGATTGTTAAAATTCCCCGATCTTGGGGGTCAAAGTATGTTGCAAAAGAAGATTGACAATTCTTACCTTTGGTCGAAAATTTCGATTTTTGAATTCAAAATTATCATTTCCTTCGAAAATGTGATGAAATGTCTCACGATCATTTTTATCGATTTTAAAAATAGAAAGATCCATTCCCGTACACTTGCAATTGAGAATGGTACCCAAAAGATCACAATTCAAAACAATTCTAGTGCCCAAATTTCATCCTCATTTCCATGATAAAATCCACGGTTTGAATTAGCATAGAAAATTTTGACAAGATTTGGACAGCAAACAAAATCATTTTGAGAAGCATCAATAAGACTAAGAACTCCATTGTTTGCAAAAAGAGAATCAAGTTCATAAAAAGAGAAATCTTGAAAAATAGCAAACTTTCCGGGATGGACTTTGGCATAATTAGCATAATTGATGTATGCTTTTATTGCCTCCGGATCATTGAATAGTTGCTCTTTTATTTTTTTGGAAATTCTCATGGTGGAGGGTTTGCTTGAAGAAGCCATTAAAGTAGAGAGTAGAGAGCTTGAAGTTTTGAAGAGAGAGTTTGAAAATGAGAGTGAAAAGATATGATAAAAGATAGTGAATAAATAGATTCTCAAAGGACATATTCTCTGGTCAAAATGTAGCTTTTCAGAGAATTGAATGAAGTGAAAAGGTGGAGGGAAATTCAAACATTTGAATTCAAATTTTGAAATTCAAATTCTGGTACCCATGTCGACATCATGGTAGGGACCATGTCGACATGTGCCAGTGAATTTTGATAATTTATTTTTCCTAAGTTCTCTAAAATATATATATATATATATATATACACTTATTATTTTTAATGTCTATATATATATATATATATCTGAAATATTTATATTTCAGAAAATTATACTATTAAAAAATAATAAAAATAATAATAAAATAATAAGATAATAATAAAAAATAAAAAAAATAAATTTTAAAATTCAAACAACACACCAATTCAAAATCAATCAATCAAGCAATCAAGCAACTAATTCT
This sequence comes from Allium cepa, assembly GCA_030765085.1. Taxonomy (NCBI): domain Eukaryota; kingdom Viridiplantae; phylum Streptophyta; class Magnoliopsida; order Asparagales; family Amaryllidaceae; genus Allium; species Allium cepa. The sequence goes on along the minus strand of CM060944.1, from coordinate 497,485,098 downwards.
AAGCAAGCAATTTCAACCAATTGTATTGTAAACGTGTACCTTTTTCTAAGTCCGTTTCTTTGAATTCGTCGGAGTCGTGAATAGCTGTGGAACACAAATTCGAATTATCCGTCTTCTGATCATCATCACTTGAGGACGAGTCTGAGTCATCTAGAGTAGCAGTAAATGCACGCTTCCGTTTCTTTGCTGGATCATTGTTCATAGGAGGATTTTTCCTATCTGGATACGGACAGTCTCTTTTGAAATGGCCCGGTTCACACAGTTGAAACATTTGACATTATTTGGCACTACATTCTGATTTCCAGAGTTCTTATAGTTGTTTCTCTTGAGATTATTCATCTTTCTGTATTTCAGGAGTTTCCTAAAATTTCTGGTCATAAAGGCTATCTCTTCATCATTATCGTTGTTTGAGTCTGATCCATCGGTCAATGCATTGAATGCCATTGATTTCTTTTCAGATGCTTTGTTTTCTCTTCTTCCGATCATTTGAACTTTATACGACATTAGATTTCCAATTAATTCTTCTATCTTTAAAGTACCGATGTCATTTGCCTCTTCGATAGCAAGTGTCTTTTGATCCCATTCTAGAGTAAGAGAATTTAAAATCTTTCTGACTTGATCTTCTTTAGAAAATTCCTTTCCCAAAGATATTAGAGAATGCACAATATCTTGAAATCTACTATACATATCTGAAATAGACTCATTAGGATTCATTTTAAATAATTGAAACTGATTTGTGAGCATGGAAATTTTGATCTGTTTAACTTTGCTTGTTCCTTCGTGAGTAACTTGCAAAGTTTTCCAGATTTCATATGCAGACTTACAAACTGACACTCTATTGAATTCATTTCTATCTAGTGAACAAAACAAATATTCATTGCCTTAGAATTATTTTATGCAACAGTCTTTTTTTCAGCAGTCCACTGTGCAAAATCAGTTGTGGGTTTAGAATATTCAGTTTGTGTAATATTCCGAGTATCTAATCCTATAGATTGTAAGTATATTTTCATCCTACATGCCCAATATGCATAGCTACTGCCATTAAAAAGTGGTGGTCTGACAATAGACTGACCTTCCACAAATGAACCAGTGACAGGAATACTAGTGTTAGTAACAGTATCGGTGTTGATAGCCATTTTGAAAACTTTTCAAAAATCAGATTATGAAACTTTGAAAACCTTGCTCTGATACCAATTGAAAGAAATGTGGATTATTGATCTTAAGGCTTGGATTAACACTAGAGGAGGGGTGAATAGTGTTTATAAAGAATTACTAAATCTTTTTGAATTTATGTTGAATTGAACACGGATGTATGCAATATACAGACACAGATATGATCACAGAAACAAACACAAATGCAGAAATAAAGTAAAAGCAATAAAGGAAAGAACACACCGGATTTTGTACTGGTTCGGAGTTATCCTACATCCAATCCCGCAACACAAGTACAGATTTCCTTTCAAAAGCAATTGTACAATTACACCCTCGATTTTAAGGCTACGAGGTACACCCTCCAGAATCACAATCCTCTGGGTAGAGATACTTGATTTACGGGCCACAAGTTTACTCAATTGATTTACCAAGGCTACAATCACACCTTATCTCGCTTGATTGATTTTCAAGGCCACAATCATGCCTTTTCTCACTTAATAGATTACAAAGAAGCCTATAACTCTGAATAGCACCGAGAACCTTGTTGAGATAGTGATAGAGAATCAAACTAGAAAAGATCGAATTCGATTCAATGTTGATTTCGGCAGAGTAATGGTAAGAATATGTATTAAGAAATGTGGAGGAAGAAGAGGGGTGAAAAACCAGAAAATCTGATATAAAATTCGTTGAAACTAACCCCTATTTATAGAAGAACAACAGCCATGTCCATTCGTGATGAGTTATGGCGAATAGGCACTTCTTTTGAAATTTAAATTTTGAACTCAACTGACACCATGTCGACATGGTCACCATAGGCATGTCGACATCCCAAAGAATTTTTGACGATTTGATTTTCTTTGAAAATAACCTTTATCTTATATTAAAACTATTTTAAACTTTTCTAATATACTTGACTATAGTTAAAATACATAAGTAAATATAGAGAATAATTTATATAAAATTTAACTATAATTTTATATTTAAATCTTAAGTATAAATATTTAAAAGTTAAATATATTATTTTAAAAGATAGTTTAAAATCAGGAGTAATTTGTCTCTGAAATTAAAGATAATTTTGAGGCTAAAATTATTTAAATTCAGGATAGAGGTTTTTGATGCTTTTAAAAGAAAGGTTTTTGAAAACATTTTGAAAACAGGATATAATTTTGAAAAATCATTTTGAACAAAAAGTTAGCGGATACAAAACAATGTTCCATTAGATTTTTCGTAGGTTCCATCCTACTTAGGGTTTCATCCCTTTAACGGGCTCGAAGTGGATTCCATTTCATGAATAAATTGGATTTTAAGATGCCAGTGGTTTTCTATGAGTTTTAACAAAATTTCTAATTAAAGAATAAATTACTTCAATTCTTGAACTCTTGATAATCTTGATACTCATGAGTCTTCAATCTTGATATCTTGAATCTCTATACTATACAATCTTCATTCTTGGTACCTGCATGGTTAAATCCTGCATATACATATTTATCTAAACTTATAATGTTAGTATTTATATTTTATAATCTATTCTAAGGTTGTTGCCATCAAAACCGTCATCTTACGGACTAACGGTACTAACTACGATTAATTATTTTTAATTTAAGTATTTTCGACGTATAAAAATTTAAGCATCCAACCTTTCATATCATGATTCGCATTCACCTTAAATCATCTCACTTTGTATATTCATTTGAATAAACTTTTTACAATTATCGCCTCCATTCTTCTGTCACTTTCCATATCCATTAAAATTCAAATTTCAACTCTTCATGTTTCTCCATATAATTTATTCATTTTATTAAGATAAATGTCTCATTGTATTTTGTTTTCCATTACATCTTTATTATCTTTTCCATCAATTATAATGTAATTTTTTTAAATGGTCTCTTACCAGTTCGAAAAAAGGATGATAATAAATGATAAAAGCTTCTACTTGGTCATTTTTCTTCTTTTGTTAGTTAGTTATTTGATATTATTAGATACTTACTCTTTTCCGTACTCATCATTTATAACTTTAGTTTGTTTATGGCATACATTTGTACGTAATTTTGCATTTTCATCTTAGTCAATATTTATATTAAAATCCTCTTTATTAAGAGTGTAATGTTGATTTTCATAATGTCTACAACCAATCCATATATAAGGATTTTACCTAAATTTTTATATGAAACCACATTTACTTTGACTGATGAAGGTGATAGCTTTTATTATTTATCGCAAAATAAATCCTATTTTTGTTGATTCTAAAGTAAAATATATAAAACCAAAACCTTGATTGTTCGAATATTATTTTATGCAACAAAAACTAAAATTCATATGTAAAATATTTTGAAAAGAAATGAAAGTGAAAATTATGAAAAATCGAAAAACTGATTTGTATCGTCGGAGAATAAAATTATAGAGGGAAATATTAATTATTTGTTAGGAGATAAATTGGAATAAAAACTTCCATAAGAAAATAGTGACAAAACTTAATTAAAAATAATTACCAAGAATAGTAAAGAAAACATTAGTCGATTTAAAATTTAGAGTTAAAGAATAATCATTATGGCTTGAATAAATTTCAAAAATTTAGATATGAATATATAAAACATTCAATTTTGACCAATCTTGATTCCTAATTCAAAGTTATATACCAACTCTTAGTCATTTAAAGAAACGTTTTTCAATTATTCCTTTCACGTATTCCATTTTAACCTTCAGTCCTCAATTAAATTTAAACTCCAACTTTTAATTTCATTTCTTATTTAATATTTCAACCCGTCTTTATTATCATTCTCTTAGTTCAAAGGAAACATAAATTTTTTATAAAAAAGTTTCTTCATCATCCTCTACTTCATAAAGAAAAAACTATTAAAAAGGATAAAGTCGTTTAGTCTTATACTTTAGTTTAAGACATTAACCATTTTTTCATTTTTAGTTTATTTATCTGATTTACAACCAGAAAATTTGTCTTATCCATATTCATCATTTCTACTTTTTATTTGCATGTCTCATTTTTATCCATATTACATTGACTCCACTAACGATTGGATTTGCAAAGTCTACTAATGGTATTAAGTTCTTTTTTTAAAATCATCTAAAAATTACTACGATCTAATAGGATTTTGAGTTTCTATCCTACTAAGAACGATGCATGCATTAGCATAAAAGTCGCTTATATGGATAACCAGGTTTTTATTGCTTTCATCTATAATCTTGTATCTTTTCGTGTTTATTTGAATTAGAATATTTTGTATTAAGAGTACTATGCTAATTTTCATTACATGTTCAACCAATCCTTTCACAAGTACATAATTTTTATATAAAACCGCATCTTTAATTGATTGAACTTAATAACTTTTATCGTTCTATTGTTGTTGCTTCTTAGAGGAAAACATGCTAAGTATAATTGCTTTATAGTTTATTAAAAGTACATGACAAAAATAGAGATTGCTTGCAAAATATTATGAAATGAAATGAATGGAAAAATTATGGATAAAAGAAAATTGATCTGTATCCTCAAGGAAATAAATTATAGAATAAAAAAAATAAATATTTGAATTAAATGGCATACAAACTTCCATAAGAAATTAAATAAAATCATAAGAATAATAGCTAAGAATAGAAAAGTAGTTTAGAGTTTCAAAATCAAAGTTAAGAAACAATAATTACGATATTTATATTATGTTGGTGAATCATTTTAGGTTGGTAGGTTGTCAATGCCTAAAGTTTTGAGTTATTTGAACTTTGTTTTCCTATATCTTTTGATTGTTACAGTAAACATATTTGTTATTTACATATAATTATCTTAATAATTGTTAATTTTTTAATTTTCTGAAAATGTAACACCCGATTTCAGCCGTTAAAATCACTCTTTGAGATAAAGATGATCAAATTTGACCTCATGAAATAACAGTTTTAATACTTGGAATTTATGCATAGCATTTTGTATGATTTTCATATGACTTCGAGTGACGAATGAAAAAATAATCAACAATTTATTATGTATAATTTATGTAATATTAAATACTAAAGGTCATCCCAAGATTCTTTATTTCATTATTCTTCAATTCAATGTTCAACAACATCATTAGCATAAATGTAACATGCTTATTTTGCTTCCTTATTCGCTATTTTGAATACCAAATTGACTATAAATTGTTTTGACATTCATTTAAGATTCATATAGCTCTAATAATTTGTGTTTGTTTCAATTAATCGAATTTGTACATATTATGTTTTTCGTGAAGTGTTTCTTTATTAGAAATGTTTAAGTTTGTTTTTCAATGATTTTAATTTTTCATGCAGTAATATAATAACAGGTTATTTGGGACTTCAATAGTTATTGATGTTAATGAAAAATTAAAAATTATGATTATCAAGTTATCTAATCATATTCCATCATTTATTATGATTATTTTCAAGAAATATGCCATGATTAACCTTTTGGGATATCTACACATGAAAGGATTGATGTATTTAACGAAATGTAAGATGACAAATCCTAAATTTGATATGGATATATCCGAAGAAAATAGCTCTTGATGTTTCAACTAATATTTTTGCAATTATATATAGAAAGTATGTTTAAAACATTTATTTTATTCTATTTATATAAATATTTTTTAGTTGTTTGTTCATTAAAAATAGTTAAATACAATGACAACTTAATATTCATTCTTTTTTGTAATATTATACCTAAAATCATCTTGAACACGTTCTGCTTAGAATTTTACATTCATACACACACAAATTCAGTTCCAATTTCCCTTTGACTCCTTGTGCGAAGCACGGGTTCGCACTAATTTTAGTATTAACAGTTGAAATCTTTTAAAATTTTTTTCCAAACTCCAATATACTTTTAAAATATGCACTTCTGGAAATTCAAACTTTGAAAATTAAAGATTTTTAAATTGGGAATTTTAGAATTAGATTATTTGAAAACTTGTTGTTTTAGTTAAAAACTTTGAAATTAAAAGTTCAAAAATCCGTTGCTTTTAAAAATTATAATTCCAACCATTATAAAAATCCATGATTAATTTTCGAATTTAATATTTCAAACTTAACATTTTTTGAACTTTTATTGTGTTCAAATTTCTCTTGATTCAAACTTTTGGTTCCAAGCATTTAAAGTTTAAAATTCAAAATTCCTTCTTTTAATCATTATTTTTAAACCAATTGGTCAAGAGAGCATCATTGTCAAAAGAAATCAAGCATTTAAAGTTTAAAACTTGCCCATTTTAATAATCGTTATTTTTATAAACCAATTGGTGAAGAGAGCATTGTTGTCAAAAGAAACATGCTCTTGATTCTAATCCGAAGCTTTAGAATGAAAACAAATAAATGATTATTTAGGAGTTTAATTTTATTCAGGGACCGAAAATTACTTAACCTACATATGTATTTTGAAAATTAATTTTAGGACAAATTTTCTTCTTCTTTTTCATTACACCATGAACGATAGTTTTTGTAACCCATTAAATTAAAACTTTAACTTATACAAAAACAAATAGAAACATGGTCAGTTTTGTAATTCACTATTTGAAATTGAATAACATAAATAGAAACATGGTCAATTTTTGTAATATTATCAACTCAACAAATATGAGATAATAATTTTTGAAATAGATATAGATAGTTCTTCTAAATTAAGATTTGACATGAATTCAAAGATATGAAATGTTACATAAGCGTGCAGATTGAATTTGTTACGCTAGATTATAATTTGAAAACTTTATTTTAAAAGAGATAAAAATGAATAATAAGGTAAGAAATGTAAATTTACCAAAAGGTATGACTAGTATTATAATTTTTATGGTGTAGAAGTAAAATTTGATGTATACTGATTTGTTATGTTATGGATATAACATTATAACATTTCTTGGTGCTTGAATAAGTTTTTGTTCGACAATTAACGGGTAGAGTTCAGAATTCATCTAGAGCAATCTAAGGCTATGTTTGTTTTTGTTGAGAAGTTTAGAATCAACATTCTAATTTCTACGTCAGAACCATTTTAGTTGCTCTTTTTATATTCAGTCTTCTAATTAAAACCAAATATTTAAACAAAAGTACTCAATACTTTTTTCTTTGCTTATTTTAGTTTTGAATGTTGAATGATAGCCTACTTGCTTTGTACCCTTGTTAAACAACAAATGCAATGTGAGTTCGAAATTTTAATACCAACATTTGAAATCTCAAAATTCAAAAAATTCAAATTCCAAAATCCAGTATAATTTTAAAATCTATATTAAAACAAAACTTGAAATTCAAGTTTCTAAAGTTTGAAATTTTAGAATTAATTCTTTTTGAAAAGAGAGAATTAGGGAAAATGACAAACTTTGAAGAAAAAAAATTAGGCTGAAGGACATGAAGTTTTATTTTTAGGCCAAAGTACAAATGCTAATTATATTTACCATTATATTAAACATTTACACTATACAAAATGCTAATTGTAACTAGCATTAATTCAGTTTTACACTATACAAAATGCTAGTAATAACTAGCATTCTCCTTCAACCAAAAAAAAAAAACTTAATGTCCTTCAGCCTAAAAAAATTTCTTAGTTGGTCTTTGTACCTATTTTTCTGTTTTAAAAATCCACCGCTTTCAAAAGTTAGAATTTGAAACAAAATAAAAAATCCTTAATTATTCTTGAAAAATTAAATCTTCAAAATTAAAGTCCCATTTGGTTTACTATTTTTAGTTTTGTGTTTTCGTATAAACAAAAATTCGCATTTATTATATATGATTCAAAAACGTTCAATTTTGAAAAATGAAACTAACATAAAAAATAGAAAACGAGTTTATTTGATTTTTCGTGTTTTGAAACATAATAAAAGGATGGAAAGCAATTTTCATCTTCTCCATTTTCCGTCAATGACTAAAAATTGTAAAAAATTTCCCACAATTTCTTGTATTTTGTAGCGTATGTTGAAAACACAAAACTCAAAACGAAACCAAACGGGATATTTACAATACTTTCAACCATTCGAATTAAAGCACTTAAATTTTGAAGTTGCTAATTCCTAATTCTAGCCGTCTTACAAACGAACTGATAATAATGGAAATATAACGCGCAACCGGAATGCCAACCGCAATTTCTTCCTCCTAGCTTCAAATATCATGATATCCCCCCATTGTTCTAACCCTAGTTTTGCAAACCAACGCAAGAAATCAATTGTTTTTCCTATTCGAAAAGCTCAATCATCCAGGACGCAATTTCGGACTCATTCGATGGCGTTCTCGCAGTATCTTCATCTGACTTATCTCTGCACTCACGTTTCTTTCCTCCTCCGCTGCTCTTCGCCGTCTTCTCCTTAGACTCTCCGCATCCAACATAGAAAGGAGAATAGTTTTTCTTGAATGTATCAGCGATCATTATATGCTACCAAAACTGATTCGCTTCGCATATTTATTTGTAAGTACGATGCAGTCATATACACGATGAGCTTGGAAACATTTATGGTTTTTAAGGGTATATGTCAGTCTAGATGTTTACATAATAGAGCATAATTTTTTGTATATAATAAATAAGCAGTGTACACTTGTCGTCCATGCTTGTATATTATGTATAGTAACACGTATAAGTTACTGAAAGACTTGCATCTTATGTTATCGCAATGCTGCTTAAGAGTTGCATTGGCAGTAATCACAGCTTCAATGCTTCACTTCTCGCACATTGAGCTTAAAATGTGATATGCGTTTAAGTGCATTTAGGAAATTCTTGATGGTGCCCTGCTTCTTTTTTGTTTGGATTAAGCAAATCAAGTGATGAATCCATTTCAAATACGTCATATTCATAATCAGCGTATAACAATGTTAGAACTAGTTTGTAAGTAATAACAATGTAGGGGTTTGCTTTGTCCATTAAAAAATATTGTTATTGCAAAGCTATATATGATTATAATGTTTAATGGGCTTTCTGTATATAATATTAAGTATGATGCTGTAGATTTATGGCTTTCTGTTTTGTATATTTGTTAGATTTTTTATCTTGCATAATTGTCACATAAGATATATATATATGTTAAAATCATATCTTGTATACAAGTTGATTTTATAAAACACGGCTTATGCAATATCTAAGCCCAATTAAGTTAGGCAGTAGGTTTGTTCTCTCACCTTGTTTTTACTTGAAAAACATAGTTGCATCATATTATAACCCGGCCAAGAGAATGGAATTCTATAGTTGCATTCCCTCCCAGATAGCCAATCACAATTGCTGTTCTACTTGTACCCTTTTGTTATGAGAAAAGATAGACTACCTAAAATACTGTTATAGTTTATTATAGTTTCTTTTAGCCGACCTTTCATGTAAGTTTATCTTACGTACGTGTAGATCCAGTGTTTTATTGGACAGTAGTAGCTGTATCTAATCACTTCATATGTGCTTTTTGCACTACTCTGGAATTGTTTATAGTATCTTTGCGAACAAGTTTACTTTTTCTTGTTACATCATTTTGGCGTCTTTCCATAGCTGTCCATGTTTCATGTAAGTTATGTAATTTATTATTTTGTTACAACTCAAATCTTGTATCCACATCTATTTCATGTTTACACGACAATACCATTTTCTCTCTGCTTCCAGCAAAGCTTTTAAGTATAGAAGGCCTGTGTGATACAGGCCATACTTCTATATGTTGAATTGCTGGTCCTCGTATCTCAATCGGCGTAAAAAGCTTTTAATAATACTAACCGACTTCTATGGATGTCTCATTTTAGTAATCTTTCTAAATCGGTGTCTTTATTTTCATATAACAATAATAAATGCCAATGGTTATAGCGAAGCATCGGATATGCTAAATAGGAAATATAAATGCCACGTGTTATTCACATGATATATTCATTCTGTCAATTAATCATAAGTTTTTATCTTCTCACTGCTCTAACTATGCTCAAGGATTAAGTTAGTTAAAGGCCCATTTGATAGTGAGATTCTTTCTAAAATATACTATGGGCATTTTGACTATAAGCTTAATGCAGCAATACTATCCTCAGTGTTGTTATGTGTATTATGTGTCTTAATACATTGCTTCATTTTAGATGTATCATAGTGATAGCTATAATTCTTGTTAATTACATTTTAAGTGATTAACAAACAGGTTATGAACTATTATAATTTATGCCAGATTAGAGAATATGATTGCCATGCAGTATTAAATTATTCTAAGAGAAACCGTGAAATGGCACTAGATACCTCAGAGTGGGAGGACCACCAATATACCAAAGGTCTACATGCTTTCTTCAAAATATTAACATCAATGAAGTAGTGACTTTTGATTAGTATAATTGCTTGTTTAATGAACAATAATTGAAGACCCTTCATTAAAAGAGCTTTTTATCATGCTATTGACTTTGCTTGATCAATGCATGTTAATTCCAACGTTAACAGCATTATCTCGAATCATTTAATGGTGGGGATGCTAGACAGTCTTCAGCTAACCATCTAAACTATTAGTAGATCTCCTAGTACTGCCATACTATGATATAAGAATTGTTCCAGCTAAAAGGGTTGAGATCCTGTAAAAAATGTATTTCAGTGTAATAGTTGGACTTAGTTTTAAGGATACCACTATAATTTGCGAGCATTTTGTCACTTCACAGAATCTTTCCCGTAATTACTCATTTATTTAATTGACTGACGGTTAAATAATTTTCGTGTACACATACATATATTTGTTTAAGTGAATTATATCCGAGGGTGATTTTCTTTTAATTTTTAAGTATAATATCACTTTCCCTTTTAAATTATCTTTTCCTTTTCCGTGCTAAATGGTTGATCATTTTCATATGCTGGGTTGAGTCGGACTTGCTAACACTTGAATATTTTCTTCCATAACATAAAGTTTTATTTTTGGAAACATTACTTGTAACATGGAATATAGAGAGAAAAACAAGAGAAACGAACTTTTGGATTGTCTTATGCATTGTTTGACCATTATGAACTTACCGTGGCTTCTCAGGATGAAGTATAGGTAAAATATTTAACTTAGTTATTAATTAGTAAGATTGTCAGTATGTTGGCCTCTCAAGATGAAGTATAGGTAGAATGTTTAACTTGGTTATTAATTAGTAAGGTTGTTAGGTCATTGATCTAGCACATTATTTCTGTTCAAATGTCTAAGACTCTAAATTTATAGCTAAACTTTACTTTTTTGTTTCCAGGATTCTTCAATTTCTTTTTCCTCCTTGCTTCCATTATCACTGTATTTTGTGATTTATTTCAGATGATTATACGATCTCTTTTATACCAAGGATGTGCCACGATCAGCAGCAAGGTCTACTAGATGGTATGTTAACATCTCTCTCTCTCTCTCACACACACACACACACACACAAAAAAAAAAAAAAAAAAAAAAACTAACACGCGTGCGCACATGGTATGATCAGCAAGTCTCTTTCTGTGTGCGTAGCTGTATACTTTTTTACTAATTAGAACTATCTACTATCAGATTAGCAAGTGCCGTTCAAACTCGGTTTTACATTGGTACCATAGATAGAAATCTGAACAATGACTTGCAATTGAACAATATTCTCATTTGAAGGGCAATTTCTTTCTCAATTACATGTAAAAGGGTAATCTGAATTTATATTAATTTCTATTCTTGAAACAACACATCAATGTCAAAATTTCTGCCTCAGTAGCCTAGAAACAACAGCAGTAAAATATCTCATTTACACTTATAATACACCATAGCTTCTGCTGCATTAGCATAAATAAAAGGGCAAAAAACAACTATAATGGATTTTCTGCCTCGAGCGCTTCGCTTTCGATTAGTGTCAGCTTTAGGAGAGCAATGAGTGAAGTTGAAACTTTATATCAATTACAGTCAAAAGAGAACCACATAACTTCCCCTTTTTGATATTTTATTACCATTAGTTTTCTGTAGTGATATATATTATTAGAGTTAGCTGTTAGGATATGCAAGTGGTGAGAATATTGTAAGCAATAAGCTTAACGATTTGTTTAGACTATTTAGATATATGCTTTAAAAGCTTCTTTATCAGCGTTTTGGTATCATACACTACCATGGGAAGCATAGCATAATCAATATGTGTGTGTATGTATGTATGTATATGTGTGTGTGTATAAAGCACTACAAATCTATGCAAACAAATAAGAATTTCTTGATCATAAGTTCCAATCTTCATGCTTTATGCAAAGTGATTGCATGCATGATCACCAAAAATTTATACCGGAAGAATCTAAGTGCATTCATATGTTATAGAAGAATATATGAAAAGTCAGTTTAGTTAATCCGATCAAAAAAATACTAGATATGGTTGTCATTAATAAGGTGGTAAACAGGAGCATGGTTTTTTTTTTAAATTTGTTTTTAACCATTCTTTTGTGTGCATGTGTGTGTCAGTGTGTGTGTGTGTGTGTGTGTGTGTGTGTGTTCTTTTTTGGGTGTGTGGACCGGCTTAAGTACTTGGTGGAACTGCTGCTAACTTTCAAGTACGTAGTGTTGTGATCTCAATGTAATTCTGTTGAGCATACATAATATATCCAAAAATCTATTAGCAAACCAACTCAGTTCATCATCTTAGCCTTACCGGCATGGAAGAGAAACATTTCCAATTAATTGTTTATTCCTACAATATCAATGTGTAACAAGGAATCTAATGCGTTGCTATCAGAAAGATTATATTATTTAGTCAGTGGTAGAGGGTAACCTGATGATTTTTTTTTTTTTTTGTTCCAAATATTAAATTAGGCCTATCGGAATCGTTACTACATTCTAATCGGTAATATTTTATTCAATAATGGAGAAACAAGATGTCTCATCAATACTATTTTTTTAATGAAATAAATGCAGATATGGATAATTACATGTCGTTATAATGAGATACTGGTGAACAAAAGAAGCTGAGTTAAGAACAAAGAGATACAGTACGAGGAACTTCAAGATAAACTGGACTTTCACATCCTGAGTAAGCAATGGTCAGGATTACATTTTAGTCTATTTAGATTAGAATTTCTCATTCTTTTATTTGTATTTGTGATTTAATGCATCGTTTTCAATGGCGAACATCAAATTATATTTAAATCTCTCATGTCAGGAGTACCATTACTAATATTACAGTCATATTATATTGTTGTAGTATACGACCATACCATACAGATATGTGACTTCACTACATACAAATTATGTAAATAAACGATGGCTTTATCAGTGTTGGACTGTGATGAACTGATACGACAAATGTGTCAATGACTAAATGCACATAAAGGTGCTATGACAAAGGTATAAGATAGAATAAGGCCAAATTGTGTCTTTCGTGCTAAACAAATGATGCCAAATATAACACCTACATGTTTTGATTTATTACGTAATCAATATCTTTAGTCATTTCTAGAGTACTAATAAGTACAAAAATGTTAGCACCTGATATACGTATGCCCAACTAAAATTAGTGCACCTAAATGCAGCACTAATTTCTTGAACCTATAATTTGGCACCTGTCAGTTGACTTGCCAAATAATTTTAGTTTTCTAAGACAATTAGATCACTAAACTCCATATCTGGTGCAAGGTTAACATACTAAATTTTTTAAGGACAAACTTTTATATATGTTCACTTTTCAAGCTTATTTGAAAATAGACCCATTTCGAGCCAAATATAGATTAAAATCTACTTTGTCTTGTAGGCTTTGCTTTTGCTGAAGCCCATGAGGTACTATTCTGAATCATGTCCTATTTTAACGCAGGAATAAAAGCAGACACAAACTTGCGCTCATTTTAAATTTGGGAACAATTTATATACCTTCTTTCAGACTTAACTTAGGTACTATTCTGAATCATGTCCTATTGTAACTCCTTTTCTTTGTTTACCGAGTCACAGTTCATCAACCTTAGTTGAGGTTTTATCTAAATTGAAATAGCTTTTTAGTTCCCCATCCTTCCTTAATTTTTTAAAATTTCCATTTAAGGACATGGAATTCCTTCTAAGTAAAAACAAATCATTTCAAATGAATTTTGAAGATTTTTTTTAATGATTCCTCATCAAGTATGTAGCTTATAGTGGATAGTATCAATAATATATTCTTGATATATTGCATATTGAACTTCAATCTATTTTTTAAAACGTACCTGTTAAAATTTTGATCAGCTGTATATGTGCAATATATCAACAATATTTGTTGATATGTCACCCATATTAATTAGATATTGGATGCAAATTTTGATGAAAACAGACAAGTATTGCCATTTGTTAAAATAATACATAAACAATGCTCTAGAGCATGTATGAAAAGTTTAAATCATATGATTATACGACAATCCAACAATTGTTTAAAGTGTTAAAATAAGAATATTGACATTCTTTTGGTTATTATCATATTCTTACTACCTGCAAACAAACATACCTAGGCTATGTGATATTTTCATAGACTCTTGATTGATACTTCACTGATACCGGTATTGACAACTTAGCTCATTAGTTCCTAAGAAGATTCAAATCCGATTTTTTTAGATACTTACAAGATATCTAATGTTTGACAGGTGACTTCAATAACATTGGTCTTGATCACGCGAAATTATGATGAATAAATGAGGATTAGTTCTATTTGGATTGAACTGATTCAATTTTGAATTAAAGGTGATCTAAGATTGCAGTAAGCTTAAAAGCAGGTTTACAATTCAAAGTAATCTTCAAATTTGGTCTAAAATGGAAATCAGTTTGCTGCTTTGGTTGAAACAATACAAGAATATAAAATTTTAAGGTATACCTTGTTTGTTGAGAGAGTGTTGGTAGTTTATTGTAGGCAATCAACTTTAATGTGATGAATTGACAAACAACTACATAGTGAGTAATTTTTTTGAAATACAGCCTAACAGTTATTGTTGTAATCAGGTGCAAATTAAGGACACAGTGGTCATAGGGACCTTGATCAAATTTTCCTATAACATATGACCTATTAACATTCCACTTTCTAAGCTCCTCTAATTGCACATCACTATAGGGACCTTGATCAAATTTTCCTATAACATATGACCTAATAACATTCCACTTTCTAAGCTGCTCTAATTGCACATTACTATATGTAAGACCACCTCTTCACTAATAACTCCATGCATGTAAGCTATGTCAATCACTCAACATACAGCTCAACCCTTCTCATTTTTAAATATTCTAAAATCAATATCAAAAACTCCACATAAACTAAAAAAAAGAGTGCTTGTCACTTCCACACCAGATCAAGAACTGAACCCAATGAGGCGAAGATCTGGTTCTGATATGAAAAGAAAACTAGAGTGGTATGACTTGATCGCCCTTGGAGTTGGGGGAATGCTTGGTGCTGGAGTATTTGTCACAACGGGGCATGTCGCTCGTGATATTTCGGGCCCATCTGTGTTTATTTCTTATATGATTGCAGGAATTTCGGCTTTTCTTTCATCGTTGTGCTATACTGAGTTCTCTGTTCAGGTTCCTGTAGCTGGTGGCGCTTTCAGCTATCTTAGAATAACTTTTGGTATGACACATATCAAGCTGGGCCTAAATCATAAAATTTGTGATTTCTATCCATTTTGGTCACTTTTCAAAACTAATCACACATTCAGACCCTTCTGAAAACTAGTTACAAAAACAAACCACTTTTTACCTAAGTGGTAGAAAGTGTCATTTTATACCGGTGTCTATGTGGTCTTCTCGGTTTTCATTGTTTGTTGACTTTTATAGGGGAGTTTGTGGGCTATTTTGGAGGAGCGAATTTATTAATGGAGTATGTATTATCAAATGCTGCAGTCGCAAGAAGTTTTACAGAATATCTTACTTCGACTTTTGGACTGAATAACCCAAATTCATGGAGAACAAAAGTGAATTGGTTGGCTGAGGATTATAACATGTTGGACTTTCCATCTGTTATTCTTATCCTTCTTCTTACACTTTGCTTGTGCCATAGGTAATTATTTTTGTTTCTTTATAATTTTTTAATAGATTGGTGATGTACGACATTGATGCTTTGTTTCTTACTGAATGTTATTATCTTGAAATTTCCTTTTTGGCGCATTTATGATTTTGATCGATTACGAACAATTTAGTGGTCTGACCAGGCTTTTCATTCACATTTATTTCCCTTTCTGGAAGCATGTTCTATTGATTATTTTGAGCAATAATGTACTGATTTTGTTGTTTTAATTTTCATTTTCAACTTCATGAAGACTTTATTTCAACAATTTAGTGGCAAGCAATATTTTGAATTTCTCCAAATATAAACATATGATTGTGTAATTTTACGCATAGTCCATTAAATGAAATTTGCGTTAAGTACATGCAGCACAAAGGAGAGTTCTATGCTGAATCTTGTAATGACAATGTTCCACGTAATATTCTTCGGCTTCATAATTGCTGCTGGATTTTACAATGGAAGCGCAACGAATATAGTAAAGCCAAAAGGAATAGCTCCATATGGAGTAAAAGGTGTTCTAGATGGAGCAGCAATTGTGTACTTTAGTTATATTGGATATGATTCAGTGTCGACAATGGCAGAAGAGATAAGGAAGCCTACAAAAAATCTTCCTATTGGAATTGCTGGCTCTGTGTTGATTGTATCTATCCTTTATTGTCTCATGGCTTTGGCTTTATGCTCTATGATACCCTATGATGAGGTATGGATATAATTTGGTTATCTCACGACTTGAATTTATGTACGGTTATGCTGCCACTTTTTTATTTACATTTTTGTAGAATGAAACTCTTTGTTCATAGAAAAGGGTTATTATTGAATTTCATACACACACACACATATACACACACACATATATACACACGCACACATACAGATATATATGTATGTATGTATATATGAGCTAGGATAAATAGCACCCTTTATTTAGCACCATTTGTAGCTCATATTTAAATACAAACTTGTGATTGATATCGGGGGATAAACAAAGGGTGCCATTGATATTCTATATATATATATATATATATATATATATATAGATATAAAGAAAAATAATATGAACTTTTTGTTGGGATTGGTTCCAACTTATGAGCTTACCATGTATCAAATTTTCCATGTTAAAGTAAATGTTAATTCTTGCCGTGTGCAGGAATTCGAGCTTCTGACTTCTCATTTGCATGTAAGAGCAATTTTAAATGTTTGCGTTGGACTAAAATATTGTAACTTTATTACAACTACTAATACATGCTCTTTGGCACGTACGATGCACATGCATATAAAACTATCATTATTGTATAAAATATATAATAATCTAAAGTTTTTAGATTTTAGTTTTGTATATAATTTCAATATACATGAATTAGAAAATATAAAACAAACATTTTTGAGGTCTGAGGTTTGCACTCGTGATCTGATTTATATATCGAAGTTCTCAATTAACAGTAAATGTTAACTTTGTCATTACTAAATTTCAAACTTGTGATTTTATTTGCATATAAATGACATTTCGAGAAGTTCAAGGTCATACAAAAAAATTGTGAACGTAATCCAATTATTAATTAAGAAAATTATTATTTTCGCTTTAAACCACTTTTCCGTTTTTTTCAATTCAAACTGATGCAATTTGAAATCGAGCTAGTTCATTTGGAGTACTTTCACAAGGCTGTTTCTTATTGGCTTATTTTGTATATAGTTCTTATACGAGTGTTTTGTCAGCTTTGAAAAGTTGTTCAAGTCGGAAAGAATAGAAAAGGAACCCAGGGAAAATGATCCAATTGCCTGCACATGCCTCTATCCTTAGGTGGCCGTATTATATTGCAACAAAGATAATTTTCTTTGGTATTCTATCACCAGCTAATTATCCTGATCATAGAACTATTTTGCTGGTGCCACAAAAAATGGAGAGAAGAAATTATTCCATGTGATAATCTATTATTTTTAGGGACATGCACATCTAAACGGATTTGAATAGCCTTAAAAATGCCGTGTTCTTGTTATACCATGTGTATTGTTTAATGCATCAATACCATCATTAATTGCCTGAATTTCAAGCTAATCCACATAATCATGAAAGTGCCTGCAATTCCAGATATCAAATAGAGCATCTTTCGCTGCAGCTTTTGTGAAGACAATGAAATGGAAGTGGGTGGGAAACGTAGTCGGAGCTGGAGCGAGCTTAGGGATTGTAGCTTCACTATTGGTGGCAATGCTTGGGCAGGCTCGATACTTGTGTGTTTTAGGCAGGGCTCGTCTCGTTCCTCTTTTCCTTGCGAAAGTTCATCCTTCTACTGGAACTCCTATGAACGCCACAATTTTCTTGGGTAAGCAGAAATGTTCAGTTGTGCTACAGACACTCTAGTTTATTCTACTTAACGGCAAGGTTGTAAAAATAGCTAGGTGGATGCTAGGTGGTAAGCATGGACTAGGGATTAATCGTCCAGACGGGGATTAATCGGAGCTAGGCTTTTTGGATAAACTCATGGATTTTGGATAAAATATTAGCATTTTGTTTAGTACTAATTGATCCATAATATGATATCATGGATTTAGATGGTTTTGGAAGCAACCATGAAGATAAAATTTCTTAAAACAAACATTTTGATGCTTATAAGAGGCATCAAGTCTAAATTGGTGTATAAATGGTGCTTATAAACCGGTTTATATGCTAAGATAATGCAGTAAGTCTCACCTAGGCGGATTAGTCAAAATCGTAGGCGGTAAGGCTAGACTAGCGGCTAGGCGGGAGCCTAGAAGGATTTTTACGACACTGCTTAATGGTCTTGCTTTTGAAAACATCCCTAATTTCTCTCTCGCTCACGCTTTTATTTTTTATTTAAAGAAACATCAAGATACTAGTTCTATCTTATTTTGTTGTCCACAATTTATCATCTGATCATAAACCTTGCAAGGATCCCTATATGAGAATCACTGTCATCGGAAAAAGAGTGTGACATATTAGCGTAGGAGTAATCACAATTTTTTTGGGGGGGGGGTGGGGGGGGGGGGGGGTTAAATAACATAAGTAATTAGCACAAAATTGTACAGGTTGTGCAACGAATGTGATTATGAACAACAACAAAAAAAAATCCGTTATTACCATTGTTATGCAATTTTTTCGGTGGATCATCACCGTTTTATGATTTTCCTTACGATCAAACCCCTATGAATTTAGTTTCTGATGGACCATAATCATTTCTTTTCGTTTTTCGACATGGTGTTGCCGAATTTGCTTTGAATGAAGGTAAAACAGTAAATCTTTGATTTGGTTTCATTTATCACGTCTCTCCCATAACAAGTTTATTTTATGATGAAGTCCCTTAAAAATTATACCCTCTTATCAAAAATTGGAGTCCGTTTAACAATGTTCATAATAAGTAGTAATTTGCACTTTAAATAGTTAACTCGTTTAGGCTTGTCAAATGGGTTGGGTTGGGTCAAAATGGGTTGGGTCGAATTCGACCCAACCCATTTATGACCCAACCCACTTAATAAGCGGGTTATCCATTTAAATATTTAAATTTAATTTGACTAATAAAAAATAAATAAATATAAAATAATTCTAATTCCAAGTTTTATGTTTTGAGATCCGTCAAAAATTTAAAATTTTAATTCTAATTTTCGTCAAAATTCAAATATGGGGATGTGGTAACTTATTATTTTCTAAGTACAACTGTCGGTTTCCTTGGAGAACGGAGAACTACAGTGTGCGTTCACACGATAAAGTGATCGAGTGTTCCATACTATTCGTAATTTAGGTGGTAGTTAATCGGTCGAAGTCCCGCCTAATTCTGAGTTAGAACGAAGGAGTTATTGCAGTCTGAACAAAAAATAGCGGCTTCTGCACTAGACGGAGTTCAATATGCAGATGTGACAGCCTATTATTTTTTAAGTCCAACTGTCAGTCCCATTGGAGAAATACAGTGTACGTTCACACGATGAAGTATCCGAGTGTTCCATACTGTCCGTAATTTAAGTGGGAGTTGATCGGTCGAAGTCTCGCCTGATTCCGAGTTAGAACGAAGGAGTTATTGCAGTCTGAACAAAAAAATAGCGGCTTCTGCACTAGGCGGAGTTCAATATACAGGTGTGGTAGCCTGTTATTTTCTAAGTACAACTGTCAGTCCTCTTGGAGAACTACAGTGTGTGTTCACACGATCAAGTATCCGAGTGTTGCATACTGTCCGTAATTTAGGTGGGAGTTGATCGGTTGAAGTCTTGCCTGATTCCGAGTTAGAACGAAGGAGTTATTGCAGTCCGCACAAAAAAATAGCGGCTTCTGCACTAGGCGGAGTTCAAATATATGGATGTAGTAGCCTGTTATTTTCTAAGTACAACTGTCTGTCTCCTTGGAGAACTACAGTGTGCGTTCACACGATGAAGTATCCGAGTGTTTCATACTGTCCGTAATTTAAGTTGAAGTTGATCGGTCGAAGTCTCGTTAGATTCCGAGTTAGAACGAAGAAGTTATTGCAGTCTGAACAAAAAAAATAGCAGCCTCTACACTAGGTGGATTCAAATATGGGGATGTGCTAGCCTGTTATTTTCTAGGTACAACTGTCAGTCTTCATGAAAAATTATAATGTATTTTCGAAATTCTTATTTTTTAAATTTATATTAAAATTTAATACTTTTAATAAATGGGTAAATGGGTTATCCATTTATAACCCATGTAAAAATGGGTCAACCCAACCCATAACCCATTTTTGATATTCATAAATGGGTTGACCCAACCCATTTATAAGTAGGGTAAATGGGTTGGGTTAATGGGTTGGGTCAAATTTTGACAAGTCTAAACTCGTTCACTATTTTATAACATAATTTTGTTTTTCTCTCAAGTATCAAATCAACTTGGAAAGTTTCGATAATAATATCACAAGATTCGAAGAGGGTGGGTTTTTTTTTTGTGGGTGGGGGGGGGGGGGGTGGGGTGGGGTGGGGTGTGGTTATGCAATTGCCTCCGCTAGACCCCAAGGCCGGTCCTGAATGGGTGGAGGCCCAAGGCAAAATCCCGAAGTTGATCTTTGGTTGCCAATGAATTAACAGAATGACCACGTCACTAAGCTACAATCAATTCTAATTATGTATGAAACGTTTTACTTTATATAACCACTAACAAAATTTTGACGCCCCACTTAAAAATGGGGGGATAAGGGCACCGCCTAGGTGGCCTATGGCCAAAGCTGGGCCTGTTTGCCCCCAAGTAGATCCGCCCATTGAAGTATATTCTACATCATATAATGGAGAAACAACGCCTTTCTCTTGTGGCTCGTTAAATATCAGAACAAAAATTGTACACCGGTGGGTGTACATCAATGTGGGTTATAGAAAAAACATAAAAGTAAATCGAAAAGGTACACATTTACATATACAACAAAGATGCAGGGAAAAGTTTGTGTAAGCCTCTGGATATTCTTACAAAAGATGGATTTCTTTACGAAAGATACCATAGCAAACATGGATGCATGGGAGTATACAGACTCAAAAAAATGCTAGTGAGATTGAGGTCTCCAGGTTCTATACATAAGTTGTGCCTCTACCTATATATCGTGCCTAGGGAGTGTGATGCAGTGAGACACATGCAATATATGTAAGTACATCTACCCTCATAAACAGTGTATAGTGGATGAGGCTGACTATAATAACTGTTTTTGGCCCAGTCACATCTCTACCTTGCTCTCAACATGTTGCTACTAAACACAAGGTTGTTAAAGTCTTTGGAAGATTCAGTGTATCTATTGATCAGACTACATACGATCCAACTTTGAATGCTAAGTTAATATCTTCGTGTACTAATTTGATTAGCTCACATGTCCCAATCGTTTGCTTTGGACCACCAAAACTACAGACTCTGAGATAACGAGTAGTCCGCTCAAAGTCGATGAGTTTTTCAAAATGTTGCCATGTCTAAACGACAATATGACTGCTACTTAACATGCGAGACAATTCATTTTGTTGCTCACTATGTAGCTACAGACACTATGGGATTTTGAGTGTACTTTGGACCACCAAAACTATTTCTAATGGCTTATCTGTTACATTTTCCTTAACATGATATGAAATAATTTTGAATTGGCGTTTCCTACGACCCATTCAATCTTGACATTCTGTCATCTAAGCTTCTCTACTTTTACAGTTGAACTTGATGTGCACTATTGCGAGTGAGGGATCTTCATCCTATATGGCTTCCTTGAGTACAACTAAAAATTACGCTCTTCGCTCTATATCTAATGCATTCATGAAGACCATTTAAGTCCCACTTCATACTGCTCCTTGGGGGCTTTTTAATTTTCGAACAATAGGTTTCCAAACTCCTCGTCCTATGTCTCTTTGATTATCTCAAGAAATCAGTGCTGATTTTTGCCTGTTGGCAAATATTTTCGAACGCACATGAGACTCTGTATCCGCTATCCAAAAAATCATTTCTGATATTGGATATCTATATACTTGGAAATATCAAAATTTTCACCCATCAGCTAACAACTGATAAATTGAGAAAATAAACAGATGTCTGTATAGTGAACAGATTCAATGCTAATTCTTGTAAATTCAAGAAACTAGTAATACAATAATAATAAAAAATGTTTAACAACAAGTTTGTGCCTATATAACATGATGACACAATAAAATTTACAAACTCCTATTTCATTAAAATACACGTAATTTACATTTTATCATATTTTTAGATATCGTTTCAATTTTTGTATATGGATGCAATTGGATTTAAACTGAAATTCATGTATAAAATACGAATGCAGGGATATGCACAGCATCAATAGCGCTATTTACGGACCTATCCATCGTCCTTGAAATGATCTCCATCGGCACCCTCCTCGTGTTCTACCTGGTGGCAAACGCCCTCATCTACCGTCGCTACGTGAAACTCCATCATCTCAACCGTCCGTTTCCAACCCTAGCCTACCTCACTTCCCTTACCCTCGTCTCCATCGCCTTCTCCTTATCCTGGACCAAACTCAACCACAAGTACAGCAAGCGGGTGCTGCCGCTGTTAGGCCTGGCTGCGATCGCAGCAACGGTTTTATTCCAAAGCAGAGTCGCTCCATGTAACCGTCGAAGCAGCAGCAGAGGGTCGGAGTGGTGGGTCCCGCTGATGCCATGGCCTGCTTCTGTGTCTGTGTTCTTGAATGTGTTCTTGATGGCCAGTTTGAACCGGAGGTCCTTTTTCAGGTTCGGGATCTGGAGCTTTGTTATTGTAACCTTTTTCATGTTGTACGGGGTTCATTCTACTTATCATTATAATGATGAACAAGACGTGGAGGTTGAGATGAATGATCAGATTGCCGATGAGTGTTCCCAGGATAACAAGGCTGAACCTGTGTAATAACATTTTGAAACTAGATTTTCTTCATGTATCATTGTCATTTGTCTGTCCTTTTTGGCTTAACAAGAGTGAAAAAGGCTCCCTTCAAAGCTTAGCTCCCTTAATAACATTGTAAGCATCAACAAGGCAGTAGGGTTGAGGCAGAAAAAGGGATCTTTTATCTTATGAAGATGACCAACATTCCAAAAGCCTGCCTTTGTAAGCGTCGCTGTTGGAATGCATTTGTTTGTGTAGATGATTTTTAATAAGGTAACAAACATTAGTTAGCAATTATCTAGTTGCATCCACATAGTAAAGGAAAAGAAGCATTTATGTGCAAGTGGAATCTGGTCTCATCAAGCAACTGGGTCCGTATTATGTTTGAGGATAAATTCTATTTCAACACAGATAATTACTTAGTCGCCCTTTCTAAAATAAATAAAATTTTAAAAACTAAAATACTCTTAGAAAGCTGCTTGTTTTTTTTCTTTTGAATTTCATTATCTTTTTACATCAGTTTTTTACAATATAAACCATCATTTCTTCAAAACTCTAGTTTTTAAATCAGTGAAGAAAAAATTCAATTTTTCATTAATAAGTTATTTTTTAGGTTTACAGACATTTCTAATTGTAGTTTTGAAGGAAATATGAATTGGGTTTCTAAATAAAAAAGAATTCAATTTTCACTATTAAGTTTTTAACCAGTGAATAAAAAATTCTAATCCTAGTTTCTAAATAAATAAATAAAAAATTCAATATTTCATGTTCTGTGTGATGGAAATGTTAGTTTTGAAAATGGTAGAGGAATATTTAGTTTTTTTTGGGTTTACATACTTTTTTTAAAATTTGGGAGACTGTTAAGTAAATACTCCGGGTTGAAATAGAATTTGCCATGTTTGATAACCTCTTTGGTCGATGCGCTTCAAGAACCGTACACTTGAACCATTAAACCGAGACAAGTTTATAAGGCCTTCTTTTAGGCCTTAAACGTTTCTATACAGGCCACTAACAATACCAATTGAACTGGTCCATAATACCCTTCTTTAAGTTAAAAATAATAATGATAAATAAATCAAATCTCCCGTTGATTCTTGAGTATAAAAAGCGGTTTCCTTATTTATGAACTGGTTTATATGTTGAATTGTTGAGATTTTTTTTTAAATTTAGACAACTTTTGAAAACTTACAATAATGCCGCTTTCAAAACTGTTTATAAATATAGATCGGTTGTCAACTTCACACTGATAGAAATGTACCGTCATATTGGGGACAATTCAAAAGTTACAAATATGTACCGATGCTTTTTAAAACGTTGTATGCTTTCTGCCCATGTGGAGTACTAAAACTGTAGCGACCCGCAGTTCCATACCCTTTGAGTCGATACGAATTCACTCCTGTTCAATCCAAATTGTACGAAAGAGCGAATAATTAGGATAAAGAAGAACGAAGAGATAAAAGAAGATAGAACAACAAACACAAAATCTCACAATCACAGCGGAACAAAATATAATATATAATAACGGATTTCATACAAAAGAATCTATAACTGTTTTATACTTACAATCATCAGAGTACAACAATCAATACATCAATCTGCACAGTTATAATAACTTGTTCTCACACATCGGAATAAAACAAGTACGCGATATACGATAGAAATCTTTCAGCTCGTCTTCTGAACTTCATAGCATCCTAACTTGAATCTACAATACTCGGACTGACCCGAGCATTATACTAAAATAACATCCGAGTCTGTCTGGAAAACCAGCGTGAGAAAACACATTCAATTTGAATTCTTAAAGCTATCAAAATCTTTTAAAAGACAAAGGTATCTCGTAAGACCGCGTTACACATAAATACGACGGGTTTTTACCTTACAATAACCAAAACGACTTTTATCAAAATCATCTGATATTATAATAGTGTCCATAGAAAGTAAATAGAAAATAGCTGAAATGCTTGCATCTCACGTTTCAGCATAGTTGGGCACAATCAAAACCGTACGACGCTTATTGGAGAATGGATTTTATACGAATGACTGGGCCACTGGGTACCACTCATCAAAGTACACCTCTAGAATAATGTACGTACCGAAGGCCATCGCCGGGGTCCTCTGGCACACAAGACCGGCTTAAATCTAACCTGGATAGACAGAATATGTTATCACCCCGGGTGTTTCCACTCTCAACATCGAGCGCTCCTTCTTTCATGCACAACCATATCCATAATATCTAGGTTTTCGAGGACATCTAGAAAAGTGATAATATACCCTAATTATGTGCGATAATATACCCTAATTGTGTGCGACCCACTTAGCCTTGCTGCATCTCTCTGTTTTAGTCATTTCCGGTTGATATGGCTCGAGGCTAAGCGTTACCTTTCAAGAAAACAATTCTACTTAGAATGCTCATCGTTCTCCAATGACGATGTTCTGATAGAATTCGTCCATACAAGTTGTCCTGGGTCAGGACAAAGGACAAACCGAATCATCGTCTTCATCATCTCCACGGTATTCATTCGTAACGTTCAAACATGATCAAAGTGGTTTTCGGACAATTAAACTCGATCCCGGTCTCTTCGAAACGATTAATGAAATTGGCCAATATTGATAGTCGGTTATTTAATTATCAATAAAACATCCATAAGCAGACACTATGCCTTATTTTATAATTCTTCAAACATTTATTTCAAAATATTTTTATTAAGATATATATTCAAATCCTTTTCCATATTCCAATATTGAAAACAATTTCAAATACTTAGATCCATACTGGATATTTTTAAATCATCCGACACTTATCTCCAAGTTTTCATTTTTCAAATCATCTCAAGTATTAAAACTTAAGAATTTTCTTAGCTTATCTCCTGCATTTCTGAAACTATTAATGAATTTCTTCTTACAATTTCCAAACCAATTATACTTAATTATAATCTCATTTAACCATTTATACTTCTTTAATGAATTCAAATTCATTTCGAAGTTATCGCATTTGAACCTTCGGAAATTTTCTTAAGTCTATAGAATTCTAATTATAGGATTTCTCTTATAAAATCTCATCCTTTAAATAAACCCCCGTCAACACATCTCGAGAGAATTTTATAAATAAATTTTCAATCATTTCAAAACTATATATATAATGAGTATTTTTAAAGAATAGTAATTTATTTTTAAAATATGCTTAAGTTATTATTTAAAAAATTGAAAACAATTTTATAAACATCAATAACTCATTTTTAGATAAACCAATAATTTTCAAAGCTGACTTTAAAAGTTAGACTTTATTAAAAAATACTTAATACTTGGAAATCTATTTACCGAAGTATTCCAATCCAACTAGTTTAAATTTTCATAGTCTAAATAATAAAAAATTTCTTTTAAAAACAAACTTACTTCTTGAAATTTAAAATATTTTTTTTAAATCTTAATAACTAATTCAACTTATAAATTCCTTTCGATTTCCATCACATCACTTCTATTCTGATCTCCTTAGCTATTTTCACTTCCAAAAACAATATCCACTATTTTTCTCACCATATTTCCATATACTAATATAAATTCTCCTTGTAAATATATATTCCCAATTTATCATCTTGAAATCGATTTCCTTTATTTTATAAAACATCGTTTATAAATTTTTTATACAACTCCTTTGAGTTTTACTTGTTTATAAAACAATCTTATTTATAAAATTCCATTTTAAAATCCATTCCTTTATAAATTCCATTTACATCTTTCAATCTATTCTTAATATCGACTTCGGCTTCATTTTGTATTTCTCGAATATCATTTATAATTTTTTTTATAATTCATTTTTTAAAATCTCCGTTTAATAATTCCCAAAAGTTAGGTATAACCAAAAATCAAATATACTTCTAATTCAATTTCTTAAAATAACCCCAATTTCAATATAAATATTTTTATATCAAAAACTCTCTTTTATTCCTTAATTTTTTTTTAAAAATGTATCTATGGTATTTGAAATATCAAATTCAGGCCAGTACTACAATAGCATCCAATAATTCCAAACACTACAATAATCCATGATAGATTATTCTACACAATCCATATATCACAATATATAAAATTAAATTTAACATTTTGAGGAATCCAGTTGGATCCTTCCAACATGTTCCCTGCATCCATAGATGTTAATACAACATAAAAATACCAATCCCACTTTGAGGGGGATATCGCGGTATATAGGGTCATCCGCTATTATGTGGGGGCACATAAGGTCTCATCCGCTATAATGTGCGGGAATATCACTCCAAATATTAATATATAAATACTACTATATATAATAATTTCATTCAACAGATAATCAATTTAGTCAAACATCCAAAATTAATTTTAATTATTTAAAATTTAAAATTTAAAAGCTAGCAATCCAAAAAGAGTGAGATTTACTCACCTTGATTTTTTCATTTGCAGTCTGTTCCAATTTTAAATCAAATTGAACAGCGTTCAATTTAATTTAAACCTCCAGTTATCTTCAGTAAGTCCCGAAGCAATTTTTTATTGTGAAATTTTGACCTCATAAGAACATATTACGGGTTATTAACAGTTTGAATTTTTTTTAAACCGATAAACAATTTAATTAGTGTTAACGATATGATTAAATTTAAATTAAACTAATTACAGTAATCAACGATTAATTACCTCATTATCAAACCCTAATCCACGTTCAGACCTCCCCTCTCGTTCCATGCATGTTGGGTTTCCTGTCAAGCAAGCTTGCGACCTTCAAAAATAGCACCACCAAAACCATCCTCCTGGCGCTCGCCTTCCTGCTACCACAAACCGCGACCTCGCCCAAAAGCTGACGTCGATACTCCTCCTCGAAACCCCTAAAACCCCACTGCTCGAATTCCAACTGCCACCTTCATATGCCTGCGCGCCTTCGCGAGCTTCATCAACAACGACCCCGCTGACCTCGCGATAAAGGTCGCGAAACCCCTCTCGCGTTCCCCTGCTCAAACCATAACCCACAGCCGCCTCTTCTGACGTCGCCATGCCGCTGCTTTCCCTTTTACGCTCGACGCGACGAACCCCATCGGGCTTGCGACCCGGCTCGATTTCTTCCTTCTTCGTGTTTTTTTTCTGTATGAGATGATTTCGATTTGTACTAAATAAAAAAGAAAGAAGAAAAAGGGTCGCGATCCTCTTGAGTTTTAAGTTTCGACGGATACTTTTCTTCTTCTTCCGAGAACGATTTTATTTGAAAAAAAATAAATGCAAGTTCGGTTTTTGAATTGAAGGAGAGAGATGGGAAAG
The DNA here is from genome assembly GCA_030765085.1 of Allium cepa. Lineage (NCBI taxonomy): Eukaryota > Viridiplantae > Streptophyta > Magnoliopsida > Asparagales > Amaryllidaceae > Allium > Allium cepa. The sequence continues at coordinate 497,456,465 of CM060944.1, read as the reverse complement.
GAGAATGGATAGGCAGAGGTTGTATGTTACAGAAGCTGAAAGGATAGGAGTACAGCTGTTGATTTAACCATTAAAAATGTTATTTAAATTTCAAATGTCTTTTTTAAACCAGCTTAAAATTCCGAACTTCAATCGAGGTGTGCCGCTAGGCGTTCATAATGTTATACCCCTATTCCGAGCGCAATGAAAAAGGTTTCAAGTCCTAATTCGATCTTATGTGGAAGATCAGCATTTTGGACCCAATTATTTTATTTTATTTTCGACATAAATTTCAACGCATTTATATCCCGTACGACCAAACGATAACTGTGATGTCCCAGAATTTTGAGCAATACTTATTTGCTTATTTTCCATTTAAAATTTATTTTAAATGTGTAACATCGATTTAAAAATCTAATTTAACCAAATGTTATATTTTCAAAACTAATAATTAATCTAATTGAACAAATGTTATCTTTTCAAACCTAATAATAATAATTTAATTTGGCAAATTTTATTTCTTTTCAAAGTCAATAATATTTAATTGATAAAAAATTAATCTTTCTAAGTTAATAAAAATATTCTATTTGTAATGAGTATATGTATATACACTGTAAAAAGGAAATTGGTTTCAATTTAAATTCAATAAAAATGTTTTCAAATTATAATATATATGTTTATATATATATTGTGATTTGAAGTTCTGTTTTAAAATCAAAAAATTTCTAAAGCTAATATTAAAATGTTTCTATTTATAATGTGTATATATATTTGTATATATTGTAAATAGTAAAGTTTGGATTACACTTAATTAGAAAATGTGTTTTCAAATTTATTATATATATAAATATGAATATATCGTAATTTGGAAGATAATGTTTGAATTTAATACAATGCTTTTCAAAAGCTATTTAAAAAAAATTAATTGATCTTATATTTTCAAAACACTTGAAGAAAATTTTATTTTGTTGAAAATATAATAGCTTAAAAAAATAGTATATTATTATAAAAGTTTAATTTGTTTTCTTCTAAAATTTGTTTCTGAAAACAAATTTAGTTTATATATATGATATCAATATTAGATATAATAACTTAAGTTTTAAACTTTAAAATAAGGTTTAAATAAATGTTCATTTCTTTTTAATTTTCTCTCTTTTAAACTTATCTTTGAAAAATGGATTTTAAAATATAAATAAAACATAAGTATTTAGGTAAGTATTCAATTAAGATTTAAATCATTTGTAAATAAGTAATTAATTTAAAAGATAAAATTAACACTTGTAACATAAGAAATGAATTTAAAATGAGGTTTTACATTTGTCATTTACTAAAGATTGAATAAACACACCTGTAAGCTAAAAAACAATTCATGATAACAAGTGGCAAACTTGGTTTAAAAGAAAAAGTCTATTTATTTTTCTTTAGCTCAAAATCTTCTTTAGTTTTCTTCATCTAAAAATATATATATAGAAAACAGAAAACCCAAGCAAAATTCAAAACTGTAATCAAATATGAAGCCATTTACAACTTCAGATCCAAAGTATTCAACCTGAGGAACATGCAATACTATATGAAGATTTAACAGCAATTTTTCAACCAGTAATGAGAGAAGTTTAAAGCTGTGAACATCATCAAGTTTTCAAAGTTCGACTGTGAATCGACTCCAACAACAGATTTAAAAATGCCTGTCAAATTCAAAATTCCAGGAATTAAAATATGCAGTATTCTCTGATCTCTCTATTTTCAAAGAGGTGAGTAAATTTCTTTTAAAACAGATTTAACTAGATCTTATGATTGATGCTTGTTAGAGTAATTATGTTTATATATGAATATTTATGTATGAAGTGTGATGCCTGAAGTAATATTTGAATTTATACGGACATGTTCTCTGTACTTACCTGACTCAGTTCTTTTTGAAAAAAAATTCATAACTTCCTATACTTTGTACTATAGGTTTGAATTTGTAAAGATAGTATAACTCTAACAGTGTAAATTACATTTTAAAATTTGTTTCAAAATTTTATATTTAGAAATTAGCCTGGAAAAGCAAGTTAACAGTAATGATCTCAATATTGGATGACATGATAATTTAAGTTTCTAATCATATAGTCTGAATTGAAATACAAAATCATGAAATTTAACATGAATTTGGAAACTTTTAATTTAGTATTTAAAGAGAAATTAAGGATTGTTCGAATTTGGGACTTTTGGCTTTTGACGTCGATCGGCGTCGAAGGGGAGGTCGAGTTTCGGCATGAAGGTGGCCATGGTGTCTGGGAACACTAGAAAAATGGCGGAAAGGGTTAATGATGGCCGTGGTGGCTGTGTAGAGACGAAGTAGGGTTCGAAGTCCTGATGTTGTCTGTGTTGTTATTGTGGTGATCACGGCTTCAATGGCAAATCAGGTCGAATCGCATAGTGGGGGATGGTCTCTGTGGTTCGAGACGTGGCCGTGGTCGAAGCATTTTGGATTCTGATGGCATGGTTTGTCGACGGCAAGAAGATTTATCATCGTGATTTTGGTTCCAGGTTGCTCGATGGATTCGGTTTTCAATTCCTAGCGAGTTTATCAATACTGAGTGATCTGATCTATAGGTGGAGTCGTAGTCGACAAGGAGACGGTCGAAGAGTTAGCCAGCGTCGGTATGTGGCGCATGCACATGCACGAGGTCGAATCCGTGCATCTGAATTATTGGTTTGGGAAGAAGCAGTTTTGGCCAAAATTTTCTCGAAGCTTTTCTCGTGTTTATATCGAGGGTGACTCGGGGTTTTCGCGTGTGCTGTCTCGAGTAGCTTGTTCCAGATTTAAAGCTTGACCAATTTTAAGTAAAATGAAATTTAAAGCAAATTTTTCCTAAAGTATGTTTCCAGAATTCAAGTCCTGTCCAGTTTTAAATTTAAAAATGAATTTCAAAATTTTTAAGGCAAAACCAAATTTTAAAACAAGTTTTAGTTAGTTTTTAAATGTATAAAATGAATTGATATGAAGTATGATGTTTAAAAGGGATTTTAGTTTTAAAATTAGGATTTTCAAATTTTATACTTTTGTTTAAAAATAGTTTTGGTTATAAATATTGCTTTAGTAAAATTATGAAATGAACCCCTAAATGTTTTCAAATAAAATATTATTGATATAATTGAATGTGATATAGCAAAGGTATTTAACTTTAAAGATGATGATTTTGTGTAAACCAAACTCAAGCTTTTAAATTTAAAATTTAATTTTAAAATGATAGATAAGAGTTAATGTAATGTATGGTTTATCTTAATTTAATCAAGTTTTATTTATAAAGGTAATTAAAATGTAATTACTTAATTAACTTAAGTGATTAATGTGGGTGATTAAATTAGGGTAAATTGGTTGGGTATTAATTAAGTGTAATTAATTATTTAATTAAGGATTGATTAATCAAGGTTAATCAATTAAGAAATAATTAAGTAATTAAGAAGTTAATTACTTATTGTTAAGAAGAATTATTAAAGATAATTACTTAATGAAGTAATTTAAGATAATTAATCACTTAGTGTAATTAATTAAGTTAATATGGATAATTTTAATTAATTAATTTTAATTAATTAAAAGAATTACTTAATGATGGGATTAAATATGATTACTTAATATAATTAAAGAGGTGTAATTACTTAGTGAAGTAATTAATGAATAATTACTGGATGTAATTAATTAAGGGAAATTACTTGATGGATAGTAATTAAAGGGTAATTACTTAGGGGAAGTAATTAAGTGATAATTACTCAGTGTAATTAAAGTATAAATTAATGTAATTAATCAAGGTGTTGGTTTAATTAACGAAGTAATTAAGGGAAGTTAATTACCGATTGTGATTAATCAGGTTTGATTAATAAATGTAATTAAGTTTATAATTAATTATTAAATGTAATTAAAAGAATAATTAATTAATGAAGTAATTAGAGGGTCATTAATTAATGTAATTAATGAATAATTAAAGGTTTAAATTGATTAATAAATGTGATTAATTATGAGATAATTAATCAATGAAGTGATTAAAGTAATAATTAATTAATGTAATTAATTAAGGATCAATGTAATTAATTATAGTTAATTAAAAATTAATTAAGATTAATTAATGGTTAAATATTAATTAATTTGTGTAATTAATTTAAAGGCTAATTACTTAGTGTAATTAAAGAATAATTAATCTAGGGTGATTAATTAAGAGTATGGTTAAAGGATAAATAATCTATAATTAAAGTTAATTAATTGGATTATAAGGTGATTAATTAATTAATATAATTAATTAATGATTGTTTAAGCAGGATTAGTTGTTTAATTCTCAAGTAATTAATTTAATTTAAGTTGATTAAATTAATTATAAAAGGGTTAATGATTCCTGTTTGTGGATGATTGTTTGTAGAATATCTGAATTTATTGATATCTATTGGATGATATGTTGTGATATTCTGTGATATGATATTGGGTATATCAGTGATAAATGTGTGATATTTGTCTTTAAATGATGCTGTGTGAATTCAATGTTTTAAATTGAATTAAATTATTAAATTTAAATCTCTTGGACATTAAGATGGCGTTTTGGATTCGACGAGACTGGGATCGGGTTTTCAAATTTGGAATTCCGAAAACCACATCGATCCAAATTAAACGTTAGGTCGTAAATCTCAAGTGAAGAGTGAAGACTCGAGGTGTAAGGACTATTCATCGTTAAAACTCTGAGGGTGATTCCAATTCGAGTTTAACGTGGGTAGTACTTTCAGATTCGAGATGAAGATTCAGAGTGCAAGGGCTATTGTCGTTAACTCTGAGGGTGATTCCAAAATGAGTGTAGCGAGATAGTGCCTTCGGTTTCGTTCAAACCCGGAACGAACTTGTATGGATTGAATGCTTTCAGAACATCGTCAGGTGGACGATGAGCATTCTAAGGTAGATGTGTTCTATAAAGGTAATCATAGCCTCAAGCCTCATCAACCGGGAATGACTAAAACATAGGAGGTGCAGCAAGGCTAAGTGGGTAGCACCCAAGTAGGACGAGATTTACCTCTGTCTAGAGGTCCTTTTTATTTCGGCTGTGTGGGCAGTTGATCATGACAACTGTCGGGGTTGTCTTGTTCAGGACTATCCAGTAAGGAATGGTTCCGGCCTTGTGTTGTAGGGGATTTAGGGTAGATCCTCGATACGGTGATCTAGGCCACGTACTGTGACGGGCAGTACCCCAGTTGCCCTGCCATTGATGAAAACCCATTCTTTCTACGTTTCCTTTACGGTTTTGATTGTATTACCCACTTTTGTGGCTAGTAGCCGGAATTTAATGAATGTAACAATTTCGGCTATTTTCTATTTACTTGAAAACTCTAGACCCTATTATAATATCACTGGATTTCCTATCAAATGTTTTGGTTAGCGTAAGGTAAAAACTTACCCATGTTTATTTGTGGGAAGTCTTACGTGATACCTTTGTTTTCAAAGGATTTTCAAAGTTAAACAAGTTTAACACGTTTACTCACACCAGACCCATGTCTGACCTAAGTGTTTATTTTGTATTTTATTAAACTCTTGGGTACTCATATTATGTATGAGTAGTCGAGGGATTCAGGTTTGTTTTGACGACATCTAGAGGAGATATGGAGCAGGAGGCTTCAGCGTGTAGATATGTAGTGGTTCTGCTGTGCTAGTGTTGTACTTTTATCTTTGTGATGTACTTGAGTTGTAATAACTGGACAGATGTTTATAAGTGTCTTGTTTGTGTTGTATTAGCTGTATAACTCTGATGTATATGATACTATATAATATCTTATGTGATATAATATAATTTTATTCGTTCCGCTGTGAGATTCTGATATTGTTGGTTCTTTCTTTTCAATCTTTTCTCTTTTCTATCCCTTTCTTTCTTCTTAATGATGCGTCTTTCTATGGAATGAAAGGAAAGTCGTTACGATAACTCCAAATGCTACGAAATTTGAAATCCGATAATAATACACTACTACGGATCCAATGGAATAGGTTTTGTCGAATTCTGAGACCGTGGCCCGGATCGCTATTTAAACATGTCGATTAAATTGATGATTTCGAAAATTTGCGAAATCGCTTGAATATCTCAGTTTAAAAAACTTATTAACCCAATTAAAACTCCAAATTTAATATTTAAACCATTTAAATATTTAAAGTTAACCGTCGAAAAATCTGGGTCGTTACATTCCTCCCCACTTAAAAGAATTTCGTCCCCGAAATTGCTAAGGCAGGAAAAATGCTCCAAACCCATAACTTACCAAAACCCACATAGTGAAAACCCGATATTCACTTTTCTAATCTTTAGTTCCACCCCACAACAATTAGTTTTTAATTTTAATTCAAGAATCCTTTATTTCGATTAGAATTCGAAACAAATTGTCGTTAACAAAAAAAATTTAAATTTTTTTAACACCCGAAATTTTTGAATTTTTTTGGCAGAGTCTCCTTTGTACGGAGGTCCTTTTGCAATATGACAAGAAACATAAATATATACACGTCGACCCACACGGTTAGAAAACAAAATATATATCAATATTTATATTTTGCGGTATTTAATCCGAAAACGTGCCTTATTTTAGCATTTTAAAGCATTATTAAGCAAGCGGTTTACTTCATATGCACGACCAAAATCAAGCAAACATCTCCATATACTTGTACTTACTCAATTTAAATGCGTAAGTGCCAAAACATGAAATTTGAATAACAATTCACTTATTTAGGTAGCTAACACATAAATTTCATAACAATGCATTCTAACACATAATCATAAGCAATTATAAGGTTCCAACACCAATTTAATCACTTTCAGTCGATCCATATACCATTTCATTCAGTTTGAAATGATTTACAACCAAATTTTTTTGCATTCAATTCATTTCATATCAAACAAACTCATATCCATTCCAAATTGATTCAAAAATCAATTTTATTCACTTCTATTAATTCATAGAATTTTATTTACTTCCGTCTAGGCCAAGCGCCAATTTTTTTTTCTATGTAAATTTGGCGATATTCATTTAATAGAATAATCATTTAAGCTGATATCTATTTTAAATTAATTCCAAATCTATTTATATTTACCTCTATTTCATTTCAAATTTATTCTCAGTCAATTCGTTTACGTTTCATTAGCAACCACATTTATTATATTTTCAAATCCATTTTATTTAGCTTGAAACAATTCGTGCTATTGACTTATGAATTATTTCATAGTTTTATTTGAGCCAAGCTCTCATCCAATATTAACTTAAGTTAGTTTGTTTAATTTCAATTATTTCAACCTTATAACTTAAGTTTTATTTTCTTTCTAGCCAACTTTCCTTTCATTTACTAATTAATTAATTAGTTCATTCGTTTTTATTCACTTTAATTTTAATTCCATACTCAAATTCATACTTGAATTTATTAAATGATATCAAGGCCATATTCAATTTATTTATATTCAAATTGAATTTATTTGTAACTCAAGATCATTTCTATTTCAATCCATTTCTATTTTATTCGATGATATTTCCAATCATATTAATTCGGTCAAGTTCCATATTTAATTTCAATTCCAATCCACAATCCAATTTATTTAACCAAGTTAATAATCATTCTATGTCTAGTTAACTAATTAATTATCTAATTAGTTCACTTCTAATTTATACTCAACATCTGATTTTTATTTCAAAAATTACTCCATTAAATTTACATGAGTTCAAATTTATTTTATAATTCAACTTTGGATATTATTTCCCATACCAAAATATCAAACAATTTTATTTTGGGTTTTCTATTTTACTGTTCACTTTTATACGTCACACAACTTATTTTTTTTCACATTTCTATTAATTCTATACTCGAATATATTTACATTTTATTTTAACTCGAGATTATACATTTATTTATAGCCAAGTGTATTTTTATTCCATTTATGTAAATTTTTATAGGCTATTCCAATTTATTTATTCACAATTCCAATTTTCATTTAAATTTTATTTCATTCAAGATTTATACCTTACGGTTATATAATATTTCACAACTCAAGATTTATTACTTCAATTCGATACTATTTCTAGTCCAATTAAAATTTTATAACTTATAGTTGTATGGTCACTTTACAATTCACAGTTTCATATTTAATTCAATTCCATATGATTCAAATCCAGTCAATTAAAATTTTAAAATTTAATTTATCGAATCTTAACTTAAGTTGAACTCCATTTTAACTTCCTCACTTTAAATTTTATTCTAACTTCAATTTTTTTTCATGTTTCCCTCCTTATAAATATCATCTTCCATAGGATTTCAGAATTTGTAATCACCCGGTATTTATTTCAAATTACTTTAAAATCAAATATATATATATACTCTAACGGACCGGGGATTTTCGACCTCGAAAATCAACATCTATATGCCCACTGTATAGACTGCTGAGTAGTCGAGTGTTGGAAATACTAGTTCATTAGGGGTAAGAAGAAGAAAAAGGTAGAAGAAAAAGAGAAACAACAAAACAGAATCTCACCATCGCAGCGAAACAAAATATAATATATAATAACAGATTTTAAATACAAGATCCGTACTGTTAATATACATACCATTATCAGAGTACAACAATCCAATATATTAACTCTGAACAGTTTAATAACTTGTGCTGACACAGCGGAATAATAATCAAGCATGGAATTACGGCTTAGCATCCAGTTCGTTCCCTGAGCTCCATAGCATCCTATCCTGAATCTGCAATGCTCGGTCTAACCTGAGCATTATAATAAAATAACACCCGAGTCAGTCTGCAAAACCATCATGAGAAAACACATGTAAATGGAATTATTAACTTTTCAAAGTCCTTTGAAAACAAAGGTATCTCGTAAGACCACGTCACAAATAAACACGACGGATCTTTACCTTACGATAACCAAAATATTTTTATCAAATTCGTCTGTTATTATAATAGTGTCTATAGAAAGTAAATAGAATATAGCTGAAATGCTTGCATCTCACATTCCAGCATAGTTGGGCACAATCAAAACCCTACAACGCTTATTGGAGAATGGATTCCAACTGAATGACTAGGCATGGGGGTACCACCTGTCACGGCATTGTCTGGAAACACCGTACCGACGACCACTCCCGATCCCCTGCAACACAAGACCAGACTATTCCTAACCTGAATAGACCGAATATGCTATCACCCTGGGTGTTCCTACCCTTTCCGAGCTCCTTTCACATGTAGTGATTGTTAGCACCAGAATTGGTCATTAACACCCTTAAGAGAGATTGTGTAGAGAGATTAATAAAGAAAGTAAATTTAAATAGAGAACAATATGCTAAATTAAACGCAGAAAACAAGAACACCGGATTTATAGTGGTTCGACGTAACTGCCTACGTCCACTTTGAGGTTAATCTTTATTGCTCTTCTCAATAATCGATTACAGATACAATCCGTACACCAACTACTTGATTACAATTATTAAGGGTAGAAGATAAGTCTTGAACGAGTCTCGAATGTGGCAGAGTCTCCCCAGTCTTCTCAAAAAAAAGGTCCCTTTCACTGTTCCCCTGCCTCTCTATTTATAGACGAAGATGGGTTGGACTTCCCTGATTGGCCTAGTAGCAAGATATCTAGGCCCAAAATGAATGACTTCTGTGTGCCGAGCCACAAATGTCGAGCGGCGAATGTCGAACCATGTCTCTAGACCGAACGAGGAAGTATGTTGAGTGAGATGTGTAGGCCGAACGAGATCCGATGCCGATCAAGGGGAGATGCCGAATGACATGCTCATGCCGAGCGAGGCCATGTGCCGAACGAGGAATGCCGAACAAGGCTGGAATGCCGAACAAGGCATGAATGCCGAATGAGGCTGGAATGCCAAGCGAGGCTGAATGCCGATCGAGGTCTGAATGCCGAATGAGGTTGGATGCCGGGCGAGGCCTGAATGCCGGACGAGGCCTGAATGCCGGTCGAGGCTGAATACCGGTTGAGGCTAGAATGCCGAGCGACCCAGTTGTGCCGAACGAGAACGCCGTGCCGAACGGTGTTGGATGTCGAGCGGTGCATAAATGCCGTATCTCTAGTTACCTGGTCAAACCTCTAGGTAACACTTGCCCCCCACAGTGCCTCATGTGGTCGAACATGATGCTTTTTGAATCACGAGTCCTCTGCGTTTTGCTTCGAGCTTTGGCTTAGTCTCCTCAATTTTCCCTAAATGCCGATCGAGGCATTGTATGCAGAGCGACATGCTAATGCCGAATGGCATAATGCCGAACGAGGGGCGTGCATTGACCGGTTCTACCGGTCACGGCCCATTCAACTTCCCCTCTCTCTATTTAAGCCGATACTCCTTCTTTTTCTTTTTTACTTTTACTTTTCAGAAACTACGAAATCGACTCCCAACCGACTTCAACAAACTACTTTCACATCCTCCCCCAAACTCCATATGTTGCCTCGTCTCCTACTCTAGAATATACTCAAGTTTCAACTCGTTCTTTAGGTAACGACCTTTCTTCTTTCTTCTAAACACTACACCCCGAAAAGGAAAACTAGCACGAGATTCTAGCTCGTAAATCTCTGTAAAGTTGAGGTCGTTAGGAATCATGTGGAACATGAATTGAGGGCCAGGCGTTATTGTTTAGAAGAGTTTAAGGCTAGGCGGAGTGGAGGAGAGAAGTGGACGTTGGAGGTGCTTGAAGGAGAGAGGTGGTGGAAGAAGTAACGTTGTGGCTCGGTATAACCTCCTTATGCCGAGCGATGGAGGGAAGTACGGGGGTAGAAATGGAGTTATGGTTTAATGCGCCGAACGATACGGCTCGGCACAACCACGACTCGACATAATTTCTTTATGCCGACCAAGATTGGACGGAAATGCAGGAAAGAAGTAGTAATTAGGTAGAATGTCGAGGGACATGGCTCGGTATGACTTGCCGAAGGACTTGGCCTTGCCGGTCGGTAGGGACGGAGGGAAGGAGTAAAAGTGGCGTTAAGGACAGAATGCCGAACGATGCGGCTCGGCACGAGCACGGTTCGACATGATTAGTCACACGCCGAACTGTGAAGAGGAAGAGTTAGAAGAGTGGCATGCCGAACGGTGTGGCTCGGCATGCTTGCGGTTCGGAATGTCTTATTGCATGCCGAACGGTAATAATGAATGGTAGGAGAGTGTTTGTTGTTGAGGGCAGAATGCTGAGAGAGGTGGCTCGGCATGATTGTGGTTCGACATACCTAGTTGAATGCCGAACGATGAAGTGGTTAGGTAGGAGGGTTGTGTACAATAGCAACACTAGTCGAACCTAATGCATTATTGACTAAATACATACTTTATGCCTGAACATAGGATAATGAACAATGACAGACTCAAACAACAAAGCATATCAGACAATCCGGACTGATAAATCCCGTGTTTGAACAATTGACAATTTGGACTTTAACCTTTTTAACAGTTAATAACCTTTAAAATGCAGTGATGATGTCGAGTTCAAAACATAAACCGTCTTACGACAAGCTTTTGTAGACGGTCAGCGATGACGGTCTTCAAAGACAACAATTCAAAGCCTAGACTTATTTAATCAATCCAGTGTCTTTTCACTACCCGACACTTACATTTGAATGATCGTACTAGTTCACACACCACACGGGAGGAGTATTTATGTCGTTAAGTCTAACGTCGATTGTTTTTCAAGTATAGTTCAAACAGGTGCCTTGTCAGATTCCATCTTCATTAGAGATGTCTAGGAAATCAAGCTCTGCTACGATTTCCGATAGACCTGGGCCATCCTCTCGACAAGAATTTGTAGGAACTTCAAATCCATCAACTACCCTTGCTCAAGACTTACTGAGCCCTGCGACTGCATCTGCCGACTTGGCTCTCGACGCTTTGGAGGCAGCTATTTTCTTAGATGACCCAATCGATTCACAGGCCTCAAAGATTAATGAAAGTACACTTCGTCGGATATGCTCTGTCCATGGAATCCCCTTCGATGATGTGTTAGTTCCATCGGGGCGTGATCGTCCCCACTTGCCCCTAGTCGGATACACAGCTTGCAACAGATTCATGTGCTGGGTTGGCAGCGTGCCACCATTCAACTCATTTCTTCGAGACGTGTTGCAGTATATCGAGATTGCCCCATCGCAACTGCATCCGAACATCCATGCGTTCATATACGACATGTGCATCCTCTTTATGAGTGTCCCCTTCAGGCTTCCGACTTCAGGAGATACCCAATACATCTATCGCATCAAGAGACAGACGGATACCCCATCTTTCATGTCTCTCGAGCCGCATAACAAATGCCAAATTTTGATTAAGGCATGGAGTAAATTTTCCCAGTATAAGCAAGAGTGGTTCTATGTGCGTTGCTCCCTGGCTTCGCCAGAAGATGGGTAGAAGGAAGTAAGTTCTATTTCTGGATCGATACATGAATTTACCGAGATTTACATCATTTCTGACTCTTCATTCATTTTTTGAGGTATCAACTTATGTCCCGAAGGCTCTGGGTACTCTAAGGCAGTCGAAGCTATTCGATCCATTCCACGGAAGACCGGGACATCGGATCACTCATTTCAAATGAGTCGCTTTCAAAGTTCAGGTCGCTGATGAAAGGTCGCCGAATAAGCCTCCTCCAAGGTGTTTCCATACCCAAGCCTGCTTCGGGCAAAGGAAAGAAGAAGGCCGAGTCCTCAGCACACAACTCCCCTGAGACGCCAGAGGAGGGGGAGATTAAAGAAACCGAAATACCCGAAGCACAGGGCGAAAATGTTACTCCATCCCGGGACCCAATAGTTGAAGTTCATGACATTGAAACGTCTCCTTCCTCTTCGAAGAGGAAGAAGAAACTGTCCTATAAGATGAGGAAGAAAACGGTGGGTGGAACTTCTAAAGTTACCCTTATTCCAGCGGAGAAAGAAGCTTCCTCTCAGCACTTAGAAAGTTCTCTAAAGGTCCCGTCGAACCTCACCATACCGGAAGATCTTCTCAACTATGGCTTCGACGATCCAGAGGCCCTTAAGCTTAATTCGCCCGCGAGAGGCGATACAAGCGTTCAATCCCAAAACCAAGGAGAAAAAACTCCTATTAGTAAAGAAACTGGTCCCTCGGGGGGAAACACTAGGACACACACAAACACATGCACTTCACCATGCACTTAAATTTTTGTTGTCACCCTACCCCTTGCTAACTCATCGCTATTTAAATTTTGTTTAGGTGATATAGGGCGCACACATGGACTTGACCGCTTTCGCGGTTCATCGATTTTTTAACAATCTGGACGGGATTCGGGCTCCGGCAAGCGTCGAGATAGAGATGAATCCGACGACCGAGACTACCACCGCCGAGAGTCATCACACTGAAGAAAAACTTATAACCAGCCCTCATATCCTCACGATCCTCCTTCTCAACCGGAGCAAAGCAAAGGGAAATCTGGACATAAGTGGCCTCAGCCCGAGGCACATCGGGATCAACACTTCGGTTCATCAAGTACCAGGCAATCTCGAGATCCCAACACAACGCCTGCTGTCTCCAAGCAGACTCCTATTCCCGTAACTGATCCAACGGTCGCCAAACGACTTGCTGAGCTTAAAGCCTCATTTCTGACGATATGCTTTGATGGCTTAAAGTTTCTTCCGGTGATTCACCAGATTCCAGGGCATGTCAAGAAAAGTGCCATTGCTTGCACCAATGACGTCTATGTCCAGCACGATGCGTTCGTGCACTTAGCTGAGAAAGTTTCAAAAGTTTCGATAGAGCGACAACATGAGATAGATCGCCTGAAGCTTGAGGCTATCCACGATAAAGACATTATTAAAGATCAGGACGAAGAGCTTGCTTCTTATAAGTCTCAGCTTGAAGCCACCCAGCAGAGTGCTAAAGACACTGTCTAGGCCGTTACTCATCTGGAGTCAGCCCATAAAAAAGAAATCGACGAGGCGGTCCAACGTTGTGGGGCCCTAGCTTTAGAGAAGGACTCAGTGCAGAAGGAGAGGGACGCATTTTCCCTCCGGTTAAGGAGCTAGAGGAGAAACTCCTCAAAGAAAGAGAGGAGAAGACCGCTGCCCAAGAAGAGTCCAACGATATTGCGACGAGATCGTTGCCACACGACTTCTGAAGGCGAAGCTTGGTGATGAACTTTCTAAGGTTGAGATGCTAAAGAATGAAGCCCACAAAGAGGGCAAGAAAATAGCATCTTTGGAGTTTGACTCTCACCTTGAGGGGCTAAAGAAGCTAGTAGGGAGGAGGTCAAAAGCATGTTCGACCACTGATTGCAGAATTCAACGCCCGCGTCCTCATGCATCGAGACTTAACTTTTCTGAAGAGGGCTACCTCTAATCCCTAGCTGAGGCGTGGGAGACTTTAGTGAAAATCAGGAAGGTTGAACTTGACACCGAGGAAGTCGATGAGTGTAACGACCCGCAAATCCATACCCCTTGAGTCAACACTATTCTACAACAATCAACTCAAGTTGTACAGAAATACGAACCATTGGGTTAAAGAAGAAGAGGTAGAAGAAGAAAATTAAAAACAACAACAGAATCTAACCATCGCAGCGGAATAAAATATAATAGATAATAAATGATCTTTACTCAAAATCAATTATATCTGTTCATATATTACATCATCAGAGTACATCAATCACGGCTCACATCAATAACATACAACTGGATACACAGCTACACAACACAGCGGAATATATATATATAAACAAGTACGAGAGTACGTATCGTCATCCTGCTCGTCTCCTGAGCCCCACAGCATCATATCCTGTATTCTATAATACTCGGTCTGACCCGAGCATTACAGTTAAATAATACCCGAGTCAGTCTGGAATACCAGCGTGAGAAACTCACACCCAATTGATTATTAAAGTTCAAAAATCCTTTGAAACAAAAGCATCTCGTAAGACCACGCCACAAATAAACATGTCGGGTTTTTACCTTACGATAGCTAAAACAATTTTTATAGAAATCCTCTGATATTATAATAGGGTCTATATACAAATACTTATAAAACAGCCGAAATTGTTACATTATTAAATTCCATCTACCCACAGAGTGGGTAATACAAACAAAACTCGTACAAGGCTCGTAGGGAGAATGGATTTCCAACTAATGACTAGGCACTGGGGTACCACTTGTCACAGTACGGGGCCTAGATTACCGTACCGAGGATTACTCCCTTCATCCCCTGCAACACAAGGCCGGAACCATCCCTTACTGGATAGTCCCGAGTGAGATCACCCCGCGGTTGGGGTCAGCAACCGCCCACTAAGCCGAAAAATAAGAAGGGACATCTAGACTGGAATGACCTCACCCTGCTTGGGTGCTACCCACCTAGCCTTGCTGCATATCCCTTGATTTTCAGTCATTCCCGGTTGATGAGGCTTGAGGCTAAGCGTTACCTTTAGAACGTTTCACTTAGAATGCCCATCGCGCACCTGACGATGTTTCGCAAGCATTCATCCATACAAGTCCGTCCCGGGTTCGAACGGAACCGAAGGCACTATTCCTACTACATCCATTTTGGAAATATCCTCAGGATTAGTAGCGACCAGCCCTTGCATTTCACTGCTCCATCTTCGACTCCGAACATGTTTTTCGCACGAAACGTACAAACCGGATCGAAGTGGTCTTCGAGAAATAAATCTCGATCCCGGTCTCTTCGAAACGATCAACGCAGTTGGCCAATATTGATAGTCGGTTATTTAACTATCAATTAACATTCACAAACATCCATCAAACAATAAATAATTTTCCCAAATTATTTATTTCCCTCAAAAATATCTTCACAAGATATATTTCTACTTTTCAAACCCTTTTGAAAACAGTTTTAAAACTATCTTCCTTTCTCAGAATCAATTTCCCAAATAATTTCTATTTCCACTGAAATCGCCAAGCACAAAACTTAAGATTTCTAAAATAAATTTAAAAACACTTTACTTTGAAATATATTTTAAAACATTCATTTTAAAAAACTACTTCAATAATTTACTAAAAATACATACTATATGATTTTTGAAAATAAGGTTACTTTATAAAATATAAAACTAGGTTTTCACTCTTAACAATAAAATACTAAGTCACATTTAAATAGTTATTACAATAATAGATTTGAAAATATTTACTTATGAATTTGAAACATTCAGAAATAATAAAATTTCTAAAATAGCTTTTTAAAACCACATTAAACTTTTATCTTATATTTAAATTTTCTTTAAAAACGTACTTGGCTATCCAGGGAAATATACTTCCCTTCACATTCTTCTTGAAATTCTAATTTCTATCACTTGAATCAATTTCCAAATTGAATTCCAATTTTCTTCCTTTCTATTTCAAAATCCATTAATTTTAGATTTTATTTCCTTAATTATGAGTTAAATTACTTTTAACTGAAAATACAAGTTCTTAGATTTCTCAAGTTACTTCTTTATTCTTTAAATAAATTTAAACTTTAAAGTTTTAAATAATTCTTTATTCCTTTACTTAATATAACTTGAGTTTACAATTTATAAATTTCTATTTATTCAAAATTCTTTTCATACTCAAAAATATTTATTAGTATTTTAATACTACTCCTGTTTCTTTCCAATTCATTCTTAATTCATTCAAGTTTTCTATAATTATTTCGCTTACAAATTCACTTCTTTTATTTTCTTTCCAAAAATTCAATTTATATATTTTTGGTGATTCATTATACCCAAACATATCCAATCAAACCAGAGCATTTAATATTCCAATACAATTCACCATAGAATATTAAATAATCATAACAGAGGCTATTAAATAATTTTAAATAAATGTCGAGGGGTCCAGTTGGATCCCTCCAACCTGTTTTCCCTGCATCCACAAACGTTAGCACAACATAATATCCATTCCAAAATATACCAGACTAAAGCACATCAATCAATTCAACCATTCGACCAATTATTTCAATTTAATCATTTAAATTTAAATTAAATTCAGCTGAGTGAGATTAACTCACCTTTGCCCCTTAAATTTGCAATCCACTTCATTCTCGATTTTATTCCACGATTTCTGACCTTGAATAAGCATTAGATGTTTTATTAATATTTGAACTACTCGAAGGGTAAATTACCATTAAATAAATTTCGTTAACCAATTATTTTATTTAGACTAATTTTCTGGACAAATACAAATTAAGTTACAAAAATAATTAAATAGATTAACTTACAAATAAATCACCTTAATAATTTATTTTAAAATAACTTGTGAATTAAAATATCTATGTATATATTTATCCATTTCGTTTTTCTTTTAAAACTACCCACGCATATACTTATACTTATAAAATAATCTATATTGCCATTTAAATTTCTACCTTCAAAATTATATCCATATATAGACTATCTTTTTTTTTTGTTTTACAGTTTACACACATCTACATAAATATTTAAGTAAAGATAAATAAATTGTTTTATATTCTACCTCAACATACTTCTCTTCTAACCTGTATGTATAATTCTCTTTTCTTTTTTCTTTCTTTTTTTTTTACCTTTTTAATATATTCGAATCAAAACAGAATTTACCTGCTGCTCAAACTAAGGCCTAGATTGAGCATAGCTACCGCTAGTCCAAAACTAGATTTTCACTGACCTCACCACGATTGACATCCACAACTAACCTACATCCCGAAATCGCGATCGCCAAGACCTGCCATCCCCAAATTGCCTCCCTCACATTCCAGCATCGAACAGCCTTCCACCAAGCCTTCACGCAAACCCTAACCTCCACGTCTCCGATGACTACATCAAAATCTGAGCACATCGCCCCCCTCCCAATCCTTCACGAGCGCGCGTACGCAAACCCTACTGTCGCCTCTCCCCTTCCTCGCTGTCATGACCTCGGCCAAGCTCGTGTGCCTCGATGCCGAGCTCTAGAGGCTATATTGACCTTGACGAACCGATCTGGATTCAAAGGGGACACGCGATTCGATTCGAGATTCTTTAAATCGTGAACTGATGGAAGTGGAAAGCAGCGACGTTGATTAAGGAAGGAAGAACAGTCATTTGAAGAGGACGGAACGAATTCAATTTATTTTACAGAGGAAGCGACCATTTTTTTTGAAGGAAGATAAAGTATGTGGGGTTTAAAACGAAGGAGTGAGGCTTCTCGTACAAGGTAGGTCGGCTAAAGGGAAAAAAAATTTGACCTAACGATTTATAATATTAGTTAATCATAACATATCTCGTTTGCAAGAGGGTGATAGCCGATATCTAAGCATGCTCAAATAAGTTAGGTCATATATAAGTTGTAAAAGACGGACTTTGACCAGTCAACCAGTATATATATTTTTTAAATTTTCGATTTAATTTCAACACGTTTACATATCGTACTGTCACACAATAACTCTGATCCATACGAAATTTGAAATCCGATAATAATTCAATATAACGGATCCAATGGAACTGGTTTCGTCGAATTCCGAGACTGTGCCTCGGACGGCTATTTTTAAATTCAATTTAACTCTTCTATTTTCTTCAATGCTATCAATATAAATTTTATAAGTCTTCAAATAAGTTTTAACAGGTTTAAAATCCCAGTTTTCATATTTTACCTAATTTTAAATTATTTAATTCAATAATTAATTATCCAATAAGTATTGACATTTGAAATTCGAGTTAAAACTTAACTTTTAAATATTTAAAATCAATTTAATTTTTTGATTTTCGATGCTTAGAAATTCCGGGTCGTCACATTCCTCCCCCCTTAAAAGAATTTCGTCCCCGAAATTACTAGTTAGGAAGAATGATCCAAAACCCGTTACTTTTCCAAAACTAAACAGTTTCTAACAATTCAACAACTTACCAACTATCTTTTTATAAAAGATCCATTATCATACTTATTAACCTCCAAATCTTTCCCTAATTTCAAACCATACCATTTGTTTAACCATTCGAGTTTCACTTTAAAACCAAATTTTGAATTATCAAAAATTTTCAAAATTTCTAACTCCCTGAATTTCTGAAAAATTTCGCCAGTGTCTCCTTTGCGCGGCTAGCTCGGTACAACTACAAAATGGCTCTACGGCCTCCCAAATTCAAAAAGAAAACAAAATGCCAAGTGGCTCAATCCAAATCCAAATCCCAATCAAATATCATACCAAATTTAAATACATACCTTTTTTCCCGAGCATTTCAAATTTTATCTTTTGATATCAAACCCGGTTTTCTTTTCCCTTTAAAATACCTGCATACCTGCTTAACACTAGTATCCATTCACAATATTCCAAAACATTTGATCCACTTTTTCACAAAATGCCAATATCTATTCATTCCAATATTGACTTAAATTACATTGATAGTATTCATTTCCAATTAAGAATTGACCATTCCTTACTTAAGTTAACATAAGCATTTTATATGTTTCTTTATTTATTTCCGTTTTACCACTTCAGTTTATATCTATTATTATTCAACTTGATTCTTTCATTTCCATACGATTTCAATTTATTTTCAACTCCAAATGTTAAATTTTATTTGTCATTTATTACTAATTCATGCCATTATTTTAATTAGTTTCATTCACCAACTTATTTCAATTTCTAGTTATGAAATTGTTTTGTCGGTAATAAATTATCCAAATTTTCAAAAAAAATTTAACTCCCAAAATTTCTGAATTTTTTTGGCAGAGTCTCCTTTGTACGGAGGAGCTTTTGCAATTTGACAAAAGAGATAAATATATATACATCGACCCACCCGGTCGGAAAAACCAAAAACAGTTCATATTTCCTATTTTTATTGCGTAGGCGTACCTTATTTAGCATTTTAAGCAAACGGCTTATTATTTTTAGCATATAGCACAACCCAATCCAGCCTCACGGCTTCCAGGTACCTGTACTTACTCAATTTAAACATGTAAGTGCCAAATCATGCAACTTAACAACATTTTACATTTTTAACTTACAAACATTCCAGTTTTAATAAACCATGTAGATTAAATAACACTTATAAGCAATTTTATAGGGTTCCAACATTAATTTAAATTGCTTACAACCTATTTATATACAATTTCATTCAATTCAAATGTTTACCACTAAATTTCTTTCATTCAATTCATTTTAGTAAAACAAACTCATATTTAATCCAGTTGATCTCAAAATCAATTTATTTAACTTCTATCAACTAATAGAATCTTAATTTTCTTTACTTACGTCAAACGACGATTTATTTTATGCAGTTTTGCCAATATCCAAGTGAATAAATGATTACTTGTGTTTTAAAATCAATTTGAATGGATTTCAATTAAATTTATTTTTAACTCCAATCCATTTTAAATTTAGTTGGTATATTTATTGCATCCAATATCAATTCTTATTCACATCCGATAATATATTTCTGAATTGTATTATATTAATAACAATGCCACTTCAAATCAGTTCTACGTACTTGCATTTTATTTACAATTCAACCATTCCTCTTATAATCCAATTTATTTCATTTAACTCGAGTTTAAAACCAATTCCATTATGAATTTTCATTTCCTTAAATATTATCTATCTTCGCTTGATTTAAATCCAATCCAATAACATTAAACTTAGTTTAAGTTGAATTCAATTCAACTTTCCTTCATTCATTTAACCTAAGTCCATTAACCTCAATTTATTCAAATTTTACACTTAAACTCATTTTCATTTTACAAGTAAATTTTCTCCTTTCAATTTAACTGGATTTTATTCTAATCCAATCCCATTTTAAATGTGCAAATTTCATTTGATTGGTTATTATAAAATTTAACTTCCCAGATTCAACTCATTCCATTTATTACCTGGCTATTTTCCAGGTTATCTTCACTTATTTGGATTTTAATTTCACATTCAAACCATTGCTATTTTAATCCATTTACATTTTTTTTATTTGATACATTCCCAATTATTTCATTTAGCAAATTTAAATTTCTACCTTTTTTTCTCCTTTAAATAAAATCTAAATTTCTTTCAATATTATTTATTACACAACTGAAATTTAATTTCAATTCCATTGTCAAAACAAATTTCATTTTCCCCATGCATAAGTTTAAGACCTATTTGCCAACTTAAGACCATCCACCTTTATATATCCTCACTTTGCTTCATTACACTTTACATCTCATTTATAGTTAAGTTTTGAATTTGCAACCCCATTCAACTCTTTCCATTAACGAATTCAAATTTTACTTCCATTCAAGAGTTAAGATTGCTTACTGAAGTCCATTTCCATTTACAAGTTCAAATTATAACACTTAATGACTTGAGAATATGAATTTCTTTATGCAATTATAAGCAATTTTACATTTCACCTTTATATCCAATTTAATTTAATTTAGGTTTAAATTTTATTTAACTTATCTCAAGTTAAATTCAAATATATTTCCTTCACTTCCATTCACTTAAGTTAAATTTTATTCACTTCCATTCACTTAAGTTAAATTTTATTTGTTGAATTAAAATTTTCAGTCCCTTCTTATTAATATCAACTTCTCTTTATAAGTACATTATCTGATCCATTTATTCATTCATCAATTCATTATTTAACCAATAAATTTATTTCCAAACATTAATTATCTTTCGTCCATCCTGACTAATTTTTCCATTCCACATAACTTCACACAATTCAATTTTAAATTCCAGTACTCAGTTTCACTTTACTTACACCGTTGAATTTATTTCAACAAATTCCAAAGCTTAAACAACCTTTCAACATTTCAAAATTCCCTTTAAAACCTTCTATATCCAAAATTCCTTGCATTTCTAAAATAAAATTCACCCTTTGCAAACAATTCCAATTCAAAACAATTTGGTAGCAATTTCTCTTCTGGAAACTCGAAAATAAACATCGATGATGCTGCAGTCATCACCGAAGTTATTTTCTAGTGACCAAAAGAGTTCAATGCTTTTATTTTCTTTCTAAAATCCCTTCAAATATTCCAAACTCTCCAGAGTTCAAATCTGATTCAAAATTTTCCCAAAACTCCAAATTTGAAATCCATCCAAAACATTACTCTGGAACTTCCAGAAACATTTTCAAATTCAAAGGAAAATTAAATTTCCAATTTGTTTCCCAAATTCCAAATTCTTTGAATTTATATTCAAACATTACTTTGGAATATCTTATTTTAATTATTAATCACACTATAAGTTACATTAATAATTTATACTTACCAATTTCATTTGTATATGAATTTATTTCTTAATCTTTGGTTATTATTTCAATTTCTTATTCAATTCTCTTACCAAAATGATAATAATTAAATATTATCACCTTCTATCAACCAAGCATCCATATATGCTATAATGATTTAAGAAAAATTATTTCCTTTATATACAAAAATAATTTGGGTAAAATTATTTCATTTACCCTACTTAAAACAATACTGTGCCGGTTTATCTTGTTTAAGAGTTTAGAAATCCCTATCGATAACAAGGCGTCCCATATATCGACCAGAATCACACTCAACAGATAAGTCTACACAATATAAAACAATTTTATATTCACTAACAAATACGCGCTCATATCTATTAATACTCTCAAACTCATTCTAGAGTACTATGGACTCTATTCTATGAGTAATTCCCACCAGAGCCAAGCTTATCACCAACCTAAGCTCTGATACCACTGTAACGACCCGCAAATCCATACCCCTTGAGTCAACACTATTCTACAACAATCAACTCAAGTTGTACAGAAATACGAACCATTGGGTTAAAAAAGAAGAGGTAGAAGAAGAAAATTGAAAACAACAACAGAATCTAACCATCGCAGCGGAATAAAATATAATAGATAATAAATGATCTTTACTCAAAATCAATTATATCTGTTCATATATTACATCATCAGAGTACATCAATCACGGCTCACATCAATAACATACAACTGGATACACAGCTACACAACACATCGAAATATATATATATAAACAAGTACGAGAGTACGTATCGTCATCCTGCTCGTCTCCTAAGCCCCACAGCATCATATCCTGTATTCTATAATACTCGGTCTGACCCGAGCATTACAGTTAAATAATACCCGAGTCAGTCTGGAATACCAGCGTGAGAAACTCACACCCAATTGATTATTAAAGTTCAAAAATCCTTTGAAACAAAAGCATCTCGTAAGACCACGCCACAAATAAACATGCCGGGTTTTTACCTTACGATAGCTAAAACAATTTTTATAGAAATCCTCTGATATTATAATAGGGTCTATATACAAATACTTATAAAACAGCCGAAATTGTTACATTATTAAATTCCATCTACCCACAGAGTGGGTAATACAAACAAAACTCGTACAAGGCTCGTAGGGAGAATGGATTTCCAACTAATGACTAGGCACTGGGGTACCACCTGTCACAGTACGGGGCCTAGATTACCGTACCGAGGATTACTCCCTTCATCCCCTGCAACACAAGGCCGGAACCATCCCTTACTGGATAGTCCCGAGTGAGATCACCCGCGGTTGGGGTCAGCAACCGCCCACTAAGCCGAAAAATAAGAAGGGACATCTAGACTGGAATGACCTCACCCTGCTTGGGTGCTACCCACCTAGCCTTGCTGCATATCCCCTGATTTTCAGTCATTCCCGGTTGATGAGGCTTGAGGCTAAGCGTTACTTTTAGAACGTTTCACTTAGAATGCCCATCGCCCACCTGACGATGTTTCGCAAGCATTCATCCATACAAGTCCGTCCCGGGTTCGAACGGAACCGAAGGCACTATTCCTACTACATCCATTTTGGAAATATCCTCAGGATTAGTAGAGACTAGCCCTTGCACTTCACTGCTCCATCTTCGACTCCGAACACGTTTTTCGCACGAAATGTACAAACCGGATTGAAGTGGTTTTCGAGAAATAAATCTCGATCCCAGTCTCTTCGAAACGATCAACGCAGTTGGCCAATATTGATAGTCGGTTATTTAACTATCAATTAACATTCACAAACATCCATCAAACAATAAATAATTTTCCCGAATTATTTATTTCCCTCAAAAATATCTTCACAAGATATATTTCTACTTTTCAAACCCTTTTGAAAACAGTTTTAAAACTATCTTCCTTTCTCAGAATCAATTTCCCAAATAATTTCTATTTCCACTGAAATCGCCAAGCACAAAACTTAAGATTTCTAAAATAAATTTAAAAACACTTTACTTTGAAATATATTTTAAAACATTCATTTTAAAAAACTACTTCAATAATTTACTAAAAATACATACTATATGATTTTTGAAAATAAGTTTACTTTATAAAATATAAAACTAGGTTTTCACTCTTAACAATAAAATACTAAGTCACATTTAAATAGTTATTACAATAATAGATTTGAAAAATATTTACTTATGAATTTTAAACATTCAGAAATAATAAAATTTCTAAAATATGCTTTTTAAAACCACATTAAACTTTTATCTTATATTTAAATTTTCTTTGAAAACGTACTTGGCTATCCAGGGAAATATACTTCCCTTCACATTCTTCTTGAAATTCTAATTTCTATCACTTGAATCAATTTCCAAATTGAATTCCAATTTTCTTCCTTTCTATTTCAAAATCCATTAATTTTAGATTTTATTTCCTTAATTATGAGTTAAATTACTTTTAACTGAAAATACAAGTTCTTAGATTTCTCAAGTTACTTCTTTATTCTTTAAATAAATTTAAACTTTAAAGTTTTAAATAATTCTTTATTCCTTTACTTAATATAACTTGAGTTTACAATTTATAAATTTCTATTTATTCAAAATTCTTTTCATACTCAAAATTATTTATTAGTATTTTAATACTACTCCTGTTTCTTTCCAATTCATTCTTAATTCATTCAAGTTTTCTATAATTATTTCGCTTACAAATTCACTTCTTTTATTTTCTTTCCAAAAATTCAATTTATATATTTTTGGTGATTCATTATACCCAAACATATCCAATCAAACCAGAGCATTTAATATTCCAATACAATTCACCATAGAATATTAAATAATCATAACAGAGGCTATTAAATAATTTTAAATCAATGTCGAGGGGTCCAGTTGGATCCCTCCAACCTGTTTTCCCTGCATCCACAAACGTTAGCACAACATAATATCCATTCCAAAATATACCAGACTAAAGCACATCAATCAATTCAACCATTCAACTAATTATTTCAATTTAATCATTTAAATTTAAATTAAATTCAGCTGAGTGAGATTAACTCACCTTTGCCTCTTAAATTTGCAATCCACTTCATTCTCGATTTTATTCCACGATTTCTGACCTTGAATAAACATTAGATGTTTTATTAATATTTGAACTACTCAAAGGGTAAATTACCATTAAATAAATTTAGTTAACTAATTATTTTATTTAGACTAATTTTCTGGACAAATACAAATTAAGTTACAAAAATAATTAAATAGATTAACTTACAAATAAATCTCCTTAAGAATTTATTTTAAAATAACTTGTGAATTAAAATATCTATGTATATATTTATCCATTTCGTTTTTCTTTTAAAACTACCCACGCATATACTTATACTTATAAAATAATCTATATTGCCATTTAAATTTCTACCTTCAAAATTATATCCATATATAGACTATCTTTTTTTTTTACAGTTTACACACATCTACATAAATCTTTAAGTAAAGATAAATAAATTGTTTTATATTCTACTTCAACATACTTCTCTTCTAACCTGTATGTATAATTCTCTTTTCTTTTTTTGTCTTTTTTTACCTTTTTAATATATTCGAATCAAAACAGAATTTACCTGCTGCTCAAACTAAGGCCTAGATTGAGCATAGCTACCGCTAGTCCAAAACTCGATCTTCACTGACCTCACCACGATTGACATCCACAACTAACCTACATCCCCAAATCGCGATCGCCAAGACCTGCCATCCCCAAATCGCCTCCCACACATTCCAGCATCGAACAGTCTTCCACCAAGCCTTCACGCAAACCCTAACCTCCACGTCTCCGATGACCACATCAAAATCTGAGCACATCGCCCCCCTCCCAATCCTTCACGAGCGCGCGTACGCAAACCCTACTGTCGCCTCTCCCCTTCCTCGCTGTCATGACCTCGGCCAAGCTCGTGTGCCTCGATGCCGAGCTCGAGAGGCTATATTGACCTTGACGAAACGATCTGGATTCAAAGGGGACACGCGATTCGATTCGAGATTCTTTAAATCGTGAACTGATGGAAGTGGAAAGCGGCGACGTTGATTAAGGAAGGAAGAACAGTCATTTGAAGAGGACGGAACGAATTCGATTTATTTTACAGAGGAAGCGACCATTTTTTTTGAAGGAAGATAAAGTATGTGGGGTTTAAAACGAAGGAGTGAGGCTTCTCGTACAAGGTAGGTCGGCTAAAGGAAATTTTTTTTTTTGACCTAACGATTTATAATATTAGTTAATTATAACATATCTCGTTTGCAAGAGGGTGATAGCCGATATCTAAGCATGCTCAAATAAGTTAGGTCATATACAAGTTGTAAAAGACGGACTTTGACCAGTCAACCAGTATATATATTTTTTAAATTTTCGATTTAATTTCAACACGTTTACATATCGTACTGTCACACAATAACTCTGATCCATACGAAATTTGAAATCCGATAATAATTCAATATTACGGATCCAATGGAACTGGTTTCTTCGAATTCCAAGATTGTGCCTCGGACTGCTATTTTTAAATTCAATTTTACTCTTCTATTTTCTTCAATGCTATCAATATAAATTTTATAAGTCTTCAAATAAGTTTTAACAGGTTTAAAATCCCAGTTTTCATATTTTACCCAATTTTAGATTATTTAATTCAATAATTAATTATCCAATAAGTATTGACATTTGAAATTCGAATTTCAATTTTAATTTTAAATATTTAAAATCAATTTAATTTTTTGATTTTTGATGCTTAGAAATTCCGGGTCGTCACAATGAGGAA
Organism: Allium cepa; assembly: GCA_030765085.1. Taxonomy (NCBI): domain Eukaryota; kingdom Viridiplantae; phylum Streptophyta; class Magnoliopsida; order Asparagales; family Amaryllidaceae; genus Allium; species Allium cepa. The sequence goes on along the minus strand of CM060944.1, from coordinate 497,429,586 downwards.
GTTTTGATAAGAGAATTTCTTAAGGGTAACAAGCCATCTGACCTGTCTGCGGTGAAAGCTCTTTACTGCAAAGGCTCCCCCGCATAGAAAGGGAAGGATGTAACTGCCGGTCCATCCGGGATCGAGTCTCCAGCTCATGCACCTATTCAATCGGCTGATCGGACGATATTTGATCCATTTGAGCAACATATCAGTTACGACTCGGAGGACCCTGGCCTCGGCGTTCACATTCTGTCTCCTATTCCAGAGGGCGAGACCCCTCGGACGGCTGAGAGCCAGCTGAAACATGGTAGATAACCCTTCACTTTAACATTCCAAAAGTCTTCATTTTTTTAAAAGGGGCTATTGTATTCTAATGTTTGTTTTTCATGATTTTGTGTAGGCCATTCTGATCTCGAGCCCACTCTGAGGAGCGACATCGCTAAGAAGGTGAAGGAAAAAACAAGTGAGGCTACTCATTCAAGGGAGGCTCCCGGTCTAGATGCTCAGGTGATCGGAGCGCTTGATGAGGATAAGTCCGAGACTTCCTCTCGCATCAATGGGAGTTATGAAATCGAGATTACAGGCGCCTCTGAACATACATCTAAAGTGAGCATGAAGGAGCAGCATGAGAAGGAGAAGAAAAGGATGGTCGAAATCAAAGTCGAGCCTTCAGTTGTGGAACTGGACGATCCTTTGAATAAGCCGTTGAAGGTCATCCTCCCTGGCGGGTCCAGACCAATGGAAGTTCTCCGTACTTCTTCAGTTGTTACCTCCCCATCAAAGAAAATTACCAAGGGCAAACGCATAGGAGATGAATCATCTGGGAAGAAGTAGAAGAAGTAATCGTTACTCTCGTTCAATGAGAGTTAGTTTAGATTATGTAATTATTTTTATTTATCCCCGTAGTCCATGTAAATAGACTTTTGACTCCGAATTTTGGAGGAGTTGTAGTAGAGACTTACTTTTGAAAAAATAAAGCCTAGTTCTTTTGTCTTTCAAAAGAATTTTATCATTCAGCTTTCTGTGTGATTGTGGTCGAAACCCAAGCTGTTGTGAGTTACATGAACTTCTCACTTTATCTTCATATAACTCTAAAATTCTGTGGAGTTGTTCATCCTGTATTCCATGCTTCAAACACTTAGAATACTTTTTGGGTCCGTACACCGAGGACTTGATGACTTCAAGTCATACGTGTCCCGGTCCGCACTTCGGAGACTTAGAGATTTTTATGCCGCTCATACTCTGGTCCACACTCGGAGGGCTTGGAGTATTCTAGTCCGCACTCAGGGGACTTGGAGATTGTTTAGTCATTTATACTCCGGTCCGCACTTTGAGGACTCAAAGTGCTCCAGTCTGCACTCTGGGGACATAGAGATTTTATGTCGTCTATACTTTGGTCCGCACTCTAGGGACTCAGAGTACTCCAGTCCGCACTCTGGGGACTTGGAGATTTTGAGTTGTTTATACTCTGTTCCACACTCTGGGGACTCAGAGTACTCCAGTCCGCACTCTGTGGACTTGGAGATTTTGAGTCGTTTATACTCTGTTCCACACTCTGAGGACTCAGAGTACTCCAGTCCGCACTCGGGGGATTTGGGGATTTTGAGACGTTTATACTCTAGTCCGCACTCTGGAGACTTAGAGTACTCCAGTCCGCACCGTGGGGACTTAGAGATTTTGATTCGTTTACACTCTGGTCCGCACTCTGGGGACTCAGAGTACTCCAGTCCGCACTCTGGGGACTTGGAGATTTTGAGTCGTTTATACTCTGGTCCGCACTCTGGGGCTCAGAGTACTCCAGTCCGCACTCTGGGGACTTGTAGATTGAGTTGTTTATACTCTGGGGCGCACTCTTGGGACTCAGAGTACTCCAGTCCACACTCTGGGGACTTGGAGATTTTGAGTCGTTTATACTCTAGTCCGCACTCTGGGGACTTGGAGATTTTAAGACGTTTATACTCTAGTCCGTACTCTGGGGACTTAGAGTACTCCAGTGCGCACTCTAGAAACTTGGAGATTTTGATTCATTTATACTCTAGTCTGCACTCTGGGGACTCAGAGTACTTCAGTCCGCACTCGAGGGACTTGGAGATATTGAGACGTTTATACTCTAGTCCGCACTCTGGAGACTTAGAGTACTCTAGTCCGCACTCTCGGGACATGGATATTTTGATTCGTTTATACTCTAGTCCGCACTCTGGTGACTCAGAGTACTCCAATCCGCACTATGGGGACTGATTTTGAGTCGTTTATACTCTGGTCCGCACTCTGGGGACTCAGAGTACTCCAGTCCGCACTCTAGTGTCTTGGAGATTTTGAGTCGTTTATACTCTGGTCCACACTCTGGGGACTCAGAGTACGCCAGTCCGTACTCTGGGGACTTGGAGATTTTTAGTCGTTTATACTCTGGTCCGCACTCTGGGGACTCATTGTACTCCAGTCCGCACTTTGGGGACTTGGAGATTTTGAGTCGTTTATACTCTAGTCTGCACTCTGTGGACTCAGAGTACTCCAGTCCACACTTTGAGAACTTGGAGATTTTGATTCATTTATAATCTAGTCCGCACTCTGGGGACTCAGAGTACTCCAATCCGCACTCTGGGGACTTGGAGATTTTGATTGCTTGTGCGCATTCGTATGTCGAACAGAATAATGCATCTCTTAGTTATTCGTCACAGGGTTATCATACACAGAAAGATCGACAATTCATGGAAAAAATGGTTTCAAGCCTTTGTTAATGCAAACAAGCTAAATTGTCTTATTACATGCCGTAAACTAGGAATAAAAACTTGTTGGAAATAATTGCAACTAAAATATGAAAGAAATGAACTAAGTATAATCGTGCCACAAATGCTCGCTATTCCAGGCTCGGGGGTCGCACCATCAACGGTCGCTAGCTTGAAAGTTCCTTCTCCAAGCTTCCGTTCAATGACGTATGGACCTTCCCATGCGGGGCTCATATGTGATGGAACCGGGAAAATTCGTTTCAAAATGAGATCACCCATACCAAAGATTCTCGTTCGGACCTTTTCAATATAATATCGAGCGACTCGGTGTCTGTATACGGTCGCTCTTAAATTAGCTTCTTCGCACTTGCTTTTCATCAATGAAGTCCAATGATTCCAGCAAAAGATCTTGATTCGAATCAGAGTCATAATAAGTTACGCTATGTGATGGATCTTCAAGTTCTACGAGTATAACAGCTCTATGCCATATGCCAATGCGAATGGAGTGTGGTCAGTTGTGGACTTGTGGGTGGTTCTATAAGCCCAAAGTGCTGTTGGAAGCTCATCCACCCACTTGCCTCTAGCCTTTTCCAAATGCTTTTTCAATATGGATTTGATTATCTTGTTCACGGCTTCCACTTGTCCATTGGCTTTTGGATGAGCAACTGCCGCAAACTTTTTCTCAATACCATATTTTCGAAAAAATTCTTTGAACTCTTTGCTTTCGAATTGAGTTCCGTTGTCTGTAATGATGATTCGCGGAAGGCCAAAACGACATATGATATTTCGTACAACGAAATTAATGACCTTTTGGTGGTGATAGTGGCCAAATGCTATGCTTCTGCCCATTTGGTAAAGTAATCGACCGCAACTATCGCGTATTTCGCACCACCTTCAGATATGGGTAAGGAACCGACTATGTCGATCCCTCATATTGCAAACGGCCAGGGGCTAACCATTTATGTGAGTTCCGTTGGCGGTGCTCTCGGGATTTTAGCATATTTCTGACATTTGTCACATCTTCTCACATAGTCTACGACATCGATTTACAGTCGGCCAATAGTCCATAGCGGAGGATTTTCTGCGCTAACGTCTGCCCCCCAGTATGGTCACCACATTCCCCTTCACGGACTTCCTACATGAATCGTTTTATCTCATCATGGGATATGCACTGGAGTAAGGGGTCGAGAATCCCCTCTGATACATTACCCCGTCTTGCATTACATAACACGAGGCCTTACGAATAACTTGTCATCTTTCGCTCTTTCTTTCGGGCACGACCCCGTGTAACAAGTACTGCTTGAATGGGGTCATCCATGATTCCTTCTCGATCTCTGTTTCTAACATGAAATCTACCTCCATCATATTTATGCCCGGAGCATGTAAGGTTTCAACGGGAAACAATCCCATCTGCTGCACATCACCAGTGCTTGCAAATTTTGCCAATGAATCGGCTGCTCTGTTTTGCTCACGTGGGACATGTGAAATACCATAATACTCGAGATTCATTAGCAGCTCTTGAACCCGGGCCAGGTGTGGGGCAAGCCTTTGCCCCTTTGCTTGATAGTCCCCCCGTACTTGGTACACCACCAGTTGTGAGTCACAAAAGATTTCAACCGATCTTACTCCTAATTCTTTGATAAGTCTCAAGCTAGCAATCAATGCTTCATACTCGGCTTCGTTATTCGTTGCTGTGAATTCGAGCTTCAAAATGTAGCAAATTGATCAGTTTTCAAGAGTCACAAGAACTACGCCAGCCCTCAAACAACGATCATTAGATGCCCTATCCGTGTACATCTTCCATCGAACGGGAGGTATGACATTGTGGCTGTTTGATTGGTCTGTCATGGTGAATTCAGCAATGAAATCTGCTAGCGCTTGCCTCTGTACGGCCCTTCATGGTAGATTGGTAATATCGAAATGACTCAACTTGATATTCCATTTTAACATCCTTCCAAAAGTTTCCGATCGTTGGAGTACCTGTCGCAAGGGTTGATCAGTGTAAACACTGATCGAGTGTGCTTGGAAATATGGGCTAAGCTTGCATGATGCAATCACCAAGCAGTAAGCTAGTTTCTCAATCCTGGGATAATTTCTTTCTACCCCCATCAAACGTTTACTGACATAATACACTGGCTTTTGAACTCGGTCCTCCTCGCGAACTAGAGACGTACTGATAGCATGCTGGGATACAGCCAGGTATACATACAGCATTTCATGGTCAATTGTTTTTTATAGCACCGGGGGACTTTCTAGATGTCTAACCAGAGCTCGAAATGCTTCCACGCAGTCAGACGTCCACTCGAAATTACTCTTTCCTTTCTTTATCACATCAAAGAAATGAATGCACTTATCCGTAGCTATGGATATGAATCGACTCAGCACAGCCACCTTTCCATTCAAGCTTTGTACTTGCTTTATAGTTCTGGGTACTTGTATGTCCCGAATAGCCTGAATCTTTTCCGATTTAGCTTCAATTCCACGTGCATTCACAATGAAACCCAAGAACTTCCCTGATGCAACGCTAAAAGAACACTTCAAAGGGTTGATCTTCATCCCATAATGCCTGAGTATATCAAACATCTCTGCTAAGTCTCGAATGTGGTCGTTTGACCGTCTTGACTTCACGAGCATGTCATCCACGTAGACTTCCATTATTCTACCGATCTGATCTTTAAACATTCGGTTCACTAAATGCTGATAAGTCGCTCCAGCATTTTTCAATCCGAAGGGCATCGCTACATAGAAATACAACCCAACGTCTGTGAAAAAACTGGTGTGTTCTTAGTCTGGAATGTGCATCAGGATTTGATTGTATCCTGAGTACGCATCCATCAATGATAGTAGCTCGTGTTCGGCCGTTGAATCGACCAACATGTCGATCCTAGGTAAGGGGAAACTATCCTTCGGGCATGCTTTGTTTAAATCAGAATAATCAACGCAAGTTCTCAACTTCCCATTCGCTTTTCCTACCAGCACAGGGTTAGATACCCATTCGGGGTAGAGGGAGTCGCGGATGAACCCATTGGCTTTGAGTTTGTCCACCTCCTCTCTGAAAGCAGCGGACCTCTCCGGGTCCAAGCCCCTTCGTTTCTGTTTTACCGGAACGTACTTCGGGTCTATGTTCAACATATGACTTGCAATGGCAAGAGAAATCCCGCACATATCAGAATGTGTCCAAGCGAAAACGTCCAGGTTCGCTCGAAGGAAATCAGCAAGATCCTCGGCCATTGGTGGGTCGAGTTGCGATCCAATCTTAAGTACTCGTGACAGGTTATTCTGGCTAACTGGAATGTCAGTCGTCAGCTCGGCCAGTGCTGCATTCACTTCCCTAGGTACCCCATCATCTTCTCTCGGATCTATGTCTCTGTAGATCCGAGAATGTTGCCCGAGCCAGGGCTCGGGCACTACTTATCGACTTTCAGTGTTTTGGATGCGGACGGAGCTGTCCGCAATCTTTCCCTTTTCTCTCCATTGAGATTCTCTCAACTCTGCCATATAGCATGCATGACTAGTAGCCCGATCGCCATGTACTACGCCGACTCCTTTATATGTCGGAAATTTTAATGTCAAACACCATGGGGCCAAAGCTACCCTAAACTGTGCCAGGGCCGGATAACCTAGAAATACATTGTATGGAGAGTCAACATCCATTTCTATGAACGGTAGGATTCGCACTCTCCTATGCTCACCTTCTCCCAGTTCAACTGATAACTCAATATACCTCATTGCATCAGTTGCGGCACCATTAAAGCTGCGGATACGGGCTTTGCATGGTTTTAAATCTTTTGTCTCCATCTTCATTTGGTCATAAGCCTTCTTAAAGATGATGTTGACAGAGCTTCCACAATCAATCAAAATTCTTTTGGCGTAAGCTGGCCCGATCGTCGCAGATATGACCATCGGGTCAATAGTAGGAGCCTCTACCTTGTCTGCATCTCGACTCCTAAACACTATATCGTTTGTCATCATGCGTTGTTGTTTGGCAAGGGTTTCATCTTCCACATTCGAACAACATTCATAATTCGCATGCCTCAAGGAGGTAGCATATCATTCCATCTCCTGCCAATTTTTGTCTGTAGGATGAGGTCCCCCGGCTATAGTGTTGATGATCAACCTACCCACGGTTCGGGTAGGTTCCTCTGGATGGCGTGGAGCCGGCCCGCGTCCGCAGTCTGACGTTCCTTGCCTTCCCTCTGGTGAGTTCTTAATAAACTCCTGCAACTTTTTCTACCTGATCAACTTTTCTATGGCGTCATGGAGGTGTCTATGCTCCTCAGTATTGTGCCCGTGGGTCTCATGGAAGCGGTAGTAGTTCCTTGTCTGTTTCTATTCCTCTATGGACTCCTATGGATGTGGCTTTTTGTATTGAAAGATGTTACAGGTAGATAGGTAAATATTTTCAAGAGACGTATTTAGGGGGTGTATTCATTGTAGGTCAAAGTCCTCGACTTCCATTTCCCTGTCTCTTTTTTCTTTCCGGGATTTCCCCCTCCGGATCCTTTAGATTGCTCAGGCTTGTTCTGAACGTTGATTTGAACTTTTCCCGAGTTGTCGCCGGATTGTTTCACGGCGATGTTACTTTTCACATTCTCCTGAACAGGCCCTGGTGCCTTATCCCATCTTGTACGTCGAGCTTCCTCCCTCCTTATGAACTGATGAGCTTTGGAATAGAAACGCTCCAACGTAGTTGGGGGCTTTCCTGCCAACTAATCTCCAAACTCCGAGTCTAGATCTACGCCTCACATTACTGCCATCAAGATTGCATAGTCATTAAGGTTTCTAATTTCAGTGGCGGCAACATGAAACCTATGCAAGTACGCTTTCAAAGACTCTCCCGGAGCCTAGATTACGCTTGGTAAGGACATCACAACCTTTAGACGAGTAGCATGTATCCTGAATTGTTCAACAAATTTCATTGCCAACTCGTCGAAGCTGGATATAGATCGCGAAGGAAGTCGAGTAAACCACATGGTGGCGATTCCGGACAAAGTGATTGGGAAGCACCTACACTTGGTCGCAACTCTTGCAAAATCCATCATCCATTCGTACCTCATCACGTGTTTCCTAGGGTCAGTCTTTCCTTCGTAGGCTGGGATAGTCGGCATACTAAACTTCCTGGGACACTCAGCCTGTAGAATAGTATCTGTGAAGGGAGTATGACTCCTCGAAACTCCCCAATCTTCATTGGTCAAGCCTTGGTTCTCTCTCATTAACTGCCTGATCATGGATGATAAGTCTGGAGTTTGTGTGGAGGATGAAAGGTTGGGTTCCATTCCACGGGACCGTGCGGGTTGATGTCCCGCCTGTTGGCAATCGGTCAAACATATATCCTGAAGGCCAGCTTCATTAGGGTCTTGGTGAGCCGGGCGTCCGGTCTCCTCACGTGCCTGATCCCTGGTGGATTGATCAGTGGCATCTGCCTGTGCAGCTTCAGTCTTACGGCGTCTACACCTAGGTGGTTCATCAGATGAGGTCGAGCTATCATACGAAGAATAAGTAGCAGGGCTACCTTGAGCATTATAATGCTGCTGTTGAGTCAAATGAGTCATGAGATTAGCGTTAGCCTGAATCTGCTCAACGAGTTGCCTTCTACTTTCCCGAAGTTCCCTCATCAAATCATTGAACTCCGTCCTGGTGACGACTTTCGTTTGAGTTTGGGCGGTAGCCCTGCACCTAAATTTGCTTGTTGATTGCTAGGTCCAACTTGCTGCACGCTAGCAGTCTCGTGGACGTCCGCATTGTGAGAGGATGATCGGGTACGTGGTCTTCCCTTAGTAGAGTTGTCGGTCGAAACTCTGAATAGATTTCACGGGCGTCCTATGAATAAGTCGGATCTCCATCGGGGGATTTTTCAATCCAGTAGCTTCAAAGCAGATCCTATCGGCCTGAGAATTCGATTCTCAGTGAAAGCACCAAAATATTAGCACCAGAATTGGTCACTAACACCCTTAAGAGAGATTGTGTAGAGAGATTAATGAAGAAAGTAAATTTAAACAGAGAGCAAAATGCTAAATTAAACGCAGAAAACAAGAACACCAGATTTATAGTGGTTCGGCGTAACTGCCTACGTCCACTTTGAGGTTAATTTTTATTGCACTTCTCAATAATCGATTACAGATACAATCCGTACACCAACTACTTGATTACAAATGTTAAGCAAAGAAGATAAGTCTTGAATGAGTCTCAAATGCGGCAAAGTCTCCCCGGTCTTCTCAAAAAAAGGTCCCTTTCACCGTTCCCCTGCCTCTCTGTTTATAGACGAAGATGGGTTGGACTTCCCTGATGGGCCTTCCAGAAAGATATCTCGGCCCAAAATGAATGACTTCTGTGTGCCGAGCCATAAATGCCGAGCAGCCAATGCCGAAATATGTCTCTAGGCCGAACGAGGCAGTATGTTGAGTGGGATGTGTAGGCCAAACGAGATCTGATGCCAATCAAGGAGAGATGCCGAACGACATGCTCATGTCGAGCGAGGCCATGTGCCGAACGAGGCTGGAATGCCGAACGAGGCATGAATGCCAAACGATGCTGGAATGCTGAGCGAGGTCGAATGCCGGTCGAGGCCTGAATGCCGAGCGAGGCTGGATGCCGGCCGAGGCTTGAATGCCGGGCGAGGCCTGAATGCCGGTCGAGGCTGAATGCCGGTTGAGGCTAGAATGCCGAGCGACCCAGTTGTGCCGAACGAGAACTCCGTGCCGAACGACGCTGGATGCCAAACGGTGCACAAATGTAACGACCCAGAATTTTTATTAATTAAAATTTGGATATTTAATTAATTTTAAATATTTATAAGTGAATTTTTTAGTCAAATAAATTTTTATTTGAATAATTGGATTTAATTGAATAATTAAATCGATAATTTAATATGTTAAATTATGGAAATAATTGAATCTTGAGTTAAATATGATTGAAAATGATTTGTAAAATTTTATTTTATCATATTGAAGTTAGAATGATATTTTAGAACTTTTAAAATCGAATTAAAAGTTAATTTGTGAAAATTGAATATTTTAATATTAAAATCGACTAGTGAAAATAGTCAATTTTTGAACAGTCTCAGAATTGAACGAAACCAGTTCCATTGGATCCGTAATAGTTAGTTATTACCGGATTTCAAATTTCGTGTCAATTGGAGCTATCGTTTGATCGTGGCAGCTCGAAACGCATCGATTTATTTTTAATTTAAATTTGGCGAGTTAAAATAGCCATTTTTCAAAAAGTCTCGGATTTCGACGAAACTAGTTTCATCTGATCCGTAATGTGATATTATTGTAAGGTTTCAAATTTCGTGTCAATTGGATTTACGGTTTGTCCGGTACAAATTAAAACGCCTAGAAATTGATTTAAATCGGTTTAATTTAAATTGAGCGTTTACAGCCATAACTCGCACAGATGTCTGAATTAGCTTTCGAAACCTGTTCCATTGTGTCCGGAACGCGGGGTAAACCCTAGAAACGCTGGTTACGGCGCGTAAATCGGAGTTCAGAATTTCCGGATGAATAGTGTTCGATTTTTTCCTATAAATAGACCAAAACCATCACAAAATAAAAAAAATAAAAAAAATTAAAACCCTAGCTCATTAGCCAGCTGCCACCCACATAACCAACGGCCAGAATTTTCCCACCTTCCTACCTCGATTACTCCAAATCCGTCGACAATTAGCCTTAGGTTTCAACTAGAGAATTGTAGAGCACAACACGATCTTTAATATCAACGGTCAAGATCGCGAATAGCTTCACGAATCAACGGGAAAATGACCATGAAGTGGCCGGCCTGCGCACGCAACTCGAGCATCAGATGAAGGCCGAGCTTCCTATGGTTGAGGCCGAGCATGGAGGGGGTCAAGAGCTTCGAATTGCAAGTTGTTGATCGAGTTTTCATCGTGTGTGGTGTTAGCAATATTAAACCCTAGTTCTAAGGGGATGGGTTTGTGGTGACGGCAATTAACTGGAGATGGAAACGTGAGGGAGAGGGAGAAGATGCGTGCGGCCCAGATGAGAAGGGGATGGATCCTGTGGCCGAGATTTAGTGTAGGTTTAAAATAGTTAAATTATATTGTAATTTATATAAGTATAAATTCGTGTAACTTCAAATATTCATAACTTTTTCATACGAGGTCGAAAACGCGCGAAACCAGTTGCATTGGAATCGTATGGACGAGCACTACGCGATGGAGTTGGTTTGGAGTCGTTTGGAGTTAGTGAGAATTTTGGGTAAAATTAAACGACCGTTTAATTTTATTCGAAATAAATCGCTAAAACGGAAATAAAATCAAGGTGAGAACTTCTCACTCAATCGAATCAGTTTCGATTTTATTTTAAATAGTTAGATTTAAAATATTTGAATGCATGTTTGAATGTTGATTGATATCTATTGATTGTTAAAATAGACATTATACGCCGTTAGTAAGCGGATGTTATTTATTAAAAACATATACCGCGAATATTTCATAAACAGTGAAATTGGTATTATATATAATATCAATATATATATATTGGCATATGTATATATTGGAGTTATTGATTTTCCGCATTTATTTGTTTAGCGGATGAGACCCTATTGCGCCGTCTATTAAGCGGATAATATTTAAATCCCATATACCGCGATAATTTCGTACTGGAGCGAAATTGGTATTGTGCTAATGTTTTGGATGCAGGAAAACAGGTTGGAGGGATCCAACTGGATTCCTCAACAGTATTTATTTGATTATGGATATTTTGATATTCATTGATTTTCATATCGATATATGATATCGTTGTTGTCGTGATTGACTATTTGGTATGTAGCATCATTGGACCAAGTTTTGGAATTTTAAAATGATTTCAAAGTGATTTTTGAAAGTATAAGTTATAAAATAATTTTTGGAATTGATCCATGTTAAATAAATAAACGTTATAATTTTAAAGTTATAAAAATTATGATTTTTGAGAATATGATGCTAATGATTTTATAAATTAGTTTAATCGGGATTTTAGAATTTATTGTGAAAAGTTTAAATATAGGATTTATAAAATTTAATTATTTTATGAATCAAAATGGTGAAATAATGAAGGAGATTAAAGATGTTTTAAAATAATAGTATAAATTGATTTTATAAAGGATTTATAAATTGATATTTATAAATTAAAACCTTTGAATTATAAAACGAGTTTTTATAAGTGTTTGAATGAAGTGAAAATGAATTTTGTAAATGAATGGAATTTATAAAATTATAAATGGTGAAGTTATAAATGAAATTTATAAATAGTAAGATTTATAAATTTTGTGAAATTATTAAAGAATATATTTGGATGAATAATTGAATCTTATAAGTTATAAGATTTATAATTATGAAGTTTAAAAGAACGATTTTGTAAAATAATCGTTTTATAAGCACTTAACTTATAATTTGAATTTTTGGTTTATAATTGAGTTATAAAGTGAATAGGTTAATAAAGAAAATTTATAAGGAAAGAAGTTATAAAACAAATAGAAATGGAGTTTATAAACGTTGTTTTATAAATTCGCAAACGACTTATTTTGATAAGTTAATTGTTGAAACCTATTAATGGAGTTATATTCACGTTTTTGAATAGTGAATAATCCTTTGAATTAAAATGAATAAAAGGATGAAATTGTTAATGAAGTATATTCACGTTTTTGAATAGTGAATAACACGTTAAAGAAATTGTTTTGGATTTGGATGTTTTAAATAGAATTAAAACGATCGAACAATGTTTTAAAATGTGTTGAGATTCGAAACCATAGATTTCAACATTTATTGTTGAAATAGACGTTTTCGAGAAATAGAAGGAAATAGTGGACTATAACACTGTTGTTATAGTAAATGATTTCTGAAAGGAAATGTTTTGTATAGTATTGGGATTTATATACCTATTTTAATTTCGAATCCCTATACTAGTGAATTTGGGTTGTCGTAACGATGTTTTACGTAACATTCGTTTTGGCCCAAATAAATATGTTTAAGAGAATGATTTCCTTAAAGAATGAAATATATACTTATTTTTGATTTAAGTATATTGAATATTTTCCAAGTGTTGAAAATAAATAAAATTTGTGAATTACTTATTAAATAAGTATGGAATTGTTTTCCAATATGAAGTGATATTTAGAATTTATCTTTTTGAAGATAAATTGAAAATGGATAATTGAAAACGTATATCAATAGATATTGTGAAATATAAATTCACTATTGAATTTATAAAGGAAAGGAGAATTTGTTTAAAAGTAAATATTGATTTATTTTTGAAGTGTGAAATTATATATCTTGTAAAGATATTTTGTGAAATAAATAATTTGGAAAATTATTTGGAATCTGGTGATGTGTGCATATCCAGTGATAGTTCAATAACCGACTATCAATATTTCCCTTTGAATGGGTAATAGATGTGAATTGTTTGAATGTGAATGCCACACTTATTTTTGAATAAGCGCTCACTATTCGGGTTAACCGGGAAAGGACCATGGGGTCGTATAACCCATTCCGAATATGTGATACGTCGTTATAAATTGCATTGAAGATCGGTGTTGAAGACCCGGTATTTGCGAGAGCGATAGGATGACCTGTCGATTGACTCTGCACCGAGTTGCTCCGGTATAGAGTTCTCCATATGTGATGGTGAATCCGATCAGAATTGTGAATATCCGGATTGCAAGGACTTCTTTGTAAGTGCCTTCGGTTTTGTTCGAGCCCGGAACAGACTTGTATGGATTGTATGTCTGACATTACAAATTGAGATATAAAGCCGATTTCATTCAAATATATTTCTGTTGGTGGCGGAGAATTTATTCTTTTAGCTTAACACCCTTCTCTGAGACGTACGAGCTCAGAGGTTATGTAGTTGAATGTTATCAGCGATATATTCCCAATTTGGTAATGTGACATGCTGAGTGTTGCTGTAAATGATCATTGTGTTGATTATTTGTGATAGGATCGTTTATTTGATCGTCTATCCTGGTGATCATTTCTATGATCATTTGTTGACCCAAAGCATGGCTTTTGTATAAAGTATGTTTTTGTGGACGTGACTTCGTCGAGCCTCACACCCCGTGAATGGTCAAAACAGGAAAGATGCGGCAAGGTTATGAGGGGTAGCGCCCTTTAGGATGTGTGCATTTCCTTCTGGAAAAGGGTGGTATCATGGTATGGAGCCCAGATACTTACTCATGTTGAAAACACTTTGTTATGATTGTGTGAATTGATTACGAGCGCTCGGTTAAAAGGTCCCAAAGGACCGGGGGATGGCATATTCGGTCAGTTGTTACTCAGTTAGGGGTAACCCGGCCTTGTGTTGGTAGAGATCCGGTTTGGTTCTCGGGGATGTCCATCCAGAGGCATTCTCATGTGGCAATGGGAAGTTCCTTGGCCTGATCATTCGTTGGAAATCCAAAGAAACAATACGAGACTTGTACGGTTTTAGTTGTATAACCTGCTATGGAATGTGGCGGTAACCTGCTATTGAATATAGTTAGCTATAGTAGGCATACGATAATGGTCGTATGTTGGCTAAGATTTATATTCTATTTTCGAAATGAATTTTTCCTACACTATGCACTAGTAATAATATAAAATGTTCTTTTAAACAAGCATCTTTGACTATCATAAGGAGAAATCTCCTCCGATTCTGCGTTTGCATTGTGTGTGTGTGCGGGAGGCCTTATGGTAGTCTCATTTTTAAAAGCATTGCGAATTGAATTTAAAAATAGTCCTCTATTTTGATTTTAAAGATAAATAAACTGTTTTGAGTTCTCACACCAGTCACATGACTGACTTGGAGTTTATTGTTTTCCTTCCTAAACTCTGGGTGCCCACCAATTTCCACACGGGCAGTCAAGAGTTAAGGTTTATCAGGATATTCTGGATATTCAGGAGTTGCTGGAGGCAAGCTGGATAGCATGGCGTATTACTTATATAGTATTTCTTTTTCCGCTGCACTGTTTGTTGTTGTTGGTGTACACTCTGATGATATGATGTAATGAAATGTGATGTAATGTAATAACTGATATAGTTCTTTGTTTAAAGATTATTCATGTAACGACCCAAAAATTTTAACAATTTAAATTGAGAATATTTAATTAATTTTAAATATTTGATAAATGGTTTGAATTGAATTTAAAACTATCAAAATGAATATAACGATTAAATTATAGAATTCAATCTATTGGGAGTTGAATAAAAATTTAAATCTTCAATTTTAAGCCGATTAAAAATATTTCAAAGGCTTGTAAAATTCATATTGATAATACTGAAGATAATCGAAGCTTCAGAATTGAAATTGAAAGTGATTTGTTCAGTTTTGGAATTTAATCGTTCGAATCGATATTTAAAAATAACCGTCCGAGGCACAGTCTCGGAATTTGACGAAACCAGTTCCATTGGGTCCGGAATATTGAATTATTGCCGGATTTCAAATTTCGTATTTTTCGGAGTTAATATGTGAGCACACGACACATAAACGCGTCGAAATTTTCAACGATTAAATTTAAATTTAAATTTAAATTTTAGTCAACCTCAACACGTTCTCCTTTTCTCACGCCAAAAATCAAGCAGAGAATCACGGAATTGATCGTGCAACCCACGTTCCCTCTGTTTACATATACTCTCCCTCTCCCTCTTCAGTTTCAATTCACAGAGAGAAAAAAAAAAATTAAGTGATGGCCGACGTCGTCTCCTCCTTCCCCTTTTCTCTCCAAAATCTCGAACGAAACTTATTTCGTTCGTTCTAAAAAATCAATGGCCGATGGTCAGGAAAAAAAAAAATAAAAAAAAAAAGGGGGGCGATATCGCGATGGGGTGTCGCGCGATTCGAGGGGGTTGGCACACGCGCGCGTGCTCGCGAGTGGGAGGAGAGATGACTGACTTGGAGCTTGTGAGCAAGGAGTTGGCGCTCGCGACGGCGACGATGGCACACGAATCAAGGATGAAGGCAGCGACTTCAATAGATGGCGTGGCATCAAGCGACGCGATTCGTGAGGCGGCGAGGGGCGATGATGGCCGTGGGCAAGGGGCGACTCACGTTTGGAGATGCGCGTGCGATTCTAGGTGGCGAGGGCTGGACTGAGGCGCGGCGAGGTCGAGGGCGACTCGCGTGGGGGATTCGCGAGGCTTTGGGTTCTCGTATTTCAGTCAGGTAGTTTTGAATTTTGTTTTGTTTTCAAATTTTTTTTTTTTTTTACAGTAAAGAGAAAAAAATATATAAATCGTTATTGAAAAAAAAAAAAAGGAAAACAGTTTGTTAATTTATTTGAAATTAGGAATAAATTTAATAAATATATAAGGTTTTAAAGACTATAAGGATTTATAAATATATATGCAAGTATTTGATATTTGATTTTAGTAGTAAAGAAAAAGTATATACAGTTTCAAGAAAATAATAATAATAATAATAAAAATATTTATTTACTTTCTAATTTAAATGATTTTTGTGTTACTAGGAATAATTTAGTAAAAGAAGAAAATTTAGTTTAAAATTAAATTTGTAGTTAAATAAGTTTATTCAAGTAAATTTAGTTGAAATTTAAATTTTATAAGATAAATTTGTTAAGAGTAACATGTTTAAAATTAAAAAGGGTTAGTTAATAAAGTTTATTAAGTGAAATGATTTATTAAAGGAAATTTTGTTCAATTGGAAATTTCTAGTTAAAATTATTTTAAAAAGTAAAATAATTAGTTAAAATAAATTATTAAATAAGAAACTGGTTTAAATAAAACTATCAGTCAATTTAAACTATTAAAATGAAATCGCCGATGAATCGAAATTATATAATGAAAATTTAATTTATTTGATTGATTCGAATATTAATAAATTGTGTAAATATTTATAAGGTATAAATGAAGAAATCGAGTTGGATTGGAAGTGGATTGCAAACAGGAATAAAAAGGTGAGAACTTCTCACTCAAAAGGAATTTCTGTTGTTTATTTAAATTTTAAATAGTTAGATTTAAAATTTATTGACTGTGTTGATTGAATGATTGAATGATGATTGTTATATATATATATATTGGATGTGAATAGACCCTATACGCCGTTAGTAAGCGGAGGTTATTTATTACACACATATACCGCGATATTCCACCTCGAAGTGGAATTGGTATTATATTATATATATAGCAATATATATATATTGGCATATGTATATATTGCAGTTGATTGATTTCCCGCATTTTCTTTTAGCGGATGAGACCCTATTGCGCCGTTAGTAAGCGGATATATATTTATAAAATCCCATATACCGCGATATTCCGTCTTGAAACGGAATGGTATTGTGCTAATGTCTGTGGATGCAGGGAAACAGGTTGGAGGGATCCAACTGGATTCCTCACAAATATTTATTGATTTTAAATATTGTGATGTTTGATTGTTTATCATATCGATATATGATATTGGAAAAGTCGTGATTGACTAATTGATGTGTTGCATCATCGGATCCAATTTTTGAAATTTAAAAACAACGATTTTAATTTCTAAAGTGATTTTTGAAAATATACGTTTATATAATATTTTTTGGAATTGATTTATTATAAATAAATAAACGTTATAATTTTTATGTTATAAAAATTATGATTTTTGAGAAATGTAGTTAAAAGTTGATTTTTGAGAATATGGGATTAATGATTTGACAAAATAATTTAAACTGGGATTTTTGAATCTATTATAAAATGAATAAAAATGATGAAATTATAAAGAACTGTGAAGATGTTTTAAAAGAATAATATAAATTGTTTTATATTAAAAAGATTTATAAATTGATATTTATAAATTAAAAATATAAGAATTATAAAACAAGCTTTTATAAGTGTTAGAATAAATTGTAAATGAATTTCATAAATAGGAATGGAATTATAGAATTATAACGATGAAGTTATAAATAGAATTTTATAAACAGTATAAATTGATTTATCTAAAAGATTTACAAACGGATATTTGTAGATTAAAATATTGGAATTATAAAACGAAGTTTTTATAAGAGTTAGGATGAATTGTGAATGAATTTCACAAATGAATGAATTTATAGAATTATGAACAGTAAAGTTATAATTGGAATTTTATAAACAGTAGGTTTATAAAATTTGTGAAGTTATTTAAAAGAATAAGATTTTGGATAAATAGATGAATCTTATAAGTTATAAGATTTATAAAATTTGTGAAGTTTAAAGGAATGATTTTATAAACAAATAAATTATAAGTATTTAACTTATAATATGAAATTTTTAATATATCATTGTGATATGAATTGAGATAAGTTAATAAAGGAAATTTATAAAGGAAGTTGTTATAAAAGAAATAGAAATAGAATTTATAAACATTGTTTTATAAATTCGCAAACTACTTATTTTGATAAGTAAATTGTTGCAATTTATTTATGAAGTTATATTCATGTTTTAGACAGTGAATAATTCCTTAAACTAAAATGAATAGAAGTAATGAAATTGGTTAACAATATATTCACGTTTTGAATAGTGAATAATATGCTAAAGAAATTATTTAGAGTGTGATGTTTTAAATAAAATTAAAACGATCTAATGATGTTTTAAAATATGTTGAGATTTAAAATCATAGATTTCAACATTTATTGTTGAAATAGATGTTTTCGAGAAATAAAAGAAAATGGTAGATTATAACACCGTTGTTATAATAGATGATTTCCGAAAGGAAATGTTTTGTATAGTATTGGGATTTATATATCTATTTTAATTTCGAATCCCTATACTAGTGATTTTGGGTTGTCGTAACGATGTTTTACGCAACATTCGTTTTGGCCCAAATAAATATGGTTAAGTGAATGATTTCCTTAAAGGATGAAGTATATACTTAATTTCGATTAGGGTATATTAAATATTTTCTAAGTATAGAAAATAAAAAGATCTGTGAATTACTTATTTTTAATAAGTATAGAAATGCTTTTCCAATATTAAGTGAATATTTGGAATTTATCTTTTTGAAGATAAATTGAAAATGAATATTAGAAATTGAATGGAAATCATATATCCATAAATATTTTGGATTGTAAATTCAATATAGAATTTATAAATGGAATTGGTAAATTGGGTTTAAGAATAAATATTGATTTATTTTTAAAAGAATGGAAATTAAGTTTATATTCCCTAAAGATATTTTTGGAAAATAAATAATTTGGAAAATTATTTGGATTCGGGTGATGTTGGCATATCTATTGATAGTTCAATAACCGACTATCGATATATACCTTTGAATAGGTATTTGTTGTGAATTTGTTTGAAATTGAATGCCACACTTATTTTTTTTTAAAATAAGCGCTCACTATTCGGGTTAACCGGGAAAGGACCATGGGGTCGTATAACCCATTCCGAATATGTGATACATCGTTATGAATTGCATTCGAAGACCGGTGTTGAAGACCGGATATTTTCGAAAACGAAAGGGTTTCTTGTCGAATGTCTTTGCATCGACTGGTCCCCGGTATAGAGATTCCATATGTGATGGGAAGTCCGAACGTGATTAGTGAATATCCGGATTGCAAGGACTTCTTTGTAAGTACCTTCGGTTCTGTTCGAGCCCGGAACAGACTTGTATGGATTGTGTGTCTGACATTACAAGTTGAGATATAAAGCCGATTTCTTTCAAATATATTTCTGTGGTGGCGGAGAATTTATTCTTTTAGCTTAACACCCTTCTTTGAGACGTACGAGCTCAAAGGTTATATAGTTGAAGTTATCAGCAATATATCCCATTTTGGTAATGTGACATGCTGAGTGATGCTGAAATGATCATTGTGTTGATTATTTGTGATAGGATCATTTATTTGATCGTCTATCTTAGTGATCATTGTGTTGATCATTTATTGACCCAAAGCATGGCTTTTGTATAAAGTATGTTTTTGTGGACGTGAATTCGTCGAGCCTCACATCCCGGAAATGGTCAAAACAGGAAAGATGCGGCAAGGTTATTAGGGGTTGCTGTAGCTCCCCTTAGGGTATGTGCATTTCCTTCTGGAAAGGGGTGGTATCATGGTATGGAGCCCAGATACTTACTCATGTTGAAAACACTCTATTTATTATGGTGTGATGTTGGATATCGAGCGCTCGGTTGAAAAGGTCCTAAAGGACCGGGGAATGGCGTGCTCGTGTCAGTAGTTACCCAGTTAAGGGGTAACCCGGCCTTGTGTTGGCAGAGTTCCGGTTTGGTTCTCGGGGATGTCTTTCCAGAGGCATTCTCAGTGGCAATGGGAAGTTCCTTGGCCTGATCATTCGTTGGAAATCCAAAGAAACAATACGATCTTGTACGGTTTTAGTTGTAGAACCTGCCATTTAATATGGTAGCTATTAGTAGGCATAATATAATGGTACCTATGCTGGCTAAGATTTATATCTTTATTTTCGAAATAAATTTTCTACACTATGCACTAATAATAATATCAAATGCTCTTTTTAATACGTATCAAGCATCTTTGACTAACATAAGAAGAAATCTCCTCCAAGTCTGCGTTTGCATTGTGTGTGTGGTGGGAGGTCTTATGGTAGTTACATTTTTAAAAGCATTGCGAATTGATTTTAAAAATATTCCTCTATTTGATTTTAAAGATAAATAAACTGTTTTGAGTTCTCACACCAGTCACATGACTGACTCGGAGTTTATTGTTTTCCTTCCTAAACTCTGGGTGCCCACCAATTTCCACACGGGCAGTTAAGAGTTAGGTTTATCAGGATATTCTGGATATTCAGAAGTTGCTGGAGGCAAGCTGGATGGCATGGCGTATTACTAGTATATAGTATTTCTTTTTCCGCTGCACTGTTTGATGTTGTCTGTTGTTGTACACTCTGATGATATGATGTAATGTAATGTATAAAATGTAATAACTGATATAGTTCTTTGTTTAAAGATTATTCATTTATTATTATATGTTGTTCCGCTGCGAATTGTGAGATTCTGTCGTTGTTCTGTTGTTTCCTTTCTGTCCGTTCTAGTTTTAAAATGCTTCTATCTTCTATTTTCAAAATTCTCTGTTTTCAAAAAAAAACTTTTCCCTCTATTTTCCTTTTTCTTTCTTCTTTTTCTCTCTTCTTTCTTTTCTTTCCTTTTTAAAACCCATAACATTCCGGTTTTTGGCCTTCGATTTCTCGACAGTCGATAAAGTGAGTGTCGATGTCGAATACTCGAAATTCGAAAATTTTTGGGACGTTACATTTGGTATCAGAGCTGTTGGTTAAGCGACAACCATGGTTCTGATGGGTATTACTCGTTAGAGATAGAGTCAGCAGTACTCTAGAATGAGTTTGAGTGTAATAATAGATATGAGCGCGTATTTGTTAGTGAATATAAAAATTATTTTTGAATCGGGTAAATAAAATAATTTTTGCCCAAAACTATTTTGAATAGAAAAAAAAAATAATGATTTTCTATGAATTATTATAGTATATGATTGCATGATTGTTAGAAGTGATAATATTGAATTATTATCATTAGTATATGGAATTAAATAAAATGGATTGAATTCAAGTAAATTAACTTGATAATTTATTCACTTGTGAAATAATTTCAAATAAAATGAATTGAATATGGAAATTGAAATGAATTAGTGAATGAAACTAATTTAAGATAGTAATATGAATTAGTAATGAAAGTTAATCGTTAGAATTCAATGTTTGGAATTGAGAATTGAATTCAAATGAAATTTAAATTATGAATTGAATTCAAATGAATTAAAATGTTAAAGTGAATGAAAATTTAATGAAAATGGATATGTAACTCCAGTAGTGAAGTAAAAACATATAAAGAAGCATATATTGGAAATTTTGTAATAAAATTTGCAAAATAGTTTGAATGTTGGATTTGGATGCTACTACTAGCAGATTATACAGGTTATACAGGTATATAAAGGAAATGGAAATTTTAATTTCAAAGATAAAATTGAATTGCTCGACAAAAAGGTACGTATTTCAATTTTTATATGAAATTTGATGACTTTCTTCTCTAGCCACTTGGCTTTTCTCTTTTCTTTTTGATTCTGAGGGGCCGTGGTGCCATTTTGTAGTCGTACCGAGCTAGCCGCGCAAAGGA
The DNA here is from genome assembly GCA_030765085.1 of Allium cepa. Lineage (NCBI taxonomy): Eukaryota > Viridiplantae > Streptophyta > Magnoliopsida > Asparagales > Amaryllidaceae > Allium > Allium cepa. The sequence continues at coordinate 497,407,838 of CM060944.1, read as the reverse complement.
GACGCTGGCGAAATTTTTCGAAAATTTAGGGTGTTAGAAAAATTTTGAGAAAATTTGAAAGTTTGAAATTTGAATTTGAATTTAAATTTGAATTGTTAGTAAAACAATATTGTTTGAAACTTATAATTAAAGTTGGAAATCTAGATGAAAAGATCGTGAATCACTAGTAAAAAAAAAGATTTAGGCTAGTAAGTTGATAAAACTATTTGAATTGTGAAAAATAATAAACGGGATAAGGGCATTCTTCTTAACTTGTAATTTCGGGACGAAATTCTTTTAAGGGGGAAAGATTGTAACGACCCAGAAATTTTAACAATTTAAATTGAGAATATTTAATTAATTTTAAATATTTGATAAATGGTTTGAATTGAATTTAAAACTATCAAAATGAATATAACGATTAAATTATAGAATTCAATCTATTGGGAGTTGAATAAAAATTTAAATCTTCAATTTTAAGCCGATTAAAAATATTTCAAAGGCTTGTAAAATTCATATTGATAATACTGAAGATAATCGAAGCTTCAGAATTGAAATTGAAAGTGATTTGTTCAGTTTTGGAATTTAATCGTTCGAATCGATATTTAAAAATAACCGTCCGAGGCACAGTCTCGGAATTTGACGAAACCAGTTCCATTGGGTCCGGAATATTGAATTATTGCCGGATTTCAAATTTCGTATTTTTCGGAGTTAATATGTGAGCACACGACACATAAACGCGTTGAAATTTTCAACGATTAAATTTAAATTTAAATTTAAATTTTAGTCAACCTCAACACGTTCTCCTTTTCTCACGCCAAAAATCAAGCAGAGAATCACGGAATTGATCGTGCAACCCACGTTCCCTCTGTTTACATATACTCTCCCTCTCCCTCTTCAGTTTCAATTCACAGAGAGAAAAAAAAAAATTAAGTGATGGCCGACGTCGTCTCCTCCTTCCCCTTTTCTCTCCAAAATCTCGAACGAAACTTATTTCGTTCGTTCTAAAAAATCAATGGCCGATGGTCAGGAAAAAAAAAAATAAAAAAAAAAAGGGGGGCGATATCGCGATAGGGTGTCGCGCGATTCGAGGGGGTTGGCACACGCGCGCGTGCTCGCGAGTGGGAGGAGAGATGACTGACTTGGAGCTTGTGAGCAAGGAGTTGGCGCTCGCGACGGCGACGATGGCACACGAATCAAGGATGAAGGCAGCGACTTCAATAGATGGCGTGGCATCAAGCGACGCGATTCGTGAGGCGGCGAGGGGCGATGATGGCCGTGGGCAAGGGGCGACTCACGTTTGGAGATGCGCGTGCGATTCTAGGTGGCGAGGGCTGGACTCAGGCGCGGCGAGGTCGAGGGCGACTCGCGTGGGGGATTCGCGAGGCTTTGGGTTCTCGTATTTCAGTCAGGTAGTTTTGAATTTTGTTTTGTTTTCAATTTTTTTTTTTTTTTTTACAGTAAAGAGAAAAAAATATATAAATCGTTATTGAAAAAAAAAAAAAAAGGAAAACAGTTTGTTAATTTATTTGAAATTAGGAATAAATTTAATAAATATATAAGGTTTTAAAGACTATAAGGATTTATAAATATATATGCAAGTATTTGATATTTGATTTTAGTAGTAAAGAAAAAGTATATACAGTTTCAAGAAAATAATAATAATAATAATAAAAATATTTATTTACTTTCTAATTTAAATGATTTTTGTGTTACTAGGAATAATTTAGTAAAAGAAGAAAATTTAGTTTAAAATTAAATTTGTAGTTAAATAAGTTTATTCAAGTAAATTTAGTTGAAATTTAAATTTTATAAGATAAATTTGTTAAGAGTAACATGTTTAAAATTAAAAAGGGTTAGTTAATAAAGTTTATTAAGTGAAATGATTTATTAAAGGAAATTTTGTTCAATTGGAAATTTCTAGTTAAAATTATTTTAAAAAGTAAAATAATTAGTTAAAATAAATTATTAAATAAGAAACTGGTTTAAATAAAACTATCAGTCAATTTAAACTATTAAAATGAAATCGCCGATGAATCGAAATTATATAATGAAAATTTAATTTATTTGATTGATTCGAATATTAATAAATTGTGTAAATATTTATAAGGTATAAATGAAGAAATCGAGTTGGATTGGAAGTGGATTGCAAACAGGAATAAAAAGGTGAGAACTTCTCACTCAAAAGGAATTTCTGTTGTTTATTTAAATTTTAAATAGTTAGATTTAAAATTTATTGACTGTGTTGATTGAATGATTGAATGATGATTGTTATATATATATATATATTGGATGTGAATAGACCCTATACGCCGTTAGTAAGCGGAGGTTATTTATTACACACATATACCGCGATATTCCACCTCGAAGTGGAATTGGTATTATATTATATATATAGCAATATATATATATTGGCATATGTATATATTGCAGTTGATTGATTTCCCGCATTTTCTTTTAGCGGATGAGACCCTATTGCGCCGTTAGTAAGCGGATATATATTTATAAAATCCCATATACCGCGATATTCCGTCTTGAAACGGAATGGTATTGTGCTAATGTCTGTGGATGCAGGGAAACAGGTTGGAGGGATCCAACTGGATTCCTCACAAATATTTATTGATTTTAAATATTGTGATGTTTGATTGTTTATCATATCGATATATGATATTGGAAAAGTCGTGATTGACTAATTGATGTGTTGCATCATCGGATCCAATTTTTGAAATTTAAAAACAACGATTTTAATTTCTAAAGTGATTTTTGAAAATATACGTTTATATAATATTTTTTGGAATTGATTTATTATAAATAAATAAACGTTATAATTTTTATGTTATAAAAATTATGATTTTTGAGAAATGTAGTTAAAAGTTGATTTTTGAGAATATGGGATTAATGATTTGACAAAATAATTTAAACTGGGATTTTTGAATCTATTATAAAATGAATAAAAATGATGAAATTATAAAGAACTGTGAAGATGTTTTAAAAGAATAATATAAATTGTTTTATATTAAAAAGATTTATAAATTGATATTTATAAATTAAAAATATAAGAATTATAAAACAAGCTTTTATAAGTGTTAGAATAAATTGTAAATGAATTTCATAAATAGGAATGGAATTATAGAATTATAACGATGAAGTTATAAATAGAATTTTATAAACAGTATAAATTGATTTATCTAAAAGATTTACAAACGGATATTTGTAGATTAAAATATTGGAATTATAAAACGAAGTTTTTATAAGAGTTAGGATGAATTGTGAATGAATTTCACAAATGAATGAATTTATAGAATTATGAACAGTAAAGTTATAATTGGAATTTTATAAACAGTAGGTTTATAAAATTTGTGAAGTTATTTAAAAGAATAAGATTTTGGATAAATAGATGAATCTTATAAGTTATAAGATTTATAAAATTTGTGAAGTTTAAAGGAATGATTTTATAAACAAATAAATTATAAGTATTTAACTTATAATATGAAATTTTTAATATATCATTGTGATATGAATTGAGATAAGTTAATAAAGGAAATTTATAAAAGGAAGTTGTTATAAAAGAAATAGAAATAGAATTTATAAACATTGTTTTATAAATTCGCAAACTACTTATTTTGATAAGTAAATTGTTGCAATTTATTTATGAAGTTATATTCATGTTTTAGACAGTGAATAATTCCTTAAACTAAAATGAATAGAAGTAATGAAATTGGTTAACAATATATTCACGTTTTGAATAGTGAATAATATGCTAAAGAAATTATTTAGAGTGTGATGTTTTAAATAAAATTAAAACGATCTAATGATGTTTTAAAATATGTTGAGATTTAAAATCATAGATTTCAACATTTATTGTTGAAATAGATGTTTTCGAGAAATAAAAGAAAATGGTAGATTATAACACCGTTGTTATAATAGATGATTTCCGAAAGGAAATGTTTTGTATAGTATTGGGATTTATATATCTATTTTAATTTCGAATCCCTATACTAGTGATTTTGGGTTGTCGTAACGATGTTTTACGCAACATTCGTTTTGGCCCAAATAAATATGGTTAAGTGAATGATTTCCTTAAAGGATGAAGTATATACTTAATTTCGATTAGGGTATATTAAATATTTTCTAAGTATAGAAAATAAAAAGATCTGTGAATTACTTATTTTTAATAAGTATAGAAATGCTTTTCCAATATTAAGTGAATATTTGGAATTTATCTTTTTGAAGATAAATTGAAAATGAATATTAGAAATTGAATGGAAATCATATATCCATAAATATTTTGGATTGTAAATTCAATATAGAATTTATAAATGGAATTGGTAAATTGGGTTTAAGAATAAATATTGATTTATTTTTAAAAGAATGGAAATTAAGTTTATATTCCCTAAAGATATTTTTGGAAAATAAATAATTTGGAAAATTATTTGGATTCGGGTGATGTTGGCATATCTATTGATAGTTCAATAACCGACTATCGATATATACCTTTGAATAGGTATTTGTTGTGAATTTGTTTGAAATTGAATGCCACACTTATTTTTTTTTAAAATAAGCGCTCACTATTCGGGTTAACCGGGAAAGGACCATGGGGTCGTATAACCCATTCCGAATATGTGATACGTCGTTATGAATTGCATTCGAAGACCGGTGTTGAAGACCGGATATTTTCGAAAACGAAAGGGTTTCTTGTCGAATGTCTTTGCATCGACTGGTCCCCGGTATAGAGATTCCATATGTGATGGGAAGTCCGAACGTGATTAGTGAATATCCGGATTGCAAGGACTTCTTTGTAAGTACCTTCGGTTCTGTTCGAGCCCGGAACAGACTTGTATGGATTGTGTGTCTGACATTACAAGTTGAGATATAAAGCCGATTTCTTTCAAATATATTTCTGTGGTGGCGGAGAATTTATTCTTTTAGCTTAACACCCTTCTTTGAGACGTACGAGCTCAAAGGTTATATAGTTGAAGTTATCAGCAATATATCCCATTTTGGTAATGTGACATGCTGAGTGATGCTGAAATGATCATTGTGTTGATTATTTGTGATAGGATCATTTATTTGATCGTCTATCTTAGTGATCATTGTGTTGATCATTTATTGACCCAAAGCATGGCTTTTGTATAAAGTATGTTTTTGTGGACGTGAATTCGTCGAGCCTCACATCCCGGAAATGGTCAAAACAGGAAAGATGCGGCAAGGTTATTAGGGGTTGCTGTAGCTCCCCTTAGGGTATGTGCATTTCCTTCTGGAAAGGGGTGGTATCATGGTATGGAGCCCAGATACTTACTCATGTTGAAAACACTCTATTTATTATGGTGTGATGTTGGATATCGAGCGCTCGGTTGAAAAGGTCCTAAAGGACCGGGGAATGGCGTGCTCGTGTCAGTAGTTACCCAGTTAAGGGGTAACCCGGCCTTGTGTTGGCAGAGTTCCGGTTTGGTTCTCGGAGATGTCTTTCCAGAGGCATTCTCAGTGGCAATGGGAAGTTCCTTGGCCTGATCATTCGTTGGAAATCCAAAGAAACAATACGATCTTGTACGGTTTTAGTTGTAGAACCTGCCATTTAATATGGTAGCTATTAGTAGGCATAATATAATGGTACCTATGCTGGCTAAGATTTATATCTTTATTTTCGAAATAAATTTTCTACACTATGCACTAATAATAATATCAAATGCTCTTTTTAATACGTATCAAGCATCTTTGACTAACATAAGAAGAAATCTCCTCCAAGTCTGCGTTTGCATTGTGTGTGTGGTGGGAGGTCTTATGGTAGTTACATTTTTAAAAGCATTGCGAATTGATTTTAAAAATATTCCTCTATTTGATTTTAAAGATAAATAAACTGTTTTGAGTTCTCACACCAGTCACATGACTGACTCGGAGTTTATTGTTTTCCTTCCTAAACTCTGGGTGCCCACCAATTTCCACACGGGCAGTTAAGAGTTAGGTTTATCAGGATATTCTGGATATTCAGAAGTTGCTGGAGGCAAGCTGGATGGCATGGCGTATTACTAGTATATAGTATTTCTTTTTCCGCTGCACTGTTTGATGTTGTCTGTTGTTGTACACTCTGATGATATGATGTAATGTAATGTATAAAATGTAATAACTGATATAGTTCTTTGTTTAAAGATTATTCATTTATTATTATATGTTGTTCCGCTGCGAATTGTGAGATTCTGTCGTTGTTCTGTTGTTTCCTTTCTGTCCGTTCTAGTTTTAAAATGCTTCTATCTTCTATTTTCAAAATTCTCTGTTTTCAAAAAAAAACTTTTCCCTCTATTTTCCTTTTTCTTTCTTCTTTTTCTCTCTTCTTTCTTTTCTTTCCTTTTTAAAACCCATAACATTCCGGTTTTTGGCCTTCGATTTCTCGACAGTCGATAAAGTGAGTGTCGATGTCGAATACTCGAAATTCGAAAATTTTTGGGACGTTACAATTCATTTATTTATTATATGTTGTTCCGCTGCGAATTGTGAGATTCTGATATTGTTCTGTTGCTTTCTATTCCGTTCTATTTTCTATTTTCTATTTTCTTTTCTATGTTCTTCTATTCTCCTTTTTCTTCTATTTTAAAATTCTCTATTTTCTACCTTCTTATCTTTTATTTTCTCTCCTATCTTTTCTTCTCTAAATTATCTCTTCTTAAATTCTTTTTAAAAACCCTAACTATTCGGTTTTTCGGCAACGAAAAATCGAAACGTTACATTTGGTATCAGAGCATATGGTTAAGCGACAACCATGGTTCTGTTGGGTAGTATTCATTAGAGATAGAGTCAGTAGTGCTCTAGAATGAATTTGAGTGTAATAATAGCTATGAGAGCGTATTTGTTAGTGAATATATAAAATTGTTTTATATTGTGATGATTGGTTTGTTGAGTGGTATATGAACCTTCGTCAGCGTGGTCTCGACAACTATGCCGAAGGGGTTTCTAAACACTTGAATAGAACAATTCGACACAGTATTGTTTTAAAATTGGGTAAATGAAATAATTTTACTTGAGTATATTTTATATGTAAAGGAATAATTTTTCAGGATTATTAAAGTGTATATAAGTTGATTGTTTAGTTGTTTGAATAATCTAAATAAAAGAATAATTGTATAAGCAAAAGAATTATAAGAATGGAATTATAATTAAAGTGATTTACAATTGTGAAATAAAACTTATATATGTAAGAAGTGAAACTAATGAATATATTTATGAATATGAGTTGTAAATAAAAATGAATTTAAAGTTAAATGGAAGTATAACTTAATTGATGTTGAATGAAGTTGATATTAGTATCAAAGTAAAATAATAAAGTGAAGTGATAAATGTGAACTTGAGTTATATAAATGAAATTCAACTTTTATAATTGAATTGAATTAATAAATTGAATGTAAATCAATTGAATGTGAATAAATTGGAATGAAATAATGAATATAAGTGTTAATTCATTAAAATCTAATGTTATTAGAAAGTTGAATAATTGAATAAAAATCAATTTAATTAAACCAATTATAAGAAAAGGAATTTGGTTGTAATTAATATATATACATTGGTTGTTATATGGTTGTTAGTTGATAAATTGTATATAATTCATTAAGTATTAATGAAATTGAAAGCTAAAGTAATTGGAATCCAATTAGAAGTTAAGTGAATCTTAAATAAAATTGAATTTGAATTGGAAGTGAACCAACTTGAATATGAATTAGTGAATATAAACTAATTGAGAATGAATGTTAGTAAAAACATCCACTGTTAATAAATCAAATGTGATTAAAATTGAAAACCTATTTCATTTAATATTAATGAAAATATGAATGAATATATATTGGTTATGAATTTGTTGAATGCTAGTTGGTTGATGTTTGAATATATTGCATTTGCTATGTTGACATATATAGTTATTATGTTGCTATATGTTGTATATTGATACTATTGTCTACATGCATGTTCTCATGTTGTTTGTTGAGTGTTTAGTAGGTGCGGATTGCGTTTGCTTCGCATTTGGAGCTCGCTTTCGCGCTATATTAGCCGTATATGCTCGCTAATAAAATATAAGGTACATATCTCGGATTAAATACCGTACTTTTACATTTTTTCCCTTCGGGATGCCTCATTACTTGATGAGATGTATATTTGTGATATATATACTGTCATTTTTTTTTCGGATCGAGCCGTGCAAAGGAGACTATGGCGAATTTTTCCGAAAATTTAAGGCGTCAGAAAAAATTTGAGAAAGTTGGAAAATTTTGAAAACTATAAACTTTGATTTTGGAATTGAAGTTAAACAATAGTAATTGTTTTTGAAAAGATAACTAAGCATGATTTGAAAACTTAGTAAAGTATTGTAAGAAGTTTAATTATGAATTTTGGGAAAATTAATAGATTCTGTAACTTTTCTTACTTGATAATTTCGAGGACGAAATTCTTTTAAGTGGGGAAGATTGTAACGACCCAGAATTTTTATTAATTAAAATTTGGATATTTAATTAATTTTAAATATTTATAAGTGAATTTTTTAGTCAAATAAATTTTTATTTGAATAATTGGATTTAATTGAATAATTAAATCGATAATTTAATATGTTAAATTATGGAAATAATTGAATCTTGAGTTAAATATGATTGAAAATGATTTGTAAAATTTTATTTTATCATATTGAAATTAGAATGATATTTTAGAACTTTTAAAATCGAATTAAAAGTTAATTTGTGAAAATTGAATATTTTAATATTAAAATCGACTAGTGAAAATAGTCAAATTTTGAACAGTCTCAGAATTGAACGAAACCAGTTCCATTGGATCCGTAATAGTTAGTTATTACCGGATTTCAAATTTCGTGTCAATTGGAGCTATCGTTTGATCGTGGCAGCTCGAAACGCATCGATTTATTTTTAATTTAAATTTGGCGAGTTAAAATAGCCATTTTTCAAAAAGTCTCGGATTTCGATGAAACTAGTTTCATCGGATCCGTAATGTGATATTATTGTAAGGTTTCAAATTTTGTGTCAATTGGATTTACGGTTTGTCCGGTACAAATTAAAACGCCTAGAAATTGATTTAAATCGGTTTAATTTAAATTGAGCGTTTACAGCCACAACTCGCACAGATGTCCGAATTAGCTTTCGAAACCTGTTCCATTGTGTCCGGAACACGGGGTAAACCCTAGAAACGCTGGTTACGGCGCGTAAATCGGAGTTCGGAATTTTCGGATGAATAGTGTTCGATTTTTTCCTATAAATAGACCAAAACCATCACAAAATAAAAAAAATAAAAAAAATTAAAACCCTAGCTCATTAGCCAGCCGCCACCCACATAACCAACGGCCAGAATTTTCCCACCTTCCTCCCTCGATTACTCCAAATCCGTCGACAATTAGCCTTAGGTTTCAACTAGAGAATTGTAGAGCACAATACGATCTTTAATATCAACGGTCAAGATCGCGAATAGCTTCACGAATCAACGGGAAAATGACCATGAAGTGGCCGGCCTGCGCACGCAACTCGAGCATCAGATGAAGGCCGAGCTTCCTATGGTTGAGGCCGAGCATGGATGGGGTCAAGAGCTTCGAATTGCAAGTTGTTGATCGAGTTTTCATCGTGTGTGGTGTTAGCAATATTAAACCCTAGTTCTAAGGGGATGGGTTTGTGGTGACGGCAATTAACTGGAGATGGAAACGTGAGGGAGAGGGAGAAGATGCGTGCGGCCCAGATGAGAAGGGGATGGATCCTGTGGCCGAGATTTAGTGTAGGTTTAAAATAGTTAAATTATATTGTAATTTATATAAGTATAAATTCGTGTAACTTCAAATATTCATAACTTTTTCATACGAGGTCGAAAACGCGCGAAACCAGTTGCATTGGAATCGTATGGACGAGCACTACGCGATGGAGTTGGTTTGGAGTCGTTTGGAGTTAGTGAGAATTTTGGGTAAAATTAAACGACCGTTTAATTTTATTCGAAATAAATCGCTAAAACGGAAATAAAATCAAGGTGAGAACTTCTCACTCAATCGAATCAGTTTCGATTTTATTTTAAATAGTTAGATTTAAAATATTTGAATGCATGTTTGAATGTTGATTGATATCTATTGATTGTTAAAATAGACATTATACGCCGTTAGTAAGCGGATGTTATTTATTAAAAACATATACCGCGAATATTTCATAAACAGTGAAATTGGTATTATATATAATATCAATATATATATATTGGCATATGTATATATTGGAGTTATTGATTTCCCGCATTTATTTGTTTAGCGGATGAGACCCTATTGTGCCGTCTATTAAGCGGATAATATTTAAATCCCATATACCGCGATAATTTCGTACTGGAGCGAAATTGGTATTGTGCTAATGTTTTGGATGCAGGAAAACAGGTTGGAGGGATCCAACTGGATTCCTCAACAGTATTTATTTGATTATGGATATTTTGATATTCATTGATTTTCATATCGATATATGATATTGTTGTTGTCGTGATTGACTATTTGGTATGTAGCATCATTGGACCAAGTTTTGGAATTTTAAAATGATTTCAAAGTGATTTTTGAAAGTATAAGTTATAAAATAATTTTTGGAATTGATCCATGTTAAATAAATAAACGTTATAATTTTAAAGTTATAAAAATTATGATTTTTGAACCCTTTAAAGTTATAAAAATCTCCGGAATTCCAATTTAAATTTCCTCTCCTCAAACATATTCTTTATAAACCCTTTTTTCGAATCTCGAGAGAATTTATAAAATAAAAATTTCAATCGCTTCAACTCTAATATATATATATATAATAAGTATTTTAAAGAAAATAATTTATTTTTAACACATGTTTGAATAATTATTAAAATATCAAAACACTTTTAGAAACATCAGCAAATCATTTTTAGTTAAATAAATAAATTTTCAAAGCTGATTTCAAAAGTTGGAATTTACTAAAAATAAATACGTTGTATTTTAAAATCGACTTACAAGTATTTCAATCTCAATTAGTTTAAATCCCGTTAGTTTAAAATAATAAAATTTTCCTTTTAAAACAATTTCACTTCTTAAAATTTAAAATATACATTTTTTCAAGGGTATTTACCTCACTGCCCCAGTTATTCCCCCGACCTCCAACTAGCTTCACCGTGCCTCCTATGACCTCCCACGCCCCAGCATCACTTGCGTGCCAAACGCTGCAACTACGACCAGACGCGGCCCCCCAAGCTCTAGCTCCGATCGACCTACCATCGCATCCCAACCAAACTTCCTCTCCGCCTTGTTCCCTAGCTCGAGAACGAGCCCTTCCAGCCGCTTAACACCAACATCGCCGTCCCTTCCAGCGTCGACTTCAGCCAAGCCTCTCGAGCTCGAGCTCACAACTCTTGTGATTTGATTCCTTTCCATAATCAACGAATTGATTTGTTTCCTATTGATTTGCTGACCTCGCAATGAAGGCCGCGAAACCCCTCTCGCATTTGCCTGCTCAACCATAACCCACAATCGATCGCTCCACCCCCTTCCATCCTTCCTTCTCGCGGTATCCTCGATCGCGATAGATCTTTTTTTTGAAATGAGGAATGAAATGATTTGAAACTTCATGAATAGAACAGTAGTTGAGGGAGAGAGGCTTGCATTTTATTTTGAATTGAAATCGCCCTTTTTTAGAAATCATTTGCCATGGGCCAGATTATCATTTGAAAATCAAAGGGAGAAAGGGGATAAGATATACGTGATTTTCAATTGATTTGGACTAAAGGGATAAACAAAAGATAGACATAATTTATGCGTGCTTGACACGGTAAAGGAAATGTATAAGTTAGGTTAGGAAAGACGGCCCTGATTTAACTTTTTTTGATTTTTAAATATATATAAATATACCATTTAAATACGAAAACGTCTCGTTTTGGTATAAAAATCTCGGACCTCTATCGAGGCGTGCCGCTAGGCGTTTATAATGTTATACCCTATTCTGAACGCAAAAGAATAGATTTCGAGTCCTAATTCGGTCGTATGAAGGAGATAGCTTTTTGGATCCAACTATTGTATTGAATTTCGACATTAATTTTTTACGCGTTTATATACTGTACGACCAAACAATAACTTTAAATACTACGAAACTTGGAATCTGATAATAATACAATATTTTGGATCCAATGGAACTGGTTTCGTTCCAAGACTATGCCTCGGAAAGTTATTTTAAACGTCAATTTAAACGATATATTTTAATATTCGAAAAATCACTTTTAAATTCAATTTTAAAACCTTTATTATCTTCATTATTATAAATATAAATTTTACAAGTCCTTCAGTTATTTTTATCGCGCTTAAAACTCAAGATACAAAAATTTACCCAATATTCAATTATTAAATTCAGCAATTAAATTATCCAATAAATCATTATTTTTAAATACTAAATATGTAAATAAACAAAAAATCTCGTATTCAAAATCAATTCATACGTTCAAATCCAATATTTAAATCGTTTAAATATTCCAAGTCAAACGTTGAAAAATCTAGGTCGTTACATTCCTTCCCCGTTAAAAGAATTTCGCCCCGAAATTTGCTAAGGCAGAAAAAGGCCCCAAACCCATTATCTTATTAAAAGCCGCTTAGTGGAAATTCAGTTTTTCATCTTTCAAATCCTTTAATCTCAACCAAAACAATTAGTTTCAAATCTAATTCCAAATTTTTTTATTCTAATTACAATTTGAAATCAATTCGTCTATAACAAAAATTTCAAAAAAATTTCAAATTTTTTCTAACACCTCAAATTTTTGAAATTTTTTGATAGAATCTTCCTTGTACGGTGGACCTTTTGCAATATGACAAGAGAGTTAAATATATATACATCGACCCACACGGTCGAAAAACAAAATATATACATCAATATTTATATTTTGCAGTCTTTAATCCAAAAACGTACCTTATTTTAGCATTTTTAAGCAAGTGGCTTATTTATTTTTGCAATACGCGCAATCAAAGTCGAGCACAACAGCTTCCGGTACCTGTACTTACTCAGTTTAAACATGTAAGTACCAAATATATGAAATTCACTAACATTTCATTTATTTAAATGACTAAACACATGAATTACAATAACCAATCACGCTAAACATGTATTATAAGCAATCATAAGATTCTGGCCTCCAATTTGTTACATAAGTCGTTTCATTCAATCTGAAATGATTTACAACTCACTCTTCATGCATTTAATTTATTTCAAACCAAACGAACTAATATCCATTCCGAATTGCTTAAAAATCAATTTATTCTCATTCTATTTATTCATAGAATTTTATTTACTTCTGTCTATGTCAAACGACAACTTTTCTATGCAAATTCGACGATATTTATTTAGTAGAATTACCACTTTAGTTTATAACTATTTTAAATAGATTCCAATTCAATTTATATTTAATTCTATTCCATTTTAAATTTATTCTCAATCAATTCAATTACATTCCATTCATTTTCAGCTTCATCACATTCAAATCTATTTTTATTTAAACACGAAACCATTCCATGTCGTTATATTAAATGACCATTTCACAAATAAAATTTAAGCCAAGCTTCTTTTAAAATATTTACTTAAGTTGATTTATTTCTTCAATCACTACAATCGAAAACATAAGTTCATTTTTTTTTGCAACAATTTCCCTTTTATTTAAATTTGATTCTTGTTCAATCAAATTACATCCCATTTACTAATAAATTTTATTAATTCATTCACTTCACCCATTTTAATTTTAATTCCCTAATTCAAATTCATTCTCGAATTCATTAAATTATATTCAAGGCCATATTTAATTATTCCTATTCAAATTGGATTTATCTACGACTCAAACCATTTCTATTTTAATCCAACCCTATTTCATTCGCCACATTCCAATTAATCTGATTCACTTGCAATATATGTCGAATTTTATTTATAACTCAAGTTCCATTTTTAACTCACAATCCAACTTTTATTCAACCAAACATCCATTACCATATTCAGTCGACTAATTAATTATCTAATTAGTTCACTTCCCCTTTATAGCTCAGTATTAGATTTTTATTTCACTTTGTTTAACTTCCTTGAGTTCAATTTTATTTTATAACTCGAGTTTGGATTTTCATTTTGGATTTTCTATTTCACCTTTCAATTTATGAGTCACGCAACTCATGTTTCAATTATCCATCAATTTTATACTCGAATATATTCACATTTTATTTTAACTCAAGATTATATATTTTTATTTAGCCAAGTACATTTTATTCAATTCGTTTAATTTTTATTTTCCAATTTAATTCATTCGCATACCAATTTAATCCATTTAATTAGTCTATTTCACTAATTTATTTCATTTAAATCACCATCAATTAAATTTCAAAAATTTAATTTACCCAACTTAATCGAAGTTAAATTTCATTTTAACTTTTCCACTTTTTATTTTAATTCCAAAATTCACTCTCCGTATTTTTCTTCAAAATCATTCACCATTTATAAGTGTATAACTTTTCTCCCGATGATCTCTAAATTATTTAAATAAGGATTTTAGAATTTTTTTAAACATCCTTTATTTATTTCAAATCATTTTGAAGTCACAAATATCCCAAATCATACCTTTTAATCTTAAACCAATCCTGGTTTTCATTCAAACCTAATTCTCTTCGGAATTTCCAAACAAACTTGTTTTTCCTCAAAACATTCCAAAATAACGACCACGGCAGCAACCCATCACTTAGGAACTCGGAAATTAACATCGACGATGTCGTGATCATCATCGAAATTATTTTCCAGTGACCAGAGCGATTTCAATGCTATAACATCTTCAAAATCCATTTAAAATCAATTTTCTATTCAAAATATCTTCAAAACGATATTACTATTTTATGTTTTCAAACATAATGGAAAACTTTACCAAAATCTCCGAGATTAATATTTTCAAACTCTGGTTTTTAGTCAAATCTTAGTTTTTAATTCAATTGTACAAATCATTACTTATACAGTCTCTATTTGGTTATAAATATAACCAAAATTTTATAATCTTATTTCGATTATAATATTACCAACCAACACTCCAATACACCATAATAATTCCTAGAAAATTATTCCTTTTATATAAAAATATAATTTGGGTATAATTATTTCATTTACCCGCTTCAAAACCATACTGCATCAGTTTATCGCGTTCAAGTGTTTAGAAACTCCTATCGATTTAGTGGCGTCGCACTATTTGACAAGAATTTATATACCACTCAACCAATAAGTTAATACAATATAAAACCGTTTTATATTCACTAACAAATATGCGTTCATATCTATTATTACACTCAAATCATTCTAGAGTACTACTATGAGTAATCACCACCAGAGCCAAGGTTCTTGCTTAACCTTCAGCTCTGATACCAAGTGTAATGGGCCGGTGGGCTTTTCAACCATCCCGTTATGGCCACTTTCCACCGTGGCATACATTGGTACCTTAAATTTGCTTTTACAGCCAGCCTCTCAACTGCAAACAACCACTCCGGGACATGTAGGGTTAAGAGTCTCATGTTCGCCGCCAAATACGAAGCGAGAACCCCCTATCATGTTGTAATGAAGCAATTCTGATCCCGGTCTCTTCGAAACGATTAAAGAAATTGGCCAATTTTGATAATCAGTTAATTAACTATCAAATTGAAAATTCGTAAGCAATCATTTGGCCTTAATATAAATTTTTCCAAGATATTTACTTCCAAAATAACTTTGAAAGATATATATATCCCTCTCACATTCGAAAACAAATTTTCAAATACTCAAATCCGTAACAGGATCCTTCCAACATTTCAACACTTAGAAATATTTCCATATTTCTATACTTAGGAAAATATTACCATTCTTATTTTCCAAATCCTTTAAATATTAATGTTTTCAAAGAATTATTCCGTGACTTATTCTAAAAATCTCCGAAATTCCAATTTAAATTTTCTCTCCTCAAACATATTCTTTATAAACCCCTTTTTCTGATTCTCGAGAGAATTTATAAAATAAAAATTTCAATCACTTCAACTCTAATATAAATACATAAGTATTTTAAAGAAAATTAATTTATTTTTAACACATGTTCAAACAATTATTTGAAATATCAAAAGAAACATCAGTAACTCATTTTTTAGTTAAACAAATAAATTTTCAAAGCACATTTCAAAAGTTGGAATTTACTAAAAATAAATACCTCATATTTTAAAATCGACTTACAATTACTTCAATCTCAATTAGTTAAAATCCCGCAGGTTTAAAATAATAAAATTTTCCTTTTAAAACAATTTCATTTCTTAAATTTTAAAGTATACCTTTTTTAAGGGTATTTACTTCACTGCCCTAGTTATTCCCCCGACCTCTAACTAGCTTCACCGTGCCACCCAAGACCTCCTAAGCTCTAGCATCACTCGCATGCAAACGCTGCAACTACGACCAGATGCACCCCTAAGCCCTAGCTCCGATCAACCTACCATCGAACCCAAACCGAACTTCCCCTTCGCCTCGTGCCCTAGCTCGAGAACGAGCACTTCAAGCCGTGTACCACCAACATCGCCGTCCCTTCCAGCGTCGACTTCAGCCAAGCCTCTCGAGCTCGAGCTCACAACTCTAGCGATTTGATTCCTTTCCATAATCGACGAATTGACTCGTTTCCTATTGATTTGCCGACCTCGCGATGAAGGCCGTGAAACCCCTCTCGCGTTCGCCTGCTCAACCATAACCCATACGAATCGCTCTGCCACCTTCCATCATTCCTTCTCGTGGTATCCTCAATCGCGATAGATCTTTCTTTTTTTGAAATGAAGAACGAACTGATTGGAACTTCATGAATAGAAATGTAGAATTGAGGGAAAGATGCTCGCGTTTTACTTTGAATTGAATTCGCCTTTTTTTAGAAATCATTTGCCATGAACGAGATTATCATTTGAAAATCAAAGCGAAGAAGGGGATAAGATATACGTGATTTTCAAATTGATTTAGACTGAAGGGATAAACGAAAGATAGACGTGATTTATGCATGCTTGACGCGGTAATGGAAGTGTACACATTAGGTTGGGAAAGAAGCCATGATTTAACTTTTTCACACACACACACACACACACACTCCCACCATTTAAATACCAAAACGTCTCGTTTACATATAAAAATCTCGGACCCCTATCGAGGCATGTTGCTAGGCATTTATAATGTTATACCCCTATTACAAACACAAAGAGAAAGGTTTCGAGTCCTAATTCGGTCATATGAAGGAGATAGCTTTTTGGATCCAATTATTATATTGAATTTCGACACTAATTTTTTACGAGTTTATATACCATACGACCAAACAGTAACTCCAAATACTACGAAACTTGGAATCCGATAATTATACAATATTACGGATCTAATGGAACTGGTTTCATTGAATTCAAAGACTGTGCCTCGAAAAGCTATTTTTAAACGTCAATTTAAACGACATATTTTAAAATTCGAACAAATCACTTTAAATTTGATGTAAAAACCTTTATTATCTTCATTATTATAAATATAAATTTCACAAGCCCTTCAGTTATTTTTGTCGAGCTTAAAACTCAAGATACAAAAGTTTGCCCAATATTCGATTATTGAATTCAGTAATTAAAATATCCAATAAATCGCTATTTTTAAATTCTGAATCTGTAAATAAACCAAATTTTCATATTCAAAATCAATTCATAAGTTCAAATCTAATATTTAAAATCGTTTGAATATTCTAAACAAACGTTGAAAAATCCGGGTAGTTACATATACTCTTTTTGGTTTAACATACACTTCCTTTGAATTTCAAAATCAACATGATTTTATCCAAAACAATTCATTTCAGAAATTTTAAATAAAACTTGTTTGCCCAACAAATCTGAATCAAATTAACTTCGGCAGCAATCCATCACTCAGAAACTCAAAAATGAATACTGATGATGCTGCGCAGTCATCACCAGGATTATTTTCCAACGACTGAAGTGAATTCATTGCTATATCACTTCCAAAATCCATTTCAAACCATTTTTTCTATTCAAAAATATCTCTAAATAATAATACCATTATTTATTGAAATATACTTCATAAAATATTTCCAAAATCTCTGGGGGTTTTCAAATTCTGCTTTGAATTCATTTTTAGTTTTAACTCATTTGTATAATTCACATTTATACATTTTAATTTTTTTTGGTTTTCATAACTATTCCAAATTTTAAAATATTATTTTGGTTATACAAAAACAACCAAACACACCACTATAATAATTTTCAAAAAATTATTCTCTTTTGTATCAAATATAGTTTGGGTAAAATTACTTCATTTACCCGCTTCAAAACCATAATGTGTCGATTTATCTCGTTCGATTGTTTAGAAACTCCTGCCGATTTAGTGGCGTCCCACTATTCGATCGGAATTTATATATCACTCAATCGATAACTCACACACAACATAAAATAATTTATATTCACTAACAAATATGCGCTCATATCTATTAATACACTCAAACTCATTCTAGGGTACTACTGACCCTATCTTGAATGAGTAATCCACGCCCAAGCCAAGGTTCTCGCTTCACCTTCAGCTCTAATACCAAGTGTAGCAACTCGCAGTTCCGTACCCTTTGAGTTGATAATAATTCACTCCTGTTCAACCCAAATTGTATGAAAGAGCGAATAACTAAGGTAAAGAAGAAGGACAAGATAGAACAACAAACATAGAATCTCACAATCGCAATGGAACAAAATATAATATATAATAACAGATTTTATACAAAAGAATTTGTAACTGTTTTATACTTGCAATCATCAGAGTAAAACAATCAATACATCAATCTGGACAGTTATAATAACTTGTCCTCACATAGCGGAATAAAACAAGTACATGATATACGACAGAAATTCTCCAGCTTGTCTCCTGAGCTCCATAGCATCCTATCCTGAATCTGTAATACTCGGTCTGACCCGAGCATTATAATAAAATAACACCCGATCCAGTCCGAAAAACCAGCGTGAGAAAACACACTCAATTTGAATTCTTAAGGTTATCAAAATCCTTTAAAAACAAAGGTATCTCGTAAGACCGCGTCACACATAAATACGATGGGTTTTACCTTACGAAAACCAAAACGACTTTTATCAAAATCATCTGATATTATAATAGTGTCTATAGAAAGCAAATAGAAAATAGCTAAAATGCTTGCATCTTACCTTTCAACATAGTTGGGCACAATCAAAACCGTACGACGCTTATTAGAGAGTGGATTCCATATGAATGATTGGCCACTGGGGTACCGTCCATCACGGTCTCTAGAACAATGTACCGAGGACCATCGCCGGGATCCCTTGGCACACAAGGCCGGCCTACCCCTAACTTGGATAGACCGAATATGTTATCACCCCGGGTGTTCCCACCTTCAACATCGAGCGCTCCTTCGTTCATGTACAACCATATCCATAATATATAGGTTTCCGAGGACATTTTGAAAAGTGATAACATACCCTAATTAGGTGCGACCCACTTAGCCTTGCTGCATCCCCATGTTTTAGTCATTCCCGGTTGATGAGGCTCGAGGCTGAGCGTTACCTTTCAAGAAAACAATTCTACTTAGAATGCTCATCGTCCTCCAGTGACGATGTTCTGATAGAATTCGTCCTGGGTTTGAATAAACCGAATCATTTCCTTCATCATCTCCACAGTATTCATTCGCAACGTTCAAATCGGATCGAAGTGGTTTTTGGATAATTAAATCCGATCCTGGTCTCTTTGAAACGTTTAATGAAATTGTCCAATGTTGATAGTCGGTTATTTAACTATCAATAAAACATCCATAAGCAGACACTAGGCCTTATTTTAAAATTCTTCAAATATTTATTTCAAAATATCTTTATTAAGATATATATTCAAATCCCTTTCCATATTCCAATATTTGAAAATAATTTCAAATACTTAAATCCATATAGGATATTTTTAAATCATCCAACACTTAAAATATCTCCAAGTTTTCATTTTTCAAATCATCTCAAGTATCAAAACTAAAGTATTTTCTTAGATTATGTCCTGCATTTTTGAAATTATTAATAAATTTATTCTTACAATTTCGAAAACAATTTTACTTAATTATAATCTCATCTAACCATTTTTAATTCTTTAAAGAATTCAAATTCTTTTCGAAGTTATCGCATTTAAAGCTTTGGAAATTTTCTTAAGTCTCTAAAATTCCATTTATAGGATTTCTCTTATAAAATCTCATCCTTTAAATAAACCCCATCTACACATCTTGAGAGAATTTTATAAATAAATTTTCAATCATTTCAAAACTATATATATATAATGAGTATTTTTAAAGAATAGTAATTTATTTTTAAAACATGTTTAAGTTATTATTTAAAAAATTGAAAACACTTTTATAAACATCAATAACTCATTTTTAGATAAACCAGTAATTTTTCAAAGCTGACTTTAAAAGTTAGAATTTATTAAATAAATACTTAATACTTGGAAATCTACTTACCGAAGTATTCCAATCCAACCAGTTTAAATTTTCATAGTCTAAATAATAAAAAATTTCTTTTAAAAACAAACTTAGCTCTTAAAAATTAAAATATATTTCTAAAATCTTAATAACCAATTCAACTTATAAATTCCTCTCGATTTCCATCACATCACTTCTATTCCGATCTCCTTAGCTATTTTCACTTCCAAAAATATTATCCACTATTTTTCTCATGCTGTTTCCATATACTAATATAAATTCTCCCTGTAAATTTATATTCCAAATTTATCATCCTGAAATCGATTTCCTTAATTTTATAGAACATCGTTTATAATTTTTTTATAACTCCTTTGAGTTTTACTTGTTTACAAAACAATCTTATTTATAAAATTCCATTTTAAAATCCATTTCTTTATAAATTCCATTTATAGCTTCCAATCTATTTTTAATATCGACTTCAACTCCTTTTTATATTTCTCGAATATCATTTATAAATTCTTTTTATATAATTCAATTTTTAAAATCTCCATTTAATAATTCCCAAAGTGAGGTATAACCAAAAATCAAATACATTTTTTTAATTCAATTTCTTCAAAATAACCCCAATTTCAATTTCAATATAAATATTTTTATATCAAAAATTCCCTTTTATTCCTTAACTTTTTTTTAAAATGTATCTGTAGTATTTAAACTATCAAAATTCAGGCCAGTGCTACAATAACATCCAGTAATTCCAAACACTACAATAATCCATGATAGATTATTCCACACAATCCATATATCACAATATATGAAATTAAATTTAACATTTTTGAGGAATCCAGTTGGATCCTTCCAACCTGTTCAAAATACCAATCCCACTTCGAGGGGGATATCGCGGTATATAGGATCATCCGCTATTATGCGGGGCAGATAGGGTCTCATCCGCTGTAATGTGCAGGAATATCACTCCAAATACTAATATATAAATACTACTATATACATATATATAATATAATATCATTCAATAGATAATCAATTTAACCAAACATTTAGATTTAATTTTAACCATTTAAAATTTAAAAGCTAGCAATCTAAAAGGAGTGAGATTTACTCACCTTGATTTTTTTCATTTGCAGTCCGTTTCAGTTTTAAATCAAATTGAACTGCATTCAGTTTAATTTAAACTTCTAGTTATCTTCAATAAGTCCTAAACCAATTTTTTATTTTGAAATTTTGACCTCATAAGAACATATTACGGGTGATTAATAATTTGAATTTTTTTAAACCAATAAACAATTTAATTAGTGTTAACGATATGATTAAATTTAAATTAAACTAATTACAATAATCAACGATTAATTACCTCATTATTAAACCCTAATCCACGTTTAGCCATCCTCCTGGCGCTCGCCTTCCTGCTACCATAAACCGCGACCTCACCTAAAAACTATCACCGATACACCTCCTCGAAACCCTTAAAACCCCACTGCTCGAATTCAAACTGGCACCTTTGTATGCCTGCGCGCCTTGGCGAGCTCCATCAACAACGATCTCGATGATCGCTGACCTCGCGATAAAGGTCGTGAAACCCCTCTCGCGTTTGCCTGCTTAAACCATAACCCATAGACACCTCTTTTGACGTCTCCATGCCGCCGCTTGCCCTTTTATACCCGACGCGATGAACCCCATCGAGCTTGCGACCCGGCTCGATTTCTTCCTTATTCGTCTTTTTTTTCTTCTGTACGAGATGATTTCGATTTGTACGTGATTAAAAAAGAAAGAAGAAAACGGGTCGCGATCCTCTTGAGTTTTAATTTTCGACCTATACTTTTTTTCTTCTGGGAACGATTTAGTTGAAAAGAAATAAAAGCAAGTTCGGTTTTTAAATTGAAGGAGGGAGATGGGAAAGGAGAAAGGATAGGCAGAGGTTGCATGTTATAGGGGCTAAAAGGACAGAAGTACAGCTACTGTTTAACCATTAAAAATGTTTTTTAATTTCAAATGTCATGTTTAAACCAACTTAAAATTCTGAACTCCTATCAAGGTGTGCCGCTAGGCATTAAAAATGTTATACCCCTCTTCCGAATGCAATGGAAAAGGTTTCGAGTCCTAATTTGATCGTATGTGGAAGATAGCATTTTGGACCCAATTATTATATTAAATTTTCGATATAAATTTTAACACGTTTATATCTCGTACGACCAAATGATAACTCCAAATGCTATGAAATTTGAAATCCGATAATAATACACTACTACGGATCTAATGGAACCGCTTTCGTCGAATTCTGAGACTGCGTCCCGGATTGCTGTTTAAACACGTCGATTAAATCGATGATTTCAAAATTTTGCGAAATCTCTTGAAAATTCAAGTTTTAAAAACTTATTAACCCAATTAAAATTCCAAATTCAATATTTAAACCATTTAAATATTTAAAGTTAACTGTCGAAAAATCCAGGTAGTTACAAAAACAAAATTGGCGGCATTTGAAAAAGCGTTATCATTATTTTTTAAAACGTCATGCCTTTTGAAACGCGGTCGATATATATTTATAAATAAAAATAAACTGGTGGCATTTCAGGACATTTTTGCCATCGTAGCATCGACATGATCAAAAGTGACATATTTGTAAATAATTTCGAAACTCGCCTTTCAAAAGTGGTTTAAGTTTACAAAATTTTCTTTTTTATGTTATATTATTAAATTAAATGATATATGGTGATAAGCAATATAAATTGTTAAATGTACATGTATTTGTTTTATTTGTGGTTTTATTTCACAGCCCACCTATATAATGCCAACGACTTTAAATTCGTTGATTTTTTTTAAAGGAACATCTTACATTATGCAATTATTAATATAGCGTATTAAAACGAAAATAAATGCTACTAATTTCAAAGTGTTCATAATAATGTGGTGTGTAATTTTGTTTGTTTTATATATGCTGCATTTTTTGTAGCATCATCCACGTGTTAGTTCATTATATTATATTATAGTGAAAGATGCATATTGATTTTAAACCGTATGTTTTTGCTAAAATAACTTGGATTATGTCTATATAAGAACAATGCATTTCGTACAATTAAATGGTATAGACATATTAGATATTCAAATATTATCGATTATGCAATTTTGTTTGTTGTGTTGTAACTTGGGTTATACTCATATTATTTATCAGAAGATAGATATCTATATTCATCATTTTGATTAAAAAAAAGGGTTAAGGACAGTGCAATTTGCGGACACATCTTTTGAGTTTGCTAGAAGTAGACAAAAGATAGATTAGATACTGCTCAGAAACCAAGTGAAAATACAGGAAAAATAAGGACTATTCAAAGTACGCTTGAAGAAACGTTTGGAAAATAATGAAAAAAAGATCAGTATTTATCTTTGAATTTGACATGAAGCAATCTCTTAGCCATTCAAAACTTAGTCTTGAACTTCAGAACAACTCATGAGCAGTATCATGTTAATGACCCAACTGTTCGAACTGCTTAATCATGTTCCACCTTGCTTATAATCATCTATTCATAACAAGTTATAAGTGAAAACCAACAATGAAGATAACTGACCTGTTAAAATTACGTTAAACACATTAAAAATCTTACGTCTCTTTCTTTTTCCACTTGCTTTTTCTATGTTTTCTTGATGTGTTTTCATTATTTTCCATTTGAATTCCTTTTTACTTATAATCATCTATTCATAATAAGATTTATTTTTAAATGTCTATCTTTTATACCATTAGATCTGAATAAAATCTCTATAACAAAATAACTATCTACTTATGGAAGAAAGTTGATGCAAACATTTTGGTGTTTACATTGATAATGAAACTATGTCTGCTAAGATTCATTTAATTTTTTTTTTAAATTTCTAATCTTTTATAAAAATAAAAGATCCTTTTGGATATGATTGAATGAGTTAGTTTTGTTCGAATTAAGCATTTTTGGATTTTGAAATCGAGATAGTTGGAAAGGGTGAAACGATTTTCAACAAAGACGATATTTAAAATGAAGAAAAAATTTGATTTTTTTTTTTTGGAATAGACTGTACCTTATTTAGGTTGAATTTTCTAGGCAATTTTGAGGACAAGATTGAATTTTTAAGTACAAAGTTTTTCTTTGGAAAAGATGATGTTTTAAAAATTGCTATGGCTTTAGAAATTTTTGGAAAGAAATAAACCTTTTTGGGAAAGGTTGAATTTTTTTAGATTAATTTTTCTTGAAAGGAGATAAGTTATTATTTTCTAAGGATAGACTGGATTTTTAATCGAAGTATCAAATCCTTTCATGTTTATTTAGGAAAGTTCAAAATTTTTAATATATTTTTGGTAATCTTGTTTGTTTTGATAAGAAATATACATGCATAGTCTTAGATTATGACCTTGTTCACAATCAGACGGAACTCGAGCGAGAATGAGTAAAGTCTAACACAAAGATGACCAAATGAATAGCAAGTTTTGTTTGGCCAAGATAGAAATACTTTGGCAATGGTAAGCAATGCTAAGCGTTGGAATATAACCGAGAAATCATAGAAAAGTATTTATATGTACAGATCTATAGTAAGTAATAAAATTGCATGGTCACAAGCATGTATAATATTAGTAAATCACAATACATGCAATTATATTATATATGCAGGCAGGTGTATATATGCAAGTGAAGTAAAAGTACCAGAATGTAAATTCGGGAAAATGTTGTACCGAATGACAATCTTTATTTACAATCATCTTTTACAGAAGTGGGGGCCAGTCCTGTACAAGCTCGGCCTATATGTAAAAGAAAATAAAATAAATCATAAAGGGGACAAAGAGAAACTGTCTTCAGTGGAATTAGGCTTGACGCCTGCTTCTTTTTCTTCTTCCTCTTGCCATCTTTGCCTGCAGATCCATCGTGTGGTCTCTTTGAGTCCTTTTGACCCTTCTTGCCTTTGGATGTCCCCTTCTTAGAAGTGCTGCCCTCAGAGTGCGTGGTCTCCCCTCCGTGGTAATGGCGACGAGGTCCTCATGTTTGTCAACATAAGCATCAGATGATTTGGAAGATCTACCAAGGCCACTACCTTTTGGAGGCTTGATTTTGACTGATGGAATTTTGGGAGTAGAGCCTTTTGTCTCCAAGCCAATAGGTGTCTCAGTTATTGGCTCCATTTTAATCTTGATCTTACTGAGGTCAACCTTCAATCTCTCCGCCATGGAAACTGAATCGGTTGGGCCTGTAGAACTGGTGATAATAATGTCTTCCACACGGACTGTGAGGTGTCGTCCAATCCCTCTAAAGCCTTGATCTTTTGTGAAT
The DNA here is from genome assembly GCA_030765085.1 of Allium cepa. NCBI lineage: Eukaryota > Viridiplantae > Streptophyta > Magnoliopsida > Asparagales > Amaryllidaceae > Allium > Allium cepa. The sequence continues at coordinate 497,382,108 of CM060944.1, read as the reverse complement.
CATGACCGAGGACAGAACTAGAGGGATAATTCCTATGGTGACGGATGTTGACTCACAAATAGTGAAGTAAAGGTTAGTGACAACCTTCGACGATAATTGAAGCTTCTCAAATGCTAGAGAAATGAGGGAATTACCTTCGCTAGTTGGAGTTTCTGTGCCGAGAATGTAGCGACTTCACCCTCTTCTATTGTTGACTGCATTGGTTGAGAAACATGAATGAGAATATAAGGCTCTTCAGTAATCATGGCAGTAGAAATGGGAGTCGTAGTAAAGGGTCCTTACAGCCAGTCCCCGTGGAAATTGGAGTCTCCATAGCAGGATCTTCGGAATGGGGAATATATTGCTATGCTTAATCCAATGTAGTAGGATCAACTGGAGCCTCAACGGATTACTTACTTAAGGTTGCATCCTCTACAACCAGGATCACCTTACCTTTCCAGGGTTATAATTTCATCAGCTTCCAAGTATTTGACTCTTAATTGTTCTTCGATGAGGCCTTTACCAGATGCAGTCGCATGATGCAAGATTTCCTCGCAAGCATATACCAGAGTGATAGGACAGCTACTTCCCAACCAACTCAAATTCTTGTCTACTATGACATTGGCAAATAATTGCTTAAGGGTGGCATTCATTTCTTCCTTATCCTTCGCGGCTTGGTCCTTAAGTATGTTTAATTTAGCTACGGCCCTACCAATTTCAACCTAGGCCTCTATTTTTGCTTCTATCTCCGCCTTTAGACTGGCCCTAAGTTTTTTGACTTCATCCTGTAGTGTTTGAAGTTCCGTATTCTTGGCTACAATCGCCATATCTTTTTCCTTAATGGCCTTTTCCTTAGCATTGACTTAGGATGTAAGCTCGCTACTCTGTAGATTGTCCTTTTTAAGCCGCTCTCTTTCCTCAATTAATGCTTTCGAGTTCTCAACCGACTTTTGAGCCTCATATTTTTTTTCTCTAAGTTTGACCAACTCAGGTTTGTAGTTAGCCATTGTCCTATTGTGGGTCTTCTTCTCCGACTCAAATGATTTGATATCTTTTTGGTTAATTCTATTGACGTTGGAGAGGGAAAGTATGGGTTTTCTCCATTCGAAGAGTTGATCAACAAGCTTAGTAACCCGTCCAACTCTACGATTAGCTTCTTTGCAAGGGATATCCTTGATATGGTGGTCAAACTTCAATCTTGTCAGACCTAGGTTAGAAAAGGCAGCCTGCATCTTGGTCATCACTGCCGTTGACGAGCCTAAAGGAGGCAGTGGTGGAGAAAGACGGGTGGAAACCTCCTTGGAATTTTGGGAGGTTGATATGGTAGAGATTGGGGGTCGGATCATTGGAGCTTGTTGAGAAGAAGCCGAGGTTTAGAGCAGGGTTAGGAAGAGCCAAAGATAGGATCGTGACAGTCGTGGGAATCACGTGACTTTTTCCTTTGGTCATAGCACTCGCTTTCCTCAATCAGGTGTTACTTTCTGTCCTTGTCCTTATATTACTCTCTCTCTCTTTACATTTCTGCCATTCTTCCTCGGCCACTTAGTGCGAAGAAAATGGTAAGGGTTAGGCTCTTGGGTGGTTCCCCGGCGCTCGCCAACGCCCGAGCATAAATAGTGGAAGTGGTCTCTCCTCATAGTGAAATGAAAGAAAAGGGTAGTATCAGTCTCAGAACACTAAATTAAGGACTAATACAGGATTTGAGTGTCCGTGATTCTAGAAGTGTGTGAAGTGCTGGTGTCATCTTAAGTGCTCCACGGACCATGTTCGGAGAGTTGCAAAGATGGGATTTCATCTCCCTCAGCTAGGTGGTGCTTAAATGGAGAACTGAAGCCTGAAGGGTACTCCTTAAGAAGTTCATTAATTGGGATGTCCAAGTCGTAAAGTGAGCCAAAGATGTTTTCAGATGATACCGCACGAAGAGTCGTGTCAACAATTGTAGTTGTACTAGGACCAGAGGATCGCCGCGAGGACTTGATAACTATTCTTTTAGGATGAGGTGAGATGGGGGTTTCTGTGCCTTTAGTAGACGTTTCCTCGTATCATTCATTTTTCCCATGGTCGAAATCCTTGTCTTCTTCATCATCCTTCTCTTAGTCGTCTCCTTCTTTCTCTTGTATTCCTTCCATCCTTCCTCCTTCCTCTCCTCTCTCTTCATGCACCTCCTCGACAATGTTCTATTCCATTGCTTTAGCCATGCCTTCATCAGTGTCCGCCTCGCCTGATGGACCTTCAGGACCCCATTGGATATCATCATTGGAGTCGCGAGTGGGGGTAGGATTTTAAGCAAAATATCTGGCTCTTCGAGGTTGAAACATCCCACCTTTATACCCATACTACCAAAGAGTATTACTATGTAATACTGTATAATAACATAGAGAATGAGGTGATATTGGGCTTACATACATGAATATTCCCTTAGACTGACAATGTTACATATAAAAATTCAAATATAATTCCCCACTATAAGTACACAATATCGGCACAAAGCAATAAACACGTGCATCTTCAGGATAAAATAATACGCGATATATAATAAGCAGATGAGAACAGAGAGTCGGTATCGAAGTGAGAAGATATAATATAAAATATACAAGGTATGTCCAATATACAACATAAGAATATCATACATGAGACTATATAATGCAAGATTATATATAACAATAATAAATATCAAATCTCCACTATGCCCAAAAATACAAGATGGTCTCTTCATCCCTGAACCTAAAATATTATGGATTGACCATACTATTACATAAATAACGCACGGGTCAGACTATGTCTAAATATAGAGGTCAACACATTTATATATATAGAATATGCATAGTATGATAATCATAAACGCCAATAGTATAACAAAATGGCAACTACCATAAAAAAAAGCATAAAGATGTCTTCACCCATATAAAATCACATCAAATATTGTCTAATCGAAATAATATCAATGGGTGAATCATCCATTGCCAGAATCATCATCAAAATCCAGAATTCAACAATACATGAGATATCATCAAGTATAGTCAGGCTAGCACACATCACTGCCAAGCAAATATTTCACTCTCAAATAATAAGATACTATCAGTAATCGATAAAAAATAGGCCGGCTGTCTATAAAATCATATGTATCAAAAGATACGAGGATCAACTATACTCTGGACACTTATCACATGTATAATCACATCTCCTCATATAGAAATAACATATAATATATGGTGATGGAGACAGACACAAGGTCCCTAGTAGAGTCGCATCTCAACCTGTGGGTCACTTAACCTATATTTATACTTAGGTGGGTGAATCAATGGTATATGCTAATTTATCACTCCATTAGAACTAGAAGGGAGCATGATGGTCGTCTGTCTGCTCCAGAGTCACACACATGGGTCACCTAACCTGACTCTACAGTCTGCAATTGCCCCTATAGGTAACAGATTATTGGCCTTTGAGTGACAAAGAGGCTAAGGTCACCTAATTCAGTAATACTCACCAAGGTGTCACATATATGGGGCATCACCCCCATGATCAGGCTGCTAGGATAGATGCTAGCAATATGGTCCTCTCCAACACTAATACTAGGAATTCATCATGATAGACGACATAGTATCAATAAATATATGCATGTAAATGTTCGGATACATATTTAGATAGTCCACATCCGTATCCATATCCGAAATCATTTTCGGATATCGGATATTTACCGGATATTCTTTGACCAGTTTAAAGCTAATAAGTCTAAACAAATAAAAACAAAATTTTGATTTATTATAAAACCATTTAAGTACTAAAAGAATATAAAAAATAAATACACTAAGAAAAAAAAATTAAGCAGCAAATATTGATTTTTATACACATATAGATTTTTTACCAAGATAAAATAGTAAAGACAATCATTTTATGTACTAAAATACATAAAAAATAAGTATAATCTTGATAAAAACTGGACGGATAATTATCGGATACGGATATGGTCATATCCGCATCCTTGTTCGATTTTTGGATATCGATAATTTTTCATATTTCGGATACGGATACAGACGTATTTTAGATTTTTCGGTTACTCATTGATAGCCCTAAATAAATATAGGCACTGACCTTGCTCACACCTATGGGCATCACCTCACGTAAGTATTATCTCAACATCACTATTCCCGTCACGTGAATGTTACCTACTTACAATAAATAACCAAGTAAATATCACAATAATGTCCCATACCACCGTGTGATACTCAATTGTTTATTCGTTGCTCATAAAGTACACTCAATCTCCATTATATTCTATATAACCAGTCCAAAGAATAGTCGCAGAAACATTTTCGAAAGTCCTATACCATACAGTATTATAGCTCCGTTTATTCAAATTTCTCGTTGCATGAAATTATAATCAATCATAATATACAATTAAACTTATAAAGAAGATTCAATTTATATATTAACAGTAAAACTTCTTAAATCAATTATATATATATATATATATATATGCACACACACCAGATATAATAAAACCTTGCAACGTTTACATTATAAATATTCCATTTACTTCATGTATATGATATTGAAACTAAGATCTAAATGCTAAAACTTTACTTCCAAATTATATATATATATATATATATAAAATTTCTAAAATCACATTCCAAATCGAATATAGTTTATAAAATAGAAATTACTTTATAATTCTCTATAATTGAATATAATTAATAAATAAATCTATAAACTTTGAAATATTTTTTTTTGTTACAAATTATAGAATCCTCATTAAAGTCTTCACTTTATTCTCAAAATCATGATAACACATATTAAAATTCACTTAATACTATTTAGAGTTCATTTCATAATTTTCTAAAATGAAATTGTATATTTAAATAAAGTAATAAATATTAAATCAAAATTTTCTTATTCAAACTCATCATCACAAAGAAGCTGTTTTTCTATTTTATTAAAACTTTTCTAAAGGACTTTAGATATATTTTTTAAAATAAATTTGTACTTACTAAAAAATAATATAAAATGTTTATTGTGTTTTCCTATGCAAAAGACACTTTATTTGAAATAATAATTCATCATCCCTATTATTTGGATAAAATAATTATATATATAATATCATTTCAGTAAAATCATTCAAATCCTCAAATTCAGTTTTTCTAAAGAAATAAATATTTCTCTTTCCAATGGTATAAAGCTAATAAACCTCTTTTAAAATTATTTATAAGCTTTTTATTCCAAACTATCTTGAAATAAAACATTATCTTTATGCTACATTATATTTGAAATTCTCATATTATAGAAAGAGATTTTTATTTATTCAAAACATATTCAAAACCTTATAATTATTTCCCAATGAGAGTTTTATTTTCCTAAGGCTTGAAAACTTTTTCAAAGGTATTTAAACAGCCTTATAATATAAATCAACTAAAATAATATTATTACTTTCACTATATATATATATATATATATATATATATATATATATATATAGCAAGGCTAGCCGACATTGGAGTGGGTTGTCCACTATTATTACTATTCTTTTAAAAAATAGGTGCTCGCACAAATGCTAGAGCAGCTAAGAGAAAAAGTACAGGAGATAGGCAGAAACATATATACTATTATAAGATAAGGAACTGGTCCTCGTCCTCACTACTGCTATCATCAACAGGTCCCATAACATGAGAAAAACCGGAAAATAGCAAAGCTAGCTTATGCACATAGTTAATCCGGAGAGTATAAATATTTCTTATCCCATGTTTCATCTTCCAAGGTAATCCAATTACATTCACCATCTTTTCCATCAGTAGATAATATCAACCCACCCCCTCAACATGATAACTCAAGCTACGCTCCTCACCTACCTCTCCAACATACATATGGTATCCTACAGTTTTTGGATTGAATCTCGTTTCAAGCAGAGCATGAATTCAAATTTTTAATATATTTATTAGATAATAATATATTTTTCCTTTTTTGTCTTTAAAACAATTCCAAATTTTACTATTATTATAATATTGATTTCAAAAAGGGTTTGTAACCGAAGAATACTATATTTTTATATATAATTAAAATTGATTTTTTTAATGGGAAAATAGCTAAAATGAGTAAAATTTCAATAAATCATTTACAAAATACTTTTATTAGAATTTACAAACCCTTAAATAATTTTTCAAAGCTTTTCAAAAATGATCTTTTAAGACAAGAAAATAAATGAAACATCTAAATTTATAAATTATGGAGTAAATTACTCCAAGAACATATCAACTAATCCTATATATATAAATTTATCTAGTCGACTGAGCCGAGTTCCATTGAAATCCGCCGATTCAAACAGCGCGCGCGCACGCACACACACATAGAGTTTAAATTGTAGAACGGACTTCCATTTGCAAATTAATAGTTTCAAACAACACATCAACCAACTATCCAAATAACAATCAATCCTAAACAAGCATTTCAACCAAACAACTCAGAAAACATATAGTGTAAATTCATAAATTGCATCGATGTTTTAACATAGATGTGAGTATAGGAAAATCACCAAATTGTTGAGCGAAAACCTGCTTCCTACACCTTTCCATCATCTCCATTTCCTCGTTGTTATGCATAGAACTTTACACGTGCCTGTCTACTCGCACATGACAATCACCAGCAAGTCCGCACAAGCACCATCACTCGCACCTCGTTCCACTGATGCTTCACCCAATCGCAGTATCACTCTGCCTCGCCGCCCTCAATCGCCACAACTTCTACGATCATAACCGTTGAACAAATCATGCTCCCCATTCCCTACGGCCGCCTGTGCATGTCTACTCTACAGTGCCGCCCATTTCATGCACACGACCCCTAAAATCACGACGGCTTTCTCGGCCATGCAATCGCCCAATCACCGCCACTGCCTTACCACGCCGTGGTCTCTACCCCTTTGCGATGTCGCACCAACCATCGATGTTTGCATAATTTTTTTCTTCCTTTTTGCGATTTCAGTTTGGTTTCGAGAATTATCTGGGAGAGGATTTAGGTCTATCGAACTATTGTACAACATAAAGGCATGTGTGGTTTGAATTAAACTAAAGGAAAGTAGGAAAAGAAAAGAACGGGCTTGAATGGTTTGGGTTTGCTTAATTCAGGTTACTTATAATTAACAAAATTTTCTTTTTCCTCTTATTTTATATAACTCTTTTAATTTATTTGTAAATTTATTTTAGTCTAATTTAGATTAATTTAAACTTTATTTTACAAGCTATATTTCGATAATTGGAAATTTTTATTCAATTCAATGCTTGTTTGTTTTTCATTTTTTAAGGAATTCCCCATTACATATGGCCTCTGGGAAGAAGGGTGGACTGACCAACTCCATGGGGGGATTAAGTTGTGTCTGTCCACTTCAACTCCTGACACCTATAACCCATAGGGTACTGTTTTTTTTGCGAAAAGTGTATGCAAGGCAGGGCTCGAACCTAGGTCTGTTGCCAGATCTAGACATCCCTTTTCCATTGCGCCCCACCTACGGACTATTTTATTTATTTTTCAACATTAAATAAATTTAATTTTCAACCATTTCAATCAAACAAAAATTATTAACACTTTAAAAATATATTTATATTTATTAAAACGTTTTGTTCAAGTGTAATATATTTTCTAAAAAGAATTTATTAATTAATTCAGTTTATTAAAAAAATTATCAAACAGACTTCGATTAAGTAAATTTATTTCGAAAATTATAATTATCATAAAATTAAATTCAAATATTTTTATTTTAATTAAATTTATTTATTATTGTGGTGTAGATAGAAGGGTTGTTAGAAAGGTGGAGGTTTAGTTGGAGCGACGAATCGCTCGAGATGCGGAAGGCCACAATAGCGAAGATTCTTGTTTGTTAGAAGGTGGGAAGTGGTGTAATGGCGAATGTTAAATCTCTTTTGGGTTTTGAAGGTTTCATAGTGTGCATCGCCGCCATCTCGATAGGGAATATTTGTGAAGAGAAAGGAAAACAAGTTGATACTTGGGTGGTGAGAATCTAAGTATGGAAATGCTAGAAAGGAAGAAGTCTTAGGTCCAAACAACCAGAGTCGGTTGAACCTGAAGGGGCAGCGGACGAAGAAGAATTCATTCTCGAAATGAGGACATTTGTTATGAAGTTTCTTAATGACTTTGTAGCAAAACCAAGTTTCAATGATTAATAAAAAAGGTGGCTCGGCTTTTTATTGAAGCTCAGGAGATATGTTAACTCCTAGAAAGTCGAAGCACGATGAAGCTACAACATAAATAAGACATATAGGGATTTCAAAAGGGCGTATCTATTGGGATGCAATTTGGTAAGAGCAAGCCCAAGCTCTTGAAGTAAGCCTTAGAGAAAAGGATTAAAAGGTGATACAACCTCGCTCGAGCACATGTATTTGTTGCATGTTGTCTATCCCTACGGAGTATTACATGCTCGTTGATCAAATCTTAGGAGCAGAACATCACTCTCTGAGATCCCTTATTGGAGTCATATTATGCGTAGTGAGTTAGCAGTCAACACAGATGTTATTGAATCTAGGGGGTTGTTCAAAACAGATAGACCGGGATCTTCATTCAAGGAGGAAGTTGATTTTTAGATGGAGCCATCGGTACCAATACTTCTTGTAACTTAGTTGTAATTGAGCGTTTAATTTCGGTTGGCGTAGACATCGTTGCTTGAGCCATAGATGAGCCGACTTCAGGAGAAGTTGATGGCCTAGCACTAACATTAAAACGAGATGAATGATGATTAATTCTAGAAATGTTGATATTGATTATGTTTAGGTATGTTTTAGTTCAAAATTATATTTGATATGAACCCGTGTGGCCGATGCTTAGAATCCAAAGGATGTCGACATGGACTGATCAATTAGATTCTAGACGTTGACTGAGGCAATTTAAAGTGCCACTCTATGTAGTGTGTGCCCTATGTATAATATGCGACAAACAAAACATTCTTTATAAATAGCTTGCTCGTGTTGGCGAATGAGCTCCGTCATAATATTGGAAACGTGTATTAGATCTTACTTGTTACCATCAGATATTCAATAACGAAACTACTATCCGAAGCGACATGGAGCTTTCTTTGTAGGAACACATGATTGTGTAGTAACTTGAAGATTTGTATAATGGAAATGTTATTTGAATGTTAGAGAGCGTTTAATGCGATTGTTCTTCTAGAAGAAAAATCTCATCAAGACTTAAACGACAAATTGCGATCGACCACGCATTGGCAAGAAGTGTTTATGCCTTTTATATGAGTAGAAGTCTAAAGCCATTACAAAACCAAAGGCGTCCTTAAGAAACCCGAAGAGAGAGTGGTGGAAACACGAAGCTAGCACCAAGTAAAGACAAAAGTTGCGAGACTTGAGTTTTCATGGTGCTAACTTCAGGTTGGACTCGAGGTGAACCCTAAAGAAATGATGGTTTTGCAATAGCCAAAGCATGAGTCATTGGTCGATCACAAATTGATGCTCCAACCACTCATCGACAATGAGTAGACCTTGGTTGTGACCAGTAAGAAAACGACTACCATCGCCATGATTCTTAGCTTTGACGGCCTACCTTTGTGCTTCAAATCTAGAACTAGGTTTCATGAAATCAGGTAGGAGTTCTTTGGGATGATGATCAAGATCAATTGAGTTAGCTACTTTTCTATGGTTGTCGAGGTAGAGGCGGTGGTGATCTGGGTTCAGAATGAGAGAGCGATGATCTGACCTGGTCGAGAACAAAGGCATAAGTGGTGATTGCTCATAGACGTCTAAGGGAAGAACTCGGGAATGAGAGAGAATAAAAAAGTAAAAGGTGAAGTGAATAAATCTAAGTACCAATAGTTATATTGTTGTTATAACTCAACAATTCGTGTTGATACTGACATGAAGTGGTCGGTGTCGACATAATTTGTTTATTAGTTTTTAAAAAAGAGAATAAAGAAAAACGAAAAAAGAAAAAGAAAGAGAGAGTAATTCTCACCTGGCTGAGCCACAAAATTATCTTACAAGTGATTAGATATGGGCGACTGTTATTTGAAGTAGTTAAACGGATGCTCTTGGAATAGAGACGACGCTTCAAAGAAACTCTTGGACAACCAATGGACTAGAGTGGATGGTTATGCATGCTTGCCTTGATCCAAAGCACGCTTTTTTTTTCAACAAGAACCTATTTTAAGGGGCAATTATTATCCTGCTTTTAGACAAATCATATTTCATATGAATCTAGACGTCAAGACGAAATAGTTTGAAGACTTAGAGCCAAACTTGGAATGACGTTGGGAAGGATCTTGCTTTCACTGAGAATTGAGCTCGGGTGTAGATCTTGCTTTTATCTTGGATTGGAACGTCCATAAGTTGGATCTAGAACTTTTAGTTGCTAATTTAGATATTCAATTACTGAACTAATAACACCAAAGAGATCGAGAAAGTCTGAAGCTGTAGCTGGTGTAGAAGATGCAGCTTCTTACGACAACGAAAAGACTAACCAACCGATAGTTGCTTTTCCCAAACCATCTGCGCCTTAGGAGATGGTGTCGAGAGTCGAGTTCGATAGGATGATGTCATAGATGAATCAGAGATAGACGATAGCCTAAAGGCACTTATTAGGAAGATGGATGCTAGTATTCCTTTACTGACCCAGCAATCCAATGGCTTAGGAGGTGAAAGAGAAGTATCACCTTTTGGTTCTGAAGAAGATAATTCATCTGCTTCTGGCCAGAAAAATGGGATGGGAAGCAAAAAATGAAAGACCAAACTACTGGAGTGACATGGAAAAATGTTATAGGAAGTGGCCAGGCTGTTGGTGCTCATACAATTACTGTAAAGCTAGCTAGGCATCAAAGAAGATTCAGAGAAGTGGTCTCCCAGAGATAAGAGAGCCTAGACATCAGCGAGCGAACCGAAAGCGTTTGCGGCATCATACATTCAACGCTACTATTGATAGTTGTTTTTTGGATCACCAGGTAAGTGAGAGCATTTTGCTATTATGATAAAGAGGTTGATGGAAGAAAACTGATGAAGAAAAAATGAAGATCGGGGTTCTGTGCCTAGCAGAACTCCATTCTCAGTGAATATCCTACGGGAGGAATACCCTAAAAAGTTTATGATGCCTTCGATGCCATCCTACAATAGGATGATTGATTGCAGGCGGCATCTATTCAAGTATGGGTGGCACATGATGGTGCCAAAGTGACAGATGCAGTTCTAGGTAGATATTTCTCCATCTTTTTAAATGGAGTTGCATCGATGTGGTTTACTTGGTTCCTACCAAAGTCCATTTTTAACTTTTGGTGAATTAGCTAAGAAATTTTTGGAGCAGCTTAGGCTCCATGCTGCTCATTCCAAGGATGCGATTCCCTTGTTGGGCATTTTCTAGGGACTTGAAGAGTCACTAAAAGGCTTTCTAAATAGATTTAATATTGCAGTCATAGAGGTGAATAACCCAAATGAGGATATGGTGTTGATGCCTTTGGTCCAGGGGGATACATTTGGATACAAACTTTGGAAAATGATCGAGGATGAAGCAATCAACTACTATCGAGGAGTTCCATTGAAAGTTTAACTAGTTCTTACACTTGGAAGAGGCAAACTAGGTTTCCAGAAAGGCCGGTGGTGGATAGTAAAAATAAGTTATCCAAAGTAATGTAGATATTAAACCGACCAGTGGAAGAGCCGGTAATGTAGCTATGAATGTTGGGAACTCTATTAACTAGAGAAATAGGAATCAAGACGCTGAGGTAGGAGGAATGATGCCAAAAAGTGCCCAAGTAATATGAATCCAAACGAGCACACACCTTTAAATGGCATGCTCGAAAATATCTACCTTACTATACAAGGGAATGAAAAATATAAAAAGCCACCTCGAAGTAAGGCGACAAAAACTAAGAGATGCTCCGAAAATATTGTTGATTCCGTGGGACCCATGGACTCAACATGAATAAATGTCATCATTTGAAGGATATCATTGAAGAGGTAATCCACAAAAAGAAATTGCAGCAATATGTTAGAGAGCCGTAGGACGGTAGACAGAATTTTAGACCCCAAGCAGAATGCCCAAGGGAACTAGTCTAAACCGAGTGGAGGGAGGCCCCAGGCATCCTGGCGGAAGAATTGTTATTAACACAATAACTGGAGGATCTCATCCAGTTGAGAAAAGATGGAATGCGATGGACTATTACATGAATTCTTTAAATCATGTGCCACAGGAGAGCTGCTTTGGTATTGAGGATAGAGCTCCGGCTACGCAGTACTGATTGGTGACTGACGATATAGTTTTTCATAACATGGATTCTGACTTGATTGAAGTGCCAACCTTTAATCCCATGGTAATAATGGCCATTGTGGCCCAGCTACTATGCACCGGGTCTTAGTGGGTTATGGAAGCTCGGTGAGTATTATATTCAAAAGGACTTCTGGTCAATGTGAATAAATCCAAAGGACATCAAGCCTTGCTAATCCATGATTCATGGATTTACTAGACATGCGAAGGAGCCTATTAGGACTATTGATTTGTTCATAGAAATGGGAGAAGGAAACTGCAAGATTGTGCGGTATCAATGAATTTTTGGCGTATAATGTCTTTTCGAGTTGACTAGCCTTAGTTAGTTTCAGAGTAGCACTAGCATCTTGGTGCTTGATGATGAAGTTCCCTACGAAGAATGGAGTTAGATCAATTCAAGGTGACTAGAGCATTGGTTGGGAATATTATGTTGTTGAGCTTAGAGAGGCAATGCGACAAGAGAAAGTGAAAGGCGCAGAGAAAGCTCTTTGCATCAAGAATGCATACGCATAGCAATCAATGCCCAAGCCTTGACTTGGGAACCATAGAAAGTTCTTTAAGCCTATGGATCTTAGGAAGCAGTCAAAGGAAGAGCACGTAGCACCAGTAGAGCTGACGATCAATGTTTGAATCAATGTGGATGACCTACCTGGGTCTTTAAGATCAGATCTCAACTTAGCGCCAAAGTGAAGAATGATTTGGTTTGTTTTATCCAAGCAAACCTGGATGTGTTTGCTTGGACATATTAGATATGTGTAGCTATTGCTAGATATAGCGTGCCTTGCACTAATTACGGACCCAAAATATCCCCCTATAAAATAGAAAAGATGCAGTCTAAGTCCAAAGTGATCTGCTACGTCGAATAGTGATTGTTGATAGGGTAATAAGCCCACCGATATATAATAGCGATTTTTTGCTATGCTATATCACTTAGATTTACTTATTATATTTTTTGCAAATAAGTCAGCCCAATAAACTTGGGGCAATGTAATAAGGTAGGACTTTCCACTTCTTTTGTTTATAAATTAAGTCAGTTTCTTGAACCAATGGAACCTTGTTCTTGTAAGCAAAATCTTGTGAAGCACGATTAACAGTGCAATCAGGTTTCCAAAAATAAGTACTGACCAACACCTTTGATCAAAGATTAGGACAAAGGAGTATAATCGCAAGGTTCGATCGAATAATTTTCCCTTATTCCTCTGGTTTGGAATAATGCCCATAGATGGGCAAACTTAATGAGGGATGCCTGGAGTTTGGCACCCAAAGCACCAGTTCTCGGAGATAGGAACTAGTGTACAACTAAGGTTTTCACGACATGCTTGTGGCCTGGCAGGAATTGCTCGGTCGAGGATAAGCCAGGACGATCGTTGAATGTTCTCGATCAATACCTAGAGACATATGATATCGAGAGCAGGATCTTGGAGATAGACGCCTGAAACATTGATCCCCAAAGATAGGAATTGGTTTATAATTGAAATTTTACAACTACATATACTGCTCGGCAGAACATACGAATCCAAGGATAAAACAATGATGACCGAGGAGCTATTTCGATTGACGCTTGGAGATTGATGAGATCATTCGTTGATGCTTAGAGGTAAGTATCTAAACCATCGACCTCCAAAGGTAGGGATCGATGTGTGATTGGATTACCCATCACTTATGGTAAGGTTAGACATGCCTAGTCGATGACAACTGATAAGGATCAATGAATGAATTCGATTAACGCCAATAGGTAGGCGAGATTGAAATATAGTGTCAAGAGACATTTCGAATGATGTTTCCCAGAGATAGGACACAAGAAGAAATCGAACACTTTTTTGACATGACCTTGTTCGTGGATGGATGGAACTTAACCAAGAATGAACAAAGTCTGCCATGGAAATGCCCAAATGAATAACAAGTTCTATTTGGCCAATATAGAAAAACATTAGCAATGGTAAACAATATCATGCAGTGAAATATTAATTGATCAATCATAGAAAATTACATATATGTACAGAGCTATAGTAAGTAATAGAATTGCACAGACATGTATAATATACGTTAATCACATTATAGACAGTTATATTACATATGCAGGCGGGTGTATATAGGCAAGTAGACTAAAAGTATAGGAATGTAAATACAAGCAAAAGCTATACACAATGACAATATTTATTTACAATCATCTTTTTACAACTGATGTGGGGGTTGGTTCTTCACAAGCTCGGCCTATATGCAAAAGGAAACATAATACATCAAAAGGGAGACAAAGAGCAACTATCTTCACTAGAATTAGGATTAATGCTTACTTCCTTTTCTTCTTCTACTTCCTACATTCACCTCAAGATCCATCATGTGGCCTCTTTGAGTCCTCTAACCCTTTTTTCTTTTGGATGTCCCTTCCTAGAAATGCTGCCCTCAGAGTCGTGGTCTCTCCCTTGGTGGTATTGGTGATGGGGTCCTCAAGTTTATCAACAAGAGCTTCAGAAGATTTGGAAGATCCATCGTGTGGCCTCTTTGAGTCCTCCGAACTTTTAGAGGCTTGATTTTGACTAGTGAAATTTTAGGAATAGAGCATTTTGTTTCCAATTCAGTCGGTGTCTCAGTTCCTGGCTCCTTTCTAATCTTGATCTTACTGAGGTCAAGCTTCAACCTCTCGGCAATGGAAATCGAATCGGCTGGGAATGTAGCACTGGTAATAACAATGTCTTCCCCCAGGGAATGTGAGGTGACATCCAATCCCTCCAAAGCCTCAATTTTCTATGAATCTGGACCAATGATGGAACTAGAGCAAAGAATTAAGGCACTGAGTCCTATGATGATAGAGGTTGACTTGGTGCAGATAGCGACGGGACCCGAACCCTAAGTAACTGGTGGTAGAGGAGGAGGAAGTGACGGATGACCTGTAAGCTTGCAAACAATGAAGTAAAGGTTAGTGACGACCTTGGACGAGAAATAAAGCGTCTTAAATAATGGAGAATAAGAGAAATACCTTCGTTGGTTGGAGTTTCTTTGGTGGAGGATGTAGTGACTTCACCCTCTTCTATTGTTGACTGGACTGGTTGAGAAATAGGAATGGGAATATAAGGCTCTACAGTAATCATGGAAGCAGAAGTGGGAGTCGTAGTAAGGATGGCCTCAGTGCCGGTCCCCGTGGAAATTAGAGTCTCCGCTATAGGCTTTTTGGAATAGGGTATAGATTGTTCTGCTTGATTCATTGCAATAGGATAAACGAGAGCCTTAACTGGTGACTTACATATAGCCGCATCTTCTTCAGCCAGGATCGTGTTGTCTTTCCCTAAGGCTACAATTTCATCCGTTTTCAAGTATTTATCTTTCAATTGATCTTTAGTGAGGCCTTCACCAAACATAACCGCAAGACGCAAGGTTCCTCCCAAGCATCTACCAGAGTGATGGGATAACTATTTCCTAACCACTTCAGATATTGTCTTCTATGACATTAGTAAATAATTGCTGAAGGGTTGTATTCATTTCTTCTTTATCCTTCGTGGCTTGGTCCTTAGTTCGTTTAATTCAGCTACGACCCCACCAAGTTCAACCTAGGCCTCTAATTTTTTTCTATCTCGACCTTCAAACTCGACTTTAGCTTGAAGTGTTTGAAGTCTCATATACTTGGCATGAAGCACCATATCTTTTTCCTTGATGGCCTTGTCCTTGGCATTGAATTCGGCTATAAGCTCATCACTCTCAAGATGGGCCTTCATAAGCTGGTCATTTATCATATTGAGGGCCTAAGTGTGAACGTGAGACAACTCCTTAATTAACGCTTTAGAGCTCTCGACTGACTTTTGAACCTTATCTCCTTCCTTTGTAAGTTCGGCCAACTCTGGTTTTTGGTTAGCTATCATCCTATTGTATGCCTTCCTCTCCGCCTCAAATGATTTGATATTTGTTTGGTTGATTTTTGTTGACATTGGAGAGGGAAAATGTGAAATTTCTCCATTCGAAGAGCTAGTCAGCAAGCTCAGTAACCCCTCCAACTCTACAATTTGCTTCTTCATGGGAGATATCCTTATATTGTGGTCAAAATTCACCATTTTCAGGTAGAGGTTAGGGAAGACAGCCTGTATCTTGGTCATTATGGCCTCGAACAAGCCTAAAAGAGATAGCTATGGAGCAAGACAATTAGCAACTTCCTTAGACCTTTAGGAGGTTGATATTGTAGTGACTGGGAGTCAGATCGCTGGATCTTGTAGGGAAGGAAGTGAGGGCTGAAAGCATGGTTGGAAATAGCCAGAGGTAGAATCATGACAATTGTGGGAATCATGGGACTTCTTCCCTTGATCGTAGCACTCTCTTTCCTCGGCCAGGCATTTCTTTGTGTCACTATCCTTATAGTAATCCCTCTCTTTCCCATTCTTCGTTTCTAACTCGGTCTTTCAGTACGAGAAGAGCGGTGAGGGTTAGGCTCTATGGTGATTCCTAAATGATTGCCAATGCTAGTGTAAACAGTGGAAACGATCTCTCCTTATTATACCCGAAATGAAAAAAGGGTCTGAAACACTGAAGTAAGCACAAATGTAGGATATGAGTGTTTGTGATCCTAGAATTGTGTGTGGTGTTGGAAGTGCTCTACAGACTGTGTTTAGAGGTTTGCAAAAAGGGGATTTCATCTCCCTTAGCTAGGAGGTCCTCAAATGTAAAATGAAAGGCCATGAGGTACTCTTAAGAAAGTCATTAATCGGGATGTCCAAGTCGCTGAGTGAGCCAAAGATGTTTTCGAAAGGTCTTGTACAAAGAGTCGTCTCAACAACTGAAGTTGTACTCAGATTGGAGGATTCCTTTGAGGACTTGATAACTATTCTTTTGGGATGCGGTGAGACGGGGATTTCTATGCATTCAGAGGACGTTTCCCCATATCGTTCATCTTTCCCATGGTTAAAATCCTCATCATCATATTCTTCTTCATCATCATCCTCTTTATCACCTCTATCTTGCTCGTATATTCCTTCCATCCTTTTTACTTCCTCTACTCTCTCTTTGTGCACCTCCTCAACGACATTCTCTTCCACCACACTATTTGTGCCTTCATTGGTGTTCTGCCTCGCCTGACAGACTTTCAGCACCCCCTTGGATATCTTCACCACAGTCGCGAGTAGGGTAAGGAACTTGAGAAGAAGCTCTAGCTCTTCTAGGTTGAGGTTCAACTGGAATGTTGAATCTCTCGGGATATAGAAGGCCATATAATTTTTGGGTTTTCAAGTTTTCGGAGTGCGCATCATTGTCATCTAAGTAGGGAATATATGTGAAGAGAGTGGATAAGAAGTTAGATATTTAGGCATGATAGAGTTAGGGGTATGCCATTGGGGAAATTATGTAATTTGTTACACATATCTAACTCGATAGCCAAACTTGTACAAAACAAAAGGTGTTTCTTTCTATTATAAACTTGATATTATGTTTTATATATTATTTAATTTAATCAAAAATATACTTAATAGAAAAATCATAAAATGGTATGTTTTGTGATAATCGTTACAAAGTATTGTAACGTGAGTAATTTATCATAATCAAAATAAATGTACCATTTTATATATGCCTAATCAAGATGCATCAAGATTGGATATCGATATATCCATTGAGATTAGAGCAAGTAATGCTCTCCAAATGTTAGACAATATATTACTCATGGCTACTGGAAACACCAAGGGGTTACATACAGATAGTTATTGGATAACTATGAAATGACACACTTGATAGTTTTTGCTAGGTTAATATCTAAGGTTAAACAGAAAATATCGGTGTGACTAATTTACACATTTCTCTCGATTTGAGAATATTGTTGTTATTCAATGTAGAAGCTCCGCTTTGACTGTAGTTAAATTATGACACGACATCCATCGAATGACTATAGTTAGTTCGAGTGGAAGCATTAGAAGTAAAACACTATTCAAGAGAGGATTCGTTTCATCAGTTATATGAGGTTAGTATCACGGTCGACTAAATTCAAAGTCTCTGGCCATAACATTTTAGTTAATAATAATTGTTATTATTGAACCAAGGACTTTGTATTTGGACTATAAAGTTGAATATGGATAATATTGGAATTTTGACCATTACCAAATTCCATATGTTTAAAGTGATATAGTTTGACAAAGATAATTAATGTAAATAATTGTCACTAATGGGTAATACTTATAATAAGTAAAATTGCTTTTTTTCCAAAGCATGAGTAAGCGATAAATTTAGCCAAAATATCACACCACTATCTAAGGTGACGTGTGAGTGTTAATATTTGAATTGTTCAATATTAATCGCTGACTGAATTTACACCTTTGAGTCAAAAAATTGAAATAATGGATATTTCGAATTAACCACACGATTTAATTAATTAACATTATTAATTATGACTTTTTTAATTTATTGGATGCCTTTAGTATTTGGCAAAGCACGTATATAAAAATTATAAACACACGTATCAATATACGATATTAGTAGAATATTTAAATCGAATTTAAACAAGAAAAATATCGAAATTGATTTTGAATAAATCAAACTAATTAATATTTATGAAAAATTAATTAATAAAAAATATTTCTTATTTAATTATCTTGATTTCCATTAGTATTTAATGATGTGCGTATATAAAAGGTATAAACGCACACATGGGTATATGATACAGATAAGCAATTTGAATTAGATTTAAATGGAAATAATACTAATTGGATTTTCGAAATCTTTTGGATCCACATCCATATATGATAGGGGCTACGATGTAGAGAAGCGAAGGAGTTTTTAAAATAGAAATAAAGGTGCAATCTCAATTAGAGGAGAGAAATAAACCATATATTGATTACATATTTATTTCCTCCTTTAATCAGATTTCTATATGTCATTATTTTCCTCCTTCTTCGTAGAAATTTCAAGCCAACATTTTTAATGGTGGAAAAGACTTCCAAACTCCAAAATTTTATCAAGAAATATTAAATCAATTCGGTGTTTTTCTCTTGATTGTTGCAGATCTAGAGAGTGATTAATTAGATCTAGGATTTGTTCCATCATTCAAGGTGTTTCTGCAGGCTTCATCCTAAGGTAATTGTATAGAATTCTATATTTACGTATCTTCTAATTTGATTATATCCCTTTAATTCTCCATCTCTCCCCTTTGCTCATATTTATGAATTTGAATTTTTATTTGAATATCTAAATTCACCTGCTTGAATCAATTATATATTCTTTTGCTATGTTCACTGCTACTTTGTTATGAATAATAATATTTCATTTTTTCTGTTGTATATGATTGTTTGCTCGGTTAATATAACCTATTGGACTCTGTTAATTTTATTTTCTCTGTTTTATATATTTATTCATTCAGTTTGTTTAGTCTAGGTCTAAATCTCCTTATCATGAATCTTTATATGCCTATGTCGTCTAACTTTGTTGTTGTTTAAAAAAATACCAAAACAAAATTGAACTTTGGATTTTTTTGTTAATAATTCAGTTTTCATATCAAAAGATTTAGATTTAAATGCTTACACATAAATTTCTACGTAAATAAAACTTGGTAATAATTGCATTAATTAATCATTGTCATTAATTTAACATAATGATTTAATTAATATGTTTTAAATCATTCTAAAATAAACTCTACCAATAAAAAGAAAAAGTGAAACATTAAATTAATAATCTATTCCATATTTTACAATTGCATCTAATTTGGTATTAGATCTTGCTTAAAATGAAGCAATCTCTTTCACAAACCCCTTCTATATTATTTATCTTGTTCTAAATTTATTTTAATTGTATGTGTGCTTGAGTTTACATAATTATACATACTATCTTTTACATGTGTGTGTATATCTATAGTTAACCTTAGATTTCAAAAGGGTTTTTGTATAAGATATAATAGTACAGTTTCAAACTACTTTAATTAATCTTAACATTTTTGATTTACAGCTTGTAATACAAATGAAACTTATTTCATGTGAACTACTATGAAAAACAATTATTGTGTGTGTATAAATTTTTATACATGTAAATATGTGTGCATGTATATATGATTAAAAAACTTTTCATGTTTAGGATGATAAAGGCATATATGGAAGGAGAATGTGCCCGTTGTGATATAAATCCCGACCTAAACAACGTTCATATTATACCTTTTAATTTTGCACTTACGCTATACACATGGGTGCATGGATGTGCTCACAATTATATGCAATTAATTAAATTAAATTAACTAAACTGGTTTAAACTCTTGTAATAATATAAAGGAATTTTAAAAGAAAAGATCAGAGAAGTTCTAAATAAATTTAAACTGCATATGCCCAATAAAGATCCAATAAACGAAAAAATTTCCCTTTAACTCCGCGGTGGGCTTGTCCTGTTCCTTCAGGGTGGTGAGAATCCAAGTATGGAAAATGGTGGAAAGGAAGATGTCTTGCATCCAAACAACCAAAGTCGATTGAACCCGAAGGGGCAGCGGACAAAGAAGAGTTCGTTCTTGAAATAAGAATGTTTGTTGTGAGCCATAGAGAAACCGACTTCGGGAGGAGTTGACGGCCTAGAGCTGACATTGAAATGAGGCGAATGATGATTCATTTTAGAAATCTTGTTATTAAACACGTTTAGGTGTGTTTTATTTTGAAATTATATTTTACCATGAACCCGCATGGCCAATGCTCGGAACCTAACAGATGTCGACATGTGTTGACCAATCGAATTCTGGATGTCAGCTCGAGCAATTTGAAATGTCAATCTATGCAATGTGTATCCTATATCTCATATGCGATGAATGGAACATTTTGTGTAGATAGCCCACTCATACTGGAAAATGAGCTCTGTTGCACGATGGAAATGTGCATCAAATCTTCCTTGTTATCATCAGATATTCGATAACAGAAACGCTGCCTGTAATGACATAAAGCTTTCTTCGCAGAAACACAGGATTGTGCAATAACTTGAAGTCTTGTATGATGGAAAGATTATTCGAATGTTGGAGAATGTTCGATGCGACCGTTCTTCTAAAAGAACCATCTGATCGACCATGCATTGGCAAGAAGTGTTCATGCCTTTTGGATGACTGAATATGGGAAGCCATTACAAAACCAAAGGTGTAATGAAGAAACCCAAAGCGAGAGTGGTGAAAACATGAAGCTAGCACCAAGTGAGGACAAAATAAAGAAGAGTTGAGTATTAATATGCTAAATTTGGACTGGACTCGGGCATACCCTTGGGAAATAATGGTATTGCAATAGCCAAAGCGTGAGTGGATGGTCAATCGCAAATTAATGTTTAGCTACCTGTCAACCGAGAGTAGACCTCAGCCGTGACCAGTAAGGACATGACTACCATCGCCATGATGCTTAGCCTTGATGGCTACCTATGTCCTTCAGATTTGGATCTAGGTTTCAAGAAATTATGATCGACTTCTTGGGATGATGATCAAGGTCAATTGAGTTAGCAGCTTTTCTATGGTTGCCAAGCAGAGGTGGTGGTGATCTAGCTTCAGAACGAGATGGCGATGTCCTGACCTAGTCAAGATCAAAGGCAGAGGTTGTGATTGCTCGAAGACATCTAAGGGAAGAACTCGAGAATAAGCGAGAATAGAAAAGTAAAAGGTGAATTGATAAAACCTATGTACCAATTCTTATATTACTGTTATGACTCAGCAAATCGTGTCGGTACCGATATAAAGTGGTCGTTATCGATATGAATTTTTATTATTTTTTTATAAAAGAAGAGAAAAGAAAGAAAAAGGAAAGAGAGAAATGAATTCTCACCTAGCTAAGGCAAATGATCTTTAGACGTGATTAGATCTGGGCATTAGCGTGAAAAGTGGTACGACTGCTATTTGAAGTAGTCAAACGGATGCTCTTGGAATATAGATGACATTTCAAAGAAACTCTTGGACAACCAATGAACTTAAGAAGATGGTTATGCATGCTTGTCTTGATTCAAAGAACGCTTCGTTTTCAATACAAATACTTTGGAGGTCAAGTTTTATCTAGCTTTTAGACCAATCAATTTTCAAATGAATCTAGACATTAAGACGAAGACAAAATAGTTCAAAGACTTAGAGGAAAATTTGGAATGTCATCGGGAAGGACTTCAAAATGTTTGGAGTCGATGAACATGAATAAAAAGAGGTCGTATCGACAAGATTTCATGTCGATACCACTTTGCATGGCTACTTCATATGCTTTGGTCCAGTAGTGGTTGATGAAGTGGTGTCCTATGGCCCATATCTGAAGAAGTAGTTGAATTTCTCCCAAAAGCTCTATAGAAAAGGACAAGTACTAGACATCTTAGAACATCTCAGTAATGAATTGATTTTCAAGGCAAAAATGCTTGTGGCTAGAAGATTTAAAGATACATGATGAATTATAGGATAAGCAAGTGACTTTCATGAAGAAAATCATCTCGGTATCGACATAATTCATGTCGGCACTATTACACTATAATTTCCACAAAGTACAAATTGCGAATATCCAAGAAGAAAGTTCCTTGTCTTGTAATTCTTTTACCCATTATTTGGTCCTCAAAGTGAGCTTAAAACTCCAGACTTAGTATTCGAAAGTATATAGCTCAAAAGCATGGGTCAACATATCAGCCTAGACCAAGATCACCATTCGGTTAAAGCAAGAAGCTTAACCAAGAGCACCTGTAGAAACCAAAGGCATTTCAACAAATATCAACAATCAACGTCTTAGATAGCTCACGCCGAGACCAAGGTCCAGATAAATGGAAGATATCCAAGAAGCTATATATAATATCATCACGTTTATAGTCCATGTCAAAATGCAATTAACTAGATGATGATAAGCGTTCAAATCTATACTGCGCATAGCAAGCCAGGTCATCAATCTAAATAAAAGGCATTCCATCAATGGCGCTACTGTATACAACTATAAATAGGCGGCAATCCCAAGGTACAAGGGATCTTCTAGCATATTAGAAGAATAAAAACTATATTGTACTTTGCTATATTAGGGTTCTACTACAAAACCCATTAGTGGCATAAACGCATAGATTCAATGTAATAAGTCTTCCAGCTATATAAGAGTAACGAAATAAGGAAAGGACAGTGGAAGTAGGGACTTTCGGCCCGACCACTATAAAAGTCTCGGTGTTATTTTCTTTCCGCACTCTACCCATTTGGTATTTACCATTGTTCCCGTATGGTTTAACACCCCCTCATCCAAGCTTAATTATACTCCATCTCGGCAATCACCTCACTGAACCCAAAGTTCCACTAACTTTTAGAGTGTTATCTTTGGACTTCGTGGTGTTGGTGTGGACGAAATTCCGTACTAATATTTTTGGCGCTAGAAGGAGGGCCCTAAACCTCCGTCGTTTGTTCCCTCTCAAAATATCTAGTAACTTCATCCCATCAACCATGACCAATTTTGAGAAGATAACCATAAAGTTTCCCCTCAGCCTTCACCTTTAACTCATTAAAGAGGACAACAACGAGAGATTGGTTATCCTTGTCTTAGAGAAAGAGAATGGTAAAGAATACGATCTTTTTTATAAACTTCAAGCTCTCTAGATCAAACAACTTTCGAAGTATCTTCAAGACTCTCTCCAAGAGTCTGCTAAACTTTGAGGAACGGTCAAGGGCATGGTAAATAAAATTAAGGATTTGAGTATCGTGATAATGACAAATAAAGGTTCCTCTCTTCATACTAAAAGACCCTCTCGGTTACCACTAACCTTCAACCATGGAAGAAGGCCAACCGAGACCAAGCCCTAATCCACTCAGTTAAAGCCTATCTCAGATCTTTCTGAAAACATGTAGAGAACTCCATTATCCAAACTATCCCACACCCATCAAAGAAGATCCAAAAGGAAATAATTAATGTGTTTACCATCAAGCAAATGAGCACGAAATAGGCAGATGTCGAAGAATTTTTCAAGCCATAAAAAACTTCATAAAGAAAGGAAGGTTGACTAAATTTATTAATTAGTTATTTAGATACATTATCTTTATAAATGACTAACTTTGTTTCCATGTTTCAGGAAAATTCATGGAGACTCATTCGGATGAATATATATATATATATATATATATATATATATATATATATATATATATTCTTGGGAGATAAAGAATGCTATATGGATCTCTATATTTGGAAGAAGTCACCTATCTCCTCGAAATGCTTCTTTCGAGATTAGTACTTTCTTCCCTCGGTAAGTACAATCCAGTCCCGTTACTCATAAAGTTTTATCTAGTATGTCACTCTGTTAGTTGTTGATTGTTGTGTCTGGATCTAAAGTCCTAAGGAAGAAACTCTTTTATTGATCTGACGAGATCGATCAAGAGTTTCACTTTTCTTAAAAATGTTAATTCCGTTAACAATTCACTTTCTCCAATTTAAAGTAAACCTATTTTCCACTATATAATAAGGTCTGCTAATTATGTGTTTTCAAAAAAAAATATAATATGAAAACATTCTTTCCCAAAATTCATGTTTTCCTTTGGTATGATCATCAATTTAAAAGTAGTTTTAGATAGTCGGAACAGGCCAAAAGTAACTTTAGACACTACAACAAACTAGGGTTTCTATAGCGTTTGAAAAATGTTATTATAGTTTACCATAGAATTTCAGAGAACGTGTATTAACAAAAGCAAAACGCTATAGAATGTCTTGTTTTCATAAGATTTTGTATTTTACGATTGCAGTACTTTTCTATAGCATTTTCATTCCAACAGCATTTTTAAAATGCTGTAAAATGTAATATCATTTTTACAAGTTTTATTTACTATTGTTTTAGCTTTCAAAAGAATCAATTAATTATAGAATATATCGATATTATAGATTTCACTTATATAATACCATTTCTTCGTTGTATATTAACATAACAGATTTCACATACATAACATCATACAAAAATGAAATATATAAATTAAACAGATGATATTTCGTATATATTGTTCAAACTATTGATACATATATTTCATTTTTATTACATATTTGCAAAACTTCCTAAGAAGAAGGTTTCATATTTATCTCCTAGCAAATGATGCATCATAACAACTCACCTACCAAAATGATACACTATAGCTATGTGATATTTCCCTCCTCGCTCAATCCCAATACCAGCTGTCAACAAACTTAGACGATTTCTGCATGCCAAAAAAATACGTAAGTAGATATTGTCCATGGTAACTTGAAAATATGCCAAATCTATGCATTTACAGAAAATATGTAGGATATTAAAGCAAACCTCTTCTGGCTTTTCTTCAAAATCATCCAAAAATTCTTTCCAGTAAGAACAGATTTTTATGTTACGCAGAAGTTCCTTTTCTCTTCTTTTAGCCATCTTTTCTTCTTTGGAAATTTTATATGCATCCATACTTTTAAGTGCAAACTTGGGCACCTGATAAAGGGCATCGGCCTAAAGATGATGCGATATCAAAATGTTAATAACTTTAGCCATGTATCTTAGTCAACTTTTACTATATGGATGCTTACAATTTATCCTTTTTGTAAAAAAAATATAAATTTCCGGTTAGTATGGGAAAAGCACCTTCTTTTAATAACATGTGATTATACCATAATATCTAAAGTAAGAATAAATTAAAAAAAATATGAAATTTGGTAAATGAAAATTTGCAATACAAAGTTTATAAAATTTTAGCATACCATGTAACACAAGCGAAGGGAAATTGTTTACTATACTAGGTTAGGAGTTTTCGTTTTGTTTTTATACAAAATTTTTTGATGGCTGAACAGCTTAAGAGAATATCCAAGGCAATCTTTCCATATAGATACAAACCAGAGATGCTGCTTATTATGGTCATATTTTAAAAGATATATGCGATTGCAGCATGATAAAGAAAATATAAACAATGGATTACATACACAGATTGATGCAATCATTGTTAAAGTATAATGTCAGTTTAAATATGGATTATAAATTACCTGGCCATCAACATTAAACATAGGAACAAGCATGTTGGAATTTGGTCTGGACTTTGATGGATCTTCACCATCGTTGTTCACTTCTTTGCTTTCCTTTGTGTTTTCATCCATATTGTTGTTGTTGGCATTTTCACCAAATTTTAAAAGTTCCCGACTTGATAATCAGACTTCTTGTCTATTGGACGAATCTAATAAAAAATGAGACAAACACTAAAATGTTCAACAAAAAACACTAGAAATGATAGTTCAAATTAAAGGGAATAAATATAAGGGTGTATGGTTCTCTTACTTCGGAGAAAAGGAAGAATTGTGTGCATCGATTCTCATAACTTGGAGCAACAAGAAAGTACAAAATTGCAATGCCAATATGCTGTGTACTTTAAAATTGAAGGTAGAATAATTAAGTTACCCTAGTTCTACTAAATAGGAAAAGCAAAATGTGTAAGGCACAAACAAAACAAGTATGCAAATATTAAAATTATACCATGATATGGTACTAAATAACTATGTATGATATGAACAAATATGCAATGGTCGCAATAAGAGTCAAAGTGCATATAAAACTGTCAACTGTTCTTAGCAGCTTTTCAAAAGTGGTATTAGATTCTAGTGAAGATCAACCATTAGATGCTGATTCTTAGTTAAATCCTCAACAAATAATAACAACTGGATATGAATCTAATAGAGCTGATAAGCAGGAAGCATTTAACAGTTATTTAGCAATCGAAATCTCAAGTATATAACAAAAAATATCCATTATGCAAAAATCAATAAACACAATAGTAACTAAGCTTGATTCATTAATCATGTCACATAAAAAGCCCACGCCATGATCTAGAACTCAAAC
This sequence comes from Allium cepa, assembly GCA_030765085.1. Lineage (NCBI taxonomy): Eukaryota > Viridiplantae > Streptophyta > Magnoliopsida > Asparagales > Amaryllidaceae > Allium > Allium cepa. The sequence continues at coordinate 497,355,147 of CM060944.1, read as the reverse complement.
CATGCTAAATAAGTGACGACCCACATTTTGGAGGTTCAAATCGACAATAATCCACACATGTCCGACTTAAACAATTCGGAATGTAGATAATCAATGAGGTTAAATAAGAAAATAAGAAGAGAAAAAGAAAACAAAACACAGAATCTCATAGCGGAAACGATAAAATATAATAGTCAAATAACAATTCATGAAGCTATTTACTATACATTTGATTTTAATCTATATACATTTATCAGAGTTATTTATATACATCAGGGATAAATAATCAATACAGCAGAATAGCATGATGCAGGGGATAATAATAATAGTAATATATCAAAGCTCCATCTTCGTCCTCCAAAGAATAGTCTTCAATATGCTGAAAAACTCAGGACTGACCCGAACGTAATGAAAAGACAAAACACTCGAGTCAGGACTAAAATACTCTTATGTAAGTCAAATAATATCACAAATATGAGTGCAATAACTTAAGAGATGTTACGAGATTTTCCATCTCCTAAGGTTCTGTTAAACTATTTATATATAGTAGCATGCGCTATAATAGATAATGTCTATTAGTAAAATAAATATCAAAATAGCTTAAATGCTTTACATTGATCCACCTCAGCACATTTTTACAGTTCTAAATAAAAGTTATAATGAGCTCGTATAGGGATAAATATGACAAGGCACGTGAGACAATGCCTAAGGTAGGATTCTATCATTTTACCCTTTCTGGCTGATCGTAACCCATCCATGGCCGACCGCGAAAATCAATCCAAACGACAAAAAGGTGCACCCATCGAACATGAAATCACAGTAGTGATACGAGGGGTCAATGTCGCTAGAGGTAGCTAACCTCAATGGCCAGATGTAGGCTCCTGTTTTAGTCATTTCAATTATGACATGAGTGTCACGGCTGTCCATCATCGTTCTCTTACTTTTTTCCAGTAAACGTCGCCAACTCAACCACTATATTCTGTATATCATCCACCGCATACACCGTTGTCAAAGGGTTTCCAATATTGATAGAGAGTATGCCAATAAGAGGCCCCGGTCTCTTTAACAACCAAACGTCGTTTTACACACCGGTTGGTTCTTTTATATTTCGAAAACAATTTGTACTTGATATCAAAATATCATATCGCTTTAAAATCAAATCCATTTCGAAATCATTATATTTACTAAAAAATCATATCCATTTCAAAATCATCGTATTTACTCCAAAATATCAATTCATCTCGATATATCGATTTCACTTCAAAACTTGATTCGAATTACAGTTTTGGTTATTATTCACTTTAACCCAATTGGCATTTAAATCCAAGATTTAAATATAAACATTCCACCCTTTGACCAGTTTGGATTTTAGAAAATACTTTTAAAATAGTTAAATAATTAAAATAGTTTGATAGAAAATAGTTTGAGTAATAAAATGGTTTATATGGTAAAATAGTTGGGAAAATTAAAATAGTTTGAATATTTAAAGAAAATAGCTTTGAAATAGTTTATGCTAAAATAATTTATTTAAAAATAGTTTCCAAGCCAAACTGATTCGATTCCAAAATTTCCAATCCAAATCAATTACCATTTCCATTTCCATTTACTCGATTCAATTCAAATTTCAAATCAAATTTTAATTTCAATTCCAAATTAATTTCACATCCAATTTCAAGTTAATTTAAGTTTCAATTTCAAATTAATTTCAACTCCAATCCCAAATTTTAAACCATTTCGATTTATATCAATTCCAAGTCCATTTCCAAATATCGATTCAAACACTTAAATCAAAATTTTCTTCAATATCCAATTTAAAATCTAAATCTTTAAATATAATTCAAATCCGAGCTAAATTCCAAAATATCGTTTTATATCACTTTTTCTTAGCAATGTTCAAAGTTTGAAGAAAAGGTCCAATCTTTTAAAACATATCAATTTCTGAAATTCACATCATAGTGATAACCACTTAAAAAAAATCTCAACTTCGATTATTCAAATAATTTCATTTACCAAATTTAAATTTCAACATTTCAAACTTCAGTTCGAAAATAAGTCGATTTCCATAAATACGATTTTTATTTCTTAAAATCAAATAATTTCAAAAAAATTCAAATCAAAATTTTAAAATTATTACATTTAACCAATACGGTATCCGTATATAATTCTCTATCATATGGCCAAGTGAATCAATTATTTCAATTTAAATTTCAATGGTGGATATGTATCATTTCAATCCAAATTAAATTTCATAGATATATATTACCTCAACCTATTTCTTAGTTAAATCGAAATAATTTAATTTACAGTTTTATACGCTGTAAACGACATACATGATGGTAACATGATATGTATAAAATAAATAACATCCAATCATTCAAATATCAACCAATTTTCATCCATCACAATCAGTCATCCAAACAATCAACGATTCAAACAACAATTAATCATTTTTCAAAAATCGGGAGTTTTTACTGGCAGTTAAATTCTAATTTAGTTAATCTGTCAATTCAAATTCTATCAATTAATTCAGATGTCAATTTAAATGCCAATTAAATTTATCGGACAACAATTAATAAATTTAAATCACATCATAACTTTAAATTTAACCAATATAAAAATATTATAGTCAAACATGAGCGTATAAACTCTCACTTTCATTTGAATCTGAAAATTCAAATTAACCAAACAACGACGAAATCAACTGCCTAGTGAAAACGGCTTCAATACGATCCTAACACTGAAAAGAGTACCTGAATTCGACCTCGAACGTATAAATCACACATTAAATTAGATATTGTTTTTATTTAAACCTAATTAACTTAAATTAAATAATCAATATAGTTAATTACCTTCAGTTAAATGCCTCAGCCTACTCACGTCCATCTCCTTTCCTTCTTTCGCGTCTACAATATCCCTTTTTGTTCAAATCGATCGGACCACCAAAGCCAGAGCCGCGCCCAGCACACGACACGCCACCGCTCCCCACGCGCCTCACCCAAGTGCCAGCAGCCGCCTTCCATCGCCGATTCTTTCATTCGCCGTGTGCACTTGACCCAAGAGCAATGAATCCAAAATCTTAATCGATCGATCGCGATTCGGCGTTTCCTTTTTTTTATATCGAGCATTGTTCATTTGATTATTTTTTTGTGTGCTGTGATTTGAAGAAAAAAGGGGAAGGAAGAGGGATAAACGGCTGAAAGGGGGATATGGGTTTGAACGAGTTTGAGATGTAGATATTTATTTTTATTATTAGATTTGAAAATATATAGCGTTTAACGTTTGAAATTTCTCGAACTCCAAATGGAGCATGCTTCCTAGCGTTTATAATGTTTTACCCCCATTCCGAAGGAAATGGAATGAGTTCCGATACCTAATTTGATCGTACATGGAAGATAACTTTTCGAATCAGATTAATTATTTAAATTCTTAAATAAATTTCTACGCGTTTCAAGCACGCACGGTCAAACGACAAGTTCGATCGTTATGAAATTTGAAATCCTACAATAACTCACTATTACGGATCCGGTGAAACTACTTTCATTGAAATCTGAGACAGTGGCCAAAGTGGCTATTTTTACTCGTCAATTTAAAATATAGAATTTCAATTTCCAATTTTTTCACTTTTAAATCCAATTTTAAATGTTAACCATCTTCGTTCATATTTAAATAAAACTTAAAATTAATTTTCGATATCATTTTGAATCATCTTAGATCCAGAATTAAATTATTCAAATAATTTCCAATATCAAATTTTAAACAAATGTAATTATCTGATAAATCAATATTAATAAATCATTAAATTTTATTTCTACCCATATTTATTCAAGAATTACATTAAATTTAATAATTTAAAATAGCCAAAAATACGGGTCGTTACAAAATACTTCACAACCATCACCTCTACAACATGTTTTCTTTATTACCGCATCTATAAACTAGAGCATCTTGCCACTATCAGATCCACAACCACTCTTCACTACTCATGAACCTTCAAGCACGTACATGAATATTTCACCACAATACGTCAATCTCATATCTACACACACATGAATATTGGTTTTTCCATCATCATCGTCAACAACACAAGAACCGTGACTATCCAAAACACCATATTGTAATACTATTACTACTAAAGAGAACTCTTATTATATGATTTCAAAAGTGTTCGACGTTCAACAATCATCAAGATACATAAATATTTTTTAGTTTTGAATATTCTCCCCAGTTTCAACATCGTAAATGAAGTTAATTACTTCCTCTGGAAAGTATCAAATACCTCGTACATGCGCACACACTGTGGGTGCCGGCACACACACTATGGTATACTATTAATGGTTGCAGCAATGCTGCTGTTGCCAGCAGCACTACCTGCTGGCGCTGCTGTTTAAAATAGCAGCAACAGAGCTGCTTTAACAGCAGCACTGCTGGCACTGCTGTTTACTGCAGCTCTGTTGTTGTTATTTACAGCAGCAGCAACAGAGCTGCTGTAATAACAGCAAGGTCGCTGCTACAAATAGTAGCTCTTTGGCTGCTGTTTACATCAGCATTGTCGCTGCTGTTAGCAGCCGCAACACTGCTGTTGTAAACAGCTGCAACAGAGCTGTGGTTTGCAGCAGCGACCGTGTTCCTGTTACAGCAAGCGCAAGTCAAGTGCTTACCATGACGCTTCAGTTATGATAACAACTTTACTTAGCTTGTTTGATTAAGCTTCAATTATGATGTCAACTGCTCTATATTAGTGAACTTATTTATTTATTTATTTATGTAGTTGGATTAGTTTAACAATAAATTTAGACAAGTTCAATTCAGTCTGCTAAAGTTTGAAAAATCTTAGCAGCGACCATGTTGCTGTTACATCAAGCGCAAGTCAAGTGCTTACCATGATGCTTCATTTATGATAACAACTTTACTTAACTTGTTTGATTAAGCTTCAATTATGATGTCAACTGCCCTATATTAGTGAACTTATTTATTTATTTATGTAGTTGGATTAGTTCAACATTAAATTCAGACAAGTTCAATTCAGTCTTATAAAGTTTTCAAAAAATCTTATAGATGATATTAGATCTTTTTGAATGGTAGAAAATAAATTATAGTTGATATTTTTATAATTGACTAACCATGGAATGTTTGGATAATGATTTCCTAGGCAGTTCTAAATGAATGAGCAAAATATTCTTTTGCAACCAAACTTTGAAAAATAAATTCAGTTGTTAATTATTACATCAAATCTTAAATAAATATAAATTGAATTTTTTCCAAGTTAATAAATTATTTAGTTAGAGCTATGTACATCTATAATAATGTTCACTATTGGGACTTTTTCATGCACTTCACTTTTACGATTTACAGATATTTTTAGATATTCAAAATAAATCTACGGATGCCGATGCGAATGTTAATTCTTTGACATCCATGGATATCGGATGCGGATTCAGATGTGGATTTAAATTTTCAAATTCAGACATATCCACATCCGTTGACAGGTCCACTTAACTCATTATTTTTCAAAATAAACAATCAAATTCCTTTTTCTTCCCACGCAATCTCCAATCCACTACACAATATGACTTGTATTCCTATAACCCAAGCTCCAACTCCTATAACTAGATCAGTTTATGGGGGTTGAATGTATAGTTATTTCATGGTTTCAAAAAGAAAATTATATACACTAATATAATATTGTTAAATGTAGAAGTTGTGGTAGTGACATACCTCCTTCACAAGCGATGGTGCGACCATCAAGTTTTACCGGTGGAACTTCATTGATCAACTTCATTGGCGACTTTTTGCTATTATCATGTATCATAAAATATATAGGAGATTTCAGAACATATACACTGAAGTTATAGAAAATTAGGAAGCATAATAAAGCCATGACATTCTAATATTTGAATACAATATTAGTATCGTACCATATATACATGGCAGAAACTTAATTAGTAAATATGCATGGCAAAATCTCATTTTATTCATTTATTAACTAATGGAATAACTGAAATAATGAATAAAAGATGAACGAAAAATAAACCATTGAGATGCTAATTTCTTGTGGGATATGCATGTATAATAATCTTCCCATCTCGAGAGCTAAAATGCTTCAATAGTTAATCTTTCTTCTTCTTTTTTATTCTTTTGTTACCGTAAAGTTCTGCACTTTTATTTCATCCTCTCTTCTTTAAATATCACATGCAGTTGCTAACAAATGAATATGCATCCATTCATCAATTAGCATATCCTTATAATTAAAATTTACAATATAGATTACTCTGCTGAATGAGCATGGTACATGTTTGGTACAATATAGATACTTGAGTGATAAAATACCAAATTTCATAAAGAATAGTCATTTCCAAGTTTGTTCATAGTTCCATAGTTATATGCAATAAATTTATCTATATTTATACAGAATAGTGTTTTTAAACCATTTTCAGTTCGTTTTATATTCCCTACTTTACTAGCCAAGTGGTTCCACAATATCTAATAGTAGTATTCATAACTTCATATAAGGTATATACTACTTTAGTGGCTAGGTGTTCCATATACCCTACTTCTGTGTTTTTAACTATTTTCCGCTTTATTTTGAGGATACCACCTTTTTAAATTTACTATGTTCATTTTCATGCACATTAAGCAGATGAGTGGTCAGTAAAAGAAGCTGGAAATGCTAAAGTTTGGAGGTTAGGAAATTTGTAATCATATATCCAACAGTCAAAAGGCTCTATAGTATATTTTGGAAATCAGATTTTCCTACAGCACATATTTTTTGACTTTTGAGGCCTTCATTAAATAGTAAAATCTCATAGGTTAACTTTCTTATGAATTAAATTTGTAAACAAAAGTCATTCGTGAATTAAGACACCCATATGTTTAACTATAACAGATCAATTCCCAACTTCTTCGTTGCGGTGTGAACCACACCAATCTGGGTATCAAAGAGGTTGGAGTAAGTGATTTTGGTTACAAGGTCGTTGACTCTTAGGTTCAGCTTGAAGGTGGCACAGCTTAGCCTGTGGGTTGAACCCATACTCGAAGTATGGTTACACAGGTTCACGACGAAGGGTGTGTCCCTCTTTGTGGTATTGGAGGAGAGGCCTAAAAATGGAGTTGCAGTAGCCTATTTTGAATTTGGCAGATAAGGGGAGTTCTGGTGCTGCTGTTATGGCTAGTGATTGACGGGTTGATAGGATATGGTATTTCTGGATTGGATATTGTTTTTCATTCCTCCTTCTGTTTGGAGCTTGCCTAGAGGAATTTCGTTTCTCTTTATCGGCTGTCGGCCTTTCAGCTATTGGGATGTTGGCCGCTTTTCTTCTATTTTGGTGGTTCGTCTGATGGGATTGCTCTTACTTTGCATGGTTGTCACTCAACATCGTCATCGGGCGGTGGCCTTGCCGGAGCTCGATTACGATGTTGGATGGGCGGTGGATTTTACGGAGCTCATCCAGATTGATCTGTGCCTGGTCCCAGAGGTCCTTTGCATCTCCTTCTCGCCAGAGTCTATTGTTTTTCCCATTTTGGTTGTACCGTTGTATTACCTATGTGTTTCATCGGTTTTGTATTCCACTTTTTGGTACTCTGGTTACCTGTCAGGCTTGTTGACAGCTTTTGTTTTGGGTTTATATAATTGTGATTTTTGTTTAAAAAAAAAGATTGACGGGTTGATACTCTGATATTAGAAAAACCAAGAACAATATGCAGTACAAAATTGCTAACTGAAAATGTATGATGCAAAAATAGAATGGCCAAAAACTTAAAACAAAAATTGAAAAAAGATGGTACGATGTTAGCATTTTAACATAAAAAAATATAGTGATATTTTACCTGATGAAAAACTTCAAGCTAAAGTAAAATTTAAGACGTGCACGTGCAGAAGGCACATTTGTTGATTATAAGAGAAAATCATAGTAAAATATTTGGATATTGAGTGAATAAATATATGTAGTGGGTGAAGATATAATTAAAGGCACCAAAATCAAGAGAAAAATATTTATGTAGGAAGATACAAATCAAAAAATCAAGTTAAACAATTGAGATTATAAAATGTACCATGGAGAATTTGAAATTTGCTTTTAAACCAACAGGAGTTATGTATGTTTATATTGATATTGTAAAACAAACAAAAAAGCGGAAGGAGAAGATGACTAAACTAACAGAACAAAGACAATTGCATGCATTATAAAAGTGAAAAAAAATGCTTACTAAAGCATGTGTAGGATAGCGACCTATGTGTGAAAATGGCTGTGCTTGCTATTCATTTTGTTTGCCAAGTGTGTGATCTCATGCATCACCTACTGATTGGAAATAGACTACACATATGAATTCGAAATCTATAACAATAGAGAAATACCAACGGTCAAAATAATGGCTTCTCTCCTCTGAACGATCTCTTTCTTTCTCGTTTTTTCTGCTCAACTATTCTTCCTACTCTCTCTCTTATTCCGATCTCATTTCTGTCGTACCTTGGCTTTGTCCGATCTGTGAATTTTGGGTGGTTTGATGTCTTCATCGTATGTTGAAGAATTTGTTCTCTCTGGCAGTTTCCTGCGCGACTGTCCACCATTTGTCGCTATTGCCTCGGCCTTACTGGCGGAGGTGGCCCCTCCTCTGTCGGTTACTTTTTCTGGTACAAGATCGGTGGACATTAGGGTTTACTCTTTTAATCAATTTGGGGATCTGTCTCGAGATCGATTCTTGTTGATTGAGAATTGCTTTATGGAAATTTCGCCGATTTTCACCGATGATTTGGTGTCGCGCCCTCCTCCATGTGGGCGTTGGTCTTCGGTTGATGGCTTTTTGCAGTCGTCTGCTTGTATTGGCTATTCGGGGTCAGGCCAGAATCGGGATTTCATCGCCCATTTTGAGCCTTCTCTGTGTTTCTCGGCGGCTTGCGTCTTGTTGCCTACTGGGGAGGAGGGGGTGACGGTGGGTTCGGTGGATTGCCATTTTGGTTGTGTGGCTAGTGAGCAGAGTGATGGGGGTTTCATCGCCTCATCTAACACTGCACTAGCAGATTTCATGGTTCCGTTTCGGCATATATCAGATGGTTTTGTGCCGATTACTGATGGTTCTGTGGTGAGCGTTGGGGGGCAATTGGATGTCACCGGGGCTGATGGGGATTTCACCGCCCCATGTAGCTCTGAGCTCGGTGATGCCTTGTCCCGGTTGCAGTTTGCTGCTGTTCCCTCTGGGTCAGTGTTCGGTGATGTCTTCATCGGCGTTTCCTTTGTTTTGTGCCGGGCATTTCCTGTGGATTTTTGGATGTTCATTTCTTTTGAGGAGGTTGTGCGGGTTGGTTGGCTAGTGGGTACTAGGTGGGCTCTTGATGGTCAGTATGTCTGTAGTTTGGAAAGGGGGATTTTGGTGGGCGGTTCTATCGGCCTTATCCTAGAGCGAGCTCCCCAGGTACGTTGTGGGTGGAGCTGGCAGGTGAGCTTCTCTTCTCTGATTTCTTCTCTGTTCCTTAATGGTGTAGTTGTTGCTTTTGTTTGTTATTGGGTTGATGTTGTTTCTTCATTGTTTATGAGCCATGACACACTTAGGTGTGTGCTCCCTGGCATGGTTGCTCTGTTCGGGACGGGTGACATGACAGGTCATGCAGGCAGTGAGCGCTCCGTGTGGAGTGGTCAGTGCAGGTCTTTTTCTTGGTATTTGATTTTATGCCATTGCGAGGCCGATTCTGTGTCGTATTTGGCTATCTTGGGTCTTCGTTCGCTAGTTGGTATTCAGCGGTCTTTATGGAGAACTCAATTATCCAGGATCGAGAGGCCCGGGCGATATCCTTGGTCTTTACGCATAGTGGTCTCATATTGGGATCACTATGCGGAAAGCCGGGACCTTTGCCGGCTTTCCTCGACTCCCACTGTTGATCTCTCTGTTAGGACCATCGTGCGAACCACACCTGTCGCGTGGGGTTGTCTCATCAGTGACAGTCCGGCTTGGGTTAGGTTCCTACAGCACCGTGGGTTGCGTATTATATGCAGCCCTACATACTTCCGTTTTTTTCCGTCTGTCGGGGTGTCTCCAGACTCATCGTCTGGTTGCTGCTCTTCTCTTTGCTCCATGCCTTCGTCTTCTTGTTCCTTTTCCATTTCTATTCCGATGCTTAGTGAAGCGGAGATTGCGATCATTAATGATCGCCTCTCTCGCCTAACTAAGAACTCGGCTCCATCCCGCTCTTCTCTTGGGCTCTTGGGTTCGCTGGAGCCGGCTCAGGTTTCTGCCGAGTCCATCCCTCGGGTATCGTCTTCCCGTGTTCATAGACCTTCTCGTCGCCGCACGAGAGGCCCCCTCCCCACTCCTCGTACTATCCGTACTCGCTCTATAGCGGCGACTGAGCAGACAAATCGATCTGCTTTTGCATCCTTGTATCTTATTTGAGTAGGGTCTGTTTTGTTCTCTCTGGCTTGTTTTTTTCTTCGGCTACCTGGCTTCATGTCGAACTTTCTTTTCTGGAACGTTCGTGGTATTGGCAATGAGGCTTCTTGCGCTAGATTGAAGCGCATTGTCCGCAAACATTCTATTTGCTTGCTCGCTCTGTTAGAACCTTTTGTAGGGTCTGGTGAGATTACTAGGGTTGTCCTATCGCTTGGGTTTGGAGGTGCTGTGTCCAATGTTTCGGGCAAGATTTGGATTCTTTGGTCCAAAGGCTGTGATGTCCAACCTTTGTTTGACTCGGACCAGCTTATCTCTGTGGTTTGCTCTGCTTCTCCTTTTCCTCATCCTTTTCTTTTTTCAGCGGTGTACGCCAAGTGTGACCGGATGGAGAGATTATCCCTATGGGATGATATTCTTCATCTGGCTGTGTTGGGCTTTCCGTGCTCTGTTGTGGGTGGTGATTTCAATGTTGTCGCTAGCCAGGTTGAGAAACTTGGGGGGCGGCCATTAACCGCTCATCGGTTTCTGATTTCAATTCGTTCATTGTTAGTTCAGGATTCTTCGAAATTCCTTTTGTGGGATCGGCTTATACCTGGTCCAATAACCAGGAAGGTCCGAACCGGATCCTATCTCGGTTGGACAGAATTTTTGGGTCCCCGGAATGGCTCAATCTTCCTTTTTCCTTCTCTACATCGCATCTTCATCGAGCCTGCTCTGATCATGCCCCGTTGGTTTTGCGATGCTTTCCTCGTTCTCTATCGGGGCCAACATCCTTCCGCTTCCTCGGTATGTGGTGTTCCCATCACTCCTTTTCTCAAGTTGTTGAAGAGTCGTGGTCTGCTCCTATTTCAGCTTCTCCCATGGGGGCCTTTTCCCAAAAGCTGAAACGCCTTAAGGCTTGTCTTAAATCCTGGAATTTCCTTGTTTTCAGGAACATTTTCGACCGTGTTAGATCGGCTGAGGAGTCTCTTATTCTTGCCGAATCTTTGTTCGACGAGAACCCTTCGGCCGAAAACAGGGGGAAATGGGCGTCGGCCCAATTGGCTTTCTCTTCGGAGCTTCGTATCGAACACTCTTATCTTCGCCAAAAGGCGAGGGTAAAATGGGTGGTTGAAGGGGATACGAACTCCAAATTTTTCCATTCTTCCATTCGTAAGAAAGCCAACCTTCTTTCCATTCGGGAAATTTTGAGACCGGATCATTCTTTGGCGTCCTCTCCGGCTGAAGTTAAGCAGATCATAGTGTCTCATTTTCAATCCTTTTTGGGTTTCCCCTCGGTGGCGGATCAGGATCTGGATCTCCTCGCTTTCATTCCCAGACTCATCACCTCTGAGGAATGCGACGGTTTGGCTGATCCGCCAACTCCGGAGGAAATCCGTGCTTGCTTATTTGCCCTAAGCAAGGATAGTGCTTCCGGTCCGGATGGTTTCAACGGATCTTTCTATCGGAGTGTGTGGCCTATCATTCAATTGGATTTTTGTTTAGCTATCCAGCATTTCTTTGCCGGAAGTCTTCTTCCCGTAAGTTGGTCTTCCACCAACTTGGTTTTAATTCCGAAGTGTGATTCCCCTCGGTCGTGCGCGGAATTTCGTCCCATCAGCTTGTGTAATTTCTCTAACAAAGTTATTTCTAAGGTGTTGGCCATTCGTTTGGCTCCGTTCCTTGAGCGCATCATCTCTTCCTCTCAGGCTGGTTTTGTGAAGGGACGTCTTATCACTGATAACGTCCTGTTAGCCCAGGAACTGATTTCCCAGATTGACAGGAAGGTTAGAGGTTCTAATGTTGTGTTCAAACTTGACATGGAGAAGGCTTATGATCGTATGTCGTGGTTTTTCATCATTAGAGTTCTGCGTGCTTTTGGGCTCCCTGAGTCCCTTATCGATATGGTTTGGCGACTTATCTCTAACTGTTGGTTTTCCGTCCTCATTAACGGATCGGCCAATGGTTACTTTAGGACTGGTAGGGGTCTCCGTCAGGGTGATCCTCTATCGCCTTCTCTATTCGTGATTGCGGCTGAAGCTTTCATTCGAGGGATCCACACCTTAACGATTTTCGGCCAGGTTCACCGATTTGGTCTTCCGAGTAGGTGCCCGCTCGTTTCATCCTTATCATTTGCGGATGACATTGTCATCTTCACCAATGGTAACAGGACGTCTGTTCGCCGCCTGATTCGCTTTATCCGGCAGTACGAGCGATGTTCAGGCCAGCTCGTTAACTCGTCGAAGAGTTGTTTCGTTCATGCGAAGGATATGGATTCTACCAGGGTTGCCTGGGTCCATTCGTTCACAGGGTTCAGGGAGGCTTCTCTTCCGTTTCCTTACTTGGGTATTGTTCTCTACAGGGGCCGGAAAATTAGTGCCCTTTTCGATCCTCTAACGGATAAAGTTAGGGGAAAGATCATTCGGTGGAATGCTTCGCTTCTATCTCAGGCTGGAAGATTGGTTCTTATCAAGTCGGTTTTAGGCTCGATGGGAACTCATGTCTTCGCAGCGATGTCCCCTACCGCTTCTTTTTTCAAGTCCTTCCAATCTTTGGCTTCTTCTTTCTTCTGGGGGTCAAAGGAAGACAACCACCGTCACCACTGGGTCTCGTGGGACGTGGTGTGTCGTCCCAAGGTCGAGGGCGGGCTAGGGTTGCGAAATCCTAAGGATTTGTGCTCGGCTTTTGCTTGTAAACTGTGGTACAGATTTGGGACTAGCGATTCCCTTTGGGCGAAGTTTCTCCGTGCCAAGTACGTGAGTCTGGCCTACTCCGGTTTTTCCGGTTCTCCTTCCTTCGCCGGTGAAACTTGGAAGCACATGCAATCGGTCAAACCTTTCTCTGACTCCCACGGCGGACAATCCGGTTGGGATGGTGGTTCGTTTTCCATCATCAAAGCTTGGAGCTCGTTTCGTCTTTCTTCCCCCATTCTCCCTTTATTCTCATTCATTTGGGATGCCAGAATCCCTCCTAAAGTGTCTCTGTTCATGTGGCGAACCCTCCATAAGGGATTGCCAGTTGATGAAAATCTCCAGCGGATTGGTATTCCTTTTGTTTCCCGTTGCAGATGTTGCGGTAATGGGAATTCTGAATCTTTGAATCATTTAATCTTTTCCGGTTTCTCTGCCAATTCCTGCTGGAATTATTTCGGTAATCTTCTAGGAATTAGAGGTACCAACAACTCTTCGGAGGATTTACAGATGACTTGGTGGAACGGGATCAAAGGTAAATCTCTCCGGTCTGTTGTTCTGTGTTTGATTCCTTGTCTTATCTGCTGGCACCTATGGTGTGCGCGGAATAAGGCTATGTTTGAAGAAATTCCCATGGATCCCGTCTCCATTATTCGCCAGGTTAGGAATGATGTTTTTCTAGCTTTTCGTGGGAGACCTTTCAAGGGATCGATTAGCTCTCGTTCTAGTCGTCTCGTAGCTCTGTTATCTATTATCTGCGCTCAGCCTCCCATCAGGACGGGAGTTGGTTGATGTCCGTCTTTAAGCCAGGTTGTTCTGGCTTAACCGTCTTCGCTCCCCCCCCCCCCTTTTTCCTCTGATTTAGTGGCTTCTGGTTGCAGGCTATGGCTTTTTAGGTTTGGTTTGGGGTCTGTTCTGTCTTCTACTTTGCTTGGTTTTGGGCGGTCGCTATTCTGGTTTATGTTTCGCCGCTCTCTTGTTCAGATTTTGCTGGATATCTTCCTTTTGTTTGGCTTCCCTTCTGGGAGGAACCTTTGGCTGCTTCCTCCGCCACTTCTGGTTTTTCGACGGCTTCTTCGCCGTTTTTGGTTTTCGCCTTCTGTTGGCCGTTTTATTAGGTTTTTATTGTTTCTTTTGGTTTTCTCTTGCTCGGCTGTTTCGCCGATTTTGGTTTTATTTTCCGTGGGTTACCTGTCAGGCTTGTTGACAGTTTCTGTTATTTATTTATCTACATTTGTTGGAAAAAAAAAATCAATAGGTGCTAGCGTTTTTCTCATTACTGATTCGTTCCTTTTATGGTATATAGTTCTTTAGTTTAAAAAGAAAAAAAGAAAAAAAAAGAAACTATGTCTGTTCATGCTATTTAAATCTTAGGTTGAAGTAAAGGGAGTTGTGCTTCTTAACACCATATTATCAAGAGAAGTGGTTCCAGCCTTTGCTCGTATCTTGCTACATACATCACTTGGAAAGAAGCACATGGTTCGCCCTTTACTGCGTACTGAAATTACACAAGTCATCAATAGGCGTGCATGGTATGATTCCTCCAAGTTATCAGAAGATGTTCTAAATCTCTACAAGGCACCATTATATGTTGAGGGCTGGGACGAAGCACTTCATGAGATCGGACGACTATCAAATTCAACTGTTCTTTCACCACAGAATGCAGCTTCACTATTGCAATCGGTTGAAGATATTCCTGTTTTAGTGGTAGCAGGTGCTGAAGATGCGTTAGTTCCATTGAAATCTATCCAAGCAATGTCCTCAAAACTTGTAAATTCTAGGTTAGTAGCGATATCAGGGTGCGGCCACCTTCCACATGAAGAGTGTCCGAAAGCTCTTCTCTCAGCTCTATCACCATTCATATCAAGATTGGTTCCATCAGCGGACACATTGCAAAATCGATAGTGCTATAATTTACAATAAAAATAAAAATAAAAGGGATTACATTGCAGGGTTTAGGTATCCGGTTGAGAAGCAGTAGGAAATAACCTACATTTTGTTTCAAGTTTTAGAGCCAGACCCGTGCCTCAGGGTTATTAGAGCTCCTGTATTTTTGTTGGTGTTATTATTGAAGATGTAATGTTTTCTGTATATTGGGAGTATCATGATTTATGTGGAAACAAAGAAATTGCTTCACTACGTAAAAAAAATAATAATAATAAAATAAAATAAAAATAAAAATAAAAATAAAAATAAAAATAAAAATAAAATTCGAAATCTATATACTGACACCACCAATAAAGAACTAAACAGTTGTAATTAACTACATGGCACTGGTTAATGAAACTACTAATTGCAAGCAAAAGGTATACCATTAGCTATTTCAAGAAATCGAGCAGCTTTCGTAAACTTTGAATTTCAAATTTTTTTAAAGTAAAACGAAACTAGAAAATGTATAAATAAATTAAAAAAACTACGTAACTAAGTTTAAGTCTAGATTGATTAATCAATGACATGAGTAAAAGGTACTGATATAGCAAAATTGTAAACAAAACCAATCATTAATAATTTTGTTTTGTGTTGATTAATCGAAAGTGATAAGTGCAATTTTATTTTAGTAGTTTAAACTGTTCATCTTTACCTAACTAGTGGAATTGAAGCTTACTATACATTACTCTATTCTTGCCAAGTCCAACTCCTGCTGCATCTACCCATGCACTTTTGTCCTGACCACAATGCAGAAGCCACATTCATACTTCGTACAGTTGTCAAATGCAATAGCCTCTTCTTGCCAACATATTTCTTCTATCCATTCAACTCAAAGAGTTCATTCCGTTGCT
Organism: Allium cepa; assembly: GCA_030765085.1. Lineage (NCBI taxonomy): Eukaryota > Viridiplantae > Streptophyta > Magnoliopsida > Asparagales > Amaryllidaceae > Allium > Allium cepa. The sequence goes on along the minus strand of CM060944.1, from coordinate 497,339,342 downwards.
CATTAGATACCCCATCACTAAAACAGCACAAGTGAACTTCAGGTTATAGTCCTCCACTATGTACAACGCAGGTTATACACATCCCATCACACAGCTGCATAATGAGCTTATTTTCTACTGGACTTCACTATACATTTACTATTGCACATTTTTACAGCTGATGCACTCACTCATCGATCCAAATACGCACAGTTTGAACATTCAGTTCACATCCAGTCTTGCTACCTAAAACTGCTTTGACATGCCATAGAGTACTAGCTCGTGCACATGCTTACTGTCTATACCTAAATATAGCATTATCTTACCCAATATGTCAAGCTTATTATGTTGCACAGTTGCAGTAGCACCATATCCAAATTCTTCATCAATTATGTACACGATTAGGTTCAAATCAATGTTGCTTCATAGCACTGACAATATATTTGGGTATGCTGTAGGGTCTTTTTGGGTGGATCTAATACTCATTTTGCATTTTGTAGTGCTAACTGAGATATTATAATAGGCCCTCGTATACTGAAAATCCTAATTTTTTTGGGATTAGTATGATTGTTTTGGATGGAGCTGTAATAGTTTGCTTAGACCTGGCTATGCATGTTAGATTTCAAGCTTCGGTCAATATGTACCATTTGCTGCTTCACCCTGCACTCATGCTCACACAACTTCTCTTTATCCCGGAACTGGCTGTTTGCGTGCCTGAATCGAAATAAATCAAACAAAACATGATGTGTGATGTAAACATAAGACTTTAGGCATGAAAAGACGTTAGAACACCAACAATTTGATCCTGCGCGGTAAATAAAAAATGTATCCAATACGTATGCATATAGGATAATAACTATAAAATAAAAAAGCATTGAGTTTAATATATAACAATGCAAAAAGAATCATGGGCCAACCTCATGATGGTCTCTTATCCCTCCCTTTAATGGGCCACTTGCATTATCATATCATACTCTAAATCCAGCAAATCATGCCAATGTGCCATCACCTGTTGTAATTATGCACTCAAACTGCAATTATAATTTTTTTAAATACATAAAACATATGTAATTAAAGCATATAAAACTATAAAACAACCCATAAAATATCAGCCATTGAAAATACACATTACATCCAAATCCAGAAGAAAAAAAATCAATATATAAGAGATTGGATAGGATTTATTACCAATTTAGTAGCTTATTCTCATGTCATTTTGATTATGAATTGCCTTGACGAAAATACTCAAGGAACTATGTGTAACACAAACTCAATCATCATAAAAATAATGACTTACTTGTTGGATACTAGCACTAATTTAATATTTACTGTGAGATAATCCGGCTAAGACTTATTTCTTATTATTCCTTTTATTGAGTTTTTTTTACTACAATATGCAAGCTGGAGCTCTTCACGTTCTTTACCTGCTAATTAGGTTTGTAGACTATTGGTTAGGATCACCTATATATTATATATTATTGTTGCCAGCAAAAATAAATAAAGTATACCTAATTTATCGCATGACATATATTAACCTTAGTCACCTTCTCTTACCTATATGAGTTTGAATGGCCAATGGTCATTTCTTGAATCCTTATCATAATAAGTAGCATGTGCTATGGGCATTTTTATAGATAATTATGTAAAAGATTGAAATATTTTTATATTCAAGAAGACATTAAGTGCATCAATCCATTATGAACAAAGGTTCTCTAGAATTTTCACTGGAAAGAAATTTTGCTAGGTTCATACTGGCAATATATAAAATATTTTTTCCTCCTTGTCAATAATGCATCACAGTGAACATTGATGTCATTTTAAATTTGTTAAGTTTCATGAGAAAAAATAAATATATGATGGTTAATATGCATGGTAAAAACAAGTTGGTTCCAAGAAATTTCCTTTGATGATTGATAGTCAATGCTGAAATGGATCTAACTTTTAGAAGTACATATAGTTTTATTAGTTAGTCCAACTAGCAGTCTCCATCTTTTTATATCTGAATATATGCTATCCATTTTAATTGCATGTTTCTAGTTGTTAAATTAAATAGAAATTCCATCTTGTTTCAGTAATATGAAAAGGCAATCTTTCTTATAATAACAAGCTGGGAAAAATTTCAAAGTGTGAAAATGGATGTGCGTGTAAAAATAGAACCAAAACAATCCAACTGCCACATAAATGATGTAACCATATTTTAAATATGAGGGAATCCTCAAACACATGCAAATGATACTTGAATGTCGTTCTACATTAAAAATCATGTAACTGGCAAGGCTTTTTTGAACATGCAAATAGGATATCTTTTGTGCAACTAAAACCATTAAACAATTTTTACGTATTTTATAAAATACAATTGTTAAAGAAGTTAACTGATAACAATTAGCAACAATAATAACATTAAAAAGTAGTAGAAGTTAATTAGAGAGGAACTAGAAAAGGATGGAATTGGTCAATCTATGTCCAAATAAAATAACACAAGTCGATTTATTTAGAAATATTAAAAGTTCCTTTTGTTTTGTTATATTTTAATAATTAAGTGCCATGTATTGGTTTCTTTATATGAGAGGATGTGGCTGCTGAGTGGATGTCATGAAAACTTTATAGATTTGAAAGGTTAGTCTTTTTAAGGAAATATGGATGGAGTTCATGCATGGGAAATGGTGACTCATACTGCTTTTAAGTGTATTTTTCATGGGCACATTACATGTCAATCATGCTTCACCATACTTTGAAATGTAAGGTTTACCGCAATCTACATGGTATTATATATGTATATCATATTTTATATCTTGTTACATAGCTACACTATTGACTGATGAATTGATCATCTACAATAAATGAAATGATCATTTGTGTTCGTTGTTCCAACTATGGTCAAAATCACATAAATATTCTTTCAAATTTTCACTACATGTACACCTGAGGTAATTGGTGGGATGTAAATAATATAAATATTTAAAAACTTTCAGGTGGCTTTTCTTTATCAAAGGTAGAAAATTATATGTATACATACATTGAGGCATACAGTTAGATATTGACTCTCTTGATAATACTTCTAAACGGAGAAAACTAGTGTTGGGGAACCGTGACCAAGGGTGGAGATAAATGCAATCGTCATGAGGCCATGGTCACACCTTTGATTTTTATTACAATACACCACTGTCAATTTGGCCATACCTTAGTTTGATTTTTTTTACCCTATCTCATCCTGATCCATTCTAATAGAGGCTAATTTTATGTATTTTTCTTGTTCTATACGTCATATGTTATAGAACACGATATCTGTATTAGAATTAAAATGATTAAAATACATAGTGAAAGTACCTTTGAAAATAAAGCAAAATCAGTAAACAATGACTGGTAATAACAAATGCAAATTCTTAAGTGCAAATTCGTTTCTTTGCTACACAAGTGCGACCTTCAATTCCACAACTGAAATTAAATTAAATTAAAGGTCGAATGATGTAGCAATATATCAACTAATCTTGATAACAAAATCTACTAGCACAAAAAAAAATCATGATGTTAAGTATAGATGCTAAGTATAGATTGAAAGAGAATAAAAAAATCATTGAATTGGTAAAGTAATTTGATGTTAAGCATTGGTCGATTTCCCTATACCTAAAAATGGGTAAGAGAGAAGAAGTAGAAAACAAAGTGGTAAAGACTGAAATAAACTTACATTGGCAATAAGAAAAGATACGTCAAGCTATGGTTTCGATTTTTAGCTTCAAATGACCAGTCTCAAGCGAAGAGTGCAAGTAAGGACGAAAGCAAATTGCAGCGAGTTTAAGAGGCAGCGAATGCAAATAGAAACGAAGGCAAGTTAGGGTTGAGATATGGATTGACCAAAATAAAATTGAAACTGAATTAAATTTTGTAGTTAGGGCTTTTTTCTTTCCTAAATTGGGGATGAAAGTTCATTTTTGAAGGGAAAGAAATTATAAGAGACAGGAACGTGAAAATTTACGACCTTTAATAGGATCTCATAGCGGTTTCTATTTTTAGATTGGGGAAATAGCTTTTCTCGTTTTATTTTTGCAAGATAAAAAACTTGATAATAGTGTTTTGCTTTGAAACGCTATGCCAGTGTGCAATTAGAAGTGTATTTTTTTGTAGTGCGATGGCTGACACTAGCCGAAATTAGTTGTAGATGACAGACAATAGTCAAAAGTGGTTGTAGATGACCAACGCCAGTCACAAGTGGTTGTAGATTGGGACCCAACGATAAGGTAGTAGACCTCGCAACAACACCCCCACGGTGATGCGCAACAAAGTGTAAGGCCAATGTCACTTGGGTTTAAAAGGGCATAGTATGCATGCTGATAGTAAGCCATGGTCAAGTAGTACCATGTGATGGATAGATTCCCGGTTGGATTAGAGTGTTGGTTAGATTCCCAATGATAGTGAGCCATGGTCAAGTAATATTATGTGCTAGATGGATTTCCAATTAGATTAGAGTATTGGGTAGATTCCCAATGATAGTGAGTCATGGTCAAGTAGTACCATGCACTGGGTAGATTCCCATTTAGGTTAGAGTGTTGGGTAGATCCCCAATGACAGTGAGCTATGGTCAAGTAGTACCATGCGTTAGGTAGATTCCTAGTTAAATTAGAGTGCTGGGTAGATTCCTAATGATAGTGAGCCATGGATGAGAAGTGTCATGCATTAGGTTGATTCCTAGTTAGATTAGAGTATTGGGTAGATTCCTATGATGGCAAGCCATGGACGAGAAGTGCCATGCATTAGGTATGTTTCCAATTAGATTAGAAAGTTTGGTAGACTCTCAATTAGATTAGAACGTTGGATAGACTCCTAATTAGAGTAGAATATCATGTAGATTCTCAACAACAGTGAGCCACGATCGAGAAGTATCATGCATAAGTCCAGAATCGGAGAGAATTCCTAATAAGATTGGAGTTTTAAGAGAAAAGTTCCTAAATAAGAATGAGCATATGGTAAGGATCCCCACTCTAAGCCGCATGGATAGACATCAAAAACCTCAATACGACGAGACACCAAGGGGTAAGAAGAACCCAGGATGGAATTAGAAAGAACAAGCAAATCAATTCGAGTTGAAAAAACTAGTTAACCAAAAGACAGAAGACCTCAATGTTATAGATTGATTAAGTGACTATTAGTACATCTGAAATACAACATACAAGAAGGAAAGAGGAAGGGGCAACGTCTCGTAAACCTTCGTACATATTTTTAACTTAAGTTTCGGTCTCCTTAACAGCTTTCTCCAGGCAAGATTTGAAATGCTCATCCATCTTGTCGTATGTCTTAGGTACCATTCCTCCTTAAATTGCTTGAATTCTTTGGCCATCCTTAGTACCAACAAGAATGTCTGATGTATCAAGTGCCGAGGTTAAGTGACAACTCCTCTCGGGTTCAGGACAAAAACTTGTTTAACGGCAAATTTTCTATCGAGTTAGAAAACCGCCGATAAATTTTGAACTAAATTTATACTGAAAGCGCACGGCATACTATTGTAGTACATGGCGAGTACGGGTCGATCCATAGGGAATTGTTAGATTTTAAATCTCTATTCAATCAAATTAACCAAAGTTGAAAATGTGATTAGCTAAAAATGTAGAAAACTAATAAAATAAAATTGTTAAAAATATGAGAGTGTTAAGACAATTTAGAGATAAATCCACTCTCTAGATCACATAGTTCAACACACATGAAATTATGATATCTCTTTTTTGGTCATTAGTGAATTTAAATGATGTGATTATCATAAGTATGACTCATTTGTGCTATTAATTAGCCAACATAAGCCATCAAATTATAACGCAACCTTTAAACCACTTTTAATTCTCATGAAAAATGACAATAAAGTTGAAAATGAAAATCTAATTTAAGCATGGCCTATTAACTATTGTTTAGAAATATAGGCCATCAAATTTTGATTTAAACATTCACTTCTTTATCATAATCACATTTAGATGAAGAGGCAATTAGTGATTCATTTGACTAAGCATATCCTATTTGTTTTGAACAACATATGCTATCAAACTCAAAACACAAAATTACATAAACATCATTTTTCCATAAGCATAAAAAGAGAGCATTAATTATCAAACTATGTTAAAGCTAAATAATTAGAGAGCTTCATTACCCCTAAATTGAAGGGGTTTAGCTTCTCATATTCGTTATCAAATCAATAAATGTAGCTTGCAACATTAAATGAAAAAATGAAGAAAAATGGAGCAAAATGAAAAGAAAATCTAAGTAAAGAAATAAACACTAATCTACTTGCATGTATAAATTAAACTACACTACTAGCATGAAAGGAAATAAACAAGAAAATAGAAGAACCTGTATTGAAATTGCATTAAAAAAAAAGTACATAAAAGAAGAAATGGCTAAGTAGCCATGAAAAGAAAGAGTGCTCTCATTTTATTTTCCTAAGAGAAGAGAGACTAAGGAAGAGGGTTACATGAAATATAAGGGGTATTTATACAAGTTAGAAACCCTAATCCATATTTTTGAAGAATGCCCAAAATGCCCTTGTAGGAAGTGTGGCCACCAAATAAGCATTAGCATGTGTTAATCCTCCACTAAGTGTACATGAAGCTTTAATGGTCATTTAGCATGTGCATTAGCTCCTAATTCAAAATCAAGGTAAGTGGGTAGGCGGGCTCCTCCATGTTCATGTGTTTGAATTATTTTCATCTTCATTTGCTTTGTTTCCTTTTGTGCATGCATATCTTAATGAAGTCACTTGTATTTGAATTTAAATTCCTATAAAACAACGTAGAAATTTTCAATTAAATTTTAGAAAATTAATATATGCAGAAAAATGACCATTTTGCCTTAGATGAAGATGAATATGTGACAATTTGAAAATAATTTGAATTTTATTTAAACAAGTTGAAACACCTGATATGATCATTTATTTAATTTAAATAAATTAAATATGGTGGTAAAAATATGCCCATTTACATGCATATCAAATACCCCCACACATCTTTTTATTCGTCATCGAATAAAGAAAAACTAAAATAAATCCATTTTTGTAGGGAGCACGATTGCATTGAGCGTATGCAACATGCCATTAAACCTCTTGGTGTCTCCAGTAGAACAAATGTGTCTCATGAGGGTTTCCAGTGGATACTACCCACAAAATCCGAATGTGATAT